>CM062816.1:1184998242-1186343242 GCA_031772625.1 Pinus tabuliformis | reverse complement strand
TTGTTGATGTGCATGATATATAACTTGTTGTTGCTATATGCTAGTAACATGATGATTAGGGTTATTACATTAATATCTTGATGTTATATGTATCATACTAAGTTGGACTGGTCTATGTGAATGGTTAGGGTTATGACATTTAGGTATGAGTTAATATGTTGTGATATTATGTCATACTAACCTAGAGTGACTATGCAGATGTGATTATGTATGTTTGAATGATAAATGTTTATGAGCTTATGATGTGGACAGGTTAGCTAGTGAGTATTATGGATATCATGACCTTATTTGTTGTTGAGTCGATATGTTGTGAAGTTAGATCAAGCTAATCTAGATTGATGGTGTAGACAAGATCACCTCCCTTGATATACATTAAGGTATGAAATTTCTATCTCATTTACTTTATTCTTGGTTGTTTAATTATGACTCCTATTTGGTGTTTGAGTCTTTGGTGTTTATTATGTCGTCTAGTTGCTTTATTTAACATGGTATATTTGCAAGTTGGTTGAATGTTTTCTGAATTGCATAATATGAGTATGTGTTCAAATGATCTTGTTTTAAGATGATTTTATGAACACATGTGTGGAGATAGATGACATGTACTTGAGTGTAGTAGGTGACAATTGTAGCATTAAGTCTAATGAATATGAGTTGACTATGGATTATGACATGATTATCAGTCTTTGTAAAGGTTGATTTCAAATTGATAGATATGATTGTCATGATATTTGGAACATGTGGTTGAAATCTGTAAATAGTTTGAGGAAACATGTTGGGTATTAGTGTGACAAGGTAATGATTGATGTGTTTTATAAATAATAGTTTGGTGATGCGACAATACTTAGTAAGCCTCAATTGCAGCAAGGTAAAAAGGTAAAAGGAAGGAATTGGGAAAAAATTCATTTAGTTGTGTTTGGAAACCCTAAATAAAAATGAATGAGTGCTTGCATACATGACGTCTTATTAACCTTGATTTTGTCAAACACTGTGTAGATATGTGCTATAGTCATGAACATGTATTTGACATGTATATTAGATAGCATGTAGTTACAGTTGGATATGTCAAGGGAATTGGAGTCCCTTAAGAGATGGCGTGGATGTGTTCACTTGCAAGAAACATTCTTGGAACAGTAAGATAAGGTAATTGGTGTATTATTGTGTTTGTATATGTACTAATAGTTATGTGTTTATGGCAATATGATGCAGGTGATTGCATGGCAAGAGACTACAAAGAAAATCTAAAGAAGGCTCATGTTGATATTTCATTAGAAGCAGTGGGAACCATGGGGATTGAGTCATGGTGTTTGTTGAGAGTCTTGTGATCTTGGTATTTTTTGTTCGGTGTGAAGCCTAATTATCTTATTTATTTAAAGGTATTGTAGCATTAGACCCCAGTTTGTAATGGGATGGCAACACCGCCTGTTTGTTTTCCTCCATGGGGATTTGTATGTAGTGCCCCCAATACTAAAAATGGATGTAAAATTTCGTTGTAAAATATTGTAATTTCATATTCAATCTGGGCAATTAGGTAGATGATCTGATGGTAGAAGTTATGTTTCATTTATACCTAGAAGGAAAACCCTCACTATATATGAGGGAATTATATTGCGACTAAATATATTTGTATTCTAAGTGAGAAAGAGATAGGAGGTTGTGTGAGAGTGAAGAGGAAATTACAGCAGATCAACTATAGGTTGTATCCCTTCATTTTCTTGGATAATATAAAAGGAAGGACTTGTTGTTTCTCCATGCATGTAGCCCAAATTGGGTGAACCACGTATATTTGTGTCTCTCTCTTGTTTTATGTGTTTTCTGTGTTTGTGTGTTTGGTGAACCACGTATATAATTTTCTAACACTTTTGTCATTTGTTATGCTTGATTGTAGATTTGCTTCTTTGTGGTGTATGGCCATACCACTTTTTTCATGGTGTCATCTTGTCATTTGTTTTCATGGTTTTCTTCTTTTTTTCTTCCCAATGTTTGCTGTATTGTTTTGAAAGTCTTGGGAATTGGTTGCGGGAAGGAGGAAGTTTATGGGGCTCAGGGAGAGATGTGTGGTACTCGACAGGTAAGGTAAGACCTAGATGAAGCCTGTTCATGTATAAAGGGATTTTAATGCAAGAGTATGAAAACCAGTTGGATTGGTTGGGTCCATTGGTGTAGATAGACGACAACAAGATAATAATGGGGAAATTAATCAAGAAAGGTAAGGTGAATGGATTTGTGGCATCATATGACTTGGCTACGTTGGGAACTATTGTTCTCAAAGTTGCACATGTGTTGCACACATAAAGGGAGTTCTCTTAAACTTGACCTTGTGATATCTAGTAATTACATTGTGATCATGATTATGTTGATGTCTATATGTGTATACATGTATGCATGTATGTATGTCATGTTTGACAGGGTCATCATGGATCATGATTATTTTATGCTAATGTTTTATGTATGTATCTATGTCGTTAACTCGCAAGATCATTATAGTTTTATGTCGATGTTTATATGTATGTATGTGTATGTATGCATATGATTGTATGACTAGATCATGGTTGTTTATGTTAATGTTTATGTATATGTATGTACGCATCCATGTATCCATGTCACTGTCTGATAGGGCCATCAGAGATCATTCTTGTGGAATAATTATTTCTTATGTAGGATAATGGCATGAAGAGGTTCAAGGTCTTACGAGGTATCAATTGGGAGGTGTAGCCCTAACAAATCTATGAGGTCAGTATCATGTGGATATGAATTGATATTGTATGCTTGTATTATGCCTATGTTTAGATTATGGACATGCTATAACGAAGGATACATTAGTGAAATGAAAGTAGTGTGATCTGCGACATGCTCAGAAAAGCATGGACAAGACACTGGAAGCAAGGCTGCTTGGTAGAGATAGTGTGGTCTTGGATGTGTGGTACCACAGTTGTGCATATGTTGTACAAGTTGCATCTATGATGTTAAGCACATGTGGTGTGGTGTATATATAGTGTGTATACATGTTGTTTATGGAATGTTAATTATAGGGTGGTACAGATAGTGTTGTGTGAATATTGCATATGCAGTGCTAGGTATAGGTGGTGCTATGCACATGTTGTATATGAAGTGCTATGTACATATGGTGTTATGTACATATGGTTTTGTGTGCATCATTGCACAAGTGGTGATGTTGGCATGTGGTGCCATGTACATGTTGTACATATGGTGTTGTGTGCAAGTGGTGCTGTGTACATGTCATGCATATGGTGTTGTGTACATGCGACGTTAGTTACATGTTGTGGGTGTGGTGTTGTGTACATGTTGTATAGGTGGTACGATGTACATGTGGTATTATGTAGATGTTTTGCACTTGGTTCTGTGTACATGTGATGTTGTGTACATCTTATGCAGATGGTGCTATGTATAGATGTTATTGTGTACATGTTGTACGTGCGGTACTTGCGTACATGTGGTATAATGTGCATATCATACATGCTTTGTTTCAGGCATGAGGTACTATGTAGGTGCACTGTGTAGTTGTGATATCATGACATGTGTACTTGTTTTGTTGTACTTCGTGTAGTACTTGTATTGTGTTGTGTTGTATGCTAGGTGTAGGTACCTGCACTGAGTACCATTATACATCAGGTCTAGATGTATGTGTTGTTTTGAATATCAGGTGTAGGTGTATGCATTGTATGGTGTATCATGTTATGTTCAAATGTATGTCTTTTGATGTACATTATGTATGTATACATGTTATGTTGTGTTGTACACCATGTGTAGGTGTATGTATTATGTTGTGTCATACAATGGGCGTAGCTGTAGGTGTAGGTGTAGTTATTGCATGGTGTTGTATGTCATGTGGGGTTGTATGTGTGATGCACACTATGGATATGTGCACATAGGTGAGGAGAAGGAGTTGGGTGTTTGTCTGGTGTGGTAACTGATCTAGTGTGTGTACAAAAATAAAAAGTGCAGAAGTAAGGATCAACCAAGTATAAGTATCAATATTTTATTTCAGTTTTATTATACATGTGATTTATGATTCTCGTCTATGATGATCTGAGATTCTGGTTTATGATGGTTACATGTGATTTATGATTTTTGTCTATGATGGGTGTGTTTTGCACTAACCTGATGTGATATGTTTATACATGACTTGGTCAAAGATGCTAGTTTGACTTGTTGTAACAGGAAGCCAACATGATTGCAAGTGTACCTTATTTACAGGCCCCCAATGAGGTATGATTTGAAGTTATTTCAATTTATTTTGAACCTAATGGAAGTTATGTGCTTGGTAGAGGAAGCACAAAAATTCCTGGTTAGGTGGTTGAAATCAACTACAAGCATTAGCAACAACGACAAAAGGAATTGGAACATGCAACAGTATGCTAGTAAAGCACTTATGGAGCAGGGCCATTGTGGGACACTGCTACCCAATAGTGTCCATTGATTCCCATGAGCGTGCTATGAACAGTATGATGGTTTTTGGGCAAGGATATTCCTTGTTTGTTGACCTTTATATGTGAGGAATCCTTGCCAAGGGATGGATCACCATGATAGGGGATGTCAGGGAATTTAGAAGGTGAGTGACTCCACGAAAGGGGCTGACCAGATTGCTTGAGGGACTGGAAGGTTGAGGATGGATTTATTTTTTTCATTAGCATTAGTAGATGAAATCAGATGCACATTGGAAGTGTGCCCTGGAACAATGAGCCGGTAATTGTTCACTGAGAGGACAAGTGGCACTGGATTATAGTGCTAGACATTGGAAGAAACTTTGAATTTTGCAATGGATTCTGGACTTCTTGGGAAGGAGGTGAATCATAGTATTACTTTGAGGGTGGAGGTGTGAGCCTCCATATTCCCTTATTGTGGATACATGCATCATATCCTTTTATTTTTGGGTTGAGAAAATGCCTATATGTGTATGTGTGTATATGTGGTTGTTGCAAATACCATAATGAATTGCATTGTAAAGCTCCAGTAAATGGTATGTTTGTCATGTTTCATCACATGGTCATTGTAAATACGGAAACAATATTTGTTATAAATATCCATGTTTTCAACAACCTTGTTGGTTACAGGAGTCATTGAACATCGATGATGGTGTTCCCCCAAGGAGGAGGGTTTTGTAACAACGCTAATGAAGATTCCATGTAATAAACGTTAAACTAATAATAATAACCATGGTTTATGGGACACTTATTCCAATCGAAATTTTGGAAAAGACATCCTAGGGGGTGTTCATTTGTTTTTTTATGGCTAAGGAAATTGGCAAAGGACATGGCTAAGGCTTTGGAAAGGCAAAATGGTATTTTTGGCACATTTATTTATGAAAATAATGGAAATTAGAAGAAAAGGAAGGTGAAAGGTCATAGGTTGCATGTGAGGAGTAAAATGAAGGAAAATAATGGAAAATGACGAAAATATGGTCCTCATTAATAAAAAGGCTTCTGAGGATCAGTGGGAAAGCTTGATCAGTTCAATTTTGGAGATATCTCCTTATTCTCTCTCTCTTTCTCACTCTTGGACACTTACTGTTTTCTTGGAGCACTTGAGAATTGGATCAAGAAAGGTAAGGAAGGAAAGAGGAAGTGAATACTAAGCAAGGAAAAGCAGGATTAAGTAGCTACATTAGGATTCTTTGCGAGTATTGATTTGCATGCGTGATTTCCTTTGCTAGATTTGGCATGCATTATATTGCATGTGGTTCTCTGTTGTTATGGCATAGGTTTTTCTAGGTGTGACAATGTTTTCAGCCTAGCCTTACCATTTCCTCATAGCCTTGATGAGATGGTTTCTCATACTTTGGTTGATCTGGATTGCTGGCTGGATTCAAAGCTTAGTGGGGGTAATCTCTGAAATAAAAAACCCATGGCCTAGTGGTCCTTGATTCGAACTTTGGATCACGGTAATGCCATTGGCATAGTAACCCCTAAGTTAGATTTTGGGTTGCGGTAAAGATAGGATTGTGTGCCTCAGTGGACCTAGGAATCATTGCCAATGAATGACAGGATATATGGTAAAGCTAAGAGGTGGATTTCTCTCCCTTGGGCCTAGAAGTCCGATGATGGGATATATGGTAAAGCCTGGAGAGTGGGTATCAGTGTAGGGCCTAGTCATCCCTAGATCAAAATTGTTGGGTGCAATATTTAAGGATATTTCAGGCATCATTTACCCCATTTTTGGCCATTTTTCCTGATTTGAACCTACGTCTCCCTAGTCTAATGTCACTCCCTCCGATAAAGAAGCAAAATTTTCTTTGATATATTATTATGTTGTTTTCTTCCAAATATTGAATGAAATGATGATTTATTTGGATGACTGACTAGGGTGTCTTTGGAAGAGTTCTTCATAATGTTTTTCTTTCAGGCACTGCCATAGCTAGTGATGGCCATGGATGAATGGTTGTTGTTATTCCTTACTGCTAAATGGTTCAAGTTATTGTTACACCTCCGTATTTTTAGTCTCTGCTATTACACCCCCGATTTTCATCCTTTTTTTTACCCCATGAAGCTGTTGTTAGATTGCGCATTATCAAGACCGTAGATGTTACTTTTAAAGACAGATTTCAAAGAGCCGTATAAAGTAATGAAAATCTGGGTCGTTATAACTATATGTATATGAAGGAGTGGTGTGAGCACAATGATCTTCATTTAAACATCTTGTAACAATTTATATCTTTTAAATTACTTTTGTTAGCATAATTATCATGAGAATCGTAGATTCTCATGACTGATTTATTCTTTTCAATTTCGGGAGTCTGTAAAAGGATTTATAAAGAAAGTTTAGTCTCATGTAAGGATATAGACAAAGAACAGGACATAGATATCGATATTCTAATTTTTGTACTCTTCAACCATTCTTAATACAAAGTATATCTAGTGATGTTACAAAAATTCTTATTTTTGATTTTTTAATTAATTTTCCATTTTCTTGGTGCACCCTGCTAGGGAGGAAGGGTCCTCCTCTTTAGTAGGGATCGGAGTGTTGGTATAATAGTTATTTATTTATGTCTTAAGTGTGTATGTTTTATTATCGTTGTACATGTTCAGTGTGGGGTATATACGCTTCTACTTTTAGATTTATTATATGTTACATAGGTTAATTAATTCTATGTTATTTAATTCTTCATAGTGTATGGCGCACCAATATTTATTCTGAATATTTTATGAACTGTGGATTCTTTCCTTGACAAGTTTATTTCTTGTCTTCAATGCGCTTCTTCATTTCTGCAAGTTGAATTTCCATTCTGCAAGAGTATTTTCATCCCTGCAAGCGTGTTCAACGACATCTTTTCTTTCTCGTTTCTCCTGACTGTTACATCTATCGACAAAAATAGTGGAGACACCTTTGAAATAAAAATACTTGCCATGATTGATAATTAATGGTTGTGGAAGTAGTAAAACTAACTGAACATGACTGTGGATTATAGTAAAGCCTGAGAGACTAGGAGGCACAGAAATTCCTCATGGTGTAGGTGTAGAACTATTGAAGCATCCATGGTTGTTTGGTTCTTTTTGGTTGGTTATGAGTCCCACATTCATGCTTGGAATATGGAACAAGGGTGATTGGCTAAAGAGATCTTTGGCTCAACCAATCTATGGTTGACTGGAACATGGTAGTCCCATCCCTAGTTGGCTTCTAAATTCATTAATGAGAAATTCATCCCTTTGGTTTTCATGTCTAAATGCACTTGTTTATATGTGGATTCTATGTCTGATGTATTTATGGTATTTATGTTGTTACTCTGTTGGTTATGTTTATGTTTATGATAGAAACTATTTATGACTCTCATCATGTTTTTACTTCTAAATGAATGGACAATGTATCTAAGACCTAATAGGTGATAATGTAGCAAATGACATGTGGGAACAATGGTTCTTAGCAATTCTGAGATAAGTACAATACCCCTATGCTTAAATCTATTGTTTACACCTATAGATTACATGTTTGTGATATGTTTGACGAAATGCTTGTAATGGCTAGTAGGGGTCTGGTTAAGGTCTTGTTCAACTATTTTTGTTTTCATCAATCTTTCACTGTTATTTTACTACTTTGAAGATGTCATTCCATTCTTGATAGTGACATGGGCTGTGGGCATAAAAAAGTGGCTCAACTCCCAGGGATGCTGGCATATAACTGGACAAAATGGTCCTTGAACATTGGTTTGTAGGCTTGTGAGAGTGTCCAAAGTTCCTTGGATGCTGGCATGCCCATAGCATGAGAGCGTCTAGAGGTCAAGTGATAAAAAGCTTCAATGAGACCTAGGGGCAAGCTTCCTGAAGTGTTGGAATGGTTCTCAGGGTCTTGTAGCTGATGTGGAAGTTCTATATGTTGTGTTTCCATCGATTCCATTTCCTTAAGGTCATATAAGAGGTTGAATCCAATCACAGTAGCCTCTCGTCACATGTTTTCTCCGATTAGCCGGTTACTTGGGTAGATGTGGGAGGAGGGTGTTACAAACACCATCCATAGTTTCCTTAAATATGTTAAAGACACAATGTACCTAAAGAACATGAAAGGTGTCTATTTGATCCCCTATTCCTTTGGAACCCCCTACATTAGGGAAACAAGTCATTTTATAAATTAAATAATTCAGGAGTGTGATGCTGTTATCAGGAACTATAGGGGGTGATCTTTAGTTCTAGCTGGGCATGCTTAGAATACAAAACACCACATTTGCTTGGAAAAGTCCTAGGTCATTGTGAGGATTGATCATTTCCACCACCAAAAGATTAGGGAGGCCATCGAAATTGAAAAAAAATATCATACACTGAATAGGGATGACAAGTGGAAAATTAAAAGTTGTTGGATCATATCTCTTTGTTCCTAGAATTTTTCCTTCTCCTTTGCCTCTTCCCCTTAGTTTTGTTATCTCTACCCCCATTTTTTTTTAAATTTCTATTTCTC
Organism: Pinus tabuliformis; assembly: GCA_031772625.1. Classification (NCBI taxonomy): domain Eukaryota; kingdom Viridiplantae; phylum Streptophyta; class Pinopsida; order Pinales; family Pinaceae; genus Pinus; species Pinus tabuliformis. The sequence continues at coordinate 1,186,334,341 of CM062816.1, read as the reverse complement.
TTTTTTATTAATTAGTGGTTCAATGTAATTGTTTATTTAATTTTCTATTCCTTTATCTATTTTCATTTTATTTTTATTTTTATTTTTATTCACTTTTATTTTCTTATGTTAAGTTATTTATTTAATTATATTTTAGATTTTTTGCTCTATTTGTTAATTTTTATTTTTATTTTTTTTACCTGCCCTTTTAAGAAATTATTGTTTGATTGTAAGAGTATTAAAATAATTAGTGTTGGTTTTTATTAAACATTATTCTTTAGAAATTTCTTTTTATAATAATAAAAATCGGGTTATAGAAAATAATTATGTTTTTATTAATTTCAACCTAATTTAATGTAACTAAATATTAAATCAATTACGAGAAGACTTTTTTTATTAACAAATTTTCAGTAAATAATATTTTATTATATCTTTTTATTATTAAAAATATTTGATTAAACTTAGCAATCTTATCCTTAACTATTTAAGGTTCAATTTAATTATTTAATTATTTTTTCTTCAACATTCATTTTCTGACAATTGTGCATCTTTGCAGTATATATCAATTTGTATAAATAAGAACATTCATCGACATCCTCATGATTAACCACAAGTCATCTGAAATGTGATTTACCCGAAGTAACTATCTTGAAAAATCACTATGAATCATAGAAGTTTGCATTCTTAAAAATGAAAATAAATTAGGGATAAAATAGTCAATTTACAATTGGTGGTTTATTGGTTGTAGGTTTTGACAACCCATGGTTTTCACCCATGTTATGAAATCCCATGGTATTCATGTGGAATAAAACGTATTGAAAGGGTGTGACACCCCATGGATACTTTATGAATTTTTGTCATTGTTTTAATGTTTACTTTCCGCTGCTATTGTTTCTTTTATGAACTTAACTAATTGTGGTGTAGAGGAAGGATTAATGAATGATGTGGCTCAGAAATGATTGAAAAAGGAAGTTTTGAGTATTAAAAGAAAACTTTTAAAATATATAATAAATAAAAATAACTTTCCAAAAAGTTAGGTCAGTTGGAAACTCTCTTTTTTTCCTAGAGAAAGGATACTTCCAAGAAATGAAAATCTTTTTTGGGAGGGAAAGAACCTGAGGAGTAAGAGAGATACCAAAATAAAAATGAAAGCCCAACATAGGATGCTCTACAGGTGAGTAGGACGCTCCAAGTCTTAAGGATTTCTTGAGCTGGAATTTGAGCCAATAGAACCCTTAAAACAAATCCCGTGAGTTAAGTCTCTCAGCTGCACCAGGTGGTTTTTGTAACAAGGCTGGTGAAAATTCCATGTAATAAAAGTTAAAAATAATAACAATGGTTGATGGTACAAATATTCCAAGATGAATTTTGGCCAAGGTATCCAAGGGGTGTTCATTAGGTTCTTTATGGCTAAGGAAATTGGCAACGAAAATGGCTAGGGCTTTGGAAAGGCAAACTAGAATTTTTTGCATATTTATTTCTGAAAATAATGGAACTTAGGAGAAAATGAAGGTGAAAGGTTAGAGGTTGCATGTGAGGAGGAAAAAGAAGGAAAATAATGGAAAATGAAGAAAATATAGGCCTGGTGAAAATTCCATGTAATAAAAGTTAAAAATAATAACAATGGTTGATGGTACAAATATTCCAAGATGAATTTTGGCCAAGGTATCCAAGGGGTGTCCATTAGGTTCTTTATGGCTAAGGAAATTGGCAACAAAAATTGCTAGGGCTTTGGAAAGGCAAACTAGAATTTTTTGCACATTTATTTATGAAAATAATGGAACTTATGAGAAAATGAAGGTGAAAGGTTAGAGGTTGCATGTGAGGAGGAAAAAGAAGGAAAATAATGGAAAATGAAGAAAATATAGGCCTCATTCATAAAAAGGCTTTTGAGGATCAATTGGTAACCTTTTGTCAGTTTAACTTTGAAACTCTCATTCTTCTCTCTCTCTGTTACTCTTGGACACTTAGAGTTTATTGAAGAAACTACAATGGGCTTCATTGCAGGTATCGACTTGAATGTGTATTTTACTTGCTAGATTTGGCAAGCAGGGATTGCATGTGTTCCTTTTCTACCATGGCATGGGTTTTGCGAGGTGCAACAATATTGTAAGCCTAGCCATTCGATTTCTTGATAGCTATGATGAGATGATTTCTCTCATTCAATTTATGTGGGATGATCATATTGTATTAGAAGATGAGTGGGGTGGATCTATGAATTGAAAAACACATGGTTTGAGTGGTCCTTGAACTGGACGGAGGATAATGAAGCCACTAACCTAGTAACCCATGAACCAGACTGTGGGTTACGATAAAGCCAAATTGTGTGCCTTGATGGGCCTAGGAATCCTTCCCAGTGAATGGTGGGATATATGGTAAAACCAAAAGGTGGATCTTCTATTTGTTGTGCCTAGTGATCCCGAGATGGGATGCACAGTAAATCCCAAAGAGTATGTCTCGGTGTAGGGCCTAGTGATCCCTGAATAAGACTGTGGATGCATGGTAAAGCCTGAGAGACTAGGAGGAACTCAGATTCCTCACGATGTAGGTGAAGAAATCTGGTGGCATCCATGTTGATTGGTGTTTTTAATGTGTTGTATGAGTCCCACATTAATGCTTGGAATATGGCACGGGGGTGATTTCCTGAAGAGAGACTTGGCTCAGCCAATCTATGGTCGGGTGGAACGTGGTAGTCCCATCTCCAGTTAGTTCATTGCATTCGTTAATGAGAAATTCATTCCTTTGATTTTGATGTGTAAATGTATTGATGTATATGTGGATTTTAATGGTTGATATGTTTATGGTATTTATGTCCCTATTATGCTGGTTATATGTACATTTTATGATAGCAACTATCTATGGCTCTTGCCATTTTTTTACTTGTACATGAATGAATGATCTGTCTATGACCTAATAGAGGATAGTGCAGAAAATGACATTAGGGAACATTGGTTCATAGAAATTCTCAGATAAGTAATAGATCCCTACACTTAATTCAGTTGTTTACACCTATAGGTTACATATTGATGATCTGTTTGACAAAATGCCTATCATGGCTAGTAGGGGCCTGGTTATGGTATTTTTCAATTTATTTCTTTTGCATCGTTATTTCCCTATATTTTCACTAATTCTAAGTCATCATTCCATCTGGATAGTGGCTTAAATCCTCAAGTTACTGGCACAGAACTAGTGATTTTGGTCTCTGGTTACTAGCAGGCAAGCTTATGAGGGGGAATTTAGGTTGTTGATCGCTCCCTTGCCCATATCATGAGAGCGGCTATGGCCTAAGAAATCTAGAACAATAGTGGGACGCAGTTGTTAGTGTCTATTAGTCCTGCCAGTCACCAGTGATCAAATGTACTCTTTCAAAGTTGTTGATAGGTTTATTAGGTCAAATTGTTAGATTTTCAAATAAAATTTGATCATTGGTCAATTCTAGGTCATTACTACTCTCTCCGTTTTCAAGGTCATTAATGCCATCTTGGTCTTGTCATTAGTCCTTGTCAATAAAGAGTGTCTTGGTCATATAATTAATGAGTCATATAGGGTCACGTCATCACCTAATATCATCATCATGGGAATATTAATAGGGAAAAAATTTGTTCAAGGAAATTTCATCTTGTTTAAACATCCTCTTTCATACTTCATATAACTCCCTCAACCTTCCCTCATAAATCCCCTCATTCCATCTAAAACCTCTTTTTCCTTGAGAAAATCCTTAAACCCTAAGTGAAAACCCATTTTTCCATTGGAAACACTCATTTCCCATATTCAAATTCCTAAACTCTAGCCTTATCATGAAGTCCCTTTGTATATCCCTTGAGCCACATTTCCAAGCTTTATTATAAAGTCTAGCCTTAAATCCACTTTTCCTTTGTTCATATTAATTCCCAAACTCTAGTCGTATTTCCATTGTTTATTATACACTTAACTCTAGCTGTTTCCCACGTCAATAAACATGCCAACATTCCCTTTTGTAATGCATTACATTGCAATGTATTACACCGTATTAAACCGGACCTACATCATCCCGCAGCTCACAATCAGCATATGTTACATGAAATAAAAATCAATGCCCCTCACTCCTTCTTGATTGCGATATCTCGAATTAAGTCCCACAGTTGGTCCCCTATCCCACAATCGACCCATCCTGCTATTGGTCGAATCGCGCATCCTGCAATTAGCTCCCCATCCTGCGACTAGTTCCACTTGTGGATCAACCCTGTACCGATAAGTCTCATGCCAATAACTCCCGGCTATAAGACCTATCCCACAAAGATAACTCCCGTAGCAATTAAGTCCCACAGTTATTAAGTCCTGCCCCCCGGACCAATCTAAAGTCTTTCCCCTGCACCAATCTAAAGTCCCTTCCCCCGCATGGTCTTCCTCCTAGCTTCAATTGCAATTGCAATATGGTGAAAGCCCCCTTTCTGGACTTGCCAGGATATGTAATTAGATTTTGAGAAATTTCGGGTCCGAGTCTGTGCTAAACACCTTGGTCTGATGCAATATATATTATAATCGATTTAAAAGTTTATTCAAATCTGTTGAATATAAAATCACCATATAATAAGGAATTTTTTCGCTTTGTATTGAGATTGTGATACGACACAGAACGGTCATGGATGCAATTGTGATAAGGATCAATGACGGAGGAAGAATCGATCCCCCTGGCTTGCTTTTAATAAAAAAAATAATAGCAAAAGGGAGCTAGCATTGCACATTCATTACAACAATTTTCAGAACCAAATGCAAAAAAGATTGGAACAACAACATAGTTCATCAGTCAGCAGGATTAACAGAAATTTCTATTCGAGGTTGCAGTTACACCAGAATGCCCAAAACATCACTAGAGCTTAGCCAAATGATATTTTTAGTAGTTTTGTACTTTCATGAATTTTTGTAACAAATATTGAATTTTTTTTAAAGATATTTTTCTATAAATAATTGTATAAATACTTAATATTTCGAAGTATTGTGGGTTCAACGTCAGAGAGTGGAACTCTTGTAGCTTGTACTTCATCATTTTTTACAGGAAATCAAAGAACAGTTGTAGCTATTATTCAGGGTTCCTTTTGTTGTGAGTTTGTGATTAGGTTTTTCTTCTGTTATAGTTTTATATGAATGATAAACAAGTCTCTTTTCCATATCTTCCTTCCTTAGTGGTTTTCCTAAGAGGTTTCAAGCATAATTATTTTAATTAAGCTTTGTTTTGTTTAGGAGTATCATTTTGTGTACTTAGAGTTTTGATAAATGAATTCATGCTTGCCATGCTCATTTTGAATATTTTCTTTTCCACCCTACACTAAATCGATAGAACCCCAAATTATCAAAAAAGCATAACTACCTTTCTCCTCTATATCTCTTGCAACTGAACCCTTGAGACCTGACCTAGTTCCTTGATTTTCAGTCCTAATCTAGCAAAACCCTAGAGCTGGAAATACCTAGCCTAATATCTTCTTCCCACTCCTGTCATATTTGGTTGTGAGGTTATAAAGAGATACATCTTTGGTTTAGCAGGGCTAGCTACTGAACACTAAGTGGTTTGAGGTTACCTCCTTCGATCTCCTCTCTTAGCATTGGGATATTGTGGAGGATAACATTTTGGTGTCGTTTCCGGGGAAACGCAAGATCATATCTTCCCTGGGAAAGAAAAACAAGGATTACATCTGATTTGCTGATGGTGGAAAATTATTAAACACATATGGACGCTGAAATCATTCACCTAGCGACTCCAAATTAGTTTCAAATTTAATTCAAATACTCCACTAGATGATGAACCTTACCCATAGAAAAATCCAAGGACAATATGGAAAGATTAGTTATTCAAGTTGGAATTTATCCAAGACTTCATGTTCTTTATTGTAAATTATTTCTTTTCTTTTCCTGAGAATGTCAAGAAGGTTTTCTAGAGTATACTTTATTTGAGAAAATATCCCAAACTCACATTTCATTCCTTCCCTTTGAAGATTGTGAATAAAAAATTTGATTTTGATCAAGACCCTTCTTTCGAATGTTATGTTGATCATCTTCAACTTGATGAGCCTCAAGAGATCAAAACTATTCCTATAGTTTATGTACACACTCCTACATCTTGTAAAATTCCAAATAGATAGAAGCTACTCATATTACCTCCTATACTCCATGATTTCCCTGAAAATTATTACAAATATCTTCCCAGGTTTGATGGAGAATACGGTAACATCAATGCTGAAAAACACATTCAGAATTTTGAAAATTTTCTCGACCTTTTTGAGGTTGAAGAAGATGATGTCAGTGTTAGGATTTTTTCTTTATCTTTGCAAGGCAAAGACAAGAAATGGTTCAAAAATTTACCAATTGCAAGCATTTTCGATTTCCATGATTTTGTGAAATTCTTCTTGATAAATGGGTGATCAAGAGTAATCCTTTTCTAATTTTAGAAGAATATAATAATTTGAAAAGACAACCAGGAGAAACAGTGCAACACTTTTTAGCTAGGTTCAATCAAGTATACTATTCAATCCCTACTGATGTCAAACCACCACCTAGTTTATCTCTCATACACTACCTGGATGCCTTTGATCCAGAAATGGCATTTCAATTCATAGAAAGGGACCCTACCACACTCAAATAAATGAAAGAACATGTAATAGTTTTGGAAGCTAATTTGCTGGTCAAAAGGTCAAAATTGAAGGTAGGAGAGAGGGAGAACATAGAGAAGGAACACCTTACATCTTCAAAAGTGAAGCTCGACATTTTCATAAGTACAATGGACGAAATGATGCAAAAGATAATCATGAGATATGAATTTCCTATTCAAAAACACCATGTCCCACTTATTGCAGAAAAAGGAGAGTTTCTTAACCCTAACCATTTTTCTAGTAATCTCAATTACCATAGATCATTAGATTATTTTTTTATGTATTCATTTATAGATAGTCACAAAAAAGGATTTGTAGATGAACACGTGCAGGATCAATCTACTGATCTAATGTGTATGCTTTATGTCATTCCTTGTATTGATGAGTTACCCAAGTATGATCAGTATGATGATGATTATGTTATTGAAATAGAGGTTGATTCATCAAGGTAGCCAATGACAAGTTTTTGTTAGGAGGAATTTTAGTTACAACAACTCAAATATAACACTCAACCTATACATATTAATCATGATAGCAATGAAGAAAATGAAGAAAATTCAAAGCAAGTGAAAGGTATTTGCATTTATGTTTTACTTCATTTCAATTACTAAGAGAAACCTTTCCTAAGATTAGAAATCAAAAGTCTTTCAATTCTGATATTGAGCACGGAGAAGACAATGAAGTTCTTGATCAAGACTCCTTACCCTTGTGTTTCTCCTCATTTAAAAAAATAGGAGAAAATTATAAGCAAGAAGGCAAGTGAGTTATAAACAACATAAATGGGAAGCCTTCTCATGAATCAATTTAGGATGTCACTTGTGATATGGAAGTTTCTTTTGCTACAAAATCCAAGCCACTGACTTACATTGAGTTTCAAATCATAGATGAAATTTTAGAATATGAAACATATTATGAATTGATGCAGGATAATTCTGTACCATTAAGTTTTAATTCATTTTATTTTTTGAAATTCTTTTTTGACAATATCTTTGAAGAAAAGAATGAAGAGGTCATACAAATCATGTAGTCTCATTGGAACCATTATATGACAAGTTGCAACAATCCTCTCAAGTTCTCCATGATTCAATAGCTGATGTTTTGGATAATATCTATGATCAAAGTCCTTCTCCATTAGCTAACTATGACCTTAAAACCAGAGATAGAAAGAACTTGATCAAACAATCGGTTTCATTATCTTATTCATCAGGAATCTCATTACAAATCTTATACAAAAAATTGCGGTGATATCAGGCGAGTAATGAAGAAGATTCTTCTCTTGTTATTGATCACCAAGAAAAGGTGGTCATTCACAAGTTTCAGGATCCTTTCGATAATTTTATTCAGTCGTCAAGGGAGATGAGTTTTATTGAATTTATGGATTATGTACACATTTTCAGTGCACACTTGGAGTGGCCTATATTTTATTTTTTCTTCCTGCTCAAGGAAAGTGTGAGTAGGATTCAAGTAAGTAGCTATTTGTTGGATTGGTTACATTGGAGGTATCATTTCACATGATTGTATATATATCTTCATCAGGTGGGTGACTATCATCAGGATTTGAAGCCCGAGCTGAAGGCCCTAAGATCTCGATGGTCTGTTGCCATAAGTAAGTTCAGTCAGTAGTTAGTTTTAGAGTCAAGTCAGTTTTTTTAGTGTGTCAAGTTAGTTTAGTTTGTCGGTCAGTTTTTTAGTTTTGAGTTTTGTATTTTTGTTTTCAGACTGCATGTCCAATGGATCAGGCTACCTGGTCTATGGTGTTCTTTACATCTCCTAAAGAAGATGCTATCCCTCGTTGGAGACAATGTTACTATCTGTCAATCATGCCAGTCACCAATGATCGGATGTACTCTTTCAAAGTTTTTGATAGGGTTATTACGTCAACTTGTTATATTTCAATTAAAATTTGATCATTGGTCAGTTCTAGGTCATTACTACTCTATCCATTTTCAATGTCATTAATGCCATCTTGATCTTGTCATCACTCCTTGTCAATAAAGAGTGTTTTGGTCATATCTTTAATGATTCATAGAGGGGTCATGTCATAACCTGATGCCATCATCATGGGAATAGTAATAGGGAAAAAATGTGTTCAAGGAGATTTTAGCTGGTTTCAACATCCTCTTTCATACTTTATATAAGTCCCTCAACATTCCCTCATAAATCCCCTCATTCCATCTAAAACCTCTTTTTCCTTGGGAAAATCCTTAAATCCTAACTCAAAACCCTTTTTTTCCTTGGAAACACTCATTTTCCATATTCAAATTCCTAAACTCTAGCCTTATCCGAAAATCACTTTGTATATCCCTCGTGCCACATTTCTGTGCTTTGTTATAAACTCTAGCCTTAAATCCACTTTCTCTTTGTTCATATTAATTCCAAAACTCTAACAGCATTTCCATTGTTTACTATACACTTAAATATAGTCGTTTCCCATGTCAATAAACATGTGTGCGTTGCCTTTTATAATACATTACATTGTAATGTATTACAACGTAATAAACTAGGCCCACATCATCCCACAGCCCGAAATTGGTGTTTGATACATCAAATGTAAAACAATGGCCTCATTCCTTCCCAATTGTGATATCTCACATTATATCTAGCGGTTGGTCCTTATCCTGCAATCTACCCATCCTGCGAACAGTTCTATTCACCGATCAACATCACACCAGATAAGTTCGACGTTGATAACTACCAACTATGTGTCCCGTCCCTTAGTGATAACTCTCGCAACGATTAAGTCCCAAAGTTATTAAGTCCCAACCCCCGCACCAATCTAAAGTCCTAGCCCCCGAAATAATCTAAAGTCCCTTCCCCGGCATGGCCTTCCACCCAGTCATGATTGCAATTGCAATATGGTGAAAGCCCCATTTCCAGACCCGCCAGGTTATGTAATTGGATTTTGAAAAATTTTAGGTCCGGGAATCTCGTAAACACCCCGACTGGATGCAATATATATTATAGTGGATTTGAAGGTTTATTCAGATCTGTTTAATAGGAAAGCACCATGTAATAACAAATTCTCTCCCTTTGTATTGCGATTTTGATATCACACAGGCCCGTCCCGAATGAGATTGCGATAAGGATAAACTATAGAGGAAGAGTCGGTCCCCTTGGCTTGTTTTTAATAGAAAAAATAGTAACAAAAGGGAGCCAACATTACACATTCATTACAACTATTTTCAGAATTGAGTGCAGAAAAAATGGAATAGCAATGCAGTTCATCAGTCAGCAGGATTATCAGAAATGTTGATTCGAGACCATAGTTGCAGCATAATGCCCAAAACAACGCCAGATCTTAGCCAAATGATATTTTTAGTAGTTTTGTTCTATTTTCATGATTTTTTTTTTATACCTTGAATTATGTTTCAATACATTTTTCTTTAAATAATTGTATAAATACTTCAGATTTCAAAGTATTGTGGGTTGACATCAGAGACTGGAACTCTTCTAGCTTGTACTTCATCATTTTTCACAGAAAATCAAAGGACAATTGTAGCTATTATTCAAGAATCCTTATGTTGTGAGTTTTTTATTATGTTTTTCTTCTATTATAGTTTTATATGAATGATAAACAAGTCTCTTTTCCATATCTTCCTTCCTTAGTGATTTTCCTAAGAGGTTTAAAGCATGATTCTTTTAATTAAGCTCTATTTTGGTTAGAAATATCATTTTGTGTACTTAGTCTTCTCATAAATGAATTCATGCTTTCCATGCTAATTTTGAATCTTTTATTTTCCACCCTAAACTACATCAACAAAACCCCAAATTATAACAAAAGTATACCTACCTTGCTCCTCTATATCTCTTGCAACTGAACCCTTGAGAGCTGACCTAGTTCCTTGATTTTCACTCCTGATCCAGCAAAACCCCAAATTTCAAAGCCCTAGAGTTGAAAATATATAGCCTAATATATTTTTCCCACTCCAGTCATATTTGGCTATGAGCTTATAGAGAAAGCCCTCTCTAGTTTAGTAGGAGTAGATGTTCAACCCTAAGTGGTTTGAGGTTATCTCCTTAGATCTCCTTTCTCAGCCTTGGGATATTGTCGAGGATAACGCTAGGGACAGGTTGTCTGAGTGGTTGACTTGTCTCCTGAGGGTTCTTTTGATGATGTTAGATGACTATGTGTGATGTTCCGTCGATTTCACTTCCTTAAGGTCACATAGGAGGTTGACTCTGATCATAGTAGCCTCTCATCCCATGTTTACCCCGGTTGGCATGGTTACTTGGGTGGATGTGGGAGGAGGGTGTTACAGAGTGGTATTAGAGCATGGTCCAACTCTCGAACTGGATGGGGGGTGTGTGCTGGTCATGCATGCATTTCAGTTGCATGTGGGTCTCTTATACTTTCAATTCATGTGCTTGTTGCATTGGCTTGATGAGTGACTATGGTTGGAGTATGGTGTTATGGAGAATTTGATATTGATTTCATGAAATGTATTTGTCATGAGTATGTGATTGGTTTCATATGAATTAGATGTCACTTACATGTTGAGTTTTTGTCACCTACTTACATCCTTGAATGTTAGGTTACATTCATGTATGTTTTGATTACATGTATCAGTTTTGTAGGTTAATTACGAGAATTGATCGCTTACATTCAACTACATGTATTTATGTGTATGTGTAGTTGGTTAGGAACTTCTTATGCATATTATTGGTTGCATATGGAAATGTGTACAATGGAGTGATGCTTGCTATCATGCATGAGGTCATAGCATGCATTGTTGATATGGCCTTGTATCAACGATTGGACCCTAGCTAGAGCGATGTTTATGTGTTGATACATTTATTTGCATATGTCTATATGCTATTATGATAATGCTATAAATATATCACGCTGATTTGGTGGTCTTGTAGAAAAGGTTTCCTCCCTGAGCTATAATAATGTACGTTGATTTATTGTGATTTGGTTTATCTCACATATTATGCATTGCAGGAAGAAATATAAAATGGCTAGCAAGATGGTTGACTACAAAGACTCTCCCTATGAATCCGAAGAGCAGTATGGTGTTGGAAATCCTTCCGATTTGGAAGTTACAGTCAGGAGCTTAAGGGAAGAGATAGGGAATTGTAAGGCAGGAAATGACCTGATGATGGGCACATGAGAAGAAAGAATAGGTTAATTCTATACTTCCTCATAGTTTGAGTTTGTTAGAATTGCACTGACAAGGGCCGCTTCGGATCAACCATGGACATGAGGATGGAAATAATGAAGAATAATGTAGTAGGTCTCCTAGTAGACACAGGTCAGATAGATCTAATACAGTGAGAGTTGGAATGTTGTTGGGCACTCCGGATAGGAGGGGAAATGAGTACATGTACTATTCTAGTTTTTGTTCTGATAGACATCATGATCGTCATCACTGTCATCCTTACAAGATGAATGATAGGGGATATTTTCTGGATGAATTGAAGAAAGGAAAACAACCTAATTTTGATGGATATTTGAAGAAGTCAAAAGACATAGAGGCTTGGATACTTGGGATGAACAAATTATTTGAGTTTCCTAAGTAGAAAGATAATAGAAAGGCCAAAATAGCTATCTCCAGCTTGAAAGGTAAAAGCATACATCTGGTGGGAAGGTGCTAGGTGGGTTAGAGACATCAGGATGGATGACTTGAGTTGGCAGGAGTTCAAGAGGCTTTTCAGGATGAAGTACTTGTCAGAAAGATACTATGGTAGTAAGGCTAAAGAATTCTATGAGCTAAAGATGGGATCAATGACAGATGAAGAGTACACAACCAAGTTTCTGGAGCTATTGAGGTATGTACTGTATCTTACTAATGAGAAGGCTAAAGTTCAGATATTTTTCAGTGGTTTTCTATTAGCATTTAGAGATTAGATTGAGTATGATGAGCCTTGGTCACTTGAGGAAGTCATTGGGAAATTGAGGCATTGATATGAACAATCAAAGCATAAGAATGAATTTCAGCATGGATTGAAGAGAAAAGACAAAGGTAGAGGTAAATGGCAACCTAAGAGGACAAGGCCTTAGAATGTAGATGGGAAAGAAAATATGGAACCGCAAAAGAGATTTAATGCAGCTAGATAGGTACATGGGTCACAACAACAAGAACAATAACATAAATGTGAGGGCACTTGTAGGTTGGAGTGCTGGAAATGTGGTGAGGAACACCTTAGGAGAGATTGTCCATAGCATCAGGGTGGAAGGCCTATGAAATATAGTGCAAAATAAGTGTAGACTGTTGGGGATGTTGATTAGAGTATTCCATGTATCTATGCAACAGTGGAAAATAGGCATGCAGAACACCAAGAATCTATCATTGAGATGGATGGTAAGCTTGGGATCAAGTTATTTCTATTTTTATTGACACTACATCTAATTATAGATATGTTAGTGATGACCTAGTGGATAAGTGTAGTTTGAGTAAGGAATTACATGAAGAGTCTTGGTTAGTGTAGTTTTCTACATGTTTAAAGAAGCAAGTTCATCATTGGGTAAGAGCTTGTGCATTCGATTTCAATGGTATGCCCATTGCAAAACATCTAAATGTGTTACAGCTGGGATCGTACAGTATGTTGTTGGCCATGGATTGGCTGTATCTTCATAAGACCAAGGTAGACTACTATGACAAAGACATTGAGTGTGTTGATGATAATGGGGAACTGAGAGTGTTGCAGGGTAAGAGGAAAGACACATCAGCTAGGATGGTGACAACTATTCAAGCAAAGTGTAGCCGCAGGAATGGGTGTGTGTTATTTGCAGTGCATATTGCTAGTGATAAGGGTAAGGAGGTTGAGTATGCAAATGTGTTGGGCAGGTACCCAGTTTTGCAACAGTTCAAGAATGTATTTCCTGAGGACATTATAGAGTTTCCATCTCACACGGAGGTAGAATTTTCTTTTGAGTTAGTGCCAGGGGAAGCTCCAACATCAAAAGCACCTTACAGGATGAACACACATGAGTTGGCTGAGTTGAAGTTGCAATTGAAAGAGATATGGGACATGGGATACATTAGGCCAAGTGTATCACCTTGGGGCGCACTGATATTTTTTATGAAGAAGAAAGATGGCACTCTTATATTATGCATTGATTTTAGGTAGTTGAACAAAGAAACTATCAATAAGAAGTCCATTTATTGAGGATTGATTACTTATTTCATCAACCAAAGGGAGAAGGAGTATTCTCGAAGATTGATCTGAGATCTAGATACCATCAAGTATGCATCAAAGAGGAGGACATTTACAAGACTCTGTTCGGGAACAGGTATGGGAATTATGAGTTTGTTGTTGTTCCATTTGGATTAACGAATGCTCCAACTACATCCATGTGTTTGATGAATAGTGTGTTGCATCCATATTTGGATAAGTTGATTATTGTGTTCATTGATAATATACTGGTATATTGTGAAAATGAGGAAGAGCATGCCGAGCACTTAGCAGTAGTATTGAGATTGTTTATGGAACATCAGTTGTATGCTACACTCAAAAAGTGTAGTTTCTTTCAGACTGAGGTACACTGGTTGGGGCATCTTGTCTTCAAGGAAGGCATTGTAGTAGATCCAGAGAAGATAAGCTCCATCATGGAGTGTGTAGCTCCTAAGAGTGTGGATGAGGTAATATCTTTCATGGTTCTCGCAGGCTATTACATGAGATTCATCAGGAACCTCTTATAGATTTCTTATCCTATCATATCATTGCAAAGGAAACGTAAGATGATTCAATGGATAGAGGAGTGTTAGACTAGATTTGAGCAGCTTAAGAATTTGTTGAAACGTGCACTAGTGTTACAAATTGTAGATCTAGACAAAGAGTTTGTGGTATGAACAAATGCTTGCAAGAGAGGACTTGGCGGAGTCCTCATTGAGGATGGACAAGTGGTGTGTTATGAGTACTAGAAACTAAACGAGAAAAAGTAGAACTACCTAACACATGGTCTTGACTTGGCAATGATCAAACATGCATTGAAGATTTGGAGACAATATCTTCTTGGTAGGATTTTTTTACTTATGAGTGATCATATTGGGTTGAGGTGTTTGTTTGATTAGCTAAATATGAACGTCAAGAAGGCTAGATGGATGGCACAATCAATGAGTTTGATTTCAAGATCAGGTACATCAAATGTATGGAGAAAAGGGTGGTAGATTCTCTCAGTAGATGTGTATGAGTACATCACTTGGCAACTATGAGCTCCTATGGTATAGACTCATAGGATTGGATCTTGTAGGTAGGCCAGGAGGATGTCAAGTATATGGAGATTGTGCAAAAGTTGCAACAACATATTCACACAGGTACATGTGATATTATAGGTATAGGTATAGGTACATGTAGTGGTACAGGTATAGTTGGAAGTATAGTTATAGGCACAGGTAAATATATAGGTACAGGTACAGGTGCACAGGGTATGGATTATTGTCTTACCATCAATGGATTGGTCAGGTTCTTAGACATGATATATGTATTAGATGACAGTGAGCTCAAGAAGGTGATCTTGAGGGAGCTTCATGCGAAACCTTATTTAGGTCACCCAAGTTATCGAAAGACACCGACACTAGTGAAGATATATTATTATTGGTCAAATTTGAAGAGGCCCATTGTAACAGAGTTTGTGGTGAGGTGTTTTGAAAGTCATCGAGTGAAAGAAAAGTGTAAACATCCAGGTGGACTGCTACAACTGATTATGATTCCAAAATAGAAATGGGAGGTCATTTCCATCGATTTCATTACAAGGTTTCCAAAGCTAGTGAAGCAGCATGATTCCATCATGATCATTGTGGATAGGTTAACAAAGGTTGCACACTTCATTCCAATGAAGTCTACATTCTCATCTAGCGATGTGGCAGAGGTATTCATCAAAGATGTAGTTAGAGAACACAATGTTCCAAAGAAGATTATGTCAGACGTGGATGCAAAGTTCACTTCCAAGTTTTGGAAGGAGTTATTTGTAGGTATGGGCACAATGTTGACCTTTAGAATAACTTATCATCCATAGAAATATGGACAGATAGGGAGGTTCAACAGGATATTAGACAACATGTTGAGGATGTATGTGATGCATCAACCATGAAATTGGGAAGAGTATCTCCCCTTGGTAGAGTTCACATACAAAATGGTTATTAGGAGTCATTGAGGATGAATCCTTTTGAGGCATTGTATGGGCAGAGTTGTAACACTCCTATTAACTGGAGTGATTTGGTTAGCAGGGTGTTGATTGGACCAGAGATGTTGGCATTCATGGACCAAGAAGTGTAAGTGATCAAGAAGAATGTAAAGGCAAAATAGGATACATAGAAGAGTTATGTAGATAGGAACATGTCGTTCAAGGAGTTATAGGTTGAAGTTCCTTGTGGATTGGATCATGTGCCAAGATGGCACCATGCTTTTGTGGACCCTTCAATATCACTGAGAGGATTTTGCCAATATGCTGTCAACTTTCACTACCTCCGACAATGAAATTCCATGATTTTTTCCATGTCTCTTTGCTTAAGAAGTATGTCAAGGATGTTGATCATGTGATTGACTGGTATGTATTACAGGTAAAACTAGATGGATAATTCTAGCCGTAGCCTCAGTGTATATTGTAGTAAAATGTGCTCATGCTCGAGAACCAAGAAATCGAGCAAGTTAAAGTGCAATGGAAGTAGTTTTGGCTCGATGAAGCTACATGGGAGATGGTGAATCAATTTTGGGCTATATATCCTTCGTTGTTTGCTGGTTGAGGAAAAGAAACTTCGATATGGTGGTTTGGTATATGCTTTATGGTGGTTGATATATGCTTTATGATGGTTTGGTATATACTATATGATGTTTTGATATATGCTTTGGTGTATGAGTTGGTATATGTTTTTGATAGATATTTTTGGTAATATTTCTATATGTACGCATGTATACGGATGTAAATACTACCATGGGCTATGTTAGAAAGCTCGACTATGTGGTATGAGTGTCATGTTATTATCATTATGTTCTCATGTTACTATGATATCACGTGTTTATTTTATCATGATGTTATGATGTCATGTGGGTTGGTACTCAACACAATCATCATTGTAAATAGCGTAATGAGTTGTGTTATAAAGTTGCAGTATGTAGTATGTTATCATGTTGATGTTTTTTTTTTAGCATATCTTTCATTGTAAATACTGCATCGAGTTCTCTTATAAAGCTCCATGAGAAGTATGTCTTCTTTTAGTGGGATGCTGAGGTATATGTGTGATTGAACACCAAGGATGGTGTCCCCTAAGGGGGAGGGTTCTTTAAGAGCCCTAGTGAAAATTCCATGTAATAAAAGTTAAAAATAATAACAATGGTTGATGGGACACTTATTCCAAGATGAATGTTGGGAAAGACATCCTAGGGGGGTGTTCATTTGGCTGCTTATGACTAAGTAAATTGGAAAAGGAAATGGATAAGGCTTTGGAAAGGAAAAAGGGCATTTTGGCACATTTATTTATGAAAATAATGGAAATTAGGAGAAAAGGGAGGTGAGAGGTCACAATTTGCATGTGAGAAGGAAAATGAAGGAAACGAAGAAAATAGATGCCTCATTCATAGAAAGGCTTCTCAGGATCAGTTGGTAACCTTTCATCATTTTAACTTTAGATCTCTCTCATTCTTTTCTCTCTCTCTCTCTTACTCTTGGATTCTTAGAGTTTCTTGGAGCACTTTCACATTGGAGCAAGAAAGGGAAAGAAGGCAAGAGGAAGAAAATATCAAGCACGGAGCGATGGGATCAAGTAGCTACAACATGCTTCATTTTATGTATTGACGTGCATGTGTATTTTCCTTGATAGATTTGGCATGCATGGGATTGCATGTGTTTCTTTTCTACCATGGCATGGGTTTTCGTAGGTGTGATGGCATTTTCATTCTATTGTTGTGATTTCCTAATAGATTTGATGAGATGGGTTCTCACATTCAGTTTTTATGAGATGTCCAAAATAGATTCAAAGATGAGTGGGTAGATCTCCGAATTGACAAACACATGTTCTGAGTGGTCCCTGAAACAAACTAAGGATGAAAAATTGGCTAGCCTAGTAACCCCTGAATTGGACTGTGGGTTTCCGTAAAGCCAAATTATGTTGCTCGGTGGGAATAGGAATCCTTACTAGTGAAAGGTAGGATATACAGTAAAACCAAGAGGTGCATTTTCTCTCCGTTGGGCCTAGTGATCCTGAGATGGGATGCATAGTAAATCCAGGAGAGTATGTCTCAGTGTAGGGTCTAGTGAACCCTGGATCATACCATGGATGCATGAGAGCCTAAGAGACTAGGAGGCACTCAAATTCCTCATGTTGTAGGTAGAGAACTCTGATGTCATCAATGTTGGTTGTTGTTTTTGATGTGTTGCGGTGATTGGCTAAAGAGACACTTGGCTTATGCAATCTATGGTCTGATGGAAAATTGTAGTCGTATCTCTAGTTGGTTAATTGCATTCATTAACAAGAAATTCATTCCTTTGATTTTCATGTGTAAATGTATTGATGTATATGTGGATTTTGAAGGGTGATATGTTTATGGTATTTATCTTCCTATTATGTTAGTTATATGTACATTTTATGGCGACAACTATGTATGGCTCTCAACATGTTTTTACTTGTACATGAATGAATAACGTGGCTTTTACCTAATAGATTATAACGTAGCAAATGACATGAGGAAACATTGGTTCATAGAAATTCTCAAATAAGTAAGAGATCCCTAAACTTAATTATGTTGTTTACACCTGTAGGTTACATGTTGATGATGTGTTTGATGAAATAATCGTCATGGCTAGTAGGGTTCTGGTTATGGTCTTGTTCTGTTTATTGCTTTTTCATCATTTTTTTCCCTATATTTTCACTGATTCTAAGCCATCGCTCCATTCTGGGTAGTGACTTGGGCTCTGGACCTAAAAAAGTGGCTTAAATCTCAGGGTTATTGGAACAAAACTGGCAATTTTTGTCTTTGGTCGCTGGAAAGCAAGCCTATGGGGGCATATTTATGTTATTGGTAGCTCACTTGCCCATAGCATGAGAGAGACTATGGCCTAAGAGATGTGAAACAATAATGGAACCCAAGGACTTGTTGTCTGAGTGGCTCACTTGTCTCCTAAAGGCTCTGTTGATGATGTTTAAGGACTCTGTGTGATGTTCCATCGATTCCACTTCCTTAAGGTCACATAAGAGGTCGAATCTGAACATAGTAGACTCTCATCTCATGTTTACCTTTCTTGGCATTATAACTAGGGTGGATGTGGGAGGAGCTTGTTACAACCTTGAGGTTTGGAAGATGGATAACTCAGGGTTTGTACATATACTTTCTATTAGATATGGGAGGAGGTTGTTACGGTCTTGAGGTTTGGAAGTTCGATAAACCAGGGTTTATACCTACAGTTTCTAGATGACTAGAATCTTAGGAGGAGGCTTGACATCATTTCTAGACTCACGGTCGGGTGGAGAGACTTCCTGGCTAATTTTGCATTGTAAACATAAGACTAGATAAGTATTATTATAATAATGTATTTTGTTAATTCTAAATGGAATTCATGATTGTATGAGTCTAAAAGTATTATTTTAAGAATGTATTTTGTTTATTCTAAATGGAATTCATGTCTGTATGAGTCTGGAAAATAAAAATGGAACTTTATCTATGTTTCTTATTGTGAACAAAGAATTAAACAGTGTGAATGAGAACTCAAAATTGAATGCAAAAAGATAATAGAATAACAGTTCTGTAGAATTTTTTTAAACTGGATGTATAATGCAAATATAAATAAGTTTGTTTCTTTCATATTAATATAAAGAGAACTAGAATTGGTAAAATCTTGGTTACAAGAGAAAATGTTGTAAATTTTTCATTCTAGAACATAATACAGTATTTTAATAGTTAAATAAACAATGGTGTTTCTGTGCAAGTTTTCTGGTTACCCTAAGATAAGAGGTTGCGAAGACTATTGAGGACAACCAAAAACCATTTCCCAACCCCACTACACCTGTAGGCAGCAATATGAACTGACAACGAGGTTAGCCCACCTTATAACCAGATTTTTGAATACTTGCAAAGTCTTTAGGAAAAAAGAAACAAAAACATTGAAAGAAATCACATGGTAATGTGAGACCAAGAAAAATAATTATATCGACCTAAGAGTTTTGGAGTTGAAGCCAGAAATAGATTTACTTTCCAAACACCGAATGTAATGGGTGAATACCCTGAAAACAGTAACAATATGAATAGTTAACAGAATGAGAAAACCCTTAATTGTTTATTTTGATCTTTAAAAAAATGAATATGAAAGACTATAATGCAAATTTCTAAACAACTAACTGTGGAGAAACATGAAAATACTAGCATACTTTAAAATTATCTGTAACCATAGTATGTACATAAAAATGAAATGGGCAGATAAATTCCATCGTTCATTTCACAAAACAAATGTTGATAAAGAAATAGATAATGACTATGTGCAAAATCTTGTTTATATATATTTATCTGCAAAAGTTGAACAAAAAAAGAGAGGCTAGTGTCATAACCCAGTTAGGGTTTTTCCATTATATTCATAACAAAAAAGAACACAATATATGACGAACTGAAGAAAACCATTCTAATAAGAAATCTAAAGTTTTTTTTAGACCCAATGGCATTCAAATCAGCTAGAGATACAATTGAGCTACTTGAGAAAAACCTCTGCCACAACATCCATAATTCCATTGAGCTAGCTGAAGAAAAGAACCAAGAGGAAAACAAAAGGTGGATGAGAAGCAGCCTGGCATGATATTGTGAGAAAAACCAAAGATACCAACAAAGGGCATATATGGTAACATAGTTCATACTCTATTTAATTCTTGGAAGTTAGACTGCTATCAATTAAAAATAATTTTCATAATTTTGTAACGAAAAAAATTACCTAGAAATACCTAAAATATATGTGCTCTAACGCTGTCAAACAAAGGAGGAAAATAAATAAATCATTTCACTTAATTCCGAAAACCTGCAAGTGAGAAAAAAAAACAAAGGGGTAGAGGTATAAGCAGCAGACTTGCACTTATAGAGTGCTATAGTCACCCACTCCACTGGTACTAGTGGAAAATACCTCTGACCTACAAACCATAACCTGGAGGAGTTAAGTTGGGTGTTGTACAACCCTAGAAGGAAAAAGGTTTTCAAGAAAGTGGGTTGAAGAAGAACAAGAGTAGGCCTTACTAGTTGCCATAAGGGTGTTCTAGCAAAGAAACCTGCGCATGTTAGTTACCTTGTTGCAAATAAGAAAAACCATAATGCCAGATGAGGAAATGAGAGGAAGCATTGACAACCTAGGAGAGCATAGTTACCTCATTACTTTCCACTTTCATGCTAGCCATCGAATCAAGTAAGCAGTTGTACAGTGGGTGTTTTCCAACTGGTTAGGGCATAAATTAATTTACAACACAGTGTATTTAGGATGCTGAAGGAATCATACCCATAGCCATAAATCAGTGTAATTGAAAACCTATGGTATAACCATGTCATCCACCCCATGTTACAATCTTAGACCATAATATATAAATACGTATGTGATACTTGATGTAGATAAGTCTTGATGAGTGACTATTAGGATAGTTTGCATGACCCATGTATAAGGTGTGCCACGAACCATATGCCATCTCTTTAATACATTTTAAGCATATGCATAAGTAAATAGTTAATGTTTTCTTTGTGTGATAAATGTTACAAGTGGTATCAAAGCTCAGTTTGAACACTATGGCCAAGGGGGTAACTAAGATGTTAGAAAATTGTTTTTGTGCTCAAAGTATGAAATAGAATGCAGAGAGAGATTGAACCTCAAACAAGATCCAATGTACCTTATATGGAGATCAATCCGAAGATGTGGGTATAATTAGGGGAGGAATCCCTGCAAGTAAATGGAACATTATCGGAGATGATCCAACAACTGCATATTGAGATGACCTTCTTAAGAGCTGACAATGAAAGCTTGAGGTAGGAGAAAGAAATAATCTTGAAAGGTTTGTTAGACAACATAATCAACGGGGAGCCAACACAAGTGCTCAAAATGGAAATCATAAAGAAACACTTTGACACAGAGAATATAATGAGGAATCAGATGGGTGGTGGAATTATGAAGAGGGGAAATCTGACAATGTCTCTAGTGACAGGGGGGCTAAAAAATAGAAAGTTGAACTTCAAGGGGATTTCAAGAAGATAAAACCCCCAATATTTGATGGTGAAGTTAAAGAAGTAGTCGAGGCTTGGCTGATCAATATGAATAAATATTTTCAAGTATATGAATATGATAATAATTTGAAAGCCAGGTTGGTGAGTTATGAGTTGTAGGGTAAAGATACTATGTGGTGGGAAGAGGTCAAATTTGTTCAGGAAATTGAAGAAAAAGAGATAACATGGAGTGAATTTTAGAAACATTTTAAAGATAAATATATAATTGAATGCTTCTATGATGACAGTTAAAAATAGTTTCGTGACTTAAGACTATGACAACTGACTATGGATGAATTCATAACCAAATTTGCATCTTTGATAAGGTATGTTCCATACCTTCAGGAGGAGAAAGCTAAAATACAAAGTTTCATTAGCATCCTACCCAGTTTTATGAAGGAGAAACTGGAGTTTGAATACCCAAAAATAATGGACGAAGCCATCTAGAAGGCTTGTATTGCTACCAACAAATGAAGCAAAAAGGGGAAGGCAACATAAGTGGGTTGAAAAGGAAAGTCTAAAAAAATTTCCAGAACCTTTGAGGGGAAATATCCACTAATAGAAAGAGGATGAACAGGAAACAACACTCTAAATGGTTGGAAGAAATCAACAGAAGTGGGGACCGAAAATTGAAGTTAAGTAATCAAAAGTGGCAAGTCGACCAGAATCTAGTCAATAACAGAAAGCCCCTTTGCATTGTTGGGGTTGTGGAGAGCCCCATTATTATAAATAATAGCCTCACTCCACCCACATGAGAAAGTTGTTAATATTCAAGAAGCCTCTATAGTAGAGGAAGTGGCTAGGATCATTCCACGGGTTAATGCAACTTTAGATGATAAACTAGCTAAATAACAACCTACAATGATAGAAATCGAAGGTAAAATATCTGAACATTTGGTTTCCATTTTAATTTACCTAGGTGCAAGCCTTAGTTACATCATTCCAAAATTAGTAGAATTGTGTAATCTAGAGAAAATGAGATTTAAAAACCCTGGTTAGTGCAATTGGCTACTGGACCCAAGCAAAGGGTGACCGCTAAAGTGGAAAACTACTCTCTTGGGGTAGTCAGGTAACAAATTGTAGCAGACTTAAACATCTTACCTTTGGGGGCAAATGATGTATTAATCGGAATGGATTGGTTGGAGAAACATTAGTCATTGGTAGATTACCAGGATAAAACTTTAAATTTCCTTGATGAGAATTGTGGAAGACAAGAAATTCAAAGAATAAAAAGAGCTATTAAATGATGACCTGTTACTGCTAACGAACTAGGAAAATGTATTCATAAAGGTTGCCAAATTTATGTTTTCAGGTAGGTTATAAAAATTATAAAGATAAAATAACCACCTTGGAAGATTTACTAGTCAATGGGGAGTTTATTGATGTCTTTCCAAATGAAATACCTCAGCTTCCACCTAAGTGGATATTGATTTCACCGTAGAATTAACTCCGGAAGAGACCCCTGTGTCAATGACCCTGTATCATATGAGTATACTTGAATTAACAAAGCTTAAAATGAAGTTGCAAGAACTTCACGCTAAATGTTATATAGGTCAAATTTTGTCACCTTTGGGAGCCCCTATATTATTTGTAAGGAAAAAGGATGCTACATTATGATTATTCATTGACCATAAACAACTAAAAAAGTTGACTATAAAAAATGAATACCCCCTACCAAGGATTGATGATATGTATGACTAGGTTAAAGGGGAAAGGGTGTTTTCGAAGATTGATTTACAGTAATGGTATCATCAAATACGAATTAAAGAGGAAGACATATGTAAGACAATGTTCCAAACTTATTATAGTCATTACGAGTTTGTGATGTTACCCTTTGGGCTCACCAATGCCCCTGCAACGTTAATGACTTTGATGAGTGGTATATTCCATCCTTATTTAGACAAATCTATTTTAATCTTTATTGATGATATTATGATCTAATATAAAAATTTGGACGAGCATGAGAAAAATTTAAGAATCATACTACAAACCTTACTGGATAACGAACTCTACACTAAATACAGTAAGTGTGATTTCTATAAAGATCAAATTTTGTAGCTTAGACACATCATATCATGAGAATGGATAACAGTGGATCCCAAGAAGATCAAAACAATCATGGAATGACATGTCCCCATAAATGTTGTAAATATCCCATCCTTTCAGGGGTTAGCTAGATATTATTGTCAGTTTATCAAGGGGTTTTATAAAACAACCTATCCTAGTACCTCCCTATAAAAGAAAGGGAAGTATTTCCAGTATACAACCAAGTGTTAACAAGTTTTTGAACATTTGAAGAAATTCCTGACCTCTACTCCTATTTTAAAAGTAGTAGATCGAGAAAAGAAGTTTATTGTGTGCACAAATGCTTGCAAGGAAGGTGTTGGGGGTGTTTTGATGCGGGATGCAAGGTTCATAGAATATGAACCCTGCAAGTTGAAGGATCATGAGAAATGATATTATACCTATGATTTGGAGTTAACTGTGGTGCTGCACACTTTAAAAGTATGGCGGCATTATCTACTGGGAAAGAAATTCTTGCTAATGACTAACCACAGTAGTTTAATGAATTTATATAGCCAAACAAATTTAAATTCTCTCCAAGCTAGATGGACTACTCTTCTAATTGAATTTGATTTCAACATTAAACATGTCAACGGAAAAGAGAACTGAGTGGTTGATGTGTTGAGCTGGAAGATATACTACATATATCAAATTCAATACAGTCGGGTGGAACTGAAATTATTTGAGAAAATTAAAGACGCTATCCATAATGAACCTGAATATAAATTTTTATGGAAACAAGCTAGTCAAGCACAAAACTTGGGTAAGAAAATTGATTTTGGCCTAAATAGTGATGGGCTACTAACCTTTAAAGGAAGAATATATGTTCCTAACTAGAATTATGTTAAGAAATTTATGTTGGATGAGTTCCAGAAAAGGCCATATACTGCTCAGCCCGGATATCAAAAATTATTTTCTGCAATTAAAAACATTTATTTTTTGTCCAGGGATGAGGAGAGACATCACTGAATACTTGTCCAAATCTTTAGAGTGGCAGTAAGTTAAAGCAGAACATTAACATCCTCCTGGATTTCTCCATCCCCTACCCACTCCTCAATGGAAATGGGATATGATTACTCTAGATTTTCTCATGGGATTTCCCAAATCGAGGAAATTGAATGAATACATCATGGTAGTCGTGGATAAATTAAGCAAAACAACCCATTTTATATTGGTTAAGTCCACGAACAAAAAAATTGAAATTGTTGATATACTTATGAAGGAGATATTTTTGATACATGGTATACTGAGGGTTGTGATTTCAGATAGGGATGTGAAATTTATCTCTTCTTTTTGGAAATCCCTTTTTACTAGATTGGGAACTGAAATCTAGTTTAGCACTACGTATCACCCCGAGGCTAATCGGCAAACTGAGCAAGTGAATTAGGTGTTGGAGGACATGTTAAGAATGTAGGTGATGCAACAACCCAGTAAATGGGGGGAGTAACTCCACCTAGTTGAATTTTCTTACAATAATAACTACCATGAATCCTTAGGAATGAGTCCCTCTAATGTGTTATATGGATAAAATGGAGAGTGCCTAAAAATTGGAATAATCTTGACGCTAAGTTGATAATAGGATCCGAAATTCTTGCTGACATGGAATAGGTAGTAAAGAAAGTACGTCAAAATTTAAAGGTTGCCCAAGACAAACACAAGACTTGTGCAAACAAGAAAAGGACCTACAAAGAGTTTCGTGTAGGAGACCATGTTTACCTACAAGTGAAGCCTAAGAAAAGCACCTTATGATGGGGTGGCTGTGCAAAATTAGCACGTCGATTATGTGGTCCTTTCCAGATTTTGGAAAAATTGGGCTAATGGCATACATACTAGCACTACCCACTCACATCAGTGTTCATGGTGTGTTTCATGTGTCATTATTAAAGAAATATATTTATGATCCTAGAGATGTGATTAGTTGGTAGGATATCCATGTAACATATAAGTTGTGAATTTAGATTAGATAATATTGATAGTATCTGGTACAAGTAATGACACATTGAAATTTCGGACGTAGGTAGAACCAAACCGAGAATATTTGGTAGAACCTCTTTGCATTCTAGAGCAGAGAGAAACAATGCTACAGAGTAGAGCTATCACCTAGGTTAAAGTGCAATGGAAGCACTTCAACTAGGATGAGGGCACTTGGGAATATAATGAATTCATACAACAAGCCTACCCAGACTTGGTTAAGAAATTTTAGCTAAACACTAAGGATGGTGTTTCGCTCGAGTGGGGAAGCTGTGACACCCCATGGATTCTTTATGAAATTTTGTCATTGATTTAATCTTTACTTTTCACACTCAATGTTTCTTTTATGAACTTAAAACTAACTGTGGTCTAGAGGAAGGCTTAATGAATGACGTGACTCATAAATGATTGAAAAAGGAAGTTTTTTGTATTAAAAGGAAACTTCTAAAATATAGAATAAACAAATAAAAAAATGTTGAGACAGCTAGGTTTGTTGGAAACTCTCTTCTCTCCTAGAAAAACGATGGTACCAAGGAAGGTCGATATTTTTTTGGAAGAAAGAGCCTAAGGAGCGAGAGAGAGACAAAAATAAAATGAAATACTGCCACATGACGCTATGCAGGTGAACATGACACTGCAAGTCATAAGGAGTTCTTGAGCTGGACTTTGAGCTAGTGGAACCCTTAAAACAAATCTTGTGAGTTAAGACTTTGAACTAGACCAAGTGGACTTGAGGTTTGGAATTTGGATAACTCAGGGCTTGTACCTACACTGTCCAGATGAGGGGAAGCTCTAGAGGAGATTGGATGTCATTCCTAGCCTCACAGTCAGGTCGAGAGACTTCCTGGTTAATTTTTCATTGTAGACAGAAGATTAGATAAGTATTATTTTAAGAATTTAATTTGTTAAATCGAAATGGAATTCATGAACATATGAGTCTAGAAGTAGAAGTATTATTTTAAGAATGTAATTTGTTAATTCTAAATGGAATTCATGATTGTATGAGTCAAATAGAATACTAGAACTTTATCTGTGTTATTTATAGTGAAAAAGGAATTAAACAGTTGAATTAGAACCCAAAACTAAATTCCAAAAGTCAGTAGAATAATAATTCTGTAGAACTGTATTAAATTAGGTGAATAATGAGGTGGATTCATTATGTGGCTCTGCAGCTAGGGTTCTGACCATACTCTCAGACGGCGCAGACTATTCAGATGAGGCAACCATCACGGGCCTGACCTCCAGTTCTCTTTTGACAGAGCAGTACGGGGTATAATCGCAGGGCACATGGATCCCCCCAGGGGGGGGCGTCAATGCCCTCCCCCAAAGCAAATACTACGCCGCCAGGGCCTGAGAGGACGATCGTGTTCGGTTCTGTTGATGAGGAGGCGATCAACAAGGAGATCCCGCAGCGCAACGGGCATAATGAGACAAGCAATCAGGCAAACAAGACAGGCGATACTCCAAGAAGAAAGGACAAGCCAGACGAAGGATCGAAGATCACTTCGAAAACCTGCAAACCAATAGCAGCCGAACGACCCAGAATAGAGCTACTCGGCCAGAATATTGACGAACGAATCCAATACATCAGGGATCATGCCCTCATTGGGAAATTTATAGGGTTCTGGCTGACAGAAAAAGCCCTATATGCATGGATCGCAGCTAAATGGAAACCCAAAGGTGACTTAACACTGTAGCTAGGACCGAAAGGGTTCTTTACTGCGATTTTCTTTTGCCTAAAAGACAAATATAGAATCCTGGGTGAAGGGCCATATTTTTTCAACTCAAATGGACTGTATCTAAGGTAATGGGTAGCAAGATTTAACTCGGACAAGGAAGACCTCACTTGGGCTCCAGTTTGGATCAGAATGTATTCACTTGCAGATGAATATTGGGATGAAGATATACTCAAAGACATAGGAAATGGATTAGGGGAATACATTAAAGCAGTGGAAGAAACGAAGCTACGCAGATACACATCCTATGCCCGCATCTGCGTTTTCATGCGTCTGGACAAAGCCCTACCAGACTCGGTAAGTCTTTCTCATCGTGATAATGAATGGATTCAACCCTTGGATTACGAACATGTTCCTTTTCGTTGCCGAAAATGCCATTCTCACGGGCATCTATTTAGGGATTGTCCCCTAAATGTCAAAACCAATGCTCTTGATCCCTCTGACTCTTTGACCCATGATGGCTTCACCAAAGCACCTAGCCGCAAACGAGAGCACAAAAAGCCTTCTACCGGAAAAAATCCCTAGCAAGATACCACCTCTGACCCTGCTACAAGTAACAGCTCTGAAATTCTAGCTCAAACCTCGAAGAGCAAATCCTGTTCTCCAAGCCCAGCTCCGTGCCCACCTCCTCCTCATCCTAGCCTCCTTTTTCGGGCTCCCCTTCTGAAACACAAACCCCCAAAGGTGTTAAGGCTAACCCCAAGGATAGAAAAAAGGAGCCTGCAAAAAAAGATAATGATATGGACGTGGATAGAACTCCAGATACCCCCCAAATCTTAGATATATCCACAGAAGGAAAAAGTCAGGTGCAACAGATGGATGAAGAACCAGAAAATATAGATTTGCAAGGACTAGACATTTTAGAGCTAGAGCTAGCATGCAAAAAGAAGGATTACGACAATATCCCAGAGCTTCAACTCAACAAACTGGAAGTGGTCATCTCAAGGGCTTATCAGCAGAAACAGCTAGGCATCCAGCCGAGAAGCCATTGGGATGGCGGCCTTCCCCCAAAAGACTCCAAAAAGAGGGGAAGAAGAATGGATCTCCAGTGAACAATAGCAGTAGGGAAAATCCTGGTGGACTCAGGCAGGTATGCAAAATTGACAAAGTACTACAAACCCTCCATCAATAGTGAATCATGAAGCTCATTTCATGGAACTTAAGGGGGCTCAATAGCGCAGGGAAACTTAGAATGTTAAAAAATATGATAAAGATGGAAAAGCCACAACTATGATTTCTTCAGGAAACCAAGTGTAACAACACTACACTAGGAAGCATCCTTTCTAAAGCATGGCCAGGTTGTCAATCGGTGGCAGTGGATGCATCAGGAGCATCAGGGGGGCTTGCCATTGCATGGAAAATGCAAGCGCTAACTCTCTCTGACTTCCATGCTTCTCACCACCTCATTCAGGCCACCTTCCACATTTTAGGCACCAATATACATGGAAACCTCTCAAATGTTTATTTCCTGCAGGAAGCAGGAAACAAAATAGCTCCTCTCAATACTATAGAAGCTCTGAATAACAACAGATTGCATCCTCTATGGATCATTGGAGGGGATTTTAACATGATCACCAAGTTGGAGGAAAATCTTGGGGGAAGAAATAGGTTGGAACATGAAAATACCCACTTTAAAGACTTCATCCAAAATACCTCTCTAATAGACCTGCAATATTGTAATGGCACGTACACTTGGAGTAATCAAAGAGCAGGGAAGCACCAAATTGCTTCCAAACAAGACAGATTTCTCATATCAGATAACTCGGTTCACTTAGGAGGAGACATAACTACTGCAATTCTCCCCCACTCAGGCTCAGATCACTGGCCAATCTCCCTCCAGTGGCAAAGACTGGGCAACACCACCAGGAGGCCCTTTCGCTTCGAAGAGTTCTGGCTCACCCACCCTACATTCAAAGACTTTGTCAGAACCACTTGGACAACCTTCATTCCGCCAGAAGGCTCCAAGATGTTTTAGTTCCAACAGAAACTTAAATATTTAAAATCCCATTTAAAGCGTTGGAACAATGAGACCTTTGGAAACATCTTTAAGGCGCAACATGACTTAAATAAGGAAATGGCAGATCTCCAGCAACAAGTAATCATAGGGGGTCACACGGAGGGGACCCTGGAGCAGGAGCAGCGCATCCACAATCAGCTGGAGGAGAGGAGAAAGCAGGAGGAGATTTTATGGAAGCAGAAGTCCAGGATCAGATGGCTGAAAGAGGGCGAACGGAACACCAAATTCTTTCACCGAACCACTGTTCAACGAAGAATGCACAACAACATCCCCTTCATTCAGAAGCAAGGTGGGGCAAGAGCAGAATAGCATGAAGAAATCAAGGAGGAATTCCTAAATCACTTCAAGCAAGTTCATCTAGAGCCCAATGCAGACATGCGACCTGCGATAGAAAGAATAACACATAATGTGCCAAAACTAATCACTGAGGAACACAACGAACTTCTCCTTCATCCTATACTGACTCAGGAGGTGGATACAGCCATGTCCCAGCTCAAGGAGGGCAAAGCCCCTGGCCCGGATGGCTTCAGCACAACTTTCTTTCACACCTTCTGGGAGCTGATAAAAACTGAGGTCTGGCAAGTGGTGGAGGAATCGAGAGCTCTTCATTGGTTGCTTCCTTCTCTCAACTCAACTTTCATTACACTTATACCAAAAGAGGCGGAATCCATCACCTCGGAAAAATTCCGTCCGATTGATCTCTGCAACGTCATATACAAAGTAATCTCTAAAGTTATCGCCAACAGGTTAACGCCCCTCTTGCCACTGCTCATCTCTCTCGAACAATCTGGATATGTGGAAGGGAGACAGATCATGGATGGCATTATCCTCTTGCATGAGATTATACACTCCCTCAAGCATTCCAATCAGGCAGGTATGATTCTAAAGCTTGATCTTTCTAAGGTCTTCGATAAGCTCAGTTGGACTTACATTCAGAAAATGTTAATTGCCTTTGGATTCTCCCCTATGTGGATCCGTTGGATCATGAGTCTTATCTCCTCTTCCTTCTTTTCCATTCTTGTGAGTGAGATCCCATCTTGACCCTTCAGTCCCTCTAGAGGAATCAGGCAAGGTGACCCTCTCTCCCCCTTCCTCTTTGTTTTAATGGCTGAAGGCCTGAGTCGTCACATCAAACAAGCCCTCCTCTCCCAACAACTTAAAGGTCTCTCCATTCACCAGTCCCTAGCTATAACTCATCGGTAATTTGGCAATGACAACATGCTCTTTGGCTACCCATCTGTCCAGGAAGCCTCCCGCTTCAAAGCCCTACTCAATGACTTCTCTGAGGCCTCAGGAACCAGCATCAATAACACCAAGCCGTAGATATTTTTCTTTCACACCCCACCTGTTGTTAAGACTGTTGTTGCCTGAATATTAGGGTTCCGCATTGCCACTCTCCCTTCCAAATACCTTGGAGCTCCCCTTATCGCTTCAGCCATCAAGCACTCCTCCTGGCGCATTCTCATTGAGAAGCTCGAATCTCGCCTCAACCTTTGGACGCACAGAGAACTGAACATGGCCAGTCGTGTAGTGCTCATAAAATCAGTTCTACAGTCAATGCCGCTCTACTTATTCTCAATCCTAGCGGCGCCTAAATGGGTTCTAAAAAGAATTTGGGATCTACAGTGAGGCTTCCTCTGGGGAAGTTAAGCTACAAACTGCAAATGGGCCCTGGTAAAATGGACCACTGTCTGCACGTCCAAGGAAAAAGGGGGCATTGGCCTGAGAGATCCCACTCACAGTAACGCTATCATGAGCGCAAACATTTGGTGGCAATGGCTCTCTAACCCAGAAAAATCTTGGGCAGCCATTTGGACTACCAAATACGCCAATCACAGACCCCAGGAGGAGCTCATCAGGTTCACTCCCAATGTCAAAGGCTCGCTAATTTGGAATGTGGCCAAACAACACTTCCAGTTGATACAGCAGCATAGTTTTTGGGAAGTAAGAAATGGAAGAACAGCACGATTCTGGACGGATGCCTGGAACCAAATGCCACAGCTTAGCCTCATTCTTAATCCGCTTCTGAACTACATTGGAGAGGAACAGTAACAAGAAAAGATTTGGCAGTATTGGACTCAGGAGACAGAGCAAGGCTTCAGGAAATGGAAACAAGGTGACCAGCTCATCAGAAATGAGGATTACCAATTCATTGAGGATCTGGAAAGGGAGCTACGCAAAAGGAGCATTAGACATGCCGAAGGCAGAGACATTCTACGATGGGGATACCAGCCTAAAGGCGCTTTTACTACTTCTGAGGCTTACAAAATTATGTGCACTGACCCTACGCCCCCTGACCCAATTTGGAGCAAAATCTGGGGGTTAGGTTCTTGGCCTAAAGTCTCCTACTTCCTTTGGCTGGTAGGACATCAGAGAATCCTCACCTGGGATAAACTTAGATGAAGAAACTATCACTGCCCCTCTATTTGTGTTAATTGCAAATCCCAAGAGGAAACACTCCAACACCTCTTGGACTCTTGCCCCTTAGCCAATCAGTTGTGGGAGAAGGCAAGCTTCAGATGTCAAAGAAGATGCAGACTTGAGGAAGACATAACTAATTCATTGCGTCATTGGCAACAGAATCCATATAAAAGTGAAATTCTCAACCATTTATGGAAAATAATCCCTGTGCTCCTCTTATGGAGTGTATGGAAGGAAAGGAACAAACGCATATTCAAAGATCAATGCTCTCCGCTAGATAGTATCTAGAGAACGCTCTGTGTGAATCTCAAAGAGACGTTGATGCTCTGCTCATGGACAAAGGAGGACCTTCCAACTCTAGACAATGAGAAAGCCATTTGGGAGAACTGGCAAATGCAACTCCCTCAGGAATCTTACAACAAAGTCCCTCCTAAAAGCAACAACATAGAAAATGTCTCCTGGACTGCCCCTCCAAAGCATACCTTCAAGCTCAACTTTGATGGAGCCTCAAAGGGCAACCCTGGAAATGCAGGCTTTGGCGGAATTTTTAGAAATCATGAAGGCACGTCCCCGCTGATATACTATGGAAACATTGGGTGGGACACCAATAACTCGGCTGAGTTAGAGGGTCTATGGCAAGGTCTCCTTCTTTCATGGAAACACAACTTCCAACCCCTAGAGGTGGAAGGAGACACTCAAATCCTTATTAATATGGCCAAGCATCTCCTAAATGGATCTCATGTGAGGAAAATAGCCACCAGTTGGCCATCAAACAAGCGCTCCACAGTAACAGAGCCATCACCTTCAATCACATAAAGAGGGAAGGCAACAAGGTTGCAGACCTTATGGCCAATTTAGGTGTGGAAAATGAGAATACTCTACTCACAGGAACTCTAGACATTATATCGAATCATGATCAGGCACAGGAATGCACTTGTCTAGTCCAAAATGATGTTGGCCCACCAGGATGCGGGTGATTGAAGAGATGGGACGGGAAATCACCCGCGGCCACCTTCCAGCCATGCACAGAGGAGTTGTTCACACATGGGGGAAGGGACACTCTCAGCTACGCAGGATTGGAATTAAAGGCATTCAACAGGGGAGCATAAATTCTCCATTCACCTCCGCACGCAAAGCATGGTCCGGTTCCTCGGCTCCCATGAATGCCACAGTAATGGCGGGAGGGCCTCGAGGCATAGGGAGATGTGTTATATATGGCTACGGGATGGGATTCACAGTGCATATTCAGGGTCTGTTCCATTTGTTTATGCAGCCTCTGGCGCTGCTGGCCGCTCCAAGTGTTTGCCTTTCTGTTTCGGCTATTCCCCTGCCTACATATGGTCTTCCCGTGACTGTTTTGGAATTCAATTTAGCTTTGAGCTATATCCCAGCCTCAGGCATAGAAACTCTGTTTGGCTCTGCAGTCATTGTTCGGCCTCGACAGCGAATGCTAAGCCGTCGAGGCACCTCCTGAGGTGGATCTTCGTGCCCCACTGTCGATGACGACTCTCCCCATTACTGCCATCGCACTCATGGTGCAAACCCCCTTCGGTCTAGTCAATTCCTGGAAGCCAGCGCTCCTGAGTCCTCTTCCTCGCCCGCCTTTGGCTCTGCAATTTTCAATTTCAACAGTTCTTTGAACCGTCCCCGGATCAATGCCCATGTTTCGGTGCTCTTCATTGAGGAGACCCATGATGAAAGTGATTCCAGAGACAATCGGGGGACGATGCCAACTGATGGCTCCACGAGAGCCATGGAGACTCCCTCTGCAGATCATGTGAATGTTTCGGAAAGCCCTCTTGTTGTTCCCTCGGGAGCCCAGGAGGTGATGATCAGCCAGAACGAAGATGTCAAGATGGAGCCCGTTCCGACAGCTACGGAGGAGGCTCATGACATGGCAGAATTCAGGTGGTGCAGGGTAGTGGAGGAGGATCCTGAAGACTAGACGTGACTTCTCACCAGGTCTCTGCGGCCCATTGGTGAAGGCATTCGGTCACTCTTGTCATTTTCGGATATGCTCTTGGGTCAAAGCGGTGGTGTTACTGTCTCTGTGTCAATGCTGATGAGAAATTGTCTATGTCTGGGTTCTGGAATTTCTTCTCTGTGGCTGGGAAAGTTTTTGGCTCCCTTGCACGGGATTAGTTTGCTGTTCCACTGGCGCCCCTGCATGGGTTGGTCTTTTGGTCTGGTTAGTCCTCTAAGACTGCGGTCTCTGTTGTTCCATGCTGCCATTACCTCCAGGCAACTGGTCCTTTTTGTTATGTAATGATGTAATTGTTCTCTGATAATGTAAATAATAGAATAGTTTTAACAAGGAAAAAAAAACTAGGTGAATAATGCAAATAAAAAGAAGTCTGTTTGTTTTCTATTAATATAAATAGAGCTAGAATTGTTAAAATCTTGATTACAAGAGAAACTACTATACATTTTTCAATCTAGATCATAATACACTTTTCAATAGTTAGAGAAATAAGGGTGTTGTCGTGTGAGGGTTCTGGTTAGCCCTGAGCCAAGAAGTCGGGAAGCCTAGCGAGGATAGTACACAACTATGGCCCAACCTTGCTACACCTTTGGGCAACAATATGAACTGACAACAAGGTCCTCCCACCTTACAACCAAAAATTTGAATACTTGCAAAATATTTAGGAAAGGAGAAAAAAGCACTGAAAGAAATAATATGCAGATGCGATACCATGAAAAATAATTATATTGGCCTAAGAGATTTGGAGCTGAAGCCAGATGTAGATTTACTTGGCAAAGACTGAATTTAATGGGTGAATACCCTGAAAATAGAAATAATATGAATATTTAACAGAATGAGAAAACCCTTAACTATGTATTCTAAATTTTAGATAAATGAATATCAAAGACTGTAATGAAAATTTCTAAACAACTAACTTTGGATACACATGTGAATACTACAATACTTTAAAATTATCTGTAACCATAGTTTGTACACAAAAACGAAATAAGCGGATAAATGCCATTGCTCATTTCACAGAAAAAACCATGATAAAGAAATATATAACAACTATGTTCCAAAGCCTATTTATATATTTTTATCTGTAAATGTTATATATTTATCTGTAAATGTCAAACAGACAAAAGAGACGCAAGTTTTGTAACCCAGTTAGGTTTGTTTCCAATATATTCATAAGAAAAAGGAACACAATATATGAGGAACTGAAGTAAACCATTCTAATCAACAATCTAAAGTTCTGTCTAGAACATAGCACATTCAAATCAACTAGAGATACAATTGAGCCACTTGAGAAAAACCTCTATCACAAAATCCATAATTCCATTAAGCTAGCTAAAGAAAGGAACCTGGAGGAAAACAGGAGGTGGATGGGAAGCAACCTCACACGGTGTTATGAGAAAAACCAAAGGGACTGACATAGGGCATACCTGGTAACAAAATTCATACTCGAGTTAATTCTAAGAAATTAGACTACTATCAATTAAAAAGAACTTGCAGATTTAGTAACAAAACAAATTGCCTGGAAATACGCACAATACATATCCTCTAGAATTTTCAAACAAAGGAGGAAAACAAATAGACCAGTTCACTTAATTCCAAAAATCTGCAAGTGAGAAAAGAAAGAAAGGGAGAGAGGTATAGGCAACAAACTTGCATTTGAATAGTCCTATGGTCACCCACTCCACTGGTACTCCTAGCGAACTCCTTTGACCTATAGGCAATAACCCCAAGGACTTTATTTTGGTGTTGTACAGCCCTAGAAGGAACAAAATTTTCAAGAAAACGAGTTGAAGAGTAAGGAGAGTAAGCCTTATTGGTTTCCATAATGGTGTTCCAACAAAGAAACCCACACCTATTGGTTACCCTGTTGTAGATTGATAAAACCGTAACGCTGGATGAGGAAATGAGAGGAAGCCTCGAGAACCTAGGAGAGGGCGGTTAGCTCATTACTTTCCACTTTCATCCTATTCATCTGATCAAGTGATCAGTTGTAGGTGGATGTGCACGAGGCGATGAGGGAAAAAAATAATTATGTAGGAAATAACCCTGACGAGTTTATTTTTGTGTTGTAGAACCTTAGAAGGAACAGATTTTTGAAGAAAACAAGCTGAAGAGTAAGGAGAGTAAGCCTTACTAGTTTCCATAATGGTGTTACAACAAAGAAACCCACACGTGTTGCTTACCCTATTGCAGACTGACAAAACCCTAATGCTGGATGATGAAATGAGAGGAAGCCTAGAGAACCTAGGAGAGGACGATTACCTCATTAATTTCCACTTTCATCCTATCTGTCAAATCAACTGACCAGTTGTAGGTGGATGTGGGTGAGGAGGTGAGGGAAAAAATTAATTTAGAATATAGTGTATTTAGGAGGTTGAAAAAATCGAACCCAAAGTCATAAATCAATTTAATTGAAAACCTATGATATACCCATGTTGTTCACCAGATGTTACAATCTCAGACCATAATGTATGTGTGTGAGAGAGATATTCGGTGTAGATAAGCCTTGATGTGTGATTATAAGGATAATTTGCATAATTTAGAATATAGTGTATTTAGGATGTGAAAAAATCGAACCCAAAGCCATAAATTAATTTAATTAAAAACCTATGATATACCCATGCCATTCACCGCATGTTACAATCTCAGACCATAATGTATGTGTGTGTGAGAGATATTCGGTGTAGATAAGTCTTGATGTGTGACTATTATGATAATTTGCATGACCCATGTATAAGGTGTGCCACGAACCATATGTCACCTCTTTAATACATGTTAAGCATACGTGTAAGTAAATAGTTAAAGTTTTTGTCTTGGGGTGGTAAATGTTATAAAGGGGTAAACTAGCCTAGATCTATCTTAATTCCGGGTCTACCAACCACTTAGAGGGATCAAATTTCAAAATTCTCTTAAAATGAATAGATATTTGATCCGTGTCAACGCATAGTATATCCACAGTTAAGATGGGTCTAGGTTGGTTTATTAATAGAAGTTAATAATAGTTAAATGTAATAGTTAGTACACTTCCAAGTTTAACTTATTAATTTTTAACTATTAAGTAAAAAAATTAATAGACTTAGTATTATAATAATTTTCCATTTAAAATAATTATCAAAACAAAGCATTAGTGTGGGAGAATTAATCGTTATAATTAAATGTACAATAGTATATTAATAGTGAAGCTAATAATAGTTAAATGTAATAGCTATTCATTATTAATTATTAATGAAAATAGTTAATCACTATAATATTATAGGTTAATAGGTTTCCTCATTGCTCCCAATATGGAAGAGATCTTGTAAGGTATCTTATGTGATGTGATGTTATGTAAATATTTTGGTTTGTGCAAATTACATAACAATATAAATAAATAGAAAATACAATTTAAAAAAATCTACATTACTATTTTTTATCTACTCTTGTTGGGTAGATAAAGTAAACATGAAATAAAAGTAAAAATAACTCTATGTTAAAAAGAAAAAATTCTACTTTTTTATTTTTTATTTTTTATTAATTTTTGTTGAGTAGTTAAGTTAAACCTTACTTGGTCAAGTTAGCATGGTTTTTAAGCTTGAGGTTTATGAAAACCCATGGCATTATCCATGGTATTCTGGATGAATATCTTATTTAAAGGGGAGAATCAAACCAACTTGGATCCATCTTATCTGTGGATCTAACAAGGGTTGAGAGGGATCAAGTCTCTTGAGATTGAAATATCTTAAGATGAAAAGAGATTTGAACCCTCTCGGTGCATGGTAGATCTAAAGTTAAGATGGGTCTAGTCTGGTAGTAGTTATATTATTATAAAAATGTATTAGTTTCAGGAAACTATTGTTTTTGTTTAATTATTATAGTTATCAATAGTTATAGTTCATTTTTATGATGTTATCATTTATAGCTTCATATTAACTCGAATAACTAATTAATTAATAGCTACTAGCTATTTAAAAATAGTGTTTCTTTATGATTTTCTTTATATTTTTTATGGATAATGCCTTGTGTGGAGATTTTTGTTTTCATTTTCATTGTGAGGAGGAATTGCTAAAATGATTGAAATCAAAATAGTGAATGTAAAAATCCAAAAATTATGTTAAAGGTAACAACATTTTTTCTTATGATTAATGGTGATGAATGACAAAAAAAAATGAAGACTATTTGGAAAAGCTTAATATTTAATTACTAAATATAATTATTTATAGATACATATGAAGGAGAGTCAATAATGACCTCCGCCAATCTTTGCCATCTTAGAATGATGTTTAAATCGTTCTTGCAATATCACATTAAATTTGCTTATGTGTGACGAGTGGACAACATCATTGCACAGTCGTGATTAATGTTTTAACACCTCCCCTTAATCACGACGACCCAAACATTAGCTTGCCTGCTGGTCTAAGTCTCAACTAGGCTTACAACAAAACATTTCATTTTTGTCTTCTTGCTGAAGGGTCCATGCTTGTTCCTTTTCCTTCGCTAGTGTAGTTTCATCTTCACCTTTATCACTTTCCTTATGAGCTTTCTCTGCTCCTTTCTTACGTACTTAACATCAACAACCTTTTTTAGATTGGAATGCAATGCAAGATGCCAAACAAGGTAATCTAATTCATGTTCTCCCCACTTTCCATGAGGAGCCACCAAAACGCACTCGTCTTCAAACATGAGCGGCCTCCGAACAACATCCATGGTAGTATCCTCTAGAGTAGTAGTCATCTTGAAAGCAGATTTAATAAAACTTCTAAAAAATGGGTTATGAGAGAAGCAAGTTTTACTCCCTGTGATTGCAGAATCATGTGGAATAGATTTTAGCTCGTGATCATCAATAATATTATCCTCAACAACATCAAATTATTTGTCAAAGATTTCTTCAAAGTCAAAAATACTGCCAGACCCAAAAATGTTTCCAAATGGGTTCCTGAGAAAATGATCATCGAAAGGGTCATTGTCAAAAAGTCTAAAAATATAGACATATCAATTGGGCTCCACTTTACCTTTTCCATAGAAAAAATACAGCAAATAATACACATTGGAGATCTAACAACGCTCCCACACAACTCTTAGCTAGGCTCAAATTTTCCTTAAACTCTTGGCCAACTATGACTTTAGAATAGAACCATGCTCTCTCTGCCTCTCACTTCCCTGGATGCCCGTAATCAGATAGTGGTTCTAACCACATATCTGAACACAAAAGCTTTCACACCCCCTTGGCTCTGCCACTGAGACATAGATCCAGGCCAATGGTCCTTCGGTAGATCTCAACCCTGTTAAGCTCCATTAATTGCTGCCTACAATTATGGAATTTAAATTGCAGTCTTTCCTTAACTTATGGAAACCAACTGCAGTAGTTTCCTTAAGTTAAGAAAATAAACTGCAATTACTAAATTTATTATTGGGAGCTACTAAAGTGGTCCATTACTTTGATTCGAGTTCTCTGCCTTGATCTGTGGGACATCTAACACATAGCTATTAGAAGCTTGATGGAAGCTTAGCTATAAACTCATCTGTTTGGTCCCCAAGCTCTCCTCTCAATCCCCTTCAGTTTTTCACACCATCTAGCTGAGATTGCAGAGCTTGGAAGTGCCTTCAGAATTTTTGTATTCTTTTCTTTTTGCTTGGATTGAAGCTGGAGTGCTGAAGAAGAAGCAAGTGGACTGTGGCCTGCATCAAAACATCACCAATGGCTGGAGGTAATTCGTATCCCTGGGCATTAAATTAAAACGATTCTTTTAGTTATTCCGCATGCAGAATTGCTGCTGAAACTGTAGAACTTTCTAACAAACCCAACACGCAGTAGATTCCTGCCAAGCATAGAGACTGATTTATTTTTTTTAAATTCTTAGGCAATTTGTCACACTCTACCCTGCCCACTTCTTCAATTAGCTCCTCTACTCCTCCACGGCTTATTCAACAGTCTCTTCAAAGGATTGTACAACTAACTACGCTCTCTATCCAGCGCACTGCAATAAACAAATTCAAAAAATGTCCGAAGTGGCTCACAATCCACCAGTCTTCACACACAGATGGGATCTCTCTAGCTTCAAACGTCTCACTACTCACGGCTTCTTTCACTTCTTCTACGTTTAGAAAGTACCATGACAGGTTGAAACTATCTCTGTTGTCCGCCCCCATGATTCCCTTCACCAAACATCTCAGATCTACTCCGCACAAGGATAGC
Source organism: Pinus tabuliformis (assembly GCA_031772625.1). NCBI lineage: Eukaryota > Viridiplantae > Streptophyta > Pinopsida > Pinales > Pinaceae > Pinus > Pinus tabuliformis. The sequence goes on along the minus strand of CM062816.1, from coordinate 1,186,294,221 downwards.
GCTTCCATGCCTCCTGTTGGGGATTTTTAATGGGAAAATCCCAAAAACAAAGAAATTAAACACCACAGAGGCAATGCTCTGTTTCACCTCCACAAGATCTTTTTTGCACAAGGAAGCCCAATTTTTTTTTACTGAGGAATAGAGTATTTCACCACCATAAAATGATTGATATTCATTTAAAATAAAAATGCTTGAAACAACATATTTCTTCCTCTTTTACTGAGAGGGATTCACAAAAACAACATTCAACCAAAACTCTGTTTTCACCTGAGAATTTACTGAGCTAGGTTTACTGCTGTAAAACCCTTTTTACATTACTGCTGTAAAACAATTTTTTTACATACACAGTAAAAATTTCATTACATTCACTTATATAAAAAAAAACTCACACCATCCGCTCTTTCACTTCTTGTTTTCCACTGCTGTGGATATTACAAAACAATTTCATGCTATTTCTTGGTTCTGCGATGGCAAACCAATACAATACATCCCTGTTCTATTTAACTTCTCGCACTGTTGTGCGTTTAATGCATTTCCATGAACAACATCTGCACACGGGCTCCACTCTATGTTCTATATTAAAACATACATATTCAAAAACGTAAAGAAAACAAGAAACATTATGTGCCGTAACCAAAATTAAACTATCTACCTACTTCTACGAACAACAGTTAATACATTAACTTCCTTCGGCGGTCAACGGAAAACCTTATACTCCACGCAATCCTTGATTTGATGCGGGCCCGTATGCAGCTTCAGGCGATCGACGGCGAAGAGCGCGGGAGCAGATCGGACGGCTGGAATGGATATCGGGAGGCCTCATTATGCTGAACATTAGCACCCGAGAAATTACGTTTGCTTACGTATGGGGAGAGCCACGCGTCTGCACCATATTCCATCGGGTTCAAAAATACGGAAACCACTTTTACTCAAAAGCGGTCCGAGATCCCTCAAGGTGGTTTGTGGTTTCGTTGCGCGGTTTTGGAGTTATAAATGCGCAGTTTAAATTACATATTCAACACTCCCCTTTAATTTCAACTACTGGGCATTCGGTCATACCCAGACACTTCCTCAAAAATTCAAAGCTTTTCTGATCTAGTGGCTTTGTCAAGATGTCTGCTACCTGTTCTTGAGTCCTGCAATGTTCTAGGACAATTTCTCCATTGCTCACCAATTCTCTGATGTAGTGAAACCTTGTATCAATGTGTTTCGTTCTCTTATGAAACACTGAATTCTTTGACAATGCAATAGTTGAGCTATTGTCACAAAAGATCATTGTTGCTTTTGCCTGCTCTTGGCCTAAGCTTCTCAACATTCTTCTCATCCACACTGCTTGACATGTTGCTGCTGTAGCTGCCACATATTCAGCCTCTGCTGTAGACAATGATACAATGGACTGCTTCTTAGAAGCCCATGAAATGGCTCCTAAACCCATATGAAAAACATAACCGGAAGTGCTTTTCTGATCATATACACTTCCAGCCCAATCACTGTCAGTGTATCCAATTAAATCTAAATGTTCTGAGACATTATATAGTTTTCCAAACATTTTGGTACCTTTGACATACCTCAAAATTCTTTTTTCTGCCTGCCAATGTGCCTCCTTTGGCCTCTCCATGAATCTGGAAATTAAACTAACAGCATACATAATGTCAGGCCTAGTAGCTGTTAAATACATAAGGCTGCCAACAATACTCTTGTACAAACTAGGATCAAAATCCTTGCTGCTGTCCTCTCTGTTGAGTTTTAATCCCATTACTGTGGGAGTGATCGCTGCCTTGCACTCTTGCATGTTAAATCTGCTCAATACTTGATTTACATATCTTGCTTGTGAGATAAAAATTCCTTTTTCATTTTGATCTACTTCTATGCCTAAGAAGTATCTCAAGAAACCCATGTCAGTCATTTCAAATTCCTCTTTCATGACTGATTTAAAATTCTCAATGAGCTGATCATCATTACCTGTGAAAATAACATCATCAACATATAAGACAACAATCAAAATTTTACCATCTTTTTCTTTGACGTAGACGGTGGGTTCTCCCTCACACTTGTCGAATTCATTATCCAATAGATAAGAATCTATCCTGCTGTACCATGCTCTTCGCGCTTGCTTCAGCCCATAAAGAGCCTTCTTCAATTTGCACACTTTGTGCTCTTCACCTTTCTTCTCATAGCCGAGAGGTTGTTCAATGTACACCTCTTCTTTTAACACTCCATTTAGGAATGCTGACTTCACGTCCATTTGGTAGACTTTCCATTTGTTTTGTGCTGCTATGGACAGCACTGCTCTCACGGTTTCCATTCTTGCAACCGGTGCGAAAGTCTCCTCATAATCTCTCCCATATTGCTGCTTGTACCCTTTGACAACCAGCCTTGCCTTGTGTCTTTCTATCTTGCCTTCAGCATTGCTCTTAGTCTTGTAAACCCATTTGACTCCAATGACTTCTTTACCTTTTGGTAGCTCAACCAAATCCCATGTTTTGTTTCTCTCTATGGCATTCATCTCCTCATCCATAGCTTCTATCCATTTCTTATCTTTAATTGCATCCTCGAAATGAATAGGATCATCAACATGACAATACAAGGCAAATAAGGAATTCATTCCTTCATCATAAATATCACTTAGATTCCTAAACTTCTTACCTCTTTCATTTGGTGTGCAAGTGCTTGAAGATGCACTTGAATTTCCTCCTTGTGGTGTGCTTGGAGAAGCACTCTCATTTATCCTCAATGGTGTCCCTTGCTGTCCTTGTGTTGACGCTGCTGTTTGGGGATCCATTTCAGCCACCTCCTCATCATCTTCATCATGAGACAAACAATTTTTAACATTCACTGTTTTCTCTATGCTTCCATCCCAAGCTTCCTCTTCAATGAATTGAACATCTATGCTGACGAAAAACTTCTTGGTAGATGGGATATACAACCTGTAGGCTTTGGATTCCTCACTGTATCCAATGAACATACATTTCTCCCCTTTGCTGTCCAACTTCCTCCTTAGCTGATCTGGTATGTGTGCATAGGCCACACATCCAAAAACTCTCATGTGGGTGACTCCTTGCTTTCTCCCACTCCATGCCTCTTCCGGCACTTTGTTCAACACTACTTTTGTAGGACACCTGTTCAAAATATACACTGCACAATTTACAGCTTCAGCCCAATAATCATTTGGCAAATGCTTTGCCTTCAGCATGCTCCTCGCCATATCCATGATGGTCCTGTTCTTCCTTTCAGCAACTCCATTTTGCTGTGGGGTGTACCTAGCTGTAAACTGTTTATGAATTCCATTTTCTCTACAAAATCTTAGGAATTCCTTGGAGATATACTCACCTCCTCTATCAGTTCTCAAAACTTTTATATGCAGCCCGCTTTGGTTCTCCACAAGTGCCTTGAAATTTCGGAATTTTTCAAACACTTCACTTTTGTTTTTAAGAAAATATACCCAAGTTTTTCTTGTAAAGTCATCAATGAATGCTAGGAAATATTGGCTGCCTGCTAATGATGGATTTTGCATCGGTCCACATAAATCTGAGTGGATGATTTCTAAGGGTGCCTTTGCCCTTATGCTCTTCCTTGATGGAAAACTTTCTCTGTGTTGTTTCCCCAATATGCAGCCTTCACAAAGGCTATCCGGTTTCTCTATCAATGGTAGTCCTCTTACCATTCCTTTTCTGCTCAACAAGTTTAGACCTCCAAAATTGAGATGTCCAAATCTCAATTGCCACAGCCAATTTTCATCTTTTGGCATGCTTTGGAAGGCCTCTTGGGTAACTGCTGCAATCTCATTTTTGTTTTTCAAATCTACCCTGATCCGGAGAGGGAACATCCTGTTCCTTGTCATTTTTACTTCAGCAATGCATCGTTTGCTGGGTGCTATATCCATGATGGTGCATACATCATTTTTAAAGAAAACATTGTACCCCTTATGGAAAAGTTGTCCAATACTGAAGAGGTTACATCTCATTCCGGGGACATAGTATACATCTGCTATGGTTTTCCTTTCTCCTTGCTTTGTAAATATTTTTACCTCCCCTTTTCCCATAACAGAGACTTTGCTATCAGTTCCTAGTGTGACTTCTGATTTCACATTTTTATCTAAGGCAAAAAAGAGGGCTATGTTTCCTGTCATATGGTTGCTGCAACCTGAGTCTAAAAACCATATGTCTTCACTGTTTGTTTCAGCCATGTTACAAGCTAACAACACATTATTTTGGCTGATGTTTTCTCTAGTGACATTTGCATTTTGTCTATTGTTCATATCATGTTGCTTCTTCCTACATTCACTGGCATAATGCCCATATTTTTTACAATAATAGCATTGGACATTGGATTTTTCATACCTTTGTCCTTGAGCATGATGTTGTCCTCCTTGTTGGCTGCTGCCTTGGCCTTGGTTCTGATTTGGATTGCTGCCTCTTCCTTGTGCATTTGCTGGGTTGTTCCTTCCACCTCTGTTCTCGCTTCTGCCTCTTCCTCTTTTGTTTCCTCTGCCTTGACCTCTTCCTCTTCCAAAGGACATCTGGGTCTTGAAGGCTTGCTCTAGAGATGAGTTTTCATTTCTACTCAACCTCTTCTCATGTGTTATCAATGATGCATGTAGCTCATCAACTGAAAATTTTGAGAGATCCTTTGTCTCTTCAATGGTGGTGACAATTGCATCAAACTTTGAGGGTAAGACCCTCAATATTTTCTCCACAATCCTCCTATCTTCAAGGGTTTCTCCATGAGTCCTTATCTGTGTGACCAAACCAATTACATGTGTGAAGAACGAGTCAATGTTGTCTGACTCCTTCATGCACAGATTCTCAAAATCCTTCCTCAGCAATTGTAGTTATGCTGTCTTCACTTTCTCCATGCCTTGATAGGCTGTCTTGAGGTTTTTCCATGCTTCATTGGATGCCTTAGCTGCTGCTAACCTTGGAAACACGCTTCCATGCACTGCTTGATACAAGAAGAAAAGGGCTTTTGAATCCTTCTTCTTGCAGCTCTTCAGCAGATCCTTCTCTCCTTGAGTTAATGCATTAAACTCATTTTCATCTGCTGGTTGTTCAAAACCTTCCTCAACTATTTCCCATAAGTCTTGGGAAGCAAACAAGGCTTTCATTGTTATTGCCCAATAGTCATAGTTTTTACCATCAAATAATGGGAGCTGCATACCCATGCTATTACTGGTGCTTGTGCCAGCCATTCTTGCAGCCTCAACTATGCTTCAATTTCTTGACTGTGTATTTTAAAACAACTGACTGCTTCTTCAGCAACACAAAAAAAACTTTGTGAAATACCTGAGTATTTTCTTGACTGAGCCTTCACTCTGCTGGAGAAGATCTACTGCTGCAACAAAGACTCCTCCCTTCAGCTTCTTTGTCACCTTCAAAGAGCCTAAGCCTGCTCTGATACCACTGTTGGGGATTTTTAATGGGAAAATCCCAAAAACAAAGAAATTAAACACCACAGAGGCAATGCTCTGTTTCACCTCCAGAGGATCTTTTTTGCACAGGGAAGCCCAAAAAAAATTTACTGAGGAACAGAGTATTTCACCACCATAAAATGATTGATATTCATTTAAAAATAAAAATGCCTGAAACACCATATTTCTTCCTCTTTTACTGAGAGGGATTCACAAAAACAACATTCAACCAAAACTCTGTTTTCACCTGAGAATTTATTGAGCTGGGTTTACTGCTGTAAAACCCTTTTTACATTACTGCTGTAAAACAAATTTTTTACATACACAGTAAAAATTTCATTACATTCACTTATAAAAAAACTCACACCATGCGCTCTTTCACTTCTTGTTTTCCACTGCTGTGGATATTACAAAACAATTTCATGCTATTTCTTGGTTCTGCGATGGCAAACCAATACAATACATCCCTGTTCTGTTTAACTTCTCGCACTGTTGTGCGTTCAATACATTTCCATGAACAACATCTGCACACGGGCTCCACTCTATGTTCTATATTAAAACATACATATTCAAAAACGTAAAGAAAACAAGAAACATTATGTGCCGTAACCAAAATTAAACTATCTACCTACTTCTACGAACAACAGTTAATACATTAACTTCCTTCGGCAGTCAACGGAAAACCTTATACTCCACGCAATCCTTCATTTGATGCGGGCCCGTATGCAGCTTCAGGCGATCGACGGCGGAGAGCGCGGGAGCAGATCGGATGGCTGGAATGGATATCGGGAGGCCTCATTATGCTGAACATTAGCACCCGAGAAATTACGTTTGCTTATGTATGGGGAGAGCCACGCGTCTGCACCATATTCCATCGGGTTCAAAAATACGGAAACCACTTTTACTCAAAAGCGGTCCGACATCCCTCAAGGTGGTTTGTGGTTTCGTTGCGCGGTTTTGGAGTTATAAATGCGCAGTTTAAATTACATATTCAACACCTCCAAGTGGTTGTTGATCACTCAACAGTTCAGTGCCTAGTCCAAAGCCCACGGGCTGCAATCAATCTTAGCGTTCACACTGTGACAACAACTTCTCCCACACTTCTCTACACAGCAGCGGCTCTTAAGTGAGAATCTTTACAACTATTCATGGCTCTATGGTTACAGAGCCTTCACGACTCCTCAACGCCTTCCTCCTTACATGAAGCTCAACTCAACGCAGAGCAGTTCACATGTCTCTGATAGCCTCAGCTCACCCTAGCTTTTTCTCTGCACAGCTCACCTGAGCTCTGATACCATGACATAAAACAATGAAGACTCTTTGGAAGAACTTAATATTTCATTACTAAACATAATTATTTATAGATACATATGAAGGAGAATCAATAATGACCTCCGTCGATCTTTACCGTCTTGAAATGATGCTTGACTCATTCTTGCACAGTCACATTAAATTTTCTTACGTGTGAACAGTGGGCAGCTCCATTGCGCAGTCGTGATTAATGTTCTAACAATGAATTCTAAGCTTCCTCAGCATAATTCTTCATCCCTACCAAGTTTCCTCTGCACAATTGTTCAGCCCTACCAAGTTTCCTCTGCACAATTATTTAACCCCCCATTTTCCACCCCATTCCCCCTGGCCGAGTTAGGGGACCTGCAAAAGTTACTGGGGAGAGGAGTAGCAGTGTAAGGCATAAGCAGGTAAGGAGGGTCAAGTATAACAAAGTCAGTGTCAAGCATTCATCCACAAAATTTACTCAGAATTATTTATTTATTTTAAATGAATTGTTAGAATTGATAAAGACGAAAAATAAAATTCTCTCCACTAAAAGAATTATATCTCATCAAAATTTGTTGAGCAAATAAAAGATAAAATATAAAATCACCCAAAAACTATTTTTTTTTAATTATTAGAAATTAGTGAAATTCAAATTTTCATAAAACCTGGATTAAAATTGCAAAAAAATGAAGTCAGTTCTCCACCCTATCACAATGGATAATAGTGTCTTGCAAAGATACTCTACATCTCATAAATGTATAATGAAAATGTCATTCCAATACAGCGACCTCTTTAGAATGGTGCAAGTCGGAGAATTTATGAAAGTATTGTGGTGTGTATGTTTGCACTTAGTATAACGTTCAAGAAGCGGATATCTGAACAAGTTGTCAGTGTGTTACTATGGATTAAGGATTTAATCCTTTTAAAACATACCTCCTCACAACTCACGTTGAATAGCCCACCAAAAAGAAGTTTTAAGTAAACATGGCCATGACCTTGTAGGTAGAGTTATTCTCCCCGGACCAAATTAGAAATTTTTATTTTGATTTTATTAATTACAAACCCCTTTTTTTTTATGACGAGTAGTTTTAGTATAATTTTTTTCCGTTTTAGTATAATTTTTTTTTGTGTTCTTAGTATATTGTCTTTTTATATTTTTAAATTATTTTTTCTAAAATTTAACTAAAAATTAATTAAAATCACACATTTGAATTAATTAAAATGCTATAGATTTTAATAGAATTTAATTTATCTATACAGGGAAACATATTTTAAATAATAAAAATTAAAAATTCTACCCAAAAAAAAATATAGGGAAATTTTAACAATAAAAGAGTTAAAAACAACTACTCGTTATAAATTTACAATGCACTTAAACTTAGAAAATATATACTTAACTTTTAAAAAATAACATAAAAACACTTATCTAAATCTGTATAATATTAAATATATATTACAACCACTTAATTTAAAAAATATATACTTCAATTTTAAAAAATGACATAAAAACACTTATCTAAATCTGTATAATATTAAATATATATTACAACCTCCTTTGAGATAGCGAATTTGACAAACTCTTTTTTCCAGAAGAAAAAATCACTAGTTGTGTATTATTATTATAGAAACAGCACAAAAAAAACAGTAAAAAAGAGACATCTCATAGTATATGCCAGAACTAATTCTCTCATCTCTGCTACCAGAAAAATCATAAATGTAGTTGTAACTAAACCATATTCATATACCTTTGTCTAATGAAAGAGGCATCCTTGTAGTCCAAAAAACAGCGTAGGAAAAGACAGTAATAAAACGTGAGACTAGTCCCAAAAAAAGACACGTAATAGCAGTAAGGCTGACTGAAGCTATGGAAGTGGGATAACACCCTCTGTCTGAGTGTTGTATAACATCCATGGACAGGAACTGCAATTCTTGCTCTTGCCTCGTACACCTGGATGCTTACAGTATCACTTCTCCGCTCGGTTGGGAGATTCTGTTTATCACACCGTAAGACATTGAATATTAGTTATTTCAAATTTTCAATTTTGGAGAGTTGACTTTGAGCTTATGCCGATCGTTGATTCGCTTAATATTTAGTAAGCGAAAAAAACCGTGCCCATTTCTGATTGCCAAATATTCTGCAAATCAGCGACCCTATGGCGTGCGTCGTTGGAGGGTACCTGTAGTAGTTTGACGACATGGCTATATAGGAACTTAAGGTGAGAGCACACATCTATCTGAACATTTCTTTTTCTGGAACTTGCAGGCGGCGCAAGCAGTATCCGGCTTGGAAACTTGGTTCATACTCTGCAAGCAGGGCACAATTCCACATCATTTCCCCTGTCCTTATCAGTTTTCTGCTTTCTCTCTTGAAAAAGCATTAATATTACGAAATATGGATGCTTACCTTTACGGTGATGTCAGAGTTTTGAATTGCACAGAAAATATTTGGGCGACTTGGAAAAATGTACGGGGGCCTTCTAATTACGAAATGAAAAGCAAGGTTGAAGGAAGAAGCGAAGGGACCTAGAAATGAGGAGAGACATAGGAAAATAGATTAATTAAATGAATGAGAAATTTCATCGAAACCAAATTATCTCCACTTTCAGTTGTTTCGCACTCGCCTCCGTTGTAGGGCAGCAACATAGAAAGAAACATTAGACAGGATTTCCAAAGACAAATATTAAATTGAAGTTATGTGAAAGACCGCATCTTCTTCTCAAAGCTCTGGTTATTGTTTCTAGCCATGCCACCTCTTGATCATGGTGTTGACTCACAGCTCCATTTTTCCGGAATCTGAGATATCATTTCACATAATGGTCGAACATAATTTTATACTTTATTTATTTATAATTAAATAAGTAAGTAAATATGATTATTAAAAGTAAAGTTAAAATATATGTATTTTTTTATACTTGAGTAAAGTTTATAGATGCTTTCTAGAAAAAAATATTAATAACAAAAGATTTATTTTATTTTTAATCATAAATAAATATATGAATGTCTATATTGACTTATATATTAAGTAACATCATTTTATATTAATTTTATTAAAATAAAATAATTAAATAAAAAACTATTTTAATAATTAAATATATATATATATATATATATATATATATATATATATATATATATATATAAAGCTTTTAATTTTTGAAAAATATTTTAATATTAATATTAATTAATATATTTAATATCGATTTAAAAATAGAAAAATAATTGTATTTTAGTATTTGTTATAAATTAAAAATTTCATTGCTCAATTTAAACAAGTTTAAATTTATTTTAATTTTGGAATTAGAATGAGAATATAGATATCAAATTTGCTAAGAAAGCAATTCTCCTTTTAACTTTAAAACATGAAAAATGTTTGGCCTTCAATATATTTCATTCGTCTAACTTTTTGGTAAGTCTAAAGTTATGAACTTGTATTTGTTCTTATTAATATTATTTATATAAATTTCACCTCTCCACAACTAAAAATATTCCTATTTTAATTTTATTAATTATTCTTTCTATATATATATATTAACTTGATATATTTTTATTAATTACATGTTTTGGAATGTCATGGTTACTAATATGAATTGTTATTATTATTTAAATTTATTTTAATATGATATGCATATTATGATTTTGGAAAAAAAAATATTTGTAATTTGTAATAATTATAATAAAATAAAATATAACAAATTAAATTGTATTGATTTATTATTTATTGTTGTGATTGTTTTTTAAATTGAGTTAATTTTATGTTTTAGTATTATTGTTATGGGAGCTAATCCCTCATTTTACAAATACTACAACATCTCTCCCATATTGAGTCCACATTTAAATGTTTACAGTGATTTAGAGACATTATAATGTCTCTCTTGTATTAGGTTGTAGACAGCCACTTGGTGCAATAAAATAATTATGTGGTATTAAAAACATATTTTTTTGGTTGTAGTTGGGTAATACAATTTTGAGGAAGGTTGTGATTTCTTATTATATAAAATGCACTTTTAAATTTAAAGGTATATTCAACGCCGTATGAAAAACTTTGAGAGACTAAGATTTAAACTTAGACTTAAACAACTTAAACTCATGATTCTTAAAAAAAATTGCAGACTTTTTGGAAAAGTTAACCATAAAAAGTGTTTGAAAAAAGATAATTTCATATATTACTTAGACTATGTGTTAAACAAGTATTTCAATGTGTGCCACAAATATAATAGTTCAAGTAAAATAATTCAATAAAAGAGATATATATTTAAAAATATATTAATAATAATAAAATGATAATATGAGTTATAAATAAAATATTTCAATGTCAATATTGGTTATGGTATTTCAATATCAACTATTTGTATTATATAAAGAAAATGAAAATGAAAATTTGTATGGTTAAAACATTTCACTATTGCGTCTAAATGAACTATTGGGTAATTCTTTTCATGCTTAGTATGGAGAATTATTATGAGCAGATAGCGATCAAATCTATGGAGCTTCAAATCTTTCTTTGAGTTTCGAGGAATTATTATGTGCAAAGAGAAATCAAATCTGTGGAGGTGCAAACCTTTCTTTGAGTTTTGGACTTTAAAAGAGGTTTACACTTCAAGAGGTTTGATCCATGAACATGGGTTAAGATTGATGTTATTTTAAAGAATTTCATAAGGAAGTATTAAATTAATACTTATTTTAGATGTTCATGTAAGTTATGTGTATATTTATTTTTAATGTGATGATGATGGTAGTTGTTGTAAATGTTTATTAAGATTAATTTTCTTTCTATTAAATTTTAGAAAATGAAGGAATTATTTGGATTACATTAAAATTTTATATTTCTGTTTAAAAAACTTTTTATAAATCATCATAGTTTTGATGATTTAAAAAGCGAAGGAGAATTGGTATTCTAATACATATTTTTAAATTGATATTTCATGTGGCTGGACATTTTAGCAAAAACTAATTTGATATTAAAACCTGATGGTGTAATGAAGATGACAAGTTATGTGACTACATGATATCTTTATAAATTTTACACTGCTTGTTTCATTATGGATGTAGACATAGCTTGTTCTTGTTTTAGCAATGAAGATTTTCCTCTTGAAGGTAGTCAAAGTACAAATTTTCTCTTATCCTTTAATTATTCATAGCACCACAATTTTACATTAAATGTAATTATAGAATTAACCTCTTTTACCATCCCCCAATGACCTAGCCCAGATGTAGCATATTTATGTCATACCTAACTTGAATTATATGAGGGTTTGGCTAGAATCTCAAGTGTTTTCATAAGAAGCCTCTTGTATTATGTTGTATATTATGAACCTAGTCAAAGCCATGCACTCAATGTGGGCAAGAACTACTTCCATGACTAGGAGCGAATAGGGTGTAATGGTTTTAATTTTAAAATTATAACCTATACAAATTATTTTGGGTTTTCTCTATCTTTCTCCATGAATATCTATAGATGCTACAACCCTAAACCTCATAATAAAATAAGATAATAGTAGTAAGGATAGCATCAAGGATGGGTTTCCTCCTATCTTGAATCCCAAGCTTCAATAGTTTACATTAATTTTCAAGGCCATACTAGCCATTCAACACTTCTTAGGCAATTATCATAGAATTATATAAAACATATTCCTCCATTTTGTCGAAAGAGGAGGAACAAGAAACAAACAAAAAAACCAAGAGGCTGGCAACACACAGAGAACCTAGATGAAGAAACAGAAGACGAGAAGGCAGACAACCCTCCACCTGGACAAGACGATGATCCAAATGGGGGCGAAGCCGAGGCTGCCTCTCCCATAGCACCTAGTCAAGTTCACATGATGCCAGAATCAGAGATTTTGGCAGCACAGGGAAGGTTGGCCTCTTTGTCGAAGAAAAATCCAGTTCTCGAAGACACTAGCGGGGCTAAAAGACATCACTCTCCAGAACACTCTGATACAGATAAGGATGCGCCTCGTACTATGGAGGATTCCTCTCTAGTCCTTTTTTCATCCTCTCCAACCCAAGGAGAATGGCGAAAGGTTGAGAAGAAAAAGGGGAGAAAAACATAATCTCCCTCCCTCTTTGTATTAGGCAAAAACTGTTATTGTTGAAGCTACTTGTACATAGTGTTAGTTAATATGTATTCTTCTTGCTACTATTCGGGAGGCTGCTAGCCTCATTATGCATATGCTTAGGCATCTACAAAATGTAATTTCTTAAAGATCTAATAGAAATTGCGACTTTTTCTACGGGAAAAACATATTCCTCCATTTTGTTATTGTTACACATGTAATTAGCATATGTGGTCTTTCTAGATTTGATTATAATATTTTTTTTCGGCGTTAACAAGCATACCTAAATTAGAGTTGAAATCACTGATAATTTTTAATTTCTTCTCAATATCATAGTGAAACTTAACCATAAGAATAATATAATTGGTATACAAATACTAGAATGATAACCAAACTAGCTACAATCATGTCAAGACAATCCACTCTTTCAAAAAACCCTCTAAGTTAGCAATGTATATTTTAAAATGAGTAGAGGACATAGAAAAACCTTGCTTGAACCATATATTACAATTATTTCAACCAACCATAAATATTGTTGAATTTAAAAACACCACTAAAAAAAAAGACTATTACCTTGTTCAATCTATTCCAAAAGTTAGTTTTGTCAATTGTGGCACATTATCTGACCTAAGGATTGGGGTGGATGGGGAATCAAAAATCTTCCGGATTTCAGACTCTCCTTAGCTGCCAAATCAGGTTGGCGCGTCATAAAGATGGAGAACCTATGGACAAGAACAGTGAAAAGGAAATACATTGACCCTATTCCTCTCGAAGACTGGATCAGAATCCCAATCAAGCCTCAAAAGCAGGCTTCTGCTATCTGGAAAGCCACCCTTGAATCTTTTAAGGTGATAGAGCAAGGCCTTGCATGGAAGATTGGGAATGGCGAAAAGGTAAAGATTGGAAAGGATCCTTGGGTGGGCTGCAATGAGAGTTTTGCCCTTTCCCCTGAACTGATCCAGCAATTGGATAGGAAAGGCCTTCGTTTCCTCAGCCAAGTGGAGAAGATTGGCCACTCATCCATCTGGGGGCAGGCATGGAAGAATGGAGAAGAGCTGGATTTGGATCAGAGATGGTGGAATGATTGGCATATCTTCACCCAGGAACTTAGCAGAACAAATGTAAGATTGTCTGACAGGCAAGATGAGTTAATTTGGGCGCATGCAGACTCCGGATCATATGACCCCAAAAATGGATACTCTTTCCTTATGTCAAGGAAGGGTTGGGGAGATCCGGAGTGGTGGTCAAAACTGCTCTGGAAACTAAAGTGCCCACCAAAAGCAAATTTTTTTTTCTGGTGCTTGCTAAGGAGCAAACTCCCAACTTGGGACATTCTTCAGACTAGATTTATGATCGGGCCTAGGCGATGCACATTGTGTAAAGCAGACGAAGAATCCATAAACCACCTCTTTTTAAAGTGCCCGGAAGCTCAAAAGATTTGGGGCGAGTTTAGGAAACTCCTGAACAAATAGTTTGTCTGGGAAGGGGACAATATCCAAGAAGTCTGGCAGAAGTGGTGGAATGAGCATCCGGACGGGAACCTTAGAAATCTCCCGATCATCATTAGCTGGGGGATCTGGATAGCAAGGAACAGAAGTATCTTTCAGGATAAAGAGACCCCGGTAGCAATCACTGCAGCGTAGGGAGCAGCCATTTTCTCTAGTATTCCTGAACCAAAGGTTTCTTCCTCCCATCGAATTGTTCCTGAACTTCTGATTGTAGAAGGAATCCCTTGGGCGTTTTTTGATGGTGCATCCCAAAACAACAAAGCAGGAGCTGGAATTGTTATCCATGAATCTCACACCCACTCCTTAAAAGCCTCTGTGCGTTTAGGTTTTGGCTCAAATAATTTTGCCGAATTACTTGCTCTCAAACACCTCTTGTGCTGGCTCATTCAAAGGCACACCCTCTCTATTCAAATTTTTGGGGACTCTCAAATTGTGATCAGATGGGTAACTGGTCAACGTGCATGCAACAATTAATTTTTAATTCAAATTCTGGGAGAGGTTCAAAGACTGAAATCAAGATTTAACAGTTTCTCCATATGTCATATTTACAGGGAAAGAAACGATGTGGCAGACAAGCTATCTGAAGACGGTCTTCAACAGTTTTTGGGCAGTTGGCAAATAGAAGAAGAAGATCAAGGCCAAATCAGCAGATCAGATCAGCCTCCATATTATCATCCGCCTTGATTTATGGCAGGGGTTTTCTGTTCTTTTTTGCTGCTATCACTTTTTTTCTGTGTATATATATCACAAAACAATGGCTCTTTAAACACTTTTATCAGTTTCAGTTTGTTTTCCTCACTCATGAGGAGACCCGGTTTGGACAGCCGCATGAGCTTTTCCTTTTTCATAGTCTGGTTTTAGACCACATCGACAGTTTCTCAGCCATTGACAGCTACAGTTTCCAAAACAGGGACAGATAAAACAGGCAGAAAGCTATTTTTGAACCCATTTTTGACAGTCTCTGTGAGCAAACAGTGATGCTTATGCATGTGCAATGTAAACTTTTTATCAACTTAATAAAAAGTTTCGATTTTTTCCTTTGGGAAAAATTGTGGCACATTATCTGCTTAAGTAAATGAAATAATACAAGGTAAATTTTCTTAACTACTATATTCCAATTAAGTTCCCAAATAATACCATCTCTAACATAACTACAAAATACACATCAATGTTTTGGAAAAGGTTATTTGAAGGGTTTGCGGCCTATTTATATTTTAGCATTACCTAAATTTCAAGAATTGATTAGAAGAACAAGCCATATGTTGGAAGGAATGTTTCACCTTTATGTGATGGGAAAACCAACAAAAATCAAAGAGTACATACACCTAGTAGATTTTTCATCTAGCAATGGCTGACAAGTGTCACTAAACATTAGTCCATGTAAGGCAATCTATAGCAAAGCATCAAATGGCATGTCAGTTGGACTAATCTAGTGAATAGATTTATTATCAGACTACAAATGTTAAAAGAAGTGGAATATGTTACTCCTAAGAATCAAGTAGAATCTAAATGAAACCTAATATAGATAGAAAATTTACCTTCACTAGAACTAGAAAAAGATATAATTCAAAGTGGGTGATGATATGTAACTTAAGGTAAAGCCCCAAAATAATTCCCTAAGTATAAGGACTTCTATCGAGCTTGCACTTAGATACAATAGACCTTTTATAATCGTAGAGAGGAGGGCAACCATAACATATATTATTTCCTACCACCAAATGCCAAAATCCATGATGTTTTACACTTTTCATTAGTTTAAAAACAAAGCGCATGATGCTATATTAGCTAATTAATTTGGTTATGATTATGTTGCCGCTGTACAACCACCCTCCAAAAGTTTTCCTTAGATTCGTTTTGGATCCTCCCTAACAACTATCCTTAATAGTGTGTCTTGCATTGTCAAGTACATAGGCTTCAACTGAGTTACGACGGCTTGCCAACTTCTACATGTCATCTTGTTTGTCTCCCTCCTGCAAAACAACATTCGAGACTCTAGTTGTTTGTTGGTTGAGCAACTCTCCCAGAAAATTGTGCAATTTTGGAGGGGAACCAGCATTCCCTCCATAAATTGCACAAATCTGCTTGGCTGCCTGCTAACCTCCAGAATTGCGCAAAGTAATCAGACAAGCCTCCCATAGAAAATTGTGCAATTTGGCCTGGCACTGGGCCTCAAACCAGAAAATGTACAATTCTGGGAGAGAGTCACCTGATGACCCCAGAAATTGCACAATCCCTCATGGAAAACCAGCCCAACTCAGCCAAGAAACTACACAAATCCATCTCCCAGGGTTGCAAGTTGTTGCATGTGTCTTCAAGTTGATTGGTCCCCTTCATGACCCACCAAACCTGGTTTGCATAAATGGGCTTCTTTTCCCGAAATAGAAAAAATCAACATGCAAAAGAGCATCCCTAGATTTTAGGGATCTATTTTGAGCAGCTAGAGGCTACATGCAAATATCGTTTTAGAAACTGCCCTTCAACTATTGCTTTCTCCTAGATTTGTGACATGTGCGTCATGAGCCTCAAACTTATTTATTCGATGCTACAGAGCTCATTCTTCTCATCAATTTGGGAACTTTGACATCCCACATCGCATCTAAGAGTCGTCGACATGTTCAACTCAACCTTTTCCGAGTAAGTCTACTTTACATGTCTTTTGCAACATTTTTGTCACTTTTTGTTTTTTGGCTTCTGCGAGTGTTGTCTTCCTAATTTCAATGAGCGCTTGTTGTTTTTTGCATGCATGTTATCTTGTACAAGCACCATTTCAGTTTTTGTTGCGTCTAACTGCTGTCACATCCATGACACTGTTTTTGCACCCCTTTTAACAAAGATGCATGTTTTACCATCTTCTAAATCTTGCATTCACTATTCGCATGCATGATCATTCACTCTTTCTTACATTCAGTTTCTCCATGCATTCAAAACTTCACATGTTTTCAGTCTCCCGTTTGCAGCTCTGGGCAACCTTGGCCAAGGCCTTGCCTTACCTGGACATCATTATGCATTACAGAGAGGGAAGGCACTTCCTTCCTCGCAGAAAATGCGCAAAACTAGCCATACACTCTCCTCCAGGCCTCCCATGCACAAATGTGAGAGGCAATGCTCTTCTGGCCCAGAAAATTGTGTAATGCAGTCCCTGGGCCTATATGCCTTGCTGACCAAAATTGTGCATTGCACAATAATAGCCCCTAGTAGGTCACCCTAGATTGCACATTGCATAGTTCCAGTAGCTAGTCAGCTGCGTAATAGTCCAGACTATGATTTTCATAAGTCTGAAATTCAATCTCCCAACCTCGTAGTGAAAATTGCGCAATCTTCACTCTTAGTCTCCTTGGTATGTTGCATGTTTGTCCTCAAATTTTCTTTGGTTTTCAACTGACAGATTTTTTTCCATGAATCTCACCATGTATCCAGGTATAAAAGGTGTTCTTTTGTCTCTACTTAGTTCAGGTTTATTAGCCTCCAAGAGAGCAGGGTCAGAGGACACCATTAGAAGTGAAACTAGAGATGTAGTTGAGCAAGTGTCTATGCGTTTGTCGATTTACAAAGACACCAAACTGCTCATAGACAAAGACATCATGTTGAAAATTTAGGACATGAATGATACATTCTAAGGCACATATGGGGAAGATCTGGAAGACCATAGGATATATGTGAAAATTCACAAGTCTCGCATGTACCATATTGCATGTAGGTATCCCATGTTTCCATGCACATACATGATACATTAGCTCATCTCGTACACTGATCCCGAGACGATGGTGTTAAGTAGTGTGAGCGGGACAAATATTTCTACCTTCAGGGTGAAGGACTTTTAGCATATTTACCACTTGTTACAGCCAATTATCACAATGGAAACACCCTTCAACAAACCCAACAACACTGCAAACTCCAGAGATATCTTGAAGAGCTGGGTGAAAGAGCCAGCTAAGTTCAGGACAACACCCAACTACGTTTACAAGATTAAGATATTGCGAAAGGCATATGAGTACTTGATCATATTTTTATGTCACTTATATGACTAAGAGAGCATGGAGACCTTCACACAGTGTTGGGTGATCGCGTTGGGTAAACTGGGTAGTCAAAGTAGACCATGCAACTGGTTTGAAATGTTGACTCCCAGGCTGAAGGAATAGGTAACAAAAGCCTGACATCTACCCAAAGGTCACCAAGCAGAGATATACATGCTCGCATACATTCTAGATTTAATCTATTCCTATCAAAAGTTCCTAGGCTTGAGTTGGGCATGGACATCAATGTTAACCTCTTTGCACACTTACTGCAGATTGTTCTCTGAATGCGGTTTCTGTGGAGTGATCACATAGTTGTCATATCATTTTATCACCTCAGTGTAAGAGATGATATTTAAGAAGGATCCACCTTGCATGTTGCAGGCCGAAATTGAGGCATTGATCGCCATACCGTATTGCTATGCCTCACCCTTTGGCACCTTCATATGGATGTACAACACGAAGAAGGATTTGCACGTTTTACAAAAATTTTCAATGGACAAGCTCGTCATGCAAGAAGCATCATACCACAACTTGACAAGACTGTTAACTAGACAACATCAGAAGAAGAAGGCACCTCGGACCGCTCTTCCATTCTGGATTGGGTTGTATGAGAGACAAAATCTTAAGGATGTTGATGCCGAGACTGATGAGTTCAAAAGATTTACTTTCAACACTAGGAGTTTCAATCTGTATGACGCGCACTACTTGGTGAAAGAATATTGTTTAAGAGTTTTGTTTCCTTGGATCCACGGGGCATTGGCCTAAGGATGACCCATGGAGATATAGAAAATCTTATCCAAGCTCAACAAACTGGTGGACATAGATGTGGAATGGTTGTAAAAGTAGAAGGAAGCAGCAACTCAGAGAGCACCATCATCAGCAACAACAGAGGGTGATGTACTTGCATGTGACAAAGGAAAGAGAAAGGTTATTGATAGCGTAGAGGTAGAACAAAGCTGCAAGTTAAAAGAAGACCCACTTCTGGAGAAAGTAGCTTTGGAGATAGAGGAAAAGTGGTGACAGCGCAACAAGAGGAATGCACAAAGGCAGAGAGAGAAATAGAGGTTGGAGGAAACATTGAAGGAGTTGCAAGAGTTGAAGCAACAACTCCGAGAAGAACAATAGCTACACATATAAGATAAGGAAGCGTAGTAGGGATAAACATAGCAGGAGGTGAAGCATACACATATTGATGAAACTGCACCCATACAGGTTGTTGTCTCATCCGAGAAGCTAGCACAAAGAAGACAAGGTGAGCAGTCGTATGAGCAGGACTTTTCTCAAGAGATTGAACAGATAATTGAGTAGATGGATACAGAGATGGAGCAGTCAGAGTCAGAACATGATATTGACCTCATGCCTTACAAATAAGAGGTCAGCCCACTAGGTTCAATAGATCTTGAGGCAGAGCAAGTCCTGAGTGATCAAGGAGATACTGATATCCCTGAAGACAATCCAGAAGCTGAGATGCACAACATATTTTTTGACGAGTCGCAACATAGACTTGTGGAATCATGCAAAGTGACTACTCTAGATGTCCATGCATCTCCTGCGTAGTTTGAAGAATGAGTGATCGTATTTGATGTGCGCAAGAATCTAGTAGCATTGGCTGATGGTACCAAATCATATGTCGAAGCCACCAGTTCAAGTGTTTGCTTCTTAATAGAAGAGAATGAGCGAATGGCTAAGCAGTTACAAATAGCCAACGAGGGAGAAGAACAGGATAAAACATCTACCAGAGCAGAGTTGAAGAGAGAAAATGAGGTATCATCTCTCGAGATAGTCATGAGAATATTTTATTCCATATTTTTCACTGTACATAAGTTAGTTGTCCATCTCAATGGTTGGTAGCAGCGCTCTGCTAGGAGAGCATGCATCTTGTCAGATTCACACACTGTCGTCAACTGTATGCAAACATGGACAATGAGATACACGGGAGCCCCATTACACTTTCTGAAGTTGATGAAGCCCAAGGTGGTAGAGTTGAAGTCGCACATCTAGAGTCAAATCCAAAATTATGAAGAACTCCCCATCTTATCACTATTTTGCAGGCTTCATATGCACGGGTTTTCAAAAGCATGGAGGTTGTTGTGCACGCACATGAGATCCCATCAATTGTGACACTCACCAAGGAAAAGCCAAAGAATCAAGTCCAACTGGAGCTAGACATCTGCTTTTATGAGTTGATGCGCATAGCCACCAGCGCAGACTTGGCGATCACCACAGACACTACGCATCAGTATGACACTAGTCTGGTCGCATTGAAGTCGATGATGCACATGTTATCAGACGAGTTGGAAAGAGAAGCTAAATAAGTGTACCAAAATGAAATATATGCAAGAGTTTGTTTGAAAAAAGATGTCACCACAGAGTACACGGACACCATCACGAACTATCAAGCTTGGCATCCATTCATTGCCATCGACCATGGCGAGGATGTTGAAGAGTTGGTCTTCCCACAATTTTCTAAGTCTCAGTGATGTCTTGTGTGGCTTTCTCAAGCCTATTTTGTGTCACATGGGTACATGTGCAGATTGTATGTAACATCTTGTAAAGTGAAAGTCCAAGTGTCGATAGTTGAATGTAACAGTCATAGAGTAGTTGAAGAGTCATGAAGGTAGGAGAATAGTCACAAAGGGGAATGTGAAGGGTCACCCCACCCTTTGCTATTTATAGAACCTTATAATTCATTCTAGAGGCTTTTGGGTAGCCAAGCTTTTGATAGGATTATCTTAGAGAAATCTTGGAGTGTATTGTAATGAGCCTTGAATTCTCTATAGTGCGGAGCTAATACATCTTTTTGGAGGAGCAGGTGGAAGTGACTGTAACGTTTTGTTATCATGACTAGTGGTTGGTCATGGTTGTACTGTATGATTGGAACTTTCACGTCTTAATATAATAGAGTTAGTACGTTTCATGCATATGTTGTTATTGTATTTCAGTTATCTTGCTTACTCTAATGATATATGTAGTTGTTGGCTTACACATGTATGTATAGACTCTTTCTGTATATGTATGTATGAATCTTAATAAGACATGCTGTTGGTTTAACCATCACTTTGGATTGTTGGTTCGCCTACCTTCTAGTTTGTGATGCATATTTTCTCGTGTCTTCCCTTCCAAGCCACGTGTTTCCAGAGGTTTCCAAGGGGTGCACTCACCCCACCTTCCGTGTGTTAGTACCATTCATGCACCCTCCTTGGCTCATTGCACATGTCACACCCTTGGTACAAACAAGGAAATCCTTTCCACCTTTGCGTGAAACCACTATCAAGGCAATAACGTATGACCCACTACTGGGATTCCTACACCAAACCATCTGAGGTCTAGTTGGGACTTCTTGCAAGGGAGATCCCCTGCCATGTTTGCGGGTCCAACACCGTCAAAATTTTTGGTGCAAGAAGGAGGGCCAAATGACAAGATGTGTTCTCTCATCTTGTTTTGAATATTCACACATCTGTCATGGATTCTATCAGACTCATCCCTCCATGATGTTTTTCACATGCTGAACCTCTCGACATCACGAGGGAATTTTTTAATCTGTTGTCCAAATTCATGTATGATGGTCAAGGCGCAGTAGCTTGGCCTGAGTACTTAGAAGACATATATACATTCCTTGAGGATGAAGATGAGTTCTATGTAGAAGAGGTCAGCATGATGCTTTCACACACACTTCACGAATCACTGAAAATATGGTGCAACATTCTTCCACCCAACAACATGCACTCATTTGACCAGTTCTGTGATATCATTAAAGCTAGTTTCCATGATTTTGATCTAAGACCTCTTCAAAAAAAACTGTTAAAACAATGGAAGACTTTGCAAGAATTGCCTATGGATTTTTAGGAAAGCTTCGAGGTATTGCAATTTGAAGCTCTGAAAAGTCAGATGAAATTCCAGTATCTCATGGAAAAATTTGAATATTTCCTTACCAAATCTGTTAAACCCAAGATGAATTTGAAGTTCAAACCCCACTAAGCATACCTCACTGATGAATCTACACAATCATAGACAAACATGGTCACTGTCACAAGTGACCATGCACGATACCCTCGTCAAACAACTCCACCACTGCAGAATGATGTTGAACAGCCTGGACACATGTCCGTTCAACTGTCACATCCTCCCAACATCATTTCTCTCAGTTTTCATGTAGATTTGGTTACAAAGCCCATGGGTTGTCACATGCATCTCTTGCCTCAACCTTTTTCTTCGTGTTCTACTGATCCTTGAGATTGCACTGTCTTGTGTTCTTCCATTCTAGACTCTACACCTATTGTGAATGAGGATCGATCTATCAATGAAGTTGGTGTCACACAACGAACCTACGGTTTCATTCCTAAAGAGTATGACTGGGAGCCTAAACATCAACCTGCGATGAAGGATGATTCCCTTCTGTCTGTGCCTCCTCCATTTCTCCCCGACATTTTTGGTGATTATGCCATCCTAATTTCGCGTTTGTATCTTTTTCTACGAATTCACCCATTGTTGATCATTCACAGAACACACCATATTTCCACTTGATTCTTCATTCTACCTTTTCTTTGAAAATCCACTTGATTTTTCATCTACCTTTTCCAAAAACGTAGAGGTTGAATTTTTCCACTCCTCATCTACCCCTTTGTTTGATTCATCAGATCATAAGGATGCTGACAAAATCATTGATTTTGTTGATTGTAGTTTGTGATCTATTTACCCCCATATTCGATCACGATGATGATTTTATCATAGTTGATTTTTCAAAGCCACTTGTTTATGATGATCTATCTATCGACGAAGTGGAAACCTGTACACTATCGAGGAACTTCATCCCTAGCTGATGGTTATGTCAGGTCCTTGTTGTCCTGAGGTTGGTTTCACTTCTTATCAGGAAATTTTTTAAACACCAAAGTCTCATGATCGCTCATCTGTATGCATTGAAGATCAATGTCACACACAGATTATGCTTCCTCCACTTGAACTACACGACCCCATCACTCATGCATTGGAGGAATTTTACACAGCAAGCACATGTTTGCGACGCAAGTTGTCATTGTGTCTTTTGTTTGCTTGCATGTCACAGTCAAGAGTATGCGTATGCTTAACATCTGCATGTGGTGTCACACAACATCATGGTAAGTCGATGGATTGCATGTCATGCACTCACACTCATGTTTGTTCTATGGAAGCATTTAAACTCAGAGTGTGTTTATCTTCATTGTTATATCTTTCATGTTTGCTGGTTCCAATAGTTGTGTTGTTCGCTAACCATGCCTTCACCAACATGGGTCGACCAATGCACTGGTGGCTGCATTCGAAGTATCACTTTATGTGAGTGGACCCATGCACCGTTAGCTTAGGCGTATGAGTAGTGTTTTCTTTTGGTTTTTTTCTTGCATGCATGATTGCTTCTTATGTTGTATGTTTGTTTATTTACCCGCTTTTTTTCTTACTCACTTTTCTTATGCATTTACTTCTTCTTTTGGCTTTGTTTTGTTTCTCATTTTCTTGTTTACGTTTGTAGGTTAGTTTCACTTGAAACTGTGTACAACTCTTGGAATAAGCTAGGTAGAGTACAAGAGGACTTGTGCAGTTATCAATACTTGGTTATCTGTCATCCTGCCTCTGTAAAAACAACTTGTTGTCTTTAGTCTATGATACATTAATGAAAATACATTTTGTTTGAAGTGAACCTTGGTGAAAACACAATGCTTGTGCATTAACTAGTATCACCTACTCAAGTTGGTTTTTTTGGGTTAATCCTTGTTAGCTCAGTCAAGTAGAGTAAGGTGAGGGGGAACCTTAGCAAGCATGTCAGAGCTATATACAGACTAATTCTCTCAAGGAACAACCTCTTCTACTCTAAATAAGTCAGGATCCCTCTTCTGCCTATGAAATGAATAAGTTCTATGCACATTTACGGAAAATGAAAATATGAAAAAAATGAAAATATGAAATATTTCGAAAAATGAATAAGGAAAAAGAAGAGAAAGGCTTCGTTCAGAGAGAGGTGATGTAAGTAACTTCGTCGGGGTACTAACCAAGCTTGCTGGCATCACAACGATTCTTATGTTCTAGTGTGACTCCATCGGGGTACTGTCTAGGCCAACTGGCAACGGAGCGACATTAGAGATGAAACTTAAACCCTGACTATCATGTAGATTGTGCACCAATAGATCCCTCACCCCCAATTGAAACAACTATGTTGACTTGGCTTGGAATGTGTGTCGACTGACCAAGAGCTTGTGATATGCTACATCTTATAGTCAAGCAGGTGTGGAAGCTAAGACGAATGAAGAACTGAACAATACTTACGGACGTGTTAGACATTCTTTTCATGAGCAAGGACCATTCAGAGAGCTAGAGTTCTACCAGTGTTTTGCCCAGTGTTGTAACGACTACAATCACCCTCCAAAATTTTGCCTTATCTTTGTTTTGGAGCCTCCCTACAAACTATCCTTAGCAATGTGTCTTTCACTATCAAGTCGATAGGCTTCAATTGAGTTTCATGGCTTGTCGGGCTATACATGTTAACTTGTTTGTCTCCCTCCTGTAGACTAACATTTTGGACTTAGGTTATCTTCCAGCTGAGTAGCTCCCCTAGAAAATTGTGAAATTCTGGAGGAGAACTAACCTTCCATCTAGAAATTTCACAAATTCGTTGGGTTGCCTAATGACCTCCAGAATTGCACAGAAGAGTCAAAAAAGCCTCCCACATAAAATTACGCAATCTAGCCTTGCACTGGACCTCAGCCCAAAAATTGTGCAATTCTAGGAGACAGTCACTTGCTGACCCCATAAATTGCACAATCCCTCAGGGGCAGTCAACTGAGATCAGCCCATAAACTACACAAATCCCTATCCCAGGCTTACAGGCTATTGCATGCACCTTTAGGTTGATCGGTTCCGTCCGGGACCCAGAAAACGTGATTTGCATGCATGGGTTGATTTTCCCTAAATAGAGAAAGGCAACATGAAAAAAGAATCCCTAGATTTTAGGGATCTATTTTTAGCAGCTGGAGATTACATGCAAAGATCATTTTAGAAGCTGCCCTCCAAGTGTCGTTTTTCCCTAGATATGTGGCATGTGTGTGATGAGACTCAAACCTATTTATTCGGTGCTGCAAAGCTCATTCTTCACATCAATCTTGGACCTATGACATCCAACATCACATCTAGGAGTCGTTGGCACGATCAGCTTAGCTTTTTCTTGGTAAGTTTGCTTTACATGTCTTGTACAACATTTCTATCGCTTTTTGTGTTCTGTCTTGTGTGAGTGTTGTTTTCTTGATTTCAATGAGGGCTTGTTGTTGTTTTTATGCATGTTAGCTTGTAGAAGCACTGTTTCATTTTTTGTTTGCATGTCACTTCTGTCGCATGCATTACATTATTTTTCCACCGAAAATTGTTGTTGCGACGGCTCGTTTCACATGCATGCATGTTTTATCGTATTTTTAATCTTACATTCATTGTTTGCATGCATTATCTTTCACTATTGCTTACATTCAGTTTCACCATGAATTCGAAACTTCACATGTTTTTAGTCGCTCTTTGGCGGGTCTGGGCAACCTTTGCTTAGACCTTTCCTTCCTCGAACAACATTGCACATTGTTGAGAGGGAAGGCTCTACCTTCCTCCAATAAAATGTGCAAAACTAGTCAGACATTGTCCTCCAGGCCTGCTTTGCATAAATTTGAGAGGTAGTGCTCTACTAACCCAAAAAATTTCGTAATGCAGTCCCTGTGCTTGCATGCCTAGCTGACTGAAATTTTGCAATGCACAATCTCAACCCCCAGCAGGTCAACTTGGATTGTGCATTGCACAATTCCAGCACCTAGTCAGCCTCCTGATAGTCTAAACTATTATTTGCGCAAGTCCGTCAGTCAATCTCGGCCTCCCAGTGAAAATTATGCAATATCCCCTGCCAATCTCTCGCTTATGTTGCATGTCCCTACTCAAGTTTTATTTGGTTTTCAAATGACAGATTTCTTGCCATGAATGTCACCATGTCTCTAGGTATAGCACGTGTTTGTCTGTCTCTCAGTAGTTCAAGTTCAATGGCCTCCAAGAGAGCAGGGTCAAAGAACATCGTTGGAAGTGCAACTGGAGATGCAGTTGAGCAAGTCTCTATGTGTCTGTCGATTTACGAAGAAACCAAGCTTCTCATAGACAAAGACATCAAGTTGAAATGGCAGGACATGAATGATACATTCTCAGACATATTTGTGGAAGATCTAGAAGACTGTAGACTCTATGTGAATATTCACAAGTCTGGCTTGTACCAAATTGCATGCACGTATACTACATTTCCATGTGTGGACATGATACATTGGATAGTATTGAACACTGATCTTGAGACGATGGTGTTAACAAGTGTCAATGGGATAGATATTACTACCTTTAGGGTGAAGGAATTTCAACGGATTTACCATTTATCACAGCTGGTGAAAACAATGGAAACACGCTTCAGCAGACCTAGCAGCACTACAAAATCTAGAGATATCTTGAAGAGCTGGGTGAAAGAGCCAGCAAAGTTCAAGACACCACCCAAATAGGTTTACAAGACAAAGATACTCCGGAAGGAATATCAATACTTGGGCATCTTTACGTGCCACTTATACAACCAAGAGAGCATGGAGACCTTCCCGCGGAGTTGGGTGATCATGTTGGATGAACTGGTTAGTGAAGGCAGACCATGCAACTAGTCTGATATGTTGGCTGGTAGGCTGAAGGAATAGGTAGCAGAATCCTGACAGCCACCGAAAGGTCAGCAAGCAGAGATATACATGTCCTCATACATTCTGGATGCAATATGTGCCCGTCAGCAGTTCCATTGATTGAGTTGGGCATGGATATCAATGAAAACCTTTGTGCACACTTATTGCATATTGTTGTCTGAATACAATTTCCATGAATTCATCACACAATTTTCAGACCATTTTATCACCCCAATGTACAAGATGATATTTGAGTAGGATCCATCTTGCATGTCAAAAGTAGAAAAGGAGGTATTGATTAACATAGCAGATTAGTATGCCTCACCCATTGGCACCTTCATATGAATGTACAACATGGAGAAGCCTATACATGTTTTACCAAATTTTTCCATGGACAAGCTCGTCATGCAAGAAGTGTCGTACCACATGTTGACAGGACTGTCATCTAGACTGCATCGAAAGAAGAAGGCACCGTGGCCTACTCTTCGATTATGGATTCGGTTGTACAAGATACATAATCTTAAGCATGTTGACGTCAAGACCGATGAGCTCAAAATATTTACTTCCAACACCAAGAGTTTCAATCCCTATGACCCACACTGCTTGGTGAAAGAATTTTTGGAATGGATGTCAAAGTAGAAGGAAGCAACAACTCATAGAGAACCATCATCAATAGTAGCAGAGGGTAACATACATATGCATGACAAATGTAAGAGAAAGGTTGTTGACAGTGCAGAGGTAGAAGAAAGCTGCGAGTTCAAAGCATAACCACCTATGGAGAAATCGGCTCTGGAGATAGAGGCGAAGAGGTGACAATGCGACAAGACGAATGCCCAAAGGAAAAGAGAGAAATAGAGGATGGAGGAAATAGTGAGGGAGTTGTAAGAGTTGAAGCAGAAACTCTAGGAAGAACAAGAGCTATGCAAATAGGAGATGGAAGCATACCAAGGACAGACACAGTAGCAGGTGCAACATACATAGATCGATGAAATTGCACCCATATAGGTTGTAGACTCATTCGAGCAGTTGGCATAAAGAAGACAAGGTGAGCAGTCACAGGAGTCGGATTTCTCTCAAGATATTGAACAGATACTTGAGCAGATGGAGCAGTGAAAGTCAAAATAGGATATTGACCTCATGTCTTACAAGCAAGAGGTCAACCCACAAGGTTCACAAAATCTGGAAGTAGAGAAAGTCCTGAGAAATCAAGGAGACACTGAAATCATTGAAGACAATCTAGAAGTTGAGATGCACAACATATCATTCTACAAGTCGCAACATAGAATTGTGTAATCACGCAAAGTGACTACTCCAGATGTCCATGTATATCCTGTGAAGTTTGAATAATGAGTGATCATATCTGATGTGTGCAAGAATCCATCGGCATTGGGTGATGCTACCAGAGCATATGCCGAAGCCACCATCTCGAGTGTTTGCTGAATGGCGAAGGAGTTATAAACAACCATGAAGGGAGGAGAATAGCTTACAACATCCATTAGAGTAGACCTGTAAAGAGAAATACCAAATGAGGTATTGTCTCTCGAGACATTCATGCGAATGTTATATTCTATATTTTTCACCGTGCATAAGTTAGTTGTCCATCTCAATGGATTGCAACAATGTTTTGCTAGGAGAGCATGCATCTTATCAGATTTGCACATTGTCGTCGACTGAATGCAAACATGGACAATTAGATACAAGGGAGCCTTGTTACACTTGCCTAATTTGATGAAGCCCAAGGTGGTAAATTTGATGACATGCATTCGAAGTTAGATCCAGAACTATGAGGAGCTCCCATAGCTCATCACCAGTTTGCAGGCTTCACATGCATGAGTGTTTAGAAGCATGGATGTTTTTTTGTGCACGCATGCGATCCCACCCACTGGGACACTCTCCGAGGCAAAGACAAAGAATCAAGTCCGACTGGAGCTGGACATGTACATTGATGAGTTGATGCTCATAGCCGCCAGCACAGACTTAGCGATTAGTGCAGACACTACGCATCAGTGTGTCATTGCTCTAGTCGCACTCAAGAAAATGATGCACATGTTGTCAGACGAGTTGGATAGAGGAGCCAAATCAGTGTACCTGGATGCCACATAGGCAAGAGTTTGTTACAAGAAAGATGTCACCATGGAGTACATGGACTACCACGCTTAGCATCAATTCACCACCACTGACCATCGTGAGGATGTCAAAGAGTTGGTATTCCCACAGTTGTCCAAGTCTTAGTGATTTCTTACATGGATTTCTCAAGCTTATTTTGTCTCACATGGGTACATGTG
Organism: Pinus tabuliformis; assembly: GCA_031772625.1. Lineage (NCBI taxonomy): Eukaryota > Viridiplantae > Streptophyta > Pinopsida > Pinales > Pinaceae > Pinus > Pinus tabuliformis. The sequence goes on along the minus strand of CM062816.1, from coordinate 1,186,264,978 downwards.
AAGATTATATGTAACATATTGTAAAGTGAAAGACTAAGTTTCGATAGTTGAATGTAACAATCATAAAGTAGTTGAAGATTCATGAGGGTAGGTGGACAGTCACAAAGGGAAATTTCATGGGTAACCCCACACTTTGCTCTTTATATATCCTCATAACTCATTGTAGAGGCTTTTTGGCAGCCAAGCTTCTGATAGAAGTATCTTAGAGAAATCTTGGAGTGTATTGTAATGATCTTTGACTTCTCCATAGTGCGAAGCTAGTACATCTCTTTGGAGGAGAAGGCAACATTGATTGTAACATTTCATTATCGAGACTAGTGGTTGGTCATGTTTGTACTATATGATTGGAACTTTCATGTCTTAATATAACAGAGACAACACGTTTCATGCATATGTTTTTATTGTATTTAATTTATCTTGGTTATTCTAATGATATGTAGTTGTTTGATTACGCATGTATGAATATACTCTTTCTGTATATGTATGTATGAATCTTACTGAGATGTATTGTTGGTTTAACCATCACTTTGGATTGTTGGTTCACCTACATTCTAGTTTGAGATGCATCTTTGCTCATGTGTTCCCTTCCAAGCTGTGTGTTTCCACATGTTTCCAAGGGGTGCACTCACCCCACCTTATGTGTGTTAGGCCCATTCATGAACCTTCCTTGGCTCCTTGCGAATGGCACACCCTTGCTACCAGCAATGAAATCATACTTACCTTTGTGTGCAACCTCTGTTAAGGCCATACTATACGACCCATTGCTGGGACTCATACACCAAACAATCTGAGGTCTAGTTAGGACTTCTTACCGGGGAGATCCCCTGACATGTTGGTGGGTCCAGCACTATCAATAGATTAAGAAAGAATTATAAGAGGTTCTACGTAGAACTATTATGTATGCTAGATAGGAGGGAAATTTCACACTAGGGTTAGGTCACTATGTAGGTAAACATGAAATGGAATAACTTTGATCAAGGTAAAGCAACACTGGAAACGGAGGATGCCATGAAAGGTTTGGTAAACATTTTTTTTTATATCATAAGGCAATGCTATAATGGAAGTTTCACTAAGGATAGTGTCATTACAAGGAGGAGGGTTTGTAATGTCTCCATTTTTATCTACTAGAAATATGACATTAATAATGTTTACAATTGTTTTATGTTTTCATGAAAGTTTTATTGATATTCCAAATTGAAATAGATAAAAAAGCACATATGTATTATATTTTATTTTGATTAATGAAAAGGTAGAAGGTAGTTGACAAGAGGAGAAAACATCTAAAATAACCATAAAGCCAAAAGAGGGATTTAGTGAAAGGACTTTACGGGGTCACATTGAAAACGCTTTCCAAGTCACCCTTGTCAAGCTAGTTTCATGGATATTTGAATTTGAGTTGCGCTACCTAATTTTCCCTCTTTGCTGCATCACTAAGCAGAAAAAACTATATTGGTGGATGTTTCCACCTCTCAAAATTATTAGTTGTCGACGGTGTAGTTGAGAAATTCTTTTCAATAAAAAATTAAAAGCACATGTTGGATACAACCAACTTATGAGTTTATGAATGAACAAGACAAGATGCAGAAGAGAAAAATATGTTCTAGAAGTGACACATATGAGGTGGTAGAGGATGAAATGTTGCATATAGAAATTAGAAATATATAGAACTATGTACGTATGAAGTTGTTATTGGTCTAAACTAGGGAAAAATTAATTCACATCAAAATAAACTATAGTTTTGGGGAATTTTGACAATAATTTAATGGTTTTGTAGGTGCATTAGAGGAACTTAAGGAGGATTTCTCCAAGGGATCATTGATTAGAAAATGGGAAGCTCACACTTACGTTATGTTGCGCTAGTACAAGGGGCCACCAAGATTTCTTAAGAGTCTAGGGAGCTTGTGAGGAGTTTTCCTCAAAAATACCTTTGGAAAGTTTATCGTTTTCCCAAACTTGCACAGAGTCACTCAAAGTCACTCTAGTTGTATGTTGGTATAGTTAGGGTGTGGCCAATTCTAGAAGGAAATGTGGGGATAAGCCTATGCTTGGGTAGGGAAGTATTCAAACTTAGTTAATTTGTTAGAAAACTTCAAATTGTAGAAAATTTCTTCTATTATGCATCGATATTTTATGCTCAAACAAGTTAAAGTGTGAAATTATGGATGCATTGGTTAAGATGAATAATCTATCCTTCGAAATTTGCACAATAAGTGGTAATTCTACATATAAAGTTGTAGGAATTTCTGTATGCATAACTCTAATAAATTCTATGGTTGTTTCCTTACATATTAGATTAGTTTTCCATTGTATAATTCAATAGTTCCCAACCTCATATAGAGCATTAGCTTGCATCTATTAAGCATGGTTTTGCTAATACCTGAAGTGAATTACTGCTTCGATGTGACATCTTTATCGAATTAGGTTACAACACTAAACAATTTAACTATATTTTGTGTTTATGCTAGTGCAATATACATTTCTAAATAATTCAACATGTATGAAATAAGCTATGTTTGAAAGTATGATAATATAGAGAGTTGTGTTGGGGTGTAGAGGTTAGCTTGGAAGCAAGCCTACGAAGGATTCTCTACTACCAAAATAGAGATTTTATACCCTTTTTGTAAGATGCACACAATGGATGAAGGAATGTAAAATGTACATGGACTTAGAACAAAATTAGAGAGGAAGCCCTCTCCATTTAATGTATTTTTTATAACTCCTAGAGTAAGGAGAAGACTTGAACAAGAGCCTCTAAGAATTCAAAAGCATGATGTGGCCAAGCTTGAAATTCACCTGAAACTACTCAAGTGGATTAGCCAACCTTATTTAATTTAAATCCATTCAATCTATATTAATATTTAGTAATGGATCAAGAAGCCGCTTAAATTATCCCTCCCCTTGTATTCTACCCAACTAGTTTACACTTCTAAGTTTACCACTATTATTATGTATGAATGAGGATGATACAAGACCACATTTTATTACCTATATTTTCTATTTAAATATTGAAGAAGTATTAGAAAGATGCTAGTTTGATGTGTTTAGGAACCATGGTGATAAAAAACAAATCTCACGTTGGCCTTTTCCATGAAGCCCTAAAGGTAATCTATACAATTACCTATGTCCAATATTTTAGCTGTTTATCTAATCTACTTGCACAAGTTAGGACAATAAATTATCAATATGGGAGTATGTAAACTTGTGATACGTCACACATTATATGCTTAGGTTTATATGTAATGTCACATTAATCACGTGGAAAATTGTTCAATCTAACTATTCAAATAAAGTTAGAACCACATTTTTTAGGTTAACCATAAAGCAACTTTTAAACTAGGATTTAAGATATGAATTGATGCAAGAAATAAATTATGAAACAAGACCATATTTAAACAATCCAAACTTGTTAAAACTAACTAATCGTACTCATCTAAAATACTCACACTTTTCAAAAGTAAAAGAACACAACTAATTTAAAATCACTTGGTTAAGTAAGAATGCACTAGTGGCCCATAGGTTATAGTTTTGTTGGGTTAGAATATTTATAATTTCTCTAAAAAATAATAATTTAAATATGAATGATTAATACCTTGTAGGTATTGATCTTGACATTAATATGCGAAAGATTTTGAAGAAATATAATAGAAAGCGGAAATGTGATGGCGAAAAGGATGATCAACAAGAGACATTTCTAGACTTCAAAAACCATATTCAGGTTGGCCAAGATATGATAAGATATTGACAATAGTGAATAAGTTCTATGATTGGCGGAATTTGAAAAATGAAGTGGCAGGCTTTATGGCTAGATGCTCAAATTGTTAATAGGTAAAGGTGGAATGTAAAAATTCAGGTGGATTACTACATCTAATTCCTATTCTAGAGTGGAAATGGAAAGTCATTTCCATGGTTTTCGTTATAGGTTTTCGGAGGACATATAGACAACATGATTCTATCATGGTTGTTTTGGATAGGTTGACAAAGGTAGCACACTTCATTCCAATGAAGTCTACTTATTAAGCTAACGATGCAGCATAGGTCTTCATCATAGATGTAGTGAGGTTGCATGGTGTACCGAGGAAGATTGTGTCAGACGGGGATGCTAAGTTCACTTCCAAGTTTTGTAAGGGGTTGTTTGTAGGTTTGGGGAAAAAGTTTGCTTTTGATAGAGGTTATCATCAAAAAAAGATGTACAAAGAGAGAGGGACAATAGGGTATTGGAGGAAATGTTGAGGATGTATGTGATGCCTCAACAAAGGAGGTGGGAGGAGTACCTTTTGTTTTTTGAGTTCTCTTATAACAATGGTTATCATGAGTCACTGAGGATGTCTATTTGAGGCACTCTATGGGCAGAATTGTAATACTCCAATCAGTTGGAGTGATTGAGGGAATAAGGGTTTGATAGGACTAGATCTGTTGGTAGAAATGGAACATGAAATGTAGGTAATCAAGAAGAATCTAAATGAAGCACAGGATAGACAGAAAAGTTATGTAGATCAGAACAAGACGTTTAAGGAGTTTCAGGTTAGGGAACATATGTACTTGTGCATCAAGCCCAAGAATAGCTCCCTAGGATTGGATCATGTGCCAAGTTGGTGCCTTGGCTTTGTGGATCTTTCAATATTTTTGAGAGGATTGGGCCAATAGCTTTTTGACTTGTACTACCTCCAATAGAGAAACTCCATAATGTTCTCCATGTGTCATTATTTAAGAAGTATGTTAAAGATGTTGATCATGTGATTGGCTAGTGTGTAATTTAGGTGGAACCAAAAGGAGAATTCCAGCTGCAACCTCAGTGCATTTTGTAGAGAAACATGCTTATGGTTCAAAAGTGAGCAATTGAGTGGGTTAAAGTGTAGTGGAATAAATTTGGGCCTGATGAAGCTACATGGAAGATGGTTAATTAGATGTAGGCTATGCATCCTTCTCTATTCATTGGTTGAGAAAATTGTTTTGGCATATGTTTCAGAGTGATTTTTTGGTATATGTGTATATATCTATATGGATGTAAATACGGCCATGAGTTGTGTTATAAAGCTCCAATAAGCGGTATGCTTTTCATTCTTTTATGTTTTATGTTTGTCATGTTGGTTTTCTTTCTAGTAGGTTGTTCATTGTAAATACTACACTAAGCTAAGTTATAAAGATCAATGGGCAATATGTTTTTCTTTTCAACTGTCTTATTAGTTGTAGGTGTCATTAAAAACTTAGGGTGGTGTTCCCCAAGGGGGGGTTGGGGGGGGGGGGGGGGGTCGTAACAAACTTGGTCGAAAATCCATATAATAAAGTTAACAAATGAAAAAATAATGATTGTGGTTATGGGACACATATTCCAACATGAATGTTGGGAGAAAACATAGTGATGGGGATTACTTCTGATTAATTAATGGCCAAGGAAATTGGCAATGGAAATGGCGAAGGCTTTGGAAAAACATGATGCATTTATTGGCATTTTATTTATGAAAATAAGGGAAATTAGGAGAAAAGGAAGGTGAAATGTCACAGGTTTCATGTGAGGAGGAAAATGAAGGAAAATAATGAAAAATGAAGGAAAATAATGGAAAATGAATAAAATAGAGGCCTCATTAATAAAAAGGCTTCTAAGGATCAATTTTATAGTGTTTTTTTTTCCAATTTAGTTTTGGACGTCTCAATTTATATGCTCACTCTCTCATACTCTTGGAAAATTTTCTGGGAGCAATCTTAGAGGAGTGTGGCATACTTGGTATTTGGAACAAGAACGAAAAGAAAGAGAAGGAAAGTAGAAGAGGACAAAGGGATCAACATCTACAACGGGTTTTTCATGGAGGTACTGAGTTGCATGTATGATTCCCTTACTAGTTTTGGCATGCATGACACATGCATGTGGTTTCTTGGTCAAGATATGTCCTTGGCATGGAGGATTTCTTGGATTGGACAAAGCATTTTTAGCCTTTTCATTTTCTACATAACCATGGTTTTATGGGTTTTATCTTTATTTTCTGGTTGGTGCCAATGTTCCTTTGGCTATGGTTTGAGTTATTAGCTAATGAAAGCCTTGATTGGTCAAATGTTATGAAAGTCCTGTAATAACTTGGGTTGAGTTATTAGTCCTACAAGCCTTACTTGCACAAACACTCTAGAAGCTCTTTGTGGGTTGAGTTTCTAGTTTTCGAAGCCGTGGTTGGAAATTTTTTCAAGACGCCCGACATTAGTTGTGGGTTGAGTTACTAGTCTTGGAATCACTAGTTGGAAAAAATGCTCTGTATCCCTCAACAGATTGGGTAGAGACCAATCTAGTGATGGTTAGTGATGTCTGACCATGAGGTGGAATCCCTGGTTGAGGGTTGAGGTGGCTTGGACTCTGAAAGCTCTAGTTTTTTTTTCAATTGAGTTGCTTTATGATATCGCACATTCATGCTTGGAATATGGCATGGAGGTGATTGGCTGAAAGAAATATTTGGTTCAGCCAACCTATGGCTAGGTCGTACGTGCAAGTCCCAGACCTAGTTTCATTTTGAAGAGGTTATTAAGAGCTCCTTTCCTCTTGTATTTATGGTGGTTATATCTTTTTCATTTTTGTTAAATATATGTTGGGTAAGCGGATGTTTTATGACAATATTGATGTATGGCTCTCATCATGTTTTGATTAGCACACAAATGAATAATGAATATATGATCTAATATGCAACAATTGTGATGGAGAAAAGATTCTTCTTTACAAATCTCAGATTAGTATGAGATCCTATGCTCAGATATGTTGTTATGTCTTGTACATTACATATATGTGACATGATTGGAAAAATGCCTATCATTTCTATTAAGGGTCCAATCGAGTCATTGATGAAATGTTTACATTAGTAATCTTGTTTCCATTTTATTTACTTTTAATGAATGTTTCATGAATTTCTGAAAGTGGCCTGAGTCTTGGCCCTAAAAAGGTGGCAAAAAATTTGAGTTTGGTGGCACAACACTAGTTGAGAAAGGCCACAATCACATGGATGCATTACTGTGGGAACATATGGAGGGTCCCAGTCACATGCATGCCTTTTCATGGGAGTGACTGAGGCTCTAGGGCAATAAAATGTCATATTGTCTCAAGTGTTGGTCACTTGGAAGGGTTGGTTGGCTACTGAAGGTTCTGTAGCATGTTTGGAGGGCTAGATTAGTTGTCTTTTTTCAGTTCCACTTCTTTAATTATACATGGGGATTTGAATCACATCACAGTAGCCTCTCATCACATGTTTGCCACATCAGACTAACTAACTTGTGTAAATGTGGGAGGAGGGTGGTTATACGTGGCCTTCGCCCCTAGTCTCCTAAAGGATATCCTATTACCCCTGATAGATGAGTAAGTGTTCATATACCTAGTCCTCCACTTATTCCATGTATGGACTCTAGTTCTTCTGATTCTTCCTTTGATTCCATATCTTCCCAACCCTCCATCACCACCATGTCAAGCACTAATGTGTGTGGTGCAAACCTAGGTGGTAACCAAGGTCCTAACCAAGGTAACCCTACAGGTGGAGCCTCTTCATGTATGGACACTAATCCACCCTTGCTTCCCAATATTGGTTGTTTCAGCCTCCTTGATTTTAAGAAAAATCATCAATGATCCCCTTCTCGATGAACATAATCGACCACTAATTCCCACAAAAATTCCCTCAGACATTCCCATGTTTGAAGGTAATCCTTGAGAAGACCGTACCAATCATGTTTGGTTTTTTGACACGTGGTGTTCATCCAATTCAATTACTGAGCACTCCATTCATCTTCGTCTCTTCCAATGCACTCTGACTAGAGTTGCTACCAAGTGGTATATTGACCACCTTTGCGAATATTTCCAGCACCTTCCTTTCATATTTCCAATTACCTCTTAGATATGACACAACAAACAAACTGTTAACTTGTTTTCATAAAAATTATGCCACTCACCTTTCTAACAATGTACAAGAATGGAATAGAAGGTGGAGCCTTTCTAAATCCCCTGAGTTTGAAGACTGCGTGTATATGAATTTTTTTTTTAGAATCCTCTTGGCCCCCATAGCTAAATATGTCGCCTCTCACTTCCCTAAGATCAAGGAAGAAGCTCTCTAAATAGCCTTGAAATATGCTTTGATATATGCCTAGTCAAGTTATGTTTATACTATGCTTCTAGAACTCCCTAGGCTTGGTGTTACTAATGCACTAGGGGCATCTCATTTCAATGAAAGTATTGTTGGATCACTCTCCCATCACCATATATTACATCTCCTATGATTTATGGTCAATCCCCGATCCTTCATGTGTCAACTCTTACCAAGGTACACGTATTCCACATGCATTTTCCCATTCACATCAGCTGATGCCAGGGCCAAATGTTACTTTACTTGGTCACCAAAATGTTATCACAAATTCTTATTTTCCCTATGTATTTCCTAGAGCTCCAACCCCAACATCACCAGTGCCTCAACCTCCCATGCTTCCACCACCTTTGCCATAATAGCAACCACCTCCACACATTCAAGTGTATTCTAAGTAGAGTGCTACCATCCTCCCTATCCCCAAGAGAATGAATAAGGGGAAGGGTAACCAGAACCAACAACCTCAAGGTAACTAACGAAAAAATGGTATAAAACCTAATGCCAATAACAGTGACTAGCCTAATCCCATGACCCATCAACGGGGCACCCAAACCAAGTAGAACAAGGCTTTTAGAACCAATCAACCTTATGCTTGCTGTAGGAATTATGTCCATTATAGACATGAATGTCCCATTTTACCTCAGATGTGTCAATCATGGGAAGCTCAAAATGGTTCCTCTAAAGGGCCTTTGCACATGGCTCCCCCTCCTCCTCCTTATTATTTGTAGCCAACATTTATTACCAATCCATTTACTGATCAAGGATATGTGGTTTCTCGAGCCACAGATAATCCTCTAGCCCCACAACCTTTGCAATCTAGGAATGGTAATTATCATATTTTAATGATGAATTTTAAAGACATCAATCTCCAGGCTTGGTTGAACTAGTATGAGGATCCTCCCAATAATTTAGTGACTAATTATGAACCCAAAAGTTTCACTCAACCCTTGTCGTCACCAAATGGTACCTTGAAAATCCATCCTTCTAAGGTAGATGTCACCCTAAGATTACTAAAGGTCCATTACACTGAAATGTTGCTTCTTACAAAGCCACCCACACTTATAGGACAGTAGATGACTTGGCATAGTCTCCTACCACTATTTCAATGTTGGAAGTTCTCTAGACATGCCCATCCTAAAGAAATCTATACTATCTACTTTTAGTGTTATGGATCCCTATAATGATCATTTGATCATATTTGATGTTGATAAAGTGGAATATGTCACCTCCCTTCATTCGGTTCCTTTCAAATACCAATAAGAAAAAAACTTGTCACTTCTCATCGGTGTATAATCGATGAATGAACTTTCACATGTGTAATGGTTATGTTATGTCTTCCTAATGTCACCTTAAGGATCCCAGTCTAGTACATTAATCCTCGTGTAAAAACTCCGCCCAAAACATTTAAACCTTACACAACTTTCACTTCGGTTCAATCTATTCCTACCACCCCTTTCTTCGCTTCAGTTCCCCAATAACCTTAGTAGTAACCCACTCTTGATGCAAAAGCATCCGATGAAGGGGGCAAAGATAAGATAACCGAGGCAACTCCCACTCCCCCTAAACCACCTTAGCCTTCTCCTCCATGTTCTTTGTTTAATGTTGTTGGGCATGGAACCAATAATTATCCTGAATTCCCCCATATTAAGAGTGTGGTATTTGATATTTTACTTGACCCTAAGATTCTTGAGGTCCATGTTACCTTACTTGAGTCCACCAAGAAGAATACATCCTTATGCATGAACCATCCTTGTGCTTTGCATGATAAATATGGGAATTATTCCCATCAATTTCCTTGTCTCAAAGATTGTCGTGATAGACTCCATGTGCTTCACGAGTTAGAGTCCAATCGTAGTGACTCTAATTCTCCTCTACTTGCAGGTTATGTCCCTAGTGATTTGCTAGGATAGGAGATTTATCAATCCACCATCATGATTTCCCATCCTGATGTTGAGATGATAGATAGTTCAACCCATATTCTCTACCTGTCATCATCCATTGGATCGATATATTCAGACTCTTTAAGAGTTTCCTATTGTGCTTCTTTCAAACCATCTTTTGAAGACACTTCAATATCAACGTTAGTGGACCTTGAGTCCACTTGTTATCTGTCTCCCCTTGAAGATGTTTCCTATGTGAACCATACCTCCCATGATGATGATTGGTTCAATCACCCCTTACCTTGAAACCAAGAATTTGAACCACCTCATCCTTGTAACAATTACATTTCCACTCAATTTTTGGGTAAGGGGCATCCACTTTGAAGCATATAAGAAATTCTTCCTAACTCTCCTAGTGCATCTACTACTTTTGATTCTAGAACCAATATTATTCCCCACAACAAAGAACCTCTAAAGTTCCATATCACTCTAGATCAGCCTAGGAATGATCCACTTAATAATTCTTTCGTCTTCCATGTTCAACCCGAGTGTTGTTTACGCAAGCATCATTTAATTTTATCTGAAGCCATTCTTTGGTATGTTGATCCCATGCATGTGAACCCATAAATTTAGTTCCTTTATCACATATATGGGGTACCAAATGAGATTGGTAATCCACTATTTCTTTCTTCAACTATATCTATTTATTCTTCCCATAAGAATACTGTGATCACAGCAAATGACGACCACATAATAAAACCACGAATAATCATGTTATGTATCTAAGCATCCATCATAAGTGTTTAGAGTCCACTATTATAAATACATATTACATGTCCATAACATGGTATAACAATACATAAAGAACTTCAGGGAAACTATGCCCCTACATTTTCTCATCATCCTCTAGAGGATTTTTTGCCAGTAGGGTTGAATGAATGAATCCCTTATTTGAGCACTTGGAACATAATCGCACTCTAAAAACTCATCTAGCTAAGGGCCATCATTCCCACTCAATCACTCCCTCCATCATCATATACTATTAGGTAGTATATCGTGCTTGGGGGGGTGATGACCCCTATCCACCTTCTCACTTAATTAACATTAGTCATATCCTGGACCCTAATGATCTAGGTATGGTTGATTATCCTTTCATTCCTTGGATAGTTTGTCCTTCCAGCCTCTTGAGTGAGGCATATATACATCACATATCATAGATGTTTGATACCATATCTTCAAATATTCTACTCCATGTGACCCCACACTTACCATCCAGTCCCCATGTTTGACTTGATGGTTGGGGATTATCCTAGACCTTCTCTAGTAGTTCATTATATTATTCCTTTCTTACCTTGATTCTTCACCAAGAAAAATCCTTCCAAGAAGCATTAAGGCCATTTTATACTAGCATTGTTACCAATCAAAAAGTTGTAAATCCAAAATCCACAAGTCGGTTTTTCCACTACGAGCTTATCAAGATTTTATGGCCTCTTCCTCCTCTCCAAATTCTCCAATATCTCAATGTGGAAATGAATTGGAATTTGGGGTAAGAAGCCCTTTTATATGAAAAACCCTAATTTTCCCCTCAGCCATTATGATAAACATATATCTTGGTTTGACGAACCGTTCATATAATTGGAAATCTCTGATTGAGCTCTACAATGGGTTTCTCTTAATTTCTAGTAATTTGAAACTTCGTCACGAAACAATTTTTCCCATGAAGTCCCACTTTGCTCCCTATTAAAATAAAATATATATTTATGAGTCCCCTATACTCTGGTATCACTTTTCCTTAGCACTCATTAACTTATGTGTCAAGCTTCGTCATGAGTAGCCACTATTTAGTCATGTTTTTATTATCCCCTTTAGGTGGCCCCTATGTGGCAACATCGTATAGTGAACCTTGTTTAGAGTGTCAGAGATGAGTCACTCCTACATCAATGGAGTCTGCTCAAAGTTCCATTGAGTCCTATTATAGTACATCATCCATATTTGCATCACATTCATCACATTTCCCTCAGATTTGGCCTCTAACTATTCTGACCTGACTCTAAAAATCCTTCCTTTGAGTAATTAACCATCCCCTCTGGAATTGAGTCAGTCACTGCTAGGTCAACCATGCATATTATGCTCTAACAAGGGAATTCATCAGAACATCACTCATATTATTCCTCTGTCATCATCACTGGTGTTAGTCTATCCATCACAATACTATGATCCTCACTCCTTTATTTAGGAATCCTCATTTCTTCAACATAGGTGAGCGGTCTTCTATCGAATTGAGAACATCTTTTCTAGGAGGTTGGTCTAGAGGGAAAAATACCTTTCTTCCAACCTTCATCCTTTTTCAGTACCTTAGATTAAGCAAAATAAATCATAATTTCCCTTTTATTTTTCTTTTTCTTGCATGATAGGCTCCAACTCATTGTCGCACAATCGAGAATCATATAATTGATAGTTTAGTGACCCAACAAATTATACCAGCATTTCCCAAGTGTGTGTGTGATGTTCCAAATATCATGAGGGGGTGGCCCTTTAGGTAGCCCCCCACATTCTCGGATGAAAAAAAATCATGATCTAGCCCTAAATGTAGTTCCATCAATTTTATTGGCTTGATTTTCACCGATCATAGAGCCCACACCATGCACTTCCATTTCATATTATCCATCAAGATCTTTAGAGACCTTTCCTATTCAAAAAGGTTTCTTTGGTTGTCATCTCCTCATCATATCAGCTTGGGGGGCATTATGTCCTATGTAATTAGATCAACGAATTTTATTGTATCATTTCTAGCCCTAGTCTTCCATGCATTTATACATGGCACTCATTGTATCATTGTATCACTTTATGGGCCATTGATGCTAGCATATAATATATCACATACTTTGTTTCTTAGACACACCTTGTTGGGCACATCATTATTATTTGTACTCATTTATTTCAGTGGATATTGGTATGTCTCTCCCATCTCATTTGAGATTGTGTACTTACCAATAAAAGGAGAATTCTATTAGAAAGGTAGGTCTTACTGTTGGCATTATGACACAGATTTGGCACTTTGACACAGATGTTGTCCTTGATGGAAACTCACTCAGATGATAGATCACAGTTCAGACTCACATATTGAAGAAAGAGAGGTATATGCAGGTTCCCCATTGACCAAGCCACATGTACATGTAGGTTAGCAAACCAAAAGGAGCGTATAGCGTACACATGCACTTTCACTGAAGGAAAGGCATGTACATGTTGGAAAGCTAAGTTTGGTCCATGGTATTTGGTCCATGGTACTTTGATCCGTGGTACTTTGATCCATGGTATTGGTCCAAGATATCTGCTCTGAAGTGTTGACCCTAGGTATTTGGTCTGAGGTATTGGTCCTAAGTGGTTTTGGTCCATGGTATTGAGTAAGGCCGAAGATTATAAAAGGAGAAGAAGATCATTAGGAAAAGGCACTCAAGTATTGAATATCTAATGAAGAGTGAGATCTAGAATATAGGTTATTGGGTTATGGTGCATAGCTAGATCTGAATCAAGGATGAACCTTAGCACTTTATGAAGGATAAGATCTAATGATGGGTGAAGTTCTTAAGGCTTGAAGTGAAGTATCTTTGCGTGGTTTTGATCTTTTATCTGAATAACTGGTGCATATTGTAGCCTGTAAATATGATGATCTTGGTATAACTGAAGTCTGGAATTGTTGTAAAGATTAAATCATCATTTACGAATCTATACGCATGTTCACTTTAGAAAAGGCGTGTATACACGCTCCTTCTGCATATCAAAACAATGTATAGATCTAAAATTTTATTTGCGGATCTGTACGCGGGCTTTCCTTGAGAAAAGTGCATATTCATGTAGGTTCGACACATTGAAGTAGTGTATACCTCATGAAATATGCTTTATCTACTTCAGTTTGATGTTGCAGTGTTCTAGGTTCTGCTTATTGTATTCTGGTTACAACATTCTGAAAAGTGATTGATTGATTCAGTTATGGTTGGTGCAAAGGAGATTGGTTGATGCAGATATATCTGATGTTTGAATGATTTTATCGTTGGAGCCAATCTGAAAATTTATGAAATGTGGTGCCTGGAAGAAAAGAGAAGGTTGTAGCCTTTTGTAGGCCGACACCTACATACTAGGAAACATATCAGCTAGTACAAGAGCTAGGGGGTTGTAGCTCCCTTCCAGGAGAAGCTAGAGAATGAGAGAAGGTTGTAGCCTTCTACAGGTAGAAGCTTGCGTACTGGTATAAAACTGCACCAATACAAAAATTGTAAAAAGAAGTTTCTTATTAAGAAGAATTTAGGGACAATTGCAGCAGGTGGTTTTCACCCACATTGGGTTTCCACCTTATATCTTCTGAACATGTGTGTGATTGTCTATTCTATTTTTACTGCACCTGGTTACTATTTATATGGTTTTGATGCACTGATTAAAGATCAACATATGATGAATTAACTGAATCATAAGTTTGTAGGATATATGCTAGTTTCCTTAATAACAGTTGCGCATACATGCAAGTTCCATTAACTGAAGCAGTGTATATGAATTTGATTATGGAAATGAAATATTATTGACTTACTAATACTAATTCACCCCCCCTCAGTATTATTTCCAACAATTTGTATCAGAACAGGTCCTTCTGAAGAAGCTTGATCGCTTGAAGGAAGATCTATCATCTTGAGTAACTATGGAAGAGAGGGATCCATTAGACCACCAATCTTTGATGGGAGAAACTTCGTTTATTGGAAGGTAAGAACCACAACCTATATTCAATCTCTTGGAACAGATGTTTGGGAAATCATGGAAGGAGGATATACATTTCCATCAACAATTCCTACAAATACGACAGGTAAAAAGCAATATGAAACCAATGTCAAGGTTGTCAATACATTATCGGGGAGTCTATCGCAATTAGAATTTGTCAAGGTTATGCAGCTCAAAACCACCAAAGAAATATGAGACAAGATCTTTCTAAGCTATGAAGGAGACAATCAAGTAAAATGTGCAAAATTGCAAACTCTGAGAATTCAATATCACTACAACAAAACCAGCGATTAGTGTCCCTTTTTCCTTCTTTTTTTGCATCTAGAGCCCATTTTTGGTGCTATTTGCATCCATTTATCAAATATGGTGCAAAACTTGACACAAAATTTGCATCAAGTTTTGCACCAAATCCTACACCAAGTTTAGCACCAGGTATTACAATAGGTTTTGCACCACGTTTTGCACCAAATTTTATGCTAAGTTTTGAGTCATCCTTTACACCAGGTTTTGTTCCAGGTTTTGCATCAAGTTTGGCACCTAATTTTGTTTGACATACTTTTGCATCCTCATTTGCATCCACTTTTTGCACCTACACTTGCATCAACTTTTGCATCGACTTTTGCATCCTTTTTTAAATCATTTTTTGCATCCATTTTTTCATCCATTTGTGCATCCCTTTTGTGCCAAGTTTTACATCGAGTTTTGTGTCTAGTTTTGCATATAATTTTGCATCTACTTTTGTTGCATCCACTTTTCCATCTTGTTTGGCATCCATATTTACATCCTCTTTTGCATCTACTATTGTACCCACTATTGCATCTAATATTTTTGTGCCACAATTAGCACCTAGTTTGGCACCTCCTTTTGCACCCACTTTTGATTATAATTTTGCATCCACATTTGCATCCTCATTTGCGTCTAGGTTTTCATCAACTACTACATCTATTTTTGCATCCCTTTTTGTATCCAATTTTGGACCAGGATTTGCATCGGGTTTTGTGTCTCGTTTTGCATCTACTTTTGCATCGACTTCTATTGCATCCACTTTTGCACACAATTTTGCATCCACTGTTGCACCCATTTTAAATTTCACTTTTTGCATCCCTTTTTACATCTTCATTTGCATCATACTTTGATTCTTTTTTTGCATCTATCATTACATCCACTTTTGTTATGCCACAATTTGCACCATGTTTTGCACTCACTGTTATATCCACGTTTGCTTCCAATTTTGCATCCATGTTCGCATCCTCTTTTGCATCAAATATTGCATCTATTTTTGCATCCACTTTTGTGTCAAGTTTATGCATTGGGTTTTGCATCTCGTTTTGTATCTACTTTTGCATCTACTTACATTGTATCCATTTTTTGCATCCAATTTTGTTTTTCCTGTTGCATCAATGTTTTCTTCCACTTTTACATCCATTTTTGCATCTTATTTTGCATATTTTTTGTCTATTGTTACATCCACTTTTGTTGCACCATATCTTGCACCTACCATTGCAACCACATTTGCTTCCACGTTTGCATCCCCTATTGCATCCACTTTTGTTTCATCCATTTTTGCATCTACTCTTGTGTCCGTTGTTGCATCCACATTTGTTTCACCACAATTTGTGCCAAGTTTTACACCTACCATTGGACCCATGTTTGCTTCCACTTTTTCCTTCATGTTTGCATCCAAGTTTGCATTGACAACTGCATCTACTTTTGCATCCACTTTTGTGTCAAGTTTTTCATGTTGTTGTGCATCTACTTATGTTGTATCCACTTTTCATCCAATTTTACTTCTATTGTTGCCCCCATTTCTATGTTCGCTTTTGCATCCCTTTTCCAACACTCATCATATTTTTTGCATTGATGATATTCCTTATGGCATTGACAATTATGAACAATTGATGGCAATGTCAATAATATTGACAATGATGAAAATGAAGATGATGGCGATGACATGAATTGTGATTATGATGATAAAGACGATAGTGGTTACAATGACAATGATGATGATGGCAATGATTATGATGATGACGATGCTAATGACGTTGGCGAATCTTCCCAATTTTAGATGTCGTCATTGTCATAATCATAAGCATTATCTTTGGTGTCATCATCATCATTTTCATCTAGGTCATCATCAAAAACTATAATGGCATGAATGATGATGATGATTACAGCAATGTCAATAGAAATTACATTAATGATGATGATGGGGATGATAAAAATGACAATGACGATGATAATGGTGGTGATGATGATCATCATCGATCATCTCTCAAAAATAGAGTTGTTATGTCTCTTACGTATATCAATGTGTCCTAAACAACCCTTTTCTAGCACTGATCACATTTTTTTGGGTTGATGATATTTCTTACAACATCTACAATTATGAACAATTGCAAACAATGTCCATAATGATGATGATGATGGCATGAATGGTGATTATGATGATAATTTAATGATGGCAATAACAATGACAAGGATGCGATGATGATGACAATGATTATGATAATGAGAATGACCTTACAATCTTATGGATTCGTGAACAATTACTAGTTTCAATACCATCTTCTGGATACGTATTACTATCATACTTTTTAGATTTTCTGTCTCTCTTGAGGTATCTTACTATAATGGTGTTGTCAACACTAGAAAGATATCTTGTTGTAATGGTGGTTCTAATGTTAGCACTAGCAAAGTTTTTGTTAAATTTTGGTTAAAAAAAACCGATTTATGCAATTATTTTGACAATCTATGTAAACAAGTAAATAACATCCAATTATTTTGACTGTAGTCCCATTGATTATCATGAATTCACCAGTCTGAAGACCATCTTCTACATACATATTATTATTAAACTTTTTGCATTATATCCCTCTTATATCTTGTTGTAATGGCAGTATTAGCACTAGAAAAATATCTTGTTGTAATGGTGATGTTAGTATTAGCACCAAAAAAATCACTAAATATAATTCCCTAAGTCCTATATATAAGAAAAATCAAAAGAAAGAAAAATAATGCCCAATGAATGGTAACTCATGTATTCACACCCTATTTGGAAAACATATGAATATATACACTCCTAGTCACACTTGATCACATGTTTGTGATGGTTAAATCATGAAGTCCTCTTTTCCCCTTTCATTTTCACTTCATCATTTAAGCACCTAATTGAGGATCTAGGGAATTTTTCTTGCCTAAGGGTTTCATGTCTACTCTTGGTTTACTTATGTCACACTACGGTCAATCATGTGACGGACTGAAATACTTAAGTTTGTGGAGTTATTAGAACAGTGTATTAAGTTAGTCACCACACACACATGTATTACATGTCATTGATCCACATGTGTGGGTTGGAGACTCATTGCTTGAGAACTTTAATGGATACTACTTTAGGGCCTTGATGGTATATCTTACAAAATTGCTTGGTAAACATTGTGATTCATCCTTTCTTTTCCTCGAGACACTTGATAATATTTAAGTCACTCCCAATAATCCACGGAGATGGGCAGTATAAATTACTTGTGCTAGAAATAGAATTGAGAAATAGAGTTTTTCCATTTGCGATATTGGAGTCATAGACATTGGATACATTGGAGTCTATGATTTGGATATTGGAATCATAGACATTGGATATTATTGGAGTCATAATGTGAAAATAGGTAAACATATTGGTAACCTTGATGTCTTGATCATTCCAAATAATAACCATTCCACCCAAGTATATCTAATCATCAATCACTACTATTTGGAAATTCCTCCCCCATTTTCTAATTATATGAGGTAGAACCTCACTTAATATTTTTATTTCTTATATCAACATTATTGATGGGTGCTTTGCATACCATTTTTCTTTTATGAGTATTTGTTTTCCTTTACTATTGAGGTCCCTCATGTTCCATGAGACTATTTTCATGGATAATTTACACCGAAAGGAAGTATAATGTGACTAAAAAAAACATGTTCCAAGATTTATGTTATTGGACAATGCCACTTCATGACTCCTATATTTCCTTAACCTGGGACTGAATGGTGAACTTGATAGCCTTAAGGGAAATTAACTAATGAAAATCTCAAAAAGAGGTGACTTTTGACTTTATCACATATAAGTTAATATACTAAAAAAAATATCCATAAAAATTTCATCAATCAATGAATCTTTAAAAAAAATATCCAAAACAATTTCATCAAGCAATGAAGCATTACATTATAAATTACAATCTATAAACCTTTTGGGAACTTTTTGCTAAACCATGTTCAAATCCAACATATTTAATATTAATATTTAACAATAATATGGAAAATAACACATTTTCATAAATTAAATAACATGTTATCAATCCTAAGATATAGACTATGTTTAGATATAGACTATGATATAGACTATGTTTAGATTACATCATATATCAGAGATGATGATGATTAGGATGGCGATGGCATTGGTGATGATTATGTGGATGATATTATCAGGATGGTCAGGATGATGATCATGGAAATGATCATGAGGATGAGCTTGACTATGATTTTCGTGGTGCTAGCTAGCCATGCGTTATTTTTTATATTTAGTTGGATGTCTTAATATGGTAATCGTACATTTGAATTTTAGTTTATTTGAATAATGATGATGATACTATCGGCACTATCTTGTTACCTTATGAATATGTTGAAAATTGTTTACAATTTTTTTATGAAGAATTATCATGTATGACGAGATTCCTATTTTTTTATGGATGTTGTGAATTTACCTTAGCATAATGATATCTATGAAACATTTTTAGTTGGTAATCTTACATTGACTTTTAGTTGATTTGATTAAATATGATGATGATATTATCATTTTTATCTTGTTATTTTATGTATATATTGAAAATTATCAACATTATTTTGATGGAGAATTATTATGTATGATGATATTACTATCTTTTGATGGATGTTGTGAATTTACCTTAGAATAATGGTGTTCATGAAATATTTTGATATGATAATCACACATTTCAATCTTAGTTGATTTGATTAATGATGATGAGGATATTATTAGTATTATCTTGTTACTTTATATATGTGTTGAAACCTATCAATGCTTTTTTATGGAGAATGATTATGTATGATGATATTACTATTTTTGGATGTAATGTTGTGAATTTACCTTGGAATAATGATATCTACGATAAATGTTGATTTAGTAGTAATATATGTATATTGAAAATTGTCAATGATTTTTTGATGGAGAATTGTTATATATGAGGATACTGCTATATTTTTTATGAATGTTGTCAATTACCCTAAAATTTGTTTACAAATAATAAGTTATGAATTTGAATTGTGATATATTCTTAAATGTGTTATACATGAAAATACCTCCTCATCATCTTGGAGGAGAATACTATGTTGTTGGTTGAAATACCCCTTTCTCCTAAACTATATAAGCCTATAATATAAGTTATGTACGATGAGGACCACGATATCCTAGTCTATAACAAGTTGTCCCCTTCATCTAACTTTTGTTATCAAAATTCTCACATTAGAGGAATTTTCAACTCAAAAAATAACCACTTAAGAAAAAATTAAGAAACTAATAATGCCATGTAGACAATTTTTTAATATATCATTTTTATTATTCTTTTACCAAAATTACCCAAATAAATGTCACATTTATCAAAATAACTGTATATGTATTTTATATTTAAATTAATATATTAGCACAAGATTTAATAAAATTTAAATTAAAAAAACAAATTTAAATTAAAAAAGCAAATTCAAAATTTAAAGGAAATTTAAATTTAAATTTAAATTACCCAAATAAATGTCACTTTTACCACCATCTACATGTATTTTATATTGAAATTAATTTATTAACACAAGATTTAAGAAAAATTAAATTTCAAAGGAAAATTTAAAATATAAATTTAAGTTAAATTTAAATTTAAGTTACTCAAATAAATGCACTTTTTTCAAAATAACCATATGTTTATATTTTATATTTAAATTAATTTATCAATAGAAGATTTAATAAAATTTAAATTAAGAAAGTAAATTTAAAATTTAAATTAAATTTAGGATTTATGATTTTATATTTAAATTTATTTATTTAACACGCCGTGTTTTACTCTTCATTAAAAATATTCTCGATATTCTAAGTTGTATAGATTAAGATATTAATTTAATTTTTAATATTTAATATAGTTTTGGGTCACTTGGGCACTATTCACAGTTAAATTAGGTAAGTTATATTATTAAAAAAAAATCCACTGCCTAGTCACACTTGTATGTCTTTTAAATTTTAAAGGATTTTGATTGGATTACACATTATGACATGGAAATTCAAAGTTAACATTTTAAAATGAAAATTCCTCTAATGCGAGGAAAAAAGCTCGAGTTAACTAGAATTTGACACTCTTGTTCACTTTTGGAAACTCATATGGTGGAATGTAATCTCTTTATCCTCATCTTTAGCTTTTTCCTAAAAAATAAAAGCATACAAAAGTGGGAAAGAGCCATAAAGCATGGGGAAGCTTTTTCCTAAGCACAAAAGCTTCTAAAAAGTGGAAAATGCCATTTTTATATGAGGAAACATTATTCATCCAAAAGCTTTTGCCAAAATTGAATTAATGAGGAATTTGGGAAATCTTCATAGCCTTCACTTTCCTATATATTGGAGGCTTGGCCATTAAGGAAATGATGGGAGTTCATGTATTGTCACGCTGCTGAGAATTATCCTGAGAGGGAGAGTTTTGGAGCTAGGAAATGGGGGAGGTATTGTTGCAACTGCATCTAATGGTTGTAACTTTCCTCCAACTCCTTTATTAATATAGAGTAGTTGTTCTTCCTTCCATATGCTACTATTCATTCTTTACTTATCCTATTTAACTAATGAATGTATGGGATTTTGGTTTTTATTTATTTATTCAGTAATATTTATATGTTTATGATAGTTTCAATTATCAAGATATTACATTGTGAAGTTTTCTTTGTTCTCTCTCTTGTGTGTAGGACCAAGATTTGGAGCTATCTAGGAGCGCTTCCCAGCTACACTAAAAACTCCAACAAGACCTGCATGCGAGGACTCACATGAAATCATTCTTCTTTTCTTAATCTGTATTCTAAATATTGATCTACTAAGAATCTTGAGCCTTAGAACAACCTTTCTCTTAATCAATCTATCTTAGGTTTTTGGGATAAACTGAGAGGGTTTTATGTTCATCTCACTGTGCATTAAATCCTACAACAAAATGATATTTAGAAACTGTAATATATTTCACTATGTAATAAATTTAGTAAAATGGAAGTAAAAGTAAAACTCTAAACAAGAAGCCAGAAGTGGATGTAACCATCGATGCAAAATTGGGAGTAGAATTGGATGTTAAACTAGCCATCAAAACAAGATGAAAACAATGAGACAAAAAGAGATTTAAAGTAGAATTAAAAAAGGGTGCAAAACTAGACACAAAGAAGGGAACAAAGTAGGGCATACAAAAAGATACCAAATTGGGTGTAAACAAGGATGTAAAAATGGACACCAAAATGAGGATGCATAGAATGGTGTAAAATTAGGATGCAAAATTGGGTGCAAAAAGGATGTAAGAAAAGACACAAAACAAGAAGCCAAATGGGACTAAAAAAGGGTGAAACTAAGGATGCCAAAAATGATGCATAACTAGATGAAAATTCAAACTAAAATCTAGGTGCAAAATGAGATGCAAATGTGGACACAAAATGTGGCAGAAAAAATGATGCAAATTTGGATGCCAAAAAGGATGCAAAATTAGACACCAAAAAGGATGCAAAATTGGACATAAAAAATGGTGAAAAATTAGACACAAAAGTAGAAAAAATGGTGCAAAAATGGGCATAAAATGGCTCAAATTTGAATGCAACATTGGATGCAAAATGAGGTGCAAAAAATGATTCAAAACTTGGTGCAAAAACAAATGCAAAAATAACGAAAAAAAATGGCTCAAAATTGAACGTAACATTAGACACAAAATGGGATTCAAAGGTGGACACAACACATGGTCCAACATAGGGTAAAAATTTAGATGCTCAAAAGGATGAAAAATTGGATGCAAGAAATGTTGTTAAAAATGATGCTAAATTGGATGCAACAAATGATGCAAAATTAGGTGCAAAATAGGATGCAAAAAAGGGAGACAAATGAAACGAAAAAGTGGATGAAAAAAATAGAGCAAAAATGGATGAAATTTTTGGCACTAAATCGGATTCAACATATGGTGTAAAATTAGATGCAAAAAATGGTTTAAAAAAGGGCAGAAAAACTGATGCAAAAACAGATGTAAAAATAAGTACAAAATTAGAAGCAAAAAATGGCATAAGACTAGATGCAAAAAATGGCACAAACTCGATGCAAAAAAAGGCACTAAATCAGATGCAAAAGATGGTGTAAAACTCGATGCAAATTATGACACAAAAATAGAAGCAAAGAATGGCACAAAATAGGGAGCAAAAAATGATGCAAAAATAGATGCAAAAAATGGCACAAAACTAGAAGCAAAAACTGTTGTAAAACCAAATGCAAATCTTGGTGCAAAATATGATGCAAAAAATGATGCAAAATTTGGTGTAGAAAAAAGATGCAAAATTTGGCGCAAAAAAGGACGCTTTAAAAATTGTACATTAGAGCCAGATTTAGCGGCAGGCTGCTCATCCCAATGGAGAGAAAAATACACTAAAATCTGGTGCTAAATCTGGCGTAAATTTCCTATTTTGTTGTAGTGTATGAAACTCTCAAAATGCACAATGATGAAAGCATAGCTAGTTACTTCTTATGTATAGATGAGATTATTAATTGCATGAAGAGCTTGGGAAAAGAGATAAAAGAAGTTACTTTAGTTGAAAAGGTTTTAAGATCCTTGTCTACTAAGTTTGAATCAAAAGTATCTACCATAGAAGAAAAGCAAGATCTTCAGACTATTACTATGACATTGCATCACGGAATCTTAACTGCTTTTGAAATGAGAAAAGGAGGTCCATCAAGTATGAGAGAAGCCACATTGAAAGCTTCAGGAAGAGAAGAACTCAATGAATCATGACTTATTTCAAAACGAGAGGAAGAAGCAAACTTTGTCAAGAACCTTCAATGGGGTTCCAGAAGATTTAGAGGTAAAGTACCTTTCAAAATTTTTGCTTCTGGAAGAGCTGGTCATTATGCTACCAAATTTCCTCATAAAGATAAGCTTGATAAAGGTAAGGAATCAACAAAATGAAATAGAAAACAAAGTGTAAGTAAGAAGAGCTACTATACACATGAAGATAGCAATGGTTTATCAAATAGTGATGAAGATGAAAATAGTAATGACTATAGAATTTTGATGGCTTTTGAAGATGATGATTCTTGGATGCTTTAGATGAAGATGACCTTTATGAAGAAATCTCTGAACTAAAAATGTATTTAGAAGAAAATAATATGATTATAGATACTCTAACATTCCAACTTGCTGAGAGAGAAACACACAATGAAAAACTAGAATGTGAAATTGTGGGTCTATGAAAGGATAATGAGAAAACAAAAGATCTCAATATCAGATTTGCAAAAGGATCAGAAACCTTAAATGAAATTACCAAAGTACAAAATTCTCCTCTGATAAAGATAGGTCTTGGATATACTGAAGAAGCATCCCAAGCACAAAAGCCATTAACCTCCACTAAAAGCTATCTTGATGCAACAAAGAGCAGTGAACAATTTGACAATTAACAGCAAAGGCATAAAGCAGATCACCGAGTAAATCAGGCTCAATTTACTTGAAGGATGAACATAAGCTCGAACCAACCTCGGGAAATCATAGTCAATCTATTTCAACAATGAATATCAATAGTAACTACAATCACTAGGTCAGTAGATTCGATAATTGCAAGAACTTCTTTAATGGCCAATGTTTTTGATGTCATAACTTTGGACACAAAGCTGCTCAATGTGTTGCTTATTAGGCCATCATGACTAGAGAAGCACGAAATGAAAGGAATGTGATGGGGATCATGAAACGGACCTACAATAACTTTTCTCTTCTTGAAAATGAAATAGAATTCTCTATCTGCAACAACTTCAGTCATGAAGACTCTGAATGCAGGAGTAAATTTCGGTGAACATCTCAGAAGGAGAAAACTTCATTAAATCCCAAAATATGGAGAAAGAAAGAACCACAAATAGAAAGATGTGGTATAGCCTTGTATGCAGAAGGACAAGAAAATCAGTGGTACATCGATAGTGGATGCTTAAAACACATGATAGGTGATAAAGAAAAACTTCAGTCATATAATTCCTTAGAAAAAGAAAAGGTCTCATTTGGAAATGACACTCCTGCTGTCATAAAAGGTAAAGGTTTTGTTCTCTTAAAAGAAAAAGTTAAATTTGGGAATGTTATGTGTGTTGATGGTCTAAAGCATAACCTGTTGAGTGTCAGTCAAATGTCTGATCAAGGAAATGAAGTAGTATTTTGACCAATTGGATGTGTTGTTTGTGAGCTTGATACAGGAGAAACCGTGATCAAAGGTATAGGAAATCCAAAAAACTTATACATACTCAAGGGAGGACAACAACAGTGCTATCTAACCAAAAATGATGAACACTGGCTATGACATAAAAGATTTGGGCATCTAGCCTTCTCTCAAATAAGAAAAGCATGCAGATTCGAGGTTGTTTGTGATCTTCCTGATATCAGCATAGTATAAAATAGAATATGCAAATCATGTCAATTTGTTAAGAAAACCAGAGCGCACTTCCCTGAAAAGGAAGGATTAGCTAGTAAGCCTCTTGAACTTCTTCATACTGATTTATGTTGACCATCAAGGAAAAGGTAACCTCGTGGAGAGGAATACTTTATATTGTTCATTGATGATTTTTCTAGAATGTGTTGGACAGAGCTTCTAAGGCATAAAGATGAAGCATTTGAAAAATTCAAAGCTTCCAAAGCCTTGGTTGAAAATCAATTAGATCGCAAAATCAAATGCCTCAGATCTGATCGAGGAGGGGAATTTACCTTCGATGAATTCTTTGAATTTTGTGAAGAACATGGAATAAAAGGAAATTATTTACAACAAGGACTCCTCATCAAAATGGAGTGGTATAAAGGCTGAATATAACTGTTCAACAAATGGCTCGTGCTATGCTAGATGAGTCTGGAACTCGTGCAACCTTCTGGGGTGAAGCTGCATTCGCTACCATCACTATTCTCAACCAAGAAAATGTTCGGGTAAACAACACTCAAACTCCACAAGAAATTTGGTACGGTAAGACTCCTACTGTAAAATACTTCAAAGTTTTTGGAAGCAAATGTTACATCAAAAGAACTAATGACAAACTTTGCAAGTTTGAACACAGAGAAGATGCAGGCATTCTCCATGGTTACTCTTCTCGAAGTAAAGGATATAAGTGTTATAATAAAAGACTTGGGAAAATTATTGAAAGTATTGATGTTGTGGTTGATGAAGCATGCAAAAATACAAAGCTGGTAAAAACCAAATATTCTCAAGAAGATGAGGATTATCCTCCCACATCAAATTAGACTAGTTCTAAATAAGAAACCAATGAAACACCAGAAGATCAGATAACGACAAGAGAAAAGACTCCATCTAGGTATGTTCAGAAAAATCATCCAGAGACTCAAATTTTGTTACAAAAAGGGGCAAGTGTGTAGACAAGAGGAACTATTGTAGAAGCTTTAAGCTATCTAGCATTGCTTTCCTCATCGAACCTCAAAATCTAAATGAAGCATGGAAAGATGAATGTTGGGTCAAGGCCATGAATGAAGAACTTGAGCAAGTTGAAAAGAATAATACTTGGGAATTAGTTCGTAGACCCCATGATAAGAATATCATAGGAAACAAATGGATATTCAAAAACAGGCTGAATGAAAATGGAGAAGTTATTGGAAACAAGGCCAGAATTGTTTGTAAAGGATATGCTCAACAAGATGGTATAGATTTTGAAGAAACTTTTGCACCTATTGCTAGACTTCAAGGCATAAGAATGTTCCTTGCTCTTTCTATTTTTCAAAAATTCAGAGTATACCAAATGGATGTAAAATTTGCCTTTCTTAATGGAGACATAGAAGAAGAAATATATATTGAGCAACCAGACGGATTCATTCTTGGAAATGATGCAAAACTTGTATGCACACTTAGAAAGGTTCTCTACGGTCTAAAACAAGCTCCAAGGGCCCAATATTACCATCTTGACAAATACCTCCATCAACAAGGTTTTTCAAAAGGATCAACTGATAGTAATCTATATACAAAGATTGACAATAATAAATAGCTAATACTTGTTGTGTATGTTGATGATATCATTTTTGGTAGTAATGAAGAAGCAATGAGTCAGAATTTTGCTTCGGTAATGCAGCAAGAATTTGAAATTTCCTTGCTTGATGAGCTTACATATTTTCTTGGTTTACAAGTTCAACAAATACAGATGGTATTTTTCTGTCACAAACCAAATATCTCAAGCAGATCTTGAAAAAATACGGCATGGAAGATTCTAAACCAGTATGTACTCCAATGGTAATAGGATGCAGTCTCAACTCAAATGATGAATCAGTAGCAGTACATCAACCAACCTACAGATCCATGACTAGAAGTCTACTTTATCGAACAAGCACCTAACCAGACATCATGCATGCAGTTGGAATAGTTGGAAGATTCCAAGGAAATCCAAAGGAATCACACCTCCAGTAGTCAAAAGGATTTTCAAATATCTTCAAGGAACACAGAATTTTCGTTTATGGTATCCTAGAGATACATATCTTACACTTCATGCATCTATAGATGTAGATTGGGCAAGAAGCATTGATGACAGAAAAAGCACTAGTGGTGGTGCATTCTATATGGGTTCTAGATTAGTGTCTTGGTTCAGTAAGAAACAAAGTTCAATTGAATTATCTATAGCTGAAGCAGAATATGTGGTTGTTGCATCTTGCTGCACACAAATCCTTTGGATGATGCAAACATTGCAAGACATTCAGATCACGTGTACTCCACCCATCTTCATTCTATATGATAATACAAGTGCCATCAGTATTTCAAAGAATCTAGTCATGAATTCCAAGACTAAGCACATACCCATCAAATATCATTTTCTACGTGAACAAGTGCTTGAACAAAAGGTCAAATTGGAGTATGTTCTCTCCAAATAATAGGTTGCTGATATATTCACCAAACCATTGCCTAGAGAGACATTTGAATATCTCAGACAGAATCTCGGAGTAGTCGATGCATCATCCAACTGTTAAAACTTATCTGTCTCAGAGAAAAGTGGTTATACACGCTTTTCATAAAGCGTAGTCGTGTACATACACCGATTTCCATGGATACAGTCGCGTATATGTTGGTTTGAAGAAGATAAGTGGACTAGACTCAGGATGAAAGGAGTCTGATATGGGTTTGACAGTGATCATCTGGCACAGATTCACGGGGAGCATAGACTTCTCATAATTCATTGTTGGCATTATCTTAGAAGATCTTGGTACAAATTCACAGTTGTTTTTTATTCAGGTGGAATAGGTTTAGGGGGAGATCATGGTTGTTGGTCTGGATGCTAATTGACATATTCTGCATATGATAGTTGTTGATGACTATCATGGTCTTGTTTTAGAAATTTGGTCTCTATGTCGTGTATATCTTTTAATGTCAAGGTCACGAAACGACCTATTTTGTTACCCCACTATGCATGGGATGGATGATGTAATTTTCTTGTTTTAACACATATAAACAATTGATATATCCCCACTTGGTTGGGTGGATGAGTCAAGCATGGTATACCTCCACCTGGTTGGGAGATGGATGTATGTATGAGTCATTGGTGATAGGAAGGTCATTTATGATGTATGTCTAGAGTCATGTTCTCCTCTTAGAACATCTTTTTGTCGACCT
This sequence comes from Pinus tabuliformis, assembly GCA_031772625.1. Lineage (NCBI taxonomy): Eukaryota > Viridiplantae > Streptophyta > Pinopsida > Pinales > Pinaceae > Pinus > Pinus tabuliformis. The sequence goes on along the minus strand of CM062816.1, from coordinate 1,186,236,357 downwards.
TGCTTATATTCAGGAGGAGCATGTAGCTCAATTAGCGCACTTCAGCATATTAGAGAAATCCGCATGAACTCAGGGGGAGCATAACCCTTTTCCCTTGATGAAAAAGGGGGAGAGTGACTTGGGGTTGTCATCAAGTCCAAAAGGGGAGATTGTTGGCATTATGACACAGATTTGGAACTATGACACAAGTGTTGTTCTTGATGGAAACTCACTCTTGCCACCAAGTCCAAAGGGGGAGATTGTTGGCATTATGACACATATTTGGCACTATCACATAGGTGTTGTCCTTTATGGCAACTCACTCAAATGATAGATCACAGGTCAGACTCATAGATTGAAGAAAGAGAGGTATACACAAGTTCCCCATTGACCAAGCCGTGTGTACATACGCAGACCAAAAGGAGCGTATAACATACGCATGCACTTTCACTGAAGGAAAGGTGCGTACATGTAGGAAAACTAAGTTTTGGTCCATGGTATTTGGTCCATGGTACTTTGATCCATGATATTGGTCCAAGATACCTGATCCGAAGTGTTGACCCTGGGTATTTGGTCCATGGTACTTTGATCCATGGTATTGGTCGAAGATACCTGATCCGAAGTGTTGACCCTGGGTATTTGGTCCAAGGTATTGGTCCTAAGTGGTTTTGGTCCATGGTATTGAGTAAAGCCTAATATTATAAAAGGAGGAGAGGATCATTAGGAAAAGGTACTCAAGTATTGAATATCTAATGTAGAGCAAGATCTAGAATACAAGTTATTAGGTTATGGTTCATAACTGGATTTGAATCAAGGATGAACCTTAGCACTTGATGAAGGATAATATCTAATGATGGGTCAAGATCTTAAGGCTTGAAGTGAAGTATCTTTGTGTGGTTTTGATCTCTTATCTGAATAACTGGTGCATGTTGTAGTTTGTAAATATGATGGTCTGGTTATAACTGAAGTCTAGAATTGTTGTAAAGATTAAATCATCATTTACACATCTGTATGGAGGTTCACTTTAGAAAAGGCGTGTATATACGCTGGTTCTACATATCAAAACAATGTATATATCTTAAAGTTGATTTGCAGATCTGTACGCAGGTTTGCCTTGAGAAAAGTGCTTATGCACGCAAGTTCGACACATTGAAGTAGGATATACATCATAAAATATCCTTTAGCTACTTCTGTTTGTTGTTGCAATGTTCTGGGTTTTGGTTAGTGTATTCTGTTTACAGAATTATAAAAAGTGATTGATTGACTCAGTTATGGTTGGTGCAAAGGAGACTGGTTGATGCAGATATATTTGATGTTTGAATGATGTTATTGATGGATCCAATCTAAAAATTTATGAAACGTGGTCCCTGGAAGAAAAGAGAAGGTTGTAGCCTTCTGCAGGTAGAAGCCTGCATATTAGTATAAGACTGTAGCAGCACAAAAATTGTAAAAAGAAGTTTCTTATTAAAAAGAAGATAGAGACGATTGCAGTAGGTGGTTTTCACCCACATTGGGTTTCCAACTTATATCATGTGTTCATGTGTGCGACTGTCTGTTCTGTTTTAACTGCACTTGGTTACTGTTTATATGGTTCTAACGCACTGATTAAAAAGAAATATATGGTGAATTAACTGAATCATAATTTTGCAGGATATGCGCCAGTTGCCTTAAAGACAGTTGCGTATACACACAAGTTCCATTAACTGAAGTAGTGTATATGAATCTGGTTATGGAAATGAAATATTATTGACTTGCTAATATTGATTCACCCCCCCCCCCTCTCAGTATTATTTCCAACACTCACCCCCTCCAATCTCTGACCATCCCTACACTTTTTTAGCTCTCTGTCTCTCTCTCTAACTCCCTTTCAGCATCTCGTAAAACTGAATACTTCAACACATTTCGATCATCCAATTTTTTGTTGACACTATTACATTGGGGGGGGGGAATCTTCTATCACCCAAAGAATGTTCACCTAGCCATTTGTTACTACATTGATCGAAATACACCATTCAGGATGAGTTTACCATGTAAAAATCCACTTTCACCATAGGAAATAATTTAATGAACCATTTTCCTAAATTATTTTTTATTAAAATCCAAAAATCACACAAGAATAATAAAATAAATAATTATTAATTTAGTATTCTCTAGAAATAATTACTAAATCATTATTTGATGATTATTTCTTATCACTTTTGACATAATCACCTTAGAATAATTAAATAAATAATTATTTCTTTATTATTCCATGTTTAACACTAATTTTCCTTATGAAATAGTTGTTAAATCATTATTTAATAATTACTTCAAATTCATATTTGTATTTATCCTAGCAAAGTGCTTAATAAATCATTTTTACTTTTAATTACCTTAACCACCTTCTAAATAAAGATACTTAACCATTTTAAATATCTTTTCCATGTCAAAAACTGTAATAAAATATTCACAACAGCGAGATTTTGACTTAGTCAATAATATTTTGTTATTTCCTAATTCCCAATCTATCTCAATGTTTTGTTATAAATAGAGAGACTTCTCTTCATTCATCATTATGACCATTTCCATCGTCCCCATTATCATCTCATAGCATTTGAGCTCCCACTTGATTTCAAACATCTTTTGTTTCTTTTTGCTCATTGCATACCATATATTGTGAGAGAATCACATTGTTGAAGTGCAAGGTCAAGAAGGACCCATCCCATAGAGCGGGATATATAAAGCAAATTTTTTAATCCCTCTTCATCAGGTGTGTTTTCTTGATTAATAAAATTGACCATTTATATTCTCCATTGGCTTGTTGAACTTATACTTCTGATGTTATATGTTTCTATTTGCATGGTATATTTTTTGCAGGGTTTTCCTAACATTTTGTTGCAGATCTTAAGCATGGCCACAACCATATTTTATTTTTAGGGTTATAAGTCACCTATTACTTAAGTAAGGTATTTTGGTACACTTTTATGAAAATCTTACATTAATATAATTTGTCCATTTGGATTAGAAGTTTGTATGTGACATGATTGATTCATAACTTGGCCTTTTATGGGTTTACATAGAGGAATGTGAATAGCATTTTTAACGTTAGCTCATTAAAGTTGGTTGATTGATTTTTGTGAGTATTATACAGGTATTTTTCTTACATACATAATGGATTACTTAGGATTTAATTGCTTCATTTCTTTCAACCAGTGTGAGACAATATTTCCTTTCAATTACTCAATTAATTAATAGTTAAATGCTTATGTTTCCAATCAATCAATATTTATGTTTTTTTCTTTAGTTATAAATAGTTATGGTTTGAACTGTACTTTCCAATAATTAAGGTTTATTTTCTAGATTGATCAATAGCTAGAATTTATCTTCCTTTAAATTATTAATTAGGGGTTTACCTCTTAATTTCCATTAGTTAGGGTTTATTTTTAAATTTCTAATTTCTTTTAGCTATTTATAGAACTGTAGGATTGGTGTTGCAATAATTAGGGTTTCATCTCTAGTGAATATTTTTGAGTGCAGGTTTAGAACATAGATTGATTAAGTGAATGAACTCAAGGTGTGAGTAATTTCTAGAAAAATTAGTGTTTTGTTTTGCAGATTGCATCTTGAATTCTAGAGACACTAGGTTGAAATTAAATGTTGGTCCACTAATATAACATATACTGCACCAAACAAGAGGTTCCTAAAAATTGCTTCTAACACTAGCCAAAACCCCCACCTCTAGCTCAAGCGGGGCTAGCATAGAGATGCCCAGTCTTGGATAGACCATTCAAGGGTAATGTAGGAGATCATATCAAAGAATAAGGATAATATTACAAATATTATTACTTCCAAATCTAAGGATAATTTGTCGGAGGGTAAGGAGCTATAGGGAACAAGGAAAATAAGGTGTTATAAGGAGGTGATCAAACCTAATCTTGATAACCATAAATGTCTTTTTGTCTTGAGCGGTGCTAAGAAGAAAATTAACATTGTCAAGACAAGAACTAATTATCATAAGCTTCAGAGTGAAATCAGGCATTGGAAAATTCCCAAAACAACTTGGGATGAAAGAGTCTATTACCTTTACAATACTAAGAGGATTGAAGATGAAAAGCACTTTCTCCTTAAGTACCTGACTCTTACAAACATCAATTCTAATTTTCAAAATCTTTTCCCCAACCTTTGAATTGTTAAGTTAGAAAAACTATGGTGATGCATGAATCGTCCTCTCCCTTCTTTTCAATCATATAACTAAAATATTAAAGAACCTCAACTAATCTCTTGCTTTCTTTAGGTCCCATAGACCATATTAATCTTGGTGGAAGTTTATCATCATTATCATCACCATCATTATCATAATTGAATGTAAATAAAACATAAGAAATATTCATCACATATATTTATATTATTCTGAGCATTTATACCCAAAATACCTATATATAAAAAATAAATATTCACAACACCTAGTTATTTACTACAAATAAATTAATTTAAAACACCCCAAATATTTACTAGGTAAAATTGATTCAATGTAAATGTTTATAATAAATAAATTTGGACAAATTGTCACCTGCGCAAAATATCTCCCCAAATTTTCAGTACATATAATTAAAAAAAAACTGAAATATTTATAACAAAACACTTCTTCTAAATTATCATTTTCCTATGTAAAATTAATTCTAATAGATTTGACTTCACTTGACCTTTATGTTGTATCTCTCTATCCATCACCAAATATACTAAACCCTTCAATTACTCCATGACATCATAACCATATATTAAACATTTGCGTAAAGTGCATTGACCTAGATCATTGGTACGACTCGTACTATCTATCATCACTGGTCCGAGTTGGGTTGCCGCGTCAGCAATTTAAGATAATGTGAGGGGAAAAAGAACCTTTGAACTTCCATATAGTTTCAGAGCTTATCTCGATTGTAGGTTGCTCAATCTTGTTGACGTGGCTAGCAGGCCCCATTCGTCTTAGTTGCCCATTCCGTTAATACTTTCAATATTCTGACAACTCCTTAGTTCTCCTGATTTCTGATACCTCGACAATTCTAACTCCCAAAAGCCTTCGATAAGACATGAGTTTTGCAACAGATTATTGATTAGGGAAGAGATGGTCCTCTGCTTCATTGTGAACCTCTCGCACGCTAGCTTCGGCACGGTCCCCCACTGCAACAACGTCTAACGAAACTCCATAATGGACATCAGCAAGAGGCTCCTCATGGCCATATCTCTTCTCCATATGTGGCTACGGGTGCAATTTCTCGAGTTGGGGGGGCATGGATATGATTTGGAACCAAATCTAGGCATTCAGGCTATGTAAGCTCCCTCCACAATGCCACTAAACTATCCAACACCATATTATGATCTCCACACTTTTAAAATCAATGTTTGTATTCAGAATAAAAACTATTTTGCTTGATTTCATTCCCTTTTAATGTTTGTTACCGTGTAGGCAAGGATACAATTCAGTAGCGTTGAAGGTAAAAAGTAGAGGAATAATTCGAGCAGAACCAAAACAAGTTGTTGATATGCTTGTTGCAGGTTATTAAAAAAGGTTTTGGATTCCACATCCTATAATGGGTTACTATATCTCGGGATATCTCTTTAGTGAGGCTGATGTAACCGTAATTCCAACCGAGTACCAAATTAAGGCTGCTCAATTCAATTTCAAATATAAAGCTTAAATGATGTACAAGTCCAACAAATGCTTTTGGTAGGAAGAGATGTACTCTGGATGGATTTACATATCATTTGTATCATTGCTTCATTTTATTAACTATCAATGAAGGAAGTGTGGTCAAAATTGTGAGTTTGAAATTTTTGTTTGAGATTAATTGCTTCGTCTATATGACCATATTAAACTTAACCCATAAAATTGGCTTTAATTCCCGTAAAAATTAGTCCAGGTTGGTTTCTGGATAGGTAACTACTATAATCCTGCTAATCTTGGGAATAGGTGAATTCTCTAGCCTAGTACAAATGTGTAAATTATTCAAAATCCATGGAAAATTTACTAAATCACTCTTAAGATCAAGATCAACGAGACACTAAGATTCAATTCAATGATGAATGTAGAGATTTGCATCATATTTTTATGTTCTCTTTAGGGCTTTCTCGATTTGGTTATTGGTTTTATTGCTTTCTCGATTAAGTTGTTGGAAACAAAATTTCGATAATGAAAACATTAACCCACATGTGGGGTATAAAAACAAATTTAATTATAATTTCTACAAGTCTTTGGATATAAATTAGTCAATAACATTTTTTTGAAATTATTGGTTCAAATTATGTGTTAATTTTTTTTTTTCTGAGAAACTACTATAATATGTTGAATGTTATAGCCTTGTTGATTCCAGAACTCCAAAGTAAAAAATTTGGACAAATAAAATGTGCAATAAAAAATTTATTCATTTACTACCAAAACTAACTTCACTGCAATAAAAAATAAGTATTCATTTATTACTAGAACTAACTTAACTGCTAATAATACCAGTAAAAATTTGGACAAATAAAATGTGCAATAAAAAAATTATTCATTTACTACCAAAACTAACTTCACTGCAATAAAAAATAAGTATTCATTTATTACTAGAACTAACTTAACTGCTAATAATACCAGTACATGCTTGATTTTAGAGGATTCCAAAATGCAAAAATTCTCACTTTCGTGGGAATTGTAAGACATTTGGGTGCATAAATAAAACAAGAGATTTTATTTACTAGAAATATACAAAAACAATAGAGAATATCTTTTATATCAAATAATTTATTTATAGCTTATTTGAAGTGAGGGTTAATTTGTATCGAGATAGTTTTCTTATATATTAATCGACAAAGAATAGGCTACCAAATGTATCATTTGGAAATTGTCGTTTGAATTTTTTATTCTTTTTGAGAAGGATCATATTACATTTTAAGATATTTGTTTAGTCTCACAATATTCTTATTCACAAGAATATATTAGGAAAAAATTTTCAATAAGTAAGATAAATGAAAAGTAATTCAACTATTAAAAGAGGGTAAAATTTCTAAGGATTTTTAATTGTAATATGCTAATTAATTCTATAGTACACAATTTTTTTTTGTCAGTTTGACTTCAGTAAGAAGGCATAAATTCAAGGAAACATCAAAAAAATTGTTAATGCATTGTTTTATGGTGAGGTTCTATGTGGTGATGGAATGCAAAGCTCTTGTCTTGTAATTACAAACTTTTCATCTTGATTGGTATTTAAAATAGTGAAGTATTTAAGTTGTCTTTGTCATATTGTTTAAAAAAATTGTGAACTATAATTTTTTTAATTGATGGTTTTAAAATTTGTAAAAAACTTTATAGTGATTCAAATTAGTAAAAAACCTTACATACCAACACATTTTGTTGTTGAAAATATAGAGTTAGAAGTAAAATAATTAAGAAGGAAAAAAAACATATAAATTTAAATAATTTAATAAATGTCTTACAAAATAACGATAACTAATCAATTAAGTATTTAATAAAGATATAAGATTTTCTTTTTGGTTTTTACCTACTATTCTATATGTATCTATGTGTGGGGCCCTAATCATGGAGATGGATTCCATATATTATATTATACTAATGATCCATATGATAGCATGTAGATTTTGTCTATTTTGGATTGCCATGTTGGTTTCTCATTGAGCATATCTTAGGTACGCACATGCTTTCCCTTATCAGGGGATGGTGTCTTAATGGAATTGATGAATCATCTATCTCTATAAATAGTGGTCTAGCGACAATGGAGATTCCAGTTGTCTACACAAATATTTCATCTGCTTCATGTGCAATTGCACTGCAAACATTTGGCTTTCTTTCTTAGAAAATTTTGTCATTATAGTTATCCGAGTTGGCTAAATTTACTTCAAATGGATGTTTTTTTGGAAGTAGTAACTCAAAAATTGACCTACTACTTGTAATGTAGAACATTTCAATACACTTATTTGCTAGAACTTGAAAAGAATGAGAAAAGAGGTAATTAGATGCCATAATTAGTTATCCAAACTTGAAGACGCTTGATATTTGAGATTGATAACTGGAGAGTACTCAAAGATTAGTCCAAACTGCCAATGAAAGTCTCATTATCTAAAATACCCCATGTAAAATTGTTGTTAGAGAAGACCATGAATAGAAAATGTAGAGACCATATAGTGTTCAAGATATTATTTATAGTCTTCTTCCAACAACGAAAAAGACCCAAAACATATAATACAGTGAAATGTCCATTATGGAGCCTCTTTCTTATGTCTTGGATCTACTTTTGTTCCATCTCCTTGCATCTATTCAAACTAAACAAAGTGTTTTTGAAATAGTCTTTGAGGCAAATGAGATGACAGAATCCTAACGAAGGTTACTTCATAATAAGGGGTTGACAGAATATGGATGACCAAAATATGGGAGGAAGAGGATGCTGGAAAATTTCCAATATTATCAATATCATACATGCATACATCTGGATAACATAATCTTAAGGACTCTTGATCCTGGTGGATAATTCTCATCGTTCTCCCCCTACTCATCATTAAATAATGGATACATTGAAAAGATAGATTTTGGAATCAATTCAAGAAAAACTATGACCTTAATAACTCTATCTGATAGGAACTGTAACCCATAGTCACTATAACCAATGAGAACTATTACCACAATTACTCTAGATGACAAGAACTTTGATCAATTAATGAATAAGATGATCATAGGTCATTGGTCATAATAGTTCTTTGATCAAGAAATTTCCTATAACTACGACTAATAAACATTGATTATACTTGTTGTGAGTCAAGGTTCCTAACTAACAAAGCAATTATTCCCTAGAACTATGACCAGAAAAAAGGTCCTAGTTTAATTTCATAGTCAAAGCTCCCACATCATATTCTTGTGGTCATGATTCTTGTTAAATAAAGTAAAAGTTCCGAATTGATAAGGGAACTATGTAAAACAAAGGAATGATTCCTAAGGTCATAGTTCATGAGGGTCAAAGTTCTCGAGTTCATAGTTATTATGTGTCATAGTTTGTAAGGGTTAAAGTTCCCAAGTTCATAGTTCTTGTATGTCATAGTTACTATGGTCATATTTCTCATGGGTCGTATTTTCTATTGGTTAGAGATTCCAATGATAAGAAAGCTCATAAAGTTTCTTCAATGAGAGTCGATGAAGTGCTTGTTGGAAAATGAGAGAGGGAGGGAAATATATATATATATATATATATATATATATATATATATATATATATATATATATATATATATATATATATATATATCGAGAGAGAGAGAGAGAGACTATAAAATGTGTAAATGGAAATAGAGAGTTAGAGAATGTTCGGCATAAATTAGTCATAATGGTATAAGCAACAATTACATCCATATGATTCCATTCCATCAAATTCTACAATACTAGGGTTTTCAAATTGCACAAAATTAAGGTCTTCAAATTTCACTTCAATATATATTGACAAACATCGCCAACTTTTGATGCAAGGTAAATATGGTTTTTTTCTTACATTTTCTAATTATGCTTTCAAATTTGAACTCACTATATTGGAGTTTCCACATTCCACATTGATAAGGTTTTGAGATTCCACAAAGATAGGGTTTTCATAGTGCATAAAGTTAAGGTTTTCAAATTCAATAATGATATTTCCAAATAATGCACGTACACTTTTGAGCCATGCAAAGCAAGTAGCCTAGTTTGGTCCTTAGAGAACCTAGACAACTAGGACCACATGTAAATTCCTAAGGACAGGCACACATTCTTGTGGCCATGTGTTCCTCATGATAGCCCCATTTGAACTTCTGGGGTAATCATTCTTGTGCAAGTTCCCTTACTTTATTCTCACTAGTATTTTCAATTATGCATATTCCTTCTCAAGGTATCATTATAGAATTGATCACAACATTCCTTCATATACTTCATGCTAGGTGTTTTCTTATTAGTCTACATAGTTTATTTCTTTTTCCACATATGAAGTCATTGCCACACATATGTGATTCCACAACCAGTTACCAAACTCTTATTTACAATATACGAGTAGAGAGCTAAGTTATTTCATCATGACTATTCCCTAATTACAAAATCCTCCATCATGTTCTCGTTGATTTCTTACACTTGTTTGTGGAACTTTCACGTATTTAACTTTATGTATCCTTTTATTGATATTTTATGTTCATATCATCATTCTATATTGATCATGGTTATGAGCATTGCACTAGGTTATCGTCATTCATTTCTTAAACACCCAATTTATTTATACTTATTTTTCTATCTTCTCATAGGTTTTGTATTCTTTGAGGGGTAAGTTTCTTCTAATTTTGACTTCATTCGTATGTAATTTATGGAATTGTGATACTATTTCTGATCTATAATTTCTCTTGATTCATATTAAATTATTATATTGTTCATTATCTATCTCAATGCTTTGAGAGTGGAAAAATTACATGAATGAGCTTGTAGGGTATTTTTTATCAATGCTTCCCAATTTGGAAAATTTGGGTATGAAATCTTCGAGAGCCATTTTGAGGCATTAGAAAAAAAAAATTGGGGTAAAAAAAATATCGTTTCTACGAGACCATCCAATACTCGAAGTTTGTATCCAAAATTTATGCCTCTCACAAGTTGATCTACCATACGCACTGCCATGGTACAAGTCGATGTCATGTTAATCCCTGTTACTCATGCATATTGGGCTATCCATGTATTGAAATTCAAAAAGACTCTAGAAGGTCCAAAATTGCAACTCTAATTGAGGTTTGAGGGAGTCAAACATTTCATATAGTTAGATATTGATTTATGTTAAATACTAGGCCACTAGGAGGAGTAGGGGTTCCATTTCATGCTATTATGTTTTCTTCAATTTTTGAGCAAAGCAATTAGGAGCGGGATGTCAAAGACAAAAAAATGGGATTAAGATTTTGTAGCAACTTTACAAGGCATAGGTCTTAGGAAACTCTATAGACAGCACCTCCTTCTTTGTGTCTACACATTTTTCCATACTAGAGAATAGAGATCAAAGAACCTCACCTTGTAGCTAGGTTTCTTCCATAAGGGTTTCCCAAGGAAAAAATTGTGCCTATTTTGGTTAGTGTCTTTATATATTTTCAATTTATATTGCTTTCATTTCAGCCAATTTATATTTAAGCATACAAACAATAAATAAATAACCTGAGATCTAAAAATAATTAACATTTACATTAAAAATTTCAATATTTTATCAGATATTTTATGATGAATTGTTCCAATGGAATAACCATGAAAATTTACTGATCATCTCCACATCTTTCCTAAACGACTAGTGTCTTATTTACTACAACATGTTACAATGACCAATAGTTTAACATATTATGTGATTTTATGTTACTTTATCTTTGATGTTCTTTTCTTAATGTCCATGGTTAGGCTTTTATTGCCATTATTCCCATCTTCAAAATGCAACATCCTCAAAGCAAGACAATACAATAACCATTAATTGTAGGTTTTAACCCCATACAAAAACTACCTCCATACGAATTCTAAAAAATAGAAAATAAACAATGGCAAGAACATAACACATAAAACAAATATACATAGAGATTTTCCCCTGGATCCCAAAACCAGGACTACCAGATTGATTTTTCATTATCTTCATTTCAATGTTACAATACATATATATACATGTCGAAGCATCCATAAACCCCAATCCATTAACCCTAGATTAGAACATAATCATAGCTCCCTTGACCAGATCTACAAATATCGTGGACTGAAAACCATCGCACCCAAAACCATGTGCAAAAACCATGCACAAAACCGTAGGTAGGTTTTCCCACCTAATATAGGGTCCAAAAGAAAATTTCCCAAGCCGCTGCCCCAGAACCTGTAGAGGGGGGCTATCGCCCCCCTCAAACCCCCTGTACCCACCAGTTTAACTATTGTGGCTAGTCATGAAAAGAATATAACACAACCCAACATTAATTACCAGTCAGACTCAACAATTATGTTGAATTCATTTTGTATTTCAACCCATCATTCATATCAACTAAAATTTCATTTTCAAACTACGCCATGATCGCTAGGTTGTTACTTTCATTAATAGTACAAAAATATTCTATTATGAGGACAAGTATAAAATACAATTAGTACATAAAATACTTATTAAAATCTATTTTCCCACACATTACAACTATTTATTGGTCGAATCTATATTCCCTCGCCCTTGTAGCACTGAATAAGGTTCCAAATTCCTTGATCCTCCCTTAATTAACTATGTAAACCTCGTTATATCTAAAATGGAATAATAAACATTTATATTCACATAAAGTTACTCATATTCATGATGTTATATAAATTCAATTTACTTTTGTTTTTTGAATGGTTATACACATTTATCAATACCCAAATTATCTTCATCATAACTTAGTCTGCAATAGTCAAATTATTACTTATCAAAAATATAAATCAAAGATAAATGTAAAAGTATTTCCCAAAAATGTCATATGAAAATCTTAACTTCTTATATATTAATTTGTTACATGTCTTACTTTTTTGAACTTGTTATAGAATATTTGAATTCATTTTAATCATTCTTCAAAATTGTATTCTCTCACGTTAAAATTTTGTTTTTAAACCACTGCATTAAATTATATCTTTAAAAAATATCATATAAATACATTACAAATTAAATAAAAGTAGAAATAAAATAAATCTCATACAAAAATATATTAGTTATAAGTATTTTTTTCCTCCTTTATTTTTGTTTCAATATTTTATTTAATCACTATATATGTAGGAGTTAGATGTTAGATGTTAGACATAAATATTTTCTAAATTCAAATTTTTTTCTATAGTAACTTTGTCTTTATTACTAAAATTCCGAACATTTTTTTAGATAAACCATCATAAATCCATCCTAATCCCAATCTATCAAGCATTGAGAGACATCAAATATCTCGAGGTGCAAACCTCTTTTTTGAGTGCAAAACTTGAGGAAAGGTTCTCACCTCAAGATATTTGATCCATCTTTGTGCTTTATAAATACAAGATTAAGATGGATCTAGGCTATTTATATAAAATCTATATTTGTATCTATGTGTCTCTTTCTTATTCCCTCTCTCTATCTAACTCCACAAATATACAAACTCTCTCTTCATTTCTATCTATCTCTCTCTCTCACTCCCTCTTCCTTTCCCTCTCTCTCTTCCCCTTCTCTCCCTCTCTCTCTCTCTCTCCTCTCTCTCTTCCCTCGCACTCTCCTCTCTCCCTCACTCTCTCTCCATCTCTCCCTTGTCACTCTCTCTGTCTCTCTCTCCACTTTTCTCCCTCTATGCCTTTCTTCTTTCCTCCCTCTCTTCCCCTCCAACTTCATCTCTGTCCCTCTCTCGATATCCTTTCTATTGAGTCCTATCTCTCTCCCTTTCTCCCCCACCTCCCTCTATATCCCCCCCACCATCACTCTCTCCCTCTCTTCCCTCAAAATTTGTCACTATCTCCCTCCCTCTCTCCCTCCCTCTCTCTACATCTCTCCCTTGTCACTTCCTCTGTCTCTCTCTCCACTTTTCTCCCTCTATGCCTTTCTTCTCTCCTCCCTCTCTCCCCCTCCAACTCTCTATCTATCCCTCTCTCCATATCCTTTCTATTGAGTCCTATCTCTCTCCCTTTCTCTCCCAGCTCCCTCTATATCCCCCCCACCATCACTCTCTCCCTCTCTCTTCCCTCAAAATTTGTTACTATCTCCCTCCCTCTCTCCCTCCCCTCCATCTATGTGTCTCCCTAACTCTCTCTTCTCCTTCTCTCCCTATCTCTCTCCTCTCCTCTTCTCTCTATTCCCTCCTCTCCTCTCTCCCTCACTCTCTCTCCACCTCTATCTCTCTATACCTTTGTTATTTCCTCCCACTCTCTCCCCCTGCAACTCCATATATATGTCTCTCCCTTCCTCCTTCTCTCTCTCTCCCCTTGTCTCTCGCTTGCTTCCTCTCTCTCCCTTTCTCTCCCTCTCTCCTCTCTCTCTCCCTTCCTCTCTTTCCCTCTCACACACCTCCCTCTCTCTCCCTCCCCCCATCACTCTCTCTTTCTCTTTCTCTCTCTCTCTCAACCTTCCAACTCTGTCACCCTCCAACTATAATCTGAAGAACTTCAATTGATATGTATTGTTCCCTAGAACTATGATCAAAAAGTGAAGGTCATCGTTCCTTTTTTGTAAACATTCCTTCATCATATTTCTTATGCCCATAGTTATTAGAGCTCTTGATCGGTGACCCAACAAAGGTTAAATTAATAAATTCTCTAACAATTCGAGCTATAATGGTTTTAGATAAGGAATAACTAGAACATGAAATTATCCATCTCAAAAATATTTTATGAAATAATGGATACATTGAAAAAATAGACTTTGGAATAAATCTGACAAGAACTATGATTTTAAGAACTCTGGCCAATAGGAACTGTAACCCATAGTAATTATAACCAATGGGAACTATTACTGTAGTGACTCTAAGTGGAAAGAACTTTGATCACTAAATGAATAAGATCATTATAGGTCAATGGTCATAATAGTTTGTTGATCAATGTTCACGATCAATAAATTCCCTATAAATAAGACTAATAAAAATTGTTCATACTTCCAATGAGTCAAGATTCCTAGGTGACAAAGGAATTATTCCCTAGAATTATGACTGATGAAGAAATGTCATATTTCCAGTCGTAGTCAAAGTTGCCACGCCATTGTTCTTGTGGTCATGGTTCTTTCCAAATAAAGTTCTCATTAGTCAAAGTTACTCATTAACAAGGGAAATATGGCCTTTGAATCTATGAAAAACATAGGAATTGATGGTTTTAACCCTTGTACATAAATTACCTACAACTTAGTTCTTAAAGAAAGAAAAATATACAATCGCGAGAACATAAAATACACACAAAGATTTTTCTCTCGGAACCCAACAATGGGAAAACCATATTGATTTTTCATTATTTTCCTTTCAATGTTAAAATATATTATATAGATGTCAAATCATTTATAAACCCCCAATCCATTAACCATGGATTAGAACATAATCATAGTTCCCTTGACCAAATCTACAAAATATCATGGGTAAAACCATCATATCCAAAACCATGCACAAAACCATGGGTGGGTCCACACACCATCCTTGGGTCTCCTCCCATACTTGGGTACATTGCCATATTTGGTCCACCCAACCATCCTCAGGCCTGCATAATTTTATTTCTTTTAGACGAACCCCTCAATAAGGCATTTGTTTCCCCCATGTAATCCCCCTAGCATGGGGCTCTTCCACCCCCCTTATGACTCCCTTGCTCGACCCCGCACACCTTGACAACGCCTGGTGCTAGTCATGAAAAGGATATAACACATACCCAACATTCTCCCTCTTATTGTCTTCTTTGCACACAAAAGGTCACAAGAGTACATAAGTAATTAGTCTAGGGCTATAATGCCCATTGTTTCTCTACACCAAGAAAAATTCTCATTGCTCTTAAAATTTGTCAATGCATCTGCAATATTCTTCAATGTTTCCACCTTTAATAAAAGATCCTTTTTGTCATCAACCATATCCATGAAAAATTGATACTGGACACTAATATGCTTTTTCTTCGAATGATAAGCATGGTTAATTTCTAAGAAAAATTCACTTTGGCTATCACAATCTATCCTTATAGCTTGTTGTACCAACCCCATACCTAAACACGATATCTACAACAAAACTTTTTCCATGCCTGCGTGAGTGGCTTCCATGTATTCAACCTCTATAGTTTGAATTGCCACTACATGTTGTCTCTTGCTTATCCAACTGACTGCTCTGCGAAATAGGTTAAACACATACTTACTTGTAAATCTTCTCGGATCAAAATCTCCAACCCACGTTGCATAAACGAAGCTGCATATGTCCAAAACTCTCTCCAATTTTATTCTTCCTTGGTAGCGCAAGCCATAATCACTAGTGCCATGCCCTAATTTACTATTGCCCAATGCCGCTTCCCTAGTTTTGACATAAACCTTCTCAATACTCCCATTGAATGTGTAATTTCTAGTTTGGTACATACCATTTCATACATCAAACTACCAAATACAGTTACATATGAAACATGTACATGTCCTCTTCCTCTTCCTGTGTCTTGGAGCACTGTTCTGTAGATAGCTTTACACCTATAGGAATAGGAACCTTCACTGGTTTGTTATCCTGCATATTAAAATTTTGCAATATTTTCTTGACATACTTCCTCTAGTTTAACCAGAGCTTCCTCTTTTCTTGATCTCGTTTAATTTCCATGCCCAATGTTAAGTTTGCAGCAGCAAGGTCCTTCATGACAAATTTAGAGGAAAACTAGTTCTTCACATCCTAGATAGTTTCTTTATCATTTGTAATTAGCAGCATATCATCCACATGTAAGACCAAATAAATAACAATATCACCAACTATTTTAAAATACACATAGTGATTCGCTCTACTCCTTGTGTCATTAATTCTCGACATATATGTGTCAAATTTCTAATAACACATCCTTGGTGATTACTTTAACCCATAGAAAGATGTATTTAACCTGCATACCTATTATTTCTTACCCTTCAATGCAAAGGCTTCTCGTTTCTTCATGAAGATCTCTTCTTCCATATCCCCATGTATGAATGAAGTCTTCACATCCATTTGTTCTACCTCAAAATATAATGTAGTAGCAACAAATAAACGTAATATAATAGAAGATAACATGGAAGCATGAGAGAAAATATCACCAAAAGTATCCATGACACGTATTAATAAAATTTCACTACTAATCGAGCTTTGTACTTCTCCACTTTGCCTTCAACATTCATCTTCTTCTTAGACACCCATTTTCTGCCAATTGATTTTCTTCGAGCCAGTAGTTCTACCATATCTCACACATCGTTCTTACTTAGGGATACTATTTCTTCCATCATTGCCTTCTTCTAGAGTTTTCCAACCATTGAATCCACTACCTCCTTCATAGTTCTATGATCATCATCAATAAAAAATAAATAAAAATTTGAACTAGAATAAGATGGACTATAGCTCTCTAGATTCCTTCTTTCTTGAACTAATCTCCTCAACACTCGAGTGTGCGGTTCTTCCTCTTTTGATTCCTATTCTCTTGTAGAGTTTGATTCTTCCTCATTTACTTCAAAATCTACTTTTTTCATTCATTTTCCTTTGATAGGACATCTTGTTTCATAACATCCTTCACCTCTCTAAGTACCACATCATGATAGTACAAAACCTTCCTTGTTTCTGGGTTCCAAAGCTTGTAACCTTTTAAACCATATTTACACCAAATAAATATCATGGGGGATTCACTCAATGAACCTCTAACATATCACATGCATACATGGCATACTAAAGAATACCCCTAATTTGACTACATATTAGAAAATACCTCTAAAAATCACATTGTTTAACCCCATAGTAATACGAACCCAATACACCTCCCAATTTAAAAACCCCTACTTTCACTAGATATTGTAGGTATCCGTTTTTTTATGAACATTTTTTATACCCCTTTATATTTGTTCTCTAAAATTGAGCTCCATTTTTTATACCCATCAATATAAAAACCATTTAGCTCGTAAGATATCCTCAATATATTATGTCAATTTTTCCTCAATATATATCCCCCAATATGAACCCACATGGCATGGTATTTCTCCCCCGATGAAGGCCCTGTGATAAATATGCACCTTTCAGATTTGCTATTCAACTTTGTCCTCTCTCTTGTGGAACATGTACATATTCATTGCAGCCAAACACCTTGAGATGT
Organism: Pinus tabuliformis; assembly: GCA_031772625.1. Lineage (NCBI taxonomy): Eukaryota > Viridiplantae > Streptophyta > Pinopsida > Pinales > Pinaceae > Pinus > Pinus tabuliformis. The sequence continues at coordinate 1,186,218,614 of CM062816.1, read as the reverse complement.
GAAAGAGACGATTCCTTACAAGTTCATACTTCATGTGGTGTCTTATCCTCCAATGTTGATGAAGGCGATCTGTTAAACAAGTAACATGTGGTATCCGCTTCCTCTACCCATAACTCCTACCCTAATCTAATTCCACTAAGAATTCTTCTTTCATTTTCCATCAACGTCCTATTCATCCTTTATGTAACTCCATTTTATTGAGGCCTATATGGAGTAATATTCTACCATGCTATACCACACTTCTTTCAAAACACTTTGAATTCCTTCTTGCAGAACTCTCCACTATTATCTATCATCATGATCTAGGGGATCAGTAAAACTCATAAAATCAAGGTGTTCAAAAGTGCTCAAAACTGGTGCCAAAGCGAATATCTCACGCCCTGAATCCAACAGAACTCATTTCACTCAAAACCGATATCATATGCTCTCGATATCATGTTCTGATCAATTTGTCAAACAACTAAAATATTTGTAATATTGGTTGCAGGTACACCTAGTTAGTAGTCCATACACTGACTAGGCAGGTGACTGGGCAGTTGACTGTGTGTTTGTGGGAAAATAGTTGTTCGCCACATGTCTCAATCTGGTTGGTCAAAATATCTTGGTTTTTGATTACTTGTGGGGTCATTGATGTGGTCCAATGATGGAGGGTTGTGTGAGCGAATGACTAGCTACCACATGGCCTCTAAAATGTGCAATGAAATTTATTATGGGGCCTAAGCACCCCACCAGAATTGAACTCAAGACATACCACCCAGCAGTAAGAAGCCATGTTGTCGCACTATTCATTTTTTTTTACCCATAGTGTTCATGGCTTATATTTAAAGTGGTAGTGAAAATGTAATGGGGGAAGGGGCTAGGACTAATCCCTAGCCCATGGCGACACCCCACACCATAGGACTGTGGTAGAGGGAGCCTAGGGATAAGGCTTACCCCCGGCCCATAGTTTTAGTGCCCACACCATGAAACCACACCAAATCCATAACACAAAACCATGGGCAGAGAGTGGAGGGGGTCAGCCCCCAACCACATGCATCCAATATGACCATCAGCACATAGTGGTAAGGGGCTTAGCCCTAGGTGTTTGCAGTAGGGCTAACCCCCGTCATATAACCCCTCAAATTACCCCAGCCTGTAGAGTTTTGGGCACACACACTAGGCGGGCAGCAGGCCTAGGCTTTATGGGCACATACAACCATGATGCAATGTGTTGGGGTCCCGACCGGTGGGGATAGGTGGTTAGCCCCGACCCCTAGGAATGTGGCCCCCATACGACCATAAATTCTGGAATTGGTGGGTTAATAGATAGTTTACTTATGTGACAATTTTACGCGACAGGTGGGATTGAAGGTCAGGTTTGTGTGTCGATTCTAGGTTTGGGGCACTCAAGCTAGGTTTTGGGCCAAATTGGAGGATGGTTAGTTATGGAAATTAGGAAAAACTTGTAACAAGCATAACTTTCTCGGTTTTTGTTGAAATGAGGTGCATAAGCAACCCAAAGGGGGTTTTTTGATAGTTCTGGATCGATTAGAGACATGTTTATTACATTTTGAGCATTTTAAAGCCACGAGAACACAAATTTGAGCATTTAATGAAAGAGGTTGTGCACTGGAAGCTGGACCAGGAGATATAACCCATGATAGGGGTGAACTTCTTTATCATGTTTGCTATTATGTGTTTTTGATATGGTATTTTGTCTCTCTTTTGGCTATTAGCTATGTTTAAAAAACATTTGTTTATGTATTTAGTAACTTGATCCATTACACAAAATACATAAAATTTCACTTGCAATTTGTATATCACCTTCAAGTTTCATAAACATATCACATCAACACCTTGATCTTCTTCTCTGTCCAATTTTCCACCAAAGCCTTAAATTCTTTAAACTTGTCAAAGTCTTCAGATTTCTTCCTAAGGAAATATATCCATGTATTACTCAAGATGTCATCTATAAATGAGACATAGTACATAGACTTACCTAGTTATGGAACCAAAACAGGTCCAAACACATCACTATGCACAAGCTCTAATATTAATTCTTCCCTCTTAGCACCAGAGGGAAAACTCATTTGATTATGCTTCCCATATACATAATGTTCATAGAAATTAAAATTCATAGAGAAATTAGACATACATTCTACCATACCATTACCATGTAGTATCCAAAGGCCCTTCTCTCTAATATTCCCTAGTATTTGATGCCATGGCATAACCTTTTCACTAGAGACTATAAGATTTTCTACTCTACTTTTAGGAATGATAGAATTGTTGCACCCATCAATAAAAGTACGACCCATAAGCTTGTATAGAGCTTCGATTTGAAATCCCCTCATTAGTACCAGTGCTCCTCGAACCATCTTGCAAGTATCTTTCTCGAACATTGTCTTTACACCTGCACCATCCATCTTGCTTACATAAATTAGATTTCTAGCAAATCCAAGAATGTGGAGAACACCAGGAAGTGTTCTAATCCTTACATAAATTAGATTTCTAGCAAATCCAAGAATGTGGAGAACACCCAATTTTTTTAGCATCATTTTCAAAACATTAATATAATTAAAAGTTATTAAAAAACATTAGAAAGTAAAAAAATGTATATGAAACAATTCACAATTATATTGGCCTCATACACATAGGATGAAAGGTTATTTTAAAAACTTCACGTAAAAGACTTAGAATACATATTAAATATTGCATTGCATGCACACTATAGAAGCTCAACTGACCATGATAATGATTAGCAATAAGATAATGGTTATCAAACACTCTCAATAAATCATAAAAAACTTCAAAGTATAAAAAAATATTGATTTAACCCTAAAAAAAACTTTAAAGACATCTAATAATGTCCGTTCATTACTCAAATAATTTTAAAAGATACATTTATAACAAATTATTCTTTTTATTTTATATTTGAAGATAAGTTTTTTTAATAATTTTCATTGGTACTCATGCTTTCTTTTATAATTAAAATTGCTTCTCCAAGAGATCTTTTGAAATCCACTAGCTACTTAAAAAAAATGTTATTGAATATATTGAAAATATGTAGATAGACTAAATGTGACTATTCAAAAGAGTACCTACTACAACACATCATAACCACACCAACCTTATCTCAAAGGACACCAACCTTATCTCAACTTTGGGACATTTAAATGCAGTTTCTTGAAAGGGTCACGAAAATTGATGTTTCCACATTTGTTGGCCATTTCTTCTATGGAATATTTGTTTTAGTGAAATGGGAAAAAGAGTACCTACTACAACACATCATAACCACACCAACCTTATCTCAACTTTGGGACATTTAAATGCAGTTTCTTGAAAGGGTCACGAAAATTGATGTTTCCACATTTGTTGGCCATTTCTTCTATGGAATATTTGGTTTAGTGAAATGGGAAAAAATAGTGAAATGGTCAAGAAAATTGATGTTTCCACATTTGTTGGCCATTTCTTCCATGGAAAATTAGGTTTAGTGAAATGGTAAAAATGTTGATATTACCACATTCATTTTGTTAAATTTGGTTGATAACTGAGACTATATGATACAATCAAGAATTTTAGAGATTCAACCCACAAGTTAAAATCGAAACAATTACTCTATGGGCAATGTTCATCGAGATTGGTAAAATTGTTAACGTACTATGAGAAAATGTGGAACCATAAGAACCAAGATAATGAACAATAACCTTTCTTGATGAGATCCTATTCTAAAACCCTTGAAGTAGCTTCGTTTATAACATATTCAAGAATTACACTCCATTCTAAACATTTCGATAAAATTTTGTACTAAGATAATCGTCTACTCTTTGCATTAATAAAACTTGCATGTAAATTTTTTTCTTCAAAAACATAAATTTTTGAGATAAATTGAACGTGAAATTTTAATTACCCTCAAATACTTCAATCATACATTCCAATATGTAAAAGACCTTTCGAATAGAAAAATCAATGGCTACTAATTAAATTAAAAAGTATGAAGCTTTAAAAATATCCAACGATAATAAAAAGAAAACTCTACACTTTCCCTACACTTAGTAGCTTCGTGGAGTTGCACAGGTTGGCTCATGTTTACCCTAGATTAAGAGGATTTCAATTAACTTATTAATTTGAAAATGAAACATTGATGGATGACCATATCTTATGTTGTTGGATGACCATTTGTCATGGATGTCCTTGATTTCAATCAACTATCCGACTGACTGAGTCTTAATGACTTTACAGTGGATAGCGCCATGCCCGCTACCTACTACTTGTTTTCGTATCACATGAGAACTCTTTGTTCTCGTTCCACGAGAAAGTTACTGACAAGGTTCCAACATCCGTCTATGTAAACGGAGGCCGAGAGGTGGGCCAGAGCTGGCCGCCTAAGCAGATGCCAAGAACCTGCAATCGGGATAAGAGTTGCCCCAGATAGCAACGTTGTGTCAACACACTGAGAAGGAAGTTGTCGTTACGCTGGTCCATCTATGCCTTCATCATAACCTAAAACGACACGAATTTAGGTAAAGTCACCATCGTTTCAAAGGGAAAACTGAGTAATCGGTTGACAACTGGCTAACTAGGCTTATGGCGTGGCCTTCTTCACAGCTCCAAAGTCAATGTTTTTTTTCTATTCCATGATTTCTCCTCCAATTCGGCAGTACCGGCTTGGTTTCTGCGTGACTGCATGCTGGGATGGTTGGCATTTCATTACGGAGGGGATTGCGGATTTTAGAAATATTCTATAAGTGGATGGTCATGATAGGTATTAAACAATTGAATTCTTTCTTGATTATCATATTTTGAGATATTTACAGAATCTATATTCAAGATATTTACAGAATCTATAATGGATATCTCGCTTTCTCCACATAATTCCTTCCAACAGTTAGATATTAGAGTTTGGTGGTCTTCTCAGATGGGATGTAATGGAAGTTGATGAGGCGGAGGAGGCAGGTTTGCACAGTATTCCTACGAGCAATGGCTTACTTCTTATATGCTTTGGAGTTTTTTCTAGGGATATTTTTTTACCTAGTTTGGTCTTTTGGCCTAGTTTATTTAAAATTTAATAGAAAAATTGAAAAAAAAAAACAAATTTGAATTAGGAATTTTTTATTTTTGCAATATACTATATATATATAAAATCTCTAAAACATCTAATTAATTAGACAACACATTCACAACTTAATTCTACGACTTATTCTTCACTGAGAACCCTTTTACTCCGAGCCCATATCAAATCTTTCTCCATGTGGAAGATTATTTATAAAATTCAGATTCTCAACCTCTTTATCATTTGCATGGTCAGAATTCTTAGACATAAAACTAGAGTGAATCATTGACTATATATATATATATATATTTTGTAATGTTGAAGAGTATGTTCTTATATATAGTGGGTTATTAGTAGAATTACTAATTAAGATGGTTTTTTACAACAAGTGGGTATACTATGATGGTCAAACACAGATTACCATCAGTCTCACAACATTTTAGAAAACAAAATTTCTGTCACATACCCATAAAGAAAACAAAATTCAATTATCAGCAAAAAAGAAATGAAATATAATGTTTTATCAATTATCGAACTCAGTAATGTAATTACCATTTTACAAGTACTACTAAATGTCGGAGAATATGTGATGATCTGCAGAATTTACATTTTTATTGTTATGTCATAACAAATAGAACATGTGATGATCTTCAGAATTTACATTTTTATTGTTATGTCATAAAAAAACCTTTTATATTTTTCTATCATATTGCTTTTTCATAAGGTTTATTTGCCCTAGCGGCATTCAAATCAGATGTTTGAACTTTAATGTTTGTAATAATTAATTTGGTGATTTGGTACCATTACGATTTAATGTTCTTATCCCTTCAGGCAGTTGGCTGCCCTAGAACAGGGACAACGTTGTATCTAGGATATTCATCACGCTTCCCAACTGTCCCTCCATGCATCGGTAGGAGTGTTTCATCGATGGCTCTCTAGCGTTCTCCCAATCAGATGGTGTGTGTGGATAGCTACGGATCTAAACCCATCCATGGTTTGGTAATCGACCATTCTTCGCATCTCCTAGGAAGATGGATAGGCTTCAATGCTTTGTTGAGCTTATTCTTCAGTGAATGTCCTTTCTGATTACTCCTTTCATGTTGTTCCCGTTACTCCACATTCTCAGTCCTTCCGCAATGGAGTGTAAAGGTATACCTTTGTTCTACAGGTCACCTTTCACGTCAGCTCCCGCTTTAGGATACTGCGGTTTGGTTGGCCTCACTGAGGCAGATATGATTTTTGTTTACTTTACCCAGTGTCTATTACTATGTTCATTTTTTGTTTGTGTTGTTTAGAGCCTATTCTTACTCTATATGCCTGTCTAGGTTTCGTCAGAGTATCTCCAGCTCTGCTTGTTTGTCTATGACTGGATTTAGAGCTTTTACTTAGTCGTTCGAACTATGCCACCTTCCAGTAAGGAATATCGTAATCTGCTTGAGCATTCTCTAAGGGTTTAGATAAATTCTTGAAAAGGGTTTAACAGATTTATATCTTCTTAAGTGAGAATTTTGACTATGAACAGTTTTAGTTCAGACCTCCAACTTGTAAAACAGCCTGAGGCTATGTTAAATTAATGACCATGACCATATCTTTGAGAGGGGAATTTTTACGGTTTGTAACTAAGGGGTTTGCACCTCAGAATGATTCAGGACTCTTTTTAATTACTCCCTTTAAATGATAATAGCTATTCTTTTGAGTTTGTATGAAATCATGAAGTTCACTGATCTATTGGTGAAACCCTTGGTTTGGAAGTTCTATGTAATGCTTATGCCTCACCTATAAGATTAACTTGTTTTATATCAATTCAGTTAGTTTCTTTCTGATGCATGGCTACAACAATAATGGTATGTTCAAGGGTTTCTTCGGCTCAAATTTTATGGTTTTCCTCTACCGTCATTATGAAATTCCCTTAACCTTTACTAGCATTTTTCGAGTATATATATATATATATATATATTTTTTTTTTTCTGTGTAAAAGGTCGTAAGAATTTATGAGTAATTTCATATGGTGGCTGATTTGTTATGTTTAGTCCTAGCATCTAGTTTTATGTACATTTATATTAATGAATACATGGTTTACCTTTGACATGACCTATGCATCACGACTAGTTGTGTGCATGGTTGCCATACATCATGCTTTGCTCAACTAAGATTTCTTAACAAGTTTATTGAAGTTGTAGAGTGTTATTCTACGCCTATCCTATTTACAGGGTTATTCTGGTTTCTTATTTGTTCTTTATTCCTACATCTTTTCTACAGTGTATAAGTTCGTACTTTATTCTTGGTAATTATCTTTGCCCTTTGAGTTATTTTCTTTTAAAGATCTTGTACAATAATAGAACAAAACTACTCACATATACCATAGTTACAGCGTTACACATAATTCAATTCCTTATCTTCTGAATTTATAAACTAACAAAAACATCTATTTACATTTACCCCTACTACAGGGTTACGCATATTTTGTATTGTATCTTCTAAGTTTATAAAATAACAGAAATAATTTACCTAAACAAAGACCAACAATTATTCTATTCGACATCATAAATTTTATAAATATTCCTCTAGTTAACTCCAGAGTATACTTATCTATCTGTCACTCGCGCTCTTGTTATCTGCCATTACAGATCTTGATCTTTCATCTTTCTCCTCCCAACCGTGAGACTTCTTATTCCAACCTTCCTATCTTGCCTATGTATCCCCCCCGAGCTATTCTAACACATGATTACTCCTTACAACTTATAGTCTTGAATGATGGCAGCTATCTGGTCTTAACCAAACTTAGCTCCTTCAACTTATTTGCCCTTCTAGCATAGTTGACATGTTTTCTTATTTTTTTTATCAAATCCTCTTCTTGATCTCAGATACCTCTATCCTCTTGATCCCTCCCTTCGATTAAATATCCAAGGAATTAGTTAGGGTTGGGTACTTGCCTGACCTAAAGTACTTGAGAAATGTAAAACTCTCAACATTCTGACATTTCATTCTCTATGTAACCTTAATCCAAACAATTAACTTTTAATGAAAAATAATAATTATACAAAATTTAATAGTATGCAGTTTGTTCAAATGGGGTAAATAAATATTTACATTAATTGGGGCCATCACATCTTCCCCCCTTAAGAATGTACATCGTCCCAATGTTCCACTACTGGAAATAAATTTGGAAATATCTCCCTCATAGCTTGTTCATCTTCTCAAGTGGTTTCCTCTGGCCCAAAGTGTTGCCACTGCACTTTAACTTAGGTGATAACTCGTATCCACAACATTACTCCTATTCGATCGAGGATACATAGTGGTTCAACGAAGAACTCACCTTCTAGTTCAAACTGTAAAAAAAAATTAAAATTTTAGTCAGCCTTTTTTTTAAGAGACAAATCAGCTTTGCAATATTTATATATATGATAGGCCATGTTCTTGATTTAACCCCTTTGACTTACCTATATGTCTTACCAATTTATTATATGTTTAGGATCATATATGCATTTCTTTAACATGGAGACATGAAAGACATTATGTACACGGCTATGGATGGGTAAAGTAAGTTGATAAGGCATAGCTCCAATTCAGGCTAAAATTTGGAAAGGACCATAAAATATGGGTGCCAGTTTAGTGCATCCATTCCATTGCAGTGTACTTTTCATAGCCCGAACAGGAACATAGACATGACCCCCCACTTGGAATTCCTGGAAACTTCTTTTTCAATAAACAAAATTATTTTGTTGACCTAGAGCGGTCTTTAAATTGGTTCTCGCCTTTTTTACCATGTCTTCCATTTTTGCTAACATATCAGGCCCTAACATTAACTTACCTTCTGGGCCACCCTAATTCTAGGGAGTCCTACATTTATGTCAGTACAACACTTCAATACAGCTCATTTGTAGGGAAGTGTGGTAGCTGTTATTATAAGAAAATTATACTAAATGTAAATACTCCTCCCACTTAGACAGTTGTTGCATCACATAGGTTTGCAACATATCCTCCACCACTTGGTTTGCTCTCTCAATCGGTCCATTCGTCTGAGGATGGTAGCAGTGCTGAAATGCAGCTGAGTGCCTAGACCTACAAATAAAACTTTCTAGAAGGTTAATGTAAATTTTACATCATGGTAAGAAATTATAATTTTTGGTATATCGTGCAACCTTAAGACAGTTTGCATGAATATATTAGTGATTTGAATTACCTTATAAGTAGATTGTAATGGTATAAAGTGTATAGATTTGTTCAATTTATCAATTACCACCATTATTGAATCATTCTAATTTTTTTATTTAGGTGGCCCTATTATAAAATCGACGAAAACCATTTTGGGATTGGTAATGGGTGGAGCAATCTAGCTGGGTGACATTGTTCTGCTTTCACCTGCTAGCATTCCAAACAACAAGCCAAATACTCAGCCACTTCCTTCTTCATGTTAGGTCACAAATATTCCTTTCTAATTGCGGTAATTAATTTCTAATATCTGGGGTGGCCTCAATAGGGAACTTTATGATATTCATTTAAAATTAAATTTTTAATATATTTTTGGTTAGGTATATACATCCTTCCTCTATAAATCAATATACCTTCTTGATTTATTTCGTATCCCAACTATTGTTCATTTTTGTTCAAAATTTGGGCTTGCTTCCATAAAAATTTATATTTTGGATCCTGCATTGCTGCCTCTTTAATTTGCTCTTTAAATGTGTTTTCACTTCACTAAATGATACCTCATATATAAATTTTGTCTTCCGACTTAAAGCATCCGCAACACGGTTGTCTTTTCCTTTCAAGTGCTTAATTTTGAAATCAAATCCTCTTAAGAAATCAACCCAACGAGCTTGCCTAGAATTCAATGTGGGTTGCTTAAAATAGTTAGTTAAACTATGATGATTAGTCATTAACAGAGATTTCTTACCCATTAAGTAATGTCCCCGCATCTTTAATGCATGAATGACTGTTGTTAGCTCTAAGTCATTGGTTGAATACTTTTTCTCGTGCTCCTTAAGCTTCCTAGACTCCTAAGCAACAAACTTGCCCTCGTGCATTAGTATGCCATGTACACCCTCCTTGCTAGCATCCATACAAACTACATAGTCTTTATTTGGATCTGGAATGCTTAGAATGGGCACAGTGCTGAGTAAATGCTTAAGATGATCAAAACTCCTTTGGCAATCCATGCTCCACTTAAAATCTTTCCCCTTATTTTGCAGAGAGGTGATGGGATATGCTACCTTTGAAAATCCTTACATGAATTTCTTGTAATGTCTGGTGAGACCTGTTAGCTCTACTACATACTCCATCATTTGAGGATTAAATACAGGCCTCATCAGGGTGTTTATGCAAAAAGGGAGCTCGCAGCATTCTGTTTCCTTCTTCTTCTTCTTCTTCTTCATTTTTCGTATACATCAATAGCCCCCGCTGTCTCTCTTTTCCTCCATTTTACCTCTAAAACGCTATGAAAGCCCATGTTCTTTCTGCCCCGAGCACTAAGTTTGAACCATCATGGAACCGAAATCACAAGACTGTGTGCTTTTCACCCGCCGCCGAAACTGTTTTCCCCACTGATTAACCCCCGTTTATTTCCTCCACCGTGCAATCACATCCACTGCCATCTATCATTATCTGCTCCTCCCGATTCCGTGAACTGCCCACGCATTAACTCACCATAAATCAGTTTTCAACTATTCCCTACCACCACGCATCATGCGATAAGTTCAATCGCTAGCCCACACATGAAAACCACCCACCTTCGAAAAGCGGTGCAGGCAATACTGAATACCACCAAAACCATAGTCCCCACCTGATAAACTCTCTGCATCTTTTCCGCCCGATGGCCGTCGGATCTGTCAGCCCGAGATCTGACGGTTCACACTGTCTGCTCCCGCTTCTACCCGATTCTACTCCCACTCCCATTCAATTCTTCTTGCCAATAGATCTCTGCCTTCCGTTCACTTGATCCATTGGCTGCTTTTGTTCCACCATGCAGTCCACTCGTCCATAGCCTGTCCCATGTACCCGAAGGAAGAAAGTAATTGGTTCGCCCGTACCCAGCGCATTTCATCTCCAACAACTGCATTTAAGAAAAAGGACTGCCTCGAGAAAATCACAGCATTTACCAGTTATGGAACTTCTTCCATGTGGCACTCCACCTGCACTAGAAGGACAACAGAATATCTCAAAAGATCAATTTTGTTCATTCAAGCATGCAATTTGTAGCAGAGACTCTTTCAGAGATTTTAGTTGGTGGGTGGTCCTTTATGACCCCTCCACGCATAGCACAACAACATATCTTTGTAATGAAACTCTATATATACCCAGAACACAGATGTAATTAGGGTTGATGGTTGTTGTTTTGATGTAAGGTTCAACTTCTGGGGACTGTAAATACTTTGATACTTGCAGCATTTGGTCTTCATTTTCAGTTAATACAAGATTCTTTTGTTGCTAATTGCTCACTTTCCATTACTACTCTATTCTAGGTTGTGTCTGTTATGCATTTTTTCATGTGCTCTTGATATTTAGCATTAGAGAGGCTGTCATCCCACCTCTGTGTTGAAGTCTAGTATGTATCATTGAATGCGTTAGGTAGGCTTCTGTTTATTTAATGCCAGAGAGTTACATCCTGTCTATGCATTAGGAATTAGATTTGCAGACCTCTTTACTAGTTCCAGCTAGCCATCACATGGTCTTGTGCATCTGCTGGTGTGGTCAGTATTCTCCATGTTCACCTAATCGTCAAATTATGAGTAATTTGGTGGTCTAAAGCCTTGTAGTCTGGGGGTGTTCACCCATGTCTGGAGTTAAGCATAGTAGAAGTGGTTATTGGGCTTGAACAAGCATCATTCCTTCCATTCATCCATTTCCAACATTTTGTTGAGTTTGTGATGTTCTCGAGCATCTCTGAGATACAACCTATGAGAGTTTCTTGGGGTGATAACATTAATTGGCGCCGTTGCCAGGGAGAGGAGATTGAGGCTCAGCTTCCTTGGGAAAATGACACAGTCCTAGATTTTCATGATAGACAAAGTCTCGGCACATTTCTGGTTGTACTCATCTATCTAGCGACTCCACTTGAGGAAGACCATCCTTTGGCGACTCCGCATCATAGTCTTGTCTCAGTTTGCGATACATGATCGAAGAAATCCTCAGACATCACCAACTGAACTAGTGCCTGACGCTGAGAAGATCATTAAACAGAAGAAAACTTTGCAGAAAGGAGCATCAGGATTAGGTAAGCCAAAAAAAAAAATCCCATGTATCTATACTATTTAAGAAATACTTTTAGAGATTCATAGAGCTCCTTGTCCATTTATTTCCCCTTCGAATCTCAGTTCAAAGAAAGCATCCCATACAGTCCATCACATTCTTTTGTCTCTGTCATCCATTACATCGCTTCATACCGCTCAATCTACCAGTACCCTTCCACCTTTCCCAGTCATGGCAGGTGAGCAAGCACCCACAAAGATCGAAAGAATTGTTGCTGCTAGGTATGGACCCTTCGTCTTGCCTGTCCCTTTGAATGTCATGCCTGTAAGAGATTATCAGAAATATATGCCCAAGTTTACTGGTACAGAGGGAGTATCAGCTAAAGAGCACCTTGAGTCTTTTTATAGCTATGCTGATAACCTGGATATAAATGAAGATGATGTGTGGATGAGGGTTTTTTTCCAAAGCATAGATGGAGAAGCTAGAAAATGGTTCATAGAATTAACCCCTAGGTCTATAGCAGACATTGAGGCCTTAGATGATGTGTTCCTAAAGCACTAGGGAGATAAGAAATATTTGCTCTACTATCATACTGAATTTGGGAACTTTCATAGGGAGAATGGTGAGCTACTGTCTGATTTCAATATCAGATTCAACAATATGTACAACAGAATACTAGCTGAAGTGAAACCTACCCCTGCTTCTACTATGCTCACTTATGCCAATGCCTTCGATTCTCAGTTCTGCCTACTGTTAATAGAAAGAAGATGTGCTTCTTTGGCTGATATGCAAGATGAAGCCTTTCAAGTTGAATCAAACATCATAGCTGTAGAGAGGCTCAGAGCTGATGCTGATAGGAGAACACATGGAGGAGAGCTCTCATCATCCTCAGATCCTAAGATGGAAAAATTGGCCAAGATAATAGAGTCATTGGCCTCTGAAGTTTCCAAATTAATGGCTGAGTAGCATTCTGAGGAAGTAGGAGCTCATTGTTCCTTTTCTCTTCCAAATCCAAATCCATATAGAGGAGCAAATGAGCAGTTGCAGATTTTGCAAAGAAACCAGGATGCAAAAAAAGATCAAAGGGAGAAGACCCTTTTTCATAATATAGTCATGGAAGAAGAGCAGTTTGAAGAAGAGGAGGAGGTCCATGGTTTGGAAGATAAGGGCAGTGCGCCTTTCTTAACCCGAGCTGCTTATGAAAGGTCATTATCCAGTTGCACTGCTCGTGAGTTTGTTGTACCTGCAGAACAACAAGCTCATCAGCAGAAGTAGTCAGCAGCAGGTCCCACCATCCTCAAAGGGTCTGAGCCCAAAGCGAGCCCAGCTTCCCATGACTATGTAAATCTGCCAACTAGCCAGCCCACCGTTATCCCCAGTCTAGTGATCAGAAAGGGAGATGAAAGCTCTGCATCATCTTGTCCTTCTTCATCTGTTCCAAAGACAAGCCCTTATAATTTCCCATTAGGCACTGAGGCAGGTCATAGCTTGATGCCCAAGGCTGATACTTATAATCTCAGTCTTGATACTCTGATACCTACCCAGTTGGCCTCCACACAACTTGAAAGGGCAATTTGTCAGATCACAGAGGAAGAGGATGCACAGTTTTGGGGCACCTCCTTGGATGTGGACTGTTCTAAGAAAAATGCAGGAGCAGATGAAGTCCTTGTTTCCTCCACACAAGAATACATTGGTTCACCATTTATATTAATTGTGCAGGCCACAAATGACACAAACAAGTACACAGTAGCCATTTTCATTCAACATGTGTACAAAGGCTCCTGTGAAGAACATCCAAGGATGAGAGCATACAGATAGGGGGTGAAATACAAACCATCTCTACCTAATAAGGTCAAATGCCCTAAACTTTTTGAGGTAGATGATCAGATCAACCCAATTTTGCAGATCTATGATGAATTGGTTGATAGGCTGGCCGAGAGGAGGAGAAACCGTTTTGATGGTCCAGTAGATGGCCAGTTTTTGAAGATTTATGTTGTTTAAGGTTTTCGAGCCTTAACGATTGTAAACATGTTCTTTTATAGGTTTTAGCGTAGACTTAATTAGACTCCATGCCCAATGGAATACTAGACAATGTTTTTAAGCTCGTTTTGTATGAAGACATTAGTCTACAGTTCTTGAGACCTCACAGCGAGGATATCATCCCCAGAAGGAGCCAGTATTAGCTCTGCTACATACTCCATCATTTGAGGATGAAATACAGGCCTGATCGGGGTGTTTATGTAAAAAGGTAGCTCGGAGCGGTTTGTTTCCTTCTTCTTCTTCATTTTTCGTATACTTCCATAGCCCCTATTGTCTTTGTTTTCCTCCATTTTAACTCTAAAACGTTGTGAAAGCCCATGTTCTTTCAGCCCCAAGCAGTAAGTTTGAACCGTCATGGAACCGAAATCACATGACTATGTGCTTTTGTCCCGCCCCTGAAGCCGTTTTCCCCACTGATTAACCCCCATTTATTTCCTCAACCATGCGATCGCATCCACCGCCATCTGACATTATTTGCTCCTCCTGATCCCGTGAACTGCCCACTTGTTAACTCACGATAAAGCGTTTTTCAATTGTTACCTACCGCCACGTGTCATATGTTAAGTGGAATCGCTAGCCCCCGTATGATTACCACCCACCTCCAAAAAGCGGTGCGAGCAATATTGCCTATCGCCAAAATAGTAGTCCTCACCTAATAAACTCTCTACATATTTTCCACCCGAGATCCGACGGTTCACGCTGTCTGCTCCCACTTCCGCTCGATTCTGCTCCTGCTCTCATTCAATTCTTCTCGCGAATAGATATATGACCTCCGTTCACTTGATCCAACGACTATTTTTGTTCCCCCATGCAGTCCGCTCGTCCATAACCTGTCCCGTGTCCCTGAAGGACAAAAGTAACTGGTTCACCCATACCGGGCGCATTGCATCTCCAACAACTACATTTAAACAAAAGGATGTCCTCGAGTAGATCACAACATTTACTAGTTATGGAACTTCTTCAATACAACACTCCACCTACTTGAGAAGGACAATAGAGTATCTCAGAAGATCAATTTTGTTCATTAAAACACGCAAATTGTAGCAGAGACTCTTTCAGAGAGTTAAGGTGGTTGGTGGTCCATTATGACCCCTGCACGTATAGCACAACAGCATATCTTTGTAACGAAATTCTATATATACCTAGAACATAGATGTAATCAGGGTTGATGGTTGTTGTTTTGATGTAAGGTTCAACTTCTGGGGACTGTAACTACTTTGATACTTGCAGTGTCTGGTCTTCATTTTCAGCTAATACAAGCTTGTTTTGCTGTTAATTGCTCACTTTCCATTTCTACTCTGTTCTAGGCTGTGCCTGTTATGCATTTGTTCATGTGCTCTTGATATTTAGCATTGGAGGGGCTACCATCCCACCTCTCTGTTGAAGTCTAGTATGTATCATTGTATGTGTTATGCAGGTTTCTGTTTACTTAATACCAGAGAGCTATCATCCTGTCTATGCATTAGGAAATGGATTTGCAGACCTCTTTACTGATTACAGCCGGCCATCACATGGCCTTGTGCATCTTCTGGTGTGGTCAGTATTCTCCATGTTCACCTAATCCTCAAACTGTGAGTAATTGGTGGTCTAAAGCCTTGTAGTCTGGTGGTGTTCACCCACGTCTAAAGTTAAGCATAGTAGAAGTGGTTATCTGGCTTGAACAAGCATCATTCCTTCCATTCATCCATTTCCAACATTTTTTCGAGTTTGTAATGTTCCTGAGCATCTCTAAGATACAACCTAGGAGATTTTCTTGGGGTGATAACAAGACCTATAAATGATACTATATCAGCCACATCCTTTAGTACTAGCCACTCCAATATAGTTTTCATCTTTTCTGGGTCTACAACTATTCCATCCTTAGTAATGACATGGTCAAGATATTGAATTTTTATTTAAAGAAATCACATTTTTTGGACATGGCGTATAGTTGATGTTCTCTTAAAACTTGCAGAACAATACAGATATTTTCCTTATGTTTTTCTACAGTCCTAGAGTAAATTGGTATGTCATCAATAAAAATCAACATGAAATTATCTAAATATTGATGGAATACACTATTCATAAGACACATGAAGGTTGCGGGAGCATTATTTAATGCGAAGGGTAGCACAATGAACTCGTAATGCCCATAACTAGCTCTAAAGGATGTCTTTGCTATATCCTCCTCGTTTATTCTAATTTGATGATAACATGAGCAAAGGTCAATTATTGGAAATACAGTTTCTCCCTTCACCTGATCGAACAACTCATCTATATGAGGTAGAGGATACTTGTTCTTGATGGTTAGATTGTCTAACTAGCCATAATCCATGCATAATTTCAAAGTTCCAAACTTCTTCTTAACGAAAAGCACCCGAGATCCCCAAGGTTATATACTTGATCGGATATATTTTTTATCAAGTTGTTCTTGTATCTGCATTTTTAGTTATGTTTATTCTTGTATACTCATGCAATAATGAACTCGAGATACCAAAGCGACTCTTGGAATCAATTCAATAGTGAAATCTATATCCATCTTTAGCGAAAGTCCTGAAATTTCTTCAGGAAATACATCTGGGAAATTTTGCACTGCTGGTATGTTTTCTAAGGAAACAAACTTTTATTTTGAGTTAGTATATACTAACTAAATTGCATAAATTTTGCATCCTCTTTGGATACACTTGACCAATTGTGAGGTTGTTACAACTCTCAGTTTTAATGGTCTTACTAACCCCTGAATCTCATGCCTCTTTCCTTCTTCTTCAATATAGTTAATAGTTTCGATTTTACAGTTAATGAGGGACCAATGTTTCTCCAACTATTCCATACTTATTAAAGTATCATACTATCCTAGGGGCAACACGTTCAAGTCTGCCATAATAGACTGACCTTCTAACTGTAGGAGACAACTATTGACCTTGGCCAACACTCTTCTTTTTCTCTCGTAGTTAATTGCACTAGCCAAGGGATTTTAAACTTAAAAACTTTTAAGCAACATTGTTCTACTATTTTGGGACTAATATAATTTAAGGTAGCTTTAGGATAAATTAAAATAGATACAGTTCAGTCGAAGCGTTTACCTTCAAATTCTATCATAGTCGGTTGATATTTGCCTGATGGTCTTCAAGGGCAGCATTGATTTTAGGAATACTTCGTTCCACTTCTCCCACTGTTGACACTTCTTGAATTTGTGCCACCTTACCACTTCCCTTGTGGTGTGGACAATTTTTAACATAATTAGGTCCTCCACATCTTGAACATTGTACTGAAGGTCTGGCTGCTACCTCAACTTGAGTTCTCACTGATTGTTCATTTTTCTTGGACTCACTAGGCAATTTGTACCTAGGCTGATTTATGTTCGTATTTCTATTTATCTGCCCTTTAAAAGGTTTATTGACCATAACCTTGTTACCCTTACTACTAGAGGAAAATTTATTTCCTTTCTTGTCATTCCATCTCTTACCTCCATCCCCTTTTAGCCTGTTTTGTTGATAGCATAATCGAGCCTTTCGTATGACTTCATCCATGGCTTTCGGGTTATCAAACTCAAGGAACTCCTTCATAAACATCAACAAACTGTTGATAAACCGATGCACTTTTTATTTTTCCTCTTGTATATAGGGAACATACCGTAGAAAGTTTTGTTATGAACTCATCCATAGATATTTGACCCAATTGAAGGTCATGAAACTCCTTGGCTTTCTCATCATAGAATATTCTTGTTAGATATTTCTCAAAATATTTTTGAAATTTATCCCAAGTTGTGCTCTGCTCACTTACACCACATACAGTTTTTACCTCCTCCTAGGACAAGGTGGCCTTCCCTTCCAGAAAGATGGCCAATACATCTTTTAAGTTTGGATCATATTTGTACAACTGAAAATTCTTGTTCATATTAATGAGCCATGCCTCAACAGCCTCTTCTTGTTCATCATCAAAGAGGGGAGGCTTTATTTTCTAAAATTCTCTTTGTAATTCTACTTTTTGTCTCTTTTGTGTTTTGTGTTCTCATAGATTACCAAATTCTTCCTCTTGGTTCTCTTCACCACCTTTAGTTTTTGCATTCTCCATACAAAATTCTTGTTCGCCGGTCATATTCTCATGCTTAGGACAGAGAATTGACTGTCGCTTATTCTATCTATCTGATAGACTTTTCATGATATTTTCCTGCTCCTGCATTAATCTTTCGTTATCTGCCTGCAATTGATCCATTTCATCCTTTAACTCTCGCATAGTATCCAATATTGCAGCATTAGTGTTACGCGTCTCTTCCCCTAGTCGTACTAATACCTTGGGATTGGTTTCCTGAAATGATGTTGGTCTCATTCCTGTCCTAATTCGATGTGGTGTAGTTCCCATTCTCCTCATGCTGGATGCTTTTCTTTCTCTCTATACATCACAAATTTTGTTACTCTTTTATTTTCTATATGTCTCACTTTTGGTAACCTAAGCGCTCTGATACCACATGTCACATACCTATTAAGAAAACAAAATTTAATTATCAGTAACAAAGAAATGAAATATATTTTTCTATCAATTACATAACTCAGTAATGTAATTAACATTTTACAAATACCGCTAAATGTCAGAGAATATGTAATGATATTCAGAATTTACATTTTTATTGTTATGTCATAACAAACCTTTTATACTGCTCTGTCATAAGTTTTATTTGCTCTAGTGGCATTGAAATCACATGTTTGAACTTTAATGTTTGTAATAATTAATTTCGTGATTTGGCACCTTTACCATTTAATGTTCTTATCCATCCAGGAAGTTGGCTACCCTAGAACTGGGACAACGCTGCATGTGGATTATTTGTTATGCTTCCCAATTGTCCCTTCAAGCATTTGTAGGAGTGTTTCATTGATGGCTCCCTAGCATTCCTCCGATCAGACGATGTGTGTGGATAGTCGCGAGTCTAAACCCCTCCAAGGTTTTGTAACTGGTAATTCTTCGTGTCTCTCGGCCAAATGTATAGGCTCCAATGTTCTGTTGAGCTTATTCTTTGGTGAATGTCCGTTCCGATTACTCCTTTCATGTTGTTCGTGTTCCTCCATGTTATCAGCCCTTCAGCAATGGAGTGTAAAGGTCTACCTTTGTTCCGGAGGTCGCCTTTTACCTCTACTCTAGCTTTAGGATAGTATTGTTTGGTTGAGCTCACTTAGGCAGAGGTTTGTCATTCCATTAGCCAGTTTCTATTACTGTGCTCATTTTTTGTTTTTGTTGTTTAGAGCTTATTCTTACTCTGTATGCCTCTCTAGGTTTCGCCGGAGTATCTCAAGCTCTGCTTGTTCATTTGTGGAGGGATTTAGAGCTTTTACTCAGTCATTCAGACTTTTTCGCCTCCAAGAAAGGAATTTTCGGGTATGTTGTGATCTTCTTGAGCATTTTCGAAGCGTTTACATAAATTCTAGAAAAGGTTTAAGAAATTTATATCTGCTTAAGCGCGAACTTTGACTGTGAAGGGTTTTACTTCGGACTTCCAACTTGTAAAACAACCTCAAGCTATGTTAAATTAATGACCCTAGTCATATCTCTCAAAGGGGAATTTTTATGGTTTGTAACTAAGGGGTTTGCACCCTAGAATGATTCAAGACTCTTTTTAATTACTGTTTTTAACTGATAATAACTATTCTTTTGAGTTTGTATGAAATCATGAAGTTCGTTGATCTTTTAGTGAAACCCTTGATTTGGAAGTTCTGTGTAATTCTTATGCTTCGCCTATAAAATTAACTTGTTTTATATGAATTCAGTTAGTTTGTTTCTGATGCATGGCTACAATGATAATGGTATGTTTAAGCGTTTCTTCCACTTGAAGTTTATAGTATTCCTCTACAGTCATTATGAAATTCTCTTAGCCTTTACTAACATTTTTTGAGTATATATATATATATATATATATATATATATATATATATATATATATATATATATATATATATATATATTCTATGTAAAGGTCATAATAATTTATGAGTAATTTCCTAAGGCAACTCATTTGTTATGTTCAGTCTTAGCATCCAGTTTTTTGTACATTTATATTACTGAATACATGTTTTTCGTTTGACATGACTTATGCATCGCGGCTACTTGTGTGTGTAGTTGCCATACCCCATGCTTTGCTTTACTAAGATTTATTAACAAGTTTATTAAAGCTATAGAGTGTTGTTCGGCTCCTGTCCTATTTACAGGGTTATTCTGGTTTCTTGTTTGCTCTTTATTCCTACATCTTGTCTGCAGTGTATAAGTTCATAGTTTATTCTTGGTAGTTTTCTTTGCCCTTTGAATTATTTTCTTTTATATATCCTCTACAATAATAAAACATAGCTACTCACATTTACCCTAGTTACAGGGTTACACATAATTCAGTTCCTTATCTTCTGAATTTATAAACTAACAGAAACATCTATTTACATTTACCCCTACTACAAGGTCACACATATTTTGTACTGTATCTTCTAAGTTTATAAAATAACATAAATAATTTACCTAAAACAAAGGCTAATAGTTATTCTATATAAATTTTATAAATATTCCTTTAGTTAACTCTAGAGTATACTTATTTGTCTCTCTCTAGTGTTCTTGTTATTTGTTATTAGAGATATCTTTTTTCTTTTTCCTCCCAACCGTAAGACTTGTTGTTTGAGCCTCGCTATCCTGCCTAAGTCTCCCCCCGAGCTATCCTAACACATGATTACTCCTTAAGACTTATAGTCTTGAATGATGGCAACTATTTAGTCTTAACCAGACTTACCTCCTTCAATGTGTCTGTCATTCCAGAGTAATTGACATGTTTTCTAATTTTTTATCAAATCCTCTTCTTGATCTTAAATACCTCTATCATCTTGATCCCTCCCTTGGAATAAATCTCTAAGGAAATAGTTAGAGTTGGATAACCGCCTAACCTAACTTACTTGAGAAATGTAAAACTACCAACATTCTCACATTTCATTCTCCATATAACTTTAATCCAAAAAATTAACTTTTAATTAAAAATAATAATTATATGAACTTTAATAGTATGCCGTTGGTTCAAATACAGTGTTTAAATATATAAATTAACTAACATCACAATTTCATATTTTATTAAGCTAGCTACCGGAAACTATTATTTCTTACATTTAAATCGACTTGAACACCCCATATATAATTTTTATAAACAAATCAGCATAACTTGATTCTTTTTTTATTGGAATAAATTCACGTTTTCTTTCCTTTGAGTTTTACTTGTGAGAAGCTCAAGTATACATTCCTTCAGTTGTTTTCGAGACATAGGCATCGAAAGCCGCTGCACCATATGTTGTAATGTTTCTCACGCAATTGGCTCTATCATATCTCTCGTATTTTACCATTGTGGGAAACTGAAGATACATTTTCATTGTCAACTTCTCAGCAAATCTAGACCGAACAGACGAAGTTCCTTCAACTATCTGTTATAAAGATTTCCCATTGCTGAATGATATTTTCAAGTTACCATGAGATCCCTGTACTATTTAGTATTCATTCACGTTAATAATCTCAATGCCATATGTGTTAGGCATTGAGCGGTAATATTATTCCATTTATTTGAGCCTAACATTTTTGGTATGTTTTCTTATTTGTGATTTTTACTGAAAAGTTCTTTTTTTAAGTTTCATATACTTTGATATTCCAAACGTTTTCATTTTAAATTTATTTCAATTTCAAAACTATAATTTTATAATCAAAATTCTCAACTCAACTCTCTACATAATAAACTTAATTAAGAATAACTTAACAATTTAAATACTATATATCCCACCCTCTTTGGAATCTTAATATTAAAAGAAGTCTTTCTAAATTGAGTATATCCAAACCTATTTGGAATCTTTCTTTAAAAGAAGTCCTTCTAAATTGAATATATCCAACCCTATTTGGAATTTTTTTTAAAATAAATCCTGAATTGAATATGTCCAAAAACTTTTCCCATTATAATTACATTTATTTATTTATATACTTAAAGCGTAAATAGAAATAGAAATAATTATAAACTTAATACAGAACACAAAGTATATTTATAAACATTAATCTAACCAAAAATATAAATATATAAATAAAATAATGTTATATTACTAAAATGATGTCATTACAGAAATTTAATAAAATAATTTAAAACAGTTTAAAACATTATAAAAGAAAATAATGTTTCAAACTTTTTTCTCCTTTTTGAGTTATAAGTATATATATATATATATATATATATATATATATATATATATATCATATTCAAAATTATTAATATATAATATCTTGGATAACAATTAGTATTATCTAATATCTTATTTAAAAAATAAAGTTCTTTAAAGTTATTAATAAGAAATAATACTGAAATTAAAAAATAAAAATATAATAATTATGAGTGAAAATTTAAAGCATAAAAAAATAAGTCTATAAATATAAATTTAAATGGTTGATAACAAAAATTCATTTATAAATATATATTAAAATAATGGATAATGAGAATTTAAAATAAAAATAAATGAATTATATAATATAATTTTAAAATTTTGGTTTAATAACAAGAATTCATTTATAAATATATATTAAAATAATTGATAATGAAAATTTAAAATAAAAAATAAATGAATTATTTAATATAATTTTAAAATTTTGGTTTAAGTATTTAAATATTATAAAAAATTGGTATCTTAATAAACATTATTATTTTTTGTTTTTTACAAGTTGAGTTATTTCCCTTTAATACCACATTCTAATAATAAAGTAAAAAATATTCTCAATTTGTGCGACCCCCATAAAAAATAAGTTATTATATTAAGGATATAATAAAGTAACTCTAGTCTATTTTAGGAATACCAACAATAATGACATGCTAATGAAAGATACAACTATAATTATAGTATAAACAACTCATTTATGAGAATGATACTAGAAGACATTTCCTAATATATATAGAATCTCTTGCATTGATGAGGATAAATCATTTGGATAAACATGTTCTCTGCAAACAAAATCATCAATTACGTGGAACCATATCAAGGGGAATCTTTACAACTAACCAACATAGACATAGTAACTTAAGTGCTATACCTTGAATAAGGATAATGACACATTGTAGTATGAGGTACACCACCAACAACTCAACAATTTTTATAACCTTGTCTCATAGACCCAAACAAGGATTAGGATCTCACTACATATAATAAACCAAATGAAGGATAGTCTCTTTTTAATTAGTCATGGCATGGTGGATAAGCTTCTAAACACACAATGTTCCCATATCTTGCAAGGTGAGCATAGTCAATAGTAACACTAGTATGCAAGGAGATTACTACCATATTTAGAGATGCATCTAAACATCCAATGCTCCAATATCTTGGAAGGTAAAGAAAATTAGAATTGTGGTATTCCAAAAATAATGAAATAATAATGGTTATACACAAATGAACATTAGTACCACAAATTAGTTACATACACTTCCAACCCTATCTAACTAGGGAGGATACGCTAAAGCAATGATATGAATGTAAAGTGATATCCATTCATGGTATAAATGTAAGTCAAGAATACATAAAATAAAATATAAATAATGGGCCTTAGCTAAAAATACCTTACATTAAAGGAATTTTTTAATGTAGCAAGGTCCTTGCTTTTACCGCTATAGTTAATTAATTGATTAAGCTTTTTGTCTCCACACACGCTTGCTCCGCACAACAATCTTCACACTAATTCCTCTTCACATCCACCTCTCCGCCTTTTTTCACAACTCACATTTCACATAAACTCATTCTGTTATGTTTACGCTTGATTCATTCTTTGTTATGTCATCCAAAAAATCTAAGTTAAATATTTGTGTTTCCCTTTCGCAGAAGTGTGAACATTTTTGTTTAACAATAATATTTGTGTTTTTGTTGTGCAAATGTCAAATTTGTTTATGAATAATAATATTTTTGTTTTGGTTGTGCTTAATGTGAATATTTTTGTTTAATAATAATATTTGTATTTTCGTTGTGCGGAAATATGAAGTCTAAACCTTTTTGTTTAACAAAAATATTTAATGTGAATTTAATATAACATAATATTTGTGTTTTTGTTGTGCGGAAGTGTGAACTTTTTTATTTAATAATAATAATTGAGTTTTCGTTGTGAACAATGATATTGGATATTTACTATATTTTATATGAAATAATTAAAATAAATGTTTGCATTACTTTTTAAGTACAACTTTGAAGATGTTGGTTATTCATATATTCCATGAAAATAATTAAATACACAATTAGAGATGTGTAGATGTTAGAAGTAACGTCAAAAAGATTGTATGTCAACAAATTTTCAATATTTTATAATATTTTATTTTATTTTAATTTAATAATTTTTTTTAATTAAATCTAAAAGGAAAAAAGGTATGGGGTAGATGTAGTGGTGTAAAATAATGATTCCATAACCATATAATTTAAATTTAATTAATAAGCACATAAAACACTAGTACTTATAATATAATAAGATTCTTAATTATGGATATTCATCCCCATTTTACCATGGATATTATTAATTTGTAAATAGGAATTGTTATAATACCATGGATATTATTAATTTGTAAATAGGAATTGTTATAATACCATGGACCAATCTTATTGTTTATCAATAAGAGATGCCAAAAGATGATAACTCATTTCAGAATCAAATTTTTTTATACATAATTTATTCTATTTGTATTTAGCCCTTTACATCAATATGGTAGAGATGTTGTAATGTCCTATTATATCATCTCTTGTCGTGTAAATATTTTGATTTTGTCAAACCAAAAAAAAATTAAAAATTAAAAATAAAAGTAAAACAAAATTAAAAAAATAAAATAAATGTAACATCCAGCTGGTAGTAGGATAATTCTCAAGAATTACCTTTTTTTACGTTACTACAGCTAAACTAACAAAAAAAGTTGATTTAATTTGATGATATGGTGTTAATATGAAACTAATTATAATGTTTTGGTGAAAAGAAGTTAGCCACAAGTCACGGGAATAAATAAATAGAAAATATTTCATACCTAGAAGCAGTTACAATAAAGAAATAGTTGGGTTGGTGGTTACCTGCCCAACCTCTCTCCCATGAAAGAAAGACTCTGCGAAAGAGGCCAATACGTTCGAGGCACCTGAGGCTGAGGCAAGGGAGAAGATGGAAAAACAAAGGAAAACTTAGAGAATTGTTGGTTTGGTGCCATAATTCAAAATCCTTAAGTTAGTTGGCCATTGGGATTCAATGAAGGAAAATAACGATAAGACTGAAGGTGGTTGGGACCAACTGGTCTAGGGAGTCAAAAGAAGTAAAGTTAATTTCTCTTGTGGATTGAATCAACTTGCGTGGAGTACCAGAAGTGTTTTGGTTCTCGTAGGTGGGGAGGAACGTTCGATTCTCCTATGGGCTTGTAGTTGGCAACTCAATAAAGTACATAAAAGTATATATTTGGTGTATTGTTTTGTTAATTAGTAAGGACTGGTTCTCTTTCTTAGTTCAAGACTGTGTATTCCAGTAATTATAGGGTTCCTTGTTTGTTTAATGAAAGAAAAATATTCCTACATTAATTTGTCACTGTGAATCAATTAAGAATATACAAGTGGAATCATAATCTATGAAATCACAAGGAAAAATTATTTACAATCCTTTATTGTGTTGGAAATTATTCTACTTGCATTGAAAGGTGATAAGTGCAAATTAAACATGAACATAAACTAGAAAAGAATATAATTAAAATGTTTGGATAATCATATATTTCTCGTGGAATAATTTGAATAGAGTTTCGACCCATTTAGAAGAATGAATTAATTGTGAAACTCGCTTCAGAGTTTCCTACTTATTTAAAAAAATTGAGTTTATAGTACATTACACAGAAGCTGAATTAGTTCCTTGGGCCAGCCAGCAAAGTACCACCCTGGGAACAGTCTCAAGTTCCTCTTATAAAGTCAAGAACGACCCATAGATAACCCAAAAAATTCATGTGTAATTTCTTTAATAAGATTATAATCAAGAAAACTAAAAGAAAACGTTGGAAACATAACCAACAACAAAGAAACAAGGAATTTCCATTTCATTAATACCAGAGTATTATTATCAAAATTTATAGAAGCAAACAGAAAGCAAATACTTCACTAAATTACTGTGTGAATCCATCATTGCACAAGATACACCAATAAGAATTTCAAATTCTAGTATAAAGAAAGTAAATTGAGTAATTATAACAGCGGATAGCCGAGATGTTCACATCTCAAGTATTTTATCGTAAAATCAGGAAGGAGGGTTGAAACAACCTTGGAATCAGTGAAAACAACACTGGAAAAAAATTTAGCTTTAAGACATAAATTAACATAGACCCATAGTGACACAAGTAAAGTCTTTTGCTTATAAACTATAAAAAACTTCGAGAAATTCAACTTGGAGGAGAAACACTTAATTTTCAGAAAGACCTCCTTGTCGTGCTAAGAAAGGTTTATCAATACTCTCATGGAGATTAATTTTGTAATAGAACCTATACCTGGAAGCTAGAGAAAGCACATTTGCGGAAACTCAGTGAAATAGCTCCCATGAAGGGTCGAAATGTGCACTGGGTTCCCTACAACATGAGAGTGAAATGGGTAATCAACATATATGAGGAAATAATATTAAACCAAAAAGGAAACTAATAACTATGAAAGTTACATTGAAATGGAGAAAGGAACATTGCAAGCCACGTTGTAAATTGATTGCTGAAAAGGGAAATTGTGTACTTGGAGCTTGAGGGTTTCCCGACAACAGAGACTTCCACAATGGTGTTACCCTACATATACACACATTATAAGTTAATAACATTTGCAGAGAAATCAAACTGAGCTTAAATAATGTAACACTAACTAAATTGATGAGAACAAGACTGTACCAAGGCATTTTTGGAGGAAGAATGTAAGTCTGGGCATTTCCTAGCATGTTGCAGATGTCAAGAGGTAGCAGTCATGGAATCTAGCCAACAATTTAGCATACAAGACTACAAGCTCACTGGAGTTACAGAGCAGGATGGAGCAATCTGCAAATTGACAAAATGAGCATTTGGGCCACACAGGCGCCAAGGGTAGTTACTCTCAACTAACCTACAAACCTCCTTAGCCTTTGATGGAGACACAAAACACTGTAGTTGTCGAACCAAACCTTAACACAAAACTTTATGTAATACGAGTATCTTTAATAACATTTATAGCCATGACTTTAAAAAAAATCTTATGCAATAGGAATATTGTTATTGAAATGATATATATATATATATATGAAGTGGTAAATGCCATCATTATGATTCATCGTTAGTTTATCATAATGTTTATTATATTAATCGAATATTGTGAAAATACATTTTCTTTTTTATGGGGATATGTTACAGGTGGTATTAGAGCCAGGTTCTACACTGAGGACCTGATTGGATGGAAATAAAGTTTTGTTGTGTGTGTTCACAGAGAGAGAGAGACAGGAAGAAGGATCATTGTGAGGAGAAGGGGTGGGCCTATTTCCACACCAGCAGCAAGACCCAACACTGACACTGAGTCGATACTGGTGGAAGGAATGAATCATGAGCTATGGATTCAATTGGAGAATGAATCTCGTAACTAGACTGCCGCAATGATGGAAACAAACGTGCAAACCCAGTCGAAAATGGAAACCCTTCAGACTGAAAATGAAATTTTGGTACTTGAGAAAGACTACATTATGAAGAGCTTGATGAATACATCAAATCATATAAATTCGAAGCCAAGCTGTAATAATGGTAATGGAGTAGAATCTCACAGAAGGAGAGAATGCACTATACTAGAGAAAAGCCAAACACAGGAGTCTAAAGGGAATTGGAAAACGAAAGGAAAAGAGTTTGGAGACATATTAGATAGTGACGAACACAAAAAGGCAAAGAAATAGAAAGTTGAATTGCAAGGTCAATTTAAGAAGATTCAACCTCCAAGTTATGATGGTGAAACTGAGGAATTAACAG
Source organism: Pinus tabuliformis (assembly GCA_031772625.1). NCBI lineage: Eukaryota > Viridiplantae > Streptophyta > Pinopsida > Pinales > Pinaceae > Pinus > Pinus tabuliformis. The sequence goes on along the minus strand of CM062816.1, from coordinate 1,186,190,391 downwards.
AGTCTTGGTTAATAAATATAGCTAAGTACTTTCTATTATCACCCAAAAGTCTTCTCTAGAATTTATCAAAAGAAAGAATAATCCGAGGTAACCACAAACCTAATCTTTTAGACTCGAGCTCTAGCCAACCTAAGTCCAGAGAGGGCTCTCTCTTTATAATTTAACTTTGTTTTGGGTGGGATTTTAAGCTAGTTCTTAGTGTTCATAAGGTTTTAAATTTGGTTGGCTGGTGGAGTTCTAGGAACAGATGGATGGGGCAAGGCCTTCAAGGCTTTGGGCTATGGATTCAATCAAAGGAAGGCTTAACTAGACCATATCACTAAGGGGAGTGTTCGCAGGGTAGGTTACCAAAGCAAAATGCAAATCTTCAGGTTGAATGGATGAGATAGTACTAGCCAGGGTGAAAGGGCAATAAAGAATACTTAGACTGGGATTAAGATGAGGAATAGGAAGTGATCACGAGCAAAGTGCAACTACGAATCCTTTACTATAGACCGAGGGGGAAACTACAGAAGTAAGGGAGCATTTAAGAATTCCCTAACTAAGATAGTTTAGCAGAAAACTTCCAGGCCAGGTAGTAACTCCTCCAAATGAATTCACATTTATTCATTTGGTTTGGTCTTTATTATATACATGAGGGAGAGACTGTTCACTTCATCTCCTAGTGACTATTCATATTTCTTATTATTTATTTACATCAGTTACACTTATTCACCCAATCCTGATGATTAGGTGTCAACATTCCCCCCCTTAATTTGAAGGGATCTTGGTGAGTCCAGGCATCATTATGAAATGTTCAAGTTTTTCTCTTCCAAGCGCTTTGGTGAAGATGTATGCAATTTTCTCATTAGTGGAACAATGGCATAGATGGATTGTTTTGGCCTCAACATGATGTCGAATGAAATGATATTTAGTATTGATGTGCTTCGTTCGATCATGGAACTTTGGGTTCTTGGCCAACTTTATTGCCGAGGTATTGTCAATCATGAGCGGAGTTAATTGTTCTTGTTTTACCTGCAAATCTTCAAGAATTTTCCTAAGCCACACAATTTCTTTTGTTGCCTCAGTTGCTACCACATATTCTGCTTCTATTGTGGAATCTGCTAGATCTGATTATTTATGTGATCTCCAGGAGATAGCTCCTGATCCAAGACTCATAGCATAACTAGAAGCAGATACCCCAGTTTCTTAGTCTCCATCGAAGTCTGAATCAGAGTATCCAATCAAGCTGAAGTCGTCCACCTATGTATACTTTATTCCAAAGTCTTGAGTTCCCTTCAAGCACCTTAGAAATCTTTTTGCAGTAGACCAATGTCCCTCACAAGGATTTTCCATAAACCTGGAGAGGATTCCAACAACAAACGAAATGTCTGGTCTGGTAGTAGTTAGGTAGTTGAGACTTCCTACACATTATCTATACTTTGTTGAATCCTCAAATTATTTTCCTTCAATGGATGTGAGCTTTAAGTTTTGTTCCATTGGAGTAGTAAGAGGATTGCATTCTGTCATGCCAAACCTATTCAATATATCTCCAATGTACTTTTGAGAAAGGAATATGGTCTTTGGATGTTGAGTTACTTCAATACTAAGATAGTAATGAACATAGCCCAAATCAGTCATTTCAAAACCTTTCCTCAATTCCTTCTTTATTGATGCAATGTAGCTTTCATCGTTCCCTATCATCAAAATATCATCTACATATACCACAAGATATACAACTATTTTGCAAACTTTCTTGACAAATAAAGTTGCATCTTCAAGATCATAATGTTTGAAATTGAGTTTCAGAAGATGCCCAGTTAGTTTTTCATACTAGGCTCGCGGTGCTTGTTTGAGGCCATACAAGGATTTTACAAGCTTGCATACTTTATGTTCATGTCCTTTCATATCAAATCCTTCCGGCTGGGAGATAAAAACATTCTTTTAGATTCAAGAAAGCAGTTTTTACATCCATTTGATGGACTTCCCAACCGTTTTGAGTTGCTAGGGCAAAGAGTGTCTGGATGGTAGCCCATTTTTCTATGGGGGAAAAGTCTCCTCATAATCGACCCCTTCCTTCTGTGCAAAACCTTTAGCCACAAGTCTGGCTTTGTGCTTGTCAAATGAGCCGTCAAATTTATACTTGTTCTTGTAGACCCACTTGCAGCCAATTGGTTTGGTTCCTAATGGAGGATCAACCAACTTCCAAGTGTCATTCTTTATCAGGGAATCATATTCCTTTTGCATCATTTCTTTCCATTCATCATGCCAAGAAACTTCTTTTAAGGAAGTTGGTTCAAAGTCTATAGAAAAATTAAATTCACAATCATAAGAAACATGCATATCAACAGGTGAATCAGAGTCATCTACATCACCTCCATTTTGCCCGTTTGAATTTCTAGTTCCTATCTTTCCAACCTCATCAAGATGAACACTTTCAAGTGTCTTGATCAGCCACTTTGGATGACCTTTCTTAGATGGTCCAAGCTACTTTGTTGATTGAGTTGGGACTAAATCAGGATTGAGTCTCTTAATTCTATCAATCACATCACTTAAAGCATCATCCGTTGTTGGAGTTTCATGTGGGGGAGAGAGTTCTTCAGAACAAGATTCCACATGTTTATCTAGTATAGGAACCCCCCCTTCAAGATGTGGAATCTGATTATCAAATTCTTGAAATGATTTTGTGTTTGTGAATCTATCCAAGCGATCAAGTTGCCGCTCAACAACATTGTTAGTTTTGGATGATTCAAGAAATATTACATCTCTAGATACAACAAACTTTTTATTGACTTCATCATAGAGACAGTATGCTTTGGAGGTGTTTGAATACACCAGGAAGATACACTTACAACTTCTTGCACCAAGTTTTTTTCTATGTACCTTTCGTATCAAGGCATAACAGGTGGAACCAAAGACCTTGAGATGTTTTACTAAAGGAACGTGCCCATACCACATTTCATATTGAGTCTTGTTTCTAATAGCATTAGACAGACATCTATTCTTTATATATACAGCACATAGAACTACATCAGCCCAAAACATCAACTTTAAATTTTTGAAAAACATCTTGGAGCTCACAATATTTAAGATTGTCCTATTCATTCTTTTAGCTACACTGATCTGTTGGGGATTATAAGGCATAGTTGTTTGATGTTTGATCCGATGTTGGCAAAGATAGTTTTCAAATTCATTTGAAGTGTATTCTTTTCCAGTATCAGTTAAAATAGAGCCAATATGAGATTGTGCATCATTTTCAATCCATGTATGAAAGTTCTTGAATCTTTGAAAAGCATTAGATTTGTTCTTTAATAAAAAAACCAAACACATTCTAGTGTAGTCATCAATAAATGCCATCATATATGTATTTCCATTTGTAGAAGGAATAGGCATTGGACCACATAAATCTGAATGAATGAGTTCAAGTTTTCTATGTGCTCTTGAATGTGAATCATGAAAGGACTATTTGCTATGCTCTCCTAGAATGCAAACATCACACTGCTTAAGTTTCCTAGGAATTGTAGGCAAACCAGTAACACCATTTTTCTTCAACAAACAGAGGTTGTCATAGCTCAAATGTCCAAATCTTGCATGCCATAATAAACTTGATGGAAGTGTACCTTATCCATAATGAGAATTGTATGAGAAATGTTGTGCACGCGCAGAGGTACCTTGCATCTTGAGAAGCCTTTCTTCTTCTATTCCCCTCATGACAAGTGAGTGGTCAGATGCCTTTCTCACCTCAAGCTTTCCATCAAACATATGAATGGAGTGAACTTGTTGGCGGATGTGGACCAAGGACAACAAGTTTCTCTTCAGCTGTGGGAGATATAGAACATTATGCAGAAGAAAGTCCGAAAGACCAGGCAATTTAAGCTTGATTGTACCAAGCCCTGATGGCTTGATTTTTGATTGGTCTAAAAAATATACTGCTTCATCAACATTGTCAGTAAATTCTTCAAAAAAAACTTTTCTATGATTCATGTGGCAAGATGCTCCTGAATCGAGCAAAAATCATTTTTTCAAGAAGCAAGTAAGCATTAAATAAGTCTTCATTTACTTTGATATTACATTCTGCCACAACATAATGAGTGGATTCAGGTGCTTTACCTTTTTCTGTGTCATTAGTTTTACCTTTCTGTTGGTTTCTTTGTTGCTCAATTTTGTCCCATTATAACTTGCATGTAGAGGCATCATGTGATCCATTGCTTTTGCAGCATATGTAGTGCAAGTCTGACTTTTCTCCTTGAGAGTGTCTCCCCCCACTACCTTTGAAATATCTTCCTCTTCCTCTTCGACCACCTCTTCCTCTGGAATAATCTAGAGAAGGACTCTTTTCTTTATGAGCAAGACACATAGCCTCTTCAGAAGATTCAGGGGCTGTCTTCTTTCCAAAAGCTTTCTCTCTTTCAGCAAATTTTTTCACAAGAGAGTCAAAGGTAATATCTTTGAGATTTCCATTTTCTTTCGATGACTCAAGATAATTGGAGTAAGTAGGATAAATTCCCTTGAGAAAAGCGATAAGAGGAATATCCAATTCAACCTTAGTGGCTTTGATATCATGCATTATAGATTTGTACTTCGGATGCAAGAGCAAGAGGATCATTATTTTTCAATTGAAGAGTGAAGAGTTTAATCATGAGTTGAACAACTTCAAGTGCAGAATGTGAGTCATAGAGTTCTTTCAGCTTTTTTAAGGCTTCGAAAGCATTTGAAAATGGAGAAATAAGGTGACTCACCTCTTCACTTACAGATGTTGCAATTAAGGCATAGGATTTGCTATTTTATTTTCCCAAATGGAAAACTCTTTGTCTGAGGTAGGTTGTTCTGGCTCTTTCTCTCCATCTCCAATACACACTCCTTTCCACAAATCATTGAAAATGAGGGTGTGTTTTATCATCTGGTACCATTTAGGATAGTTCTCCTTGCCAGTAAGAACTATTCCCAAAATAGATATGATTGAATGCATACTGTAAAAAAAACTTATGCTTGCAAAAAAGATCTATGTATTGTAAAGATACTTCTGCTGGGAAAATGTGCTTCAAAAAATGTAGCCTTATTCTTCCTTCTTGATTTTATATACAAAGATCAAAACTATATTCTATGCATATAGAATATCACCTTTTTTTTGTATTACAATATGGTTGTAATTCGAGAGAAATATAATACGCAATATCATCTCGGTAGTACCAAGATACCATAACTTGCATGAAAGCTAAAATCCTATGCTTTACACCTTAACTGCATACCTTTCTTTTATATTGAAAATTACATCTCTTTCCTTTTTTTTGTCTCCTAGTCTTCAATTCTTCTGGGGACACAAATCAAGAGGCCACAAAAACACTAAAGAAAAAGCAACGTGTTTGTTATGATTGCTTGTACATATAAATATATTAGCAGAAGTAATGCATGCCTGGAGCAGAACAAATAACAGGGATCTGGAATGTCAGCAAAGAATCTGTAAGAACGGCCTCGCCTAAAGCTCTATCCAATCAAATCAAACCCAAGAGCTGCTCTAGTGAACAACATTTGATTTAGCCAAGGCACTGAAACGTACCCAAATCTCAGTGTATAGAAATTCCAATAAGAAATTAGATGGGATCTATCTTCTCTCTACCATATTCAGCCCCAACATGTTCAACAATAATATTCAAAAATCATGCTACAGTCTTAATTCATATATAGATATATCAATGTACCAGCATTGTATGCAAAATCCACAGAATAAATTGGAGTAGAACTAATGCGAACTCGGCCATGGATGCTCAGAAGAAACCGGATGTCGAGGCTGGGGCGAAAACCAACCAGAGTTACAGGGTGAGCATTATGTCAAAAACAAAGTCAGTAGCGTTCAGATGTTTATGAAATTCATTGAGATGGAGGGAGCAACATGGTGAGGGAGAGAACAACGTTTAGATGTTAAAACACATATGACACCAGACCAACAACAAATTTTAAAACACATACAATATCAAAGCCATGTCAGGTGCATGGCCTCATATCTCACAGTAGTCACTGCAATTCCAGCGAAGCAGGGGACTATTCAAAGGAAATATGGAAACACATATGTTCAAAAATGTATATTACACTACCTGGAGCAAGATTTCAGGCAAACAGGCAGAATATAGGTAGGAAACTGACACTAGGAGTTACGAAAAAACTAATTTTGGGAGTTGGCTCTGATACCATCTCACGCCAGGCAGTAACTTCTCCAAATCAATTCACATTTTTTCATTTAGGTTGGTATTTCTTATATACATGAGGGAGAGATTGTTCACTTCATATCCCGATGACTATTCATATTTCTTATTATTTATTTACATCAGTTACACTTATTCACCTAATCTTGATGATTAGGTGTCAAGAAAAACATTAAAAATGTAAACAGTCAAGACAGAGAGCATTAAAGCCAGTTCTGAAATATCATTCCTATTTTACCATTCATATTTCATAGAAACAAATATGATTATTAATAAACATAAAGAAAAACAATAATACACATGAGAGAAAATACTTATTTTATTTCCACTTTACACAAGAATCCTGTGAAATGTCTTTACATTATTCCTTGATCCAGCAAGCCAATCTAGACTTGATACAATAGCACTTTAACTTGATAGGAAAATGTCTACAGAAATGTCTTTGAATCCACCCTAAATACTTCAAAGGGTGAAGTATTTATACAAAAAATATTTACAAAATATCTCATAACAATTTGAGAATTAATCTAGGAAATCAAAATATCTTCAAGCATGAAGATAGAGACAGATGGAAAACTGCATCATGTTGTCCCTATTATTGTGGTAGTGCTGGCTGTTGCAGTTGAACTTATGCCTTTTTAAGCTAGCTGATATGTGTATACTAGAATCATCTTTGTATTTAACCTTTGACTGATTCTATTTAATCTGTTACTCTTTGACCCTGTTTACTTGTTTCATCTCGGTGCCATTTAGAATTACTATGGTAACTTATAATAAATCTATCATTTTCTCCCACCATTCATTTTAAGGTAACTTTACCTTGAGCATCCTTCTATATATCTCGTTTGCCTCAGTGTATTGGGCAAATTTGGCTTGGTGATAAATAGATGTTTCACCTCATGCTCTAGGAAGAATAGATTTTCTAAAGTATCATATAATACTTTCCCTGTTGGCAATGCTTTGATTCCTGAAGTGCTTGCTTGTTCCTAGATATTTTCTTCAATATGTCAACATACTCCAATTGGGTTATAAGTTTGTTATCGATTACCATGGGATTGGGAAGGCCTTTATCCCTCAAAATTTGAAGCTTTGCCATGAATATGTGAATACCAACCTCCACGTTATGGCATTTTTTCTCTAGGTTAAGCATAAGGTTTGTTTTAGAAAGAAGCTTTTTGATTTTGATGATGGCTTCAGTTCTGTCCTCGACACCAAGCTCATTTAGTTCATGCATGTCCTTGCTATTCAACAAATTGATGATTTGATTAGCATCCTCATGCTGGTCTCCTAGGTCTTCCTTTAACTTTTGTATTGGTTCGGTGGCCACTTTCACCAATTCTATTTGCTCAAATATTACTTGAATTGATGGCCAAATATCATTGACGGAGTCAATGATATTCGCCCAGAGCATCTCCTTATTCTGTCCTAGTTTCTTTTACAATGTTAGATCCTTCAGTAGGAACTTAATCTTCTCGCCCATCCTTAGGGCCTTTTGTTCTTCTTCTTTCTGTTGTATTTGGGCAAGCTTACAGCCAGCTTCTAGGCTTTCCATTTTCTCCTTAAGCTTTTTTAGCTCTATTTCTTCGATGGACATTTCCTCCATGGCTTTCACTAACTCTGTTGTCTTCTCTATTGAAGTACCTATTATTATAGACTTAGTCGTGACTGGTAGTGATGTGGCAGGTGGAGATGTTGGTGCTAAAGAGGCTGCGAATGTTGAAGGGACTGCAGTTGTTACTGTGGGAAATGCAGCTATTGAGGTACTGGCCAATTCACTCTGTTTGGACTCAATCATTGTGTCCAATTATTTCTCTGTTTCTTTCAACTGGTCATTTAGCTTGAGGACCAAGTCGAGAAGCTCTTCTTGTCCTTTTTTTGTTTCCAGGACTTTTGCTATTTTTGGATGATGCAATGGTATAATTTTGAGTTGCTTCTTCAAACAAGCTATGTTATCGTTCTTCTTCTTTATCAACTTTTCAATGGCCTTAACATCTTTGGGATCGTGTCCCAACTCAATGATTAAGTCCTCTAAGGACTTGATTTTGGTGTCTTGTGCCTATGAAGAGGCATTCTCCAATAGGAACTGAGCTCATATATTATTCAGGTAGTTCTGCAATTGGTGGGCTGCAATGGCTTTGCTTGTGAAAGTGGAATATACCATCTCCCCTATCTATTTGTGCAACTCAATCTGGTCAATAGGATTGATTTCCTTTTCCAGTACTTCAAAATCTATCTTTTTGTACTTTGCTATTGTTTTGGGTTACTGAATGGTGGGCTTCATGAAAGTCATCTGCATTTTTACTTCTTCCACATCAAAGGCTGGCATAGGCCTTGTGTGCTTGGTAGGTGCCATTTTTAAGTATTGAGCATAGCTTTTGGCTTTTAGCCTTTCATTCTTGGCCTTTATTTCCTTGTACTTTTCTCTAATATCCTCGTCTTCATCACATAGCATCCTAAATGAGGATGTTTCCACACTTTTTTGTCTTTCCAACATCTGAGCATGTGATGTGGAAGTTTCTTGTGTGCCTCCAGAGGGAGTAGCATGCTTACTCCCTTCTCTTTCTGTGCTTGTGGCTTCAACTATTTCTTCTATGAATTCCTGCTCAGAAAAAGGATTTAACCTTTGCCTTTTGGCACATGTTTGTGAATTTGCTCTCCCTAAAGGAGTGGCCTCCTCACTATTCCTTTTGAGGCTTATTTCCTCATTTAAAGGAGTTTGCAAGTTAGGGGGAGTACTCATATTGGGCTGTTGTGTACCTGTTTGACCTAATTCCTCTGATAGGTTTGGTTGTTCTGACTTTTCTTACACCTAGGACTCTTCTTCTATATGTTGTTCACTGTGTGCCTGTGATTCTCCTTGTGCTTGAGATTCTCCTAGAACCCACAGGAAAGAACGTTCATCAAGCCTTTTCTCTAGATCAATTAGTGCATTTTCAACATAAACTTCAGTGTTATCTCTGTCCACTAGAGTATTCTCCACCCATTCCAATTGATTTTCATATCTCTCTATTTCAGGGATTTGGTGGTGAATGAATGGAGTCATCTTATTTTTCTGTCTTCTGTTTCAGATGAAGTCATAAGTATCATATTTCCACATGAAGCTTTGTTTTAGTTCGAGTCTCTGAAGGATTTCTTTTGCTTCTCTTCCAACTTTTCTTCTATTTCATACAAAGGGGCCTAGTTGAGCTTTGATTATGAGCTGGGCCTTCTTTCTAGCTTTAACAAAATGTACGTCATCTAAGTTAATTATCTGCCTGTAGTACTCTAGAGCAAATAACCTCACTGGGAGGTATCTAGGATGTTTATATGGCACCAAATCACAGCCATAGATCCTAATTTCTCTGTGATTTTGGTACAAGTACCAATCTCCCACTTTGTGTTGTTCTGACAGATGCAAGATCCTTTTGATGTCTGAACTGATTCTTGGATGAGGACTTCCTAGGAGCATGGTCACTACTAGATATACAAAAAGATCTATGAAGTCTATATATGGATATGGGAATTCATGCTTATGTATTAAAAGAGTTCAAAAAATTACTGACCTAGGATGACCTTTAGTGTCAAGCTTTTGGAGAGTGAATGGGAACTTGTCAGCTTGATAGAATAAGAAAAGGTGGTACAAAACTGAAGAATATTTGAACACTCATTCATTACTGATTGTCAAAAATTGTTCATGCATCCTATCAGCTATGTACTTAGCATAATCATACATGACAACAGGGGATTTTCCTGGAGTAAAAATGGACATGAAGGTTAAAATGATTTCATCTATGTATTCACTGGTGGTATAGCCCAAGACACAAGAGATCATTGCTACTATATCCTGAGAAAATGGGGAAAATATGGTAGCCACATATGGAGGGGGTTCTGTTGGGACATGCTTTCCCTCCCTGATGAAGGTCTGAAGAATCTCAGAAATCTTGGCAGTGGTAAGCTTGGGAAATTGGTCTAGTAGGTCTCCAATGGAAATAGGGGTTAATTTCTGCCCTTGCTTTAGCTGCAACATTTCATTTATGGACTGAACAGTGATGGTGAAAAGTATGGTTTGGTCAGGGGACATCACTGCTTTTTGGTTGGGAATGTAGTTTGCATCGCAATAATGAATGATTTCAGGGAAAATGTCCACGTCAGGGAATTGATACTTGGGAAAAGTATATTCCCAAAGACCTATTTTATCAACTTGGTTTAGGTATTGGTCCCTGTATCTGCAGTATAGTTTGATAGGGGATTCATGGACAATAGCGTCCTTAATTTGGAAATCTTTATGTGCTAGAGGGAGATGGTTCAAGTCTAGGTGAGGAGTGGTAATTGGCCTGACATCCATGGCAATAAGGGAAGACATTCTTAGTTCTTGTGGATTTAAGAATGGGGAAAAAGGGTTCTTCAGTCAATTAGGGAAACTGGGCTCAAATACAGAGTAGTCTTGCATCATTGTGAAGTTCTTTTACTGAATTTCTTATTAATTGCAAGAAATAGAGTAACTGGTTCAGAAACGAGACAAGGTTTCCGTTGAATTTGGATAAATACTTGGATTTTTTAGGAATTTTGGCTCTAAACGGATCGATGGGCAACTGTGCACTGTTTACAGAAAGTCTACGCGAACTGGAGGGTGGACTGTGAGTTCAATGACTTCTGCAGGTTAGTGGTTGGATGTAGGTTGGTGGTCAGACGTAGTCAGTCATGTGCATGAAGGTCTGGAGTGTTATTTTCATGATAAAATAAGAATAATGAGGTTTTTTGGTTTTATTAAGAAAGTGAATGATTGGTGGGTATTTAGGGAATAGTGGTACTTTTAGCATTTACTGGGGGTGACGTAATAGATTTGACGTGTAGTGGGAGATGGTAAGCAGGTTTTTTCGCACTGCTTATGAGTGCTGGGTGGTTTTGGGGGAAGGCTACCCGATTCCATTCAGTGGGTGATACGTAACTGTGGGGGCCCAAGGGAAAACAACCCATTTCGGGCAGGTAAAATTAGAATTTTGGGCCTATGCGAAATGGGTTATGAACATTGGATGTGGGCCTTCAGATCAGACAGTGATCGGTTAATGGAAATGCACGGATAGTAGTGGGAGGGCCTAGCAGGCTATTAAACGCAGTGGTTTTAATTCAATTCAGGGTTAAGGCGAGGTTAAGGGATCGAGAGTAATTATATTGGTGAAAGGTTTGACTTTTTGATTAATCACAAATCGATTAATTTATGTCATTTTTCAGGGTTTTATTTATAAAGTTTGTATTAAAAGCTTGGGTACGAGATATTATCATTAAAGGGATTTATTAAATACATAGGGGAAAGGGTTATTTTTTGGATTTAATATATAAATAAAATTGAAAGTTAATATGAATGAAAGCGGTAAATGGATTTATCGCTAAGTACAATGTACATTTATAATTCATTGGATTTGTATAAACACATTATAACTTAGGCTTAGTGTTATTTTTGTGGGTTTTCTTAGGAAAAGGGGTTTACTTGGGGGTAATGGATTTTCCTTAGGAAAAATGGTGTTTTACCTTAGGAAAAGGGATTTTTTTGGGAAAATAAGGGAGAGTGAAGGGGGGTAATGTTTGTGAGGGGAATTTTAGTACTTAGGACCTATAAGTCATTGGGACAAGGGTACGGTCCCTCTAGAAGTTAGAGAAATGCTCTGAGCCCATTTGACTTCAGAGTTTGGGTACTTAAGACATTTCATTGGAAATTAGTTAAGTGAAAGTGAAGTGAATGAGGGAAGTTAATTAATTGCCTTTGTAGACCTGATGCATGTCCAATTTCTCATTCATGCTTATAACTTTCGTAATGAGAATGATTAATATGCTTTTTTGTGTAACAATCATCATAATTTATGCAAACTTTCTTCTACTCACCCATCTACTCACCCTACCATGTTTACTTCTCTTTATTAGGATTCACTTAAGCTGGGAAACCTTTATCAAAAAAATTTTCTTTTCTTTTACAATAGTAATCTAACTAAGTCTAACCTTATTACATCCAAGGGCTGAGATTAAACAGTTGAGATCCTTTTATTCACTCTACCTAATCTAATCATCTGCCAAGATTACACTGTTTGTTCAGATCTTTATTATCTATCTATAAGCATGAAATTGAAAGCATGAAATAGCTAAGTTTAAACATTTTGACTATCATGGATTGTGGCATAGTTTACAAACTACACACAATTATTTATTTTGTAAAAAAATTAAATAGTAGTGGCATTTTGACTTGCACACTTTCATGGTCTTTCTTCTTTTCTTGGGGTTCATATCTTTTTATCTTTTTTGACCATTTTTATTCTTTTTGTCCTTTGATTTTTATTTTAGGACATACCCTCTTTACATTTTTTTATTTTTTGAATATGGAAAACATTTGCAAAAAAGAAAAGGTATGTACATATTACAAGTTTAATCTCAGCCATTCGAAAATTATGACTACTATTGGTATAGGAACCTAATAGTGGCTCCACTTGGGGATGGCATTTCCTCGTGAAAAGTCAAGAACTTGTAGATCAATGGCCTTCTGATTTACTGTGATGTTCTTCTCCAACTTTTCGCTTTCACTTTTCTGCCTTATTGATATTTTTGACAATAAAAACTTTGAATCTTAGGGCCTCCTCTTCGGGCTTCAACTGCAAAAATTCACTATCCAATAAACTCTAAACTTTTGAAACAATAGAATATGTACAAGTGATTAGTGAAATTAGTAACTAGGTTCTATTAGTGTTTAAGCATTCTACCATTAACTGGTCCTCCTTTTGCTTATGTGCCATCCAATTCTCTAAGGAAAAAAGCATTATTACCCCTAAAAGCATAAATGATATATGGGCCTTTCCATAGGAAGTCAAACTTCCCATGTTTACCTTTATCCTCTCTTCTTGAATCCCATTTCAAAACTTTGTCTCCTAGGTAAAAATCTTCTACCTTAGTTCTTTTGTCAAAAGCTTTTTTGATCCTTTCTTGCAGAACTTGGGATCTGATGTACACTTCTTCCCTAGTCTGCTGTAAGTGAATTGTCTGGTTGATTCTCCTTTGAATATCATTTGGCTCAACCTACATCTCTTGGAGTAATTTCATCACTGGTGTTACCAAGGAAGATGGGAAAACAACCACCATTCCATAAACTAATTGAGAAGGACTAGTACCAATGGATTTCTTTGTGGTTAGCCGATTTACCCACAAGGCATTTACTAACTTTTTGTTCCATGTTTTCTTATTATCCTCCAACAATTTTTTGATGATATTCACTAAACTCTTGTTGGAAGGCTCTCCTAGTCCATTCCCTTGAGGGTAGTAAGCTATAGATTGGCCTAGGGTTATATGATACTTATTATAGAAATCAATCATTCTCTTATATTTGAAGGCTTCTGCATTATCAATTATGATATTGGTTGGGCACCCAAATCTAGATAGGATGTTGGATTCAGGGAAGGTTATTATAATAATAGTAGTGGCTTGTCTTGATGGTATGGCTTCTATCCATTTGGAGAAGTAATCTGTAGTAGTGAGAATCCATTTGTCTTGGGCAGAGGAAGGTGGGTGGATTTCACCAATGAAGTCAAGACCCCATTGTTGAAATGGTGCTTCAGTAGATAATGGTTTCAACGGTAAGGGCAAAAGTTTTTTCTTTCCTTCAAAAATCTAACATTTATGACATGAGGTTACAAATTTATTTACACCAGAAAACAGAGTGGGTCAATAAAAACTAGCTCTTAGAATCTTGTCAGCAGTGGTTTTCCAGTAAACATCCACAATCACCTACATGAAACTCCTGTAATACCTTGTCAGATTCTTCCTTTAATAAATAGTTAAGAAGGATACCTTCATGATTTCTCTAAAACAAAGCATTGTCAATTATGCAGAATTTTAAAGATTTCATTTTTAAGAACCTGCTTTTAGTCCTGGATAATTCAGGAGGAGCTTGTAGATTTTTTAAAACATATATAATGTCAGCATACCATGGTGATTCAATAAAGGCCTGGCTGATTGGTGGATTTGCCATCTCCTCTCCATTATCCATTTCTGCAATAAAATTTATGTTTAAGGCTTGACAGTTCGATTCAGCCATGAGTTTTGCTAAACCTTGGCCTTTGATCAACTTTGTAGGTTTGATTTCTAGGTCATATTCTAATATAGTAGCTATCCACTTCCCTCTCTTTCCATCTGGACCATCCTGAGTTAGGATGTCTTTGACCACAACATTGGGAACATAAGCTATTACATGAGAATATAAGATGTAAACTCTAAAATCTTTGATAGCTTTGACTAAAGAAAAAGCTTGATTTTCCATTATATTATACTTTAAAGGGACATCCCTCAGGGCTTTACTAAAGAAGGAAATAGGTTTTTCAAAACCTTGATCATTCTTTTGTAGTAGGACTGCAACAATTGTGTGTTCTGAGATAAAAGAAAATATATTGAAATCCCTATCAAACTTTGGACTGATCAAAACTGGTGTTTGTGTTAAGGCTAGCTTAATATATTCAAAAGACCTTTTAGCCTCAACTGTCCACTTAATAGTTGAATCTTTTTTCAACATGTTATTTAATAATCTAATTAGTTTTGCTAAGCTAGAAATAAATCTTCTAAGAAAGTTTATTTTACCTAAAAAGTCGTGTAGTTCTCTGATGCTCCTAGGGTGTTGTATCTGTAAGATGGCTTCAATTCTTGCAGGATCTATTCGAATACCATCTTTAGAGATTATTTGGCCTAACATTTTTCCCTCTTCCAACCCAAATAAATATTTTTTTAGGATTCAAAGAAATGCCATACTTTCTACACTTGATGAAGACCTACCTTAGATGATCTAGGTTTTGTTTATCAAATTTTGAGAATACAGTGATATCATCTAAGTATATTACTAGGAATTCATTGATTTCCTTAGCAAAAGCTATATCGATAGCTCTTTTACAGGAGGCCCCTGCATTCTTTAACCCAAAAGGCATCTTCACATACATGAATGTGCCCTAAGGAGTAGTGAATGTAGTTTTTGCTAGGTCATCTGGGTGAACTAAAATCTGGTTGTAACCAGAAAACCCATCGAGTAATGAGATCCTAGTTGAACCTACCACCCTTTATAATATGTGATCCATTTTCGGGAGAGGGTAGTTGTCCTTGAGTGAAAATTTATTGTGATTCCTAAGGTCAAGACATAGTCTAATCTTACCAGTTTTCTTTCTTGTGGGCACCAAATTTGAAACCCAATTAGAGAATCTAATTGGTGCTATGATCTTGGCTTCGTACATTCTTTTGATTTCCTTTTCAATAGAAGGCAATAGAATAGGATTAATCCTCCTAAGCTTCTGTCTAAATGGTTTCTGGTTTTCTTCTAAGGGGATGCTATATTGTATTATGGTGGTGTCATAGGACTTGAGGTCCTCATAACTCCAAGCAAAGACATCTCGGAATTCCTTTAATAGTTCAATGTATTTCACGTTTTCAATAGGAGGTTTGGATTTTGAAATTTTTATCAATTTAGGATCTTCCTCAGAGCCTATGTTACACTCCTCTATGTCATATTTTAAGGGTTCCATTTTCAGTTTTCTAGGGACATCATTTGAACGAAACAAGTCTGCCAAAGGAGTTAATCCTTTGGGAAAAAAGTTGTCTTTGAGATTGATGATTTCATAGTCTTCGTCAATTATATCATCAATTTCAACTTGCTTTAGGTTTTGAATATCTGACTTTGTAAACTTTGTGGGATGGAATCTATCTATCTTTTCGTCTTCTAATTTGTTAATTCCTATTTTATTTGTGAAATAATGATCTAATGTTATGTAAGTATCTATGTTTCTATTTACAAATTCTTCCTCTAAAGTTAGAAAATTGTTTATTTGTTCGTCATTAGTGAATACTTGCCAGTTTTTCAAGTTGTCAGGGATAGTAGGTTTGTGCCTAACCTTAATAATGTACTGATGGTTCGGTTGAAATGGTAACTTACAAGTGCTGGCAAACATTGCTAAACTATGAGCTTGCATACTGTGTTTTCTTGCGATGACTGCAAGCTTAGTTTCTAAAAAAGTATTCAATATTTCTACAACTGTTCCTCTATAAAAACCTATCCTAGGATCTCTAGTCATATATACAACATTGATTTGTTTTATAACCAACTCAGAATCTCCCATAATAGAAACTCTTATGGCTCCTAACCTTTTAACCAATTTGAGACCTAAAAGAAGTGCTTCATACTCAGCCATGTTGCTGTTGCATTTGAAATTCAGACTGTAGGCATGGCCCTCTGAATGATCATTCTCTAAATTGTAAATCCACACTCCTACTCCTGCACCTAGTTTGTTCACTGACCCATCAAATTTAAGATGCCATAGTATTTCATGTTCATAATTCTTATTGTCTGGGGGAAAAAAAATTTCTTTGATTAAGGAATATTGATCATCTTTTTTATCTAAAAACTCTTGAATTTGGGCAATTTGATTTTCTGCTGCAACTGCAATTTCTTTTGGTTCTAAAGTATTGCTTTTTGAAGTATTTTCTTGGATTGATTCAACATTGTACAAAATGAAAGAATCAATGTCAGAATGAATGGAATATATAGGAAAATTTTGAGGCCTAGGCTGCCTACTCATTACATATTTCATTAGGGTCTCTCTGTACAGTTTTTTAGGATTTCCAAAGATAGAAATTGTGGCATATGACATGTCAAGTTGTAAAGATCCTTGGAGTTTGGTACCCCATGATCTATACAATAGCATTCCATATTTAGGTGGTATATCAACAACAATGATGTCCATAAGAATGGTCTTAGCAAGGTATTGTGTTATGGAAACGCACAGGTATTTATTAGTCCTAGGCACTTAACTTGACTTGAATCAAATGAAAATAGGTCTTTGTAAGGCCTAGTGATATCCAAGTTCAATTTCTTGATAACAAATTTAAGCATTAGATTGTGTGAAGCCCTAGAATCTAGCATAGAATTGTGTAGGATTTTATCGTGAATGTTAAGGCTAATGTAAAAGGGTGGTATCCCTCCTTCCACTGGTTTTCCATTAACATCAGGACCAAAAATAAGCTCAGACTGATCATCAAATAGGTTAATAGAGTATTCATTCTCAATGAAGTTTAAGGATTTGCTTATTTGAGATTTGTAAGTTTCATGTTTTATGAACTCTGTTAAGGGAACTGAGATTTTCAATTTGGTTGCCTCTGCCTCGAAATTGAAAGGCAAAGGGGATTTCTCTACTTGAGTGTTTCAAACTTTAACAACAAGGTTTGGAGTAGATTGCTCCTCTTTTTCTGTATTTGAAGTCTTTTTCTGAGAATTTTCTAAGGTGATGTTTGGAATTTCTTCCACTATCTCCTTGGAGGGGATTGAGGTGGATGGTTGATTATCAATGGGTTGGTCATTGGTTACATCTACAATGGTGGGACTAGGAGGGTTCTGATTTGATCCAGAGAGGATTTGGAGAGTTTTTGTAACTAGAACTGCTTCAATTTTCTTAGGTTGATTTGATACTGCTTTCTTCCTTTGGTCAGGAGTATCAGTGTTCTTTTTACTCCTCAAATTGTACTGTTTGTGCACTTCGAAGATAACAGAATCATACCCTTGCTTGTAATCGAATGATTCTCTGGATTGGGTCTGTAATTGCCAAAGTGTTTATAATTCCTGATCACCTTGAGTCAAGAAGACAGTTTCCTCCTCATCTAATATCATTAAGTTAATTTGTGTGTCTTGTTCAGGGTCTTTTGAATGGGACGTTTCAGCATAGTTTTCTTGAAAAGGAGGCCTAATATTCTAATCAAGGCCATTTTTTCCAATGTTCTGATTTTGATTCTTTCTAAAGTTTGGATTTCTAAGTGGAGGTGCCTATTGATTATCCCAGTGAGGCTTCCTTTCAGTGTTCTCCATCCTATCCATCAGTTTTTGCATTCTTTTGGCTAGGCCATCCATTTCAAGGTCAAAGGGTGAGGCTTCATCTTTAAAAGTTGCTCTCCTTTTGTTTCTAACCCTAGCTCTTTTTGCTAGGAAATTAGCTTCTACACTAACCGCTACACTCTGCATGTCTTCTAGAGTTGGAGGGTTTCTCTCTCTAAGCTGGAAGGCCATATTAGTATCAAACCCTTCAGGAAACTTTATCAGAGCTAAGCTAGGCGGGGGTTTGAGATTGACTGCTATTGCATTGTATATATTGTTGAATCGAGTACAGTAGTGCTGGATTGTTTCATTTGGTCCTCTACTAATTTTTTCATATTCTGAAAGGATCTGTAGAGGGTTCTTTTTATTTTCCCATCTATTTAAAATTGCTGGTAAAATACTTCTAATGTGTTTATGATGTTAGCAGGTAAAGATATAAACCATGTTCTTACATTGCCAGCTAAAGTCTAAGCAAACAGTCTCATTTATATTCAATATCAATTTCAAGTAATTCAAAATGATCTATCATCTTTTTTGTGTGCCGTTGTGCTGTATAGGGTCCTATGCCATCAAATTGGATGATTTTGTTCTAATAGTATTGTGGCATGGCACTTAGTGGAGCAGGCAACATAAGAGGAGCATATCTGTTTGCCATGGCTCTAAGTTGCGCAGGACTAAGAAGGGGATTTTGGGTTCCCAAGGAGGATACAAGTGGTGTTGAGCTACTGGGAGTAATGGGTGACTGATGTGTAATGGTAGGTTAGTGGGGAAGTGAAGGTATAAATGGAGGTGAGGAATGAACTTTAGAGATGGAAGGGAATAATGGTGAACTAAAGGAAGCTGAGCTTGTTTCATAAAGTTCAGAGATATTAGTAGTAGTGAGGGATGACTGAGGGTAATTTAGAATATAATGATCAATTGACAAGTTTTCCCTTTGGACTTCAAGTTCAGCTCTAAATTATGGATCTAGAACAATGTCATCAAGTGCACTGTCATACGTGGTTCTAAATAGGGAAAGGTCAAAATATTAATCAAGGGGAGGTCTTCTAAAAACAACCGCTCATCTGGGCAGGAATCTACTTTAATTGAAGGTGTAGGATTGACTGAACTTTCTTGTCTTCTAGATATTCTTGAAATCAAATTGGGATCGTCAAATACTTGGTGAGGGTTTGGATCAGGATTGGCCCTACTATAATGAGTTCTCCACGAAGCCAGATTTCAAGATTTTCCTAATTACTTTCTTTTTTGTGAAATTTTATAAATAACTTCTAATAAACCCTTCAAGAGGCTTGAAATAAAAATTTGAAATTTCTCAAAGGTTGATTAAGACTTAGGGTTTGAATCCCTAGTATGGTCACCACTATGTTATCACTCGAAAGTCTTCCCTAGAAGTTATCAAAAGAAGGAATAATCCAAGGTAACCACAAACCTAATCTTTTAGAGTCGGGTTCTAGCCAACCTAAGTCTAGAGAGGGCTCGCTCTTTATAATTTAACTTTGTTTTGGGTGGGATTTTAGGCTAGTTCTTAGTGTTCATAAGGTTTTGAATTTGGTTGGGTGGTGGAGTTCTAAGGAAAGATAGATGGAGCAAGGCCTTCAAGCAATTGGGAAATGGAGTCAATCAAAGGAATGCTTAACTGGACCAGATAACTAAAGGGAGTGTTCAAATGGTCGGCTAGCAAAGCAGAAGGAAAATCTTCAGGTTCAATGGATGAGATAGTCCTAACCAGGGTGAAAGGGAAATGAAGAATCCTTAGACCGAGATCAAGATGAAGAGCAGGAAGTGATCATGAGCAAAGGGAAACTAAGAATCCTTTACTATAGACCAAGTGGGAAACTACGGAAGTAAGGG
Source organism: Pinus tabuliformis (assembly GCA_031772625.1). Lineage (NCBI taxonomy): Eukaryota > Viridiplantae > Streptophyta > Pinopsida > Pinales > Pinaceae > Pinus > Pinus tabuliformis. Next base: position 1,186,170,507 of record CM062816.1, on the reverse strand, counting down.
AGCATTTAAGAATTCCCTAACTAAGATAGCTTAGCAGAAAACATTAAGAATGTAAATAGTCAAGACAAAGGGCATTAACGCCAATTTTGAAATATCATTCCTAGTTTACCATTTAGATTTATGATTATTAATAAACGTAGAGAAAAACAATAATACACACGAGATAAAATACTTATTTGATTTCTACTTTACACAATAATTTCATGAAATGTCTTTACTTTATTCCTTGATCTAGCAAGCCAATCCAGTCTTGATACAATAACACTCAAAATTGATAGGAAAATGTCTAGCGAAATGTCTTTGAATCCACCCTAAATACTTCGAAATGTGAAGTATTTATACAAAAAATATTTACAAAATATCTCATAATAGTTTGAGAATTAATGTACGAAATCAAAATATCTTCAAGCATGAAGATAGAGACAGATGGAAAACTGCATCATGATGTACCTTTTATTGTGGTAGTGCTGGCTGTTGCAGTTGAACTTGAGCCCTTTTAAGCTAGCTGATATGTGTACGCTGGAATCATCTTTGTCTTTAACCTTTGATTGGTACTCTTTAACTTGTTACTCTTTGACCCTGTTTACTTGTTTCATCTGGGTGCCATTTAGATTTAGTATGGTAACTTATAGTAAATCCGTCAAATTTTTCAAACCCTTCATTTTCAAGTAACTTTACCTTGAGCATCCTTCTATATATCTTGCCTGCTTCTGTGTATTATGAAAATTTTGGCTTGGTGATAAATAGATGTTTCACCTCATGCTCTAGGAAGAATAGATTTTCTAAAGTATCATATAATACTTTCCCTATTGGCAATGCTTTGACTCCTAAAGTGCTTGCTTGTTCCTTAGATAATTTCTTCAATATGTCAACATAGTCCAATTGGGTCATAAGTTTGTCATGGATTACCATGGGATTGGGAAGGCCTTTATCCGTCAAAATTTGAAGCTTTTCCATGAATCTGTCAGTACCAACCTGCATGTTATGGCATTTTTTCTCTAGGTTAAGCATAATGTTTCTTTTAGAAAGAAGCTTTTTAATTTTAATGATGGCTTCAGCTTTGTCCTCAACACCAAGCTCATTTAGTTCATGCCTATCCTTGTTGTTCAAGAAATTGATTAGTCGATTAGCATCCTCATGCCGGTCTCCTAGGTCTCCCTTTAACTTTTGTATTGCTTCGATGGCCACTTTCACCAATTCTGTTTGCTTGAATATTACTTAAATTGATGGCCAAATATCATTAACGGAGTCAATGATATTGGCCTAGAGCATCTCCAAAATTTGTCCTAGTGGCTTTTGCAATCTTAGATCCTTCTCTAGGAACTTAATCTTCTCACCCATCCTTAGCACTTTCTGTGCTTATTCTTTCTGTTGTATTTGGGAAAGCTTACAGTCAGTTTCTAGGCTTTCCATTTTCTCCTTAAGATTTTTTAGCTTTGTTTCTTGGATGGACATTTTCTCCATGATTTCCACTAACTCTGTTGTCTTCTCTGTTGAAGTACCTGTTGGAGCTGTTGGTGCTAAAGAGGCTGCCAATGTTGAAGGGACTGTAGTTGTTATTGTGGGAATTGTAGTTGTGGAGGTAGTGGGAAATTCTATCTATTTGGACTGAATCACTGTGTCCAATTCTTTCTCTATTTCTTTCAACTAGTCATTTAGGTTGAGGACCAAGTCCATAAGCTCTTCTTATCCTTTTCGTGTTTCCAGGACTTCTGTTGTTTGTGGATAATGTAATGGTGGAATTTTTAGTTGCTTCTTCAAAGAAACTATGTCATCATTCTTCTTCTTTATCAGCTTTTTAGTGGCATTTACATCTTTGGGATCATGTCCCAACTCAATGATTAAGTCCTCTAAGGACTTGATTTTGGTATCTTTTGCCTATGAAGAGACCTTCTTCAATTTGAACTGAGCTGATCTATTATTCAGGGAGTTTTGAAATTGGTGGGTTGCAATGGCTTTGCTTGTTGAAGTGGAATATACCATCTCCTCTGTTTGTTTGTGCAACTCAATCTCGTCAATAGGATGGATTTCCATTGCCAGTACTTCAAAATCTATCATTTTGTAGTCTACTGTTGTTCTAGGTTACTGAGTGGTGGGCTTCATGAAAGTCATCTGCATTTTTCCTTCTTTCACATCAAAGGCTGGCATAAGCCTTGTCTGGTTGGTAGGTACCATTTTTAAGTATTGTGCATAGCTTTCGGCTTTTAGCCTTTCATTCCTAGCCTTTATTTCTTTGTACTTTTCTCTGATATCCTAGTCTTGGTCAGCTGGCATCCTAAATAAGGGCGTTTCCACACTTTGTTGTCTTTCCAACATCTGAGCATGTGATGTGTAAGGTTCTTGTGTGCCTCTAGAGGGAGTAGCATGCTTGCTCCCTTCTCTTTCTATGCTTGTTGCTCCAACTGTTTCTTGTGTGAATTCCTACTCAGAGAAAGGATTTAACCTTTGCCTTTTGACATATTTTTGTGAAGTTGCTCTTCTTGAAGGAGTGGCCTCCTCCCTATTCCTTTTGAGGCTTATTTCCCCATTTAGAGGAGTTTGAAAGTTAGGGGGAGTACTCATATTGGGTTGTTGTGTACCTATTTGAGCTAATTCCTCTGATAGGTCTAGTTGTTCTGACTTTTCTTGCACCGAGGACTCTTCTTCTGTATGTTTTTTCACTATGTGCCTGTGATTCTCCTTGCGCTTGAGATTCTCCTAGCACCTACAAGAAATAACCTTCATCAAGGCTTTTCTCTAGATCAATTAGTGCATTTTCAACAACAACTTCAGTGCTATCTCTGTCCACTAGAGTATTCTCCACCCATTCATATTGATTTGCATATCTCTCTATTTCAGGGATTTGGTGGTGAATGGAGTCATCTTATTTTTCTGTCTTTTGTTGCACATGAAGTCACAATGATCATATTTCCACATGAAGCTTTGTTTTAGACTGATTATATGAAGGATTTCTTCTACTTCTCTTCCAGCTTTTTTGTTATTACATACATAGGGGCCTAGTTGATCTTTGATTCTGAGTTGGGCCTTCTTTTTGGCTTTAAAAAAATGTACGTCATCTATGTTGATTATCTACTTGTAGTACTCCAGAGCAAATAAACTCATTGGGAGGTATCTAGGTAGTTTATATGGGGCCAAATCACAGCCATAGATCCTAATTTCTATGTGATTTTGGTCTAAGTACCAATCTACTACTTTGTGTTGTTTTGACAGCAACAAGATCCTTTTGATGTCTGAACTGATTCTTGGAGGAGGACTTCCTAGTAGCATGGTCACTACTGGATATACATAAAGACCTATGAAGTCTATATATGGATATGGGAATTCATTCTTATGTATCAAAGGATTCCAAAAAATTACTAACCTAGGATGACCTTTAGTGTCAATCTTTTGGAGAGTGAATGGGAACTTGTCAGCTTAATAGTATAAGAAAAGGTGGTACAAAACTGAAGAATATTTAAACACTCTTTCATTACTCATTCTCAAAAATTGTTCATGCATCATATCGGCTATGTACTTGGCATAATCATACATGACAACAGAGCGTTTTCATGGAGTAAAAATGGACATGAAGGCTAAATTGATTTCATCTATGTAGTCACTAGTGGTATAGCCTAAAACACAAGAGATAATTGCTACTATATCTTGACCAAATGGGGAAAATATGGTAGCCACATATGGAGGGGCTTTTGTTGGGACATGCTTTCCCTCCCTGATGAAAGTCTGAAGCATTTCAACAATATTGGTAGTGGTAAGCTTGGGAAATTGGTTTAGCAAGTCTCCAATGGAAATAGGGGTTAAGTTCTGCCCTAGCTATAATTGCATCATTTCATTGATGGACTCAGCATGAATGGTGAAAAGTATGGTTTGGTCAGGGTACATCACTACTCTTTGACTGGGAATGTTGTTTGCATGACAATAATGAATGATTTCTGGGAAAATCTGCACCTTAGGGAATTGATACTTTGGAAAATTAGACTCCCAAAGACCTATTTGATAAGCTTGGTTTAGGTATTGGTCCCTGTAACTGTACTACAGTTTGATAGGGATTCAAGGACATAAGTGTCCTTAATTTGAAAATCTTTATCTGCTAGAGGGAGATTGTCCAATTCTAGGTGAGGAGTGGTAATTAGCCTGACATCAATGGCAATAGGGGCAGACATTCTTAGTTTTTGTGGATTTAAGAATGGGGAAAAGGGGTTTTTCAGTCAATTAGGGCAACTGGGTTCAAATATAGAGTATTATTGGGTTGATGTGAAGTTCTTTTACTGAATTTCTTATTAATTCCAAGCAATAGAGTAACTGGTTCAAAATGAGACAAGGTTTCTGGTGAATTTGGATAAATACCTGGAATTTTTGGGAATTTTGGCTCTAAACGGGTCGACAGCGACTGTGCACGGTTTACAGAAAGTCTGCACGAACTGGAGGGTGGACTGTGAGTTCAATGGCTTCCGCGGGTTAGTGGTTGGACGTCATCAATCATGTGCATGAAGGTCTGGAGCGTTATTTTCGTGATAAAATAAGAATAGTGAGGTTTTTTTGCTTTATTAACAAAGTCAATGATTGGTGGGTATTTTAGGAACAATGGTACTTTTAGCATTTAATGGAGGTGACGTAATAGTTTTGGGGTGTAGTGGGAGACAGTAATCAGGTTTTTTCACACAACTTATGAGCGCTGGGTGGTTTTGGGGGGGGGGCCACTCGATTCCATTCAGCAGGCGACATGTAGCTACGGGGGCGCAAGGGAAAACAACCCATTTCGGGCGGGTAAATCTAGGATTTCAGGCCCGTGCAAATTGGATTATGAACGTTGGATGTGGGCCTTCAGATTAGATGGTGATCGGTTAATGGAAATGCGCAGATGGTAGTGGGAGGGCTTGACGGGCAATTAAACATGGTGGTTTTAATTTAATTTAGGGTTAAGGCGGGGTTAAGGGAGCGGGAGTAATTCTATTGGTGAAAGGTTTGAATTTTTAATTAATCGCAAATTGATTAATTTATGTTGTTTGTCGGGGTCTTATTTATAAAATTTATATTACAAACTTGGGGATGGCATATTATCATTAAAGGGATTTATTAAATACATAGGGGAAAGGTTTATTTTTGGGAGTTAATATATAAACAAAATTAAAAGTTAATATGAATGAAAGCGGTAAATGGATTTAGAGCTAAGTACAATGTACATTTACAATTCATTGGCTTTGTATAAACACATTATAACTTAGGCTTACTGTTATTTTTGTGGGTTTTCTTAGGAAAATGGGTTTACTTGGGGGTAATGGCTTTTCCTTAGGAAAAATGGTGTTTTACCTTAGGAAAAGGGATTTTTTTGGGAAAATGAGGGAGAGTGAAGGGGGTTAATATTTGTGAGGGAAATTTCAATACTTACGACCTATAAGTCATTGGGTCAAGGGTCTAGTCCCTCCAGAAGTCAAAGAAATGCTTTGACCCCCTTTGACTTAAGATTTTTGGTACTTAAGACTTCTCATTGGAAATTAGTTAAGTGAAAGTGAAGTGAATGATGGAAGTTAATTAATTTCTTTTGTAGACTTAATGCATCTCCAATTTTTCATTCATAGTTAGAACTTTCAAAATGAGAATGATTAATATGATTTTTTGTGTAACAATCATCATAATTTTTGCAACCTTTCTTTTACTTACCCATCTACTCACCCTACCATTTTTACTTCTCTTTATTAGGGTTCACTTAAGCAGGCAAACCCTTATCAAAACATTTTTCTTTTATTTTACAATAATAATCTAACTAACTCTAACCTTATTACATCCAAGCGCTCAGATTAAACAATTGAGCTCCTTTTATTCACTCTACCTAATCTAATTGGCAAGATTACACTGTTTGGTTAGATCTTTATTCTCTATCTATAAGCATGAAATTGAAAGCATGAAATAGCCAAGTTTAAACATTTTGACTATCATGGATTCTGCCATAGGTTACAAAATGCACAAAATCATTTATTTTGTACAAAAAGTAAATAGTAGTGGCATTTTGACTTGCACACTTTCATGGCCTTTTTTCTTTTCTTGGGGTTCATATTATTTTTTTTAATCTTTTTTGACCTTTTTTATTGTTTTTGTCTTTTGATTTTTCTTTTAAGACATACGCTCTTTACATTTTTTAACTTTTTGAATATGGAAAACATTTGCAAAAAATAAAAGGTATGTACATATTACAGGTTTAATCTCAGCCATTCAAAACTTATGACTCCTATTCGTATAGGAACCTAACACTTTCAAATCTATGATTATGATGAAAATTTAAAATCCCAATTAACTGATTACCAGTTATGAGGAAAGGCTACCTTGTGGTGGAGGAAGTAAAAGCAGTGCATGATATTGATGAGAAGTCGATTACTTAGGAACCATTGCAGAAATACTTCAAGAATAAATATCTAACAATTTTTTTTTTTACGATGATAAAGCTAAAGAATTTCACGAGTTAAGGTTAGGATAGCTAACTATGGATGAATATGTGGCCAAATTTACCTCTTTATTACGATATGTACCATATTTACGAGAAGAGAAAGATAAGGTGCAAAGGTTTATTATTAGTTTGTCAATGCATGCGAAGGAATGACTTGAGTTTGATTATCTGAAAACTATGGATGGCATTGTAAGGAAAGCGCGAATCAGATATCAGCAGATGCAGAAAAATGATAATGGTAAGGTTTGGATCGATAAGAAGGGACAAAGAAATGTATAGAATAGTAGAAATAATAGAATAATTAATCCCAAAGGTACTTTTAAGGGACAACAAGGAAAAAATATGGAGAAAAATCAACAGAAACTTAGATCTCCAAATAAGACCAGACCACTGGAACCATCTACTAAGTCTGAGGGTAATCAAGGATAGCAACCCCCATTGCAAAGATAGGGCTGTGCAGGACCACATTATGTTAAAAATTGTCCCTAACGTGGAAGAATTGAATTGGTTGACAACACATAAGAAACCTCTACAATAGCGGATTTGCCCAAGAAAATACTGAAAATTAATGTGGCACTAGAAGATCGTCAAGTGGAGTACCAACCCAACAACATTGAAGTTGAAGGTAAGTTGTTCAAGCATATTGTTTCTGTTTTAATGGATCATGGTGCCAGTTTAAGTTATGTGAGCCCTAAGATTATGTTAGTTACAAACTTGAAAGTTTAAAAGTCCATGACTAGTACAACTAGCCACAAAAGCAAAAAGGCATGTGATGGCTAAAGTAGAAAACTATTTAGTTGAGTTAGCAAATCAACCCATAAGAATATATTCAAATGTTCTACCATTGGGGGTCCTATGAGGTTCTAATTGGAATGGATTGGTTAGAATCCCATTGGTCTCTGGTTGATTGCAAGGAAAAAACTGTTAGTTACATGAATGAAGTGGATGCCATATGTGAGAATCGGGGAGTTAAATGGTCCATATAGTTGATACCAAATACTGCCTCCGAGTTAGGAAAATGCTTATGAAAAGGCTGCCAGATATATGCAGTCCAGCTAAGTTATTCTACATTTAAGGAGAAGATGTATGATCTAGGAAATCTACCTCTAATTCAAGAATTCGTAGATGTATTCCGTGAAGAGATACCGGGGTTTCCACCCAAAAGAGATATATATTTCACTATCGAATTAATTCCAAGAAATACCCTGGTATCAAGAGCTCCCTATAAGATAAGTGTGCCAGAGCTCAATGAATTAAAAATTCAATTATAAGAATTGTTGGATAAAAACTATATTTGTCCTAGTCTATCACCCTAGGGAGCCCCAATGTTGTTCATTTTAAAGAAGGATGGAACCCTAAGGTTGTGCATCGATTATCAAGCACTTACAATTGTCTTCCAGACCCTAAGGGAAAACCAACTATATGAAAAATACAACAAGTCTGAATTCTACAAAGAACAAATACAGTATCTAGGACATATTATCACACAAGAAGGTGTAGCAATAGATCTAGAGAAAATGAAATTGATGATGGAGTAGGCTATCCGTAATAATGTGGTAGATATTTGTTCCTTTTTGGGGTTGGTTAGATACTACCATCGCTTTATTGAAGGATTTTCTAAAGTGGCTCATCGCTTGACTTCTCTGTAGAAAAAGGGAAAGGTGTTCAAGTGGTTTATGGAATGCCATCAAATTTTGATCAGTTGAAGAATTTGCTAACCATTGCACCGATTCGAAGGATAACACATCCAAATAAAGAATTCTTGGTTTGCGCAGATGAGTGCCAAACTGGAATTAGGCGCATATTGATGTAGGAGGGTCAAGTGGTTGTGAATGAATAACGAAAGCTAAAGGACCATGAGCAACACTATTCAACCTATGATTTATAGCTTACAACAATAATTCATGCCTTAAATATTTGGCAACATTATCTTCTAGGGAAGAAACTTATGCTTATGAGAGATCACAGTAGCCTAACTAATTTCTTTCATCAACTAAATTTGACCACCCTTCAGGCAAGATGGACTACGTTTTTAAGCAAGTTTAACTTTGACATCAAGCATATGAAGGGCAAGGGAAATCAGGTGGTCGATGCTTTAAGTTGAAGATTGAATTGTATTTATGAGATTGATGTTAGTAAAATAAATTTTGACTTTCCAAATCACATTAAATAAACATTTGTAAAATATCTTAAATATCATTTCTTATGTCTGTGGATGAAACAGGAAGACAAATCAAAAATAAATTTGGGCTATATTGCTAACAATGAAGGTATGCTAGTATATAGGAATCGCATATATGTACCCAACCAACAAGATGTTAAAATATTTATTCTATATGAATACCACCGAAACCCATATACTACACACCCAGGGTACCAAAAATTAATTACAACATTAACGGGAGATAATTTTTGGTCGGGTATGAAGGAAAAGGTAGCATAGTACTTAGCATAGTGCTTAGAATGCTAATAGGTAGAGATAGAGCATCAACATCCTACTGACGTAATTCACCCTCTGCCTATTCTAGAGTGGAAATCGGAAGTTGTAATATTAGATTTTATCACTGAGTTGCCAAAATCAAGAAGACGGAATAACTCCATAACGGTAGTAGTGGATAAATTAAGAAAGGTTACAAATTTTATACTCGTACAATCAACTTATAAGGCAGTACAAATTGCTGACATCTTTATGAAATCAATTTTCAAGTTACACACGGTACTTAAAATGGTAATCTCAGAAAGATACATAAAGTTTATGTCTTCCTTCTTGAAGGCCTTTTTTACTGGTCTAAGCACCCATATACAATTTAGTACTGCCTATTGCCCACAAACAGATGGGAAAACTGAAAGAGTCAATTAGGTCCTAGAAGATTTTCTTAGGATGTATGTGATGCAACAACCCACAAAATTGGAGGAATGTTTACACTTTGTGGAGTTTGCATATAAAAATAGTTATCATGCATCATTAAAAATGAGCCCATTTGAGGTATTATATGTAATAAAATGTAGAATACGTAGAAATTGGAACAACATAAAGGATAAGTTTATGTTACGACCAGAGATGCTTAAAGAGATGGATGCTACAATGAAAAGGTTTAGTACAACATAAAGGCAGCCCAGGATCAACAAAAAACTATGCTGACCAACGGAGAACCTATTGAGAATATCAAGTCAGAGAACATTTTTATTTGAGGGTAAAACCCAAGTGAATTACTTTAAGGTGGAGCGGATGCTCCAAATTAGCCCCTCAATTTTGAGGCCTATTCCAGATCATTGCTATAACTAGCCCAGTGGCTTACTAGTTAGCCTTACCCAGTCATTTACATGTGCACAATGTGTTTCATTTTTCTTTGTTAAAGAAATATATACACGACCCTAAACACATCATTCATTGGAACAATGTACGAGTAGTGGAAATAGTTTTTTCTTAAAAAAAAAAAAAAAACTATATTTCAAGCATATTGCTGAGAAATAACAATAATCATGTTTGATGGTAGGTCGAAGCAGACGTGGAATTTTTGTTTGAGCCCTTGCGTATTCTCGATCCGAGAGAAACAACATTGTGAAAATGAGTTATCCCCCAGGTTTAAGTGAAATGGTAGAAATTTATTCCAAAAGAGGCTACGTGAGAGGACGAACAACTCATACAGAAAGAATATCCAAGCATGTTCCAAAGGCAAGAAAACACTGGGGACAATGTTTCTCTTGAAGGGTGGAATCTTAACACCTCGGTGTTAGGAGGATGATTCTCAAGAATTACTTTGTTTTGCTTCACTTCACTTTACTCCAACTAAACTCGCACAAAGACTTGATTTAATTTGATGATGTCATGTTAATATGAAACTAATTATAAATTTTTGGTGAAGAGAAGTCGACCACAAGTCACGGGGATAGAATAAAGAGAAAATATTTCATACCTAGAACCAGTTAGAATAAATAAATAGTTGGGAATGTAGTTACCTTCCCAACTTCTCTCCCAAGAAAGAAAGACCTTGGAAAAGAGGCCAATAGGATAAAGGTACTTGAGGCAAGGGAGAACATAAAAAAAAAACAGGAAAACTTAAAGAATTGTTGGTTCGGTACTCGAATTCAAAATCCTTGAGTTGGTTAGGTAGTGGGATTCACTAAAGGAACAGAACCCTAAGATTGAAGCTGAATGAGACCAGGCGATCTAGGGACTGACACGAAGAAAAGTAAACTTCTCTTGTGTATGAAATCGACTTGGGGTGAGTTCCATAAGTGTTCTAGTTATCATAGGTTTGGAGGAATGTTTAATTCTCTTATGGGATTGTGGTTGGAAAATAAGTAAAGTACATATAAGTATATATATATTGAATTATTTTTTTAATTAGTAGGGATTGGTTCTCTTTCTTAATTCAAGGCTATGTATTCCATTAATTACAGGGTTCCTTATCTGTTTAATGAAAGGAAAAGATTCCTACATGAATTTATCACCGTGCATCAATATATCAGATACAAGTTGAATCATAATCTATGAAATCACAAGGAAACATTATTTATAGTCTTTTACTATGTTGGACATTACTCTACTTACATTGAAAGGTAATAAGAGAAAATTAAACAGGAACATAAACTAGAAAAGTGTATACATGAAAAGTCTTCAGAATCATATATTTCATGTAGAATAATATGAACAAAGTTTCATCCCATTTATAGGAATGAATTACCTATAAAACCGACTTTGAAATTTCCTAATTATTTAACAAAATTGTATTTATAGTATATAACCGGGAAGTTGAGTTATTTCCTTGGGCCAGCTAGTGAAGTAGCACCTTGGGAATAGTCTTGAGTTCCTCTTGTCAATTCAGGAATGAGCCATAGATAACCCATAAACTTCATCGGTAATTTCTTTAATAAGAGTATAATCAAGAAAACTAAAAGAAAATACTAGAGACATAACTGGCGACAAAGAAACAAGGTATTTTCATTTCATTAATACTAGAGTATTATTATCAAAATTTAAAGAAGCAAAAAAAAATTGATACAGATTTAAACAGGAACACAACAAATTACAAAGATAACCATAAACACAGAGATGCAGTGAAGATAATACTTCATATCATTAATGTAAAATACTGAAATACGCTTATAAACATAAATGGAAATAAACCAAGGAAGGCGATGGTAACTTATCTCTGAGAAGAGATGTGGTGTCTACATGCCTCTGAACTATGTTACAATGAGTCTCGAAGGCCTATTTATTGTTGAGAAATAATCGAAAACCCTAAACATCCAAAAACCTAACCCTAGAAGATGAAATGCTAAACTGTTGGCCCCATTTGGATAAAGTGGTAAATCAACTTCCTATGGTCGTAACGTTGGCATACGATCTTTGTTTGATGCACACAATATCTCGTTAGAAAGATCTATCTGAGAACTACAACTTTTGGAAGAGGAAATTAGTCTATGGACCCATGTTTCTCCCCATTTTCCCAAAAAACTTCATTTAGTGCCTCAAAACGGCTCCGGAAGCTCAGGACCCAAAAAATTGCTACAAATATTAAATTGTGCTATAATTAAAGACACTAAAAGACTTAAAGAAACAATGGTGGGGGGTCAAAGTAGACTTTTCGGGTTACCACCAATATCCATCTAGATCATTCCTCCACCATTAGGAATCAATGGTCCCCATTGCATTGAGTTCCTCCATGAGATGAGGAAACTTCTGTTGAACTTGGTCCCTGGTGAGCCACTTGCCCTAGTGAAGGTGTTGGTCTACTTTGACAACTCGATAGAGTTGGATATTCTATTGGCAAGTGTGCTTGATCTGTGTGTCCATGATCTGATCAATTACATCTTGTTCCATGAAATCTATATCTAACTCTATGGGTGTGAGTTATTCTGTAATGTTGGATATGTCTAGTAATGGTGGAAAGTATGGTCGAAGCCAGTCCACATTGAACACTGGGTGCAGGCCAAGGAATGGGGGAATGTTGAGCTCAAATGCATTGTCTCCCACAACCTTGGTAATGGTGTAAGGACCATGTTAGAGCGGTCTGAGTTTTCAATAGGCTCTGGTAAGGCGTTCCTTTTGCAAATGCAACCAGACTTTGTCGCCCACCTGAAACTTGTGTGGCATCTGATGTTGATCATGTCATTGTTTGTACTTGGAATTTGATTTCTCCAGAATGTCATGGACCTGCTAGCGAATATCTTGGATGTGCTTAATGAAGCTATTTTCATTATCTGTTTTGGACTGGACATGAGCCGAATCTGCGTGAGTAGCTACAAATGGCATGGTCACATCAATGGGACATAGTGGATGGAATCCCAAGCCCACTTGAAAAGCGTTGCCGTCAGTCGAGCTGTGGAGAGACCGGTTGTAGCTGTGCTGAACATCGGGGAGGCTCTCGTCCCATGTGAGTGGATGCTTGGAGTTGTACAAGCACAGAATGTGTACGATCATCCTGTTGACAACCTCTGTCTGGCCATCAATTTGAGGATGGAACGTTGTGGACTTAGTGAGTTCGGTGTCCAGCATCGACTAGAGACTAGACCAAAATGTACTGAGGAACCTACTGTCTCGATTTGATATGATAGACTGTGGGATCCCAAAGTTTATTCACACTCATAAAAAGAAGATCTTAGTAGTGACTTCTATTGTGATATTCTTCTTGGAGGCCACCCTAATGGCCATCTTCGAGAACCTGTTGACGACCACAAAAACACAATCATTTCCATGCCTATTGCAAGGAAGGCCTGACATGTAATCCATGGAGATGGATTCCCAAGGTCGACTAGGGGTAGGCAGCAAGGTATAGAGGCCTTGCTTCTTGATGGTCGGTTTGGAAATGGCTCAGGTAGTGCATGATCTGATGTACTCCCTGACATCCTATCAAAGATTTGGCCAATAGAAATACTTTTGTAGTACTGCCACCATTTTCTCGACCCCAAAATTCCTAGTTGCCTGACTGTAGTGTGCTTCCCAAATCATCTTTGCACGATCACTTGAAGGAACACAAAGGTGACCCATGTGGCATAACAGGGAATCCTGAAGGTGAAAATCTAGAACATGATGACCCTCCAAGAGTGTCTGGTATGTGTGGCAGAATTCTGGGTCACTTTTGTAGAGAAGTGCCCAATCAGAAGTCTTGTGCCCACAAGAGTCAAGAACGGTGGTTAACGCCATGATCAGTGGTCAACTAAGGCAATCTGCAACATTATTGGTGTTTCCCTTCTTATACTTGATATTCAAATGGAACTGTTGCAGTTATGTGGACCACTTCTGATGGCGATCATTCTGCAACTTCCCTTGGGTCTGTATGAATTGCAGGGGTCGGTGGTCTATGTGGATGACCGTTCCTTCCCCAAAATGTAATGCTTCCATTGTCAGTAGGCCTGCACAATGGAATACATCTCTTTGTCATAAGTGGTATAATTCCAGACTGTGTCTGAAAGTTTCTCACTGTGATATGCCACTAGATGTCCATGTTAAGTAAGGACTGCCCCAATAGCATAGTTAGAGGCATTTGTCTTGACCTCAAATGGTTGTTGCAAGTCTGGTAATGGAAGCACTGGTGCCGAGAAGAGGCGATCTTTCAACTCTGTGTTATAGACATATTTGGGCACTAAAACCACAATCACATATGTCCATCAACAAAGGGCTTCTAAACCCCTAAAAGTGTTGTTTTACACCCTGAAGGAACAAGTTCAGTTGATTACATCATCTCCCAGAAGTTCTCCACGAAAAACTACTCAGAACTAGTCAAAACTGGACCATACAGACTACTCCATGCAGAGGGTGGGATGCATCTCACCTATTACACACAAGGGGTGTCATGCATACTAGAAATCCCTTCTGTAGGGTGTGATGAGAGAGAGCAAACAAATGGCTGAGGCACTTTGCTAGGTGGAAACTTAAAGAATCTTCTAGAAGCTACTCATTTGACACTTGCCTCTCTAAATTCGCCCAGAGATGAGTAAGAGATCTAAAATCTCTAAGTGGAACCAAGAACTATCAGTGAAATGACACTAATCAAAATCCTAAAAGCTGATTCACTCTCATGTAAACATTTATATATGGATCCCTCATCCTAGAGATCCAAAGGCTGGAATTTTGTAACTTGCAAGGAAGTGTTGTTGGTTTCTGTTTGAAGACATTGTTGGGTGATCTTGCTTTGTATGAGGTGAAGAGGGCTTTCATGCTAGGAGGGTGATGTTGGATCAGACAGCTTGGTTGTAATCCTTTCTTATACTACTTCTATAAATAAAGCTATTTGAGTTTTCCTCCATATGCTTGTATATCTTTGAATCTTGTATTTTTATATGCATTTATATGGTTAATGTACATTTGATCCTACATTATTTATGGTATAGATCTCTATGCTTTAATGGTATTTTGCTGCCTTGACTCTACAGGTGTTCTTTGAAGTGGGACAAGTGAGAAAGGAGTGGTGAAGGCTCTATCAAGGGAGAGAGGAAACGAGCAAGGAGACTAGCGAAAGACTAAGTTTGGTACTCCCTGCTTCTCTCATCTATCTCCCATAAAGGAAAACACAAGTGACTTTAGTTTGTTTGTTTCTAAGATAGCTACCCATCTTAGTGGGACTAGTAGCTGTGAATGGACACTAGTTTTCCAGATAACAAAATGGTGACTCAGCTGGGGAGCGGACGGTTTGCTTGTTATGTTACTGTTGTTTGCTTTATAAACCACAAACAGAGCCTGAAGTCAAGACAGCTAGCCTTCAAACTACTTTTGCTATGCAACATCAAAGTAGATCAACGCTGCTTTAGTCAATCTCCTGGTTGGTTAATGAACTAAACATCTAGCTTGCAAACATCCTAAGTGCCGTGGTGGTAGCTCAAATAATGTCATAAGATTAGCCACTATACTTTGTGTTTACTGGCAATCATTAGCTCGGCCTAAATCCCTGAACTTAGCTGCAAACTGTGAGTGAAAACCAAGCTCAATCTCATCCCTGGTCCATTACACTATCTCTTTTTGGTAACCTAGATGCATCACACCTCCCGTGTGTTACAGGTGAGATGCATCCTTATTGCCCTGTGTTACAGGTGTGATGACTAACTAAGACTATTTTTGCCTTCGGATTTTGGTTTTTTTTGCATTGTCTTCAGCTTTATTCAGTAGTTTTGCTATCTATGATCAACATATCTCTATTGAAACCATCCTCCTTTTCATTATTCAGCATCCATCAAAAGGAATTGTGAATGTTTTTTATGTGTTTTTCATCATTTACAGTTATCCTTTGTAAATAGTAGCTTAATCGAACTATCGTCCTTTGATTTGAAAGTGTTGCAAGTGTTGTTTTCAATCAAGAAAAAGAGTGTCACAAAGCATTCCTCTTTTAGATAATCGATTACACTTTTTCCATTGTATTTGATTTGAATCATTAGTATTTCTAGCATCAAAAGTAGTTTTAAATTCAAAATCGCAAAGTTTCGTCTTGACCTTACTTTCATTTTTTGAAAAGAAAATTGTTAGTACTGATGCTTTGAAAGAAGATAGTTCAGATCTATACTTAGTTTTCTTTCTGTCATTCTCACATTAAGGAAACTGAAAAACAATACATGCATGTGTATTTGCATTAAGATTACATGCTGAATTTGGTTTAGGAAAAGTGCATCTAGTGTGTGCTCTCTGCTCTATGTTGAAAGAATTTCATCTCTCTTTCGTTAGTAGCTAGGATTTTCATTGCAAAAAGAAAGTAAATGACTATTTATCATGTTAGATTGCATATTTAGGAATTGTATATCTACATCATGCGATGAACCTTAAAGGAAAACTTCTTAAGAAAGATCAACTGTAAAATAAACCTCAATGAACATAAAAAATCTTTGGAACCTAATGCACATCATTTAGAAGTCTAGGCTAGAGACGTATTCCGGTGTCATAAAGCCTGGTAACTATCATTTTCATTATAGGTTGGGTGATTCCTCCTCTTTGAGACGATAAGTGCCAGTACGGAATTGTGCTCCCACGTACCACTAAGTATATATTGGGAGACCATAATAGGCTACATCCTTTATCCTTAGGAAGTCGTGTCTGTCGCCCTATCGATCGCAATGCACTGGACATAGCATTTGGGAAGATTGACTGCCCTACCGTAAAAGGTATTATGCAGTTTTGTGATTGGTTTAGTAATCCCTCTGTCTAGATTTCCAGAGTAGTCACTTTCGTTCCTTTTCAAACTCCCTAAAAAGAAAAGGTCCATCTGAGCACTTGTCACTTCAGGCTCAATAAAAATTGAAGGCGACTAAAGTCATCTTTACCTTTATCTTGACTCATAAAAATTGAAAAATAAAGTTGTGTCAAAGAGTCATAACATTTATTTTAATCGGAATAACGTCACTGTTCCCTCGTTGGTGTTAGGTTGAAAGAATGGAGTCTACCAATCAAGGATTTCCCCTTGGGAGGAATCCTAGTCCCTTCTCCTCTTGGGGGGATGTTGATGCTCCACACATGGCTACGTTGTCCTTTACAGGACTCACAATTGGCCTGCCAGTATGGCTTTTCTCAACCGTTGTCATTCAAAACACCGCAATTCCTCAGTAATCAAATCAGCAACCAGATGATCCTGAAGTCACTCCCCCACTTTCTATTGCATTTGTTTCTCCCTCTCCTTCTTCCTTTTCACTTTTTGAAGCTAGTAACACTAAAAACCAAGTAACTAAGAAGAAGAAGAAGAATCCAATAGCAAAAGGGGGAAACTGTGCATCATCTGGCTAAAATCCACATGCTGCACCTTTGAAACCTAAATCTCCATGTGTCATTTGCAAGGGAGACCACTATCATCGAGATTGTCCCTGCATCCCATGGATCTTGAGGGACTGGTCTCCCCGCTTGCACAATCCAGTGTCTTCAACCACTGGCGATCATGTTGAAAGCACATGGTCAACTAGTGAAAACAAAGTCAATGGACAAAAAGGAAGATCTAAATATGCTTGTAGACTGTGTGAAGGCGATCATGTCCTCCACCGTTGTCCTTTCCTAGACGAAGCTAAAAGAGTCTTGGATAACCATCCTGCATCACCGCAGCAGCTTCCTCCTAGATACAAGAAACTCTTGCCCAGTCCATTGCTAGTTGAAAATCTGACTGACACACTGTTACTGTCAATTGAAGCACCTATCATTGAAGATATACCCTCTAAGTCAACACCAGACCAAAGTCAATAGGTCGAGATGACAGTTGACCCAATCTTGTCTTTAGAGGGTCTACCTTCAGATGATATTGTCACCAAAGAGAATGAGAATGACACCATTCAAATTCTCTTCGTAAACACGGACTCCGATGAACATGGGGGCAGTCTACCCATTCCTTTACCGTAGGAAGGAATTTCTTTAGAGGTTTATCAGGCCATTTATTCAGTCCCACCTCCAAGCAATCTAGTCATTTCCTTCGATTAGAATCTACCGGGCAGACCCCGCCTACTGTCTAATGTACCATTCTGAATCATAGTACAAGCCTACAGAATGATCATGGTTGGTACTATTATAAATGAATGGGCTTCTGTGAATATCCTTTCCTCAACTGCTTGGAAAACGCTTGGTTCACCATCACTTGTACCTGAGATTCGAAATCTGATAGGCGTCAACAAAGGAAGTAGTCAACCGTTAGGGATCCTTCCAAATTTACCTATAACTTTGAGAAGGAAAACCGTTCATCTAAATGTGATGGTTGTCCAAGGACCTCTAGATTACAATATACTCCTTGGGCGTGACAACATTTATAGAATGGGAGCTATTTTTTCCTCACTCTTTAGAGTGATGTGTTCTCCACATGAAGGCAGAGTGATCCATCTTGTTGACCAGCTTTCATTCGCTAGCTCAAACACAACTATTAGTCAAATGCCATCCCTAACTAGTTTTTTCGCACAAGGAATGTCTAATAAATCTCCAGTTCGTCCAACTGATGATTGTGAGTGATTCGGTGATTGTGACTGAAACCCAGGAGGCATGCGCCCCAGTCTACTTCAGCAGAATAATCTCGGATATAGGGTAGTTTTCCGCGTAGGAATATGACTAGTTTGACAATCCTGTCTGTTTAGGAAAATGGATCAGGCTGGAAAAAGATTCCCTCGTCAAGGGTTATGTGATTGGCACTGACAATGGTCACCTTTGTCCATTTCGATGGACATCACCAAGGAAGTGTTTTGTCAATGACATGGATGAAACAATATTGCTAACGCAAGAACTTCCATATGGTGACCTAGAAACTCTACTTTATACCTGGGGGCATTCAAAACTTTTTGCGTGCAAGTGAAAAATGACCATTTATTTTCTTAGTTTGTAGAATCTTAACCCTTTAAACTCATAGGTTTGTCGTTCCTAGCTTGCATAACAAAAGGCTCCAGAACCAAAGTTGCACATGGGGCAAGCTCCCTAAAAGATGAACCTATCGATGAGACATCCTTATTATACGACTAGCACAAGCAGTTTTCCGTGAAGTTCAAGCTCGTTAAAAAATAAACCTAGGCATGAGCAATTTTACGCGAAGTTCAAGCTCATTAAAAAATAAACCTAGAAATGAGCAAATGTTCCCCCAAAGTTTAAGCTCATTAAAAAATTAACCCACCTTCAGTAAATAATCTTTGCGATTGCATAATTATCAGCTTTTGAACCTTGGTCGTGTTCTTACCATCACCTCCACTCTTTTTTAGCCAATCATATGTATCCATTTGATTGTTTACCCTTTTGAGGAACAACTATGACAAGTGATTCTATTAGCCTCCTTCTTTACACTGCCATGATTGAAAAGTTCCAAACCTTACCTGGAACCAGTTGCTATCTAAAATCATCACTCGTTCCTCATAAAAACGAGTCTCCTTTAACCTCTTTTCATCTGACTCGTAAAATATGAAAGGATTACCGAGAAATTGGCCTCTCGAGCTCGTTAAAGCAATCGGAAGTGCAATCCCTCCTCTAGATTTTAATCCTTTTGGGCCTGAGGGATTATTACACAAAAATATCGAGTGCTTGTCTTGTTCGACTCATTAAAACTATCCAAAAGTCATCTCTTTCGTATTATTTTACAATTTTTCAGACTTAAGGGATTACATTATGAAACAGGACCACTGGAGTTGCCTTTATGTCTCTTTTTAGACTCTCTAAAATTGAGAAGTACCAAGTTATCTTTGTCATTAAACTCGTTAAAAAAACAGCAACAAACTTTTCCATGTAGAAAAAAACAAGTTTCACTATTGCTAAGCTCGTTAAAACATAGCGACGGGTTTGCCCGAAGGGAAAATTATAGAACAAGCATATGTTATCCTCCTCAATCTTGACAAAAATGAAGAGGTACTGGGGAAAAAGGGAATAGAACTTGAATAGATTCATTGGTAGCAGGCTGCTCTTGAACATGACACTTTCACTCTGTCACCATGATTGAGTCAGATTGGGTTATTTCGTTCACCGGTCATATCACCATTGGTCCGTCGTACCATCTAGCTTGGGGTTACCAATCCATTTCAGTGTCGCTGGTATGTTCAAGAGAAGTAACTCAGATAATTCACCCACCTAGCTAACAGCTCATCTGCTACAATACCTTCACTCTCCAGTTTTCATGACCGCCACCCTGAACTTTGTATCATCAAATCATTTCCACCTCCACAAATTCATTTGCTCCATTCGCTATCGTAGATGTGGGACTCATTAAGGCCCTCTTATGACGGGTCACTTCTTGTCGACATTAACTCATTATCCAAGAAGTTGACTTAGGAACAACCCTTTCATTACTTTAAAGCTTGCATGCCTCAATGGGAAGCTTCTCACTTCTAGTGACATGTTTACATCAATGGCCTTCAAAAGAAAGATTTTGTGTGTTGTTCAACATCAACTCATGTATTAACACCATGTGAATTGTACTGCAGTACCTTGAGGGTCATTATCATTATCAGTGATTCCTCTCATGCCTGTTAACAGCCTACATCATTAGCTGGTAATCAGGTGATGTCTTTCCATGTTCGACATCAGAAAATCTTTTCACATGGATCGACTTGTGCTACGGGCTAAGATTGAATGAGTTTGAAAACCTCGGATCTAGCTTCATCCATCCGAGCTGCGATATATTCAAGAAAATAAAGACTTTCAAATTTACATCACAGCTGCATAGATAATCATCCAAACTAAAGGATGATGGCTCTATGAGAATCATCAGTCTGCCACACAGACGATTGTCTGTCTTATGTACATGAATATGAATTTATAAAGCTGAGCATGGGAATTCCCACATCAGTTAGATCATGAAAATATTATGAAGATAATGTATTGTATTGTATCTTATTCCAGGTCACCTTATAGTTTGAAAAAGCTCGGATCCTCATTATAAAGCATTTCACCTGACATCAAAAGATTTACGACCTCATGCTTTAGGGGGAAAATGTTATAGAAATATTTGGGCACTGTAACCCCAATCACATATGTCCATAAACGAAGGGATTCTAAACCTCTAAAAGTGTTTTTTCACACCCTAACGGAACAAGGTTAGATGATTACATCATTTCAAAGAATTTCTCCACAAAAAACTACTCAGAACTGGTCAAAAACTGGACCATACAGAATATTCCATGCATAGGGTATGATGCATCTCACTTATTGCACACGGGGGGTGCGATGCATATTGGAAATCCCTTTTGTAGGGTGCGTTGAGAGAGAGCAGACAAATGGCAGAAGCAGTTTGCTAGGTGGAAACTAAAAGAATCTACTAGAAACTGCTCATTTAACACTTGCCTCTCTAAATTCGCCCAAAGATGAGTAAGAGATCTAAAATATCCAAGTGGAACCAAGAACTATCAGTGAAATGAAACTAATCAAAATCCTAGAATCTGACTCACTCTCCTGTAAACATCTATATATAGATCCCTCATCCTATAGATCCAAAGGCTGGAATTTTGTAACTTGCAAGGAAGTGTTGTTGGTTTCTCTTTGAAGACATTGTTGGGTGTTCTTGCTTTGTATGAGGTGAAGAGGGCTTTCATGCTGGGAGGGTGATGCTGGATCAGACAGCTTGGTTGTAATCCTCTCTTCTACTACTTCTATCAGTAAAGCTATTTGAGTTTTCCTCCATATGCTTTTATATCTCTAAATATTGTATTTGTATATGCATTTATATGGTTAATGTACATTTTATCCTACATTATTTATGGTTATAGATCTCTATGCTTTGATGGTATTTTGTTGCCTTTACTCTACAGGTGTTCTTTGAAGCGGGACAAGCGAGAAAGGAGTGGCGAAAGCTATATCAATGGGGAGATGAAACGAGCAAGGAGACTAGTGAAAGACTGATGTTGGTAGTCTTTGCTTTTCTCTCGTCTATCTCTCATAAAGGAAAACACAAGTGACTTTAGTTTGTTTGTTTCTAAGATAGCTACTCGTCTTAGTGGGACTAGCAACTTTGAATGGACAATAGTTTTCCCGATAAAACTCTATGAATGCCTTTTGTTGAGATTTAGACCAAAAGAATTTTGCTTTCACTCCTCCCTTGGTGACTTGACTCAAGGGCCAAGTGATATGAGAAAATCCCAACACGAACCTATGGTAGAAGTTGCCAAGACCTAGAAAGCTGCAGAGCTCTATTAGAGTGGTTGGAGATGGCTAATCCCAAATGACTTGGATCTTGGATGGATCCACATGCAGCCCCTATTCATCAATAATTTATCCTAGATACTGAACCTAGGTCATGCCAAAAGTGCATTTCTCCAAATCAGCACATAACTTATGTTGCCGCAGTGTTTGGAGAACCTGTCAGATGTGTTGGAGGTGCTCTTCCCAACTGTAGCTGAAGATCAAGATGTCATCCAAGTATACCTCTACAAATAAGTTGGTGAATGGCCATAAGATGTCATCCATTAGCCTCATGAAGGTTGCAGGAGCATTCATCACTCTGAAAGGCATAACTTACCATTCGAAAAGGCCATCCTTGGCTTTGAAGGCAATCTTCCATACATCAGAGGGTTCGATTGGTACCCGGTGATATCTTGAGTTAAAATAGATCTTGCTAAAATATTTGGCCCCCTTCAGTTGGTCTAGGAGGTCATCAATCCGTGGGATTGGGTACCTATTATGGATAGTGATCTTGTTCAGCACCCAATAGTCAATACAGAGTCTCCAAGTCCCATCCTTCTTCTGTACCAACACGATCGGGCTCTCACATGGTGATGAACTTGGACGGATGTGACCTTTCTACAGTAGCTCCTGAATTTTCCTCTTGATTTCATCATTCTCTAGAATGGAGTGCCGATAGATTGGTCCATTAGGCAATGGTGCACTTGGGGTCAGATTAATGGAGTGCTTGTCCTGACAGTGTAGAGGAACCCCTGCGGGGGAGGTGAGGATGTCCTCGTACTCCTCCATGACCTTGTCCATCTATAGTTGTCATGTGGAGGGGCCCTATCTGGAGGTCATGGCCACCGTCTTCTTCTTTCGTTGAGGGTGTATCATCAGGAAAACAAATTTCCTAGTTTTGGAAATGAGCTTACTACACTGTTTTGCAGTAATCGAATAGATGGCAGCAGGTGGTGCTACCTCCGGTATCATGTACAACTTATTTCCCAAAGTAACAATAATATCATGGGGCCTTGATTCATACACAACATGTCACTTCCCAAAGTATGGTTGTCCTAATAATACATCACAAACTTCAAGGGGAGCAATGTCACACAATACCTCATCTGTGAAGGGCTTGATGTTGTATGGAAGGCGACAATGCTGGATCACGCGAAGATCATGTCCTTGGTGAGGCCACCTAATGGTGTATGATTGTGGATGTGTTATGGTCGGTAAGCCCAACCGCTTCACGACCTTTGCCAAAATGAGGTTTTTTCAGCTCCCATTGTCGACAATGAACTATAGCGGGGAGCCCTTTACCCACATCTGGGAGTGGAAGAGACACCCCTCGTCCTGTAGATCTTCGAGTTCCTCCTTCTAGATATTTGTGGTGGCAATGGTGGTGTTGGGTTTCGCGTCGATCATCTGTTTCCCTTTATCATTCCCCTTGTCGGGTTCTAACTCAGAGTCAGAACATGCATCTAATTCTCAAAACCTTTAGCTTGACCACCAGTGACTACATGGCCCGACACTCATTTGTGTTGTGAGTGGAGCTCTTATGGAACTCACACCACTTTCCTATGTCCTTTTTCGGCTTTGTGGCATTGTTCTTTGCTTGCATATATGGCGGGTTGTCTTGGCTTGCCTCGCCTTGGCTTTCTCCTTTGTTGTGTGGTTTGGGGGCACCTTTCCCTTGCCTCATATTCACAGATCCAAAGTCTCACTTCTTCTATTTAAACTTTTGCTCGACCTTGACGGAATATCAATATGTCGTGCTGAGCAAGGAGATGTTCAGGAATTCTATTTCTTCCAGGATGTACTTGTGCAAGCCGACGCGGTATTTGAGTATCAAATATTGTTCTGAATCCTTGATACCCAACTTTGTGCGAAGGGTATGTAAAATATTGGTAAACTCCAACACGTCTTGGTCCCTTCCCTGCCTTATGGTGGTACACTTTCTGTATTGATCCTCGTAGCTCTTGACAGGGTAGTACTACTCCTTGATGGCATCCCAGAATGAATTCCAAGTGGGTGTAGCTGGAAATAGTGAGCCTCGACTTTCATCCTTCTGCTCGCGGTAGGTTTCCCACCAGTCCTTGATGTGGGGGGCTACTTTGAGAAGAGTGAAAATAATCTTTTCCCGACTGTAAAAATCATGAACAGAAAAATAACCCTCTAGAAAATTTAACCATTTTTTGACGACATCTGCATCTATCTGACCCTCGAGTATGGGGATTTCAAAATTAACTTGTACCTTAAACAGTGTGGTGTTTCCAAAGTAGCTATTGGAAGTTGATGCATCGGCTTTGGGTAGCCACTGAAGGATCTAGGAAAAATTGTCCATCATCGCCTTCCTTTTCGCTCGAGGGCTTCTTTGAGCAAGATTTTCATAGGATCTCCTACCCCCTCATAGTTCTTTTCATCCACCATGGGAGTTCGTTGAGGTTTGCAAGGCTACTCTTGCAAAGGTTCGACCAGTTCAAGCCCTAACTCCTTATATCCTAAGCTCGTTGGGGACATGCAAAAAAAACAGAGAAAAAGCAGACCCCTTTAATACTACTGATCTAGATTTAAACAAGAACATAACAAATTACAGAGATAACCATAAACACAAAGATGTAGTGGAAATAATACTTCATTTCATTAATGTAAAATACTAAAATATGCTTACAAACATAAATGGAAATAAACCAGCTAGGGCGATGGTAGCTTATCTCTGAGAAGAGCTGTGGTGGCTACATGCCTTTGAACTATGTTACAATAAGGCTTAAAGGCCTATTTAATGTTGAGAAATAATGGAAAACCCTAAACATCCAAAAACCTAACCCTAGAAGATGAAACGCCAAACTGTGGGCCCCGTTTCAGTAAATTGGTACATCAACATCTTGGGGTCATCACTTTGGCATATGATCTTCGTTTGACGCACATAATATCTCGTTGGAAAGATCTATCCAAGAAATACAACTTTAGGAAGAGCACCATAGGTCCATGGACCCATGCTACTCCAAGTTTTCCCAAAAAATGTCGTTTAGGACCTCAAAACGGCTTCGGAAGTTTAGGGCCCAAAAAAACTCCTAAAAATAGTAAACTGTGCTACAATTAAGGAAAATGAAAAGCTGAAAGAAACAATGGTGGGGGGTCCAAGTGGTCTTGGCAGGTGGCCACCAATATCCACCTGGATCAAAAATTGTATACTTCATTAAATTACTTTATGAATCAGTCATTGCACAAGATACACCAATAACGATTTCAAATTCCAGTATAAAGAAAATAAATTGAGTAATTGTAATAGTCGACAACTGAGATGTTCACATCTCAAGTCTTTTATTGGAAAATCAGGAAGAAGGGTTGAAACCCCCTCAGCATAAGTGAAAACAACACTGGAAAAACAAATGGCTTTAAGCCATAAATTAACACAGATCCATAGCGAGACAAGTAAATGTATCTCGTTCATAAATTATACAAAACTTCCATAAATTCAACTTGGATGAGAGAACCTTAATTTGTAGAAATACCTCCTTGTCATGCTAATAAAGGTTCAATAATACTCTCCTAGAGATTAATTTTGAAATGGAACCCAACCCTAGAAGTTGAAGCAAGCACATTTGAAGGAAAATCGGCAAAATAGCTCCCATGAAGGGTCTAAATGAACACTAGGTTCCCGACAGCACGAGATTGAAATGGGTAATCAACATACATCTGGAAATAATAGTAAAATAGAAAATAAACTAAGACCTATGATAATTACCTTAAAATGGAGGAAGGAACATTGCAAGCCACGTTGTAAATTGATTGTTAAAAAGGGAAATTGTGTATTCAGAGCCTGAGGGTTTTTCAATGACACACACTTCCACAATGGCATTACCCTACATATACACACATTATAAGTTAATAAAATTTGCAGAGAAATCCAAATGAGCTTAAATATTGTAACACTAACTAAATTTCTAAGAACAAGATTATACCAAAGAACTTTTGGAGGAAGAATGTAAGTATGGGCATTTCTTAGCATGTTGCAGGTGTTGAGAGGTAGCGGTGGTGGAATCCACCAAACGATCTAGCATACAGGACCACAAGCTCACCGAAGTTGCAGAGCGGGATGGAGAAATTTGTGAATCGACAGACTGAGTGTTTGTGTTGCAGAGGCACCAAGGATAGTTACTCTCAATTGACCTACAAACCTCCTCAGTCACTGATGGAGACCCAAAATGCCACATCCATGGATTGGGGGGTAATCCCAAAGTCATCAGATGTCATTGGTTTGTTGTTGATCCTTCAGAGAAGAGAAACACAAGTGGCCAACATGCAGAGGAGTCTAGAATGTTCGAGGGGCCTAAGTTACAGAAACCAAAGGTTGGGCTAGGTGAGAGGTAAATCATAGCCAACTCCGTCCCGATGCTAATAGAACTTCGAACCAAAACTTTAACACAAAACCTTGTGTAATACATGTATGCTTAATAACACTTAGAACCATGAGTTTAAACAAAAATCTTATGCAATAGCAATGTGGTTATTGAAATGATAAGCAATATATATTGGAAGTGGTAAATTTCATCGTTATGTTTAGCTTAGCGTAACATTCATTATATATATATATATATATATATATATATATATATATATATATATATATATATATATATATATATATATATATGTTATGGGGATATGGCACAATAAAATAGAAAATAGAATTAATCATTAAAATAAAATAAAATGCACGTAAAATAATCATTTACCATTCATGGTTTGTAGGCTATAGGATTTGAAAACTCATAGTTTTGATCAAGGAATAATATATAAATAATGTTAAAATAAATATAATTTCATGATATTGAACCATGGTATGAGAACCCATGGTACTCATGTGGAATATATCCTATTTTGATTGTCCTAAATTACATAAAAGAAAAAAAAAATAATTAAAAAATAGAGCCACACTAATTTTTATATGTGATTTCTAAGTATTTTTTTATAAATAAAAAATAAATTATTAATAAAAATAAAATAAAATAGAGGTAAACTAGTAAATTTATCATTTGTGGTTTCTTGGTCATAGGTTTTGACAAACCATGGTTTTTCCCATTGTATTCTTATATAAAAATATAAAAAGTTAAAGTCTTTGAGAATAATGGTTATAGTAAGCTCCAAGGTCTCAAAGCTTTTGAGCAAAGGTCCAAAACCAAGGAAAGACCATAGTGCTTTGGTTGGCATTGCTCATATTTTAAGGAAGCATAAGATCTCTTCGACCTTTAGACCCTTGAACACCATTCATAGTTTTCTTAGATATGTTAAAGACTTGTTCGACCCAAACAACATGAAAGGTTTCTATCTGATTCTCTATTCCTATGGAACCCCTACATTGGGGAAACAAGTCACTTTACAAATGAGAGAATTTAGGATTATCTTGATGATATCAGGCACTATAGGGGGTATGTTAAAGACTAGTTGGACACAACGAACATGAAATGTGTCTATTTGATCCCCTATTCCTATGGAACCCCTACATTGGGAAAAGAAATCGCTTTAAAAATGAGATAACTTATGATTATCTTGATGATATCATCACTATAGGGGGTGATCTTCAACTCTAGCTGAGCATGATGACAAGACAAAACACAATGTTTGCTTGGAAAAGTCTACGGTCATTGCTAGGATTGACCATTTCTAACACCACAAGTTTAGGGAGTCCATCGAAATCAAAAAAGGTCTCATACGGTGAATAGGAATGACGGGTGGAAAACTAATAGTTGTTGGATCATATCTCTTTGTTGCTAGTCTTTTCTTATGTTAAGTGACTTATTTAATTATATTTTAGATTTTTTATTCTATTAGTTAATTTTCATTTATTTAATTTAATTTTTATTTCTTTTACTTGCCTTTTAAGAAATTATTGTCTGATTATAATAATATTAAAATAATTAGCTTTGGTTTTTATGAAACATTATTTTTTAAAAATTTCTTTTAATAATAATAAAAATAGTTATAAAAAATAATAATGCTTTTATTAATTTCAACCTAATTTAATTTAACTAAATATTAAATCAGTTAAGGGAAGACTTACCTTATTAACCATATTAATAATTTTTCATGGAATAATATTTTATTAAATCTTTTCATTGTTAAAAATAATTTATTGAACTTAGCAATTCTATCCTTAATTGATTAATGTTCAATTTAATTATTTTAACAATTTTTCTTCAACATTCATTTGCATCTAGGCAGTATATATTAATTTGTATAAATAATAACATTCATGAACCACACTTAGTGGTTCAAAAGGGGTTGACACAAGATTGAAATGTTAAGGAGTTATCTTGAAAAATCACTATGATTCACAAAAATCAACCTGAAATGTGATTTACCATAAGGAGTTATCTTGAAAAATCACTATGATTCACAAAAGTTCATTAGACATTAGAGAATCCAACGATTCCCATAGGCTCTACGACATGTACTTAACGACCTCTTGAATATCCATTAACCCTGGTGATGTGTCTATTTACATACAAACACTTGTGGTGTAATGGTAATCGCGATTGCAAAAAGTGGTATCAGAGTCAAAGTTCTTGAGTTCAAATCACACCTGGCTCATTTGGGGGAGATTGTTTGGCATGTGCTTTTAACTCTCTTAAGATCCATTAACTTGGACATCATAGTATATCCAAGTTTAACTTATTAATTATTAACTATTAAGTAAAACAATTAATTGTCCATGTAAAATAATTATCAAAAGAAAACATTAATGTGGGTGAATTAATTGTTATAATTAAATGTACAATAGTCTATTAATAATCAAGTAAATAATTGTTATAATTAAATGTACAATAGTCTATTAATAGTCAAGTAAATAATAGTTAAATGTAATAGCTATTAATTATTAAATATTAATGAGAATAGGTTAATCACTATAGTATTATAGGTATTATAAAATAAATATGAAAAAAAAAAGTAAAAATAACCCTATGTTAAAATAAAAATTCTACCTTTTTATTCCTTTTATTAATTTTGTTGAGTATTTAAGGTAAACTTCACTTGGTCAAGTTACTGTGGTTTTTAAGCTTCAGCATATGAGAACCCATGGTATTATCCAAGTTATATGTTAAAATAAAAATTCTACCTTTTTATTCCTTTTATTAATTTTGTTGAGTATTTAAGGTAAACTTCACTTGGTCAAGTTACTGTGGTTTTTAAGCTTCAGCTTATGAGAACCCATGGTATTATCCAAGTTATTCTCGAAGAATACCCTATTTAAAGGGGAGAATCAAACCAACCTAGATCCATCTTAACTCCATATTAACTCCAGAGGCAAAGAGATTTGATCGCTCTAGGTGCATAGTAGATCTAAAGTTAAGATGAATCTAGGCTGGTACTAGTTATATTATTATAAAAATGTAATAGTTTGAGGAAACTCTTATTTTTGTTTAATTATTACAATTATTAATAGTTTTAGTTCATTTTCCTATTACTATTACTATTGTGATGTTATCATTTATAGCTTCATAATTAACTCGCATAGCTAATTAGTTAATAGTTATTAGCTATTTAAAAATAGTGTTTCTTTATTCTTTTATTTATATTTTGTATGGATACTGCCTTGTGTGGAGATTTTTGTTTTCATTTTCATTTTGAGGAGGCATTGCTAAAATGATTGAAATAAAAATGGTGAATTTAAAAAGCCAAAAATTATGTTAAAGATAACACAAAATTTTAGTATGTTGAATGCAAAGTAATGGTGATGAATTCCAAGCTTCCTCAACACAATTGTTCAGCCCGACCAAGTTTCCTCCGAGCAATTATTCGGCCCCCCACTTTCCACCCCATTCTCCCTTAGCCAAGGTAGGGTGAAATTATTGGGGGGAGCAGTAACAGGGTTATTCAAGCCCCCACTTTCCACCCCATTCCCCCCTAGCCAAGGTAGGGCAAAATTATTGGGGGGAGTAGAAGTAGGGTTAGCATGGTCAAGTATAACAAAGTGACTGTAGTAGTGTAAGGCATAAGTAGGATTAGCAAGGTCAAGTATAAAAAATTTAGTGTCAAGCATAACAAAGTGAGTGTAAGGCATAAGTAGGATTAGCAAGGTCAAGTATAACAAAGTCAGTGTCAAGCATAACAAAGTGACTGTAGCAGTGTAAGGCATAAGTAGGATTAGCAAGGTCAAGTATAACAAAGTTAGTGTCAAGCATTCACCCACGAAATAGCCACTCACAATTATTTATTTTAAATAAATTGTTAGAATTGACAAATACCAAAAATAAAATTCTCTTTGTTAAAAAAATTATATCGCATCAAAACTAAAATTATATCGCATCAAAACTTGCTGAGAAAATAAAAAATAAAAAATAAAATTACCCAAAACCTAATATTTTTTTTGAAATTACTAAAAATTAATAAAATTAAATTTTTGATCAAACTTTAATTAAAATTACAAAAAAAAATTATAAAAATGTATATATAATAAATAAATAAATAAAATCAATCAATAATTTTGTAGCTCTCCACCCAATCACAATTGATAATATTGTCTTGCAAAGATACTTTGCATCTCATAAATGTATAATTTAACAAAGACTCATAAAGATATAATTTAACAAAAATGGATTAATGATAATGAAAATGAAAATGTCAATGTCATTCCAATAAAGCGACCAATCTAGAATGGTGCAAGTCGGAGAATTTATGAAAGTATTGTGGTGTGTATGTTTGCACTTACTATAACGTTCAATAAGCGGATATCTGAACAAGTTGTGAGTGTGTTAATATGGATTAAGGATTTAATCCTTTTAAAACATACCTCCTCACAACTCACGTTGAATGACCCACAAAAAGAAGTTTTAATTAAATATGGTCTTGACCTTGTAGGTAGAGTTATTCTCCCTTGACCAAACTAGAAATATTGATTTTCATTTTATTAATTACAAACCTTTCTATGATATAGTCGTTTTAGTATCATTTTATTTTATTTTATTTTTTTATTATGTTTTTAGTATATTGCTTTTAGATTCTAGGGCTAATAAAAATTTGTTGAAATTTATATATAATTAAATTTTAATAATGTTTAATTTATTTTTATACATAAAAATATATTTTAAGTAATAAAAAATTACAATTTTACAAAAATCATATAAAGAAATTTTAGAATAAAAATTAAAAAAAAAAAAAAAAAATTACTCATAAATTTTTAATTTATTTAAACATAAAAAAATATATACTTAAAAATGACCTAAAAACACTTATCTAAATCTGTATAATATTAAATATATATTACAGCCTCCTTTGAGATAGCGAATTCGACAAACTTTTTTTCCCAGAAGAAAAAATCACTAGTTGTGTATTATTATAATAGAAACAGCACAAAAAAGCAGGAAAAAAGAGACATTTCATAGTATATGCCAGAACTAATTCTCTCATCTCTGCTACCAGAAAAATCATAAATGTAGTTGTAACTAAACCATATTCATATACCTTTGTCTAATAAAGAGGCATCGTTAGAGTCCCAAAAACAGCGTAGGAAAAGACAGTAATAAAACATGAGACTAGTCCCAAAAAAAAGACACGTAATAGCAGTAAGGCTGTCTGAAGCTATGGAAGTGGGATAACACCCTCTGTCTGAATGTTGTATAACATCCATGGACAGGAACTGCAATTCTTGCTCTTGCCACATCTATCTGAACATTTCCTTTTCTGGAACTTGCAAGCGGCGCAAGCAGTATCCGGCTTGGAAACTCTGCAAGCAGGGCACAATTCCACACAATTTCCCCTGTTGTTATCAGTTTTCTGCTTTCGGTTTGAAAAAAGCATTAATATTACGAAATATGGATTCTTACCTTTACAGTGATGTCAGAGTTTTGAATTGAAGAATATTCCACCGAAAATATAGGTCCGACTTGGAAAAGGGTAGGAGGGACGTTCTAATTACGAAATGGAAAGCAATGTTGAAGGAAGAAGCGAAGGGACCTAGAAATGAGGAGAGACATAGGAGAATAGATTAACTAAATGAAACAGAAATTTCATGGAAACCAAAATTATCTCCACTTTGAGTTGTTTCGCACTCGCGTCCGTTATCGGCAGCAACACAGAAACAAACATCAGACAGGATTTCCAAAGATAAATATTAAATTGATGTTATGTGAAAGACCGCATCATTATATATTATATATATAAAAGTGTGTTTATTTAATTTATTTAAAATTAATTATATGTTTTGAAATATATGCTTACTAATATGAATTGTTATTATTATAATTATTATTTAATTTTATTTTAATGCGATATATATATTATGAAAAAATATATTTGTAATTTTTAATAATTAAAATAAAATAAAATATAACAAATTAAATTAAATTTATTTATTATTTATTGTTTTTATTATTTTTTAAATTCAGTCAATTTTATGTTTTATGGTTATTGTTATTGAAGTTAATCTCTCATTTTACAAATACTACAACATCTATCTCATATTGAGTCCACATTTAAATGTTTACAATGATTTAAAGACACTATAATGTCTCTCTTGTATTAGGTTGTAGAGAGCCACTTGGTGCAATAAAATTATTATGTGGTATTAAAAATATATTTTTTTGGCTGTAGTTGGGTAATACAATTTTGAGCAAGATTTTGATTTCTTATTATTTAGAACACACTTTTAAATTTGAAGGTATATTCAACACCCTATGAAAAAATCTAAGACACTAGGATTTAAACTTAGACTTAAACAACTTAAACTTATGATTCTTAAAAATTTCTACAAACATTTTGGAAAAGTTAACCATAAAAAGTGTTGGAAAAAAGATAATTTCATATATTACTTAGACTATGTGTTAAACAAATATTTCAATGTGTGCCACAAATAGAATAGTTCAAGTAAAATCTTTCAATAAAAGAGATATGCATGTAAAAATATATTAATAATAATAAAATGCTGATATGTGTTATAAATAAAATATTCCAATGTTGGTTATGATATTTCAATATCAACTATTTATATTATATAAAGCAAATGAAAATTAAATTTTTTATGCTTAAAACATTTCATTGTTGTGTCTAAATGAAGAGTTGGGTAATTCTTTCCATGTTCAGTATGGGGAATTATTATACACAGAGAGCAATGAAATCTATGGATGTGCAAACCTTTCTTTCAGTTTTGGACTTTAAAAGAGATTTACACTTCGAGAGATTTGATCCGTGAACCTAGGTTAAGATTGATATTATTTAAAAAAAATTCATAAGGAAATATTAAATTACTACTTATTTTATATGTTCATGTCAATTTTGTGTATATTTCTTCTTATTATGATGATGATGGTAGTTGATGTAAATGTTTATTAAGATTAGTTTTCTTTCTATTAAATATTAGAAAATGAAGGAATTGTTTGGATTACATTAAAATTTTATATTTCTGTTTAAAAAACTTTTTATAAATCATCATAGTTTTGATGATTTAAAAAGTTCAGCCGATTTGGTAATCTAATACATATTTTTAAATTGATATTTCATATGGGTGGACATTTTAGCAAGAACTGATTTGATATGAAACCCTCATGGTGTAATGAAGATGACAAATTATGTCACTACATGATATTTTTTATAAATTGTAAAATGCTTGTTTCATTATGGATGTAGACATAGTTTGTTCTTGTTTAAGCAATGAATATTTTCCTTTTGAAGGTAGTTAAAATAAAATTTTTCTCTTATCCTTTAATTATTAATAACACCACAATTTTACATTAAATGTAATTCCACAGACCTCTTTGGCCATCCCCCAATCACCTAGCCCAGATATAACATATTTATGCCATATCTAACTTGAATTATATGACGGTCTGGCTAGAATTTCAAGTATTATCATAAAAGACCTCTTGTATTTTTTTGTATATTAGGAACCTAGATATAGCCATGCTCTCAATGTGAGCAATAACTACTTCCATGACTAGGAGAGGATGGGGTGTAATGGTTTTAATTTTAAGATTATAAGTTATAAAAATTATTTTGGGTTTTGTCTATCTCTCTCCATGACTCTCTAGAGATGCTACAACCATAAACCTCATAATAAAATAAGATAATAGTAGTAAGGATAGCATCAAGGAGGGGTTCCTCCTATCTTGAATCCCAAGCTTCAGTAGTTTACATTAATTTTCAAGGCCATACTATCCATTCAACACTTCTTAGTGAATTACATCACAATTATATAAAACCGCTTCCTCCACTTTGTTATTGTCACACATGTAATTAGCATATGTGGTTTTTATGGATTTGATTATCATAAAAAAATCGGCATTAACAAGCATACCTAAATTAAAGTAGAAATCAATGATAATTTTTTATTGCTTGTTGATATCATAGGGACACCTAACCATAAGAATAGTATAATTGGTCTAAAAATAGTAGGATGATAACCATATGATTCAAATTTAAACACGAACGCAACAAATTATAGATATAACCATAAATACAAAGATGCATTAGAAATAACACTTCATTTCATTAATATCAGATACCAAAATATGCTTACAAACAAAATGGAAATAAAACTAGCTCGAGCGATGGTAGCTTATCTCTAAGAAGAGACATGGCGGCTACATGCCTCCAAACTATGTTCCAATGAGGCTCCAAGGCCACTTTGTTATTGACAAACAATGGAAAACCATAAGCATCCAGAAACCTAACTGTAGATGAAGCACCAAAACTTTGAGCCCTGTTTGGGTAAATTTGTACATCAATTTCTTGGGGTCGTAACTTTCGTATACAATCTTTGTTTGGTTATCATAATACCTCATTTCAAAGATCTTGAAGAATAGGCCAGATTCAAATCAACTTCCTTGATCAATCCTTCTCTAATCTCTTTTTCTTCCCCAAAAACGTTGTTTAGAGCCTCAAAATGGCTCCAGAAGTTCAAGACTTGAAAAACTGGCAAAAATAGTAAATTGTGCTACAATTAAGGAAATTGAAAAACTGAAATTGACAATGTTGGGGGACCAAATGGAATAGGAGGGTGATAACCAATGTCCACCTGGATCAGTCCACCCCCCTTAGGAAGCAATGGTCCCCATTGCATTGAGTGCCTCCATGAGATGGGGAAACTTTTGCTCAACTTGGTCCTTGGTGAGCCACTTGCCTTCGTGTAGGAGTTGGCCATCTTTGATAGCTCGACATAGTTGGATATTTTGTGGGCGAGTGTTCTTGACCTGTGTTTCCATAATCTGATCAGTTGTGGCCTATTCCATGCAGTCTGGGTTTAACTTTGTTGGTGTCAACTGTTCTGAAATGTCTGATGTGTCCAACAATGATGGGAAGTATGGTCAAAGGTAGTCCACATTGAACATTGGGTGTAGGCCAAGGAATGGGGGAATGTTGAGCTCAAAAGAATTATCTCCCACAACCTTGGTAATGGTGCAAGGACAATATCAAAGTGGTCCGAGCTTTGTGATGGGCTCTAGTATGGCATTCTTTCTACAAATGCAACCAAATTTTTCGCTCACCTAAAAATTGTGTGGCACTTGATGTTGATCATGTCACTGCTTTTACTTTCCATTTGGCTTCTCTAGGATGTCATGAACCTGCTCACGGATGTGTTGGTTGCATTCAATAAATCTGCTTTGCTTTATCAGCCTTAGACAATACATGTGTGGATTATGTCTCCGTAGTGACATGAGGCATGGGAACATCAATTAGACACAATGGTTGGAATCCTAGACCCACTTGAAAGGGACTACGACCAGTCCAACTATGGAGAGCTCTATTATAATTGTGTTACACATATGGAAGACTCTCATCCTAGGTTTGAGGATGCCTGGAGTTGTACATGTGGAGTATGTACACTATCATCCTATTGACGACCTCCATATGGCCATCAGTTTGGGGATGGAAGCCAGTCGATTTTGTGAGCTTGGTGTCCAATAGTGTCCAGAGGATTGACCAGAATGTGCTCGGGAACTTGCTGTCTTGATTATAATGGTCTACGGGATCCTAAAATGTACCGATACTCATTCAAAGGAGAGTTTGGCAGTGTCCTCTACCATGATACTCTTCTTGCAGGCTGCTAATATAGCCATCTTAGAAAATATGTCCACGACCACAAATACACAATCATTACCATGATTGGTATAAGGGAGGCCAGGCATATAGTCCATGGAGATCGATTCCCACGGTTAGCTGGGAGTAGGCAGAGGAAGATACGTGCCTTGCTTCTTATTGGTTGGCTTGGAGATGGCATATGTATTGTAGGATCTGATATATTTCCCAACGTCTAGTCAAATTTTGGGCAAATAACAATACTTTTTTAGTACAACCACAGTTTTCTCCACACAAAAGTGTCTTCTGACTCGACTATAGTGCGCCTCCCAAATCAGCTTGGCATGCTCGCTTGAGGTAACACAAAGGTGGCCTAGGTATCATAATAATGTGTCCTATAGTTGGAAATAAGGAACCTTCTTGCCAACTACAAGCATCTGCTATGTCAAGGTGAACCATAGATCATTTTTGTATAGTAAAAGCCATCCAGAGGTCTCATGACCACAAGAGTTGAGAACAGTTGTTAGTGCTGCAACTGGGGACTGGCTGAGGCAGTTTGCAACATGATTGGTGCTACCCTTTTTGTATTTAATGTTCAAGTGGAATTGTTGCAGATATGTAGAGCACTTCTGATGGCAATTGTTCTGCAACTTCCTTTGTGTCTATATAAATGGAAGAGGTTGGTGATCGGCGTGGATGACCATCTCCTTCACTAGAATGTAGTTCTTCCATTGTCGGCAAGCCTGCATGATGGAATACATCTCTTTATCATAGGCGGTGTACTTTCGAATTGTATCAGAAATTGTGTCACTATGATAGGCCATTGGATGCCTGCGTTGGGTGAGGACTGCACCAATAACATAGTCTTAGGTATTTGTCATGATTTCAAATGGTTGTTGCAGGTCTGGCAGTGTCAGTACCGATGCAGAGCAGAGGCAGTGCTCCAACTCAACGAACAACTTCTTTTGGGACTTGGAATAGGAAAAATTTTCTTTTTCCATGCCCTTTTTAATCTAACCCAAAATCCAAGTGATATGGGAGAATCCAAACACAAACCTCCGATGGAAATTTGTAAGGCCCAAAAAGCTACGAAGCTCTATTAGAGTGGTCGACACTGGGCATGACTTGGATCTTGGTTGGGTCCACAAGAATGCCACGCTCATCTATGATGTATCCAAAGTATTGGACCTATCTCATGCCAAAGTTTCATTTCTCCAAGCTGGCACATAGTTTGTGTTGTTGAAGGGTTTGAAGGATCGGTCAAATGTGTTGCAAGTGTTCTTCCCAACTCTCACTAAAGATGAGGATGTCATCCAGATATGTCATTTGTTAGACTCATAAAAGTAGTAGGAGCATTTCTCAACCTGAAGGGCATAACCAACCATTTAGAAAGTCCTTCCTTGGACTTAAAAGTGGTCTTCCATTCATCTACGGCCTCTATTGGAACCTTACGATAACCAAACTTCATATCAATCTTGTAGAAATACTTGCCCCCGTTGAGTTGGTACAACAAGTCATCAATCCGTGGAATTGGATACTTGTTCCTAACAATGATTTTGTTTAGTGCCTGATAATCAATTCAAAGCCTTCAGGTCCCATCCTTCCTCTGTACAAGTACAATTGGGCTCCCACAAGGTGATGAACTTAGTCGGATGTACCCTTTCTACAAAAACCCCTGGATTTTCTTCTTTACCTCTTCATTTTCCAGAATGGAGCGACGATATATCATCCCCTAGATAGAGGTGCTTTGGGATTTAGGTTGATTAAATGGTTGACCTGATAATGTAAAGGTACCCCTATTGGTGAGGTGAAGATGTCCCTATATATTTCCATGACCATATCTAACTGCTTCCTCTACTTGGAGGAACCCATCTCGGGGGCCATGGATGTGGCTATGACCTTCCCCTTACTTTGAGAGCGAATAAAAAAGAAAACAAATTACCCATTCTGGGAGATGACCTTACTGCACTCCCTAGGAGAGATCAAAGAGATGGCAGTAGGTGGGGCTACCTCTGGTACCCTATATAAATTTGTACGAAAAGAAATAATAACAGAGTGAGGTCTAGACTCATATACATCATGTCTCTTACATAAGTATGGTTTCCCTAATCATATATCACAAAATTTAGGAGGAGAAACATCACACAATACCTCATCCATGAAGGGATTGATGTTGTAGGGAAGGCGACAATACTAGCAGACACAGAGATTGCTTCCTTGGTGAAGCCACCCAATGGCATACCATTGGAGATGTGTTGTAGTCAGTAGGGATATGCATTTCATGACCTCTACTGAAATGAGGTTCTTTTGGCTCCTACTGTTGACAATGACCTGTAGTGAAGAACCCTTCACCCACA
This sequence comes from Pinus tabuliformis, assembly GCA_031772625.1. Classification (NCBI taxonomy): domain Eukaryota; kingdom Viridiplantae; phylum Streptophyta; class Pinopsida; order Pinales; family Pinaceae; genus Pinus; species Pinus tabuliformis. The sequence goes on along the minus strand of CM062816.1, from coordinate 1,186,132,175 downwards.
TCTGTGAGTGGAATAGGCGCTCCCCCTCTTCTCGATCTTCAAGCTCAATCTTCTGGATCTTAGTGCTGGCCATAGTGGCACTAGGCTCCACTTCAATGATCTGCTTCCCTTTTCCATTCCCTTTGTCAAGTTTTGTCTCAGAGTCAGAACATGCGTTAGACATAGAAGCATTCCGCTGGGCCACTGATGACTTCTTGGCTTAACACTCACTTGTATTGTGAGTGAAGCTCTTATGGAACTCACACCACTTTCCTGTGTCCGTCTTTGTCTTCGTGGTGTTGGTTTTTGATTGTGGCTTCAGAGGGTTCTCCTACGTCACCCCGTCTTGGTCTTGCCTTCTTCTCTGTCGTTTGATGGCACCTTTCCCTTGCTTCAGATTCGCAAATCCAAAGTCTCACTTTTTCTATTTAAGCTTCTACTCCATCTTGACAGCATATCTATATGTCATGCCGAGTGAGGAGATGTCGAGGAACTCCATCTAATCCGGAATGTACCTGTGTAAGCAGCCACGGTACTTGAGTACCAAATGTTTCTCAAAATCCTGGATACCCAACTTCGTGCGAAGAGTATGAAAAACATTGGTAATCTTCGACACGTCTCAGTCGCTTCCCTGTCGCACTGTGGTCCAGTTTATGTATTTATCCTCATAGCTCCCAACAAGGTAGTATTACTCCTTCATGGCATCCTGGAATGAATCCCAACTGGGTGCATCCAGAAATAGTAAGGGTTTTCTTTCATCCTTCTACTCACAGTAGGTTTCCCACAAGTGCTTGATGTGGGGGACAACTTTGAGAGGAGAAAAAGTAATCTTTTCTCGACTGGAAAAATCATGAACAAAAAAATATCCTTCTAACATATTTAACAATATATGTATGACATTCTCATCTACATGACCCTCAAATATGGGAATGTCAAAGTTAACTTGTATCTTAAAATGTGTGAGTTTCTAGAGTAGCTACTGGAAGTAGATGCGCCACCCTTCCGTAGCCGCTGAAGGATATGGGAAAAGTTTTCCGTCATCACATTCCTTTGTCACTTGAGGCTTCTTCGAGCAGTATTTTAAAAGGATCTCCTGCCCCCCATCTTTCTTTTCTTTCCAATGGCAAGCCATTGGGATTTTCAAGGCTTCTCTTGTAAAGGTTCAATCAGTTCAAGCCCTAACTCCTTATATCATGACCTCATTGGGGACATGCCAAGAAAAACAGAGAAAGAGCAGACCGCTCTGATACCACTGATATGAATTTAAAGAGGAACACAAAAAATATAGATATAACCATAAATAAAAAGATACAATATAATAACAGTTCATTTCATTCATATCAAATACTGAAATATGCTTACAAACAAAATGGAAATAAGACAAGCTCGGGTGATGGTAGCTTATCTATGAGAAGATATGTGGCCACTACATGCCTCTGAACTATGTTACAATGAGGCTCCAAGACCTATTTATTATTGAGAAACAATGGAAAAACCTAAACATCCAGAAACCTAACCCTAGGAGATGAAGCACCAAAACTGTGGGCCCCGTTTGGGTAAATTGGTACATCAATTTCGTGAGGTCGTAACTTTGGCATACAATCACCATTTCGTTATCATAATACCTCATTTCGAAGAACTCAAAGAGTAGGTTGAGAAAGAATTTCCTGTCGTGTTTGCCAATCTTTGTGTTTCTTTGTTTTCACTAAAAACTTCATTTATGGCCTCAAAACGGCTCCGGAAGTTCAGGACTCGAGAAACTAACAAAAATAGTAAACTGTGCTACAATTAAGGAAACTGAAAAACTGAAAGGGACAGTTTTGGGGGTCCAAGTGGAATAGGAGGGTGGCCACCAATATCCACCTCGATCACCATACTAGGTACAATCATGTCAAGACAATACACTCTTTCAAAAGACCCTCTAAGTTGGCAATGTATATTTTAAAATGAGTAGAGGACATAGAAAAACATTGCTTGACCCATATATTACAATTATTTCAACCAACCATAAATATTGTTGAATTTAAAGACACCACTGAAATAAAATAAAAAAGACTTTTACCATGCTTTATTTATTCCAAAAGCTAGTTTCGTGAATTGTGGCAGATTCTCTGCTAACGTAAATGAAATAACACAAGGTAACTTTGCTTATCTCCTATATTCCAATTAATTTCTTTCAACCATCCCTATATATTTTTAAACATAACAAGGTTACTCATTGTAATCCTATAAAATCAACCAACAAAGTGGTATCATAACAAAAAGTCTCATAAAGGACATTTTCATATTACATATGTGCCGAATACTACCATCTATAACATAACTACAAAATTCACATCAAGGTTTTGGTTTAGGTCTATTTGAAGGAGTTCTAGCTAGAAATATTATGTATGATAGATAGGAGGGAAATTTCGCACTAGAGTTAGGCCACTATGTAGGTAAACTAGAAATGGAATCACTTTGATATATGTAAAGCAACATGGGAAATGGAGGATTCCATGAAAGGTTTAGTAAACATTTTTTTATATATATCATAAGGAAATGCTACAATGGAACTATCACTAAGGATAGTGTCATTACCAGGAAGAGGGTTTGTAATATCTCCATTTTGATCCCTTAAAAATATGTAATTAATAATGTTTAGAATTGTTTTATGTTTTCATGAAAATTTTATTGATATTCCAAATTGAAATAGATAAAAAAAAGGCATATGTATTCTATTTTATTTTGATTAACAAAAAGGTAAAAGATAGTTAATAGAGGAGAAAAAATCGAAAATAACCATAATTCCAAAAGAGGGATTTCGTGAAGGGGCCTTGTGGGGTGACATTGCAAATGATTTCCATGTATCTCGTTTCATGGATATTTGAATTTGAGTTGTACTACCTAATTTTTCCCTCTTGGCTACATCACTAAGCATAAAAAACTTCATCGGTGGATGTTTCCACCTCCCAAAACTATGAGTAGTTGATAGGGTAGTTGAGAAAGTATTTTTAATAAAAAATGAGAGGCACATGTTGCGTACAACCAACTTACGAGTTTGTGGATGACCAAGACTAGATGCAAAAGAGAAAAATATGTTATAGAAGTGACACATATGAGGTGGTAGAGGATGAAATGTTGCATGAAAAAATTAGAAAGAGAGAGATCTGTGAAAGTGTGAAGTTGTTATTGGTACAGACTAGGGAAAAATGAATTCATATCAAAAGAAACTATATTTTTTGGTAATTGTGACAATAATTTGATGATATGGTAGGTGCATTAGAGGAACTTAAGGAGGATTTCCCAAGGGATCATCAATTAGAAAATGGGGATCTCACTCTTGTGTTAGGTTGTGCGAGTACAAGGGGCCACCAAGATTTCTTGAGAGTCTAGGGAGCTTGTGAGGAGTTTTCCTTAGAAATATTACCTTTGGAAAGTTGATCATTTTTCAAAACTTTCTTAGAGTCACCGAAATTCACTCTAGTTGTATGTTGTTGTAGCTAGGGTATGGCTAATTCTAGAAGGAAATGTGGGGATAAGCCTATGTTTGGGTAGGGAAGTGTTCAACCTTAGTTAATTTGTTAGAAAACTTCAAATTGTATATAAGTTCTTCTATTATGCATTGATAGTTTATGCTCAAACAAGTTAAAATGTGAATTTATGGATGCATTTGTTAAGATGAATAATCTATCGTTCGAAATTTGCATAATAAGGGGTAATTCTACATACAAAGTTGTAGGAAACTTTGTATGCATAACTCTAATAAATTATATGGTTGTTTCCTTACATATTAGATTAGTTTTATGTTGTAGGATTCCATAGTTTCCAACCTCATATAGAGAATTAGCTTGCAACTACTGAGCATGGTTGGGCTAATACCTAAAGTGAATTACTGCTTGAATGTAACATATTTATGCAATTAGGTTACAACACTAAATAATTTTATTATATTTTCTTCTTATTCTAGTGTGATATAAATTTATAAATAATTCAACATGTATGAAATAAGCTATGTCTGAAAGTATGATAATATAGAGAGTTTAGTGGGGTGTAGAGGTTAGATTGCCAACAAGACTAAGAGGGATTATCTACTGCTCAAATAGAGATTTTATACCCTTTTTGTAAGATGCACATAATGGATGGAGGAATCTAGAATGTACATTGAATCAGAAAAAATCTGGAGAGGAAGCCCTCTCTATTTAATGTATTTTTTAGAACTCCTAGAGTAAGGAGAAGACTTGAACAAGAGCCTCTAAGAATTCACAAGAACTACGTGGCCAAGCTTGAAATTCACTTGGAACTACTAAAGTGTATTAGCCAACCTTATTTAATTTAAATCCATTCAATCTATATTAATATTTTCTAATAGATCAAGAAGCCTCTTAAATTATCCCTCCCCTTGTACTCTACCCAACTAGTTTACTCTTCTAAGCTTACCACTATTATTATGTATGAATGGGGATGATATAAGACCACATTTTCTTACCTATATTGTCTATTAAAATATTGAAGCAGTACTATAAAGATGCTATTTTAATGTGTTTAGGAACTGTAGTGCTAAAGAAATTATAACCTTGGCCTTTTCCATGAAGCCCTAAAGGGAACCTATACAGTAACCTATGTCCAATATTTTAGTTGTTTGTCTAATCTACTTGCACAAATTAGGACATTAAATTCTGAATATGGGAGTATGTAAACTTGTGATATGTCACACATTATATTTGTAGGTTTATATCTAATGTCACATTAATCACATGGAAAATTGTTTAATCTAACTATTCAAATAAAGTTAGAACTAAATTTTTTAGGTTAACCATAAAGCAACTTTCAAACTATGATTTAAGATTTTAATTGATTTAGGAAATAAATTATGAAACAAGACCATAATTAAACAATCGGACCTTGCTAAAAGTAACTAATCCTACTCATATAAACTGCCCACACTTTTCAAAAGTAAAAGAACACAAATAATTTAAAATCACTTGGTTGATTAAGCATGCGCTAGTGGCCAATAGGTTATACTTTCGTTGGGTTAAAATATTTATAATTTCACTAAAAAAAAATTTAAATATGGATGATTAATACCTTGTAGGCATTGATCTTGACCTTAATATGTTGAGGCTTTTGTAGAAAAATAATAGAAAGGTGAAATGTGATGACAAAAGGGATGGTTAAGAAGAGACATTTCTAGACATCAACAACCATATTCAGGCCACCCAAGATATCATAAGACATTGACAATAGTGAAGAAGTTCTATTATTGGCCGGATTTGAAAAATGAAGTGCCAGGGTTTGTGGTTAGATGCTTGGATTGTTAATAGGTAAAGGTGGATTGTAAGCATCTAGGTGGATTGCTACATCTGATTCCTATTCCAGAGTGGAAATGGGAAGTAATTTCCATAGATTTCATTATAGGTTTTTTTATGACATATAGACAACATGATTCTGTCATGGTTGTTGTGGAAAAGTTGAAAAAGTTAACACACTTCATTCCAATGAAGTCTACTTATTAAGCCAATGATATAGCACAGGTCTTCATCAGAGATGTAGTGAGGTTGCATGGTGTATTGAGGAAGATTGTGTCAAAATGGGATGCTAAGTTAACTGCCATGTTTTTCAAGGAGCTGTTTGCAAATTTGAGGACAAAGTTGGCCTTCAACAAAACTTATCATCCGCAAACACAAATGGATAGAGAGAGAGGGTCAATAAGATAGTGGGGGACATGTTGAGGATGTATGTGATTCCTCAACAGAGGAGATGGGAAGAGTACCTTTCATTGGTTGAGTTCTCTTATAATAATGGTTATGAAGAGTCACTAAGGATGAGTTTGTTTGAGGCACTCTATGGGTGGAGTTGTAATACTCCCATTAGATAGAGTGATTAAGTGAATAGCGCATTGATAGGAATGAATATGTTGGGAAAAATGGAACATGAAATGTAGGTAATCAATAAGAATCAGAAGGAAACATAAGATAAACATAAAAGCTATGAATATTAGAAGAAGATGTTTAAGGCGCTTCAGGTTGGGCACATATGTACTTGCGCATCAAGCCCAAGAAGAGCCCCTCGAGTTTTGGATCATGTGCCAAGTTGGCACCTCTGCTTTGTGGATCTTTCAATATTCTTGAGAGGATTGGACCAGTAGCCTACTGACTGGCACTACCTCCAACAGTGAAATTCCATGATGTTTTCCATGTGTCATTTCTTAATAAGTATGTTAAAGATGTTGATGATGTGATTGACTGGTATGTATTGCAGGTGGAACCGAAAGGAGAATTTGAACGGAACCTCAGTGCATTTTGTAGAGAAAGATGCTTATGGATAGGAAATGAGTATTTGAGCAGGTTAAAGTGCAGTGGAGGAACTTTGGGCGCGATGAAGCTACATAGGAGATGGCTGATCATATGCAGGCTATGTATCCTTCTCTAGTCGTTGGATGAGAAAATGTTTCTGGCATATGTTTTGGTGTGATTTTTTGGTATACGTGTATATATCTATATGAATGTAAATATTGCCATGAGATGTGTTATAAAGCTCCAATAAGCGGTATGGTTTTCATGTTGTATGTCGTTATGTTTTTCATGTTGGTTCTCCTTTTAGTAGGTTGTTCATTGTAAATACTTCAACGATATAAGTTATAAATCTCCATGGGTGGTATGTTTTGATTTTCAACAGTCTTGCTAGTTGTAGGTGTCATTGAAAATAAAGGATGGTGTTCCCCCAAGGGGGAGGATTCTGTAACAACCCTGGTCAAAATCGTGCTTATGGAAGATAAATTCCAAGATGAATGTTGGGAAAAGACATAGTGATGGGAATCTCTTCTGATTAATTAATGGCTAAGTAAATTGGCAAATGAAATGCCAAGGCTTTGAAAAGGCATGATGAATTTTTTGGCATTTCATTTATGAAAATAAGGGAGATTAGTAGAAAAGGAAGATAAAAGGTCACAGGTTGCATGTGAGGAGGAAAATGAAGGAAAATCATAGAAAATGAAGGAAAATAATGGAATATGAAGAAAATAGAGTCCTGACTAATAAAAAGGGTTCTAACGATCAACTTGTAGATTTTTGTCAATTTAGTTTTGGAGGTCTCAATTTATACTCTCACTCTCTCATACTCTTGGACACTTAGAGTTTTCTTGGCGCACTCTTGGAGGAGTGTGGCATACTTGGGATTTATAGCAAGAAGGAAAAGGAAAAGCAGGAAAGCTCAAGAGCAAAAAGGAAACAACATATACAATGGGTTTTTCTTGGAGGTACAGAGTTGCATGTAAGATTTACCTACTAGTTTTGGCATGCATGACACACTCATGTGGTTTCTTGGTCATGATATGTCATTTTCATGGAGGATTTCCTTGATTGGTAGTGGATTTGCTTATCCTTTCCATTTTTCTGGATAACCATGGTATTGCGGATTTTATCTTCATTTTCTAGTTGGTGCTCATGTTCCTTTGGCTATGGTTTGAGTTATTAGCTACTGGATGCCTTTGTTTGAAAAACACTCTAGAAACCCTGTAACAACTTGGGTTGAGTTACTAGTTTTGGAAGCCTTACATAGAAAAACGCTCAGGAATCTCTTGGTGGGTTGAGTTGTTTGTCGCGGAAGCCGTTGTTGGAAGAATTTTCTAGACACCCAACAATAGTTGTGGGTTCAGTTACTATTCTTGAAAGCCCTAGTTGGAACAAATTCTTTGTAATCCTCAACAACTTGGGTAGAGACGAATTTGGTGATGGTTAGTGATTTCCAACCATGAGGTGGAATTACTGGTTGAGGGTTGAGGTGGTTTGGCCTCTAAAATCAATAGTTTGGTTTTGGTTGAGTTTCATTAGATATCCCACATGCATGCTTGGAATATGGCATGGAGGTCATTGGTTGAAAGAAATATTTGGTTCAGCCAACCTATGGGCAAGTCATACATGGAAGTACTGGACCTTGTTTCATTTTTCAGACGTTATTAAGAGATCATTTCCTCTTGTATTTTATGGGTAGATATCCTTGTCCATATGTGGTTTTTATGGTGGTTATAACGTTTTTATTTCTATCGAATATATGTTGGGTAAGAGGATGTTTTATGATAATCTTAATGTATCACTCTCATCATGTTTTGATTACCACACAAATGAAAAATGAATATATGACCTAATAGTTGATAATGTAGCTATTACGATAGAGCAACAATTTTCTTTATGAATCTCAGATAATTATGAGATCATATGCTCAGATATGTTGTTATGTCCTGTAGATTAGATATTTGTGACATGTTGGACAAAATTCCTGTCACTTCTAGTAAGGGTCCAATCAAGTCATTGATCAAATTTTTACATTAGTAATATTATTTCAATGTTATTTACCTTTGTTGGAAGTTTCATGAAGTTCTGAAAGAGGTTTGAGTCTTGGCCCTGAAAAGGTGCCACGAAATCCAGGGTTGTTGGCGCAAAACTATTTGAGAAAGGCCACAGTCACATGAATGCCTTGTTGTGGGAGTCAATGGAGGGTCCCAATCACATGCATGCCTTTTAATGGAAGTGACTGAGACTTGAGGGTCATGAAATGTCATGTTGTCTCAGGGGTTGGTCACTTGGAAGGGTTGGTTGGATCCTTTAGGTTTTGTAGCATGTGTGGAGGATTATATTAGTTGTGTTTACTATACATGGGGATTTGAATCACATCATAGTAGCCTCTCATCACATTTTTACTGCAGCAGACCGGTTAACTTGGGTAAATGTGGGAGGAGGGTGGTTACAAGTCACCTTCGCCCCTAGTTTCCTAAAGGATATCCTCTTACCCTTGATAGATGAGAAAGTGTCCATATACCTAGTCCTCCACTTATTCCACATATGGACTCTAGTTATTCCAATTCTTCTAGTTCTTCCATTTACTCCACATCTTCCTAACCCGACATGGCCACCATGTCAGGTGTTAATGTGGGTGGTGGAAACCCAGGTGGTAACCAAGGTCCTAACCAAGGTAACCCTATAGGTGGATACTCTTTAGGTATGGACAATAATCCAACCTTGCTCCCCAATATTGTTGGTTTGAGCCTCCATGATTTAAGAAAAATCATCAATGATCCCCTTCTCCATGACCATAATCGACAACTCATGCCCACCAAACTTCTCTCATACATTCCCATGTTTTAAGGTAATCCTAGAGAAGACCCCACCAATCATGTATGGTTTTTTCACATGTGGTGTTCTTCTAATTCCATTACTGAGGACTCCATTAATTTTGATCTCTTCCAATGGACTCTAACTAGTGTCACTACCAAGTGGTATATTGACCAATGACATTCCTATCATTCCACCTTTGTGAATCTTTCCAACACCTTCCTTTCATATTTCCAATTATCTCTTCAATATGACACTAGTACCAAACTATTAAATTCTTTTCGTCAAACTTATGCCACTCGCCTTTCTGACTTTCTGATAATGTACAAGAATAGCACAAAAGGATGACCCTTGTTACAGATCCATTTGTGCACATCAACCCCAACTTACATATCAATACTATTAGGGCCCAACAACCCCTAATATAGTTGTTACATGCCCTAAAGAAGTTGAACATCGGAATGCCTCACTTCCCAAGAAGTTCCATGACTCAAAACATACAAAAACCACCTCTAAGAAGATCAGTGCACGTAGGCCTTCATTAGGGTGTGTTGCAATACAAACCATACATTGTCAGGGTGCTATGCAATGCACTTGGTCCCTCTTTGGCCTGCGCTAGGCGAATTTGAGGAAATTTCCATGACGGTTTGAAGATTCCTTATCCATTGGAAGCTTCTAGAAGTTTCTCAATGCCACATACTCCTTTGAGTTCGCATTTGGATGAGGAAGGGAGTTAAGGAACATTAATCCCCTATCCCTTTTTCCATGGAACTGATTTATAAATTTAGAAATGCATTCATTATCACCATTGATGGCATAACCTCCTTCATTCACCTATAAAAAGACCACTCATCTAAGTGATCTGGGAGGCTGAAGATTGTAGAGAGATGTTGTTGGTATGAGTTTTGAGCTGATTGCAAGTATCGTAATGATGTCAAAGTGTCATGCTTGTTGTGAGGAGAGGCCGGGATTGAACTAGAGGAATGGAGCTGAATCAGGTTGTAATTCTTCCTCTTACTAATAAAGTATTCAAATCTTTTTACATATGCTTGTATTGTCTTTAGATGCTTTCATATGCATATCATGTATCCAATTCCATGGTATTTTTAATAAATAGATCATTATCATATGCTTTGATGGGTTCTTGTTTCTGTCTGTATGTAGGTACTTCTCAAGCGGCTTAAGTACGGGAAGGAGCAACGAATTCGGTCAAGGGAGATAGGGAACAAGTGGAAGCTACAAGTAGGTTATTTGTTCTCTTATTTTATCTATTATTTATAGGAAAAGTAGAGAATACTTTGTACTATTGTTTCTAGATTGTGCTACTAGTCTAGAGGTTTAGCTGTTTGTCCAAGAACACTAAATTTTACCAAAACAAATAGGTGACTCCACTGGGAACCAGATTGTCCATCTTAGTAGCTTATTAGCCTCTTAAGACATTTCTACATACTGTACTTGTGGTCGTTCATTGAATTTTAGTCTTCTTTCATTGAAAATTGATTCGAAACTATGTCAAAATCGCCTTAAGAATGGCTCACTATCACCAGCACAGTCTAATGAAGGACACAGTGTGATGCAGTGCACTTCCCGCATAGATACAGATTGATTCAACATACTCTCTCTAACTACTGCCTGCGCTAATCCCTTGAGGGTCAGTTTCCCATCTAGGAACTGAATGTTTTTCCCAATTTTCTCTTGTTTGAATTAGTTGTTCAATGTCAATGATGTTTTGTCTTTGAAACTAGTTTTCCGTCTACTTAATTTTTCCCTCCTTAGACTATGATTGATAAATTTTTCTTATGTATTTACTTTTTCATTTTCAATCTATAGTCGAAAGTTAGTTTTAATCGATTGATCTTTAGATAAAGAAAGTGTCTTAAAGTCATCTTTTCCTTTGAAAGTTGAATTGTCTTCAAATCTTCATTCATAAAAGATCAATTGGTTGATATGTGCATATGATTAGTCTTTTCGTTGAAAGAATTGTAATTCCTCATTTCTTTGAAAACGAAAGTGTCGTAGAGTCTTCTTTTCCTTGAAAAGAAATTTTCACAAAATTGTCATTTTAAGAAAGGAGCTCGCTGATCATTTGTGCGTTAGTTTCCTTTTCTGAATCATTCACATAAAGAGAAACTGAAATGAAATACATGAATTTGCATTGAAAGAGTTTGTGTGTGTTAAAAGGAATACTGTATGGAATTTTCATTTATATTGTGTTCTTTGCTTTATGATCAAAAGAAATTTGATTGCTCTATCCCTAAGTAGTTAGGATTTTCATTATTAAAATTGAATGGAAAGAATGCTTATCATGATAGATTCATTTCTAGGAATTTTATAATACATCACGTGGGGAACTCGAAAGGAAAATTCCTAAGCTAGATCAACTTAAAATGAACATCAATTTACCTAATGGAGCATTTTCATTAATGAAAATAGTTAGTGGTTCTAGGCTAGAGACATGTTCTGGCGTCATTAAACCATGCATCTCTCACCTACTTGTCTGCAATACATCTTGAGTGTGATACCTCATTCAACATACATGGGTATATCATAGCTTGTCCACATACCTTCAAGTATATAGGGCGGTGTTACAGTACGTAAAGTATATGGGAATGCTCTCACTGTGTGGTTTTACATTAGACAATGCTTATACGGACTGGCTCTCCATGTACCTTCAGGTATATATGGGAGGAAAACACTAGGTTTGTTTCCATCATTAAGTAACCGAGTCGGCCTCCTTGCAAATGTGATATATTGAACACAGCGTTTGGGGAGATTGCCTGCCTATACTTCTTGGTTCGCCAGGAGGTATTCTGCAGTTCACAATTACCTGGTAAACTTTTTGCCTAGCTACCCCTTTTTGTTTATTACTTTTTTGATAATAAAATTAATCAACAATCGTGGAGGAACATCAACCCAAACCTCGTCGTTCACGAAGAATAGCAACCCAACCACCTTTGCCTCCTGAAGCGACACCAATTCCGACAAAGCGGTCTCATTTAACTAAGTCTAGTACATCAAGAACTCTTAGTTCTTCATCCGGGTTACCTGAACATTTATTTCAATACCTACAGAGACTCCATTTACTTCGACTATTTCTGGTACATCCGTTCCTACAGAAGAAGTTTCACAATTACCTGAGGACATTAGCATTGATCCTAGTGAAACAGTAACTGAGGTTGTCCAACAACAAGTTGATACTCAACTTGAAATTATTCAACAAGAAAGTGCTTCTGAACTTGAATTAGTTCAACTAGAAGTTCATCCAGAATCTATTCCAGTTCAAATAGAAGTTACATCTGAACATGAAGTTATTCATGAACCTCCCTTTGAAACTGTTGTTTATTTACTTGAGCATCTTGACTTTCGACATTCAGAAGCTATTACCCCTCAGACATCAGTAACTGTTGAAACTACACTTTCATCAACACTAGAAATCTTTTACAGACCTGACGATCAAGTCCTTCCACTAGGTTTGATTGCCATAAAGGAGGGATTAGTAGAAGATTCCACACCTGGAACCCCGTTTCACTTTGAAACTGGGCTTTATCTTTACCCTACTACTCCTGATTACTTACTTCATCTGATCCTACTTCCTTTCAAGTAACTTTTGAATCTTTAGTACAACTTTTGGGCTAATTAACTATGGCTAAACTACCGTTAACATCCCAGATGGTATCATTTGATGCAGCTGCAGCAAAATCTTCTGTTGTAACTCCTTTGATGTTTTCTACCACACTTGAGTCACACCTGTATGGTGAATTGTCTATCTCGATTGGTTACCAATCATTATCAGGAACCCACTCAGGGGTTGCTTCTACACCATGGTCATCACCCATGTCCTCAACCAAAATTTTACCTTTTTCTTCTCTAATGGGAACCCAATTGTTTGATCCTGCACATCAGTATCACGCTGGATAATCTTGTCAACAAATACCTATATATCCTTTAACTACTGGATTGCCACCATATGGAGAGAAATTTGCTTATTCATGGTATCATCCTTATTCTGGAGGACAACCATATGGTAATTTCCCACAATATTCAAGTCAAACTAGAATTAGAGTTTGTCAATGCCAACTAGCAATGCCAACTCAACCAAGGCTTGTGTATCCAACACAACCAATGCAAACTGTGTCAACTATTCCTACTACACCTATTGTTACCACTGTGCCACAGTCACAAGCTCAAATTGTTGTATCTCAACCGGTACAAATTGATCCTTCTTTCTTGAAACCACAAGTTTCAAGTCAAGAGATTCAAGTTTCTCAAGTTTTTATACAACAACCACTTGTTTCTGGAGCTCAGCAACAACCTCAGGTTAGTATACCTTTATTTGGACTCACCCAGGCTTACACTAGAATAGTTGATACACAACCTGGTCAACCTTTCATTGTTGGGAAACAACAGTTGGTTCAACAACCATGGTTTCCACAATTCCAACAACCCTAGTTCCAACAATTCCAACCTCAGTTTGGACTTGGTTCATAAGCTCAACCTGGTTTTAGTCAATATCAAGCTTACGAAGGTCCTAGGCAACAAGGCTTTACAGGTTATGGACAACCACAAATTCAGTCTGGTTATCAACAACCACCTTATACTGGTTTTGTTCAACAACCATACAAAGGATACCAAATACAGATGCCCATGTTGGTCTGCAAAGACCTATTGCACACCCAATTCCATCATATCCTGGGTATGCTCAACCTGACTTGAATCAATAGTTGCCATTCGTAGCAACTTTAGAATTACCAGATTTAAACCAGATCACAAATGATCCAATCACATATGCACCTTGGTAGCCGGTAATTCCACATAAGTTACCATCTGATATTTTGAAGTTTAATGAAAATCTTGGAGACAACCCATCGAATCATGTTATGACCTTTCATTTATGGTGTTCATCCAACACTTTGAATGATGATTCGATCAGACTTTGTCTTTTTGAAAGAAAACTTACTGGTCCAGCTGCTAAATGGTACATTGAATTACCAAGAGCTTCTTTCAATAACATCACCACTTTAGCCACTACCTTTTCAACCCACTTCCAGTTACCTATCAGATACGAGACTGGAATGGAGCTCTTAACCAACTTCAAACATATCTCAGATCATATTCTTGAGTGGTAGCATTGTTGTCAAATGGTTAAGGCATATGTTCCCAATCATCTTTTAGCGAAGTGGTTCATGAAGTCCTTGTTTCCATCGATCACTGAGGATGTGGCAAGAGGAGTTGTCACAGAAGAGCAAGTTATCGCTCATTCCCAATACTTAGATTTTATTTACAGACAATCTGGCATGCTCTATGATAAAATTCTCGATGCACCTAGACTAGCTTTCACTATTCCACCACCTCCACAATCGAGTAGGGAATCTCATGTTGGCGACAGTGTGATCGTTTTTTCAAGAACACAAGCAGCAAGAAGACCATCTTGCCAAACTCTTGCTATTTCGAATCAAGCTACTAATACATCAAAAAACACTCATTCCCTAGAGATTAATGCTGTGTCATCTGACAAAGGAGAAAATCCAAAGCAACCAAGAGGTAAGAAAAAGGGGAAGAATAAAGAAAAGAAACAAGAAAATCCCTCTCCAGAGAAATCATCTAAATCCCCTACCGCGGTAAGGAAACCTCATTATCCATGTCTAATATGTAATGAAGAGCATTATATAAGAGATTTTCCACACCGCTTCGAGGTCTCTAAACTTTTAAAGACTTCAACCACATCAACGGTGTTGACAGATCTATTTCCTACCCCAGAGACACATTTGGTTGCAACTGATAATGCTTCCGCATCCCAAGTACTCATGTTATCTATCCCAAGTCCAAAAAATGATGTTTTGGTGTCAACAAGAAACAAAGATTATGGAAATCCATCATCATTGAATAATCAGGCCACTGATCAACCTAGTACTTCGACCTCGACTTCACCTGAAGTTGTTCCACTAGTTGTACCTGAATTGACAATAAAACCACCTAAGGGAGTTGTGCACAAATCAACATTCAATCCTCGTGCTCAAGCAGCTCAAAACTATAATATAGTGGAATATCTGGCTCAATCACCTTCCGCTATGTCGACACTCGACATGTTGCAAAACTGTCCCTCTCAGAAACAAGCTTTATTTTCAGCGGGATATTCACCACAGTTACTGGTGCAGTTAGCTTTCCTAATCCATGTAAAATCTCTCAATAACAACGTTCATTGAACTATTATTGATGAGGGGGCATCTACTTGCATTATGTTTATGAGCTGCTGGAAAACACTTAGTTCACCGCCATTGTCACGATCACCAACTACGTTAAAAGTGTTTGATGTAAGAACATATACTCCATATGGGATTTTGAGTAACCTACAAATCGAACTAGGGGGCAAGACAGTTACTATTCAAGTTGGGGTAGTTGATGGACTCCTCGATCACAACATTTTACTAGGAAGGCCTTAGGTATATGTTATGGTTGCTATTGTTTCCACATACTTTCATACGATTGCATTCCCTTTCAAGGGTGGAATCACAGTCATTGATCGGCTAGCCTTCTTTTCCAATAGTTCACAGGCTACAGGAAGCATTCCTTTGATACACAGAAGCCTGTTGTCATTTCAAAGTGTTGGAGTAGGTCTCCCTAAAGATCCTTCCCTAATTGGCACTTTCACCCTCCCATCACCATCTGGTTTGGTGGATGTGGCAAGAGTGGAGACTTGCAACATGATTTCTTCTACATCATCTGATTTTACGAGAATTTATAACCACTTCGAAATTGATGGTGATAGTGAGGGGTTGTCGTTTAACCCCATTGAATCATCACAACAATCAATTTTTCCAACTTGTGTGGCAAACCCCCATCCGCACTCAACAATTGTATGGGTAGATAGGTCGTTAGAATATGCTGCCTCTTTAGATCCTTTTACATGTGTAAACTATATGGATGAAGGAATCGTGAAATCAATGATGATAGGAGAGGCAGCATGGGAAGATTATCATCATCGTTCCCACCTTCTAGATGACATTGAAGATTATTCAAATGAACTAAATCACCCATCGATTGTTGATTTCATGTCAAATGCTATAAATACTGTAGATTCTGAGTGTAATTTGTCAAACATAGAAGAAAAAATTTCTATAAACATTTCAACCAAGTCTAACATCATAGAAAACATTCATGTCAGCAAATCCTGTTCTCCATTGGAACTTGATAATTACTGTGCTCTGTTTCGTGAATTTAGAGATATTTTTGCATGGTCTTATGAGGAAATGTCGGGCATTGAATCAAATATTGTTGAGCATGAGATTAAAATGTACCCTGATGTCAAACCAATACGATAGTGGCTTCGACCTATTCATCCTAAGAAAACCACTGCCATTAAAGTAGAGGTTGAAATTTTTTTGCGTGCTGGCTTCATTTTCCCTGTACCTCTTACTGATTGGGTGTCTAATATTGTTCCAGTGATGAAAAAACAAGGGAAAATTTGAGTTTGCGTTGATTATAGGGATGTAAACCAAGCATGTCCGAAGGACAATTATCCAACACCTTTTATCGACTAGATTATTGATGAATGTGCTAGATGTGAAATCGTTTCATTCATGGATGGATTTTCTAGCTACAATCAAATCAATATCTGCCCACAAGACCAATCAATAACAACTTTTATTTGTCCATGGGGCACATTCTCTTACCTAAAGTTACCTTTTGGTTTGAAGAATGCAGGGGCTACATTTCAGAGGGTGATGAATTATGCCTTCCATAACATCAAGCACATTGTTCAACCTTATCTTGGTGATTTTTCTACTCATTCACAGAACCAAGTTGATCACCCACAACATTCGAGAGCAATATTCTTACGATGTTGACACTACAAGATAAGAATCAATCCACATAAATGTGTGTTTTGTGTTAGCTCTGGTCAATTGCTTGGATTCATAGTTTCAAGAGATGGAACTCAACTCGATCCCATTAAGGTTTAGGCAATCCTTGACTTGCCTCCACCTTCAAACTTGTTACAGATACAGAGACATCAAGGGAATGCAAACTTTCTAAGGAGGTTCATTCCAAACTATGTTGAATTAGCTAAAGGTTATACATGTCTATTGAAGAAAGGGGTACCCTTCCATTGGGACCAAGTTGCGCAAGCTTCTTTTGATGCTCTCAAAGATTCCTTGGTTAGAGCATCATTAAGGTATGCCCCAAACTATCAAAAAGACTTTTACCTATATCTCGCCACTGTAGATACAACCATTGGTATGGTTTTAGTTCAAGAAGAAAGTGGAACTGAACATCCTATTTACTATTTGAGTCGTAATATCAACGATACAGAAAGTAAGTATTCATATGTCGAAAAGTTAGCCTTGGCAGCTATTCAAGTTGTGCAGAGATTTCATAATTACATCCTCCTCCATAAAACTAGCGTTACATCATATTGCAACCCTATGACATACATTTTGTCTCGTCCATTGCTGGGGGGAAATATTCTAAATGGATAGTTATCTTACACAAGTTTGATTTAGAATTCATCAAGTCTAAATCAAAGAAATCTATTGTTTTTCTGAGCTACTTTGCAATCTTCCCTCATCCTCCAATGATTTAACATCAGAACCATCAATCTTGGATGAATATCTGTTTCTTATCTCATTAAGTGATCCATGGTATGGAGATATACTGATCTATCTCCAAACCCAAGCTTTTCATCCTAATACCTCTCGCTCTGAGCAACGACATATCCAATACCAAGCCAAAGATTATCTAATCATTGGTGATACACTTTATTGTCATGGTGTCAATATGATTTTATGTAGGTGCCTTACTCACGAGGAGGCCAAAAAATCTTTGAATGAGTGTCAGTCAGGTGCTTGTGGGGGGAATTTATCTAGTTACACAACTGTACAGAAAATTCTACGTGCTGGTTACTTCTGGCGAACCATATTCAAAGATTGCATTCTTACTGTCAGAAGTTGTCATTCTTTCGAGATATTTGACTGTAAAACTAGATTACCACCTACACCACTGCATCTAGTCATTGTTGTTGGCCCATTCGCAAAATGGGGCATTAACTTTATGACATGTAACCCCACCTCGGCTGGGGGGGTGGCTATATTATAGTTTCTGTTGACTATTTTACCAAATGGGTCGAGGCGATTCCAACATTTAACAACAGTGGCGAAATGGCTGCTCTTTTTTTCAACCATGTGGTTGCCAGGTTTGGTGTACCACAAGCCATAGTTACAGATCATGCGTCACATTTTTGCAATCACATGATGGTTGAATTAACTGTGAATTTAGGACTATCACATGATAGTTCTATTCCATATTACCTGCAAGGTAATGGACAAGTTGAGGCTATCAACACAGTCCTTAAGCACATGTTGCAAAGAATGATTAGAGTTCATAAAAGAAATTGGAATTTAATCCTATACTCTGCTTTATGGGCACATCGAACCTCGGTGAGAAATGTGACTGGATTTATGCCTTTTTAGTTGGTGTATGGTTTAAAATCAGTCTTACCAATCCAATGTGAAATCTCGTCTCTCAAACTGACGATTGAACTGCTACTTAACACTTCTAAAGAAGAAGCGCGTTTACTGGAATTAATCCATCTGGATGAAACCCATCATGATTTTGCAGTGGCTAACGAGGTGCATAAAAAATGCATCAAGGCACAATATGATAAAAATGTTAAGCTTCGTGTCTTCGCAGAAGGTGACCTTGTCTGGCTTTATGATCAGGATTCTGATAAACTTGGAGTGGGAAAATTTTAACCACTATGGATGGGCCCTAACATTGTTAAACGTGTGTCGATGAAAGGTGCCTACGAGTTAGTGGACTATGATGGGATTCCATCGTCACAGCCTCGAAACGAGTTGTATCTTAAACATTACTATGCTTAGTTAAGTGTAGTAAAACTCACTGTATATACGCCTTGATTGTGGGTGTGTGTTTCTTTTAGAGTTCTTGTTTTGGTTAAGTAATCCACTTCACATTTGTTGCAGATGTCAAACTTTTCAGAACGATTTGTTGGTTATGCCAATGGAGCTAGTCGTAATATGCAAAATTTATCTTCTGTAGCATGGGCCATTTTCACTCCAAGCAGCGAGTTAGTGAGTTTTAGAGGGATATTTATTGGATGATCGAAAAACAATATTGTTGAGTATAGTGTGTTTATTGAACTCCTCTCTGATTCCATTTCACTTGGCATACACCGATCATCATTAGACTAGACTCACAACTTGTTTTACTACAACTTACTGGCATCTATACCATACGAAACCTAGCAATTCATTGCATTTTCCTTAAAGTTCATATTTTGGAAAGGTATTTTGAGTTTATTCAATATCAGCATATTTCCATAAATCTAAACACATTAACTAATTCTCTAGTGAACTATGTGTTAAATAGACATTTGCGACATTTGTAAAGTAAACATTTTGAATTCACATCATCATTTGAATTGGATTGCATCACTTAAGAATAATAAAACTCTGAAAGTAAAATAGATAGTTCTATATAAGTTTGTACAAACAGATTATGTCCCAGACAAAAATTGGTCATCTTACCCAAACAACTCAAAAATGTATGCATAAAATATCCAAGTAGACTAGTGCTGCTCATGATAACAGGTCACAGCCTGTGCTATCATGCATAGGAGTCTCATCCATTGACTCGGCATGCCAATGGTGTGGCACTGCAATTGCATAGGTAACTCCTCGATCCAGACATCCAGAATACCTAGAGTCAAACCCTCTATGTGATCTTGTATCTTGGCCAATGTCTCTGCTAAATCTAAGTCTCAGAGAACTTCTCTCCCAATAGCTCTCTGTACTGGCACAACTGCCTCTTGTAGATGTACCACAAGTTGAACAAGTCCAACATCTACATGCATACAAAAATGTTTGTTTAGTCTTGGCAATAAAAAAAACACAAAAAAGTAGAAACTTTAAAAACAAAAACACTTTGGTCAAACAATTTACCAATAGCGCTCCACTACACTCCAACCGGTAACATCAGATCTAGATCACGATTGAAATCCATCCCTGAATATGGATATTCTGCGAAGGCCATGTCCTGTCGGTCAAACCACTCAAAGAAAGCAGGGGTAAACAAGATCAATGACTGGCTAGCATGCCTAGCCATAACATCTACCCACCTCTACATCTGTGGGTCTCTAGGTCCAGGTACTCCCAGTGAGATGTATTCTAGCTACTAAGTGGAATTCTCTCCAAGGAAAACAAAATCAAGATAGACCCATAGCCAAAAAAATTTGTCTTTCCATTTTTTACCTTGGTTAGTTGTTCTTTCATAGATGAAAGAACTTCCTCACACCAGTTGAACACCCTTGGCTCCAAACACTCTAAAGCATACTGCATATATGACCTATTTGTCAAGTGTAAAGTTGCACTGACAGCCAGTTTGGCGAGTGTAAGAAGGATTATTCTCAATGGTAAACCACTAACATCCCTGATGTTGATCTTTCCGTCTATGTTAAGTTGAGTTCCTTCCCCGTAGAACTGTGTATATAATCTCTCACTGATTCACCTCTCTAGTAAATCTTGATAATGAGATGGGGGCACCCCACCTCAATAGTCCAGTCAGAAAGTAAATATCATCAATGGTAAAGGGGATCATTTTGCCCCTATGTGAAAGCCTTGATCGGTAGGATCCCAAGAACGAAAAAGGTACTGTGAAAGCTCAATTTGTTGCCGCATGCTAGATAATCAAAAATACTTCAGTAACCCACAATTCCTTAGGGCATCAACTATTCCTTGATTATTTAGTGAAATCATGTCTTGTTCTTCATGCTCTCGTTCTCTCCATATAATCACCATTTTGATCCGATGAATGTCTGAAATGCAACCATTAGACAAATTAGGATCCATTTTTTACAAAAAACAGTGGAAATTTTGGGAGAAAACAACTGTCAAAATCTGGTTTTTTCACTCATCGCACCCTTCCCTTAGAGACACTGAACTGCAATGCATACAACCTTCTAGGTATGTGTAATACAGTGCACCTTTCGATATTGAAATGGTGCGCTGATCCAGAGTGCGAAAAATGAAACCCTAGGGGCCTAAAAAACCTAATTTTTTTGCTTAAAACTGAAAATAAGTGGAATAAAATGGAAGAGAATGAGGATAGCTCCTACCTAGTCTAGACGGCACAAGAAATGGTCCACTGAATCCTCTGCAATCAGCGAATGAACTTTGAGGTAGAGAACTACTCCAGAGCACCAAAGTCAAAGGGTAAAATTGAAATGGTAAAAATGGATAATAAAACTTGTTTTTATGTTTATTTCTTGCACGTTAATAGAGTAAAAATTGATTTTTATTCATTTTATCCATTTGAACAGGTACTCCTAATCTATTTTGCTTAAGTTTTGAGCAAGTCTAATAGCTGAAAAGTAGAATTTGATGTGCTCAAGTGTAAATTGAACATCTTTGACCACAAAGAAAACTTTTATCTCTTCTTCGAGTTTTGTTAAAAACAAAAAAGGAACCCCCCTTCGAGTCCTCTTTAAACTCTTTCCAGGTTCTCTAAAAACAAAAATATTGTTGAGCGCTTGTCTATTCCAGCTCGTTAAAGGATTGGAAATGACATCTCTCTTGGATTATTTGACAGTTTTTCAGACTTGAGAGCTTATCTCATGAAAAGGAACTACTGGAGTTTTCTTTTCGCCCCTTTTCAATCTCTCTAAACATGAAAAGGATCGAGATATCTTTGTCATTAAACTCATTAAAAACAACAAATAGTGATAGACTTTTCCATCAAGACAAGGCCGAGTTTCACCTAGACTCATTAAAACATCAAATAGCGATGGATTCGCCCGAAAGGTGAAATTTTACAACAAGCATATGCTATCCTCCTTAAGCTTGATAAAAAATAAAAAGGTACCTGATAGCAATGACTAGGGAAAAAGGAAAAAGATAAGAAAACATTATGGTAGCAAGTCGCTCTTGAACATGACACTTTCACCTCATCATCATGACTATGTGAGTTGGGTCATTCAACTTGATGGTTATCACACCATTGGTCTATCATACCATCCATTGCTTTGTTTTGGGTCAATGCTACCAATTCATCTTAGTGTCACGGACATGTTCAAGAGAAGTCATTCAGTTCAAACTTCATCCTTTGCAATTGTTATAGACATTTTTGTGCCTTATAGCATTGAGCATGAAATGTCCATAATCTAAGGGATCCAAAGTCCCTAAACATGTTGTTCCTACCCCTAGAGGAACAAGGCTAACAAACCACAGCAATTCACAAAAGTTCTCCACCAGAAACTGCTCAAAAACAAGTCAATTCAGGATCAATTCAGTGGCTCCACTAGCTATTTGCGCTGAATGTCAAAGCCACCACTGGCTACCTGCATTGAATGTCAAAGGCAACACTGGCTACCTGCGCTGAGCGAGAATGGACATGTGGCAAGTTCATTTCTCAAGGTGTCAAAACCCAGGAAGCTTCCAAAATGACACTTACCTCAGGGAATTCGACTGGTGATGAGTAAGAGGTTCCAAATCTCCAAGTGGAAGCAAGAACCTCCAAGTGGAATCAAGAACTTACAGAGGGAGAGGACACTAGTCAGATCTCAAGCTGACTCATCCTCTCTCCAAACATCTATATATGGATCTCTCCTCCATGAGATCTAGGGGCTGGAATTTTGTTATTGCAAAGAATTGCTGTTGGTTTGAGATTGGAATCATTGGGTGCTTAATGCTTTGAAGGGGGTGAAGATAGGAATTCCATTTGCTGGGAAGGAGATGGTGGATTGGAGCCCTCTGGGTTGTATCTCTTCTTGAACCTTGTTATTCATCAATAAAGCTATCTTGGTTTCTCCTATATATTGATGTATCTTTGGTGTATGATTGCATTAGTATGTTTAGTTTATTTCTAATCCTGAACTAGTTATGAATATGAATCCATGTCTTGTGTAGTGTTCTCTTCTTGTGATCTTGCAGAAGCCTCTTGAAGCTGGGCGAGCGAGAAGGCAAGTAGCTGGGAACTCTCAAAGAGAAGGGAAACTAGATCGAGGGACAAACGGAAGACACCGGTTAGTCCATCCATCTCTCTTCATTCTTAATTCATAAAGGAAGAATACTAGAATAGTTGTTTCTGTTTGTTGCTAAGGCACTGTCACTACTTAGGTGGATAGGATCATCCTGCATAGGCATTTTTCCCCACAACAAATTGGCAAGTCCACTGGGGAGATTTGTTTAGTCATTTTATTTGTGTCTCTATCATTGTTTGTTTCATAGACTCAACAGCAACAATCGAACTGCATCTGCTATTCTCAGATGCAAAGTAGACAGTTGCTTCTTTGATCCAATCACTGGACTTGTCTATGATCTGAACAATGGACTCACAAATGATTTGATGATCCTTTGTGATAGATCTTAGTACTCTCTCAAAGCATCCCTTTGATTTCACCTTGCTTGTTGCTTTTATTTGGCCTGAAACAGTAGATTAAATAGCAATCTGTGACCCAGAACCAGTGAGAAACGAGAGTTTCTCCTTTAGCGCAGACCCTGTGAAGGGATTCTGCATTTCAACGTAGGTCCCGTGAAGGCTACCTGCGTTGAATTTCAAAACCCCTGTGTTGAGGTTGCGCTGAACCAGTTTGGCCTTGTGCAGCTGGGGTTCTCTGCTCTGTTTTACCTTGTTTTGATCTCTGATTTTTGCAGCCTGTAACCAGCATAGGTACCATTCTGATAACTCCTTTTCTCTGCTTAAATTCCACCTCCTTTTGTACAAAAAGACTGTGAGTGTTTTTATGTGTTTGTGGCATCATTTGCAGTTTTCCTTTGCATGAGTGAAATAGTCATCCTGTAGCCCTTGATTCAGATCTGTTGATTGTGATCTTAGAAGAGAGCTCATTGGTTGTTTGCAGTTGATTATACATTTACTCTTGCTTATTGGTTTGAGTTTGTCTCTTTTAAGTGTCGAAACAAGTATTCATTTCGAAAATCGTTAAGTGTTGTAATCTCTTCTACCTTCTCTGATTTCGAAAAAGTAAACTTGTTTGTATTGGTCATTTAAAAGCAAATTCAAAGTTGTACAAAAAGCTTTCTTTGTAGGCATCAATACTAAGAAAGCGGAAAACAAACACCTGCATTGTGCATTTGCATCCTGATAGTTTGCATGTCCGATTTAGGAAAAGTGCATTAGAGTGTGCTGATTGCTCTTTGAAAAAAGATGGTGTCTTTCTTTTCCCTTAGTAGCTAGGATTTTCAAAGTTGAAAAGATATAAAGCTTGCTTATCATCTTTAGACTGCATTTAGGAATTGTATCATACATCTCGTGGTGAACCTTGAAAGGAAAACTTCTAAAAAGATCAACCTAAAATAAATTGAATGAACTTAACAACGCTTTGCAACATAACGCACAACATAGAGGTCTAGGCTAGAGACGTGTTCTGGCGTCGTAAAGCCTGGTGACTGTCGATCTCGTGGATGGTGGGTGATTCCTCCTGAGGGACGATAGCGCCAGTACGGATTTTGCTCCCACGTACCGTCGCGTATATATTGGGAGACCCCTATAGGCATAAAACCTTTATCCTTAGGAAGCCGTGTCGGCCGCCCTACTGATCACAATGCACTGAACACAGCATTCAGGAAGATCGACCGCCCGTACCCTAAAAAATATTCTGCGGTTTTGCGAAAAGTTTGGCACACCCTCTGCCTAGAACACCAGAGCAGTTCCTTTTGGCCTTTTTCAGACTCTATAACGGAAAAAGTCCATCCGAGCATTTGTCACTTTGGGCTCGTTAAAACATCGAAGGAGACCAGAGTCATCTTTAGCTTTTTCTCGACTCTTTAAAACTGAAAAAGCAAGTTGTGTCTAAAGCGTCGTTAAAATTTATTTTAAACAGAACAATCACCCCTTATTCCTACGTTGATCTTTAGGTTGAAAAGATGGAGCCCACCAACCAAGGAATTCCCCTTGGTGGAAATTCTAGTCCCTTGTCCCCTTAGGGAGATGTTGGTGCGCCCCATATGGCCACATTGTCACTTCCAGGACTGACAATTGGCCTGCCGGTCTGGCTCTTTTCAACCAATGTCGTTCAGAACACCACTATTCCTGAACAGTCGAGTCAACAGTTAGACCAGACCAGAGTTGCCAACCAGCCTTCTACTTCATCTAACTCTTCCTCTCCTCCTTCCTCTTCGCTTTACGGAACTGGTAAAACAAAAAACCAAGTTCCTAAGGAGAAGAAGAAAGAGAAGAAGAAGAAGGAGCCAAAAGCGACTGGGGGCAAACAAGTGTCGTCTGACAAGAATCCACACACAGCACTGACTAGGCCTAAATCGCCATGTGCCATATGCAAGGGAGACCACTTCCACATAGATTGTCCCTCCATCCCTCGGATACTAAGGGACTGGTCTCCCCATTTGCACAATTCGGTAGCGTCAACCTCTGATAGCCATGTTGACTGCCCACCGTCAACTAGTGAAAGTGAAGCCCCAGGACAGAGAGGGAAAGCTAGATTTCCCTGCAAACTGTGTGAAGATGACCATGCCATCCACCGTTGTCCCTTCTTAGACAAGGCCAAAAGAGTTTTGGAAGATCGCCCGATTTTACGAGCGCAACTTCCTCCTGGATATCAAAAACTCCTGCCAAGTCCTTCACTAGTTGAGAACCCGGCTGGCCCGCTCAGGTGGTCAATCGAAGAACCTATCATTGAAGATGAACCGTCTGAATCTATACCTGACGAAAGTCAAAAGGTTGAGACGGCAGTTGACCCGGTTTTACCTTCAGAGGCTCTATCTTCAAATGATACCATCACAGAGGAGAATAAAGACGACACCATCCAAATTCTCTTCATCAGCACAGACTCCGACGAACAAGGGGGCAATTTGCCCATTCCTTTTTCGCAGGAAGGAACTTTGTTAGAGTCATACCCGGCCATCTATTCGGTCCCACCACCAAGCAACCTGGTTGTGTCCTTCGACTGGAACCAACTAGGCAGACCTCGGTTGCCAGCAAGCATACCATTCAGAATTATCGTTTCAATATACAGAATGGTAATGGCTGGCACTATCATTGATGAGGGGGCATCTGTGAGTATCATTTCCTCTATTGCTTGGAAAGCGCTTGGTTCGCTAGCACTTTTGCCTGAAATGAGAAATCTATCAGGCTTTGATAAAGGAACCAGTCGACCTTTACGGATCCTCCTAAATGTGCCCATAACATTGAAAGGGAAGACCGTTCAAATGAACGTGATGGTCGTTCAAGGACCCTTGGATAAAAACCTACTCCTTGGAAGAGACTATATATATTGCATGGGAGCCATCGTCTCCTCACTCTTTAGAGTAATGTGTTTTCCGCATGAAGGAAGAGTGGTCAAGCTCATGGACCAACTTTCATTTCCTAGATCATGCATCGCAAATAGTCATGTACCATCCCTAAATGGTCTCTTCACGCAAGAAATGTCTCAACCCACGGTCCGTCCTCCTGATGAGCGCGAGTAATCTGGGAGGATATGACTGGAACCTAGGGGGCATGCATCCTGGTCTGCTTCGGCAGGAAAACTTTGGGTATAGGGTAGATTTCCGCGGGAGAATATGACTAGTCCGTACCCCGTCTGTGGTTGGAAGAGGGGTTGTCCTGGAATAATATTCTCTTGTCAAAGTTATGTGTTTGGCGCTCGTTGTCACTCACCTTTGTCTATTTCGGTAGATATCGCCGAAGAAGTGTTTTGTTGAAAGAATAACAGAACAATCTTTGGGTAGCCTGAAAGAGGTAGGCCTCTCCCGGTAAAACAAATGTTTTATCTGCAAATTGAGGGGTAACCTTGAAATCGTACTCTATACCTGGGGGCATGCACACCTTTCGGAGTGCAAGGAAAGGGGCGACTATTTATTTTTTAAATTTTTAGGACCTCTAACCCTTAAAACTCATAGGATTAGTCGTTTCCGAACTTGCATAACGAAAGGATGCGGGGCATAGCTTTGCAAGATGAAGCTCCATAAAAAATAGTATCTTTAATGAGACTTTCTTATCATATGACTGGATAATCGAGTAGTTTTAGCACACAGTTCATGCTCGTTAAAAAATAAACGCAAGATCCGAGCAGTTTTAACGCGAACTTCATGCTCATTAAAAAATAAACATAAGCAATGAGCAAGTGTTTCCACCAGCATTTAAGCTCATTTTAAAATAAAAAATGAACCACTACCCGGTAAATAACCACTGTGAATGTAATATCATCAGCCATTAAAGCCTTGGTCGTGTTTGCACCGTCACCTCCACTTTTCATTTGGCCGATCGTTCACCTCCATATGATTGTTTACCCATTTTGAGGAACAGCTGCGAAGAGTGATTTCACCTAGCCATCCTTGTGACACTGCCGTGATTGGAAAATTCCAACCTGTACCTGGAATCAGCTGCTAACCCTGTTTATCACTCGTTCCTCAAAAGACGAGTCTTCTTTAAGCTCTTTTCAACTGACTCGTAAAATATGAAAAGATTGTCGAGTCCTTGGCCTTCCAGCTCGTTAAAGGGACAGGAAGTGCTATCCCTCCTCTAGATTTTAATCTTTTTGGACCTGAGGGATTATTGCACAAAAAGATCGAGCGCTTGTTTTATTCAGCTCATTAAAACTATCGAAAACTCATCCCTTCTGTATTGTTTTATACTTTTTCGGACTTAAGGGATTAGATGACGAAAAAGGACTTTTGGAGTTAATTTTATGTACCTCTTCAGACTCTCTAAAAATGAAAAGGACCGAGTTATCCTTGTCGTTAGACTCGTTAAAATCACTAAATAGCGACAAACTTGTCTTTAGATGAGAACGAGTTTCACTATCGCTAGGCTCGTTAAAACATAGCGATGGGCTTGCCCGAAGGGCAGGTTATAGAACAAGCATATGTTATCATCCTCAAGCTTGACAAAAATAAAGAGGTACTGGTCAGCAATGACTGGGGAAAATTTGGGAGAAACTAAAGAAAACTTTGATGGTAGCAAGTCGCTCTTGAACATGACACTTTTCCTCCGTACCACAATCGGGTTGGGTTGTTTCATTCACCGGTCACATCCATGGTCTCGCCATACCATCCATATTTGGGGTAATGCTACCGATCCATCGCATCAGTGTCGCCACATGTTCAAGAGAAGTCATTCAGAAAAGTCAACCGTGTCCCATCCACTGCCATACATTATCCTTCATCCTTTCATGACCGCCACCCTGAATCATATGTCACAGATCATTTTCACCTCCATCAAAATCATTAGCTCCATTCCGTGTCACTGATGTGGGATTCATTAAGGCCCTCCTTTGACGGATCGCTTCTTGTCGACATCAGCTCATTATCCAAGAAGTTGATCTAGGAACAACCCCTTCAGTACTTTGAAGCTTGCATGCCTCAATGGCAAGTTTCTCACTTCCGGCGACAGGTATACATCAATGACCTTCGACCGAAAGATTTTGCATGGTGTTCAACGCCAAGTCCTTTATTCACACCACATGAATTGTACTGCAGTACCTTGAGGGTCATTATCATTATCGGTGATTCCTCTCGCGCTTGTTAACGGTTTACCTCATTGACCGGTAATCAAGCGATGTCTTTCCATGTTCGACTTCAGAACATTTCTCACATGGATCGACTTGTACTTAGAGTGAAGATCGAACGAATTTGAAGACCCCGGATCTAGTTTCATCCATCCGGGCTGCGATATATATTCAGGAAAGATAAAGACACTGACATGTACATCATTACAGCAGATGATCATCCTACTCGAAGGATGATAATTTCATCAAAGTTATCAGTCTACCATCAGACGATTGTCTGTTCTATGTACAAAAAAATGAATTTATAAAGTTGAGCATGGGAATGCCTGCCTCAGCTAGATCATGAAAGCAGTATGAAAAATAATGTATTGTATTGTATCTTATTACAGGTCTCCTCCCAGCATTGGATGAACTTCGGATCCCCCTGATAAAGCATTTCACCCGATAAACAGCCTCATACTTTAGGGGGCAACTGTTATAGATAGTTTTGTGCCTTACAACATTGAGCATGAAATGTCCATAATCTAAGGGATCCAAAGTCCCTAAACATGTTGTTCCTACCCCTAGAGGAACAAGGCTAACAAACCACAACAATTCACAAAAGTTCTCCACCAGAAACTGCTCAAAAACAAGTCAATTCAGGATCAATTCAGTGGCTCCACTAGCTGTTTGCGCTGAATGTCAAAGCCACCACCGGCTACCTGCGCTAAATTTCAAAGGCAACACTGGCTACCTGCGCTGAGCGAGAGTGGACATGTGGCAAGTTCATTTCTCAAGGTGTCAAAACCCAGGAAGCTTCCAAAATGACACTTGCCTCAGGGAATTCGACTGGTGATGAGTAAGAGGTTCCAAATCTCCAAGTGGAAGCAAGAACCTCCAAGTGGAATCAAGAACTGACAGAGGGAGAGGACACTAGTCAGATCTCAAGCTGACTCATCCTCTCTCCAAACATCTATATATGGATCTCTCCTCCATGAGATCTAGGGGCTGGAATTTTGTTATTGCAAAGAATTGCTGTTGGTTTGAGATTGGAATCATTGGGTGCTTAATGCTTTGAAGGGGGTGAAGATAGGAATTCCATTTGCTGGGAAGGAGATTCTGGATTGGAGCCCTCTGGGTTGTATCTCTTCCTGAACCTTGTTATTCATCAATAAAGCTATCTCGATTTCTCCTATATACTGATGTATCTTTGATGTATGATTGCATTAGTATGTCTAGTTTATTTCTAATCCTGAACTAGTTATGAATATGAATCCATGCCTTGTGTAGTGTTCTCTTCTTGTGATCTTGCAGAAGCCTCTTGAAGCTGGGCGAGCGAGAAGGCAAGTAGCTGGGAACTCTCAAAGAGAAGGGAAACTGGATCGAGGGACAAACGAAAGACACCGGTTAGTCCATCCATCTCTCTTCATTCTTAGTTCATAAAGGAAGAATACTAGAATAGCTGTTTCTGTTTGTTGCTAAGGCACTGTCACACCTTAGGTGGATAGGATCGTCCTGCATAGGCATTTTCCCCCACAACAGCAATACCGTAAACCTTCATTTTCATGACCACCATTCCTGAACCTTTTTTTCGTCAGTTTATTTTTCATCTTCAAAATCATTTACCTCGTTACGTGTCATAGATGTGGGACACATCACAGCCCTCCTACGACAAGTCACTTCTTGCCGACATCAGTACATCACAAACACCCCTTTAGTACCTTGAAGCTTGCATACATCGATGGTAGGTTCCTCACTTCCGGTGATAGGTTGACATCACTAGCCTTCAACCGAAAGACTTTGTATGGTGTTCGACATCAAATCATTTATTCGCATCATGTAAAATGTATTGTAGTACCTTGAGGGTCATTATCATTATCAGTGATTCCTCTTGCGTCTATTAACAGATTACATCATTGGATGGTAATCAGATGATGTCTTTCCATGTATGACTTCAGAACATCTATTCACATGGTTAGAATTTTACTTGAGCAAAAGATTGAACGAGATTGAAGACCTCAGATCTAGTTTCGTCCATCTGGGTTGCGATATTTTCAGCAGTACTAAATCAAATGTACAATGGCCTAACTTTCATGGTCAACCATTCATGGGTCTATATCTGTAGACGACTATATTTGTACATGTAATGAAAGTTTATAAGCTGAGGATGGGTATGCCTTCCCTCAGCTAGTTCATGAGAAAAATCAAATTATCATGATATATGTATTGTAATTGATGCAAGTCACCTTCCGTTTCGAAACCTCCTCTCCTAATGATAAAGCATTTCACTTGACATATATATTTTCGACCTCATGCTTTAGGGGGAAACTATTACAGATCCATTTGGGCACATCAACCCCAACTTATAGATCGATACTATTAGGGCCCATCAACCCCTAATACAGTTATTACATGCCCTCAGGAAGTTGAACATCAGAATGCCTCACTTCCCAAGAAGTTCCATCACTAAAAACATCCAAAAACTACCTCTAAGAAGATCAGCCTAGGTAGGCCTTCCTTAGGGTGCACTGCAATACAAACTATACACTGTCAGGGTACTATGTAGTGCACTTGGTCCCTCTTTGGCCTGCGCTGGATGAATTTGTGCAAATTTCTGTGAGGGTTTGAAGATTCCTTATCCATTGGAAGCCTCTAGAAGTTTCTCAATGCCATCTGTTCGTTTGAGTTCGCATTTGGATGAGAAAGGTAATTAAGGAACATCAATCCCCTATCCCTTTTTCCATGGAA
The DNA here is from genome assembly GCA_031772625.1 of Pinus tabuliformis. Taxonomy (NCBI): domain Eukaryota; kingdom Viridiplantae; phylum Streptophyta; class Pinopsida; order Pinales; family Pinaceae; genus Pinus; species Pinus tabuliformis. The sequence continues at coordinate 1,186,100,891 of CM062816.1, read as the reverse complement.
CTGATTTCTAAATTTAGAAAGGCATTCATTATCACCACTGATGGCATAACGTCCTTCATTCACCTATAAAAATACCACTCATCTAAGTGATCTAGGAGGTTGAATATTGTAGAGAGATGTTGTTGGTATGAGTTTTGAGCTGATTGCAAGTATCATAATGATGTTAAAGTTTCTTGCTTGTTATGAGGAGAGGATGGGATTGAATTGGAGGAATGGCGCTGAATCGGGAAAATTGGGTTGTAGTTCTTCCTTTTACTAATAAAGTATTTAAAGCTTTTTCCATATGCTTGTATTGTCTTTAGATGCTTTCATATGCTTATCATGTATATGATTCCATGCTAGTTTTAATCAATAGATCATTATCATATGCTTTTATGGGTTCTTGTTTTTGTCTGTGTGTAAGTACTTCTCAAGTTGCTTAAGTACGGAAAGGAGCAATGGAATCAGTTGAGGGAGATAAGGAAAAAGTGGAAGCTACAAGTAGGTTCTCTGTTCTCTTATTTTATCTATTGTTTATAGGAAAAGTAGAGAATACTTTGTATTATTGTTTCTAGATTGAGCTACTAGTCTAGAGGGTTAGGCATTTGTCTAGGAACACTAAATATTCCCAAAACAAGCCTTTGTAAATCCCCTGAGTTTGAAGATTTCTTGTATATGGATTATTTTTTGATAACCCTCTTGGCCCCCATAGGTAAATATGTTTCCTCTCACATCCCTAAGATTGAGGAAGAAGCTCTATAAATAGCCTTGAAATATGCTTTGATATATGCCTATTCAAGTTATGTTTATATCATGCTTCTAGAACTTCCTAGGCTTGGTGCTGCTAATGCATGAGGGGAATCTCATGTCATTGAAAGTATTGTTGGATCACTTTCCCATCATCATATCTTACACCTCCTATGAGATATGGTCAACCCCAAGGGGGACTAGTTTTGCTTACATCTATCCCTCTTCTAATCCTTCATGTTTCAACTCTTACCAAGGTACAAGTATTACGTATGCATTTTCCGATTCACATATTCCAATGCCAAGGCCAAGTGTTACTTAACCTAGTTACCGAAATGTTGTGACAAATCCTTATTATGCCTATGCACCGCTGTTGGCTTATGGGGGCCTGACCCAGGTTCAGAGTTTGTTAGCCAAATAAATACCTACACTACTGGCCCTTTTGGCATCACCCGTGGTGTTATGGGGAAAAATGCCTATGCAGGACGATCCTATCCACCTAAGGTGTGACAGTGCCTTAGCAACAAACAGAGACAACTATTCTAGTATTCTTCCTTTATGAATTAAGAATGAAGAGAGAGATGGATGGACTAACCGGTGTCTTTCGTTTGTCCCTCGATCCGGCTTCTCTTCTCTTGGAGAGTTCCCAGCTACTTGCCTTCTTGCTCGCCCAGCTTCAAGAGGTTTCTGCAAGATCACAAGAAGAGAACACTACACAAGACATGGATTCATATTCATAACTAGTTTAGGATTAGAAATAAACTAAAGATACTAATGCAATCATACATCAAAGATACATCAGTATATAGGAGAAACCAAGATAACTTTATTGATGAATAACAAGGTTCAGGAAGAGATACAACCCAGAGGGCTCCAATCCAGCATCTCCTTCCCAGCAAATGGAATTCCTATCTTCACCCCCTTCAAAGCATTAAGCACCCAATGATTACAATCTCAAACCAACAACAATTCTTTGCAATAACAAAATTCCAGCCTCTAGATCTCATGGAGGAGAGATCCATATATAGATGTTTGGAGAGAGGATGAGTCAGCTTGAGATCTGACTAGTGTCCTCTCCCTCTGTCAGTTCTTGATTCCACTTGGAGGTTCTTGCTTCCACTTGGAGATTTGGAACCTCTTACTCATCATAGTCGAATTCCCTGAGGCAAGTGTCATTGAGGAAGATTTTGGAAGCTTCCTGGGTTTTGACACCTCGTGGAATGAACTTGCCACATGTCAACTCTCGCTCAGCGCAGGTAGCCAGTGTTGGCTTTGACATTCAGCACAGGTAGTCAGTGTTGGCTTTGACATTCAGCGCAGACAGCTAGTGGAGCCACTGAATTGATCCTGAATTGACTTGTTTTTGAGCAGTTTCTGGTGGAGAACTTCTGTGAATTGTTGTGGTTTGTTAGCCTTGTTCCTCTAGGGGTAGGAACAACATGTTTAGGGACTTTGGATCCCTTAGATTATGGACATTTCATGCTCAATGTTGTGAGGCACAAAAATGTCTATAACAGTTGCCCCCTAAAGTATGAGGTCGTTTATCGGGTGAAATGCTTTATCAGGGGGATCCGAAGTTCATCCAATGCTGGGAGGAGACCTGTAATAAGATACAATACAATACATTATTTTTCATCTTTCATGATCTAGCTGAGGCGGGCATTCCCATGCTCAGCTTTATAAATTCATTTTTCTGTACATAGAACAGACAATCGTCTGGTGGTAGACTGATAATCTTCATGAAATTATCATCCTTTGGGGTAGGATGATTATCTACTGCAATGATGTACATGTCAATGTCTTTATCTTTCTTGAATATATATCGCAGCCCGGATGGATGAAACTAGATCCGGGGTCTTCAAACTCGTTCGATCTTCACTCTAAGTACAAGTCGATCCATGTGAGAAATGTTCTGAAGTCGAACATGGACTGACATTGCTTGATTACCGGAAATGAGGTAAACCGTTAACAAGCGCGAGAGGAATCACCGATAATGATAATGACCCTCAAGGTACTGCAGTACAATTCATGTCGTGTGAATAAAGGACTTGGCGTCGAACACCACGCAAAATCTTTCGGTCGAAGGTCATTGATGTATACCTGTCGCCGGAAGTGAGAAACTTGCCATTGAGGCATGCAAGCTTCAAAGTACTGAAGGGGTTGTTCCTAGACCAACTTCTTGGATAATGAGCTGATGTCGACAAGAAGCGATCCGTCAAAGGGGGGCCTTAATGAATCCCACATCAGTGACACGGAACAGACCTAATGATTTTGATGGAGGTGAAAACGATCTATGACATATGATTCAGGGTGGCGGTCATGAAAGGATGAAGGATAATGTACGGTAGTGGACGGGACACGGTTGACTTTTCTGAATGACTTCTCTTGAACATGTGGTGACACTGATGCGATGGATCAGTAGCATTACCCCAAATATGGATGGTATGGCGAGACCATGGATGTGACTGGTGAATGAAACAACCCAACCCGATTGTGGTACGGAGGAAAAGTGTCATGTTCAAGAGCGACTTGCTACCATCAAAGTTTTCTTGAGTTTCTCCCAATTTTTCCCCAGTCATTGCTGACCAGTACCTCTTTATTTTTGTCAAGCTTGAGTCTGAAAAGGTACATAAAGTTAACTCCAAAATTCCTTTTTCGTCATCTAATCCCTTAAGTCCGAAAAAAATATAAAACAATAAAGAAGGGATGAGTTTTCGATAGTTTTAACGAGCTGAACAAATCAAGCACTCGATCTTTTTGTGCAATAATCCCTCAGGTCCAAAAAGATTAAAATCTAGAGGAGGGATAGCACTTCCTGTGACCCCTTTAATGAGCTGGAAGGCCAAGGACTCGGCAATCTTTTCATATTTTACGAGTCAGATGAAAATAGCTTAAAGAAGACTCGTCTTTTGAGGAACGAGTGATAAAACAGGTTAGCAGCTAATTCCAGGTACAGGTTGGAATTTTCCAATCATGGCAGTGTCACAAGGATGGCTAGTGAAATCACTCTTCGCAGCTATTCCTCAAAATGGGTAAACAAACATATGGAGGTGAAAGATCGGCCAATGGAAAAGTGGAGGTGACGGTGCAAACACGACCAAGGCTTTAATGGCTGATGATATTACATTCACTGTGGTTATTTACCGGGATAGTTCATTTTTTAACGAGCTTAAACGTGGGTGGAAACATTTGCTCGGTCTTATGTTTATTTTTTAACGAGCATGAACTATGCGCTAAAACTGCTCGGATCTTGCGTTTATTTTTTAACGAGCATGAACTGTGTGCTAAAACTGCTCAATTAACCCAGTCATATGATAAGAGTGTCTCATTGAGATTCTATTTTTTATGGAGCTTCATCTCACAAAGCTTTGCCCCGGATCCTTTCGTTATGCAAGTTCGGAAACGACTAATCCTACGAGTTTAAAGGGTTAGACCTACAAGTTTAAAGGGAGGACCTAAAAATTTAAAAAATAAATAGTCGCCCCTTGCTTGCACTCCAAAAGGTTTGCATGCCCCCAGGCATAAAGTACGATTTCAAGGTTACCTCTACTTCATTTCCGTCAAAACATTCGTTTCACCGAGAGAGGCCTACCTCTTTCAGGTTACCCAAAGATTGTCTCGTTAATCTTTCAAACAAAACACTTCCTCGGCAATGTCTACCGAAACAGACAAAGGTGAGAGACGTAGCCCGCCAACTCACATAACTTTGACAAAAGAATCTTATTCTAGAATAACCCCTCTTCCTAGACGGACGGGGTACAGACTAGTCATATTCTCCCGCAGAAACCTACTCTATACCCAAAGTTTCCCTGCCGAAGCAGACCAGGACGCATGCCCCCTGGGTTCCAGTCATATCCTCCCGGATTACTCGCGCTCATCAGGAGGACGGACCATGGGTTGAGACACTTCTTGCGTGAATAGACCATTTAGGGATGGTTCATGACTATTTGCGATGCGTGATCCGGGAAATGAAAGTTGGTCCACGAGCATGACCACTCTTCCTTCATGCGGAAAACACATTACTCTAAAGAGTGAGGAGACGATGGCTCCCATGCAATATATATAGTCTCGTCCAAGGAGTAGGTTATAATCGAAGGGTCCTTGAACGACCATCACGTTCATTTGAACGGTCTTCCCTTTCAATGTGATGGGCACATTGGGGAGGATCCCTAAAGGTCGACTGGTTCCTTTATCAAAGCCTGATAGATTTCTCATTTCAGGCAAAAGCACTGGCGAACCAAGCGCTTTCCAAGAAATAGAGGAAAGGATACTCACAGATGCCCCCTCATCAATGATAGTGCCAGCCATTACCATTCTGTATATTTGAACGATAATTCTGAATGGTATGCTTGCTGGCAACTAGGGTCTTCCTAGTTGGTTCCAGTCGAACGAGACAACTAGGTTGCTTGGTGGTGGGACCGAATAGACGGACGGGTATGACTCTGACGAAGTTCCTTCCTGCGATAAAGGAATGGGAAAATTTCCCCCTTGTTCGTCGGAGTCTGTGTTGATGAAGAGAATTTTGACGGTGTCGTCTTTACTCTCCTCTGTGATGGTATCATTCGAAGATAGAGCCTCTGAAGGCAAAACTGGGTCAACTGTCGTCTCAACCTTTAGACTTTCGTCAGGTATGGATTCAGACGGTTCATCTTCAATGATAGGTGCTTCGGCTGACCACTTGGGCGGGCCAGCCGGGTTCTCAACTAGTGAAGGACTTGGCAGGAGTTTTTGATATCCAGGAGGAAGTTGCGCTCGTAAGATCGGGCGATCTTCCAAAACTCGTTTAGCCTCGTCTAAGAAGGGACAACGGTGGATGGCATGGTTGCCTTCACACAGTTTGCAGGGAAATCTGGCTTTCCCTCTCTGTCCTGTGGTTTCACTCTCACTAGTTGACGGTGAGCAGTCAACATGGCTATCAGAGGTTGACGCTACCGAATTGTGCAAACGGGGAGACCAGTCCCTTAGTATCCGAGGGATGCAGGGACAATCTCTGTGGAAGTGGTCTCCCTTGCATATAACACATGGTGATTTAGGCCTAGTCAGTGCTGTGTGTGGATTTTTGTCAGACGACACTTGTTTGCCCCCAGTCGCTTTTGGCTCCTTCTTCTTCTTCTCTTTCTTCTTCTTTTCCTTCTTCTCCTTAGGAACTTGGTTTTTTGTTTTACCAGTTCCGTCAAGCGAAGAGGAAGGAGGAGAGGAAGAATTAGATGAAGTAGAAGGTTGGTGGGCAACTTTGGTCTGGCCTAACTGTTGACTCGACTGTTCAGGAATGGTGGTGTTCTGAACGACATTGGTTGAAAAGAGCCAGACCGGCAGGTCAATTGTCAGTCCTGGAAGCGACAATGTGGCCATATGGGGTGCACCAACATCTCCCCAAGAGGAGAAGGGACTAGGATTTCCACCAAGGGGAATTCCTTGGTCGGTGGGCTCCATCTTTTCAACCTAAAGATCAACGTAGGAATAAGGGGTGATTGTTCCGTTTAAAATAAATTTTAACGACGCTTTAGACACAACTTGCTTTTTCAGTTTTAAAGAGTCGAGAAAAAGCTAAAGATGACTCTAGTCTCCTTTGATGTTTTAACGAGCCCGAAGTGACAAATGCTCGGATGGACTTTTTCCGTTATAGAGTCTGAAAAAGGCCAAAAGGAACTGCTCTGGAGTTCTAGGCAGAGGGTGTGCCAAACTTTTCGCAAAACCGCAGAATACTTTTTAGGGTACGGGCGGTCGATCTTCCTGAATGCTGTGTTCAGTGCATTGCGATCAGTAGGGCGGCCGACACGGCTTCCTAAGGATAAAGGTTTTATGCCTATAGGGGTCTCCCAATATATACGCGACGGTACGTGGGAGCAAAATCCGTACTGGCGCTATCGTCCCTCAGGAAGAGTCACCCACCATCCACGAGATCGACAGTCACCAGGCTTTACGACGCCGGAACACGTCTCTAGCCTAGACCTCTATGTTGTGCGTTATGTTGCAAAGCGTTGTTAAGTTCATTCAATTTATTTTAGGTTGATCTTTTTAGAAGTTTGCCTTTTGAGGTTCACCACGAGATGTATGATACAATTCCTAAATGCAGTCTAAAGATGATAAGCAAGCTTTATATCTTTTCAACTTTGAAAATCCTAGCTACTAAGGGAAAAGAAAGACACCATCTTTTCTCAAAGAGCAATCAGCACACTCTAATGCACTTTTCCTAAATCAAACATGCAAACTATCAAGATGCAAATGCACAATGCAGGTGTTAATTTTCCGCTTTCTTAGTATTGATGCCTACAAAGAAAGCTTTTTTGTACAACTTTGAATTTGTTTTTAAATGAAAAATACAAACAAGTTTACTTTTTCGAAATCAGAGAGGGTAGAAGACATTACAACACTTAATGATTTTCGAAATGAATACTTGTTTCGACACTTAAAAGAGACAAACTCAAACCAAATGCAAAAGTAAATGTATAATCAACTGCAAATAGCCAATGAACTCTCTCCTAAGATCACAATCAACAGATCTGAATCAAGGGCTACAGGATGATTATTTCACTCATGCAAAGGAAAACTGTAAATGATGCCACAAACACATAAAAACACTCACAGTATTTTTGTACAAAAGGAGGTGGAATCTAAGCAGAGAAAAGGAGTTATCGGACTGGTACCTATGCTGGTTACATGCTGCAAAAATCAGAGATGAAAACAAGGCAAAACAGAGCAGAGAACCCCAGCTGCACAAGGCCAAACTGGTTCAGCGCAACCTCAACACACGGATTTTGACATTCAGCGCAGGTAGCCTTTACGGGACCTGCGTTGAAATGAAGAATCCCTTCACAAGGTCTGCGCTGAAGGAGAAACTCTCGTTTCTCACTGGGTTCCGGGTCACAGATTGTTATTTAATCTACTGTTTCAGGCCAAATAAAAGCAACAAGCAAGGTGCAATCAAAGGGATGCTTTGAGGGAGTACTAAGATCTATCACAAAGGATCATCAAATCATTTGTGAGCCCATTGTTCAGATCATAGACAAGTCCAGTGATTGGATCAAAGCAGCAACTGTCTACTTTGCATCTGGGAGTAGCAGATACAGTTCGATTGTTGATGTCAAGTCTATGAAACAAACAATGATAGAAACACAAATAAAATGACTAAACAGATCTCCCCAGCGAAGTCGCCAATTCGTTGTGGGGAAAAATGCCTATCCAAGACAATCCTATCCACCTAAGGTGTGACAGTGCCTTAGCAACAAACAGAGACAACTATTATAGTATTCTTCCCTTATGAATTAAGAATGAAGAGAGAGATGGATGGACTAACCGGTGTCTTCCGTTTGTCCCTCGATCCGGCTTCTCTTCTCTTGGAGAGTTCCCAGCTACTTGCCTTCTCGCTCGCCCAGCTTCAAGAGGTTTCTGCAAGATCACAAGAAGAGAACACTACACAAGACATGGATTCATATTCATAACTAGTTTAGGATTAGAAATAAACTAAACATACTAATGCAATCATACATCAAAGATACATCAGTATATAGGAGAAACCAAGATAGCTTTATTGATGAATAACAAGGTTCAGGAAGAGATACAACCCAGAGGGCTCCAATCCAGCATCTCCTTCCCAGCAAATGGAATTCCTATCTTCACCCCCTTCAAATCATTAAGCACCCAATGATTCCAATCTCAAACCAACATAAATTCTTTGCAATAACAAATTCCAGCCTCTAGATCTCATGGAGGAGAGATCCATATATAGATGTTTGGAGAGAGGATGAGTCAGCTTGAGATCTAACTAGTGTCCTCTCCCTCTGTCAGTTCTTGATTCCACTTGGAGGTTCTTGCTTCCACTTGGAGATTTGGAACCTCTTACTCATCATAGTCGAATTCCCTGAGGCAAGTGTCATTGAGGAAGATTTTGGAAGCTTCCTGGGTTTTGACACCTCGTGGAATGAACTTGCCACATGTCAACTCTCGCTCAGCGCAGGTAGCCAGTGATGGCTTTGACATTCAGCGCAGGTAGTCAGTGTTGGCTTTGACATTCAGCGCAGACAACTAGTGGAGCCACTGAATTGACTTGTTTTTGAGCAGTTTTTGGTGGAGAACTTCTGTGAATTGCTGTGGTTTGTGAGCCTTGTTCCTCTAGGGGTAGGAACAACATGTTTAGGGACTTTGGATCCCTTAGATTATGGACATTTCATGATCAATGTTGTAAGGCACAAAAATGTCTATAACACGTGGAGTGCGGACTAAAGTGTCACCCGAAGTAGTATGGGGGGATGCTGGAACCAAGTTTTCGCACCCTTGAGATGGATGTGATGTCAGTTTATTCCAACTATACCTGCCTTCATGCAGGTCACTTTGTGGTCTATTGTAACCTTTAGTACCTTCGCGATCTGTTACAATTAGCTTTCGCTCAGCCCTAACCAGGGGCTGGGATGCTTTCACGCTACTATGGTAGCGAACTGCGCTATTCCCCAAACTAGATTACGTATGTTCCTTATCTTATTACCAGATCTTGGTTATCTTCACATAACAGATATTCTAACTTGCATTCACTTAGCCAATACAGTTATACACATTCATGCATCATACAAGCATTAAAAGTGAAATTAATACCCCATATAATAGATGGATAAAACAAGAAATACAGATGCAGAATTGAAATAAACTTCTCTTTATTAATACTTCTAGATTATTACAGACTCAACTCGCCCTTCGAACTCAGCTGCAGGGGTCCGTGCACTCAGCTGCGGACTACTAGGCCTCTGCACACTCAGCTGCAAAGCCTCTTGCTAATCTATGACACAAGACTAGACTTTACACTTCAGAGTTATCTCGCATACATCATATGTTCTTCTTCATGCTTATCTTCTTCTTAACTACTTAGAGCTTTGCTCTATTTATACAATCCCATGGTCTGCAGACCATGGGTAGATCTCTACAGCCGACATTAAATTATCAAAATAAGGGCAGACAACCCTGTGAATCTTTTACAACTACACACTCTGTACCCACAAAATGCAGAGTCTTTACATTGGAATTACAAAACTTGGACCAAAATCTGGGCTCTAAGCCCCAAAAATTCCCTTGGGGGATCCCGCACCAAACAACCACTTAGAGCTCTAGCCCCAATAGCATCAATTCCTCAACGTCCCATGCCTCCACCACCTCTGCCATAATAAAAACCACCTCCACATAGTCAAGTGTATTTGAAGTAGAGTGCTACCATCCTCCCTAACCCCAAGACAAGGAATAAGGGGAAAGGTAACCAGAACCAACAACCTCAAGGTAACTAATCAAACCAAGGTAGAAAACCTAATGTCAAGAAGGGTGACTAGCTTAATCCCATGATCCATCAACAGGGCACACAAACCAAGTAGAACAAACCTCTTATAACCAAAAAACATTGTGCTTGTTGTAGGAATTATATCCTTTATAGACATGAGTGTCCCCTTTTACCTCAGATGCATCATCCATGGGAAGCTAAAAATGATTTCTCTAAAGGACCTTTGCACATGGCTCCCCCTCGTCATCCTTGTTTTCTTGTAGCCAAAAGTGCTTACCAATCCATTTCCTCATCCACTATATGCGGATTCCCAAGCCACCCAAAATCCTCTAGCCCCCCAACCTTTGCAAACTAGGAATGCTAATTATCAGATTCTAATGATGAATTCTAAAGACATCAACATCCAAATTTGGTCGCACTAGTATGATGATCCTCCCAATAATTCGGTAACTAATTCTCAACCCAAAAGATCCACTGATCCCCTATCATCGCCAAATTGTACCTTACAAATCCCTCCTTCTAAGGTAGAGGTCACCCTAAGATCACTAAAGGTCCATTACATTGAAATGTTGATTCTTATAAATCCACCCACACTTATAGTACAATAGATCACATGACATAGTCTCTATCGCCATTTGAATGTTAGAAGTTCTATAGACATGCCCATCCTAATGGAAAGATATACTATCTACTTTTATCATTGTGGATCCCTACGATGATAATTTCATCATATTTGATGTTGATAATGTGGAATATCATCACCTCCCTTCATACATTCCCTTTCAGATACCAATTTCAAAAAAAAATGTTATTGTTCATCGTCTATAATTGATGAAGGAACTTCCACTTGTGTGATGGTCGTTACTATTTGGAAGCAACTTAGTTCCCCTAATATGTCACTGTCCCCTCTCACTCTTCATGCTTGGGAAGTTCACCCCTCGCAACCCCTTGGTCTACATCAAAATTTCCCCATTACTATTGTGGAAAAGCTGGTCTTCATTGATATCGATGTCGTCAATACCCCTTTAGATTATAACATATTGTTGGGTCGTAGTTACACGTATGCCATGTCAGTTGTCAAACCCTGTGTCTTTCACAAGATTTTATTTCGTCATAATTGAAAGGTCATCACTATCGAACAGTTGATTTAGTATGATGCTGAGTCATAGACCTTTTCTCAGGAACCTATTTCATCGATGATAGGAAATCATAACAAGCCTACCTTTACTGGTTTTTCCCTTGGAGTCTATAAATATTCCATGCTACTTGGGGCTTATTATTCCCCACGAAATACTCCTTTGGAACATAGCTCTTCAAGTTTTTGCATGCTTAAAGCATCATAGGTTGCTGGAAAGGGGTCTTGTATGTCTTCCTAGTAGCCATTTCCTCAAAAACCCCTACTAAAGACTCAACTCATCCTTCAGGAATAATTCCTCTAGGCTAGTCCTCTTCGTCTTGTGTCCTTCCAGGTCTTTCCTACCCGGGAGAGGTTCCTCTAGGTCATTGGCCCTCTAGTCAGATACCTTTCGCATTCCCACCACCAAGAATATTTTATATTCTTGTAATGGATATTTTAAGTCTTCCTAACATCACCTCAGGGATCCTAGTGTAGTACATTAATCCTCCGGCAAACACTCCACCCGATCAATTTAAACCGTACATAACTTTTACTTCGGTTCAACCCGTTCCTACCACCCCTTCCTTTGCTTTAGTTCCACAACAACCATAGTAAGAAGCTACACTTGTTGCAAAAGCATTTGATGAGGGGGTCAAAGACAAGGTAATGGAGGCAACTCCCACTCCTCCTAAACCACTAAAGCCTTCTCCTCCATGTGCTTTGTGTGATGTTGTTGGGCATGGAACCAATAATTGTCCTGAACTTCCATATATTAAGAATATGGTATTTGATATTTTACTTGACCCTAAGATTCCTGACATCCACATTACCTTACCTGAGACTGCCAAGAAGAATAAATCATTATGCATGAACTACCCTTTTTCTTTGCATGATAAGTATGGGAGTTATTCCCATCACTTTCCTTGTCTTGAAGATTTTCGTGGTAGACTCCATGTGCTTCATGAGTTAGAGGGCAGTTATAGTGACTCTACCTCTCCTCTACTTATAGGTTCTGCACCTAGTGATTTTCTAGGACACGAGATTTCGCAATCCACCGTCATGATTCCCCATAATGATGTTGAGATGACATATAGTTCATCCCTTATTCTCTACCTGCTAACATCAAAGGGATTTATATATTTAGACTCCTTAAGATTTTCCTATTATTCTTCTTTCAAACCATGTTCTGAAGACACTTCATTCTCAACATCAATGGACCTTTAGTACACTTGTTTTCTCTCTCCCCTTCAAGGCGTTGCCTATGTGAACCATATCTCACATATGATGATTGGTTCAAACACCCTTTACCTTGAAACAGATAATTAAAACCACATCATTCTTTTATCCATTACATCTCCACTCAATGTTTGGCTAAGGAGGCATCCTCTTTCAAGCGTCAAGAAGAAGAAATTCTTCCTAACCCCCCTAGTGCATTTGGTACTGTTGATTCTAGATCCAGTATTCTTCCCCACACCAAAGAACCTCTAAAGTGCCATATCACTCTAGCTAACCCTAGGAATGATCCCCTTAATAATTTTTTCATCTTCCATGTTCAACCCCAGTGTCGTTTAGGTGAGCATCATTTCATTTTATCTGAAGCCACTCTTTGGTATGTTGATCCTATGTATGTGAACCCAGAAATTCAGTGCCTTTGTCAAATATATGGGGTACCAAATGAGATTGGTAATCTATTATTTCTTTCTCCAACTATAGCTATTTATTCTTCCCATAATAAGAAAGACCTAACAACAAATGATGACCACATCATAAAACCATGCATAATCATGATATGTATCAAAGCATCCATCATAAGTGTTTAGAGTCCACTATTTTAAATTCATCTTTCATGTCCATAAAATTCTATAATAATACATAGAGCAGTCAGGGGAAACTATGCCCCTCAATTTTCTCATCATCCTCTAGAGAATTTTGTTCCAGTAGTGTTGAGCAATTGAATCCCTTATTTGATAACTTAGAACACAATGGCACTCCACAAACTCATATAGCTATGGGGCATCATTCCTACTCAATCACTCCCTCCATCATCATATGCTACTCGGTAGTATCTCATGCTTATGGACATGATCGCCCCTGTCCACCTTCTCACTTAATTAACATTAGTTATATCCTAGACCCCAATGATGTAGGTATGGTTTATTATCGTTTTGTTCTTTGGAAAGTTTGTCCTTCCTGTCTCTCGAGTGAGCCATATACACATCACATATCATAGATGTTTGATACAATATCTTCAAATATTCTACTCTATGTGACACCACACTTACCACCTAGTCCCCATGTTTGACTTGATGGTTGGGGAATATCCTAGACCTTCTCTAGTAGTTCATTCTATTATTCCTTTCTTGTGTTGATTCTTCACAAAGAACCATCCTTCCATTAACCATTATGGCCATTTTAGACAAGGATGATTACCAACGAGAAAGTTGTAGATCCAAAATCCACACGTCAATTTTACCACTACGAGCTTATCAAGATTTAGTGCCTCCTCCTCCTCTCCAAGTTCTCCAATATATCAATGTGGAAATGAATTGGAATTGTGGGTAAGAAGCCTTTTTATATGGAAAAACATAATCTTTCCCTTATCCATTATGATAAATCTATAGCCTGTTTTGATAAACCATTTATATCATTGGAAATCTCTCACTAATCTCTACAATGGGTCACTCTTCATTTCTAGTAATGTGGAACTTCTTTGGGAAACATTTTTTTCCATCAAGTCTCACTTTGCTACCTATTAAAATCAAATCTCTTCATATGAGGCACCTTTCCTCTGGTATCACTTTATCCTTGCACTTATTGACTTATGTGTTGAGCTTCGTCATGAGTAACCACTATTTACTCATGTTTTTATGGTCCCCTTTGGGTCGCCCCCATGTGTTGCCATCATAGAGTGATCCTTGTCCATAGTATCAGAGATGAGTCGCCCCTACATCCATGGAGTCTATTAAAAGTCCCAATGAGTCCTATTATAGTACATCATCCATCATTGCATCACATTTATCCCATTTTCCCTCACATTAGGCCTCCAACTATTCTGACCTGACTCTAAAAATACTTCCTTCGAGTAATTAACCATCCCATCTGGAATCAAGTCAGTCACCACTAGGTCAACCATGCATATTATGCTCTAACAAGAGAATTCATCATACCATCACTCATATTATTCCTCTGCCATCATCCTTGATGTTAGTTTATCCATCACAATATTATGATCCTCACGCCTTTATTGAGGAATCCTCATTTCCTCAACATAAGTGGGTTGTCTTCTATCGAATTTAGCACATATTTTCTAGGAGACTGGTCTAGAGAGAAAAGGACCTTGCTTCCAACTTCATCCTTGTTTAGTACCTTGGGTCAAGCAAAGGAAATCAAAATTTTCCTTTGCTTTTTATTTTTCTCACATGCTCGACCTCAACTCATTATCACACGATCGAGAATCATACACTTAATAGGTCAAAGACCCAACAAATTGTACCAAAATTTCCCAGTTGCTCTTGAGATGTTCTAGAGATCATGAGGGGGTGGCCCTTCAGATAGCCCCTCACATTCTCATATGACAACAAATCATGATCTAGCCTTAGATGTAGTTATTTTCATTTGATTGGCTTGATTTTCTCTGATCGTAGAGCCTACACCATGCACTTCCCTTTCAGATGGTCCATCTAGATCTTTAGAGCCCTTTCCTATTCAACAAGGTTTCTTTGGTTTTGATCTTGCCATCATATCAGCTTGGGGAAATTTATTTCCTATGTAATTAGATAACAAAATGTTATTGTATTAGCCTAACCCCTGCTTCCAACAACTTATGTATATGACACACATTGTATCATTGTATCACTTTATGACACATTGATGCTACCATATAATATATCACGTACTTTATTTCTCACACCCACATTGTTTGGAACGTCATTAATATTTCTACTCAGTTATCTCAGTCGGTGTGGGTATGCCTCCCCTTCCTCATTTGAGATTGTGTACTTATCAATAAAAGTTGACTTCAATTAGACAAGTAGGTCTCGCCCCCTCCAATATTAGGTCTTCCTTGCACTTTTTTTGCTCTCTCTCTCTCTCTCTCTCTCTCTCTCTCTCTCTCTCTCTCTCTCTCTCTATCTATCTCTCTCTCTATCTCTCTATATCTATATATATATATATATATATATATATATATATATATATATATCTCACTCGCTCCCCTTCGGTGTCTCGTAAATGTGAATGCTTCAATGCATTTTGGTCATCCAATTTTCTCCTAAAACTCTTATGTAGGGGGCAATATTCTATCACCCAAAGAATGTTCATCTCGCCATTTCTTAGTAGGTTGATCAAAATACACCATATAGGACGAATTTTACCATGGAAAAATCAAATTTCACCATATGAAATACTTTAATGAACCATTTTCCTAAATTAATTTTTATTAAAATCCAAAAACCCAATGAGAATAATTAAATAAATAATTATCTATTTAATATTCTCTAGAAATAATTATTAAATCATTATTTGATGATTATTTCTTATCACTTTTGACTTGATCACCTTGGAATAATTAAATAAATCATTATTTATTTATTATTCCATATTTAACACTTATTTTCCTTATGAGATAATTTTTAAATCATTATTTAATAATTATTTCAAATTCATATTTGTCTTTATCCTACAAAGTGTTTAATAATTTTTTTTTATTTGTTAATTACTTTAATCACTTTCTAAATAAAGATATTTGAACATTTTAAATATCTTTTCAATGTCCAAAAAATATAATAAAATATTCACAACAACTATATTTTGACTTTGTCGATAATATTTTGTTATTTTCTAATTCTCCATATATCTCAATATTTTGTTATAAATAAAGGGATTTCTCTTCATTCTTCAGAAACACCATTTCCATCATCCCTATTATCATCTCATAGCATTTGAGCTCCCACTTAAGTTAAATCATCTTTTGTTTCCTTTTTACCATTGCATACCACATTTTCAGAGAGAAGCACATTGTTGAAGTGCAATGTCAAGAACGACCCATCCCACATAGGGGGACATACAGACCCAATTTTGTAATTACTCCTCATTAGGCATATTTTCTTGATTAATAAAATATATAATTCATATTCTCCATTAGCTTGTTGCACTTATACTTCTAATGTTATATGTTTCTATTTCCATGCTATATTTTTATGCAAAGTATTTTTAACATTTTGTTGCAAATCTAAAGCATAGACACAACCGTATTTTTTTGTTAGGGTTATAAGTCACCTATAACTTAATTAAGGGATTTTGGTGCACTTTTGTGAAAATTTTACACTAACAGAATTACTGCATTTGGATTAGAAGTTTGTGTGCCACAAGATAGATTCATAACATGGTTTTTTTATGGGTTTACATAGAGGAATGTCAACAACATTGTGCACATTAGTTCATTAGAGTTAGTTGATGGAGTTTTGTGAGCAATGTGAAGGTATTTCTCTTACATACATAATGGATTACTTAAGATTTACTTGCTTTGTTTCTTTCAATAAGTGTGAGACAATCCTTCCTTTTGAATTACTCAGTTAATTAATAGTTAAATGCTTAGCTTTCAAATCAATCAATATTTATGTTTTGTTCTTTAGTTGTTAATAGTTAGGGTTTGATATTTACTTTCCAATAATTAGGGTTTATTTTCTAGATTGATCATTAGCTATAATTTATCTTCCTTTCAAATATTAATTAGGCATTTGCCTTTTAATTTCCATTAGTTAGGGTCTATTTTTCAATTGCTAATTTCTTTTAGCCATTTATAGAACTATATGATTGCTGTTGCAATAATTAGGGTTTTATCTCTAGTGAATATTTTTGAGTGCATGTTTAGAGCAGAGATTGATTAAGTGCATGAGCTCAAGATGTGAGAAATTTCTAGAAAAATTAGTGTTTTACTTTGCAAGTTGTTGAAGTCTTCTTTGGCATTTCCAGTGCTACATCTCGAAGTCGATAAACCTTGGATTGACATTAAATGTTCATCCACTAATATACCCTATACGGCACCCAACAAGAAGTTCCTAAAAAATCTTCTAACTCTAGCCAAAACCCGCACCTCTGGCTCAAGCGGGGCTAACATACAGATGCCCAGTCTTGGCTAGACCATTTGGGGGTAAAGTAGGAGATCACATTGGGGAATAAGGATAATATTACAAAGATTATTACTTCCATATTTAAGGATAAGTTATGGGAGGGTAAGGAGTTAGAGGGAAAAAGGAAACTAAGGTGTTATAAGGAGGTGATCAGTCTTCATAACCATAACTGTCTTTATGTCTTGAGCAGTGCTAATAAGAAAATGAACATTGTTAAGACAAGAATTAATTCTCATAAGCTTCAAAGTGAAATCGGGCATTGGACAATTCCCAAAACACCTTGGGATGAAAGAGTCTATCACCTTTACGGTACTAAGAGTATTGAAGATGAAAAGCGCTTTCTCTTGAACTACATGACTCTTACAAACATCCATTCTAATTTCCAAAATCTTTGTCGCACTACCAACCTTCCTGGCTTGTTAATTTAGCAAAATCATGGTGATGCAGAACCATCCTCTCCCTTTTTTTTCGATCATAGAAATAAAATATTAAAAACCTCAACTAATCTCTTACTTTCTTTAGGTCTCATAGACCGTATTAGTCTTGGTGGAAGTTAATCATCATCATCATCACCATCACCTTCATAATTCAATGTAAGTAAAAATTAACAAATATTCATCATAAATAAATATATCATTTTGAACATTTATATCCATAATATCTATATTTAACAAATAAATGTTCACAACAACTAATTATTTACTACAAATAAAATTAATTGCATACACCCCAAATAAACAACTAATTATTTACTACAAATAAAATTAACTGCATACACCCCAAATATTTGCTAGATAATATTGATTTAATGTAAATATTCATAATAAATAAAGTTCGAAAAAATTTCACCTCAAAAGATAAATAAAATACCATAAATATCTCCGCAATTTTTCACCAAATATAAATAAAAAATAAATTTGTGAATATCATTTTCATAATTTACTTCGCTCGACCTTTATTTCGTATCTCTCTATCCATTACCAAATATACTAAACCCTTGAATTACTCTATGACATCGTCACCTTGTATAAAAAATTTGCATAAGGTGCATTCACCTAGATCATTGGTACGACTAGTACTATCCGCCATCACTGGTCCAAGTTGGGTTGCCGACAATTTAAAATAATGTGAGGGAAAAAACCTTTGAACTTCCATATAGCAACGTTGCGTCAACACACTGAGAACGAAGTTGTTGTTACGCTGGTCAATGTATGTCTTCATCCTAACCTACAACGACACGAATTTAGGTGAAGTTACCATCACTTCAAAGGGAAAACTGAGTGACCGGCCGACAGCTGGCTAACGAGGCTTATGGGGCGGCCTTTCTCACAGTTCCAAAGGTAATGTTTTTTTTCTGTGCCATGATTTCTCCTCAGATTCGGCCGTACTGGCTTATTGCGCGGCCTTTCTCACAGCTCCAAAGGTAATGTTCTTTTTCTATTCCATGATTTCTCCACAGATTCGGTAGTACCGGCTTAGTTTCTGCGCGACTTCATGCGAAGATGGTTGGCAGATTGCGGATTTTCGAAATATTCTAAAATTTGATGATGTTTAGGAGATGTTTTTTTTTTTATTCCATGCAGTATCAGTTTGATTTTTGTATGACTTGATGCTGGGATGGTTAGCAGATTTTGGATTTTAGAATATAAATTTGATGGTTAAGAGAGGTATCAAACAATTGACTTCTCTTTTAATTATCAAAATTTGAGATATTCACAGAATCTATATTTAAGATATTCACAGAATCTATAATGGATGCCCCCATCTTTTCCACAGAATTCCTTGGGGGCAGTTACATTTTATAATTTGGTTGTCTTCTCTCTCCTTGGAGATGGGATGTAATGGAGATTGATTGAGGAGGCACGGTCTGCACAGTATTCCTGCAAGCAATGGTTTACCGGTTATATGTTTTGGATTTTTTGGGATATTTTTTAGCGTAATTTGTTCTTTTGGCCTAATTTGTTCAAAATCTAATAATTTTTTATTTTAAATTACAAATTTGAATTATGAATTTTTTTATTTTTTCCATAGGTTGAATTTAAATATATAATTCAAATGCATTTCAAAAAACCAAAAATTAGAAAAGCCAAAATGCAGCCCAAGTGAACAACCTGACCAGAATTATTTAGTCATATTTGAAAAAAAACCTCAATTAAACTACAAATTACTAACTTAATTGTACTGCTTATTCTTCACTGAGAACCTTAACCTTTTTACTCTGAGCCCATATCAAATCTTTCTCCCTAGGGAAGATTATTTATAAAATCTCAAAAACCCTACCGGATTCTCAACCTCTTTATCATTTGCACGATCATCAGAATTCTCAGACACAAAAGTAGAGGGAATCATTGACTATATATATATTTTGAAGCGTTGAATAGTAAGTTCTTATGAGTAGTATTAGTAATTTAGACGGTTTATTACAACAACTGGGTATACTAGGACGGTCAAACACATATTACCATCAGTCTCACAACATTTTAGATAACAAATTTTCATATTTTACCATGTGAACTACCGGAAACTATTATTTCTTACATTTAAATCGAGTTGAACACCTCATATATTTTTTTATAAACGAATCAGCCTAACCTGATTTTCTTTTATTTGAATAACTTCACGTTTTCTTTCTTTTGAGTTTTACTTGTGAGAAGCTCAAGTATACATTCCTTCAGTTGTTTTCGAGCCAGAAACATCGAAAGCCACTGCCCCCTATGTATTTTACCGTTGTTTGAAACTGAAGATACATTTTCTTTGTCAACTTCTCAGGAAATGTAGACCGAACAGACGAAGTTCCTTCAACCATCTGTTATAAAGATTTCCCATTGCTGAATGATCTTTTCAAGTTACCATGCGGTCTCTGTGCTATTTAGTATTTGTTCACGTTATATGAAGTCAGTGTCATATGTTAAGCATTGAGCGGTAATATTATTTTATTTCTATTTCTTTGATTCTAATTTATAAATTTTATTGTTCCGATAATAAACCACACTAACCAATTCTTTCTCTTATATAATTTATACAGGGAAAAAGAACTCTTCTTAAATTTCATATACTTAAGGACTAATGTTTTCATTAAATTTATTTAAATTTCAAAAATATAATTTTATAATCAAAATTCTCAACTCAACTCTCCACATAATAACTTTAATTCATAGTAAATTTAATTAAAAACAACGTAACAATTTAAATACTATATATCCCACCCTATTTGGAATCTTTCTTTAAAATAAGTCCTAAATTGAATATACATCCAAGAACCTTTCCCATTATAATTATATTTATTTATATACGTAAAACATCCTTCTAAATTGAATACACGTCCAAGAGCTTTTCCCATTATAATTATATTTATTTATGTACGTAAAGCATTAAAGTTTGACGTTTCTATTTATAATGACACGAATAATGATAATTTAAAACAAAAAGTAAATGAATCATTTAAAATAATTTAAAAAATTAAATTTAAGTATTTAAATATTATAAAATGTTTGTATGGTATTAAATATTGTTATTATTTTTTTTACCATTTAAGTTGAGTTATTTACTTATAATACCACATTCTAATGATAAAGTAGTCAATATTCTCAATTTGTGCTGCTCACATAATAAAATAAGTTATTATTTTAAGAATATAAGGAAGTAACTCTAATCTATTTTAGCAATACCAACCATAATGATAGGTTAATAAAAGATACAACTGTAATTATAGTATAAGTAATTGATTTATGAGAATCATAGTAGAAGACGTTTCTTAATATACTTAAAATCTCTTAGCTTGATGAGAGCAATCAATTGGATGAACACGTTCTCTGCAAACAAAATCATTGATTAGGGGGAACCACATCTAAAGGGCATCTTTAAAACTAACCAATATAAAATAACATACCACCAAGGTATAAGTTAACTTTGTGTCATAGACCCAAACAAGAATTAGGCTTTAACTATATATAATAAACGAAATCAAGGATAAGTCTTTGTCCAATTAGTACGAAATCAAGGATAAGTCTTTGTCCAATTAGTCATTGCATGGTGGAGAGGCTTCTAAACACACAATGCTCCCATATCTTGCAACGCCAACATAGTCAATAGTAACACCATTAAGCAAGGATATTACTATGAGAGTGAGAGAGGCTTATAAACTTACAATGCTTCCATATAAGGTAAAGAAACTCATAAATGTGGTGTCCAAATATGTTTTTGTTTGCTTCATTCTTTGTTATGCCCTCCAACCAATCCAACGTAAATATTTGAGTTTTTTAATTTTACAGAAGTGTGAAAAATTTTGTTTAATACTAATAATTGTGCTTTTGTTGCGTAAGTGTGATTTTTTTTTATGAATAATAATATTTGTGTTTTCATTTTGCTAAATTGTTAACATTTTTGTTTAATAATAATATTTTCATTTTGTTGTGTGGAAGTGTGGAGTGTAAACCTTTCTGTTTAACAATAATATTTGTGTTTTTGTTCTGGGGAAGTGTGAACATTTTTTTCTTAAAAATAATATTTGTCCTGGTAATACATCCATCTATTAAACATTATATATATATATATATATATATATATATATATATATATATATATATATATATATAAACATAGTCACCCTAAATTGCATATTTATGTTAGAAGAAACATTGTCAACATTAAAACTACCATGAATGATTTATAAGCAACCATGATAAACGTTATTGCCAAATTCATACGAAAATAAAGGATTGGATTTTAGATACTATGTATTATTTATATAATGATTGTGGCGGGACCTAGTTGTACACAACATTGACTTCAATATTTATACAATCTTGTGTACTTAGACATGTTGGTACATTGCTGGCATATGCACTAAATTTAAACATGCCATAGCCTTGATTCCCGCCCTAGGAGCGCATGTGCATTTACTGCTCTGGTTGGCCGGGTCTTGGTGGCTACCTGAAGGTCACCCATCTATCGATATCCAACCTTTAACCTCGAGATCAAGCTCCTCCATTGACAGTTCACCATGGCTTGTTGGATTGAAGGGTCCATAGGATGTCTGCCCTTCATTTCTCGACGGTGTGTTTTCATTTTGTCATTGTTTCACCCCAAAATTTTCGAGTGGTTATGGCTCTGCTCTATTCTCCGGTGTTTGTTTCCGCCTGCAGTCCTGGTTCACTAGACTATTCATTTCGTATTTCGGCATCTCAGAATACTCTAATGATCCCGAAGCCAGTTCAGCGCCCTGGAACTCAATCTGCGGAGGTAGGGTTTGCAACATCACTTCCAAAGGTAAGATTTAAGGTTTTTTTTCCCCGCATAATTGCCTTTGTTTAACTGGGTTAGTGTTATTATTACAATCTATGTTTTGTCTTACATGTTCTAATACAAACTTCTCTGTTATGGTGTAAGGTCTGGTTCTCGGAATAGGAGATTCAACTTGGCATTGTGGCAAGCCCTCCTACCGGCTTCATCATTTGTGACCAGCTCCAAGTATTATGACTTACTTCAGATCTTTCTAGGATAGGGTTTTATGACTAGGCTACCAAGTCTAAAAGGCCATGATATTAGTTGTAGATAGATTTTTTGAGGCCGCTGGAGCCGTGGCTCCACTGTTAGTTCTTTTTTTTGGTTTTCAAAATTTTGTTTGAGGCTTTTTAGAAAAAGACCTTGAGGCTTCAGCCGAATGTTGGAGGTGTTGGCAAAGAGTTCAGTAAACCATCCTTGATAATATACAGACATTTTGGAACATTTTAAAATGTATGACTGGAGCTTATTGATACAGAATTTCTTATTGAGATGAGGGTTTTCATAATTTAATTGCTGAGTTTCAGATTGTTTTCCCATGTTTATTCAAACGTTGAGTTTGGAAACTAAGAGTTATCCTTTCTCAATTTATTTAGAGTATTTGGTTTACGCTTCATTCTATATAGAGTTATAATGTAGCTCAGAATTGTATGCCTTAATTTGATCTGCATTGTTTTAGTTATAGCTTGGTAAATTCTCTCAGCTTGTTATGAATTAAAGGAAAATGTCTTGACGACTTCTTTAGAAGCTTGAAATGCTAAAATTTTGATATCTGGGCTAAGACTGTAATCTTCCTTTTTTCTAAATCTCCAGAAGTCGATTCTTCTTATCTTACATATTGATTCATGAGCTTAGATTCTCTTTGTTATACTTTGTTTGTAGCCATGGAGCTTTTCATAATTAATTAGTATATTTGCTATGCATCAACTAGGGTTTAATGCATGTAAAATATTATGATACAAAATCGTGAACAATTTTGAATCTGCTGATCTTTAAGCATACCTATTTATTTTATCTATCACTGTTTGAAGTTCTTTCGGTTGATAGATGAATTTAACTGCTTTTCCTGATTTAAATAAAAGATAATATAGAGGAATTACCCTATCTGGTATTGTGATAGTAATGTTTACAGGAATCTTATCATTTTCCAACTTTGCTTCTCCATCTAAGTTCTTTGCTAATTCTACTGATATTCTTAATATAGTTTCTTTCTGTGAATATAATAAGGGTTTTTCCTCAGTTTTCTATTATTACTCTACTCTTACTCTTTGATGAAATATTTCAAAATAAAATAAGAAAACCCTATTGACATACTTCAAGAAATAGGAAACCTTGCCTATAATTCTTGCAACAATAATTCATAGATATTATCTCTTAAATTTAGCCAATCTACCAAGCTATTGTTCTTAAATTCAGAGAATAACTTATACAAGAAATTCTTTACTTATTTGTTTACATTGTCCAAGACTAAGTCTAAAATAAGACTTGCACTTTAATTTTCCTCCCTGCCGTGAGATTACCTGCTTCAGTAAATCTTCCCCCTCGTGCTACTCCCCATTTCAAGAGTTCTCTCTCTCCTTAGAGACCTTAATGTTTACTAGATATATGGTCTTAACTAGACATAGCCATCACAGACTGCCTAACCCTTCAGCACAGTTTCCTTTCATCCTTCTGATCTTAGATACCCCTATCCTCTTGATCTTTTCAGTAAAAATACTCTACGATTTAGTTTTGGAAAAGATAATTGTCTCCATAACTAATTACCGAGTAAAACGATATTTACCTATAACTGCAAAATTTATTCTTCCATAAATAAATTCCAAAAATACTTTATAATTTAAAAATAGTAACAGTCTGTTTGGTTGCAGTAAAGAAAAAATATTTACATTAATGGTGGATATTACATCTCCCCCCCCACTAAAACAGAACATTGCCCTAGTGTTCTCTTCCCATAAATAGACCCCGCAAGTTTTCTTTCATGACTTGTTCATCTTCCCAGGTAGCCCCTTCTCGCCCATAGTGATGCCAATGCACTTTAACCTGGGTGATAACTTGTTTCCGCAGTGTTACTCCTCTCCGATCTAGTATAACTAGAGGTTTGACCAAGAAGTCACCTTCTGGTTCGACCTGAACATAGCAACAGAAGGTGTTATATCATTAACTAGTAATCTAACACATTTATAAAGAAATATCTATATATATACCTTACTTGTATGTCTTGCCATTTGATTATTTGGTTAGCGTCATACACATATTTCTTAAGTAGAGAAACATGAAAGACATTGTGTACATGAATGTGACTGGGTAAGGCAAGTTAGTAAGCCACCGGTTTGATTTGAGCTAGGATTTGAAACAATCCACAATATCGGGGTGCTAGTTTAGCACATCCGGCCCATTGTAAGGTGTTTTTCTTGGCTCGCACTCGAATGTAGACATGATCTCATACTTGGAATTCTCAAAAACTCCTCTTCCGATTGGAAAAGTTCTCCTGCCGGTCCTGAGAAACCTTTAAATTAATTTGTATCCTTTTCACCATTTCCTCCATCTCTTCCAACATGTTTGGCCCTAGTAACAGCTTATCCTCTGCTCCACTCCAACTTAAAGGTGTCCTATACTTGCATCCATATAAAACTTCAAAGGGACTCATATGAATGGATGCATGGTACCCGTTGTTATATGAAAACTCCACTAGGTGTAAATAATCTTCCCATTTAGTGGGCTGCTACATTACATACGTTCACAGAATGTCTTCAACAACTTGATTCACTATCTCAGTCTACCCATCCATTTGCGGATGGTAAGTTGTACTAAAGTGCAGTTGTGTGCCCAATCCTTCAAAGAGGGCTTTCGAGAAGGATGATGTGAATTTTACTTCTCGGTCAGAAATAATCATCTTAGGGATTCCATTTAGTTTAAAAACTTTCTACATAAAAATATTAGCAATTTGAACTACTCTATAAGTTTATTGAACATGTATGAAATGAGTATATTTGCTCAATTTTTCCACCACCACCATGATGGAGTCATTTTGCTTTCTTAATTTAGGTAGCCCAGTAATAAAGTCAATAGATATGGTTTCCCATTTCCATTCTGCGACAGGCAGAGGGTGAAGTAACCCTGCTGGATTTTGGTGCTCAGCGTTCACTTGCTGGCATTCCAAGCATTTTTGCTAAATATTCTGCCACTTCCTTTTTCATACCAGACTAGAAAAATTTGTTCCGCAGGGAAGAAATCATTTTCTGGTACTCGGGATGGCCTACATAAGGGATGTTATGGTATTCATCAAAAATTATATTTTTATGATGTTGCTAGTTAGGCACATATATCCTTTTCCTATAAATTAACAAATTTTCTGCATTTATTTCATAACCCAATTGTTGTTCATGGCTCTTAGGAATTTTTTCTTGCTGCCATAAATGTTTAAATGTTGAATCCTACATGGATGATTCTTGAATCTGCTCAAAAAAGGTAGTTTGTGATTCGCTAAAATAAATTTCATATTAACAGTTTACCTTCCGGCTTAAAGCATCTACCACCCATTTTTCTTTTCTTTTTAAATGTTTGATTTCAAAATCGAATTCACTCAGGAAATCTACCAAATGAGCTTGTGTGACATTTAAAATTGGCTATTCAAAATAATTAATTAGATTATGGTGGTTAATCATCAACATAAATTTCTTACCTAATAGGTAATGTGATCCGGATTTAAACAGGAACTCAACAAATTACAAAGATAACCATATACACAAAGATGCAGCGGAAATAATACTTCATTTCATTAATGGAAAATACTGAAATATGCTTACAACCAGAAATGCAAACAAACTAGCTAGGGCGATGGTAGCTTATCTCTGAGAAGAGATGTGATGGCTACATGCCTCTGAACTGTGTTACAATGAAGCTCGAAGGCCTATTTATTGTTGAGAAACAATGGAAAAACCCTTCACATTCCAAAACCTAACCCTAGGAGATGAAACGCCAAACTGTGGGCCCCGTTTGGGGGTAAGTTGGTACATCAACTTCCCGGGGTCGTAACTTTGGCATATGATCTCCGTTTGACACGTACAATAGCTCATTAGAAAGATCTATCTGAGCACTATCATTGTTGGAACGGGCAACATCGGTCCACCATTCCATGGACCCATGTTGCCCCCGGATTCCCCAAAAAACGTCGTTTAGGGCCTCAAAACGGCTCCGGAAGTTCAGGACCCGAAAAACTGCTAAAAATAGTAAGTTGTGCTACAATTAAGGAAACAGAAAATGCTGAGAAAGACAATGGTGGGGGTCCAGGTGGACTTGGCAGGTGGCCACCAATATCCACCTGGATCATTCCTCCCCCCTTAGGAAGCAATGGTCCCCATTGCGTTGAGCTCCTCCATGAGATGAGGAAACTTCTGTTGAACTTGTTCCCTGGTGAGCCACTTGCCCTGCTGAAGGAGTTGGCCTGCTTTGACAACTCGATACAGTTGGATATTCTGTTGGCAAGTGTTCTTGATCTGTGTGTCCATGATCCGATCAGTTGCAGCTTGTTCCATGCAATCTGGATTTAATTCTGTGGGTTTGAGCTGTTCTGTAATGTCGGATGTGTCTAGCAATGGTGGAAAGTATGGTCGAAGGCGGTCCACATTGAACACTGGGTGCAGGCCAAGGAATGGGGGAATGCTGAGCTCAAATGCATTGTCTCCCATCGCCTTAGTAATGGTGTAAGGACCGTATCGGAGTGGTCTCAATTTCCGATAGGCTCTAGTAAGGCGTTCCTTCTGCAAATGCAACCAGACTTTGTCGCCCACCTGAAACTTGTGTGGCACCCGATGTTGATCATGTCGCTGCTTGTACTTGGCATTTGATTTCTCAAGAATGTCATGGACCTGCTGGCGAATATGTTGGATGTGCTAAATGAAGCTGGTGACCTTATCTGTTTCGTACTGGACATGAGCTGAATTCATGTGAGTAGCTGCAAGTGGCATGGCCACATCAATGGGGCATAGTCGCTGGAATCCCAAACCCACCTGAAAAGGGCTATGGCCAGTGGAGCTGTGAAGAGCTCGGTTGTAGCTGTGCTGAACATAGGGGAGGCTCTCGTCCCATGTGCGTGGATGCTTTGAGTTATACATGCGCAGAATGTGCACAATCATCCTGTTGACAACCTCTGTCTGGCCATCAGTTTGAGGATGGAAAGCTGTGGACTTCGTGAGTTTGGTGTCCAGCATTGACCAGAGACTGGACCAAAATGTGCTGAGAAACCGACTGTCCCGATCTGAGATGATAGACTGTGGGATCCCAAAGTGCACCCACACTCGTTCAAAGAAGAGTTTAGCAGTGGCTTCTGCTGTGATATTCTTCTTGCAGGCCACCATAATGGCCATCTTCGAGAACCTGTCGACGACCACAAAAATACAGTCATTTCCATGCTTAGTGGAAGGAAGGCCTGACATGTAATCCATGGAGATGGATTCCCAAGGTCGACTAGGGGTAGGCAACGGGGTATAGAGGCCGTGCTTCTTAATGGCCGGTTTGGCAATGGCACAGGCAGTACATGATCGGATGTACTTCCCAACATCCTGTCGAAGATTCGGCCAATAGAAATAATTTTGCAGTACTGCCATTGTTTTCTCGACCCCGAAATGCCCAGCAGCCCGACTGTAGTGTGCTTCCCAAATCATCTTGGCACGCTCGCTTGAAGGAACACAAAGGTGACCGAGGTGGCATAATAGGGCATCCTGGAGGTGAAAATCTGCAACCTGCCGACCCTCCAAGAGTGTCTGGTATGTGTGGCCAAATTCTAGGTCGCTTTTGTAGAGAAGTGGCCAATTAGAAGTCTCGTGCCCACAAGAGTTGAGCACGGTGGTTAGCGCCATGATCGGTGGTCGACTAAGGCAATCTGCAACATTATTGGTGCTGCCCTTTTTATACTTGATATTCAAGTGAAACTGTTGCAGGTATGTAGACCACTTCTGATGGCGATCATTCTGCAATTTCCCTTGGGTCTGTATGAACTGCAGAGGTCGGTGGTCTGTGTGGATGACCGTTTCCTTCCCCAAAATGTAATGCTTCCATTGTCGGCAGGCCTGTACAATGGCATACATCTCTTTATCATAAGTGGGGTACTTCCAGACTGTGTCTGAAAGTGTTTCACTGTGATATGGCACTGGATGTCCATGTTGAGTAAGGACTGCCCCAATAGCATAGTCAGAGGCATCTGTCTCGACCTCAAATGGTTGTTGTAAATCTGGTAACGCGAGCACTGGTGTCGTGCAGAGGAAATCCTTCAACTCCCTGAATGCCTTCTGTTGAGATTCAGACCAAAAGAATTTTTCTTTCGCCCCGCCCTTCGTGACTTGACTCAAGGGCCAAGAAATATGAGAAAACCCCAACACAAACCTGCGGTAGAAGTTGGCAAGACCTAGAGAGCTGCGGAGCTCTGTTAGACTGGTTGGAGAGGGCCAATCCCGAATGACATGGATCTTGGCTGGATCGACATGCACCCACTTTTCATCAATGATGTATCCCAGATATTGAACCTGGGTCATGCCAAAAGTGCATTTCTCCGAATTGGCACATAGCTGGTGTTGCCGCAGTGTTTGGAGAACCTGTCGGATGTGGTGGAGGTGCTCTTCCCAACTCTGGCTGAAGATCAGAATGTCATCCAAGTATACTACTACAAAGGAGTTGGTGAATGGTCGCAAGATGTCATCCATTAGCCTCATAAAGGTTGCAGGAGCATTCGTCAATCCGAAAGGCATGACCAACCATTCGAAGAGGCCCTCCTTGGATTTGAAGGCAGTCTTCCACACATCGGAGGGTTCGATTGGTACCTGGTGATATCCCGACTTCAGGTCGATCTTGCTGAAATATTTCGCCCCCTTTAGTTGGTCTGGGAGGTCATCAATTCGCGGGATCGGGTACCTATTACGGACAGTGATCTTGTTCAGCGCCCGATAGTCAATACAGAGTCTCCACGTCCCATCCTTCTTCTGTACCAACACGATCGGGCTCCCACAGGGCGATGAACTCGGACGGATGTGACCTTTCTGTAGGAGCCCCTGAATCTGCCTCTTGATTTCATCGTTCTCCAGAACGGGGTGCCGATAAATTGGTCCATTGGGTAGCGGCACACCTGGGGTCAGATCGATGGAGTGCTTGACTTGACAGTGCAAAGGAACCCCTGCCGGGGAGGTGAAGATGTCCTCGTACTCCTCCACAATCTTGTCCATCTGTAGTTGTCGTGTAGAGGGGCCCCGTTTGGAGGCCGCGGCCACTGTCTTCTTCTTTCCTTGAGGGCGTATCATCAGGAAAACAAATTTCCTGGTTTTGGAAATGATCTTACTGCATTGTTTTGCAGTAATCAAAGAGAGGGCGGCAGGTGGTGCTACCTCTGGTATCCTGAACAACTTATTTCCCAATGTAATAATAACAGTACGGGGCCTTGATTCATACACAGCATGTCGCTTCCACAAGTATGGTTGTCCTAGTAATACATCACAAACTTCAAGGGGAGCAATGTCACACAATACCTCATCCGTGAAGGGCTTGATGTTGTATGGGAGGCGACACTGCTGGCTCACGCGAAGATCTCGTCCTTGGTGAAGCCACCCAATGGTGTATGGTTGTGGATGTGCTGTGGTCGGTAAGCCCAACCGCTTCACGACCTCTGCCGAAATGAGGTTCTTTTGACTCCCGCTATCAACAATGAACTGTATCGGGGAGCCCTTTACCCACATCTGGGAGTGGAAGAGACGCTCCTCCTCCTCTGGATCTTTGGGTTCATTTTTCTGGATCTTTGCAGTAGCAACAGTGGCGCTAGGGTCCACATCAATGATCTGCTTCCCTTTTTCATTCCCCTTATCGGGTTCTGACTCAGAGTCGGAACATGCATCTGATTCTGAAACCTTTAGCTCAGCCACCAGTGACTGCTTGGCCCGACACTCACTTGTGTTGTGAGTGGAGCTCTTATGGAACTCGCACCATTTGCCAGTGTCCTTTCTCGGCTTCGCGGCGCTGTTCTTTGCTTGCAGCTTCGGCTGGTTGTCTTGGGCTGTCCCGCCTTGGCTTTGTCCTTTGTTCTATGGTTTAGGGGCACCTTTCCCCTGCTTTGGATTCGCAGATCCAAAGTCTCGCTTCTTTTGTTTAAACTTTTGCTCGACCTTGACGGCATATCGGTATGCTGCACCGAGCGAGGGGATGTTTAGGAATTGTATTTCTTCCTGGATGTACTTGTGCAGGCAGCCACGATATTTGAGTATCAAATGTTGCTCCGAATCCTTGATACCCAACTTTGTGCGAAGGGTATGGAAAAGATTGGTGAACTC
This sequence comes from Pinus tabuliformis, assembly GCA_031772625.1. Taxonomy (NCBI): domain Eukaryota; kingdom Viridiplantae; phylum Streptophyta; class Pinopsida; order Pinales; family Pinaceae; genus Pinus; species Pinus tabuliformis. Next base: position 1,186,070,066 of record CM062816.1, on the reverse strand, counting down.
CGGCACGTCTTGGTCCCTTCCCTGCCGTAGCGTGGTCCACTTTATGTATTCATCCTCATAGCTCCCGACAGGGTAGTACTGCTCCTTGATGGCATCCCGGAACGAATCCCAGGTGGGTGCGGCTGAAAAGAGTGAGCCAGTACTTTCATCCTTCTGCTCACAGTAGGTTTCCCACTAGTCCTTGACGTGGGGGGCTGCTTTGAGGAGAGCAAAAACAATCTTTTCCTGACTCGAAAATTCATGAACAGAAAAATAACCCTCTAGCAGATTTAACCATTTATCTACGGCATCTGCGTCTATCTGACCCTCGAATATGGGGATTTCAAAATTAACTTGTACCTTAAAGGGTGTGGCATTTCCAGAGTAGCTGCTGGAAGCCGATGCATTGCTTATGGGTAGCCGCTGAAGGATCTGGGCAAAGTTGTCCATCATCGCGTTCCATTGTCGCTCGAGGGCTTCTTCGAGCAAGATTTTGATGGGATCTCCTGCCCCCTCGTCTTTCTTCTCGTCCGTCATGGGAGGCCGTCGGGATTTGCGGGGCTGGTCTTGCAAAGGTTCAACCAGTTCAAGCCCTAACTCCTTATATCCCGACCTTGTTGGGGACATGCAAAGAAAAACAGAGAAAAAGCAGACCGCTCTGATACCACTGATCCGGATTTAAACAGGAACGCAACAAATTACAGAGATAACCATATACACAAAGATGCAGCGGAAATAATACTTCATTTCATTAATGGAAAATACTGAAATATGCTTACAACCAGAAATGGAAACAAACTAGCTAGGGCGATGGTAGCTTATCTCTGAGAAGAGATGTGATGGCTACATGCCTCTGAACTGTGTTACAATGAGGCTCGAAGGCCTATTTATTGTTGAGAAACAATGGAAAAACCCTTCACATTCCAAAACCTAACCCTAGGAGATGAAACGCCAAACTGTGGGCCCCGTTTGGGGGTAAGTTGGTACATCAACTTCCCGGGGTCGTAACTTTGGCATATGATCTCCGTTTGACGCGTACAATAGCTCATTAGAAAGATCTATCTGAGCACTATCATTGTTGGAACGGGCAACATCGGTCCATTCCATGGACCCATGTTGCCCCCGGATTCCCCAAAAAACGTCGTTTAGGGCCTCAAAACGGCTCTGGAAGTTTAGGACCCGAAAAACTGCTAAAAATAGTAAGTTGTGCTACAATTAAGGAAACTGAAAATGCTGAGAAAGACAACGGTGGGGGTCCAGGTGGACTTGGCAGGTGGCCACCAATATCCACCTGGATCATAATGCCGCCACATTTTGAAGGAATGAATGACTGCAGTTAGCTCCAAGTCATATGATGAGTACTTTTGTTCATATTATTTAAGCTTCATAGATTTGTAGGCAACCACTCAGCCCTCTTGCATTAATACACCACCCACTTCTTCCTTACTGGCATCCGTACAAATGACATATTCTTTGTTGGTGTCAGCAATGCTTAGAATAGGTGTTGTGGTAAGAAGATGCTTAAGCTGATCAAAGCTCCTTTGACAATCGGGGGTCCATTTGAAAGCTTTGTTTTTCTTTTGTAGAGAGGTGATAGGATACGCTATGTTGGAGAGACCCTCCACAAATCTCCGATAGTAACCTCGTAAGACCATAAATGATCTTATGTTGGCTACATCCTTTGGTATTTTCCATTCCATAGTGGTTGTTATCCTTTCCGGATCAACGAAAGTTCTATATTTGCTAATGACATGTCCCAAGTATTGGATTTTCTCCTTAATGAAATCACATTCACTGTACTTGTTGTATAGTTGGTGTTCTTGTAGGACTTGCAGAACAATACGGAGATGTTCCTTATTTTCTTCAACATTCTCAGAATAGATTAGTATGTCATCAATAAATATTAATACAAATTTATCTAAGAACTGATGAAATATGTTGTTCATGAGACACATGAAAGTTGCTGGGGTGTTAGTTAGTCCAAATGGTAAGACCACAAACTCATAATGTCCATAATGCATCCTAGAAGCAGCTTTTGCAATATCTCCCTCTTTTATTTTGATCTGATGATAACCAAAGTGGAGATCAATCTTAGAGAATATGGTTGCACCTTTCACTTGGTGAAAGAGCTCGTTTATCTGGGGGAGTTATTTTTTTTTAATTGTCAGCTTGTTTAGTTGGTGGTAATCCATGCACATTCGCAAGGTTTTGTCCTTCTTTTTAACAAATAATACCGGAGCTCCCCAAGGAGACACAGTGGGATGAATATACTTCTTATCAAGCAACTCTTGGATTTGCATTTTTTATTTTGTTAGCTCGGGCATGCTCATTCGGTGAGGTGCTCAGGAAACTGGAGCAGCTTCCAGAATCAGCTCAATAGTGAAATCTATGTCTGTTTTTGGGGGTAGGACCAGTATTTCTTCAGGGAATACCTCTGGAAAATTTTGTATCATAGGTATGTTCTCTAGTGATATGGATTTATCCTTAGAGTCAACATATCCTACCTGTATTTCATAAACTTGACAACCTTTTCTAATGAATTTGGCTAATTGGGAGGCTATTATTGGCCTTAATTGCAGAGGTCTTTGAACACCTATAATTTCCTATCTCTCTCCTACTTCATCTCGGCAACTAATACCTTTTGTTTAACAATTTATTAAGGACTAGTGCTTTTATAACCAGTCCTTACCTATCCGAATATCGAATGACCCTAGAGGTAACACATTTAAATCAGCTATGATAGCTTGACCATCTAATTTCAAAGGACAGTTACTTACTTTAGACAAAACTCTTCTTTTTTCCCCTGTGGCTAGCTAAACTAACCATGGGTTTTTAAATTTAACAACTTGTAATTTACATTGTTCCACTACCCTGGGACTAATGTAACTTAGTGTAGCCCTGGGATCTATTAAAATAGAAAAGCTCTAGCAAAAAATAGTACCTTCAAATTCAACCATAGGTGGCTGAAACTCCTCCTGATGATCTTCAAGAGTTGTGTTGATCTTAGGGATGCTTCTTGCCACTTCTCCCACAGTGGATGCCTCCTGAATTTGTGAGATTTGATTTGCTCTCTTATGTTGAGGGCAATTTTTGACATAATGTGAGCCTCTGCATCCCCAACATTGTACAAGCATTCTGTTAATTAATTCTTCTGCATTTCGATCAGTTTGTTCATTTTTCCTAGTTTCTCCTAGTACCCTAAATCTAGTCTTATTCACATTCCGATTACCTTGACCTTTATATAATCCCTTATTTCTGGTGCTCTTATTTCCCTTATGGCTAGGAATAAACTTATTTTCCTTCTTGTTTGCCTACCTTTTACTCATACCTCCATTTGGTTTATTTTGCTAATAAAAAATTCATGCTTTCCGAATGACTTTGTCCATGGTTTTTGGGTTGTGAAATTCCAGATGTTCCTTCATGAACAACAGAAGGCTGCTGATAAACCATTGTACTTTGGATTTTTCTTCATGAATATAAGGAACGTATCGCAATAATGATGTAAATTTTGTTAGAAATTCATCCATGGTCATTTGGCTCGGGCAGAGATCATGGAAATCTTTTGCTTTTTCATCCTAAAATCTCTCGGTCAAATATTTCTCTTTAAGTAATTTCTGGAATTTCTCCCAAGTTTGTTTTGCTCATTGACCCCATGGATTGTTTTTACTTCCTCCCACCACAATGTAGATTTTCCTTGAAGTTGGAAAATATCCAGATAGGCCTTCAAATTGTAATCATACTCGTACAACCAAAAATACTTGTTCATATTAATTAACCATGCTTCTATAGCCTCTTCTTGCTCCCCATCAAAGAGAAGAGGCTTGATTTTATGAAATTCCCCTTAGAGTTCAATTTTCTATTTCTTCTGCATCTTGTGATTAGACACATTTCCTAATTCTTCCTCTTGGTTTTCTTCTGTTCCTTATGTTTCCATATTTTTAGTTTGGAACTCTTGTCCCCTAGTCTTATGGTCGTGCTCCAGACTAGGGACTAGTGGCCAATGATTCTGTCTATTCGACGGGATTTTTAGAATCTTTTCTTGTTCCTTCATCAATCTTTCATTGTCTTCCTGGAGTCGGTACATCTCACCTTTCAATTCTTGGACAGTTGTCCGGAGGTCTGTGTTGGGATTTTGCGTATCATCACCGAGCTATACCCAAACCTCGGGATTGCCTTCTTGAAATGATGTTGGACCTGTTCCTAATGTGGAACATGTGGAAGATTCCTAGCTCACCTCATGCTAACTGTTTGTAGTCTGCTACGTGCACAACATTGATTTTCTTATTCCTTATTCCAGATGCCTTAGTTTTGGAACCCGAGTGCTCTTATACCATATGTAACACAACCATATATTAAACATTAGATATATAAAAAAAATTAACATAAGTCATCGTAAATTGCATATTCATGTTAGCATAAACATTGTCAACGTTAAAAATACCATGAATGATTTATAAGCAACCATGATAAATGTTATTGCCAAATTCATACGAAAACAAAGGATTGAATTTTAGATACTATGCATTATTTATATAATAATTGTGGTCGGATCTGATTGTACGCGACATTGACTTCCATATTTATACAATCCTGTGTATTTAAACTTGTTGGTACATTGTTGGCCTATGCACTAAATGTAAACAGGTTATAGCCTAGATTCCCACCCTAGGAGTGCATGTGCATTTACTGCTCTGGTTTTCTAGGTCTTGGTGGTTGCCTTAAGGTCACCCATTTGTCCATATCCAACCTTTAACCTCAGGATCAGGCTCCTGCATCGATGTTTCACCATGGCTCGCTGGATCGAACGGTCCTCAAGATGTCTGTCCTTCATCTCTCGGCAGCGTGGTTACATTCTATCATTGTTTCACTCTAGAATTTTTGAGGGGTTATGGCTCTACTCTATTCTTCGGTGTTTGTTTCCGTCTATAGTCCTGGTTTATTGGACTATTCGCTCTGCGTTCTGGCATTTTGGAATACTCTGATGGTCCTGAAGCCGCTTCAACACCTTGGAAGTCAATCTGCGGAGGCCTAATTTTCAACATCCCTTCCAAAGGTAAGCTTTAAGGTTTTTTTCCCTGCATAATTGCCTTTTCTTATGAGGGTTAGCGTTATTATTATAGCCTCTATTTTATTTTGCCTGTTGTAATACAAACTTGTTTCCTATGGTATAAGGTTTGGTTCTCGGAACAAGAGATTTGGTTTGGCGTTGTGGAAAACCCTCCTACTAACTTCATCGTTTGTGACTAGCTTTGGGTGTTATGACTTACATCAGATCTTTCTAGGATAGGGTTTTATGACTAGGCTGCTAAGTCTAAAAGACCGTGATATTAGTTCTAGATAGATTTTTTGAGGCCCTTGGAGCTGTGGCTCCACTGTTAGTTCTTTTTTTTTTGTTTTTGGAATTTTGTTTGAGGCTTTCTAAAAAATACCTTACGGCTTTGGCCGAATGTTGAAGGTTTTGGAAAAGAGTTCAGGTCACCTTCCTTGATAATATACAGACATTTTGGAACATTTTAAAATGTATGACTGGAGCTTATTGATTTTATTATTGAGATGAGGGTTTTCATAATTTAATTGTTGAGTATAAGATTGTTTTCCAATGTTTATTCAAACACTGAGTTTGGAAACTGAGAGTTATCCTTTCTCAATTTATTTAGAGTATTTGGTTTACGCTTCATTCTATACAGAGTTATAATGCAACTCATAATTGTATGTCTTAATTTGATCTGCATTATTTTAGTTATAGCTTGGTAAATTCTTTCACCTTATTATGAGTTAACGGAAAATGTCTTGATGGCCACTTTAGAAGCTCAAAATGCTAAGTTTTTTTTATATCTGTGCTAAGATTGTATTTTTTTTTTTAAATCTTGAGAAGTTGATTCTTCTTATATTCTTTCATATTGATTCGTGAGCTTAGATTCTCTCTATTCTACTTTGTTTGTAGCCGTGGAGATTTTCATAATTAATTAGTATATTTGGAATGCATTGATTAGGGTTTAATTCATGTAAAAGATTATGGTACAGAATCATGAAGATATTTGAATATGTTGATCTTTAGGCATACATGTTTATTTTATCTATCACTATTTGAAGTTCTTTTGGTTGATAGACTAATTTAACTACTTTTTCTGATTTACATAAAAGACAATATACAGGAATTACCCGATCTTGTATTGCGATAGTAATGGTTACATGAATCTTATCATTTTCTGACTTTGCTTCTCCATCTAGTTTCTTTGCTAATGTTACTGATATTCTTAATATAGTTTCTTTCTATGAATATAATAAGGCTTTTTCCTCAGATTTCTATTTTTACTCTACTCTTACTCTTTGATGAAATATTTCAAAATAAAATAAGAAAACCCTAATGACATACTTCAAGAAATAGGAAACCTTGCCTATAATTCTTGCAACAATAATTCACAGCTATTATCTGGTAAATTTATCCAATTTTCCAAGTTATTGTTGTTCTTAGATTTAAAGAACTTATACAAGCAATTCTTTACTTATTTGTTTAGTCTGAATGAGTCTAAAATAAGACTTTCACTTTAATTTTCTTCCCTACCGTGAGATTACGTGCTTCCGTAAATCTTCCCGTCATGCTACTCCTGATTTTAGGAGTTCTCTCTCTCCTTAGAGACGTTAATCCTTACTAGTTATCTGTACTTGCCGTGAGATTACGTGATTCTGTAAATCTTCCCCTCGTGCTATTTGAGGAGTTCTCTCTCGCCTTAGAGACCTTAATATTTATCAGTTATCTGGCCTTAACCAGACATATCAATCATAGACTCCCTTTCATCCTTCTGATTTTAGATATCCTTATCCTCTTGATCTTTTCAGCAAAAATACTCCAGGATTTAGTTTTGGAATAGATAACTGTCTATATAACTCATTACCTAGTACAACAATATTTACCCATTACTATTAAACTTATTCTTCCATAACAAAATTCTAAAAATAGTTTATAATTTAAAAATAGTAAGAGTCTGTTTAGTTGCAATAAAAAAATATATATTTACATTAGTGGGGGATATTAAATTCCTGGTCGTGATGATGAATGACACTGGTTGGTTCAAAATAGGTAGGCCAAAAAGTTTTGTTATGTGGTTTCTACCAGAAGACTTTTCTTAATAATACTTGTGTTTTCTTTTTGCAGAAGTGTGGAATTTTTTATGTAATAATAATAATTGAATTTTCATAAGTGTGAAATTTTTGTTTCATAATAATGTTTGTGTTTTTGTTGGGAAGTGTATATTTTTATTTAACAATAATATTTTTGTTTTTGTTGTGCTAAAGTGTGCACATTTTTGTTTAATAATAATAATAATAATAATAATAATATTCATTACTAAAATATTAATAATAGACCTAAACCAAATGTAAAGTGTGAACGATTTTGTTTAACAATAATATTTATGTTTTCCTTGGGCGGAAGTGTGAACATTTTTTGCTTAAAAATAATATTTGTATTTTTGTGCGAAAGTATGAACATATTGGCTTAATCATAATATTTGTGTTTTCTTGGTGCCAAATTGTAAACATTTTTGTTTAATAATAATAATAATATAAATTACTAAAATATTAATAACAGGCTTAAACTAAATGTAAAATCGATATCCAAACTTGTTTCAGGACTTTATTTTTTCATAAATAAAAATAAAGTGAATAATGACGTTAGATATTTAGTATATTTTATATGAAATAAATAAAATAAATAAAATAAATGTTTTCATTATAGCCATTTATATAGCCCTTGAAAGACCTGTATACTCTATTTAACAGATCGGTTAGATTTGTTTCTCAACTTGTCCTGACGATAAACCACACTAATTGGTTCAAAACGCCTCGACAAATGATTCTCTATGTGATTTTGCTGAAATCTCTAACAAACTTTTCAATATTTTTCAATATTTTATTTTATTTTAATTTAATAATATTTTCTTAATTAAATCTAAAAGGAAAAATGTATGGGGTATATGTAGTGGTGCAAATAATGATTCCATAAACATATTTAAATTTAATTAATAAGCACATAAAAACTTAATACTTATAATATAACACGATTCTTAATTATGAATATTCATCCCCATTTTACAATAGATATTATTAGCTTGTAAATAGGATTTCTTACAATACTATGAGCCAACACCATCTTTTATTAATAAGAGATGCCAAAAACCATAACACATTTCAAAATCAAATTATTTTTTAGATATTTTATTTTAATTTAATTTTTTTTTTGAATTAATAACTAAAATAAAATAAAATAGAGGTAAAATAGTCAATTTCTCATTTGTGGTTTCTTGGCTCTAGGTTTTGAAAACCCATGGTTTTTTCCATGGTTATCTTATCTTATATAAGAATATATTAAAAAAATAAAAAATAGAATTAATAATTAAAATAAAATAGAAGTAAAATATTCTATGACAACTCGTAGCTTTTCTCATGGAATAATAAAAAGATAATGTTAAAAAAAAATCATAGTATTGAAGCATGGTATAAGAACCCATGGTAACGACCCATGGTATTCGTGTGAAAATACGTCCTTTTTTGATTGTCCTATATTGTAAACCATTTGACTCGGTCAAATTACATTAAAAGAAAAATAAAAAAAATAGAGGAAATTTTTTTATACGTGATTTCTCCAAAAAGTATTTTTCTAAATAAAAAATAGAATTAATAATAAAATTAAAAATAAAAATAAAGCTAAAATAGTCAATTTATCATTTGTGGTTTCGTGGTTCTAGGTTTTGGGAAACCATGGTTCTTCCGATCGTATTCTTATATAAAAAATACAAAAATTTAAAGTCATTGAGAATAATGGTTATAGTAAGTTCTAAGGTCTCAAAGCTTTCTTAAATGTGAGTAAAGGTCCAAAACTAAGGAAAGACTATAGTGATTTGGTTGGCATTGTTCAACATCCCTTTATCCGAGGTGCTACATACAACATTGTTCATATTTTAAGGAAGAATAATATCTCTTCGACCTTTAGACCCAACACCATTCATAGTTCCCTCATAGCTGTTATAGACTCGTTGGACCCAATGAACATGGAAAATGTCTATTCAATCCCATATTCCTATGGCACCCCTACACTAGTGAAGCAACTCGCTTTATAAATCAGAGAATTCAGGAGCATGTTGTTGATATCAGGCACTGTAGTTAGTAATTATTAGCTCTGCTGCATGTTGTTGGTTTTCGAGGAGCAGAAGTAAGCTCGGTCCTTAGTTTTCTACTTAGAAAGGGTCTGCACCGGTTATCCTCGCCTTTCTCCAATCCCTTGTCCATTCCCATTTTACTTCCTTTGCTTATGCTTTTGTTTGAAATCACATAAACTGCTTTTCTTAAGCCTCGGGCCTTTAAAGACCCTAAACCCATATAACTACGTGCTTTTGCAAGACCCCAACCCACCGCTTCCCTGTCACATCAAACGAAACCCGCATGGTTAAGTCCCTACCGTCCGATCATCTACATCGTGATCAGACAGCGTTGGCTCCTCCCGTGCCCACAAACCCGCGCAATAACTTGCGATCAAAAGCAGTTTCATCCCGCCCCGTCTGCCACGCATCGCCTGATGCTAAGTATTGCACGCCATTGTACGATTACCACCTTATGCCCTAAGGCAATGCGATAAATACTGCTCACCGCCAAAACCGTCCTCCTCGCTCATTAAACTCCACACATCTCCTTCGCTTGAAGACCGTTGGATCTATCCACAAGAGATTCAACAGCTCACGATTGTTTTTCTCACGATGCCTCCTGATGCCTCTCACTGAGAGATCTCTGTCGTTCATGCATTTGATCCAATGACTGATATCTATTCCCGTCCTGCCCATACATCCGCCATGCAGTCCAATCATCCTGATCATGTCATGCACCCGAAGGATGAAGGTGATCATCTACCAGTACCCGGTGCATTTCATCTTCAACAATTGCATTTGAGAAATAGTATGGCCAAGGAGAAAAGGATAGAACCCAAGTAGGTGAACGCATTTAACAATTATGGAATTCTATCCTCTACGACACTCCACCTGCTCGAGAAGTACAACAGAGTATCAAAAGAAGATCAATTTTGTTCACTATAGCAAGAAATTGCACTCAAAAGTTCTGCCATGTAGTTAAAGTGGTTGTTGGTCCATTATGACCCCTCCACGCATAGAACAACATAACATTTTTGTAATGAAACTCTATATATACTCGAAAAACAGATGTAATCAGGGTTGATGGTTGTTGTTTTGATGTAAGGTTCAACTTCTAGAGACTGTAACTGCTTTGATACTTGTAGCATCTCATCTTCAATTTCAACTAATACAAGCTTCTTTTGCTGTTAATTGCTCACTTTCCATTTCTATTCTGTTATAGGCCGTGATTGATATACATTTTTCCTGAACTCTTAATGTTTAGCATTAGAGGAGCTGTCATCCTACCTCTGTGTTATAATCTTGTATGTATCAGTGAATGTGTTAATCAAGTTTCTTTTCTCTCAGTCATAGAGAGTTGTCATCATGTCTTTGCACTAGGGAATTATATTTGCAGACCCTTTTACTGGTTGCAGCCGGCCATCACATGGTCCTGTGCATCTGCTGGTGTGGTCAATATTCTCCATATTCACCCAATCCTTAAACTGTGAGTAATTGGTGGTCTAAAACCTTGTAGTCTAGGGGTGTTCACGCATGTCTGGAGTCAAGCAAAGTAGAAGTGGTTATCTGGCTTGAACAAGCATCATTCCTTCCATTCATCCATTTCCAACTTTAAGTTGAGTTTGTAATGTTCCCGAGCATCTCCGAGCTACAACCTAGGAGAGTTTCTTGGGGTGATAATAGTAATCGTCAACATGTTGTTGACATCAGGCACTATAGGGGGTGATCCTCAACTCTAGCTTAGCATGCCGAGAAGAAAAAACACCACATTTGCTTCGAAAAGTCTCGGGTCATTGCTAGGATTAACCATTTACATCAACATAAGTTTAGTGAGGCAATCAAAATCGAAAAAGGTCTCATATCCTGAGTAGGGATTATAGTTGAAAAATCACACCCTGAACAGGGATGACAAGTGAAAATTAATAGTTGTTAGATCCTATCTCTTCGTTCCTAGAATTATTCCTTCTCTTTAGCCTCTTCCTCTTAGTTTTTTTTATCGCTCCACCCTTTCTTTTTTTCCATTTATATTTCTATCTTTTTTCTAATTAGTGGTTAGATGTAATTGTTTCTTTCATTTTTTATTCCTTCATCTAGTTTCATTTTATTTTAATTTTTATTTTTATTCACTTTTCTTTTCTTATGTTAGGTTATTTATTTAAATATATTTTAGAGTTTTTATTCTATTTCTTAATTTTTATTTATTTATTTATTTTTATTTTTTTGAAATGTCTTTTAAGAAATTATTGTGTGACTATAACAATATTAAAATAATTAGTGTTGGCTTTATTCAACATCATTTTTTAGAAATCTCTTATAATAATAATAAAAATAGTTATAGAAAATAATAATATTTTTATTAACTTCAACCTAATTTAATTTAACTAAATATTAAATCAGTTAAGGGAAGAATCTTTATTAACAATAATAAAAAATTTTCATTAAACAATAATTTATTAAATTTAGCAACCTTATTCTTAATTATTTAATGTTCAATTTAATTAATTTATTAATTTTATTTCAACATTCATTTTTTTTTGACAATTGTGCATCTATTTAGTATATATCAACTTGTCTAAATCAAACATTCATCAAAGTCCTGATCATGAAACACAATTAGCGGTTCAAAACATGTTGACTCAAGAAAGTGAATTGTGATTTACTCGAAGAAAGTATCTTAAAAAATTACTATGAATCACAGAAGATTGTATTCTTAAAAATTAAAATAAAATAGGGGTAAAATAGTAAATTTAGCATTGGTGGTTTCTTGGTTGTAGGTTATGACAACCCATGATTTTGGGGATAATAAAAAGCTAATGTTAAAATAAAAATAACTTCATGGTATTGACCCATGGTATGAAAACTCATGGTGTTCATGTGGAACATAACCTATTTAAAGGGGGCTTTTAGAATGGAAAGAGATTTGTATGTCCAGAGTTAAGATGGATCTAGGATGATGGTTTATTAATAGAGGTTAATAATAGTTAAATCTAATAGTTATTGTAGTTTCATGTTGAAGAGATATTGTAAGGTTATCTTATGAGATGTGATGTGATGCTATGTAAATATTTTGGCTTGCTCAAATTAGGTAAGAACATAAATAAATAAAAAATGAAATTTGAAAAAAATTACATTATTATTTTTTAGATAATTTTTTGTTGTGTAGATAAAAGTAAACATGAAATAAAAATAACACTGTTAAAATAAAAAATTCTAAGTTATTATTTTTTTATTAATTTTTGTTGAGTAGTTAAGGTAAAGTTCAATTGGTCAAGTTTCCCTGGTTTTTAAGTTTAGGAGAACCCACGGTATTATTCATCGTGTTCGCATGAAATATTTTATTTAAAGGGGAGAATTAAATCAACCTAGATCCATCATAATTTCTGTTGTAACAAGGGTCGAGAGGGATAAAATCTCTTGAGATAGAAATATCTTAAGATTTGATCCCTCTTAGTGAATGGTAGAATCGTAGTTAAGATGGATCTAGGCTGGTAATAGTTATATTATTATAAAAACCTAGTAGGAAATTCGCGTTGTTGTTTAATTGTTATTAATAGTAGTAGTGATCCCTCTCAGTGAATGGTAGATCCGAAGTTAAGATGGATTTAGGCTGGTAATAGTTATATTATTATAAAAATGTAATAGAAATTGTTATTAATAGTAATAGTTCTTTTTGATATTGCTATTACTAATTAATTAATAATTATGAGCTATTTAAAAATATTGCTTCTTTATTCTTTCATTTATTTATTTATTTTTATCGATAATGCCTTGTGCGGAGATTTTAGTTTTCATTTTCACTGTGAGAGGCACTCCTAAAATTATTAAAATCAAAATAGTAAACTTAAAAAGTAAAAAATTATATTAAAGGTAATAAAGAAAATTCTTGCGCGGAATGTAGAGTATTGTCGATGAATTCGAAGCTTCCTCCACACAATTTTTCAGCCCTACCAAGTTTCCTTTGCACAATTATTAAGCCCCCCACCTCCCTCTGGCCCACCTCCAGGACCTGCAACATTGGGAAGAGTGTAATATCCCAAGAATATTGTAAATACTTTATTTACCATAGTTAAAAAAGAAACAAACTGAAGGATGATGATTATTATCTGTTGCATAAATTAATATTTTTATATTAGTGAATGAAAATGAGAAATGATTTCCTAGTAATAGGGATATCATGTAACTTCTGAGGAGGGAAGTTAATATAAAAAAAACAGTTGCAAAACCCTAACTGCCCCCCTAACCGTGGATGGCTTCCAGGAAAAGGAAGGGAAGGGGGGGAAACTGTGCTGTAGAGGACAGGCAGTAAGGAAAAGGGAAAAAGAGCTTACTATGTCTGGTGATGATCAGATGGTAAGGGCGTAGAGCGCGAGCAACTTGTAAAAGACTGTTTGTCTTTGAGCAAGCTAGGGGGGAGATTTGGTCCCGAAAGACAATCTCATGGTCAGGTGGTTTGACTAGCTGCAGAAACAGAGGTGACCTCTTTCTCTGGAGTTACTTATTGGGAGCAACACAGGTATGAGGCACTAACCAAGACTGCACCACTATCTGAATTGAAATTAGAAGTGTTTATCTCTGCAAGCTACAGTTTCCTAGGGTTATAAACAGAATAAACACAGTAAGATCAGATATTTCTATATATTCAGGATCTTTAATTCTGGAAGGGTATAAGTAGTGGCAAGTTGTCAAGAAGAGAGTTAATCTTAGTTTAGAGTTTAAATTTAACCATCTCTGTTCTAGATAATTTTCTTCAGATTGGAAACTGAGACTCATTTTAGTTTAACACTTGCGATATCAACAATTGTTAAGGTGCTGGCAGAATGTTTCTGTTGCGAAGAGAACATACAATTTTATTAACCAGTTCCATGCATTAGGGGAACGAAAAGAAATAAGATCTTAGGGAGACAATCGAATTAGGTTGTCTGATCTAATGAACTATTATATAACAACATTGTAGGAAAACTGTGCACATTATAGTCAGTCTTGAGAAAATGAAAGAAAGCAGAAATTTACTCATACGCAGGACTAATTCAAGAACTAGATGGCACTTGCAATGTCCTAAGGCTAAACGTTTTAACAGAAATAAAACAAAGAAGAAGATGCTATCGGTTGCCTCGTCTGCGAGCAACCTCAAGGACGACAACCAACCGAAACCAAAGTTTGTTGTAAGACCATAAGGTACTGCAATGCATGCCTCTCCTATTGTTATCAAAAGATAGGGACATAGCCAATTAATATGTTCTGGAGCCGTCAACAAATCCGGGGTGCGGCAGGTTGTCTGCCCCATGGCCAGGGTTTGAGCCATGATTGAACCCAAGAGACCCCGGGAATTCGTAGCATAACTGTGAACCCTCAGTTGGGTCAAGTCTGAAACCCTCCAGTAATACAACCCTCCAATGATAAGAAAAAAAAAAAAGAAATGAATAGAACCTAAGAATTGTCGGGAGGGAACTTAAGGCTGCGACCCTGAGGGAAAGGTCATAGACCTTCTCAACCAGAAATATGCGCAACAGTGGAAACATGACCAAAACCCAAGTACTGATTGCACAGGTCTTCAAAAAACTGAACTCTTATTTAAATGTTAAACAAAATACAATATAGAGCTAAACGCTGGCCGAGGCCACTTCTCAACAAAAGAAACTACATTTAAATTCAACGCAGGTGGGTCCACGGACGCAAACAGTCTATAGACATAAATGGAAACTATCATGCCTATTTAACAATTAAACCTTCATGGTATTACATCACAACAGTAAAGAGGGTATGGTGCTGTGAGCATAATAAGCACAATTATGCTACAAGATAATCCAATTACAAAGGCCCAGCAGTATAACAAAATCTCAAACTGGATGCCCAATTTCCATTACAAATAATAAACAGAAGTTATACATGCCATTTAATAGAAAGCTCTGAGCTCATGAGGGGACGCATCACCCTCCACATAAATTAAAATAGAATATAAATCCTGGAAGGATAGTCCCTTCGATGGGCACAGAAAAGACCTTCTAACCC
The DNA here is from genome assembly GCA_031772625.1 of Pinus tabuliformis. Taxonomy (NCBI): domain Eukaryota; kingdom Viridiplantae; phylum Streptophyta; class Pinopsida; order Pinales; family Pinaceae; genus Pinus; species Pinus tabuliformis. The sequence goes on along the minus strand of CM062816.1, from coordinate 1,186,054,938 downwards.
ATAGCTAAAACTCTTCAGCCAAGGGCTTCGGCCCAAAAGACGTTTCATACCTGGAACCCTTGGTCACATTGAAGGTGGGTTTCCATCAGATGAGGCTAGGCAACCTCATGAGGGAATGGCAGCCAACCTGCATGAAGACAAGCCACGATGGTCATGGTTAGGTGACTGTTGATATTAATGAAGACTGCGGCAGAAAAATTAGGAGAAATTACTTTCAACTTGATAAGGACTTACCTGGAAGGAGTTGAGTCACCAACTGTAGGAGCAGCTCTTTCTGGCACTACAGGAAGCCCTCGAATACCAATTCAACCTACCGATAGCATGAAGCCCCTATGAATGAGTTATGATTCACGCAGTGGAATTGAGTAGCGCTCAGCTAAATGAGATAGAATGAAAACTCTACTAACATCTAATTACCTGTAGGATTTGGGTACCAATTATGCCAGCAATTTGAGTAAAGATCTGGTAGGTCGGCTCTCTGGAGCTGCAACGCATGGATTGAACCAGAGCAGGCTCCGCAAGAAGCTGCCCATCCAAATGAGCACTGTCACAATGCATCCGGGAGTATAGGTCGAAAACCCGCGAACTGTAGCCACCGTCGGATAGCGTAGGACAATCCTCACCATTGATGAGGCGGGATTACCCAAGTGAGCGATGAGACTGGTCTGCCTGCCCGGCCTCATACAGAACGGAGTGGGCAGTGTTAATTTCACCCGTAGCAGATAAGGCAAGCCATGTGATGGCAAAAGCAAAAGGGGAAAGTTAACACCTGTTTGATTGCCGCGTGGACTAACATGCGTAAAACCAAAACTGTAGATTAAACGTGTTATTAATGCTAGTACGGTGGTGGTACATTAAATCTGGAGCCGCATGCAAATGTGTGCACAGAGGTGGGAAACTATACAGTTTCAGTAGTTTGTATATATATATATATATATATATATATATATATATATATATATATATATAGATATATATATATATATATATATAGATATATATATATATATATATATATATATATATATATATATATATATATATATATATATATATATATATATATATATTTATGCCATGTAAATTCCAGTAAAATAAATAAAAAAAATTAATTAGGTGTGGAGTCATTGGAAAGAGCACTAGAGTGTAATTCATAAGCAGAGTTAGGTATAATAGTGTTAGTGTCAAGTACCCACACTTGAAATAACCACTCACAATTATTTATTTATTTTTAATAAATTGTTAGATTAACAAAAATCAAAAATGAAAAGCCTTCCACCAAAAAATTATGTGCCATCAAAATTTGTTGAGCCAATAGAAAATTATAAATAAAATTAGCCAAAAACTAAAAAATTATTTTTGAAATTACTAAAAAAATTAGCAAAATCCAACATTTTCATAAAACCTTGAGACACAGGAAACAAAATACACACAAGAAAAAAAATGTGAAGTCAATGATGTTATGGTTATCCACCCATCAAAATTGATAATATTTTCTTGCAAAGATACTCTATATCTCATGAATGTATATTTAAAAAAAAAAAGGATTAATGAAAATGTGATTCCAATACAGCTACTTGTATTGGATGGTGCATGTAACGTCCTCAAGTTCCACCAGGTTGTGCAACACGGTTGGGCGCTAGGTGACCCGGGCGCGCGCATGAGCGAGCTGTGGTTATGCCATAGTTTGCGACAATATGCGACGAAATGAAGTAACAACGATATGTGATGGCGTTTATACCCTCGATTGAACGACTTGTGATGTGGTTAGAGGCCGACTTAACCATGGAACAATTGGGTGTTGGAGAGGGGTGTGCAGGCGTTGGTTGGGTGGTTGGCTAGGCAGCCCACCCACACGTTATGGTGGATATATATTGAATGCGTTTGGAGAGCATTTAATCATCGAAAATCATTCGATCATCATATCTTCACACAAGGGACAGGCGCAGATCTGCAGTGCGCAAGTCTAAGGTGGAAAAGGCGCAGTTTTAAGGATGCGCCCATTCTTCGACGGCCGTGCACGGTGAAGCGCTGTCGTGGGCGAAGGTGTGCCCGGTGGTCGGGTGAGGCATGCACGGTGAACATGTGGTGCCCATTTGTGCAAAGTCTTGGCGTGGGTGTCTTGGTGGCTCGGATGAGCGCCCACCCATCGTGCAAGTGTGCACGAAGGTGAACGAAGGTTGGAACCGGATGTCATAGAGTTGGACATGCAGTACTACGTGCTGTTCACACAATTTGGGCATTTGCAAAAGGTTGGCAAGTGGGACTGCGTGTGGGCAGGTCTACACAGTTTGGGTGTTTGCGACCAAACGAAGAGCGAACCGACGAAGACGTGCGACGAGGTTAACGACGGGTTGGTGAGTTGTGCGGCGACCATGCAGATGTGCCGACGAGATGGTCAACCGATTTTGCCGAAGTTTAAAATTGGATAAGTATAATTTGGGGTTTCCCAAGGACGTAGACTGTACTTTGTAAAAGTGGAAAAATTGTATATATTGATATTCGGGCAGACTCGTATTGCAGGGAGTTGCCCCTCCCTTTATACTGTTGTGCATTTCTCTTGTATAATGATGTTTATGTGAATGTTATGGGCTTTCACTGGTATAAAGGAACACATTAAAAATACTTGGTAACAAAAATAAAACTAAGTATGGAATGTTAAGGCGTAGTCCACGAACATAAGTATTGGTGAAAATAAAGTGTTCGATGGTGTTGCACCTCGCTATAAGCGGTTGAAAGACTACCGCAGGTGTAGGGGCGTGACAGTTGGTATCAGAGCTCGGTTGGAGCTGGTGTAGAGCAAGTTTTCTCGTGACGAAGTGACAGTGGAAGCAGGTACTTGCAGGTGAAGGAAGCTAGTTTCACATACAAGTGGAACAAGGGCCGGTTCATGGTTGCAGGGAACTTGGTAATGCTGGTGAATGGTGAAACATGTTTAGCAGGGGTGAAGCTTAGTGCTTGGGCCAAGCTGAACGACAAGGCATGGCAGGTTTGGAAGAATGCGAGGGGAAGCTCTTGCTTACCTTATACAGGTTGAAGTGGATGAAAGAGGAGAATCCCCGGATTCGAGAGAAGCTTGAAGTCTTGGAAAAGAATGTTGAAGACGAACTTCTTCAACTTGGATGGAAAATGGGGCAAGATGAAGTTGCAGATTGTGAAAACAAGGAAGAGGAAGCCGTGATAGTTGAAGATCTTGCAGACATGACCATGATGGAGGATGAACTTGAGATTGATCAAGTTGGACCAAGATCGTGCAGTTTGCAGACATGGATGGATGAGGACACTCCCATGGAGGAACCTCATGATGATGACGGTGTAAGTACATTTGATACTTGTGTTTCACTTGAGCATTTGGTACATGGACCGTATGCAGGGAAGGGCAAAGTCAGTTTCCCAATGCAAGGGAGAATCTTACCATGGATGACTATGATGAGACCTTGTATGGAGAAGCAAGGATTGTTGATTGTTGCAGGACTTGTTGGGGTTGTTTGTGACCTTATAGTAGAAGGTACAAGGGCCCGTGACAAGGGAGGAACATGATGATCGTTGTGGAGGATTGGGTCATGCTTTAGCTACTTTGGCTAAGTGCCTGGCATGACTCATGGACAGATTGGAGGGCACACACTTGAGGTACGATGATGCTTGGGTGGACTTCTCATGGCCGAGACCAAGAGCAAGTCTTGGTGGAACCTTCAGTGGGGAGCTATGATGGAAGGGGCTCATGATGATGATATGGTTGGGTGACCTAGTTAACTAGACTGATGATTGAAGACTTGGATGAGGATGACCGATTGTTGTGATGGGTCCACTTGGTTGGACTACATGGACATTAGGTTGGAGACATAGAGCATGGAAGTCTTATGCAGGGACATTGTGCAGGAGCACTTGTAGAGGTGTCACCTATGGGCATCCAATGAGGAGTGACAAGGCTAGGGATGTTGTGCAAATGGATTTGTTGATGTGACATGGAGATGTTTTACTTATGAGTCGATGGAAAGGTTGTGCACTTATGTACAACAAGGTCGTGGACTTGGATGGAGTTGTGAGCAGACTATGGAGCATTTCCTACTACATGGAGAGCTGAGGCATCTTGCAAAGACGTTTGGGCTGAGACTTGTATGCTTGCTAAGATGTTGGTTGGGATGATTTATGGAGCTCATGATGACATGAGATTGTTGTGACTTTTGGGGACTTCATATATGGTGGACTTGGGGACTCTTTGGAGCAATGGAGTTACAACGATGATGATGCCTTGGTGGGAACACTTGGGCATGGGTTGAGCCGAGACTCAACTACTTTTGACAGATGGGAGCTGATTGATCTATGATCATGGGCAGCACATGGATAGATGAGACAGGTGTATACTTGTTTCTATGATAGACTTGAGGGATGACACATTGCGGATACGATGGAGGTTGCTTCATGGACCTGGATGTGGCACACCGAGAGTTGGAGATTGATGAGGTGATCTCTTCATATGGAGGAGATACACATATGGATGATGTTGGGATAGATGTGGCTGATTTCACGTAGCACATTGACACTAAACATCATGGCCAACATGTTGCAGATGAGATGAGGACTACTTCATGGACCTGAGCATGGCTTACTTATATGGAGATGGATTATTGATCGAGTTGAGGATGTGACAGGATGTTTTGAGAAACGACTGATGGTGGCATGAGGATGTTCACTCTCATAATTTGAGCGTGACAGTTGGACTGATCACCCGACTAGTTCAGACATGAGGGCATGCTGTGGACAAAGATGTCTTAGCGATTGTTGGAGTATCATGGCAGCAGTTCACATGATGACACATGGGGAGGTCGACATGATATGTTGCAGTGGGCATGTAGCTTGAGATGGAGGGACCAGCCTTCCATGGCAGGAGAGTAGCATGTGGAGATTGTGACAAGGTGATCGATGGTCATGGATTGAGATGATCTCTGATGTATGACATACCGATGAGGTGTATACCTTGGTATGGTTATCTTGGTGACAGATGGTTGCCAGGGCGAGACATGATAGAGACAATGGTTCTACATATGTTGCAGTGATGTTTGCAGTATGTGGAGGAGTTGACATCATGGATATTGATGATCTTGGTGGATGGCTACCAAGATGATATGTTGTCGAGGATGACAATGATTTCAGGTGGAGGAGGATGTAACGTCCTGAAGTTCCACCCGGTTTTGCGATGCGGTTGGGTGCTGGGCGACCCGGGCACACGCATGAGCGAGCTGCGGTTATGCAACAATTTGCGACAATATGCGATGACATGAAGTAACAACGATATGCGATGGTGTTTATACCCTCGGTTGAATGACTTGCGATGTGGTTAGAGGCCGACTTAACCATGGAGCGATTGGGTGTTGGAGAGGGGTGTGCAGGCATTGGTTGGGCGGTCGGCTGGGCAGTCCACCCACACGTTATGGTGGATATATATTGAATGCATTTGGAGAGCATTCAATCATCGAAAATCATTCGATCATCATATCTTCACACAAGGGAGAGGGGCAGATCTGCAGTGCACAAGTCTAAGGTGGAAAAGGCGCAGTTTTAAGGATGCGCCCATTCTTGGGCGGTCGTGCATGGTGAAGCGCTGTCATGGGCAAAGGTGCAGGCGAAGGTGCACCCAGTGTTCAGGTGAGGCGTGCACGGTGAACATGTGGTGCTCATTTGTGCAAAGTCTTGGCATGGGTGTCTTGATGGCTCGGGTGAGCGCTCACCCATCGTGCAAGTGTGCACGAAGGTGAACGAAGGTCGGAACCGGATGTTGTAGAGTTGGGCAGACGGTACTACATGCTGCTCACACGATTTGGGCATTTGCCAAAGGTTGGCAAGTGGGACTGCGTGTGGGCAGGTGTACACGGTTTGGGTGTTTGCGACCAAATGAATAGTGAACCGGCAAAGACGTGCGACAAGGTGAACGACAGGTTGGTGAGTCGTGCGACGACCGTGCGGAGGTGTCGACAAGCTCGGTAACTGAGTTTGCCGAAGTTGGAAATTTGGCTACGTATAATTTGGGGTTTCCCAAGGACTTAGTCTGTACTTTGTAAAAGTGGAAAAATTGTATATATTGGTATTTGGGCAGACTCATATTGCAGGGAGTAGCCCCTCCCTTTATACTGTTGTGCATTTCTCTTGTATAATGTTGGTTATGTGAATGTTATGGGATTTAACTAGTATAAAGGAACACATTAATAATACTTGGTAACAAAAATAAAACTAAGTACGGAATGTTAAGGCGTAGTCCACGAACATAAGTATTGGTGAAAATAAAGTGTTCGGTGGTGCCGCACCTCGCTATAAGCAGTTGAAAGACTACCGCAGGTATAGGGGCGTGACAGTACAGGTCGGAGAATTTATGAAAGTATTGTGGTGTGTATGTTTGAACATAGCATAACGTTGAATAAGTGGATATGTGAACAAGTTGTCATTGTGTATCTACGACTACATTTTACCAATGTTGTATATGAAACAAACCCACAACCACATTTTATCAATGTGGTTGATATACTACGATAGGCATACTATATCCACGACCCACCACATTTATAAGTACTAAGTATGTTTTGTTAAAGAATAACTATTTCTCGTTATTAATAAATATATAAATAATAATAGCCATATCATTTTTTATTTAATTATACTTATTATATTAACATTACTTTTTATATTAATATAATATTAGTTATTACATAAAATTTTATTGATATTAATAATTATATTTAAAATTATAATATAATTTACTTATAAAATTTAGTTATTATTAATATTATGTCTTTATATCTATCATTATGTTATCGTTAATAATTATTATATATTTATTAATATAATTTTCCATATATTTTATATATTTACTTGCAATATATTATTTTTTTTTAACTATATATAGACTATATATTAAACTAAAATATATTGTATTATTATTTCAAAATAAAATATAATAATATAATAAATATCGAAAAATATTTTATATAATAATATTAGTTAATAATATAATATGTAATAATAATATATTATGAAATTTAAACCGTAGGGTGTAACATTAAAAACACTAGGGTTTAAACACTCATATGTTAAACCTTAGGGTTTATTAATCTCTTTTGTTTCAAATATTGATTCTGGGATATTAATAACCCCTTAGGAATTAGAATTTTATACCCAACTAAATAAATAAACCGAAGGGATTAAATTATAAACCCAAGGAATTATTGATATTACAAATTGAAGTGACTAATAAGCCCAAGGGTTTAATATTATAACACAATGAATTAGTAAACCCAAGTGATAAATATTATAAACCTAAAGGATCAACAAACCCAAGGAATCAATATTAAAAACACAAGGGATTAATTAACCCTAACAATTAACATTTTTAACCCAAGGTAGGAAGTAATATTTTAAACTCAAGGGATTAATAAACCCAAGGGATTATTACTATTATAAACCTAAGGGATTAAATTATAAACCTAAGGAATTATTAATATTATAAACCCAAGGGACTAATAAACCCAAAAGTTTAATATTATAAACCCAAGGAATTAGTAAACCCAAGGGATAAATATTATAGACCTAAGCGATCAAAAACCCAAGGGATCAATATTAAAAACACAAGGGATTTACAACCATAGGAACTAATATTTTAAAACTAAGGGATTGATAAACCCACAAGATTATTAAAATTATAAACCCTAAAGATTAATAAACCCTGGGGATTGCTAATATCATAAACCCAACCACATTAATAAATGTGGTTGAGAAACACATATAGATATTAATAGTAACAATTTAGTATTAGTCATAAAGCTAATATTGATATTCAAAAATATATCATAATAAGAATAAAAAAATAATATTAAAAAGCTACTCTTATAATAAAAATATGATTATGATTATAATTAATAATAAATATTAATTTATATTACTAATGAATTACAGTGTTAATAAATTATTATTACAATAATTTTTAAAATAATTATTGTTATTACTAATTATTCGTTATTATTAATATTATTTATTATTATTAAGTAATATTACTACTTATTATTGATATTTTCATATTTTTGTTTTCATTGTAAATTAAATTTAGTATTATTATTAATTAATAAATCTTAATAATAATTAATTATTGAAATTAGGTTTTTATGATCTATATTATGAAAAGTAAGAAAATGTTCTGTAAAAATCACATCATCCAAGTTTAGCGGACGTTTCCAACCATCCAATTTGGCTCATTGTGAGGAATATATATATATATATACAACAAAACGGTTATGGGACTACCCAAACTAGTTTATATGGTTTTTTTCATATTTTTTACCAAGTAGAGCATGTCTCATCATGGCCACAACCATAATATGTGCCTCCACTGCTTGAGCTTAAATTCTTTGACATTAATTAATTAACAATAATGAATTTATTATTATTATTATTATTATTATTATTAGTATTGTTGTTTATTAGAAAATATAAACTTTTATTTTTAAATTTTATATTAATTAATTAATTTCAAGAGATTTATATTAAACCCAACAGTTAATATTATAAACCCTGTGAATAATATTACACTGTAGGAAATCTATTGTTGGGTTTGAGCTCTACAAGGGTTCTGCAGATACTAGGGCTTTGAATAACTGCAGCCTGCGCTGACAACATAACTCCATGCTTTCACCTCTGCTGGCATGCTGTAACATCTCATCCAAGTTGAGAGGGCTCACGGTAGGGCCTCCTAGAGGAGGGTGATATGCCACCTCCTTAAAATCTGTCCACTCTGGCGCACACCGTCCTCCTGTAGATCCTTCGTCTAGTTCCAACTAGCACTAGGGAAAACCATCTGATTCACTACCCTTAAGTGCTCAATGGAAGTTGTGCATGTGAGATCCGTGCCTTCTAAAAGCAACTAAGAATCCTTGAGTGGTTATTCGCAACAATCGCCTCAAGAAATATAGCCAGTTTGTTGAGGATCATGCAATAATCTTTAAATTCATGGGCATTTGGCCTAGAGAAGTAGATATCCTATGTTGGATACAGATTAAATGGCAATCGAAAGACCCTTTCGATCTTGGCCTATGATCAAAGGGTTTTCTCATAGTAATCTTTGAATACCAGGATGATCACAAGGGAGTCCTAGACATGGCCCTTATTTCATGAATAGTGTTGGTTTATTCATGAGACACTCGGAACCTTGCTATAACCCAGAAAGAAACAATTCTTTCCTTCCTCAATTTGTGTTCGAATATACTCCCTTTCAGAGGACTTTTCAGAGATGGATATCTTGGAATCCATCGAAAATTCCATAGGAGATTTTTTCCAGGTCTCAAATATCACAAGACACATGCGTTTTTCTTCATGTGCGTGAATTTGCGTGTATATTAACATATCTCAGCCTCTCCCAAAATCAGTGAAAATAAAATACGAAGATGAGATCTGGTCCCAGCCACTAGACTACGACCATTTTCTTTCTAATACAGGCTCTACCATGAATATGGGCACCTATTTCGAGAGTGCCCTCAACAACCCTTAGCTCCCATGATGACTCCCTCCTCGGATGACTTTCGGAAAGCTAAGAGGTGGCGCTCTCCTCCAGGTAAAACTCCAACATCCCAAGCTTCGGCAAGCACTTTTGAAGAAGATCCCATCTGACCATCAAGGCGCCTCTCAAGTGACCCCTAGCCGACCCTCTAGAAACTCTCAAGCAGCCCGTTGTATTGGCTACAACGACCCTCCAAAATTTTTTCTTCGCTTAGTTTTGGAGCCTCCCCCCTCAAATCTCAACAACTTGTCTTATGCTGTCGAGGTACTTGTGTTCTCATTTGAATTTATATTTCTCTTTACAACTTGTGTTTGCTTACTTACTTTATTGTCTAACCACAAGGTGACCCCCTATGACTTGGTTGCATCTGGTTCTTTCACTGACTTGGAAAACTGCGTAGTCCTAGAGGGTAGCGAGCCTTGCTCTCAGGAATTTCGCAGTGCAACCCAATAATGAGCCTTGCTCTCAAGAATTGCGCAGATCAACCCACCAGTGAGCTTCAGCTTCAGAACTGTGTAGACCCTGATGAAAGCTCGTCTTCAATTGGGAAACTGCATAGAGAATAAGAGACAACTAGATCCACTCAAGAATTTCGCAAAAGCATTCCCCTCAGTTGTTGCCCGATGCATGTGTCAACAGGTTGCACGGTTCCCTCCAAAACTACGCAATTTATCCATGCATGCATGGCATCTCTTCCCAAAAAATCAAAACGAAAAATGAAAAAAACATCCCTAAAAATAGGGATTTATTTTTAGCACTTAGAGTTACACTTGAATTAATTTTAGAAAATGGCTACCACTTGTCACTTTTTCCTAGATTTTTGGCATGCAAGTCACAAACCCTAAATCGATCAAATCTATTTAATGGGTTGCTCTAGAGCTCATTTTCACATTCGATTTTGGAGCTCTCACATTCCTGAGGCATCTAGGAACCTTCGGCATGATCAGAACAACTTTTCTGGGTAAGTTTTGTTTTGCAAATATTTTGTTGTTTTTTGTTGTTTTTGTTTCCATGGCTTGTCTGACTATTTCTTTTCATGTTTTATTGAATGATCGCTGGTGTTTTAGTTTTTTTTCACTTGTACAAGTGTTGTTTCAAGTTTTTCACTTCCTTTCTTAAGAATCACATGCATAACCAAGTTTCTCCACTAACGGTCATCGATGTGGCAACTCTCCCCACAAGCTTCATTGTTCATTTGTTTGACTGATTTTTGCACTTTCTTTGATTACATGAATGACCATTCACTCATATCTGCACTATCCTTTTCTCATACATTCAAATCTACTGGTTTTTAAGTTTCCCTTGAGAAGACCTGGGTTTCCTTGGCCGAGATCTACCTCTTCCTGGCATGCACTGCACATTTTTGGATCTCAAGGCTCTGCCTTGGCTCTAGAAATTGCATAGGAATTGCCACTCACTAACTCCAACTGCGCTCTGTGAAGTTCTAGGACACAATTCCCCTATCTTAGTATCCAACTTGTTTTAATATAATATTATTGTAATAAAATTTATTAAAATTTTATATATAAGCCTTTTTTCTCACTATTAATTTAGTTGAGGTAGCAAAATTTTGTTTTAATCTTAATATTATTTACATTTCTCTTCTTTTAGTAAAACTCTCATCGTCTTTATCATATTTCCTTTATATCTCAAACACACTTTTTATAAATAATTTACAATCTTATATTTCTTGAGGATAATTCTTTTAACTTTTACTTTCTAAAAATATGTTATATTGTTAGATCCTATAAAAAAAAATTGGGAGTTAAGAACCGCACTATTTTTGGTTCGTTATGAAAGAAAAACTCTTAGTTTTTAAAATTTTCCATCAACATCTTTGATCTATATATTAAACTAAAATATTATATATTTCTTTCTAAAAAAAATAGATTATTGGTAATCGTTTGCCAACTTATTTTTTTTATCCATATCTACTGGATCTGTTTATTATTTAATTCACTTTTTCTTTAGTTATTTAATTTAGACCCTTTGTCAACATTATCTACTAACTTGTCTTTTACTTTGTTGTTTCCTTCTAAGGGATTTCTTAGTTTTATAATATTTCTTATCCATTGGTTAATTTTCTATATGAGTAAATCAGATCAACTATGTTGGAAATGAATTTTTCCTTGAAAGAAACCAATTAAAATGTACACTAACAAGATCAAAGGAAGAATATGGCACTTACGAAAGAATGATGTGTCATTATGCAAATAAATTGAATATGTATTTAAAGTGAACTTGTCTCACCTACCCATGATTAATTCTTATATCTTTTTATATCCTATGCCTTCTTGATATTTTAAATATTTTGTTCCTAAATAACAGTACAGAATAACTATAAGTTGATATCATAATCCATAGGGTTGATTTTCTTTTTTTTAAGCTAATGATAAAATATCGATTATCTCATGGTAAGAATATGTATATGTGTTTAAGAATATCATATTCATAATGCTTATGAATTGAACCGGAAATGGAGTTAAAAAGGAAATATTGATTGAATTTATATAAAAATTGAGTTGATATGGAGATTAAGAACACAGATAAGAAGGATGTCACCAGCTTAGCTAAACATTGAAGTTATATGAGGTTAGAAGTTTATATTTATTTAATTCATTTTTGTGCATTTTATGGCCCTTGGCTTATATTAATCTCCTCATATAAGGTTGGATAGAATTTTTCGTTATTCCATTTTATTATAATTGTACTTACAGATTTAATAGCGAGACCTAGTCTTAGGATCATCAATTTTTGTCTCCTAAATTGCATTTATTGTAAATGAGGTTTTCCCCTGAAGATGGATTGTAATTATTGATTTATTATCATTCTGAAGGCAAAAGGTGTAGACCATTTAGTATCATACCAAAAAAACCTATAGTTTTGTTGTTTTAAATAGGCCATCTTAACATTTTCTCTATAACATTTTTTGTAGGAGGTTTTAGATAATGAAATTTAGATCATATTGAAGAGACATATTGAGGAATCACTAGTTGAAATTTCAAATATTTTTTCACTATACCTTCATAAACATGCTCTAAGGAATGTACGGTTCCTGAGTTCTCCTAAAAACAATTGCAAACATGTCAGTTTGAAAATTTTTCTATAACCCCTTTTCCGGGACTTTTCAAATGGTGAATGAAATTTAGATCATATATAGTCAAACGATTGAGGAACATCTAGTTAATTTTTTAGTTATTGGTTGATAATTATTTTAGGTATATGCTTTGAACATGTTAGGGTTCCCAAGTGCTCTGAAAATTAGCCTTAAATAGGCCAGTTTGGAACTCGCTATAGTTTTTTCACTAGGGCATCCCAAATATTGAAATTTGGAAATATTGAGGAAAAATATTTTGAAATGCATCATTAAAGTTTCATAGTTTTTTTGTTATACTTTATGAAATATAATCTATGGATGTTAGGCTTTCTGAAGGATTGTGAAATCGGTACAAAACAAATGAGCTTAATTTTTTTCTATTAGTTTTTTTTTGATACCTTAGTGTTGCAGGAAAAAGTTCCCAAGTGTTAGGGTTGAATAACATTACAGAGTGGAAAATAGAATATTAAAAAAGAAACCTGAACATACAAGTAATGGTGATAATTTAATACCTAAAGGTTATAAAAACTACTAGGAAACTTAACAATTTATATAGATCTCAAAGGCATTTTCCTTTCTCTTGCTCATAATATTTAGTCCTAAAACTAATACAAAAGGAAGCCAACACCAATAGAGAGATCACATCACCCTTGTATCTAAAATGTCAGTCAAATATAATATCAAATGCATAAATTCATATTATGTCATATAATGCATTTGAATTAAGACAAAAAGGATAATTTTCTTTTTTAGTGAAGAGTACCAATAGAATGATAAACTTACCAAATCATTGCCACAATAACTACATAGATCCATTTTCTGTATTCCTCCTTCGTGGGCCACTGAAGTTCTCATGTTGTAGCCTTCTACTTATAATAAAATGTGTGAGGTACGAGGGCTCAACATTGGATCAAGGAGAAAAGCGAAACATAGGAAAATGAAGGTTTCTTACTCAACGGGACAGGCTTACAAAATTGGGAATACATGCTTAGATCTAGGAGATTTTTTCTAGTGTTGGGTTTCATTAATAAGTATGTCATTTCCTGCACTGAACTTTGTCATTATATACCGCCAATAATTGTAAAAGGCTATAGCATGTGGCTTCCAGTTAAATCCATAAATATTTCCTGAAAAAGTGTTTAAATGGACAATTTTTTTTTTCCTTTTTAGTGCATTTTGAAGGCATACATGGCTTTCTTCTAGAGGATCTACATATATACACGCTTTTTTGTTTGACTATTTCATATTTAATATTTATGTTATATTATGAAATGATTATGTGTTCTTAAAAGGTTTCTTTTAAATAACTTCTTAGGGAAACAAACTATGCCATAGCAAAAGAAATATGATTACTTGACCAAAAGGCGCATCATAGATAATATATGCAAAATGATGATATAACGGAAGGGTATCTGATGGAAAAAATACTCTATGGATAGCCAAAAGTAAGTTCTTAGAAGGACCAAGGATGTGCCTATCAAATGATGGGCCAAACAATATCTATGAAAGAAGATAAAAAATACAAATTATCTGTCAAAATGTTCATATTCATGCTCAAAGAAGAGAGAGAACCACTACAGTCTCAAGTAGATTTTAGATTCATAAATATGTCCATAGATAATGACAATCATGTACAAAAATCCATAGTGGATCCATTTCAAATAGATCATAGCCATTAATAGTATACAACACAAATATATCCTGGTATGTAAAGTCATTGGATATCTTCAGAAAATTTAGTGAGCAACTAATTCCCCTTTGAAGTACCAAAGTCATGATGAAAAGTGTAGTATTGTCAAGAACGTGGTCTTCAAAATGTAATATACTATTGAATTGATAGATGGAGGTCACTCAAAGAAATTAAGCGGCCAGAAAATGAACAAAAATTCTCCTGAAACCCAAGGTCTTCAAAATGAACCACCAAGGTTAGAAGTCTACATAATGTGAATAAATAATTTGAATTCCAGCATCAAAGAAACCATTATATTATTGGTCATTAATTAATGGCACTAATAAACATGAGTCTATCCACCAATAATTATAATGGGTGTCAATGTTTCTAGTACATTATAGCAAATGTAAATAAATGTGTTGAATTTAGACACTTGAAAGAATTTGTTGCTTAGGGGACAATAATGTATTCCCTTTGTCAATAGCAAGGTAATATTCCATTGAGAACTCAAATCCAAAGGTACTAAAAAAGGAATATAGATCTTATTCCCAAAGCAAAAGAATTGGAATCAATGGGAAAATATCTAATTGAAGGAGTAAATTGAGGTATCCCCCATCAACCAACATGAGTGTAACTAGAAGGTAATAGTTTGGAAGGACTTGGATGAAAATATTGAATAAGCACCAAAGTGTAAATCTATTTCATGTACCATATGGAATAGTGCATGGATGAGACCATCCAAATGAAAACTAATAATGAAAGTTACTGATAGATGTGAGGAATTCCACCAGTGAGGGAAAAGGAACCCAACGTACAACAATATGCAAGCTGATTTCACATGTAAGAGAAATGCCAAGTCAAATACCAGTGGTCAAAATCAATGTTGGGAATAAGGTCACCTATGAATAATGTAAATATGGCTAGGGTGCTACTCTCAGTCTAGTATCAAATTAATATATCAGCATTGATATTAGAAAATATGTTAGGAAGAATTTCATGAATAACATCTATATTAACATGACCATATGATTTAGATACTAATTTCTACTCAAAGTTACTTGATAACTAAGAATAACCGACAAATAGTAATTCTCCCTCCCACACCCATGGATTTCCTTGGGTTGTAAAAGGTGTTACTTTTAACTAACCCAACCTCCACGGCGTCATTATTAATATGGGGATAAAAAATTCCTTCTTCTTAAACTTGGTCAAAAACCACCATAAATACCACCATTTCTTTCATCTCATCAAGATCTCTTTGATAATATAAATTTTATGATAATTTGACTCCTAGATTTAAAGATATTTCCTATTAAAGTTTGTCCAATTAATTATTTCTACATCAATAGAACATTTCCACCTAACACTCACATGTGACCCACATGGTTCTATCGCATCAACCTAATTAGTCCATGTCATTGGGATAGTCCACATGGAAATTTCATATCGACCACTTGGAATTTTCATGTCAACTCAATTTTTGGGCCCCACTGGGTCTTACACCTCATGCAATGTAGCAATTATTTGTATATTGTCTTACGGGATATCTAAGTGTGAATATAATTCACACTTTTGCAACCTCTTAGACGCCAAAACTCCTTGATAACCATAAATCCATAAGTATATCTGGACCTCACCCACCATTCACCATTTCATAAGGTTTGCAAAATGATTAACCCTATAGGTCTCAGATACATCCATAGATCAATAAATCTAGACCCACAAATTTTTTTCACCAAGCCCGGCCACACCCCATATTTATGTTTCTTCATCCAAAATATGAACCCTTTTTCATTTGTGCCTTGCACATTAATTCTCCACCTATTCCAATCACATATATGTAGCATAATTTCTAGAAGCTTGGACTTTTCCACTATTTTTATCACCTCACATTTCCAGCTCGATGAGTAATTACATTGGGCCTTCATAAATGATTTACTTATATGGTATTGGAAAGCTATGCAACCCCAAATATATTATCCTACCAAATCCCATCTAGCCCTAGATACCTAAAATGCTAATATTTCATCCAGTCCCAGATACAAAGTTTTACTTTTACAACACTTAGACTTATAAAGTCAGTGAACCATAAGGGGATTTACCAAGCTTCTCCTTAAAGTAGGGCATCACTCGTAACTCCCATTGATAGAGATAAATTTTGTGCCCAAAAGTTGAACTTAATAAATATTATGCATAGTAATAATATAATCAATGGACCTATCAGCATGCCTACTATCAAAAACCAGAAAAAGCTATTTCATATCTAACATTATGATGAGATTTTAAAACATAAAACACCATATTATACTATAAAATGGATCCCAAACAACGTTATTGGATCAACTAATGTATTATACATTATCTCATTTAAATCCTTTACTAGGAAATAAAATCAATAGTCTTAAATAATCATAGATCCATGATATTCAACATGTATCCAACAATGAAATTCACTCATTGTAATAGTCTAGCTTAGCACCTAAAGAAGGCATACAAGACTATGGATATAAATCTGCATTTCATGTTCATGTTAGAAATGACATAAGCCTCCAATGCCCTAATAACCATGAAGACACTCATATAAAATATTTCATCATAAACAACATGAATAACACATTCTTTCATTAGAAATGCATAATAGGTTAAATAAAGCAAATTAAGAAACCATGCATATTCATGTACACAAGTCATCAGCATATATAGATCTCAACAACCTTATTGAGGTAGAGTCAATCCATCTGCAAATGACTAAAATGCTTTCATTTTCATAACTTAATCAACTCATAATCACCTTAGATATACAAGTTAACTAGTCAACCATGACTAAATAATAAATTAAACATTCTTATATAAATGACAAAGGATGAATCATCAGTAACAAGCATAATAAAACATATCATATCTTGTATTTTAAAAGGAATAACCAAGAATACTTATCCAAATAACTTGAGATGACTAGCAACTAAATGATGGACATCCACTCTCCACTCAATAATAGGCCAACTACATTACAATATTTATTGTATTTTACCATCCTTTAGCCAAATTCAGAGTCTAATGAGTTCATTTCTCAAGGGATTCAAACCAATAATCAAACATACATATAATTAAGAGGAAGAGTTGACTACTCATATGGTTTATTAACTTACCCTAGGTAGTAAGGACCATATTGACTCACTCTATCTCTTAGAAACCAATCACAATAATTCAACCAAGGCTTAGGGATAGTTCTCTTATTTCGGGTTCTTGATCTCACTCTAACGGTGATTTTTCAACCCTGTTAGCACCTAAATCTGCCTTAGGCTGAAGGAAGGAAAAAATTATGGTAACCACAAACGACGCTCAGTCTGGTAGCTAGCCCTACCAGAATAGGAGAGGGCTCTCTCCGAGTCACGCTCAGTGAATATATAAGAAAAAACGGTCTGAGATGATTTACAATGAAATATTTCTCTTAGGCCAGTAAGTGAATAGGGATACAAGAAACCATTTTCATGAATGACCGAGCTTCTGGGATGGTATGGGACCAACGGTCAGCAAGGAA
Organism: Pinus tabuliformis; assembly: GCA_031772625.1. Taxonomy (NCBI): domain Eukaryota; kingdom Viridiplantae; phylum Streptophyta; class Pinopsida; order Pinales; family Pinaceae; genus Pinus; species Pinus tabuliformis. The sequence continues at coordinate 1,186,037,090 of CM062816.1, read as the reverse complement.
TAGAGAATTTAATACAAAGGAACAGATTATTCTGTGAGGCAAGGTAGGCGGAAAATGTAGCAATTTAGTTTGAGGTAATGTGGAATGAATAGATTGCTGAAGAAAGTGAAAAGGGCATAGTTACATGAATCCTTTTCAGCAGAAGAAAAACACTAAACATGAAATTTTCCCAGAGGCAGAGCAATAAAATTGAATTCTACCTAATCTCACTCAGAAAATTTCAGTGGAAATGAACATAAATTGAATTATGGAACATAATGAAATACATATGAAAACATAAGAGACACATTTGCTACACTCACAATTAATACACAGTGAAGAAACAGAGTTTCTTTCCCACAGTCTCCCTTCATTAATTCTCTGTCAAAAATACACAGTGAAGAAACAGAGTTTCTTTCCCACAGTCTCCCAGAAGTTACAAGCCAACCAACCCTTTGCAAATGGTTTACATACAATATATAGAATGTGCCATGAAGAGATGGAACACCCAAGGGTTGGGGAGTTACTCGAATCATTACAAAATGGAGATGAAGAGCCAACCATCAGCTACAGGTGCAGCGCTACAAACATGACATTTGGCTTGGGTGATTGTTTGCCTTCCTTTGCCACTTGTATAGAAGCCCATCTAGAGAGAAAATGCTTTAAATGCTGCCTTTGGTGCCAAAAAACCGAAGTGTAGATGAGTGGGCCCACTTGGAGAAGTCGCGAAACGGAAGCAAATTTGGCAATTTTTCCTCTGCGCACCGTGGTACTTTGGGGCCTGTTTTAGGGCACTTGTGGGTGTCCAAAATGTGCCCAAGTGGGCTTGTTGGAAGTACTGTCCTGTATAATTTCTAACCCAACCGGAATTTTTGAATTTGGTGCTCATTTGCCGCTCCAAATCTTCATTCTCCCAAGACTGCTTCCTGTGTGTCAAAAAGGGGGCAGAGAGGCCATTTTTGGGTGTTTTTTGACCTTTTGGAGACTCATATCTTGCCAAAATTTCTTGTCCAGGAACCAGTAGTCATGATCTTCCATGCTGAATCCAAAAATACAAACCATTCCTCATTTGGAGCTCCAGCTTTTCAGAAAAACCCTGTGTTTAGCCCAAAAATTTGTCATGTCACCAAAAATTCCCCAAATTTCTTGAAATTTGGGCTAGAGGTTCTCTATGGGGTGTTATGATGGGCCAAGGAAGCCTCAACCAAGATTCGAAGCTGACCTTGGTCTTTTTCCTCTTTTTCCTTTCTTGTTGCTTTCCTCAATTTCACCTTCAAGCTCCTTATTCGGGCCCTTGCACTCATATTTCGTATATTGTAATGATAAGCCATGTGTCTCAGCAAGGAAAGGTCCGATTGGCCTTGTCCAAAAACCTCTCCAAGTCCATGTTCACGCTCTCAAGATGGGCCTCCCGGTCCTCGTTGATTTCTTGCTCCAATGATGTCAGCTCAACTCTTCTCCTTTGAGCAGCTTGGCGATGCCCACGAATGTTTTGCAGCTCCATAATCACCTGGTGATCCTCAAGCTGCTTGTTTCTCTTCTCCAGGTACTTCGTGTTCCACGTGGACCTCTCCAAGTCAAGGGATAAGGCCTTAATCAATGATTGCTACTCCTGGATGATCTGTGTAAGCTCTGCATTTGTTGTTTCTGTATATGTCTCATCATCATGGTGGAGAACTAATTCGGTCTCTCGTTCACCTGATGGCCCTTCCTCCTGCATTGGCTCCTTACCTCTGCCTTGCTCCTGTGATGCTGATGTCGAAAGCGAGGCCCCTTCCACCCCAGGTGGAGATAACACTCGCTTTGCTGCTGCAAACAAAGCTATACTGCCTTTCTGATAGGTGATGTATACTGGAATAGTAGCAGTCTCATGTCTCTCATACTGATGAGATGGGCCACCTACCTCATGCTCTGCCTCTGATACTACTTGTGGAGTGCTGAAGAAGTCACGGGAGATGAATTCCTCCCAAGCAATTCCCTGCAATCCCAACTGATGGTCCACCAAAATCCACGTAAGAGAAAAGTGATTAACATTGTTGAGCTACTGTCGAGCGGTCTTGTGCTGCATGAAATTTTTCATCCTCTTTATGTTCCCGCAAATGAAAAATGGGAGGTTCATCATCCGCACCCTGGTAAAGTGCATGAGCAACCTGATGTGATAGGCATAAAGGCAAGAAAACCTCCCCTCACAACTGAAGTACTTCATGATCAATTTCATGAGTGGAGCATACTCATCTCTCAAAAATCTGAACAGGAAGACTCTTGTAAGCTGACTCAAACAACTGGCCTTAATGTAAGGCTCATAATGATGCCTCTCCACATTCTTCTTCTTATGCCACTGTTCTCTAACATTTGGTATTCCTGTTGCCACTGATATGGCTTAGGGTGTCAATGTGAAAGTGACCCTAGCCAAGATAGACTGACCTACATGTAGGTGAAGTGCAAAAAGGCAGGCCAACTCATGATGAACTCTGACATTTGCCACCCTTTGAAAAAATTCAAGACATGCTAAATGCTGGAAACATGACATAGCAAGAGGGCATGCCTACAACTCGGTCAGGGTGTTTGGCTCATCTCTAACATGTTTGCCACTTCGGTGATGTCTCCTGGGGGCCTGTTCTCCTAAAGCTGTATCACTGTGGGTTTCCTCCTCGTACTCTGATGAAACCTCAGATGCCATGACTAGTGTTTTATAAACTGAGTTTAGGTTACCCCTTTGATGATGATGAAAGCTAGGTTGTTTTGATAATCTGCCACCAAGGGGACAATGAAACAAGGGATTATTAGGAGGGGGATAATATAATGGGAATAGGGGTTATAGGAGAATTTTGTTTAGGGATAGGTAGGGGGCTTTGGGGTATTTTTATAGGGTAGGGTTTGAGGTTTTAACAAGGTAGGGTTTGGGATGTTATGTTGACCAAATAGTGGAGGGATAGGTGAGAGGGTTTGGTAGTAATTTAGGGCAGGGATATTAGGGAAAGTGAGAAAAGGAGGATAAGAAAAATGGTAGGTGAGCGGAAAATGATGGGTGGAATGGAACCTTGGCACTAACAACCCACTTTAGCAACCCTAGCCATCATGGTATTTTGGTGATTTCTTATGGTTGATTTTATTGAATTTGGTTGCATTCAAACATCGCTATAAACCACCATATCATTTATAAAACTTGATGAACCAATGATGTCAAAGAGCCTACCTCTTAATTTGATGGGCTTCACAAAAATTTGGAGGTGATTTGGCCTTGTTTCGGCCTTTGGTCTGTGTGCGTCGCGCGCAAAACCCAATGTGCCACGCCCAGGGTATGCGCCGTGCCTATGGAAAATTTGAACTTCGGGCAGGCTCTGTGTGCGCCGTGCCCTCTGTGTGCACCACGCCGCTAAGTATATGCGCCGCGCTCCTTCAAACTGCCTCCAACTACCTCAAACACTCACGTTGCGCACTCACACCCTTTGCAACCTTTCTCCAAGGCTTGGATTAGCACAATGCCTTTGATTTTGATGAAAACTTGTATATATAGCCTTGGAAGTGATGGGTTATATTTTTGCTTCCTTGAAAACCCATTTTTCTAATGTTATGTTTTGACACTTTTTCACTGACTTTAGAACACACTGATTTTCACTTTCCCTTTGAAATTTTAGCTCAAACAATGACATTTTCAGCACTCTTTGCAAGGATTGCACGACAGGACATTCGGCCACGGAAACCATGATTGCATATGAAGAAATCAATAGTAGATTCGTTTTCAAAATTTTGTCATCAATAGCGCTATTTGACTTTTCTTCAAAATAGAGTTTTGAAGAACAGTCGAAGTTTATCAATATGATGATGAAACTCTGCGGATCATTACTTTGCAAGAACATCACTCTGGCCTGCATGGCTTTATTGGACATCTTTAAAGACCAAATTGATCAATCCCTAGACCTAATGGCCAAAAATGACTTTTGTCTGTTAACGGACCAAACCTTAACTATTATGGTCTTTTTGATTATTTGACACAAAGACATAAGCCAGCAGGAACCAGACATGAGGGGAAATGACTAGCATGACCTTCTCCATCAGATTATGGCATGCCCCTAGCAGAATGCAGCTGAGTGAATGGAGCGGGACACCTAAACATGAAATGCATAGAGAGTTTTGATCTCTGACGGAGGACTGACCAGACCAACTCTAACATTGGCTCCAATGGGGGATGGTAGCTCCTTGGAGGTGCCAAGAACAGGAGATCTCTGGAGGAGCTAGACAGTGCCTTTTGTCCATTGGGCTATGGAGTCATCATTTCGACTACAACACAGGACTCTGACTTATTTGTGAAACTGAAATGACCATGAAATTGAGTCAAACTTGACACTGAAATGACTAAAAAACTAACTTGATAGACTAAAACCAAACTGAAATAAAAATGGTATTTACAATGACAGTGGAAGCAACATTAAAAAATCAGCAGTGGTACTGCTTGAGCAGCCGACCATTGATCGGCCCTCCAGGACAATCTTCCCCATTCATTTCCTTCAGAAGAAAGGCATTCTGACCGCTATATGCTACAATTTTGAAAGGACCTTTCCAAATATTCTCAAACTTTCTGTGCTTACCTTTCTCTTCATTCCTTGCATCCCACTTTAGCACTACATCATCGAACTAAAATCTATGGGCCTTTGCTTTTCTGTCATAGATTTTCTTTATTTTCTCCTGCAATTTGGATGTGTTCTTGAAAACTTCTTCTCTTGTCTGCTTCAAGTGGACCATTTGATTCAACCTTCTTTGCATGGGATCTTCTTCACTTCCTGCCTCCTAAAGAAGTCTGACTACCGGGGCAGCAAGAGAGGTGGGAAATACTGTGTCAACTCCATAAACAAGCTCAAATGGTGACATACCAATGGATTTTTTCTGACTGATCTGATCTGCCCAAAGCGCATGGACCAACCTCTTATTCCAGCCCTTTTTATTTATTTCCTGCAGCTTCTTGATGATGTTGACCAATGATTTATTCGAAAACTCCGCCAACCCGTTGCCTTGCGGATGATAGGCAGTTGAATGACCCAAAATGATGTGATATTTATGACAAAATTCTACCATCCTTTTTATTTGAAAGCTGCTACATTATCAATTATTAACTTATTCGGACAACCAAAGTGAGACAAGATGTATTTTTCAAGAAATGAAATGATTACTGTATCTGTAGCTTGTCTGGTGGGAGTTGCCTCAATCCATTTTTTGAAATAGTCTGTCGCTGTGAGGATCCATCTATGCTGACCAGAAGAAGCAGGATGAATTTCACCAATGAAATCCAACCCCCACTGCTGGAAAGGAGCGCTCACCTCAATAGGCTTAAGTGGTAAAGGCTGTAATTTCTGTTTTCCTTCGAAAATCTGACATTTATGACAGTTCTTGACCATCTTGTACACATCAGCAAACAATGTGGACCAATAGTACCCTGCTCTCAAAATTTTATTTGCTGTTGACTTCTAAAAAAGGTGACCACCACACTCTCCTCCGTGGAAATCCTCCATGACTTTCTTTGCCTCCTCTTCCACCAAAAAATTTAACAAAATGCCACTAGGGTCTTTCCAATATAGCGTAAAATTTAAAATGCAAAACTTGGCAGCCTTCAACTTGAGTGTTCTCACTTTGTTTATTGTCATGCCGGGCGGTGTTGACAGATTTTTTAGCACATATATTATATCTGAATACCATGGGGACAGAGCAAACATTTCTGATACCTGAATTGACGATATTTCCTCATTCTCATCAGACATAGCAGTGATCAGATTTATGTCCAAGGCATGCAAGTTTGATTCGGCCATTAACTTCGCCAACCCCTGTCCTTTGACCAGCTTTGTGGGCTTTATTTCCGCATCATATTCCAGCAAGGCTGCAATCCATTTGCCTCTTCTTCCTTCTAGATCAGTTTGCACTAAAACATCTTTTACAACAACATTAGGAACATAGGCCAAAATGTGAGAATGTAGAATATATACCCGGAAATCCTTCAATGCCTTCACCAGTGCCAGTGCTTGCTTCTCAATGATGTTGTACTTTAAAGCTGCATCTCTTGTAGCCCTGCTGAAGAATGTTATGGGTCTTTCGTGATCATCTCTTTTATGCAATAATACTGCTGCCATAGTGTGCTCCGAAGCAAATGAAAACAATATGAAATACTGAGTGTAGTCCGGGCTGACTAGAACTGGAGCTAAAGAAAGGGCCAATTTGACCAAATTGAAAGATTTTACAGCCTCTTTTGTCCATTTCACTTGAATGTACTTCTTGAGCATGTTGGTCATCTCTCTTAAGTGTTCAGCAAGATTAGGCACAAAGAGACGCAGAAAATTCATCTTTCCATTGAATGATTGTATCTCTTTTTTATTCCGGGGTAGATCGATTTGCTGAAATGCTTACACACGTGCTGGGTCAATATGAATGCCATCCTTTGAGATAATATGCCCAAGTAATTTGCCTTCCTCCATGGCGAATAATCTCTTCTTCGAATTCAACGATAAACCATATTTTCTGCACTTTTGAAAGACAGTTTTTAGATGATGCATGTGCTCTTCATTAGATTTGGAAAACACCATCAAATCATCCAGGTACACCACCAAAAACACATCCTTCTCATTCACAAAAGCCAAGTCCATTGCACGCTGAAATGTTGCACCTGCATTCTTTAAACCGAAAGGCATTTTGGCATAATGAAAGGTTCCCCATGGAGTGGTGAATGCTGTATTGTTTCTGTCATCTTCATGGACAGAAATTTGGTTATATCTGGAATAACCATCAAGCAGTGACATACGAGATGCCCCCACTACTCGCTGAAGTATATGGTCCATTTTGGGCAGTGGATAATTGTCCTTCAATGAGACTTTATTTAGATTTCTGAAATCAATACACAAGTAGATCTCACATGTATTCTTTCGTACGAGCACCAAGTTAGAGATCCAATCTGAAAATCTGATGGGCACAATGATACCTAACTTGTACAACCTGTTTACCTCCTTTTCAATAGATGGAAAAAAATTTGTTTTTATCCTTCTCAGCTTCTGTCTGTATGGTTTTTGATTGGGCTTGATGGGTATCACATGCTGAATAATATTGGTATCATAGGTCTTTAAATCAGAACAGTCCCAAGCAAACACATCTACAAATGAAGCCATCAAACTGATGTATTTGTCCTTGATCTTTGGCAGTATTGCTTTAGACGATTTTACCAACTTAGGATTGGCAGTTGTTTTGATGTTTACCTCTTCTACACCCTTCTCTTTTGGCTGCAATGTTGGCTTGCGGGCTACATCATCTTGATCAAAAAGTTCTTCTAGAGGTATCAGGCCTTTAGGAATAATGTTATTCTTTAGCTACAACACGTCCATTTCATTGATCTGCACTTCATCTGTACCATTCCCTTTGCCATTGTCATTTTCTACATCGATTAAGGTTTCTTTGAACTTGCCTTTGTTTTGCAGAAAATCCTTAATCTCCTGATCAGCTTGAAACACTTGCCAATGTCTCTGATTGTCTAGAATGGTTGGACGATGCTTGACATGGATTTCAAATTTATTGCTGGAGTTCATGGGGATCTTCAAACTACTTGGTGCCTTGGCAAGGGCATCAACAATACTATTTTGTATACGAGGCACACATATCAAGGTGTATTCTGAAAATAATTTTAAGATGTCTAAAACTGCATTACGATATGCCCGCATCCTAGGATGCTTTGCTTGATACTCGCCTATGACCTGCTTTATTACCAATTCGGAGTCACCATATACCGAAATCCTTTTCGCATTCAACTTTCTTAAAATTTTCAGGCCAGCAATCAAAGCTTCATACTCAGCTTCATTGTTTGAACACTCAAAGGCCAGCTTGTAAGAGCAAACCCTCACACTGCTAGGCACTTTGTTTGGGATGGAGAAAGGACTGTGTACCCAAATTCCAATTCCAGCGCCATCATTTCCTACTGCTCCATCAAAATCCATGGTCCACAAGCCTTCTTCCTCCTCTTGTAAGCGCTGGAAATCTATTTGCTGTGCCTACTCTGCTTGCTGTCCATTACTTTCAACTGATTGCCCAACATTTTTCTGCTGTTCTTGTCCTTCTTTCTCTAAAATTTCTCTGAAATTTTCTGATATTTCTGGAATATCATCTGCTTCTACTATCTGACTATCTATATCATTTAAACTGTTTGAAAACAAAACAAAAGACTCTAAATCTGTATGTACATAGTTAATTGGATGATTTATAGGTTTCTCCTTGCTTGTGATCATATATTTCATTTTTTGTTCTCGATATAATTTCCTCATTTGTCCAAACACCGGGATCATTGCATAGGAGAAATCCAGCCGTAGTGTCCCTTTCAATTTCGCTACCCAAGATCTGGAAAGAAGCACGCCAAACTTTGGAGGAATATCTGCTACCACCACATCCATCAAAACATTTTTCATGGGAAGCTGATCCAAACTCACAACCAAGTCTTTGATGAGTCCTATACATCTTACTCTACTGGAATCAAATGAATAGAGATCATGGTACTGTCGGGTGATGTCCAGATCGAGCTTGTCCATGATAGCCTTGGGCATGAGATTGTGAGAAGCTTTGGAATCGAAAATGGCATTGTGTAACACAAAATCATGCAATCGTAAACTGATATAAAAGGGTGGGACATCGTTTTCAGGAGACTCACCATTCGATGCTGGTCCAAAAATAATTTCAGGCTGATCGTCTTCAACATTCACCATGTCGGACATTGGGTCCAAATTCAACATCTTAGATACTTTTCCTCTATAACTGTTCTTCTTCATTATTTCAGTCAAGGGGATGGATACCTTTAACTTAGAAATCTCATTCTCTAAGATAAAATCGGGAGTCTTTTATACCTCTTTGACTGGGATCTCTTTCTTTTCTTTTTATTTTGATGCAGCTTGCTGCTGTGATTGTTCTGTTGATTTTGATTTGCTACTCTCCGGACCAACTTCCTCTTTTCCTTTTTTTTTGTGTAGATGATGAATCATTCTTTGTTGTTTCAACCTCCTTCTTTTTCTGCATTGGTTTGGCCGTCACATCTCTGTTTCTAGGTGAATATCGTTGCTCCTGTGCGGAAAGAGCATTCATATACCCCCTTTGGTACTCCTCTGATTCTTCTTCTAAAACAATGTCACTAGCTAGAATGAAATCTGTGTCTTTGTGTGCAGCTGAACTCACTGCACACTCTTCTTCTTCGGTAATGTAAGTAGGCAGCTCGTTTGGAGTAAAGAGGTGGTTTCCTTCACCTATTACATTCCCGTCCTCATCTGACTCTGGTCCATGCACAAAATTCTACTGTAAAGGTGTTTGTACCAGCTGTTGTGCTGTCTGCTCTTGGGTTCGCTGACCTCTCTGTCTTATTCTATATTGTGGCTGCTGCTGGCCACGGAAGTTAGGATTTCTAACTTGTGGCTTAGGCTTGTCAAGCTTCACCCTTTCAAGCATCTACTCTACCTTTTTGAGTAGCTGATCCATTGAAGAAGACTCTTCTTTCACAGTGATTTTCTTTTCTGCTTTCGCTCTAGCTCTTTTGGACAGTAGATTTGCTTCAATGCTGACCGCAATTTTCTGCATGTCTTCCATTGTGGGCAGTTCTCTCTCTCTTAATTGGTAGGCCATATCAATGTCAAAGCCATCCAGAAATTTCATCATAGCTAGTCGCATAGGTGGCTTTAGATGGTCTGGGATCGCGTTATAAACTATATTGAATCTAACACAATAATCTTGGACTGACTCACGAGCGTTTCGTCTGATTTGTTCATATTCAGCCAGAATTTGAAGGGGATTCTTTTTTACTTCCCATCGATTTAAAAATTGTCTTTGTAGTTCATCCAAGGTGGTGATACTTGCTGCCGACAAACCTCTGAACCATTTCCTCACATCACCTGCAAATGTATGTACAAAGAGTCTCATTGCCACATTCTCTGCATTGATCTCATGGAGTTCATAGAAGTCTACCATTTTGTCCAAATGTTGCTGAGCAGTAATGCTATTAGGAGTGCCATCAAAAAATGGGATTTTACTTTGATAATCCGCTGGCATATCATATAGAACTTGGGGCAGAACAAGGGGTGAAAAACCGGCAGCCATCACTCTTGGTGGATTTGGCCTTGGGGGTGTTGGAGGAGTGTGCACAGTTTGCAAGGGGCTAGAATTTACAGTTTGGGGCTGTGTTGCAATATAATTATCAATTAACTGATTAGCTCTTTCCGTTTCGAGTTCTACAAGAAATTGAGGATTGGGGACAGTATAATCAATAGCCCTTCCGGACTTAGACTCAAACAACGATATTTCAAACCGTTCGTCAAACTCAAGCTCTTCAAGATACTCAAAAATATCAGGACATGAATGAGACTTGAACACAGGAGTTATGGTTCTTTCTTGACGAAGGAGTCTCAGAATCAAATTGGGGTTTTCGTAGATATGAGGAGGATCCGGGTCTGGATTGGCTCTGGTATATCGTCTCGAAGCCAGCGTGCTATTGAGAAAAATCACAGGACACAATTAACTTACTCAGCCTTTCCAATCTTAAGCTCCTCATCCGAAAGCTTAGAATTATTATGAAACAAGGGGATTTGATTTCAGTTTTGTCCCCAGTGTGAGTCCCCACTATGTTAGCACCTAAATCTACCTGAGGCTGAAGGAAGGAAAAAATTAGGGTAACCACAAACCACGCTCAGTCTGGTAGCTAGCCCTACTAGAACAGGAGAGGGCTCTCTCCGAGTCACGCTCAGTGAATATATAAGAAAAAAAGGTCTGAGATGACCTATAGTGAAATATTGATCTTAGGCTAGTAAGTGAATAGGGATACAAGAAACCATTTTCATGAATGAACGAGCTTCTGGGATGGTATGGGACCAACGGTCAACAAGGAATAGAGAATTTAATACAAAGGCACAGATTATTCTGTGAGGCAAGGCAGGCGGAAAATGTAGCAATTTAGTTTGAGGTAACGTGGAATGAATAGATTTCTGAAGAAAGTGAAAAGGGCATAGTTACATGAATCCTTTTCAACAGAAGAAAAACATTGAACATGAAATTTTCCCACAGGCAGAGCAATAAAATTGAGTTCTACCTAATCTCACTCAGAAAATTTCACTGCAAATGGACATGAATTGAATTATGAAACATAACGAAATACATATGAAAACATAAGAGACACATTTTCTACACTCACAACCACAAGAATCTCATGAAACAAAGACGCTAGCTTTCATTAATTCACTGTCAAAAATACACAGTGAAGAAACGGAGTTTCTTTCCCACAATCTCCCAGAAGTTACAAGCCAACCAACCCTTTGCAAATGGTTTACATACAATATATAGAATTTTCTATGAATAGATGGAACGCCCAGAAGTTGGGGAGTTACTCGAATCATTACAAAATGGAGATGAAGAGCCAACCATGAGCTACAGGTGCAGCGCTACAAACATGGCATTTGGCTTGGGTGCCTTTTTGCCTTCCTTCACCACTTGGATAGAAGCCCATTTGGAGAGAAAATGGTTTAAATGCCACCTTTGGTGCCACAAAACCGAAGTGTAGATGAGCGGGCCCACTTGGAGAAGTCGCGAAACGAAAGCAAATTTGGCAATTTTGCCTCTATGTGCCGCACCATTTTCTTTGTGCACTGTACTACTTTGGGGCCTATTTTTGGGCACTTGTATGTGTTCAAAATGTGCCTAAGTGGGCTTGTTGGAAATCTTGTCCTGTCTACTTTCTAACCCAACTGGAAGTTTTGAATTTGGTGCTCATTTGCCCCTCCAAATCTTCATTCTGCCAAGACTGCTTCTTGTGTGTCAAAAAAGGGGCAGAGAGGCCATTTTTGGGTTTTTTTGACCTTTTGGAGACTCATATCTTGCCAAAATTTCTTGTCCGGGCACTAGTAGTCATGATTTTCCATGCTGAATCCAAAAGTACAAACCATTCCTCATTTGGAGCTCTATATTTTTAGAAAAACCCTGTGTTTTCCCCAAAAATTTGTCATGCGACAAAAAATTCCCCAAATTTCTTGAAATTTGGGCTACAGGTTCTCTTTGGGGTGTTATGATGGGCCAAGGAAGCCTCAGCCAATATTCTAAGCCGATCTTGCTCTTTTTCCTCTTTTGCCTTTCTTGTTGCTTTCCTCAATTTCTTCTTCAATCTCCTTATCTGAGCCGTTGCACTCGTATTTCGTGTCTTGTAACGATAAGCCATGTGTCTTAGCAAGGCAAGGTCCTGATCAAACTTGTCTAGCAGCCTCTCCAAGTGCATGTTCACACTCTCGAGATGGGCCTCCTGATCCTCATTGATTTCTTGCTCCAATGATGTGAGCTCAACTCTTCTCCTTTGAGCAGCTTGGCGATGCTCACGAATGTTTTGCAGCTCCATAATCACCTGCCGATCCTCGAGCTGCTTGTTTCTCTACTCCAGGTATTTCATGTTCCACTTGGACCTCTCCAAGTCAAGGGATAAGGCCTAAATCACTAATTGCTACTCCTGGATGATCTTTGTAAGCTCTGCATTTGTTGGTTCTGTATTTGTCTCTTCATCATGGAGGAGAACGAATTCGGTCTCTCGTTCACCTGATGGCCCTTCCTCCCGCATTGGCTCCTTACCTCTGCCCTGCTCCTGTGATACTGATGTTAGAAGCGAGGCCCCTTCCACGCCGGGTGGAGATAAGACTCACTTTGCTGCTACAAACAAAGGTATACTGCCTTTTCTGATAGGTGATGTATATTGGAATAGTAGCAGTCTCATGTCGCTCATACTGATGAGATGGGCCACCTATCTCATGCTCTGCCTCTAATACTACCTGTGGAGCACCAAAGAAGTCAAGGGAGATGAAGTCCTCCCAAGCAATACGCTGCAATCCCAACTGATGGTCCACAAAAATCCGAATAAGAGAAAAGTGATAAACACTGTTGAGCTGCTGTCGAGGGGTCTTGTGCTGCATGAAATTTTTCATCCTCTCTATGTTCCCGCAAATGAAAAATAGTAGGTTCATCATCCACACCGTGGTAAATTGCATGAGCAACCTGATGTGATAGGCATAAAAGCGAGAAGACCTCCCCTCACAACTGAAGTACTTCATGATCAATTTCATGAGCAGAGCATACTCATCTCTCAAAAATCTGAATGGGAAGACTCTTGTAAGCTGACTCAAACAACTGGCCTTAATGTAAGGCTCATAACGATGCCTCTCCACCTTCTTCTTCTTATGCCAATGTTCTCCAACATTTGGTATGCCTGTTGCCACTGATATGGCTTCGGGTGTCAATGTGAAAGTGACCTCGGCCAAGATAGACTGACCTCCATGTAGGTGAAGTGCAAAAAGACGGGCCAACTCACGATAAACTCTGACATTTGCCACCCTTTGACAAAATTCAAGACATGCTAAATGCTGGAAACATGACACAGCAAGAGGGCATGCCTGCAACTTGGTCAGGGTGTTTGGCTCATCTCTAACATGTTTGCCACTCCGGTGATGTCTCCTGGGGGCCTATTCTCCTGAAGCTGTATCACTGTGGGTTTCCTCCTCATACACTGATGAAACCTCGAATGCCATGACTATTGTTTTATAAACAGAATTTAGGATGCCCCTTTGATGATGATGAAAGCTAGGTTGTTTTGATAAGTTGCCACCAAGGGGACAATGAAACAAGGGAGTGTTAGGAGGGGGATAATATAATGGCAATATGGGTTATAGGAGAATTTTGTTTAGGGATAGGTAGGGGGCTTTAGGGTATTTTGATAGGGTAGGGTTTGAGGTTTTAACAAGGTAGGGTTTGGGATGTTATGTTGACCAAATAGTGGAGGGATAGGTGAGAGGGTTTGGTAGTAATTTAGGGCAGGGATATTAGGGAAAATGAGAAAGGGAGTATAAGAAAAATGGTAGGTGAGGGGAAAATGATGGGTGGAATGGAACCTTGGCACTAACAACCCACTTTAACAACCCTAGCCATCATGGTTTTTTGGTGATTTCTTATGGTTGATTTTATTGAATTTGGTTGCATTCAAACATCGCTATAAACCACCATATCATTTATAAGACTTGATGAACCAATGATGTCAAAGAGCCTACCTCTTAATTTGATGGGCTTCACAAAAATTTGGAGGTGATTTGGCCTTTTTTCGGCCCTTGGTCTGTGTGCATCGTGCGCAAAACCCAGTGTGTTGCGCCCTGGGTATGCTCGTACCTGTGGAAAATTAGAACTGCGGGCAGGCTCTGTGTGTGTCGCGTCCTCTGTGTGCGCTGCGCCCCTGAGTATATGCGCCACGCTCCTTCAAACTACCTCCAACTCCCTCAAACACTCACGATGTGCACTCACACCCTTTGCAACATTTCTCCAAGGCTTGGATTAGCACAATGCCTTTGATTTTGATGAAAACTTGTATATATAGCCTTGGAAGTGATGGGTTAAATTTTTTCTTCCTTGAAAACCCATTTTTCTAATGTTATGTTTTAACACTTTTTCACTGACTTTAGAACACACTGATTTTCACTTTCCCTTTGAAATTTTAGCTCAAACGATGACATTTTTGGCACTCTTTGTAGGGATTGCACGATACGAAATTCGGCCACGAAAACCATGACTGCATCTGAAGAAATCAACTGTAGACTCTTTTTCAAAATTTTGTCATCAATAGCACTGTTTGACTTTTCTTCAAACCAGAGTTTTGAAGAATAGTAGAAGTTTATCAATATGATGATGAAACTCTGCGGATCATTACTTTGCAATAACATCACTCTAGCCTGCATGGCTTTACTAGACATCTTTAAAGACGAAATTGATCAATCCCTAGACCTAATGGCCAAAAATGACTTTTGTCTGTTAACGGACCAAACCTTAACTATTATGGACTTTTTGATTATTTGACACAAAGACATAAGCCAGCAGGAACCAGACATGAGGGGAAATGACTAGCATGACCTTCTCCATCAAATTATGGCATGCCCCTAGCAGAATGCAGCTGAGTGAATGGAGTGGGACACCTAAATATGAAATGCATAAAGAGTTTTGATCTTTGACAGAGGATTGACCAGACCGACTCTAGAAACCCCATAGTAAGAACCAAATGAATTGGTATCTCCAATTCATCTCCTCATCCAAATCCAAAACCAATACTCATTTTGGGTCACACTTTAATGCAGGGAATAGCATCCAATCATACTGCCAATTTTTTTGTAGCTTTATTTCGTTGGAGCAATATTTCTCTAGCACATGCATTTCTTTTCACCACTATATTTTCTCATGTTATGACCCAACTTCCTTCCAATGACATCATGAGGAAAACAACCATTATGGGCACTTCTGTCTCTACCCAATGAGTCCTTTCACTCCTTTTCTTCGCATCCCTTCTCTTGCATGTTGACTTCCTCAACACATCCCATGAGAGTAGGGATAGTATGCACTTGTCCTTTAATACAGGCTTCCCATACATAACTTCAATGCTTGGATTATCACACCATTTAATCTTTCAAGGAGCTATGTAGGGATATAAATGAAGTGGATATGGTTTACACTTAGCACAAGAAATACCTCCTGCTCAACCTCAAAATCTATGTATACTCCTCTAGAGCATTCAAATTTTACATTTTCACATAAACAAATATCCATAGTGGAATTTACATTGGTGATAGAAAAAGGGTGTCCCATAAACCATATCCCCTTATAAGAACACCATCCTTAGTTCTCTTGTGCATGAAACACAAATTCCATGGTGAGGCTTATATACGCACAACTCTTTTTACATTCATTTACATAGTAACCTAAAATGTGTAAGATACCCTCATCTAATTAGGCATATCCCAAGCGAATTCATATAGTCCAACATGCTTCCATTGCACCTATACATGAATTATCATGTTCATCCATGCCATTTACTATTTTCAGGGCTCCATAAGGAAACAAATTCAGCTCATTTCTTCCTAGGAGACACCCATTGTTGCTTTGATCCCCATGATGATACACATGACTCTTTCAAAACTACACACATTCCAAATTCATGGATCCACTTCTCTTCTTCATCAGTCCCTCAAGAAATATATTTCCTCTAACATTCAGCCACATACCTTCCAATTTGAGGAATACCCTTATCTACTTCTTCATGCATGAAGAGTCTTCGTAGACAAGGAATACCTATACCTTGCTTCAATAACAAAACAATTTTTCCAAGGGATACCTTATCACAATTAGTGTGTATTAGAGAGTTATAGTGTAACAATAATGGCCTAGTCCTAAAGGCCTTGAGATCCATTATGTTATCATTGCACACTCTGATATTATTAAGATGATGTTGTTAGCTTCATAGTCATCCTCAATATATTTATGTTTGGAAGTTGATTAGTTCAACTAGATCATAAGCTCACGATTCATATGACATTAATCATAAAATATTTAAATAAAATCAATCTACACTTTCATCGACAATTTTTTATTTTTATTTTTTTTATTTTTATTTTTTTATTTTATTTTTTATTTTTTATTTTTTATTTTTTATTTTTTTTAAGGTTTACCATAAAATTTTAAATCAAATCAACTCACAACTTTGACAAAAAATACTTCAAAATTGTAATTGATACTTATCTCCATAGTTATTCTTCATTTCCTCAATCTCATAAGAACTAATTTATTTCAAAGAGAAATCAAATACTCAGTGCTTTCATAGCTCCATGCATTTTTCAACCAAATCGATCTTTAATTTCATATCATTGAGTTGTTTATCAAATGAAGTAACCACTTAGTGGTGGTTTCTAACACTCCCTCCCACCCCCTTGGTCTCTCAAGGATGTTGGCAGGTGTTCCTTTCAGCTAACCCAACATCCGTGGTCCCACTTTGATGATGGGATTAAAAAAAAGCTTCCTCGCCAAATATTGACGAATTAGCTTTGTATGACCACATTGCATTTAGTTCATAAATATCATCCAGAACTATAATTTTTTACCTCAATCGAACTCCCCTATTGAAAGTTATGCCCTTTTAAAGCTTGGTTTCTTAACCGTTGCCATATTAGCAATATGTTTCCATGTGGCACCAACATCTGGCCCACCTATCTCTACCACATCACCCACAATATCTATGTGGCATCCATGTGGTCATGACAATGGATCCATGGTAGTTTCTATCTCATCCCATCTGCAGGCCACAATGGGCCCAACCCTATTGTGGAAATCCATAATTCCCTTCATATCGAATTTTAGTGGATATCTTGGTGTGCAAGAAGTTTTTCCTTTGGAAAATTTCCCCAACCTCCATATCCCCAGAAAATCACATCTCCATAAGTACATCTAGCCTCAACTCACCATTCATGCCTTCCCAAGTTTACAACCTCAGATAAACTAAACTTTCTACAAAATCTGGGTTCATTCCAATTTGGAATCGTGAAAATATTTCAATAAGCTAAGCCCCACATGGAATTCACCCATGATGATGAGAATATGGCCTAATGCATATCTGGCTCTACCAATATTAGATTTCCTTGTGCATGACCTCTTCAATCAACAATTTACTAAATTCAGTTGGAAAATATTATTCCATCTACCTCCACATAAGAAGGTCCATAACCAGATATGAACTTTTACTTACCTCCTTCTCAATATACCCAGGCCATTTGAATACAATATAACTAAAGACACATAATTGTAATCTGACTAGATATATGGACTATTAGATACACTCAATAATCCTAATAATGCATCTAACTCATATAAAAATTGATGTCATTGACTTATCTGGGCCTACATACAAGTCTGATTCTTTGAAATACTCAGACATAAAGACTCTTAAAGATATTAAGAACTTCACCCTAGCTTTCATTGAAGCCTACTGTTACATAAAAAAATAACTTCTTTAGGAATGATCACTTATTCCAACACTAACATTCCAAAATTTATTCATAGCTATACTACAATAGTGAAGCTATCAAGATGCCTACAAATAGGCACTGAAATAAATGAAGCATGGATAATACTACTCTGTGAATTTAAATGTAACATCAACGTATTATATCATAGAATGGATGACACACAAAACTAACAGATTCATTGATAAATTTTACATTTCATCATTAACAATATTTTATGAGGAAAGACATTCAATAGTCTTAAACATTTAGAGATATGTGATATCCTTAACATACCAAACATGGAATTCACGTGGTGTAATATTTTAGCTGAGAACATCAAGAATTCATACATGACCATGTAAATAGCTGTGTAACTTAGGAAATTATCAACAAAAACAAAGATCGAAAAGTCCCTCAAAACCATGAAAAAAATAAGATTCACATTTCATTGTATACAAATAGGAGTAATCCATTCCTCCATTAATAATGTAGATACATACATTTTTATAGCAAATAGCAACAACATTCATTATTTATAGTGAACATATGTACAATTAAATACACTTATCTAATTAACTTAAATGACTGCAAATTGAGGGAGAGACTTCAACTCTCCAACCAATCGTAGGTTAGCTACACTATAACCCTACCTGCACTTGACCACCTCTTAGCTAGATTTTGAGTCTGTTGATTTAAACACTAAAGGGAAATTCACATTAGCCTGTGTCAACCAAATCACACAAGAATCTAGAGAACACAATGTATTGGTGGTTATTTCACTCAAGCACATACAACTCAAAGATGAAAGTATAGATTTCAACATTGTACAAAAATTACATGCAAACAAATTTTTAAAACATAAAAATAAACAATGGCAAGAAGATAAAATATACACATATTTTTTCCTAGAACCCAAACCAAGAAAGACAAATTTATATTTCATTATATTTGTTTTGATGTTACATTACATTTATATACTTTACATAGCATTCAAAAACCCCAATCCATTAACCATGGATTAGAACATAATCGTAGTTTCCTTGACTAGATCCATAAAATACCATGAGAAAAAAAAAAAACATGCATGAAAAACATGTGCAAAACCATGGATAGGTTTGCCCACCATCCTTGGGTCCACCCATGATCCTTGAGTCTGCAAACTATTATTAGGTATGAATAATAAAAAAAATCTTGGGGCAATGCCCTGGACCTCGTGCAAGTGGGCTAGCCCCCGTAGAAACCCCTTAGCATGAGGGCCTATAACCCCATACAACCGTAGCCCTCCCCGCTATGCCTGATGGAACATAAGAACACCTAGAGCTAATCATTGAAATAATATAGCACATACTAAAAATTCTCTGACTTGTTGTTTTCTTTCGAAAGGGGGCCACAGGAGTGCATAACTCATTGGTAATGAGTTGCAACATCCATTGTTTCACTAAATGAAGAAGACTTCTTAGTACTCAAAAACTTTGGCAATGCATCTGCAACATTATTCAAAGTGTCCACTTTTGACAAAAACACCTTTTTGTGTTCAACCATATCCCAGAGAAAGATATACTGAACATCAAAGTGCTTTGTCTTTGAATGATAAGAAGGGTTCTTTGCTAAGAAAATTCCACTTTGGTTGTCACTACCTATCCTTATAGCTAACTGTACCAAACCCATACTTAAACATAATCTCTGAAACCAAACTACTTCCTTGCTTCCATAAGCGGCTACCATGTATTCAACCTCTGTAGTTGAGAGTGACACTATATATTGTCTCTTAGTCATCCAACTAACTACTCCTCCAAATAGGCTAAACAAATACCCACTTGTAGCTCTTCCTTGATCAATATCTCCATCCTAGCCTGCATCAACAAAGCCATGTTTACCTGAAACTCTATACAGTCTTGGTTTTCCTTGGTAGCAAATACCATAATCACTAGTGCCATGGAAATACCTGAAAATCGACTTCATTGTTTTACATTGATCCTTTCATGGTTTTGACAAAAACCTTCTCAATAATCCCACTTCATGTGTAATGTTTGGTCTGGTACAATCCACTACATGCATCAGACTACCAATTTCACTCATATATGGAACACATAACATGTCCTCTTCCTCTTATTATGTCTTGGGACACTTTTCAATAGATAACTTTACACCTACAGGAATAGAAACCTTCACTAGTTTGTTATCCTACATATTAACCTCAACAATGTTATCTCGACATACTTCCTCTCGTTTATCCATATCTTCCTCTTGTCCTGATCTTGTTTCATTTCCAAGCCCAAAATATAGTTTGCAACACCAATGTCCTTCATGTCAAATTTAGAGTACAAATGGGTCTTCAAATCCTAGATAATTTATTTGTCATTTCTAATTAGCAACATATCATCCACAGACAATAGAAATTAAATAACACAGTCACTGGTCATTTTAAAATACACATAGTGATACTCTTTGCTACTTGTGAGGAAAAGTCCCCATATCTATGTATCAAATTTTTGATACCACATCCTTGGTTATTGTTTTAATCCATACAAAGAATTTTTTAACTTGTATACCTTTTATTTGTTACCCTTCACTGCAAATCCTTATGGTTTCTTCATGTAGATCTCTGATTCCATAGCCCCGTGAATAGTATTGTCCTTCAAATTCATTTTTTCTACCTAAAAATAAAAAGTAGAAGCAATATATAAAAGTAATCTATACAATATATCTTGGCAACATGAGAAAAAATATCACAAAAATCAATTCCAAACACTTGGGAATAACCTTTTGCTACCAAGTGAGATCTTTTTTTCTCCACCTTTCCTTTTGCATTCACCTTCTTCATAAAAAACCATTTTCTACCAATGTGTTTCCTTCCAACTAGAAACTCCACTAGATCCTAGGCTTAAATGTTTACTAGAGATTCCATTTCTTCAACCATGCCCTCCTTCTATTGTTTGTAACCCTCTAAATCCATTTCCTTCCTGAAATTTTTGGTATCATCATCAGTAATAAATAAAGAAAATTTTGAACAAAAAGTATATTTTCTATACCTCTCCGGTTTCCTTCATTCTCAAATTGATCTCCTCAAAACTGGAGTGTGTGGCTCTTCCTCTTCTATTTCATATTCTTCTATAGACTCTGATTCTTCCTCCTTCAATTCAAACTCAATATTTTTAGGTTATGTTGGTAGGAATTCACTTTTAACAATGTATTTCACCTATCTAAACACCACATCTTAGATGTACACAAACTTCCATGTTTATGGGTTCTAAAGCTTGTAACCCTTTAAATCATCCTTATACCCAATAAAGATGTACCTTTCAGATTTTCTATCCAACTTGGTTCTTTTCTCCTTTGGATAATGTACATATGCATCACAACCAAATACCCTAAGATCTGAGAGAGAGGATTTCTTACAAGTCCATACCTCGTGTGGATTCTTATCCTTCAATGCTGATGAATGTGATATATTAAACAAATAACATGCAGTATCCAACTACCTCTGCCCAGAATTCCTATCCTAACCCGACACCACTAAGAATGTTCGTTGAATTTTCCATCAATATCCTATTTATTCTCTTTGAAACTCCATTTCATTGAGGTCTTTATGGTGTAGTCTTCTGTTGTGCTATACCGCACTTATTATATAGCTCTTCAAATTCCTTCTTATAGAACTCTCCACTATTATTTGTTCTCAACATAATGATATTCTTCTCTGTCGAATTTTCCACTACAGAATTAAATTATTTAAACCTAACAAAGACTTTATATTTTGTTGTGACGAGATATATCCATGTATTCCTTGAGAACCATCTATAAATGACACATAGTGCACAAATTTACCCAATGACAGAATGAGCAGAAGTCCAAACACATCACTATGTACAAGATCTAATATCCCCTTTTCCCTATTAGCACTAGAGGGGAAGCTCACACTATTCTACTTCCCATATACATAATGTTCACAAAATTAAAAGTTTGAAAGATAAATTAGACATACCTACTACCATACCATTACCATGTTATATTATAAGGCCCTTCTCTCCAATATGTCCAAGTCTTTGATGCCATAGCATAGTCTTTTCTCCAGAGACCACTAGAGTTTCTACTCCACTTTTAGGAACCAGATAACTATTGCACTCATCAATAACAATGCTACGCAAAAGATTTTACAATGTTCCAATTCAATCTCCCTGCATCAATACCAGTGCTCCCCAAGCCATCTTATAGGTATCTATCTCAAACACTACTTTACACCTGCATCATCCATATTTCTTATAGAATTATATTTCTGGCCAATGAAGGAATGTGCAGAACACTAGGAAGTGTTCTAATCCTTACACCTTGCAAATTCTGTATAACTTTACCATGACCTATGATTTTTTCCTTCCTGTCATCCCTTATGAATACATAACCACCATCATATTTCTCGTACTTGCATAACCACTCCCTATGAGTATTGAAGTGAAAGGATTCACCTAAGTTAATCAACCATGCCTCATGTTATACATGTGTACATGAAGAAGAAGCCAAGTAGACATCCCCAACTTCATTTGAGGTTGTTTTCCCTTCTGCAAAATGATAACCATCAGATGGCTTTCCTTTCTCAAGAGTTTTATATTTACAATCCCTTTTATAGATCCCTTCTTTTCCACATTTCCAACATACCTTTACAGTTTTCCCTAAATATTTAGATCTCCCTCTAGATTTATATCTCCCACTTGAGGACTTATTTATATTTTTGTTCTAGGACGGTCCTCTTAAACTGAGGAATCTCCATTCTAATTATCCATAATTTTCTATCTCATCTCCTACAGCAACAAGGACGAGACTATTTCATCAAATTTCAAGGTAATTGTATTGTACCTATAGCAACAACCAAACTATCCCACAAGTCTAGTAGAGAACCTAAAATAATGATGCACTTATATTCATCTCAAATTTTAAGATCAAAATATGACAACTAACTTACCATAGTATTGAATGCATTTGTTGTAGCTTCCCTTGATACATTCAAAAATACTAAATCTGAGAGACACAATTGTATTGTGCTCTCGACCTTCTGATATAACTTGACCTAGTATTTTTCCAACATTATTGTTGGTTTCTTACCTAGATATATAGAAATCCATTGATAGTTATCCACCAATAGATCCTTCATCTTGAGCTTCCACAACACAAAACTTTTTCCATTGAATTTATTGCTCTCTATCTTTCCACTATTTTCCATTTACTTTCACCACAAGAATTGATCGTGTAGATATCCCATTGTAACAGGGTGTACCATAAGTTTAGGAAAACCCCTCAGCAGCATAGGCATCCCCTTGAAGTCGAAACAGATCTAAAACAAAATGTAGGTTTTAACACTGCACAACACTTACCAACAAGAAAATTCTTAAAAAATATAAAAAAATAATGGCGAGTACATAAAATATAGACAGATATTTTCTACTGGAACCCTAACCATGAAAACCAAATTAATATTTCATTATATTCCTTTTGGTATTTCAATACATATATATACATGTTGAAGCATTCATAAACCCCAATTTATTAACCCTAAATTAGAATATAAACATTTTTCCCTTAACCAAATCTACAAAATACCATGCACAAAAAAATGTGTAAAACCATGGACAGGTTCACCCACCATCCTTGGGTCCACCCTCGATCTTTGGGTCTACATAAAAAAAAAAATCCTAGGGCCCAACTCGATACCTTATGTATGGAGGCTGCCACCCCTGACAAGTGGGAATGTCACTGCCTCGACAAGCCCCTTGCTACACCCCGAAAAAAATAATAGTGGCTAGGTATAATCATTGAAATAATATAACACATACCCAACATAAATAATCAATTTTTTAAATGGAAATATATAATAGGCTAATTGTTAGTATAAAAACTAGGCTATATCCATAATCTATAAGGAAATAAAAACACACAAATACTTTATGTAAAGTAAATAGAAAAAGATACTATCTTTTAAACATAACCCAATATAAAAGGAAAGAATGTTCAGTAATCACCAAGTTTACGATAGCTTCACCTCACTGTGTAATCGGTTGCAAGGGGAGAAACTCAGTCCCCCTGACGGATTGGCCTATATCTCCTTATCTCTCTCTTGGTCCTCTTTACTTCTGCATAATATTGTCAACATAACTATATTCTAGATGTTTCCCTAAATTTCATAGCCTATCTGTTCTTTTATAGAGCCTAGTGGATGATATTTTCTAGAAATCCTTCTATAACCACTGCAAATGTCTTTTGGAAAATGCATAGCTTGTGGTTTATTTTTCCTCAAACAAAAGGTGGGAATATTGATGTGTGTGACTAGGTGCCATTAAATCATTTGGATGGAAAGATAAAAATAAGAAAATAGACATCACAAAACTTTTCCACCAAAATCTATGTGGGCATGCAAGTTTACTGAAGAACAAAAGTGCAGTACCATGCTATCAGTTATAAAGTTGTTTGGTGAGTAAAATTATAATTTCTTCCTATCTATTTTCATGTATTAGGAAGTTCTTCCAAGTAGGAATGCTTCCACTAATTTTTGAACCTATTTTGACATGATATTGTTCTATTATCATTTGTATGAAATCTTGGGATAAAAATTACCCCATTATATAGGAGTGGGGGAGAATGGGTATGTACACCCGAAGTGCATTACAATTTTTTGTATGATTGAACTGTGAGACATAGAAGCTATCGATGAGAGAGAGAAACTGAGAGTGAGAGATGTTGGATGAAACCAAGTGATTGAGTGAGAATCACCTATGTGAACTAATATATATGAGTGGCATATATTTATATATAAATTTGTTGATACAAACAAGACGAGTCCCATGTTGACATTGTAAATGTGAAAGGAAATACTTGTTGTAGCTCCTGGAGACAACCCTCAGGTGTAGGAGAGATCAATGCCTAGGATATTTTAGTCTATACTGAAGATAATTCATTGCTCCTAACGAGGTAAATGTAAAATTATTTTTAATCTGGTTCAATTACCTTTCAAAGAGGTAGATTAAGAAATGTACATAAACAATATAGATCATCCCAAGAATAAATGTGCAGGTCTTGTGGTCTATACATAGTAAATGTAGCTCAATTTGTCGTTGCACTAAATATGAGAAGGATAAAAATAAAGAATGAATTCAGTACAAAGGGTTGGATAGACCCATAATCCTAAGAAATAAATCCAAGTAGAACCATGAAAGAATAAGGAAATGAAGTGAAGAAATTATAGAGCACATTTTAAGGTTTCCAGCTCAATATCTCATAGGTACTTTCTCCTACAATATAACATAGTAAATCTGTAATCTCATATGTATTGTCTACTACAATATAACATAAGTAAATCCTTGATTTATGAGTGAATCCAGGAGCTACAGCTTACATAACTTCTGATGAAGAAAAACACACATGAAGTGACATATAAAGGAATAACACATACTACACATTCCTATGCTTGGAATCACTAGATCTTATTCATTAATATTAAAAAATGGAGTCGATATAACAGACTCAAAACAGTAAAATTTGTAGAATAATTACAACCTCAGGAACATGAAATTGAACCAAAAACACGGAACCTCTCTCAGAAAACGAAATTTAGTATCACTGAAAAGACAAAATTGAGAACCACTGATAACAAAATTTGGGACTCGACTTTGAATGAGTTTCACTTCCCTTTTATAGAGAGAGAGATAAAAAAATAGTTAAAAAACATCTTCAAAGTGATACAACTATCTGAACTACCAACTATATGAGCATGAAGATGTTCTAGATGTCGTAATGATTACATAAAAAAACTAATTGTTTTATTGAAAATGTAAAAATTAACAAAATAACAAAGCGTGAGAAACGAGAGGTATCATGATTGACATAACAAAATATATCCATGCTAATTTCTCTATTTCCTTAGACAGACTCAGACTCCAATGTCTGTATTAGTGGTGGGTTGATGATCTGGCAACACTTGTGTTATAATATTCCTCCATGATTAACAACCAATTCACTTGTAAACTTCTTCCTCTCACTATTTAATTTCCCCTTTTGGATCTAGCCATGATCATGTGTGGTGGCCTTGAAGGTGCACAATGACCTAGCTTCTAACTCATCTGTTAGTGTTAGTGTCTTCACACTGCCATCAATGGTCAAAATTTACTCTTTTGCATTTCATACTAGGAGTCCCATTCTGATGAGTTTCATTCCATTAGGTCATGGATCAACTGATGGTAGGGTTCATTTTAGTTTTATCCCTCATGAAACATATCTACTGACCTCTTTTCATATTGTTCGGTTAATGGTTCATTTTTATTTTCAGTTCATTTCATCAAATAGGTCTTAGGTCTTAGGGTTTCAGTCTCATTAGGTATTAGGGTTTTACCATGATTAAATTACAAGGAATATTGATTAATAATGGTCAGCAGGCACATGAGGATGACAATAATCATCAGAAAAGTACTAATTTCCTAATTTTTAAGTGTAATAATGTTCTCACCTCAAAACTAGTTTTGAGGTGAAAACAGAGCATTGGTATATTATTTGTAAATTTCATGTAATTTTATTGATCCTATATGTAATAAATGGTTCCATGCTGCTCCTGGTCACTTGGTGATATTACCAAGTACATGCCATTGCAAAAAGTCAAAGAAATTGAGCATCAGTTCACCTATCCAAGCAAAAAGTCAAATATTAGAAAAACAAAGTATTTGAAAAATGCAAATAGACATTATAAAGTGGGTTTGGAAAAATTAAAAATAAAAAGTTAAAAAGCTATATAAAGGTCATTCACATCTTGTGCCATCTCATTGTTGAAAGTTTAAATTTCTAAGGAAGAGCCAAAATGCGAGTTTGAGCTGTTGTTGAGCGAGGGGAGGGAGTCATAGTGTCTTTTGGAGAAATATGCAGGCACTGTGCACATGGCAGCTAGCGCTATGCATAGAAAGTGTGTTGCGCACCTAAGAGATTTTCACAGTGTTAAATTGGCATTGTGCTACGCATAGAAAGGGCATTGCACAACTGTGTGAGGGTGATATGCACCTGTCAAACAACTCCAAATCACTCAGAATTTCTTCAAACTGCCTTGAATCTTCAAGTTCATCTTCTTACAAATAAGTGCATTGATCCTCCTTGCTAAAAAGTGTTCTTGCACAAAGTATTGTTGGTCTTTTTCTCATAAAAATAAAAACCCTAGTGTGCAATGTTCACCATTACTGTCAAGGTTCATTTGCTCATTGTTCATCAAGGTTTACTCACCCATCTCTGCTATTGGTTCCTAAAATCCCATAAACTACATATTGAAACCCTACCCCCCATATAAACCCTATCCCACATACACCTTATTCCCACACATAATCTCCCAAAATTATACACTATTCCTAGAACCCTAGACCTTACATACAAAATCCTTCACTCCCTAAACCCCTTTCATATCCTCATTCACCTCATCTATTTTCCTTTTTAAATCTCTTCATACTCATCTTCATTTTCCCTTTTCCCTTCTTTCCACCACTAGTATTCACAATCATCAAAAACAATGGAGAGGGATAGTGATTATGAAACAGAGGAAGATACCCTTAGTGACAGTTATAGGGAAATAAATTTGCAGCGGAAGAAGCCTCACAAAGGGGGAAATATAATTAGGGAGGATCCCATTAGTTTGAGAGAATTGATTGCTTGTCCACTTGCCATCTCATGTTTCAAACATCATTCATGTTTTGGTTTCTGTGAAATGGTGGAGAGGGTCAAATTCCATCATGAACTACCAAGATTATTTGTGACACACCTGGACAATAATGAGGTAAACCTTGTTGGAGTTACCTTCACTTTGTCACCTTCTATTCTTTCAGAGGCTACAGGCATTCCAAACATAGGTGAAAAATGGAACAAAGGACAATACATTGATAGGTAGTACTATGAGCCTTACATCAAGGCTAAATACCATGGAAAATTGAAGAGAGTGTTTCCCTTCAAATTCTTCGAGGAAAGGTTTGCTCCACTCATGAAGATCATCATTAAATAGTTTACTTGTGAAGGTAGGTTTTCATGGTTGTATGCCTACCACATTAGATTGTTGATGCATTTTACTAGAGTGAGGATGATGGATATTCCTTACTTCATGTTCCAGAATATTGAGAAGATGGCACTCCATGTCAAGAAAAGGCCATATCCCCAACAATTAAACAACATCTACCACTTCTCTATGATGAAAATCATTGTCTTACATTAGCTTAATCTACTGAATATACCATGGGAGACCTTGATTTCTCATGAGGTGTTCAAAGGCCCTCAA
Source organism: Pinus tabuliformis (assembly GCA_031772625.1). Lineage (NCBI taxonomy): Eukaryota > Viridiplantae > Streptophyta > Pinopsida > Pinales > Pinaceae > Pinus > Pinus tabuliformis. The sequence goes on along the minus strand of CM062816.1, from coordinate 1,186,008,998 downwards.
GTATTTTCATCAGTGCATCAGGAGGAAGGTGGACCTTCAGGACATGAACAAGCCAACGATACTAAAACTGTTGGAGTGCCAGTGTTTGTGACATATTATAGGGGCACTATGGGGCTCATTATAGCTGCTAGGTGAGTATTATCTCCACAAAGTGTGTAAGGGGTCTCGCCTTCATCTTCAGACCACGGGCAAATGCTATCTCTACCAGGAGTGGAAGGGGCTTTGCCTTCTTCTTCACCAAAACAGGTACATGTTGGGCAGCACAACAAGGGCAAAGGTAAAGCCAAAGGAAAAATGCAGGAGAAGGATCCTAGTGATGGGCAAGAGAGGGACTTTGACCTAGTTGATCATGAGGAGACACAGGGAATTGATGTCATTGATGTGGAGACTCAAAGTACAAAGATAACTAAAGACATGATCATCAAGAAGCAAGAGGCTGACATTCAAGCCTTGTCAGTCAATTTAGAGAGGGAAAAGTGGATTATCAATTATCTTGAGCAAGAAAACAAGCAATTAACTGACAAGCAAGTCGTCATGGAGTTGCAAATGATCAAGGAGAAGCCGCAACATGCAATGAAGGCAAAGGTCAAGATGACCTCCATTAAGCAAGAGATTGAGAATGATCTGGAAACTTGGCTAGAAAGGGTTAACATACACCTTGAGAAGCTGCTTGAGAAGGAAAATAAAGAAAATAAAAGGCTTCGCCACATGGCCTATCACTATATGACCCGGAACAAAATATGCAATATAAGGATGAGGAAGCTTAAGGAAAGATTGAGGAAGGCTTTGAGAAGCAAAAAGGAGCAAAACAAGTTGGAAATCCTAGTTGATGCTTCATTAGCTCATCAAAGTAGTGCATGAGGGTGCCTTGCGCCAATTTTGACAATATTTTGGTAAAATTTTGTAATTTTCAAATTTTAAATTTTGCAACACGGGAAATTACAATAGGTGCACAGCGCCACCGGAACTGCACTTTTGATTGGAGCACTTGTTGGAAGAATGACTTGCATATTTGGATTTAGCATGGAAAAATAAGAAAACCCGGAAAGTTTCATCAAATTTGGAGAAAATATTGGTCACCTAAAGGTTAAAAAACCATAAAAAAAAATGACCTCTCTGCCACTTTTTGGACACACAGGAGGTAGTTTGGAAGATTCCACTTTTGAGGGGGAAAATGACCTCTAAATTCAAAAATTAAATATGTTCCAGAAACTAGACAGGCAAACCTTTCAAACAAGCCATCTTGAGCTCAATTTGGTTAAGGGGAAGGGCCCAAAAACTGGGTTTGAAAACGTGTTGTGCATATGATCAGTGGCACTGCGCATAGGATGAATTTTTCCAGTTTTTCTCAAAAGTCAAAATTTCGCCTAGTTTTTCTACAAGTTGACTTGTACTCTCATTTTGGATGAATCTATGAGTGTAAATGATGCTATGTCATGTAAATGTAATTCTAAAATGACTTTTGAGGGTAGATACATCCTTTTGAGGTGGTTCGGGGGTAAATGAATTAGTTTCCTTGGTTTTAGAGGCAAGTTGTTCCACTACCTATATTCCTATTCTTAGTTTAGATATGGTTGAAACCACTCCTCTTCTCATGGATTCAAGCCCTGATGGCTAGCACAGGTGGTTTTATGCCTATACTATGTACTTTCTTTGTCATATGTAAAGGTTGGACTCTTGTGGATGCTTTGAGCTTCATTGTACATCACTACAGCAGTTTGGCAAGGAAATAAACCAGGGTTTGTAGCTATTTTTGTTGGACTATTGTGGCAATGTGTTTTGGCATTGTTTCTCCTTTTGTCATTAGTTTTCCTCATGTGTTATATGTGCCAAAATATATTTTATTCTTCTTAACTAAATGAATCAAGATAGATAGGTAGAATACATTGATAACAATGCTCTGCCTTGGGAATACATTTAGTTTTTGATGTTTTTAGCTGTTTGAAGACGATTCATTACCTATGCATGCCCTCCTCAGCCCCTCAACAATCTTAAACCTACCATCTCACTCAATTCTAAGTGCTAAAACACCTACCTACCTCTCCCCATAGAACACCCTGCAATTCTAACTTGATTTCCCAGACCCAAAGCTACTTGCTCCATTTGATCCAGCAACCAACTCATCAAAATCAACCAAAAACCCTAGGGATACTATACATAGACTAAAATCCATATTCATTTTAGTCATCTCAATTGAGAATGACAAGGAGAGAGCCCTCTCCCGACCTGGTAGGGCTAGCTACTAGGTTAATCTTGGTTTATGGTTATCTTGGGATTGCCTCCCTTTCACCTATAAACTTCTTCCTCTCACTATTTAATTTCCCCTTTTGGACCTAGCCATGATCAAGTGTGATGTCACTGAAGGTGCCCGATGACCTAGCTTCTGACCCATCCACCCTTTTATTACCTTTGTGGTAAATTATTAGATCCCAATACATCTCTTAACATTTTAATAGTGTAATTTCGCAGCCGAAACACATCGTAAGTTTATTTAAAATGATGTTACGAAAACACAAAGTTTTGATGCCTTTAGCCCTTCTATACTTAGCTCCTTATTTCTTAGTCACCACAGAACCAATTCTTGTGACCACTAGTGTAGCACGCAAGCATTAAAATATTGTATACTTTATCCATCGTAACTCTCTTTAGAAAGGTCTTACGAATTCACAAAGATTTGATGACTTCACCCCCCCGCCGCCCCCCTTGAGCTTAGCCCCTTTATTCTTTATTGACCATATGACCACAATATGTGACCTCCAGTATAGGTCTTAAGCACTACAATGTCATATATTTTATCCTTCATAACTCTATTTAAAATAAATTTTATGAAATCATAACATGCTGATGCTCTTAGCCCCTTTTTTCTTATCCTTCTTATCACAATTTCGCCATAGAACTGGGTTTTTTGACCAGTGAATTGTACTTGGGTGCTAAAACCCTCAGGCCCCTATTGGAGGTCTATCTCCCTTTGTATTTTCTCTTCTTATCTTTGTTCCTTTAATTCTCTCACAACCATGATCCATCAACACGTTAGAATCGCCTCGCCTCAGAATGTTTTAAAAAATAAATGGCATAGGAGTTTCGATAGTAACATCCTGATATGATTCATAACACTTAGGTGCAAAATCTTCTCTCCACTGTAGAATTTTTGGATCTCTCATGACCATGTGTCAGTCTACATTAGAATCCCTTCTCATCAGGACATTTTGAAAATTCAATTTCAAAGGGGTTTCTAAAACTCTGACCTTTGATATTCTCCATAGCACCTGGGTGCTCTGCCCTTTCTACGCCCTTGGGCCTCTAAGTCTCTGTGACCAAATAGGCACTTAACATCAAGTCCCCTTCTTTGAATCAACACTTTTGATAAGACAATTTGATAGGAGTTATGAAAAATCCATCATCTAAAAAGCTGACCTCTGAAATGACAACATCTCCATGTGTCACCTCATTAGCAATGATACATGTAACCTATATTTGCCCAATTGGGACCTCAAAAAGACCCGAATTGACTGCTTCATGTCCACCACATATCCACATCATTCTGACATCATCTTCTTTATCAACTTGTTGAAGCAAATTATCTGTGTCCATGATGTGACTTCTTGGAGGATGGAGAAAGGGTCGTTGGGGTCCTTAGTTTTGTGATGATCTCCTTTGTATTTCTATTCTCCTCGCCCTTCAACTCTTATAATAGAATTCCATATTTAAAGAGTTACGCGGTTCTGATCCCCGAAGTTTCCAAATGATTGATCCTCTGAAATTTGGGTTCTATTGTGCCTTCCTTATGACTTCCTGCTCTGACATTCATTTTTAGGTCTACCTTTTAGATACACCATGTTGTCTTAGAGGGTCCTGATCCTTGGTTCAGAGTTACTGGTCCTTTTCGAAACAACCAATGTAGCACATGTTGCAGTATCACCTGAAGCAGTATGGGGGGATGATGGAACCAAGTTTTTGCATCCAGCGATTAGTGTGATGTCCTTTCATGCCCTAGATCTACCTTCGGGTATATCTATAAGTCCCTAGGGATCGATACTAGAACTTCCTTTAAACGGTCACTAGACCTTCGCAAAGGTCTATGATAGGTCTTTGTGGACCTTTAATAGTTGAATCATCCACATACGTGAATCCGAAAATAACCTTCAATCTGAGCTCATGCAGATCTACGTAAGTATTTAATACACATAACAGAATGTATTATAAGATTCGTGGAAGTACTTAACATGCATTGCGTATAGTTATTAAGAAGTATCCCATAGAGTTCCGCATCAATAGATCAATATTTCATAAAGACATTATTAAATCAAAAAATATATCACAATCATAATTAAACAAAAGTAAATAGATAAAAATAGGAATTCTTCGATAATATTCTTTATTGATCTTCAATACGGTGTTACAAACTCAAGGCTACCTTATGCAGTCATCTGTAGGGGTCTGCGCACTCAGCTGTGGACGCTACTCTAGGCCTCTTCACACTCAGCTGCAGAGCCTTTCTCTCCTCTATGACTCACTTCTTTGTGCTATCTCATAGTGACCCATCACATCCATCATCATCAAATCGTCATGCCTTAGACTCTCTAAGACACATCTACTTATACAATCCCATGGTCCTCGGACCATGGGTGGATCTCAAAACTGACTCAAATTTTCATAGACAAGTGGCTAAAACCCCTTTCACTCCTAATTACTGATACAGTCCACATCCATAAATCGCAGAGAATTTACATCTTTTCACAAAATTTACATCAAAACTTGGGATTTTAACCCCAAAACTGACCCAGGGGACCCCATCCTAATAGGCCCCCAACATGAAGGTCGTGACTCACCATCGAGTCACTCAGTTGGCGCTGCGATCTTGCTGTGAAGATCCCCCAGCTCCACCTACACTACTACAACCTCATCAACACTATGTGTAGCTACCTTCTTAACTTCTTCCAGTAGTTACTTGGTAATTGGTCCTTCCATAGCTAGCCTCATCATTTGTTGCAAGCCCTCTAGCTTCTCCTGAATGTTGGTTGTGACTTGGTAAGCTTCTTCTAACCAAGGTCCCAACTTGGCCTTAAGCACGACCTCCTTCTTCTGGGCAGCTTCTACTTGTGTGAGGAGCTGCTTCCCCTCTTGCAAATTGGCTAGGAATTGTGCTGGAGAAATTGAGCACGTCGTCGCCCTGACCTCATAGTACTCATTCTTCAACTTGTGAACCTCTGTATTGAATATCCGTAGGTTTGGGTATTCCTCTAGAGTTGTCAACAATTCCATTTCTTTCTCAAATAAGGCCGAGAAATCAGCGACTACAACAACTAAAGTGGCCATCCCTTCTTTTATGGCAGCTTCGCGCTTCTCGCTGACCTTGGGTGGAGTTGTGGGTTGTAATTTGAGCTGAAGCTCCGTTATTTTCATGTTGAGTTCGAATTGAACTCATCCAACTTTTTCCTTTTCCTCGCGCACTCTAGCAGCTAACATCCTAATCTTAGCTTCCAATTGTGCATCTTTTGGAATGTGAAGCTTCGACACTGTTCTCCATGCCTCTACAATTGTGGACTCGATCCCAGAATTATGTGCCTGCAACGATTCATTTTCCTTTAAGGCTTGTGTTTTCTTCGTGAATATATGCTCATTATTCACCCTATACTCACTGAACAAATTGAGAGAACTCTACTCCCGAGCTCTCAATTCCTCCGTCACCCCTGCCTATAGCACAGGAAGAAGCTCATTGTAGAGTACTGCAATTTTTAGCCCGATGTTCTTAAGGGTAGTTAAGATGATGCAGCCATTGGCTGAATTTGTACATAGGGACCCTTCTGTTAAAGAAACACTTAAAAGGTCTGGGGTCCTTACCATTTCCGCAACCTAACTCATCCCTAGTGCTAGGCTCACTTGTGCTGTGCTTGCTTGACCCACACCTAGTTGTATCCTATTAGCCTAGATCTGTAGCTTGTGCATATCCTTTTGGATGCTCCCTAGTGTCTGCATATACTCTTGCTCAAACTATTGGAGCACGTCAGTGGTAGTGTCCCATACTTTGTCGCCGATCTCATCGAGATCACCCTCCATCAATACCATGGGATCACCCTACGACTTCTCTGATTTTTTCTCTTTGCAGGGACCTTCCCCTTGCTCTTATCAGTGCTTCTGTAGTCTAAATGGTGTGTTGTGCCCCTCATTTCCTCCTCCACCTTGTTTTTACTATTCTTCCACCTCGGTCTCAGGCGAAAGGGATTTTCCACTGCGCTTTGATTCTCACTACTCTTTCTCAACCTGCTCCTTAGCAACGCGCTCCTTATCCATCCGAGCCTTCTCTGTGGCTTCCTTTTTCCGTTATGATGAGCCTCATCATTGGATGATTATATGGCCCTTAATTGACCTCCTAGCTTATTCAAACCAACTTTTCTCACAATGTTTTACATGTTTTTTATTATATTTTGTTTATGAGATGAGTTAGAGTTGGATATTATGCCTAGTGGACTAATATGCATTGAATGCAGGATTGAAGGAGAAAATCAAGGAATTTTGGCAAATACTAAGGTTGAAACTTGAATGGGACAAGGGAGAGGGATTGTAGGAGGTAAATTCTCCTCATTTACTTCTCCCCCATTTGAATATTCCTCCATCCATCACACCAGCTCGGAGTGCAAGTAACCAAGCCATGAGGATTAGAAGGCAGCCGAGCAAGTGAGAGACAAAGAGCCAGTTTATCTTGAGTTTGGGAGACGAGCCTCCCTAATTTTAAGGGATTCATTCAGGACTTTAGTTATATAATTAAAGAGTCCTAGAGCCTCGTTAGGGTTCAATTTTTTTTTGTAAAACTCTAAGCTATTTCCGAGCTCCAGACTTGTGAAAGTTTTATTGATGTAATTTTTTGTTTTGGTAATAAGAATGAGTTTTGTTTTGAGCCAGCACTAAGCTAACTCATAGGGCTAAGGATCTTGGGTTGCACCCCAACCCTAGCAACCAAGCCTCTTCTCCCTTGTACCTGTAAGTTTATATTAGTCTCATAGCTTCATTATTAATTTGCCTTTAACAGTATTTTCATTACAAGTAATGTAGATTGGATTGGTTGTTTATTAGTTTGCTTCCATTTGTGCCTTACATAAGTAATAGGTTAGTAGGGATAAAAGGAGTACCACAAGGCTATCAATAGGTGTATTGGCCTCATTTATTCCCTTTGGGATCACGATTTGAGGAAGGGACCCTTATGCAGCACCAAAAACACAGATTTCTATTTCTTGCATGAGCTTTAGAGTTTACTCTATTTAAGTTGGCATTTGATCAGTTTTTGAAAGTAGGATTTCATTACCATCTCTTCTATGTTCATTCTTGAAGTAGATCTCATCCATGATTTCATTCCTTTCAGCAACTTTACTCATGCATAATGTAGGCAGTTAGTTCGTTAATTCTGCTTTTCTAGCTTATGAGAATGCTTCTTGTTTACATAGATTTTTTGAAATTACACATGTTTTATGCAGAACAAGTGCTTCAGGAGTAGAAAAGGACTTCATAGCTAGCAACCACTTTCCACTTCATCCACCATAGTCATTCCTTGTTTTCACCATTTCCTTCACCAATTTTCATCATTTTACATAGAAATTATTCCAAGCACATTGAGCGAATCCAACCATCCTCTATCCTTGTTGTTGACTTCTGACTGATCCTAGACCTTTTCTCACTTCATTCCACCAATCTACCGCTTTCCCTAAGCCTTCCATCACCTCCAACACCTTCCATTTTTCTCTCAGCTGTATCTTGTAGGTTTACAGGTAATCTTGTAGGTTTCTAGTACATTTTGTAGGTTTTCCTGAAATGGCCTATTTTGAGGCTGAATTGAGGGAAAAACTCTAGGAAGTCACCAAAGGTCTCCCAAGGGTCTCCCACACCATCCAACCATCTCCTAAACCTTCCAGCTATCCTCCAACATCCTTAATTCACCTGCCACATCACCAAAAGAAATTAGTTTGCATACTTGATTTTCCATGGAAAGACAAAAGGACAAAAACATATTTATTTCAGTCCCTTCACTTGCACATCAGTGATTTTTGGTGCTTCTTACTTCCATTCTTAGATAGTAGCATTTGGTTCATGCTAATTTAGCATTACTGCAAAGCATAGTTTCTTGGCTGTTAAGTAGGAAATGGTGTGATTTAGCATTGGGTTTTGGTCTTTTTCATTATTGCAGTAGAGTAGCTCTCCCTTGGAGTGTATTTCCCTTTCTTCCATCAAGAGTTCAAGCTTCTTCTGACTCCATATAATTCTGGCTTGAAAAACCCAGTGGTTTCTCGCCAACTGAACCATGACAAAAGGAAGAACCATCACTCGCTCTTGTGTATACAACATTGTCACCTCAAAGTTTGTATGAACCTCGGGTTGGTAAATTAAAGATGGTAGCCTAGGAGTTGTAGCATTCTTGTTGCAATATTGGTGCTCATCACCTTTTGGTGTCGTTTCTAGTGAGGTGTTTGAGTAATATGTGATTACTGCTTCCTTTCTTCTATTTTTTGTCTCTAATATTTTGCCATTAGTTTATTTCTGCAAAAGTAATTTAGTTCCTTCCGTTTCCATTCTACATTTTCTGCTTTCCTTTCCATTTTGAATGCAATATTTCAATTCTGCAAAGTAGTTTCCAAGTTTGAAAAAAAAAATAGAAAACCAACCCAAAAGAATTTCCTTTCATGCCTCATAGGAATGGGGATAACTTAGGGAAATTTTTGCCAAATACTCCCACTGCATCAAACAACCAACATTCCCTCTTCTTCAGTGACTGTGAATTGGAGGAACCCTTAGGTGAGCAACCTAACATATTTTAACAACCTACAACGGAAGAAGGAGAAGAAGCCATTCCTTCTGAACCAATGGCTGAAAATAGAAATGACAGAGGGAATAGAGAGAGAGTCGAGGGTGCCTTCCCCATTAGGCAAACCAATGGGGACACTAAGATGAAAAATATAATCCCCTCTGCCCTACCTCATTTCCATGCCTTGACCACAGAATATCCTGAGACTTTCCTATTTGAGTTTGTTGTTATGTGCGAAACCTATGACTATACAGATGATGAGAAAAAGTTAAAACTATTTCCATCTACACTCAAGGATGTAGCATTGTGTTGGTTCATAGGTTTACTTGGGGATAGCATCAAAACTTGGGCTCAGATGTAGCAAGCCTTTAACAACAAATATCGATACTACTGTAGGTCAAAGGGTACTAAAGAGAAAATTTTTAGGATGACCATAGGCAATGATGAATCCCTAGAGGATTATGAAGAAAGATTCAAGCTTAGTTACAAAAGGGCCAGGAGCATATTTGACCCTTAGTCACTAATGTTGGTCCTGCTTATAGGAGTAAGGGCAGATCTTCTCGATACCCTACACTTTTTAGCAGGAGTAGATATCTACCAATTACCCTCTGAGGATATCAAGACTGTCTTTAGAAGCCATTCTAGGTGTTAGAGTCGGTCTAGTTATCCCTCCATCAGAGATCAAAGCTCTTTTGCGTTTCATGATTAGGTGTCCCATCAGTTTTGATCAGTTACATTTCGTTAGGCATGCCATAACTTGGATGGAGCGGTTTGTGTCATTCATTCCCCTTGTGCTTGGCACTGTTAGTTCAGGCCTGTTTATTAAAATAAGTCTTCAAATGTCATTTACCGTAATGTTTTAAATTTTGAGGTCTTAGTTCTAGGGTTGAGTCAATTTTGTCTTGAAAAGTCTTAGAAGACAAGCAAGCCAGAGGGATGTCTTTGATAGATCATCACTTCAATAATTTTCATCATTGTACAGCTGAATTAGGACTTCTCTTCAAAACTCTGTTTTGAAGATAAGTCGCCATCTCAATTTTGTAAAAATTGTCAAAATTTTCAGTTCTTCAATCGTTCAAGTGCAGCCTTGGTCTCCTTTGCCAGAGCATATCAGAGCTATCCCTGCAAAAAATTATCAGTGAAAATCATTATTTCAACCAATTTTAAAGGGGAAACCAAAAAGGTCAAAGCCTATTAATTTTCAAAAAGTGTCAACAACCAAACATAAGAAAATGGGTTTTGGGTTAAGAAAAAATCAACAAGGAGTCCATATGAAGATATTTCTCCTCATTTGCAACCCATTCCACATTCCAAGAGCAAAGAGTATTCTTCTAAGGCGATTTTGTGAGTTTGTGGGCAAATCGGGCCGTTTCCAAGGCACACAACGCATCAAGTTGGGCGCGCTACGCACCAGTGGTGTGCTACGCATCAGGCCACAATTTTCAGTGTAATTTTACACGGGTGAGGCGCGTCAGGAGTGCGCGGCGCGTTGGGTGAGGCACGCTACGTGTTGGAGTTTATGCCCAGAACTTTGCCTGAAACACACTCAAACACCTCTTCTCATGCATCAAATCACAGGTAGGCTTTTATCCACGGCTCGTTCTTGGTTTTGAAAGATTTATTTAAAGAAATTATGCTATATTTGCCATGAAAAACCAAGTGTATAAACCCTCATTTTCCATTAGTTTGTTGTGAGAATTCAAATGCCAAGATTGCTGTAGGGTTTTCAAACATAAATGTTGCCAAGGTTTCCCCATTTCTTGTGTTTCCCACCCCCTATATTCACCAATATTTTCCCCAATAATTCCTCATAAAACCCTATATTATTCTCCCTCCAATCCTAACACCTCCCTTCTACTACAAACATATTTTTCCTACCCTACCTCATCCTAAACCCTAAAACTCAAAGATTTTCATGTCCCTTCCCTTCCCTAAACTCCTTGTTTTATTTCCATTGTCCCCATTTCCCTAATGTTTCACCTTTCCTAACAGTTCCCTTGTATATTTGTGTCCCCTTGGTCACAGCATTTTGAGAAAAAGAAAAAGCCTATAGTCAATTTTGCACACAGTTGCATATCAGCATATATATATTCGAGCCACCTTGCTTTTAAAGAACATGTCAGAGACCAAGTCAGCTTATGAGCAGGATTATGATAGTGATTCTACACCAGAGGTAACTATGCCAAGGAGGTATCACAAAGGTGGCAAAGGTGGTCGGCATGTCAGGGAGGAGCCTACTTCTTTGGCTCAATTGCAAGCTTGTCCACTTGCAATGGACTGTTTTCGGTATCAATCATGTTTTGAATACTGTGAGCGGATCTCACAAATCCAACATCATTGGGAACTAGTCCGTTTATTTGTTCTACATTTGCAGTATGGTCATGTAAACCTTGCCGGAGTGAATTTCACCTTGTCACCCAAGATTATTGCTCAGGCCACTGGGATACCAAATGTAGGGGAGGAATGGAGTAAATGCCAGCAGTTAGACAGATTCCACTATGAGCCATATATTAAGCCCGGATGTGTAAGACACTTGACTGCAGTTTTTCCTTTCAGATTCCTAAGGGATGAGTATGCACCATTGATGAAACTTATCATCTGATATTTCAGTTGTGAGGGCAGATTCTCACGTCTCTATGCGTACCATGTTCGTTTGTTGATGCATTTTACCAGGGTACGTATGATGAACATTCCATTTTTTATGTGTCACAACATAGAGAGGATGGTGCCTCTAGTACAAAGGAAGAGCCTAGCACATCAGCATAAGAGCATCTATCATCATGCATTGATCAAAATTGTAGTGATGCATCAGTTGGCATAGTAGGGCATTACTTGGGAAGATTTCATTTCCCGTGATTACTTTGCACCATTACAGCCACCTCCTGAGATAGTTCATGATGAGGGAGGACCTTCACACTAGCCAGACATTCCCGAGACTGAGCATATAAGTGCTCCTCCATATGTGACATATTAGTGAGGTCACAGGACATTATTTGCATCTACACGACGAGTACTATCTCCACCCGGGGTGGAAGGGGTCTCGTTGACTTCATCGGCACAGCGAGTGTTATCTCCACCTCGTGTGGAAGGGGCCTCGCTTTCGACAGCAGCACTGCAAGTAAAGGATAAGGGAAATAAGCCCAAGCATGAGGAGGGACCTTCTGGTGAGCCATCCGGGTTTGTTACTATTCATGATGAGACAACTTTAGAATCAGAGAAGACCTAATATCTGGTGAGCCATCCGGTTTTGTTACTATTCATGATGAGACAGCTTCAGAATCAGAGAAGACCCAATATATCAGGTATCTAGAGTAGCAGAATAAATAGCTTGAGGACCAGCACAGGATCATAGAGCTACAGAACATTCGTGAGAATCGCCAAGCATCCCAACATAGGCAAATTGAGTTCACCTCTCTAGAGCAACACGTAAATGAGGATGGAGAGGAAAATCTTGAGAGGGTCAACATCTACTTGGAGGAACGGCTGAAAAGGGCCGATAGAGATCATGCATTATTGAAACACATGGTTATGCATTACAAGGTCTGGAACCTGGTTTGCAAGGCGCGAATTAGGAGTCTTAAGGCAAAATTGAGGAAAATGGCCAAGAAGAAAAAACGACAAAAGGAGCTTGATCGTCTTCGGATTTTGGCTGAAGCCTCTTTGATTGAGCATAGTACTTGATTGGGGACCCCAGCCCAAATTTCAACAAGTTTGGGGAAAAGTTTGTCAATTTTGAAATTTTTTTGTAAAGACAGGTTTTTGGACTCAACGCGTAGTGCGCCGCGCGCTACCCTTAAAATTTGGAGGTCCAAATCATGAAAGGTTTGCATTTTTGGATTTGTCATGATGAAATACACCTACTCAGCCACTATCAAGGCATTTCATCAAGGTTTGGGTCCCTAAAAGGTCAAAAGACATGCAAAAAATGACCTCACTGCCCCTTTTTGGACACACAGGTAGCAGCCTTGGGAGAATGCACTTTTGGAGGGGCAAATGGACATCAAATTGGAAAATTCCACTTGGGTTGGAAAGTAGACATCCAGGCTTTCCAACAAGCCAACCTGAGCTCAATTTTAATGCCAGGAAGGACCCCAAAAGCAGGTGGAATGGCGCGCTACGCGTAGGGCTCAGGCGCACTACGCATCAGGATTTTTGTACAGTTTTCACCTTCCAGCTCAGGAACTCGGCCAATTTTGACCAGTTTTGACTTGTGATGGGATTTTTCACCCTCCTTGATGTAATTAATGGAACTTTATGTTGACATGACACTTATTTACCTATTCTAGATGATTCATTCATAAAATAGCAAAGATTTAATGAATGAATTGGTTTCCTAGCTTATAGAGGCAAGTTGTTTTGACTGCCTAGATTGTAGTGCTTCGTTGAGAATTGGTTGAAACAGCTCCTAGGATGATGAGCTCAACCCCTAGAGGCAAGGGAATGTGTTAGCTTGCCTATATTATGTATTTTCTTAGTCATTTTCAGGGTTGGACTCTTGGGAATAGCTTGATACACTACTGTACATATTTTATCTGCAATTTTGGCAAAGGATAGACCAGGGTTTTGCAGCACTATTTGGGATTCATGTGGCCATATGTGTTGATGGTGTGTTTGTCTCAGTACTTTTGAGTTGTGTATGTGTACCACTTTCCTGATTTAATCTTCTGCAATTAAACAAATGAAGTGTTAAGGTAGAGTCCATAATTTTGCTATGCTCTGCCTTTAAATTTGTTTAATTTTCCATGTTTTCTTCATTTTAAGGAGAATCCTTGAGACTTCCTTACTCTCCTTAGATCCTCACCTGTCAGGACTATTCATTCACTCACTTTAAAGGCATCAAAACAATCGCCTATCTTGCCCCAAGTAGACCTCTACAAAAGCTGTGCCTCATCCCCGCACCCAAAATTGCCTTTCCCTTGAATTCAACAAAACATCAAAAAAATAAATTCCATAATCCTTGTACTTCATACCTAGCCTAAAATTAGCCATCAATTCAGTCATCTCGAGCGTTTTTTATTACCTTTTTCCGAGATTGACCGGAGAGAGCCCTCTCCTGTCCTCGTAGGGCTAGCTACGAGGCTGAGCGTGGTTTGATGTGGCCTCGAGTTTTGCCTTCCTCAGCCTGAGGCAAATTCGAACGCTAGCACTAGGGAAGCTAAGAGAAAGGGTAGGGGTAGTCAAACTATGGTCAGTACATCCTTTTCCAACTCATCCATCGAGGGTGAAATTGGAAACATGCTGGAAGATTTAAAGAGTGAGATGCTGCAAACCCTTGCCTTACAAATGGACACTATACACATTAAGAGAAAGTAGGAGGAAGCAGAGAGAGCCTTGGATACCTTTTGTCCTAGATGCACCAGGAGGCATCCAAGGAATGAATGTCCATTGAATTCCATTGAAATTTGTTCATTTTGTGAAGAAAACCACTCCCCAGAAAATTGCCCTTCTTTTCCTGGACTCAAAGTTGTATATCAAGGAGTGGAAGGGGTCACTGAGAATATCTACTACATAAACCAAAGGAGACCTCATGAGTCTAGACCATACCAGCATGGCATGCAAGGGTCATCCCATGCATATTACAACCCCAACCAGACCACATCCATACCTTCTTGGTAAACCCCCGCTCTCCTTTCTAGTCTACACCTCCTCCTCGGTCCTTTGCATATCAATATCACTCCTAGCCAGCCAGTGAGTCATTTCAACCATATGCTTTGCCACAACCTTAGTGGAATGCACCACCCCAGGTGTGGAGGCCCCAATACAGCAATGCTTCAAATTTATTGCCTCCACCACCTACCCAACCACAGCTATTACACTTTGCTCCACCCAAGCAACCCCATATGCCTGCCCAACCAAATCCGAACCTGAACAACAGAAAGGCTCAACACGTATATAATGGAGAGACATCATATCCAGCTTATAATGTGGAAATCTAGGAGATTAACCTGATATCTAAGATAGTTCTCCCAGATAACCAACCTCCACCTCCACCTAGGGAGGTTGAGGAAGAAAGGGAGGAAAGCATTCTTAAAGTGAATCCACCATTTCTTGATAGATTAACCCAACCACTCTAGCCTACCCCAAAAGAGACTGAACTTCTGGGAGAATTGAAAAATCTTTGTAAAGATTCCACTTCTCCAAGCAATAAAAGATGTTTCTATTTATAATAAGTTGATTAAGGAGAAGTGCTTCAAGCATCCAGGGAGGTGAAGAAGAGATTCCCCTACCATTAATGTCATTGGACAGTTGTCCAACTTAATTCTAGGGCAAGTAATATGTCCAAAGTATTTGGACCTTGGAAGCCTTGTAGTAGATGTGTACATCAATGGCACCATTGTCCCACACACTTTTATCAATCTTGGGGCTGCCATTAATGTGATGACCAAGGAAACCATGATGAAGCTCAACCTCCAAGGTTCATTGAGGAAGACCACAACATTTCTGCAACTTGCAGACCACTCCACAGTGACCCCTGACGGGATTGTGGAGGATGTGATGGTCTCCATTGACTCTTGGGAATACCTTATAGATTTCCTAGTTCTCCAGCCTAAGGCTGAGCTTACTAGTTACCCTATCATCCTTGGGAGACCCTGGTTGGCCATTATCGATGCTTACATTAGCTGCAGAGATGGGAATATGAGCATCAAGAATGGGCATATGTCCAAGAAGTTAGTCCTATACCCTCCTGCTCAGCCATCTCTAGAGCACGATTTACCTTTATGGTTGGAGGAGGAGGAAGAAGATGAAGTTTATTCCACCCAACATTATACTTTAGAAACAACCATGGGAGGAGGACAACATGATGAAGATTATTTGATTGAACACCTACTACAATGTCCAACTCCCAGTACATTTCCCTTAGAAGATGTAGTAAAGGAAATCGAGAACAATCATCCAATGACCTATGCTTGGCTGATTCCAAACCCCTCCATGTTATGAAAACAGCTCAAGAAAAGATAGAAAAGATAGATCAATGCCTTAGAATTCAGCCTCTTCGAGGGGGAAACCTCCTTTACATTACATAAATGAAAAATTATTCGATGATACAAATGAAAATACATCCTTTCTATATATAGGAGTCTAAGAGATCATAACATAATCAGAGCCGACATAACAATAATAATGTAAAGGCACAATAATAACAATAGTGGGCTTCTATGGGGTACATTAGTAACAATATGGGCACTACATGGGTACATCAATATAATAAGTGGGTTTTACTAATAACAATAAGGGGTTACACTAGTAGTATAGGGGCCTAACATGCCCCTCTCCTTCAAAAAGTGTTGTCCTCAACGCTTGAGTAGTTCTTGATGCTTATGTATAAAATTCTTGTCCTCCCATGTGGAATCTTCAGCGGGTAAGTTCTTCCACTTGATGAGATACTCTAAAATTGATCGATTTCGTAGCTGTCGGGTTCTTGTTTCTGTGACTGCTCTAGGTTCCAATATGACTTTTCTTTCCATTTCAATATCTAGAAATATTGTTTGAATTGGGATCTTTTGCAACTTTTGAATAAGTGGCCATACTTCTTTGTCCTTCTCCCATTGATCCCTTGCTTCGTTTATCCAATATGTTTGGATAATATAAATATCACAAAATAATGCTTCCACATCCTCATCCTTGAAGAGTCTTCCCATTTGGTAAGGTCACCATTTCTTAAGTGCATGTAGTATTGCCAACATTTCCTTCTCATAAATATCTTGCTTGAGATGTAGCAGTAAAAATACCCAATCACCTTTCACTGCTTGAACCTTTTTCTTCTTGATATGTCCTTCTATCTATAAAGTTTGAGGAGTGGTAATTTCTTCCAATCCTTTACAAGATATGGTCGAATTTATTTCTTGATGCTCAATGTGATCTTTCACTTCTTGAACATTTTTCTTCTTGATATGTCCTTCTATCTTGACCATTTGAGGAGTGGTAATTTCGAACAATGAATTACAAGATATGGTTGGATTCATTTCTTCTTTCTCGATGTGATCTTTCACTTCTTGCACCTTTTTCTTCTTTATATGTCCTTCTATCTTGAGAGTTTGAGGAGTGGTAATTCCCGCTAATGCATTACAAGATATGGTCGGATTAATTTCTTCTTTATCTGGGCTTTGTTCCTGGAGTATATCCTCTTCTTTTGACCTTTCTTGCTCCTTTTCTTCTTCCTCTTCACAATCTATGTAGAATAATTTCTTCTCAGCACACTTATGACCTTTAGTGTATTTGCTATCACAACTGTAACAAAGCCCTTTTGCTCTTTTTTCTTCCAATTGTTGTGGTGTCAACCTTATAGGTTGTGGAAGACTAGCGGCGACAACACTTCCATCTTTATAGTTGTGAGTGGTATGCTTCTTGGTTGCCATAATTTTGCTTTCTATTTTTCTTGCTAATCTGAATGCCTTCTCTAATGAATCAGGTTCCCAAAGGCGAACATCATGTTGGATATTATCCTTTAAAGAACCTATGAACACATCAATCCTATGATCCTCTGGAATATCTTTTACCCTTATGTTCAATTTTTGGAATTCCTCAATGTGCTCCATTATTGAACCCTTTTGTTTGAGACTTATCAATTGGCTAAAAAAAGTGTTGCTTTTTGTATCCTCATAATGTGCTATCAATTCTTCCGTAAAATTGCCCAAGTGATAAATTGTTTACGAGAGCAAAGCCATTGATACCATACAAACTGATTTGGTTCCAAATATAAAGTTTTCCATACGTACATTTTGTGTGTTTTGCACATTATTGAGATTGAAGAATTGCTCCATCTGTAATATCCATGTGGCGGGATCCCTGCCATCAAACTTCCTCATATCGATTTTTGGAATATGGTGAGTCTTCGATCCAACATTAGAGTCTATGGAATCATGATTAACATTTCTTTTGTTCTCATCATGAGTTTCCTTTAGTACCCTTTCACCCTTAGTGACCATTTCTTGTAGCAACTTATTCATATTTATCTTCAATTCTTCCATCTTATCATCCATGCCATCAATTTTAGCATCCATGCCATTCACCTTAGCTTCCATGCCATCCATCTTAGCTTCTACACCTTTCTTTAAACAATCCATCTTAGCTTCTACACCCTTCTTTAAACCATCCATATTAGCTTCTACATCTTTCCTTAAACCATCCATCTTAGATTCTGTTGCTTTTTGTGCAAGTGACACTTGTTGCACTTGTTCTTGTAATTTTGATATATCATATAGCATTTCTTCTTCTTCTTCATGAGTCATGCTAGAGCTTTCAGGTTCCTTACTAGGTGTTTGCATTTTCTTTCCTTGGGGCATTAGTTACAGATAATATTTCTCTAATATTCCCTTTCAATTCCTTCAAAATAAATTTTCAAACCAAGCTTAAGCAAAAATTAAAGAAAATCTACAGACCTTTTTTCACTTTGTAGGAGCTCGATATTTCCTCTGATGTATCTTTGTACTTTCTAATTATCTAGTTCTGAGTTTGTGACCTGTAGTAGCCCTCTATGTCCTCTTTCCAATGCCACAAGTCTGACCCAAATTGGATTCTCCAAGGAAGAGTTATGTGAAATCTCCCACAGTGACTTGATTATAGACTAGTTCAGTAGAGCGAACTTGTACGATGTGCCACGAGTCACTGTTTCGGCCTTTGAATCTGAAAAACACTAAAAAAAAACTGCATTCCGTCCTCTTTCTGTACCTTCTTACGAAACTTCAATCCGATCCCCAGAGAGAAAGTTATGACGATTTTCCCCAGGTCACCTATTTTGAATGTAATTCAGGAGTCTGCATAAATACCAACTTCCTCAAATCATATCTCCGCAAATATCGCGCAAAAAGCTCTGAAATTCGGACCTAGGTTCAGCGCGATTTCTTCTCAAATGGGTTTTTTTTGCGTCTTTTGAAACGTCACAAAAAAACGTTATAGCGAAACTGCCACAATGACCTGTTTGGAGCAGCGAAACCCTAGAATCCAAAGCTCTAATACCAAATGTTATGAAACTAGCTCAAGAAAAGATAGAAAAGATAGATAAACGCCTTAGAATTCAGCCTCTTCAAGGGGGGAAACCTCCTTTACATTACATAAATGAACAATTATTCGATGATACAAATGAAAATACCTCCTTTCTATATATAGGAGTCTAAGGGATCATAACATAATCAGAGCCGACATAACAATAATAATGTAAGGGCACAATAATAACAATAGTGGGCTTCTATGGGGTACATTAGTAACAATATGGGCATTACATGGGTGCATCAATATAATAAGTGGGTTTTACTAATAACAATAAAGGGTTAAACTAGTAGTATAGGGGCCTAACACTCCATGTCAAAACCATAGAATTTGGCCCTAAGAGAACCTTGAAAATCAATCCATCTATTTCTTCTCTGCAAGAAGAGAAGTTATGGAACATGATAAAGAAACATCTAGATACCTTCGCTTGGAGTTATAAAGAAATGAAGGAGTGCTCCCCTGAGTGTGTACTCAGCACATATACATCAAAAAAGGTTGCAAGCCAGTTTGACTACCCCTAAGGACGATGAATCCATCTCTTAAAGATATAGTCAAAGAATAACTGCAAAAACTGCTAGATATAGGATTCATTTACCCTATCTCCAACAGTGAGTGGGCCTCTCCTTAGGTTTTAGTTCCAAATAAAAATGGTGAGTGGAGGATTTGTGTCGATTACAGGGAGTTGAACAAAGCCACAAAGAAGGACCATTTTCCTCTACCTTTCATTGAGAAAGTGCTAGATGGCATGGCAGGGAAAAAGTTTTTCTCTTTCCTAGATGGATTCAATGGGTACAACCAAATCCAAATTAGCACGAAAGACCAAGATAAAACTACCTTCACTTGTCCTTAGGGTACTATTTCCTATAGGGTCCTTCCTTTTGGCCTATGCAATGCTCCTGTCACTTTCTAGAGAGTAGTCCTGAGTATTTTTTCTAAATTAGTCCATGATGTGGTAGAAATTTATATGGATGATTTTACACCTTATTGTTGTGATTTTCAAGAGGCTCTGTCCAACCTAGGCAAAGTACTGTACAAATGCATTGAAATGAACTTGTCTCTTAGTACCAAAAAATCTGAATTCTTGATGATTGCAGGGACCGTGTTAGGTCATTCAATATCTTAGCAAGGACTACAGGTAGACCCAAACAAAATAGTTATCATCCAAAGGGTCCCACCTCCTCAAAAGCAGAGAGATGTCAGAAGTTTCCTAGGGTTAGACGGATACTATCGAAGGTTCATAAAGGACTTTAGCAAGCTATTCTATCCTTTATTTAGTTTGCTGGCCAAGGACTCTGAGTTTATATGGTCAAAAAGTTGTTAAAAGGCCTCAAACACCCTAAAGAACAAGTTAACCACTGCACCAATTCTCCAAGGCCCAAATTTTTCCCTTCCTCTTCATATTCATGCTGATGCCTCACACAAAGCCATAGGAGTAGCCCTAGGTCAAATAGATGACCGAAACAGAACTCCTGGATGTTGTGCATTCATTGAACAAATTTAGGCATTATATTATAGGCTATCAAACATTTGTACATACTAACCATGCTACAATCAAATATTTAATGAACAAACTAGATGTGAATGCTTGGATTATAAGATGGTTATTTTTATTACAAGAGTTTGATATAATTATTGTTGATAAGTCTGGTAAGGAAAAAAAATTTGCAGACATTTTTTCCAGATTAAATTTTCCTATAGGTGAAGAAGGAATGGTTGATGACCAGTTACTGGATGAGAACTTATTTTCTATTTTAGTTCTCTCTCCCTAGTTTGATGATATAGAAAACTATTTGGTATCTACACAGTTCCCACCGAACTTGTCCTCTAAAGAGAAAAGCAAGATAGTAAGGAAGAGTGCCCCCTTCACTTAGATTGGGGGAAATCTCTTCAAACTTGGCGGATATCAAATCTTGAGAATGTGTGTCAAGGAGGAGTGTTAGGTCCCTATAATACTAGTGATTACCCCATTAATATTGCAGTTGTATCCCTTATTAATATTGTTGTGTCCCTATTGTCCCCATATTTTTATTATTGTGCCCCATAGAATCCCTCTATTGTTATTTTTGTGGCTTTATATTATTATTGTTAGGTCGGCTCGGTTATATTGTGCCTCCTTAAACTCCTATATATAGAAAGGAGGTTTTGTCATTTGAATCATCCAAGAATTTCTCATTTGTGTAATGTGAAGGAGGTTGCCCCGTCGAGGAGGCTGAATTCTAAGTCGTTGATCTCTCTTTTCTATCTTTTTGTGAGCTGGTTTCAAATATGAATAAGTTGCTATAAGAAATGGTCACTAATGGTGAAAGGGTAGTAAAGAAAACTCATGATGAGAACAAAAGAAATGTTAATCATGATTCCATAGATTCTAATGTTCGATCGAAGACACACCATATTCCAAAAATCGATATGAGGAAGTTTGATGGCAAGGATCCTGCAACATGGATATTATAGATGGAGCAATTTTTCGATCTCAATAATGTGCAAAACACACAAAAGGTATGTATTGTAACTTTATATTTGGAACTAAATCAGTTTGTATGGTATCAATGGCTTTTCTCTCATAAACAAATTATCACTTGGGCAATTTTTACGGAAGAATTGACAACACATTATGAGGATACGAAAAGAAACACTTTTTTTAGCCAATTGATAAGTCTCAAACAAAAGGGTTCAATAATGGAGCTCATTGAGGAGTTCCAAAAATTGAACATAAGGGTAAAAAAATATTCCAGAGGAGCATATGATTGATGTGTTCATAGAGAATTTAAAGGATAATATCCAACATGATGTTCTCCTTTGGGAACATGATTCATTAGAGAAGGCATTCAAGTTAGCAAGAAAAATGGAAAGCAAAATTATGGCAACCAGGAAGCATACCAGTCACAACTATAAAGATGGAAGTGTTGTTACCCCTAGCCTTCCACAACCTATAAGGTTAGAACCACGAAAAATGGAAGAAAAAATAGCAAAAGGGCTTTGATACAGTTGTGATAGAAAATACACTAAAGGTCATAAGTGTGCTGAGAAGAAATTATTCTACATAGATTGTGAAGAGGAAGAAGAAAAGGAGCAAGAAAGGTAAAAATAAGAGGATATACTCCAGTAACAAAGCCTAGATAAAGAAGAAATGAATCCAACCATATCTTGTAATGCATTGGCTGGAATTACCACTCAAACCATCAAGATAGAAGGACAAATCAAGAATAAAATGGTAATAGTGTTGATTGATTCAGGAAGCACCCACAATTTTATTCATTGTAAGGTAGCAAAAGAATTGAATTGCTTCCTATATCCAACACCAGAGTGTCAAGTGATGGTTGCAAATGGAGGAACGATAAATTTCTCTGGAAAGTGCCATAATATCAAGCTATCTATGGGAGAATATGTATTGACTAGCCCAATGCTTTCCTTTCCAATGGGAGGTGCGGAGGTTGTACTAGGAGTCCAATGGCTACAATCCTTGGGTACAATAGCTTTTAATTTTCAAGAAATTTTCATGAAATTTTATAAAGAAGGAAAGGAAGTTGAATTAAGGGGTATTGTAGGGAAACCAGGCAAGATAATAATCTCTAACGGTATGAAAAAGCTTCTAAAAACGTAACAAAGAGGTGTAATTGCACAATTATGTTCGCTAGATGTTTCCACATTAGAATCATCTATTTCTCCAGATCTCCAAAAATTCTTGGACAATCATTCCAAGGTATTTGAGACTCCTAAAGGTATCCCACCTATTCTTGATCATGATCATGCTATTCATTTGATTCCAGGAAGTGTTCCTCCAAACATCAGGCTGTACAGATATCCTATGCCCAAAAGAGTGAAATTGAACGTATGGTTGTAGAAATGCTAGAGGTTGGTATAATTCAACCTAGTCAAAGTTCTTTCTCTAGTCCAGTAGTATTGGTACACAAGAAGGATGGATCACGGCACATGTGTTCGAATTATAGGGAGCTCAACAAGCTCACTATTAAAGATAAGTTTCCCATTCCTGTCATTGATGAATTACTGGATGAATTGCATGGATCAATTTACTTCATCAAGTTGGATCTTCGTTCAGGATATCATCAAATCAGAATGAAGACTAAAGACATTCCAAAAACATCATTTAGACCTCATGAGGGCCATTATGAATTTTTGGTCATGCCTTTTGGCCTTACCAATGCACCTTCTACATTTCAAGGTTTGATGAATTCCATTTTCAAACCCTTCCTTAGAAAATTTGTGTTAGTATTTTTTGATGATATACTAATCTACAAGAAGTCTTGGAAGGATCATGTTGAACATGTTAATAGGGTGGTACAACTATTGGAGGAGAAACAATTATATGCAAAAAGATCCAAATGTTTCTTTGGAGTACATCCATAAAGTATCTGCGAGGATTTCTCAAGTTGACAGGTTATTATTGCAAGTTTGTTAAGAATTATGGGAGAATAGCAACACCTCTAACAACATTATTGAAGAAAGATGCATTTTCATGGACTCCAGAAGCAACAAAGGCCTTTGAACATCTTAAAGAGGCAATGTGCCAAGCACTAGTCTTAGCTACAACGGACTTCACAAAAACCTTTATTGTCAAATGTGATGCTTCAGGAAATGGAATTGGTGCCGTTTTAATGCAATATGAAAGACCCATCGCTTTTGAAAGTCATCCAATCAAGGGAAAGTTTTTACACAAAGCTATTTATGAGAGTGAAATGTTGGCAATACTACATGCACTTAAGAAATGGCAACCCCACCTAATGGGAAGATACTTCAAGGTAAAAAGGGATCATGATAGCTTTAAATACTTTTTAGAACAAAGATTATCCTCTGAAGAGCAACAAAAGTGGGTCACAAGGATGTTGGGTTAGGACTTTGAAATCATCTACAAAATAGGGAAGCAAAATGTGGTGGCAGATGCACTCTTACGAAAGGATGAGGATGTGGAAGCATTATTGTGCACCATTTCTATTATCGAACCAGATTAGATAAACGAAGCAAGGGAGGAAGGGAAGAATGATGAATAAGTGTGGACACTTATTCAAAAGTTACAACAAGATTCCAGTACATCTGATACATTTAGCTGGCAAAATGATTCATTATGGTACAAAGATCGCTTATACCTCTGCAAGAATTCGCAACTCAAACAAAATATTCTTATGAATTGCACACTTCTCCCTTAGGTGGGCACTCAGGATTTTTAAAAACTTACCACAGGGTTAAGAAGGAATTTTTTTGCGATGGCCTTAAATCAGATATTCAAAAGTTTGTGGCGGAATGTTTGGTTTTCCAATAAGATAAATTTGAAACAATTAAGACCTCAGGTCTATTACAACCTTTATCCATTCCAAGCCAACGTTGGGAGGAGCTTTCAATGGATTTTATCACAGGTTTACCCAAGCATGAGGGAAAGAGTGTCATCATGGTGGTAGTTGACAGACTTACCAAGTATGCACACTTTGTGCATTATCACATCCATTTAAAGTTAGTACAGTTTCTACTGCATTTATGGAAACAATTCAAAAGCTACATGGAAACCCAAATATTATTGTAAGTGACAGAGATCCCATTTTCACTGGAATTTTTTGGACAGAATTATTTTCTTGTCTTGGTACTCAATTAGCTCATAGCTCATCTTATCATCCTTAATCTGATGGGAAAACTGAGATAGTAAACCAATGTTTGGAAGGATGTCTTCGTTGCTTTGTATCTGATAAACAGACACAATGGGTCAAATGGTTGCCTCTGGCTGAATGGTGGTATAACACTTCCTTCCATACAACAACAAAAATGACCCCATTTATCGAACTTTATGAATATCAGCCACCATCAATCACATCATATTTAAGACAAAATTCTAAGGTTCAAGCAGTGGAACATCACATAGAACATCAACAACAAGTCCTCCAACTCTTAAAGGATAACCTCATGTTGGCACAGAATAGAATGAAACAACAGGAAGATCAACATCGCAACGAAAGAAGTTTTGATGTAGATGATTTGGTATTCCTACGACTACAATCATATAAACAAATGTCCCTAAAGCAAGCTAAAAAGGATAATAAATTATCACCAAAGTATTATGGTCCGTACAAGGTGTTGCAAAAGATTGGTATAATGACATACAAATTGGAGCTTCCTGTAGCGTCTCGAGTGGATCCACTTTTCGATGTTTCATGTTTAAAGAACGTTATAAGCGACAAGCTCCTAGTTTAAACAATATTGCCAAAACTTGATGAGGAAGGAAAAATTATATTGGATCCAGAAGCAGTCATAGAAACAAGAACTCGACAACTACATAATCGATCAATTTCAGAGTATCTCATCAAGTGGAAGAACTTATCTACTGAAGATTCCACTTGGGAGGATAAGAATTTTATACAAAAGCATCCAAAACTACTAATGCATTGAGGACAACACTTTTTTGAAGGAGAGGGGCATGCTAGGTCCCTATAATACTAGTGATTACCCCATTACTATTGTAGTTGTATCCCTTATTAATATTGTTGTGCCCCTATTGTCCCCATATTTTTATTATTGTGCCCCATAGAATCCCTCTATTGTTATTTTTGTGGCTTTATATTATTATTGTTAGGTCGGTTCGGTTATATTGTGACTCCTTAGACTCCTATATATAGAAAGGAGGTTTTGTCATTTGAATCATCCAAGAATTGTTCATTTTTGTAATGTAAAGGAGGTTGCCCCCTCGAAGAGGCTAAATTCTAAGCTGTTGATCTCTCTTTTCTATCTTTTTGTGAGCTAGTTTCATAACAACGAGGAAGTCTTTGACATCCTTTTGACCTATCATGGTGGGCATTGTAAAAGTCACTTTGCAGCAAAGATGATAGCATTCAAAGTGTTACAAGCAGGCTATTATTTGCCCATTCTTCATAAGGATTTGAAAATATATACTATTTAGTGTGATTGGTACGAAATGATGCGAAGGCCTACTCCAAGAGATGAAATGCCTCTGCAACCTCAGGTGACTTTTGAGCCATTTGACAAGTGGTGCATGGACTTCATTAGACTTATTGACCCTCCTTCCAAACAAAAACAATACATCATTGTGTGCACTGACTATCTGACTAAGTGGGCTGAAACCAAGGTAATTGAGGTAGCAATAGAAGAGAAGGTAGTTGAGTTCCGGAGGGAGAATGTATTTTACAAATTTGGGTACCCTGGAGAGCTGGTCACAAACAAAGGCAACCATTTTACCTCCAACATGATTGAATACTTACTCAACCATCACAATATAAAGCATAAAACCTCCACTCCCTATCATCCACAAGCTAATTGACAAGTGGAGGTGACCCATAGAGTGCTGGAGGGCATCTTGACCAATGTGGTAAGCAAAAACAGGAAGGATTGGACAGATGGACTAGTTGATGCCACATGGGCCTATAATACCACCAGGAAGACCACCACTCTATTCACACCATATGAGTTGGTCTATAGGAAAAAGTCCCTACTGTCCATTGAGTTTGAGTATAACACATTAAGGATGTATACCCAACTAGATCTAGATCTTAGCAATGCACAAAAAGAGAGATTGCTCCAGTTGAATGGTTCAAATGAGTTTAGAATGCAAACCCTCCTACATACATAGGTAATTCAACTTCAGTGGAAGATCTGGCATGATAAGAACATCAAGGAAAAGCATTTTCAAGAAGGTGATTGGGCTTTGTTATATGATTCTAGGTATAAAGAATTCAAGGACAAGTTAAGGACAAGATGGGTAAGACCTTATGTTGTAGAAAGATGCCATGATAATTATTCAGTATAGATTAGAACCATATATGAAGAGGCCATTCCTTTACTTTTTAATGGACACCGATTGAAAATTTAGAAGAGACCATTATCAAAACAATAGTTCGTTGATGGTATCAATAAAATAGTGATGGTAGTGGAGAAAGTTTCAGCTCCTAACTCATCAAATCACTGAGAGAAAAAAGAAAAAAGAAAAAAAATAAGAACTTAGGTGAAAACCTCCATGAAGCATCTAAGTCCCACTATCAGGTTGAAAACCTCTTTGGGCGGCCCAATGGTGTCAATAAAAAGAAAAAGGAGAAACAAATGAGAATAAAAAAAATCCCTGGGTAAAAATCTCTCTTGAGGCACTTAGGGAAAATAGCTATGATGAAAACCTCTTAGAGGAAACCTATCTATTTTCAAAAAAAAAAAAATAGAACAATCATGAAAGTTTTTATTTTGCAAGTCAGCAAGAAGGATGATCAGAGAGCAAAGGTGGATCACAAAGAAACCTATTTCACTCGCATTTTTATTTTTCCACTCATTTTCATTCATCACTCTACCATTTCTTTCATTTTTTCCACTAATTTTCTTGAATTTACAAGGGGATTGTGTTTTCTACAAGATCCCCTTAAAACCTACAGGATGATCCTATGGGAATCACAGTGACCCAAAAATCCTACAGGAAGTGACCTTAGGGAAAAAAAAAAAAATTGCCTTCTATGTCAATAAAATAGCATCCCTACATCATCATTCCATTACCATACATATGCCCACCTTCATCACCGCTGCATTCACCCCTAAAAATTATCAATTTCAAAAAAAAAATAAAAAAAATCATAGTCTTTGAAAAAGAGAGAAACATAGAGCAATAGGGAGCATCACCTGAGTATTCCTCATTTTACACACTCCTATTCTCCCTCTCCATCCATGTCACCATCCTGAAAATCCCAGCAAAGTATATGTCAATTAAGAGTTTTGACGAAGAAGTAGCTACAGGACATCTTGTAGGAAATCTTGTAGCAGCCTACCCCACAGAATACAAATCATGCGAACATCAAGGTTCAAGAACAATGATCCAAGAGTAGAAGGAATTCCAAAGAAGTAGCAACACCATCATGTTCAACACCAGGTATGTGCACCACAAAAGAATCATTAGAGAACAACAAAAAGGGGAAGAAGAATAGCATGCAACCAATACACATAGCAAGCACCTTCGGTCTCCAACATCTGCAACAAGGTATTAGAACCACAGGTAAGTATCCCGCTCACTCTCTCATGTGAATAATGTAGTCAAAAGATGTAAAGGTTATGAGTAAGTTGGTTTATAAGCCAAAGGTGGCTAGTTAACTTGGCCACCTTCAATCAGTCAACAAAGATCAAACAATTTGTCCTCTCACACGTGGCAGTAGTGAACTCAAAAATGGAAAGGAGAAGTGAAAAAGTAGTTAAGGCTATGGAAGCATGAAGTGGGAGTTGATTACAAGGAGTGGGGAATAATGAGGTGGTAGTGGGGACCAACAGTCCAAAAATGGAAACCGTACCTCAGCTTCCAGCACACCACCTCACCCCAAATGACCATACGAGGAAATAATCACCATCCCCATGCATTCATGCATTCATTTCCTTGAGGCTCACTCTCACAATTCAGTCTCATAACCAAGCAAGCTACAACAAAGAAGACACCATTGTTTTTCTACACAGGAATTCCTACAGGATTGCACAGGAAATCCTACAGGATTGCAGAGGAAACCTACAGGATTGGACGCAAGATTCCTACAAGATACACATAGATAGTCTGTAGGATAGGCCGAGAGGATTTTCAGAGGGGAAAACATGGGGGTTGGCCACAACAAACACTATGAAGAGGTAGGTTGTATAATTACATCCCTATTTCCAAGTAAATTGAACAAAAAATCCTCTAGTTTGAGTGAATTTGGGAGCTGTGCAAGAGAATTATCCACACAGTCATCTCAGTTTTTACTTCTGCATTTGAAAATTGTATCAACCATCTCATCTCCTCAAACCTCACCAACCAAGATGTCAGGAGGGTTTAATAGAAGGGAGCCCATTAACACTTTGAGAATCCAACAACATCCTCAGGTACTAGAAATCTTCACAAGCCATAATTGGATAGGATTTTTCGACAAATTAAGGGGGTATGATGATGAGGTGGCTTGAGATTTTTCTCTCTCCCTAATTCCACTTACCAGAGTCCATGCCACTATTGTGGTAAGAGGCCTCTCCATATTGCTCACCCTTAAACTCATCAAAAGAGTTACCACACTTCCCCTAGGAGTACCATCGAGGAGGGAAGACAAAGGAGATAGCCATATTGCCGAAAGGAAATTATTTTAGAAGGTGAGGAACCCATTGAGGACAAAAATGGAGTAAGGAGAGCAAGTCTACCATATCCTGGAATGATATGAGCTACCGACTTATCAAATAAATGTCATGTGAGAGTAGGTACAATGTGGTCTACGGCTATCATTTTAGGCTTCCTGAAGAGTTAAGATTTGGAGCAGAAACACCCTCTCACCATAGGTTCAGCATACCATACTTCCTACTGCAATCACTAATAGACACAAGCATCAAGGTGCAATAGGGAAATTCCAAATAGTTAGCTCACCATGGGTTAATTAGAATCCTCATAGAAAATGCCCTCCAAAACCTCATAATTCCTCTACAATGGTCATTTTTTAGAGACATGCAGGAAGAGGAAGACATCAAAGCTCTCACACATGATGTTATTCCTATTGTCAGTGGAAAGGATGAGGAAGAGACTGAAGAAGAGGAAGAATAAGTAGAGCAAGAAGAAGAAGCAACATAAGGAGATGAAGATGAGATGGATGAAGAAGAAGATGAAAAAGAAGAAAATGAGGAAGATGAATAAGAAGAGGAGAAAGATAAGTTGTATGATGAAGAAACATAGGGGGATTTTAAGGAGGAAATTGATAAAGAAGATGAGGATCTACTAGAGGAAGAAGAAAGCAAAGACAGAGGAAAAGAAACCAATGGGAAAGAGGGGATAGAAGACAAGGAGGAGCCACCTAGGGTGTCTCTAGAACCCACTAAGAGAGAGGCAACAACTACCCTCATTGCTCTTAGCACCCTCGTCAAGCAAAAAGGCACAAAAGATAGAGGTAGACCCCATTATATTTCAAGACAAGGAAAAGCACAAGAATAAGGAAAGGGAAACCCAAAACACCAACCAAAATTCCCACTGTGATTGAGGACTCACCTAAACAACAAGAGAAAATGCCTTCTCCTAAGTCTCCCATCACCTATGTGAGAAGGCCTATGACTAGATCCACCTCCTCCAAGGGAAAAAAAATCCTACCTATCGCCTAAGTGAGAAGGCTTATGACTAGATCCACCTCCTCCAAGGGAAAAAAATCCTACAGGATACACAACATGATATATAGGGAGTGGAAGCAGTCCTACAAGATACTCTGTTGAACCTACATGAGACGCAAAAATTGGAAAAGGAGGTAGGCCAATAGCAAGAAACTAAAGAAGGGGACCCAAAGTCAAAAGGACCTAGCCCCCAACCTATCGTTGACTCCCACTATAATTTTATTGAAGGCGGCAGGGTAATTCCTAAAAAAACTTATATTCCCTTGTTCTTCAAGCTTGAGAAGGAGAGAGCTGGAACTCATTGATGGATGCAGATTGCCAAGTCCAAGGGGGTGGAAGACATGTGTCACATGGAGGAGAAGCTTAAGGATATGGGTAGAGAGCTAAGTAGCTTAGAGACAGAGAGGCCATAATGAAAAATCAACTAGAAATAGAAAATGCATGGTTGAGGGGCAACTGCAAGAAAGAGAGAATCAATTGGCATGTGTTGGAAGCAATCCAATGTAGGATGCCAACTAAGTCCTATACCCTATACCTCAAGGAACAATGGCTATAGTTCCAGATCAAGACCCTAGCAGAGAGAGGAACCATGCCATTTCCGGACTATATGTAGTTCATTGATCTTTGTGATTAGAGTACACTAGAAGATATGGCCAAGATGTCTGAGATTTTATTCGTACAACATCGCCTTAACAGACATAAATGTATGGGACCCTAATGCCAAGCTATGAGGTTTACAGTTGATGGCTTTGGCATCATGGATGAACGAAGAAGAATCAAGGGTTGCAGAGATGAACAAGATATTGGAAATAGAGAAAATTGAACCTCTTGTGACCAGAGCTGAATATTAAGATCCCATGGCCCTCATCAATACCCATAATTTGATTATAAATGATCCTCAACTTGCACTTAGGTATCTTGCTGCCCAAGAGCAAGAAATTTCACATTTTGAGAACATGTTTAGGTTGTTACGGGATGATAGCATACATGCTTGTCTGAGGAGATGGAACACGTTGCCATACAACTTAAAGATAAGAGTGTACCACTCTCCTCAAAGACTGAGAGAAGAACTAAAGGGGACACCCATGTACAAGCAATCTATCCAAAGGATGAAAGTTAGTTGGATTGGCTTGAAACTTAGTCCACCACTACTCTTAGGAAAGCTAGAAGGAAGAAAGGAAGAAGAAGAAAAGAGGCAATGGGAGGAGGTAGAAAAGAAAGCAATCTTTTATGAACAAGAAGAGGAAACCACAATAGAGGCATGGGATGTCAGGGAGGTCACTAGAGCTATGAAGGATATGGATATTGATTGAGTTGCTCACAGGATGAGAAACACTTTTGGTAGGGGAGTGATGATAAGCCTCATCATTGGGCAATTATACGGGCCTTAATTCACCTCCTAGCTTAGTCAAACCAACTTTTCTCACAACTTATTACATGTTTTTATTATATTTTATTTATGAGATGAGTTAGATTTGGATATTATGCTTAATGGACTAATATGCATTGAATGCAGGATTGAAGGAGAAAATCAAGGAATTATGGCAAATACTAAGGTTAAAACTCGAATGGGACAAGGGAGAGGGATTGTAGGAGGTGAATCCTCCTCATTTACTTCTCCCCCATTTGAATATTCCTCCATCCATCACACGATCTCGAAGTGAAAGCAGGAAAGCCATGAGGATTAGAAGGAAATCAAGAAAGTGAGAGACAAAGAGCCAATTTATCTTGAGTTTGGGAGCCGAGCATCCCTAATTTTAAGGAAGTTGTTGGGGACTTTAGTTGTATAAGTAGAGAAGCCTAGAGACTCATTAGGATTCAAATTTTTGTTGTAAAACTCTAAGCTATTTCCGAGCTCTAGACTTGTGAAAGTTTTATTGATGTCATTTTTTGTTTTGGTAATAAGAATGAGTTTTGTTTTGAGATATCACTGAGTTAACTCAAAGGGCTTAATCTCTTGGTTTATGGCCCAACCTTAGTAGCCAAGGCTCCTCTTTCTTGTATCTATATGTTTACATTGGTCTCATAGATTTATTATTAATTTTCCTTTAGATGTATTTTCATTGCAAGTAGTGTAGATTGGATTTGTTATTTATTAGTTTACTTCCATTTGTGCCTTACTTCAGTACCAAGTTAGCAAGGATAAAAGTAGTACCGCAAGGCTATCAGTAGGTGTCTTGGCTACATTTCCTCCCTTTGGGATCATGATTTGAGGAAGCGACCCTTATGCAGCCCCAGAAACATATATTTCTATTTCTTGCATGAGCTTTACAGTTTACTGTATTTAAGTTAGCATTTGATCAATTTTTCAAAGTAGGATTTCATTACCATCTCTTCTATATTCACTCTTGTAGTAGATCTCATCCATGCTCTCATTCCTTTCAACAACTTTCCTCATGCATAATGTAGGCAGTTAGTTCATTAATTCTTCTTTTCTAGCTTATGGGAATGCTTCTTGTTTACATAGCATTTTGGAAATTATACATGTTTTATGCAAAGAAGGTGCTTTAGGAGTATAAAAAGACTTCATAGCCAGCAACTACCTTCCACTTCATCCACTATAGTCATTCCTTGTATTCACCACTGCCTTCACTAGTTTTCATCATTTTACATAGAAATTCTTCCAAGCACATTGAGTGAATCCAACCATCCTCTATCCTTGTTGTTGACTTCTACGTGATCCTAGATATTTGTGCACTTCATTCCACCCATCTACCACCTTCCCTAAGCCTTCCATCACCTCCAACACCTTCCATTTTTCTGTCAGCTGTATCTTGTAGTTTCCTAGTACATCTTGTAGGTTTTCTTGAGATGCCTGTTTTGAGGCCGAATTGCGGGAAAACCTCTAGGAAGTGACCAAAGGTATCCCAAGGGTCTCCCACACCATCCAACCATCTCCTAGCCCTTCCTTCCATCCTCCAAAATCCTTAATTTACCTGCCACATCATCAAAAGAAATTACTTTGCATACTTGATTTTGCATGAAAATACAAAAAGACAAAAATAGATTTATTTCAGTCCCTTTACTTGCACATTAGTGATGTTTGGTGCTTCTTAATTCCATGCTTAGATAGTATCATTTGGTTCATGTTAATTTATCATTATTGCAAAGCATAGTTTCTTAGCAGTTAATTAGGAAATGGTGTGATTTAGCATTGAGTTTCAGTCTTTTTCATTATTGCAGTAGAGTAGCTCTCCATTAGAGTAGATTTCCCTTTTTTCCATCAAGAGGCCAAGCTCCTTCTGACTCCATAGAAGTATGGCTTGAAAACCCAAATGGTCTCTTACCAGCTGGACCGTGAAAAAAGGCAGAACCATCACTCTTACTTGTGTATACAACATTGTCACGTCCAAGTTTGTACGAACATGGGGTTGATAAAGTAAAGCTTGTAGCCTAAGAGTTGCAGCATTCTTGTTGCGATACTGGCACTCATCACATTGCATGACCAAATTTTGTGTAGCTTGCTTGGATGCATCCTTTATTTTCTTTTCTTCTGAGCATCCCGCAGCCTTACTAGTTCTGATATCCATGTCTAATGTGGCACGCCACTCTGTTGGCCATCACTTGATTACCTCGTCTATATCTATATCTGTGACCAAATATGGCAAGTCATGCCATTTCTGCTGCAGTTTCTTTTGTGCCTGAATGTAAACTCAATGGAAGTTAGTCTTGAACGTGACATAAGCTAGCAACTGCATGTACAATGTAGTGTTGGCATTATGATTCTGGTATGGCTTTATGATACATATGTTGTACTTGATGGCAACCCACTCACCTCAGATGATAAATTATAGTGCAGAAAACTTCACGCACTTATATGCAGAGAAAAGCTTATTCTATGTAGAGAAAAGTTCACGCACTTATATGCAGAGAAACGTTTATTTCATGTAGAGAAAAGTTCACGGAATTTTATGCAGAGAAAAGTTTATTTCATGTAGAGAAAAGTTCACGCACTTTTATGCAGAGAAAAGTTTATTTCATGAAGAGAAAAAGTTCACGCACTTTCATGCAAGGAAAAGCACGTATATGTTGGAGAACTTACCTTTGGTCCATGGTAGTTAGTCCTTGGTATTTGAACCTATGAGGAAAAGTGCGTATATGTTGGAGAACTTACCTTTGGTCCATGGTAGTTAGTCCTTGGTATTTGAACCTATGAGGAAAAGCGCGTATATGTTGGAGAACTTACCTTTGGTCCATGGTAGTTAGTCCTTGGTATTTGAACCTATGGTTTTGGAGCATGGTACCTCGTCAAAAGTGTGTATATGTTGGAGAACTTACCTTTGGTCCATGGTGGTTAGTGCTTGGTATTATTGAGCCCCATGTTTTTGGGCCCCTTGTATTGGTTATCTATGGTATTGATCCATGATTTTAGGAAGAACCCTGCCTATGTAAAGCAAAGGAGATCACTTGGCTAATTCATCCTTGCAATTGAATATCTTAAGATCTGAAATATTGGGTTATTGTTTTGAAAGTTTGATCTATGAAAGTGAAGTTGATAGCGAATCTGTGAAGGGTGATCTCTCGAGTGCTGCAGCTGCGGAAGTGTGGAGGTGCCACAGAAGGCACAGTGCGGAGGTGCCACAGAAGGCGCAATGCGGAGACGCCACAAAGGCGCCACAGAAGGCGCAGTGTAGAGGCACCACAGAAGGCGCAGTGCGGAGGCGCCACAGAAGGCGCAGTGCAGAGGCGCCACAGAAGGCGCAGTGCGGAGACGGCATAGAGGCGCCACAGAAGGCGCAGTGCGGAGGCGCCACAGAAGGCGCAGGTGCGGTGGTCGCGGCGCCACAGAAGGCGCAGGTGCGGAGGTAGTACAGATATCCGCAGATCTATACCAGTGAAGTTGCGATCCCTGCTTAAATTTTGTTTTAACTGCCTTTGACTATTCTGCAGGGTTTTGGGTGCATAATTAATGTTTGGTTACTGGTATTGAGTTCAGATAACAGAGTGATTAATGAGTTATCTTTATGTACTAGATCTGGTTGATAGCTCTCATAATATCATTATATATGTATGGATCTATTGATTGGGTGATTCAGAAGGTTGTTTGATTATGAGCTTCAATGTTGTTGTTGGGTCCAGTATGAAAATTGGATGAAAAGTGGCCTTTCAGATTATGTGTTGTGCTTCAGTGTATCCAATCTGAAAATTGATGAAACGTGGTACCTGGAGGAGAGAAGATTGTAGGCCAGCGCCTATGTACTAGTATCTAAGCTAGTACAAAAGCTAAGGGAGATCTTTGGAGCATTGTAGCAGGTAGCAGCCTGCGTACTAGTAAATGGATCGGCTAGTACAAGAGCAAAGGGGGTTGTAGCTCCCGTACTGGTATAAGATTGCACCAGTACAAATATTGTAAAAGGATTTTCTTATTAAGAAGAAGATTGAGATGACTTGCAGCAGGTGGTTTTCCTCCCGCATTGGGTTTCCACCCTATATCATGGTGTTCATGTGTGTGCCTTATGTGTGATGATCTATTCTCTATTACGGCATCTGTTATCTGATAATATGGTTGATAATGTTCTAATGCACTCATTAAAGATCAATTAACTTAATCATAAGAAGTTGTGGAAGTAGCATATATGAATCTCATTATGGAAATGAAAAAGTTTTATTAATGTGATAATACTGATTCAACCCCCCTCTCAGTATTATTTCCAACATGTAGGGGACAACCTTGGACACTGGTTGATGGCCATGCAGAAGCTTCATTCCATCAACACCAAGAATATTTTCATTTTTGTGACCCACGCAGGGTCCTTTGTGGCCCATAGGAAGGCGAGCTATGCGGCTTCTGGCAA
Organism: Pinus tabuliformis; assembly: GCA_031772625.1. Lineage (NCBI taxonomy): Eukaryota > Viridiplantae > Streptophyta > Pinopsida > Pinales > Pinaceae > Pinus > Pinus tabuliformis. The sequence continues at coordinate 1,185,973,340 of CM062816.1, read as the reverse complement.
TCCTTCTTTCAATGGAGGAAATTGGCTATACTTTGGCAGCTCCCATGCTTGCCCCCCAACATAGGTGTATTGACCAAGTATTTCAAGGTGGAATGATCAGTGTACATTTTGAACCACCCAACAGATAGTATGTGAATTTTTGAAGTTTGTACACCATAGCCAATCCTTCACGCTCTATCATTGAGTAATTCTTCTCGGCCTTTGATAACTTCTAGCTTGCGAAGGCTATAGGGTGGTCCATATCTCCTTCATGGCCTGTGTTGGCACTTCTCCCAACTCAATGCAAGAGGCATCAACATGTACATGGAATTCCTTCTTCCAATTATGGAAGACCGAGATCAATGTGGTGACCATATTTTCCTTCAAAAGATCTAAACTGCACTCACATTCTTCATCCCAACAGAATGTAGTGTCCTTCTTTAGTAGTTTCTCCATGGGCATGGTAATGTGAGTATAAGACTTGATGAAATTCCTGTAATATCGTGTATGTTCAAGTGTTGCACGCAGCTGTTTGACACTTCTTGGGGCCTACAAATTCACTATCACCACAATCTTTGTAGGGTCCACCATTATCTCTTGCTTTCACACCACATTACCTAGCAAGATGCCAAAGGGGACACAAAATAAACACTTCTTCAGATTCAATGCTATTTGGTATCTGTACATGTATCTAGCATCATGCATAGACTTTCTACATGGTGCTTCACTAAACTGAACACCATCCAGTTATCAAAATACACCTCCTAGAGCTTATGAATGAACTCCTTAAATGTTGCTATAACTACGTGAGAGAATATTGCAGGCACATTATTGAGTCTAAACAGCATTACAATATACTGGAAACAACCCCATTCTGTCGCGAGAATAGTTTTTCTCCTATCCTCTGCCGCGATCTTGATCTGATGGTACCCAAAAACCCATCAGTGAATGAATAGGCCTCCTCCCCTCCAACTTTGTCCAATACTTCATCTGCAAATGGTGTCAGGAATGGGTCATGGATATATGCATCATTAAGCTTCCTCAGATCTATGCAAATCCTTACTTCTCCCTTCTATTTCTTCTCCCAAACCATCATCGGGCTCACCCAATCATATTCTTCCACAGGTTCGATGATGCTTGCTTCTAGCATCTTATCCAACTCCAAGCAAACCTTTTCCTTGTATTTGGGATTAAGGCCATATGACCTCTTCTTAATAGGCTTCTCGTCTAGTTTCAAAGTGATTTTCATCACACCCAAGTCACCTATTATGACCTTTAGGTCCGAAAACTTGGTAGGAAAAGGAGCTCCATACTCGCGGAGTAACTTACCAACTTTATCCACTATTGGATCGTCCTAGTAATCCCCAATATTCGCAAATTTTTTGCTTTGCTTTAGTATCAATGTTCACTTGTTTGGTTTTCAATGGTGTGCTAATGTTTGGGTTTGTATTTGTAGACCTTCGACCTCGCGATGGCCTTATGCCTCTGGAAATTAATATTTCTTAGATCTTGACCCCCCTCCCCTCCCCCCCAGCGGTCACATTATATCATTCCAACGCATGGTGCAGCTGGGTGCTCCACTCTAGTTGAACCCTCTCCAAAGGTTCTTGCAGGATTCTAAAGATCGTTGCCTTAATCTCCTGTAGAGCTTCATCAATGCTCTTGAACCCTTCTTCAAAATGGAAGGTCATTAAGAATCATTCCCTTAATATATCCCACTCAATGGTGCCATGGTGGAGCTCCATTTCCAGATACCAATTCATAGGAATTGTATCCAAAGTATGACATAATAACTTCACCCACTCCGGTTGTGGCTCCATTCCATAGGCTTTAGTCCAGATCACTAAATGATCACACAGATCATTTATCCCCTCGTATTTCTTAGTTAGTCAAATTTTAGGACAACCAAATCGCAACCTCATCATCCTTCTATAATCTTGCCATCCATTAAAGCTATCCTTGTGCGTACCCAACCATCGTGTGGACATAGTGCACAATGCCAAATCTCGTGCTTCGAAGTGATGATCCTTAGGGACTTCTCTTTCAAAAGAATCCAAAAACTTATCTATGTGAGTTAAACCATCATAATAGAGTATATTTCTTACCTCCAATGACACACAACGTAACGATTTAGTCATCCTGTTGCAGCACAACGTAGATACTTCATGCAGCCTATTTTGCTAGTGCTCCAACTCTTCATCTAAATCTGAGGTACAAGAACTATGCTAGTCCCATGCAATTCTTTCATCCATTGTCAGGTTAACCCAGTCCTGGTCTCACGCAATAATTTTGTAAATTTGATCCAAGTCTCTCTTCGTACTCGCAGACCAATTTGGTATAGTGTAGCCCTTCCGCAAGGTTCAATGGTACTATAACCTGAAGTGATTTCCTTTCAAACAATATCGTCCTCTTCTTTAATTTGATGACTCCATTCATGTCAATGGCTTAATCAATTATTAGGAGTATAGGTTATGGATTGTTATTATCAATGATCTCTATTAATTCAAAATCCGCCAGTGCGCTCACACCTTCTATATCCACTATTACTCCATGTAGTCATCCCATAGGTATGATCTTCTGTTGGTTTTCCGTTCTAAGCTAGATCATAGATCACTACAGCATGGGTCTCCCCATTCTTTCCCATGTTTGTTTAGGAAAAATGTTCGCGTCATACCCTAGATCTAGAATGACCTAGTCCATCTCATAATCCCCTATCTATGCAGCGAGCATCATCTCGCTCCTTGTTCATGCCTTATCTTTGCCAATTTTTCTTACTATGTAGTCTCCATCACGAGATTTTTCTTTGCCAACGCATTTGTTTATTAACTCTTGCAGGCCCTTCATGAATTTGCTATCATGCAACAGTTTCATGCAGGTCCCCAAAAATGTTGTAAGAATGAAGGGATCAACCTCTCTAGGTGCACCATCTTTTGGTTCTTTGTTCTGACTTCCTCAAGTATATGCCTTAGCAATGATTTTATTGGCCTCCATAAATGTTTCCTTTGCATGCTCCAGATCGAACCCAACTTCCTTCTCTAGGGCCTTGTGAACCCATTTGTCCTCTTCAGGTTATTTTCTCTTATCATCCCTAGTTTTTATCCTGCTTCTCAGCATGATATTCACATACAGATCTTCCTCGTGGGACTCAATTCTCATCATTTGTAAGTTCTGTGTGGGTTGCTGAGGTTGCGTCTTTTCATCTTACATCTTAGCTATCAACACAGGGAATTATTCTATGGTGTGGTCAAAGTGGCTGCATTATTGACATGATGGCCATTTCTGATTCTGACAATCCAACATGTAGTGCCTTGGTGTTCCACAATTGTAACAAATAACCTGATCTCGGCCTCTACCAGGCCCTCCTCCTCATCCTTGTCCTTGATATCCTCCACACGCTCCTCCATTTCCCTACTCTAAAGGTCGAGTTTCTGCTTGCATTTGGTAGGTATGCGTTCTTTCCATCATCAATTCATAGCTGTGACAGTGGCGCTCATCAGGGCCTACCCATTTACAAAAGTCACGTAACAACTATTTCAGTGTCTGAACGAACTTCTGAAGAAAATTACAGTTATCTATTACATCTTTACCATCCACCTGAAAAATAGTGCACCATAGCACGACCCCCAATCAATCCTATGGGAAATTATAGCCTAAGGGGAATTGGTCCCCCTCTTGTGATATAATTCGCAAATACGGGACCACAGTCTTTATCATGCCCCTGGATTTTACATTTTAGATAGTATACTTCCTTGCACACCTTTGGCTTAGCCTCCTTCTCTTTTCTCAAGCTTTGCAATTCGAAGTAGAGGTTCTCCAACTAGAAATGAATCTGTTGTACCCCCAAGTTCGTGTCCTAAATAGGGGTTGCATGTAGTCTCATCATGATCTCTAGTGCTTCTGCCTAAGTTCCTATCTTTTGTTGGGACAAAGAAATCCTTAGGTGGGGTTGGAGAGAAGCTATTAACCACTCATGCTGTTGACCATCTGTGACCTGCATATTAGCTTGGTGGATCATATATTTTAGCCTCTGATGTAACTCCCAAGGCATCTCATCAACCCTCATTGTGATCTCCTTAAATCCATCTACTGACTATGAGTCAGACTTAGGTTGATTGAACTATTTAAAGAATTCTTAGTTTCTGCTATCATTTCCATAGGATGATCAGAACAATACCTAATATACCATGTCAGCGTGCGATCCTGTGGAGCAGTAGCCAACTATGCCTTCTTTATATTGTCATCATTAATCTACTTTTTTTTCCACACAACATTCACAACAAACCAAAATTGTTATGTATCTTCACTCCCTATACCCTTGAAAATCAGCAACTTCATTGTATTCAACATGGTAGATGGTGTTGGTGGAGGTGGAGGTGTGGGTGAAGGTGTATGTGGCAGAGGTAGAGATGTAGGTGGAGTGAATGGGTGATGTATCTTAGGAAACCCCTGAGTGATTAGTTGAACAACTCTTCATGGCGAGGTTCATTCCACCCCTTCGTTGTCACTCACAGGGGGCCCAATCAAATAAATGTACTCCGGTCCTGATCCTTCATGATTTCTAAAGATCCACCCCTTTGTGTAGATGAAAACATTAAGGCCATGGCATAACCCATTTCTCACACAAGATCATCTTAATCCAAGTATTCTAATATCTCATATACCTACCTCGCAGTCCTTTGAAGAAGCGTCGCTCTACTTCGTTGTAGCTTACTGAGGTATCAACTATGAATTATGTTACAAATACTCTTATAATTCGATCGAGCCAATGGTTGACAACATGCACGATCTTACCTTCAAAGGCTTTTAATCATCATACCAACTTTGGAGTCCACACTATTGGACCATCAAGCTTCCACATCCCTTGGCTGTCTTCCAGCTTTGCTATCCACTCATATAGTTCGATCCGGAAGGTGCAGAAGAATTTTTTTTGTATTTATGTGTACAAATATATGTCCAACCACTAATCCTTGGACATGTGTGGATTCTTGTTTTCGTGCGCCATGAATTCCTGAATCTTTCTATCCAACCACTTCTCCATTTCCTTCTTAGTCGGATTCCAGTGATGCAACATCACAAATCTCCTTTAGTAGATCCCAATCCCGGAAGCATAAACATTTGTTGGCTTGGAGGGTCCTAACCCAGGTTCATGGTTAATTGTGCCAAACAAAACCCTACACTACTGGCGCTTTCTGCAACAACCCATGTAACACAGGTTGCAGTCTCACCCGAAGCAGTATGGGGGAATGATGGAACCAAGTTTCTACATCCAAAGATTAGTGTGATGTCCTTTTATGCCCTAGATTTTCCTTCAAACAGATCTATAATCCCTTAGGTCTTAGTACTGCAACTTCCTTTAAACAACCTCTGGACCTTCACCAAGGACTACGATAGGCCTTTTTGGACCTTTAATATTTGAGTCATCTAGTTACGCACATCAGAAAATAACCCTAAATCTAAGCGCATGCAGATCTACTTAAACATTTAATACACATAACCAAATGTATTATAATCTTTGCAGAAGTACTTAACATGCATTATGTCTAGTTATTAAGACATATCCCATAGATTCACGCATCAATAGATTAATATTTCATAAAGACATTATTAAATCATAGAAAATATCACAATCATAATTAAACAAAAGTAAAAATATAAACATAGGAATTCATTGAGAATCTGGTTTATTGATCTTCAATACAATGTTACACACTCAAGACTACCTTGCACACTTAGCTCCAAGGGTGCATGCACTTAGTTGTAGATTCTACTCTAGGCCTCTGCACACTCAGTTGCAGACTCTTTCTCTCCTTTATGACTCACTTCTTTGTGTTATCTCCTAGTCACCCATTACATTCATTATCATCAGATCATCATGACTTACACTCTCCAAGACACATCTACTTATACAATCCCATGGTCCGTAGACCATGGGTTGATCTAAAAAATGACTCAAGTTTTCATAGATAGGGGCTAAAACCCCTTTTACTCCTAATTTCCTACATGCTTTGGATCCATAAATCATGGAGAGTTTACATCTTTTCACAAAATTTACATCAAAACTTGGGGTTTTAACCCCAAAACTGACACAGGGGACCCCATCCCAATAGACCGCCAAGGTCCCCTATGCCCCAACCTCAAATATCTAGAAGTCTCGATATGCTTCCTACTATTCCTTCATATATTAGGTTCAATATGATCATCTCCTGAATTTCAAGCCTCCCTTTTGATATGATCCTCGAAATTTCAACCCTTCCATTTGATTTTAGCTCCTAATTAAATTTCAACCTCCCTTCTCATTTCCCTTTAGCATATTTAAATAGAACATGTCCTTATTTGTACCATGGATAAAAATAGGACCATTTGAAACAAATATAAGATGATATGGTAGGTGACAATATCATTTCCAACTAGGGACAATGTTTTGTAGGAAATCCATTGAGAACCTATAGACTAGTAGCCTTCACCATTGGGTATGGAGTCAAAAATATATTGAACCTGTAAAACCAGAAAATATCCATGGAACTTTATTTGTTTGGAGTCCTCTCCTCATAATACTTAAAATGCATAACAACAACTTCTAAAAATTGGTAATTAAACACTGACATAGTGAGCTTATTTATGACCAACTCCTACTTATGTGCAAGGTTCAATTCACCTAAGTGAAGTCAAGTTTCCAATGATACCAACTCAATTTATGAGTAGTAAAACTTATGCCATTGTTATCTATAAAGTTAGTAATTAAAATAGGCATGCACCATTTTAAATTTTAAGGTGAAACATTTAATACATACCCCATAATTGAGACTTGTTTTTGACGAAAGAAATATGCCATATATTCAACTATGGTATCATAGTACTGATGATCAAAATTTACAATCGCCTCTCTTTCTTTAGCAGTTTATAGCAAAAAGTATTTATGTAAAAGGCATCCAAAGACATTGTTCGGCTCTTCAACTTTGGGCTCTTCTTGAAGAAATTTGTGCTAGTAATCTTCTTCCCACTTCCTAGTAAGTGAATCCCTTTGAAAATATGCAACAATACACCCTCCTTTGAAGCATATGAATCATAAATGGGAGAATATTTATCAACTTGATTATTATCTTCTTGAACTTAAAAAATAGAGGTAGGTATAAACATAGGCTAGTAAAATTGATCGACAACTGCTGATGTATACTCATAAGAAGCGGATTTCTGTATTTTTTGGGAATGATTTTCTTCTTGTGGTTGTCTTGGGTATACGCTAATAACTTGTTCTCCATATGAAGGTTGTAAATCATAAAGTGGAACCCCTTTGTTAACCCCATTTTTAACTTCCTCTTTTAGCGCAGCTTCCCATGACTAGGATGGTTGTGGTTCTCCAACACCCAACTCTCCATCGGACTCAGAAATCATATAAAGGATAACCATCAAGTTCAAAAAAATGTATTCTCTAAGGGTTTATTTGGATCTTAACATTGTCTCCTTATTACTTTTCTTAATTGTTGGGAAGTGCTTCTTGATGCAAGTATATATTTTCTTGGGGTTAAGCTCCATAAATATCTTCAACAACATCATTAGCCTTGGAAATATTTTCAACATTAAACTATTCACAAAAATATTTAAAAAACGAAGATGGTGAATATAATATTTTGTAAAAATAATTATATGCTATGTGAAAGCTCTTCAAAGAAGATATGTTGCCATCAGGTACTTTTTTGTACCAAACCCTAGCACCCGTATCCAAAGAATACATGAACAACTTCATTTTCACATCTTCATGAACAATACCCTGTTTCTCCATGCATTCATGAAATTCCTTGAGGTGTTAGTTTGGGCTTCCATTTGTGCTTCCATTAAATCTAGGAACATAGGCAGACCATTATTGAAATGGAGGAACATGAGGGGGGTAACCAATGATGGAAGAAAAATCTAATGGGGGAAATTTGTTGGCCAAGAATGCAGGAATAGTCATTTTGAAAACTCCTTTAGCTGAGAGATCACAGGGTCAAATTCAGGAGGATTTTTCTATCAAGAAGTATCTGAGCGAGTATTAGGCCTTTCAAAAGCTAGGATGATCAAATGAATATTTAAATAGTGGAGTTACGAAGATGAGAGATATTTAGCCCACACCCCTTATTTCTCACCTAAACAAGGGGTGTACAAATGTCATACCTAGGTAAAAATATCCTTATTTGTTCCATGATAATGGTGGTAGAAGATGTTGTAGCTCCAAGAGACAACCTCGGGGTTGAGGAGAGGTTAGTGCCTAAGAAATTTTAGTCTCTCTTGAAGATAATTTATTGTTGCTCAAGAGATAAATATAAAATGATTTTAATCCAATTCAATTACCTTTCAAAGAGATAGATTCAAACATGTACATAAACAATATAGAGCATCCCAAGAATAAATGTCCAAGTTTGGTGGCCTACACGAAGTAAATGCAACTCATTTTTTCATTGTAGTAAATATGGGAAGGAGAAAATAAGGAAGGAATTCAGTACAGAGGGATGGAAAGCCCCATAATCTTAAGTAGTAAATCCCAATATAATACTCAAACAAATAAGGAAATGAAGTGAATAAATTAAGCAGAATATTTTAAGGTTTTGAACTCAATATTTGATAGGTACTTTCTGCTACAATATAACATAATAAATTTGAAATCTCACAATTATTGTTTGCTACAGTGTAACATAAGTAAATCCATGATTTATGAGTGAATCCAACAACTAAAACTTACACAATATCTTATGAAAAAAAACACACATGAAGTGACATATACAAGGGGAACACATAATACACATTCCTATTCATGGAATCACCAAATCTTCTTCATTAATCTTCAAAAATGGAGCCCATATCATAGGATCAAACTAGTAAATTTTGTAGAACAATTACCACCTGAGGAAAAGGAAATTGAACCAAAACTTGGAACCTCTCTCTGAAGAAAGAATTTGGAACCACTAAAAAGACAAAATTTGGAACCACTAAGAAAAAAATGTGTGACTTTTTGTAATGAGTTTCTCTTCCCTTTTATAGAGAGAAAGAGATCAAACAATAGTTACAAAATATCTTCAAAGGGCTACAACATTCTGAACTACCAGTTGTATGAGCATGCAGATGGCCTAGCTTTCCTAGTGATTACATAATAGATCAGATTATTTTCTTAAAAATGTAAAAATTAACAAAATAACAAAACATGAGAAACGAGAGGTGTCATGATTAACACAACAAACTATATCCATGTCGATTCCCCTTACTCCCTTAGGCCAACTTATGCTTCAGTATCTGGATTAGGGTGGGCTAAGGATTTTGCCACACTTCTATTATGATATTCCTCCACGATTATCGGTAAATTTTCCTATCGCTTTATTTCTCTAACTATTTAATTTCCCCTTTTCGAGTTGGCGATGATCAGGTGCGGTGGCATTGGAGGTGCCTCGTGACCTAGATGTTGACCCATGCACCCCTTTATTAATGATGTCATACATTATCATAACCTAATACATCTCTTAACATTTCCATAGTGTAATCTCAAAGATGAAACACACCATAACTTTATTTAAAATGACGTTATGAGAACACAAAGTCTCAATTTCTTTATCCCCTCTCTGCTTAGATCCTTATTACTTATTCACCATAAAACCAATTCATATGGCCATTGGTATAGAGATTAATAGCTAAAATAAAATAGATTTTATCCATCATAACTCCCTCCAGAAAGGTCTTACGAATTCAGAGAGTTCCAATGACTTCACCCCCTTTGAGCTTAGCCCCTTTATCGTTTATCAACCATAGGAATGCTTCCTATGACCACTAGTATAGTTCATAAGAACTACAATAACAAATATCTTATCTATCATAACTATATTTAAAATAAATGTTACGAAACCATAACATTTTGATGCTCTTAGCCCATTTTCTCTTAGCCTTCTTATCACAATTCTGGCATATATATGGGTGTCATGACTAGTGGCTTGGCACTTGGTTGTTGAAGCCTTCAGTCTCCTATCGGGGGTATATCTCCCTTTATATTTTCTCTTTTTCCCTTGGTTTCTTTAATTCTCTCACAACCATGAGCCATTAATGCATCAGAAGCCCCTCTCCTCATAATGTTTTCAAAAAGGAATTGCATAGGAGTTTCGATATTCACATCGTGATATGGTTCATAGTAATTAGGTCCTAAATAATCTCTCCTCTATAGGTTCTTTGGATATCTCATGACCATTTTCCCATCCACATCGGAATCCCTTCTCATCAGGACCTTTTCAAAATGAAATTTCAAAGGGGTTATGAAAATTCAGACCTTCGATATTATCCATAGCATCTCGGTTCTCTACCCTTTACACACCCTTGATCATCTAAGTCCTCATGAGAAAATTTCATTTAACATCAAATCCTCTTCTTCATATCGACACTTTGGATAAAATAATTTTATAGGAGTTACGAAAAATCCATCCTCCAAAAAACTTACCTCTGAAATGACGTCACACTGACGTCATCATCTCCACTTGGGGCCTTATTAGCTGTGATAGGTGTCACCTAGATTTCCCCATTGGGCCCTTCAAAATGTAAAAACTGACTGCCACATGTCTACCACATGACCACATCGGACTGATGTCATTTACCTCGTCAACTTCTTGAAGCCAATTATCTGTTTCCATGTGTCTTCTTGGAGAAGACAGAAAGGGTCCTTTGGGTCCTTGGTTGTCATGATCTCCTTTGTATTTTTTTTCTCCTCGCACTTTGGAATTTATAACATAATTCCAATTTTTAAAGAGTTATGAGGTTCTAGTCCCCAAAGTTCTGAAATGATTGACCCTCCAAAATTTGGGTTCCGATGTGGCTTCCTTCTATCTTCCTGCTCTGAGATTCACTTTTGGGTCCACTTTTAAATATACTGCTGAGGTAACTTATGCTTTGACTTTGGATATCCTGAAATCATGATATGTTGCCTATTATTCCTTTCGATATCTGATTCTGATATCATCAGATCCTAAATCTTGGCCCTCCCTTTTGCTATCAGCCTTCGAATTTCATCCGTACCATTTGATTTCATCTCCTAATTAAATGTCTACCTTCCTTCTCATTTCCCTTCAACATATTTACATTGCACCTATCCTTCTCTTTAATACGGATAAAAATAGGACCATTTGACACAAATATAATATGGTATGACAGGTGAGAACAATACTAATTTCAATGATGGTCATGGAAGGGCATATAAATAATGGATCTCTAAATATGTTGAAATGGATTACGTTGTGACTTTCTGTTTGAGTGAGAAATGAAAGAGTCACATTGGTTGTGACTTGGCTCAGTTACCATAAGATATACCCACATTAGTGGGGGATAAAAATGTAGCGAGTATACCTGGGTATTACAATATTCATGGGGTCAATGAAACTCATGGCCATGTGAACAAGTATATTTGGAGTCAAGCATGGGAGGAATTGATTAGATCAAGGAATGTGGATGTATCTCCTAGGTCGACCCAACCCTACCTACACAATAAAGGTTCACGGAGCAAGAAAAAAATGACTAATACCATGTGTGACTTACTTTCGTGTAAATAAATCTAGTTGAAGTTAAACATGGGGTAATCTTGATAGATGTAGGAGCATTGATGTCTCTCCTAGTGTGCCCCAAGGAGAACTAGTATAAGGGAATGGATAATGAGTGCACAAAAAAATCTTCAATGTATGATAGCTCCTAGATAATTAATGTTGGAATTGATATAAGTGAACATCATAGGAGTTATGTAAAAAATTTAACAAACTAAATAAAACTTATACTAACATGCAAAATTTAACAAATTGTGGATGAGGTCATTTTATCAATTTTGATGACTTGTTTTAAACCATGGATATACAATGATGGTTGATACTAACAACAATGAAAAGGTCGATTTGTGGTATGAGAGAGCGATGATGATGTAGGTTAAATACAGGATACTAACATAATGAAATGGAAAAAAGGGTGTCATGGGGGTATTGTTGTGCTAAGGATGATAACTGTCAAATGAGGGGAGGTTAAGATTAATAACAATTGATATTCAAACATATTAAAAATGGCAAAAATAACATAGTGACAAGGGGTACTATGGAGGTGAGGATAATAAAAGTCAAACAACAATAACCAATATTCAGAAAAGGCTATAGTTGAACCTACATGGGTGACACATCGTGGGTGCTCTGAAAAAAGGTGAAAAAATACTACTGTCGATATAGGATTGTCATATCAAGTTATCAAGATATCACAAGGTGAAGAGAGTGTTATATTTTAGGCTTTGAGTACTACAACCAGAACCACATGGTCCCTTGGTGCAACCATGTATATGTGACGAGTCTAAATAGGGGAGGTAATGGGATCTTGGGGGTGTGATGCAAGCCCTATTTAGACCTAATTAATGCACAATGCCCAATTCTATTCTCTAAAATTCATTTCCTTCAATCCTTGCTATAATAAGCTCTATGGGGATTTAAGTCACCTTATAAATATAGTGGGAGGATTAAAAAAATAGGGGGAAGAGTCGAAAGGGTTACAAATACAACCCCTATCCTCTATAATCAACATAGGCTTTTCAATGTCATCTCAACCCTTATCAACACAGGCATGCACAATTAATCAAACATATGCCCTAATATTATAACTCAACACCTTTTTCCTATGCTTGGAATTTACCCTTGCGCCCACACTTGTGGCATTCACTTATGCCTTCACACCTCCACCCTTGTTTTTTAAAACCATATGTTATAACCAAGCCTTGTGAAAAAGCTTGAACTCCCTCACATACCTTTTATCCTCTCTAATTTTCCCTTGGAACCTCACCTTGTAACTAAGTTCATAAAGGGCATGGACCGTTCCTCATATGAAACTCTTTGAATAATCTAACTTCAACTTTCTAAATGACCCACAACTGCACACACCCTTCTTTCTACCACCACTAGACATAAACCATCACATGATTAGCCCACTCTTCGCCTTTACTACACATAAGCCTGCTAGATATTTGCTAATGCAATGGACGAAGGTTAACAAAAGTCACTAGGATGGAAATCTTCTATGCAAGACCCACTCTGCCATGCGAGTCCACTCCTTTTTGCCCACCATAATGGAAAGAATGTTTACAAAGATTGTAGGGGTAGAACCATCCGAGCGAGACCAATTATCTCCTCCACTGAAATACTCTTACCCTTTATTATTAGCTCAACTTAGTGGGGAAAGATATTTATGGAAATCATCGAGGTAGAATTTACCATCCTGATACTCCTCCGTTGCCTATATTCTTTTTGTTTTCAAGATGGAATGTTCATCTTGGCATGGTCAATTAATGCATCCCGATTTCGTTAAATGACGGACTTCCATCGAGACCCAAAACATCCAAGTGTTTTTCCTACTCACAATTCCCCCCTCTTGTATTGCAACTCTCCACCCTAGTATTTATGTGCTCTAACACTATTTCTTCTCACTCTGATCTTTAATTACATTAGGATCATCGAACCCTCTATTTTATTAATGATCTTTGCTTCCAACCAAGTCTAGGAACACCTAAAGGATTTTCACCTTCACACCTCTATAAGGAACTATTTCTCCTAAGCTTTTACAGTTCTTCTATTCCTTTTGTTACACCTCTACTACACAACTCTAATAAAGTTATCAATCAACATTACTCTTCCTTGGTGACTTAGTTTAACTCAAACAATATGTGTATATGTGTGAATCCTTCCTATGCTTAATGTATGTAATATCAAATAATTGCTTGTACATCTATATATATATGTATATGTATATATATATTGGGATGGATATAAACTAACAATAACTCACATTCTACATCTATAAAATCCAACAAAGTGTCAATATATATACAATAATTTACAAAATGCCCTCATCCTAAAATACATCATTTGGCCCTCTCATCTATATTTTCAGTAAAATCCCTCTCATCCTTGTGGCCCTACTCAACCTTTAATTCCTCTATATCTCTTTATCCTTTTCCACCCATGTGCATTCTGGCTTACAAAATATATACAAAAATGAATTAAGAACTAGAATTAGTTCAAACCAACAATTTCATCAGCAAAATCCTATCTCTATATCTAGATCTACAAAATACTCCGAAAAATCCAAATAGCTCTAAAATATCTCTAACTCTCCCAAATACTCTAGAGATCTCTCATTTATAGAATATTTTATTACATACATCCTCACTTTAGTAAACAATGTACAATTATTCAAGAAACTTAGGAAAAATAGATCAAATTAAATAATTTCAGTCATTCAGGGAACTAACGCCTTTGGTAAATGAAAGACCCCTAGTCTAGTCAAAATACATTTTGACTTGGAAGTTTCATGCTCCTACATCAAACTACCAAGGTGCAAAAAAATCATGGTCTCCTTACCATGTGCCTTCATAGCTAGTTGAAATCCTCCTTGGTCCCAAACTTTTAGTTGCAGTAAATCAGCTTCTTTGTCATGTTGTTGTCCTACTATTGTTCCCTGGTTTCTAGATCTTGTTCCATAGTCTTCCTCCTTCCATGTTGACATAGGTTTTCTCAGTTAACTACAACCTCCAGTCAAGTTTTCTTTTATTTTTTAAATACCTCCTTTCAATCACCTTCGCCATCAATTTTCTCATCTCCTCGATTTCTATGTCAAATTGGTCCATTTGCTTTCTCATCTCCTCAAATTCTATGTCCAGTTGATCCTGTGTCTGGTGCATACTTTGAAAATTTATGTTTCTCTCTTGTTGGATCATGTTGTCATTGGTCTTCTTCATTTAATTTGTCAACTTTCACAAGAAATTTGTATCATTATTGTCACTTCCATATTCTCATATTTACGGTCAACAAAACTATGTGTCCTCTGCTGCATATCTTTAAGCTGTAATTTCAATTTGTCTACCTGCTCCAACAAATCCATATTTTTCCATTATTCTCCTTCATTGACCTTCTATCATAGACTCTTTTGTTAGTTCCATGTTTAATAATTTGTAATCTTGCATGGATTGTTCCAAAGCTCCTTGTGCTTCTTCTACTGAAGTCCCTCCAAGCCAACTTATCATTCTCTACATTCTTATTGACAAATTCCATTATTTGTACCCGCATATCATTCCTCTTTTCTAGTTAGATGACACAGTGTTGTCTCTTTGACAAAAATATGAATATGTCTATCTTCACATTATTCATTATTTGGAGACACAAACATTCATTTATTTTAAAAACATGAAAATTTAGAGCCTATATAAATGCCTCAAACATCTCCACCTCATGAAACACTTCATTCCTCATATCTCCATCTATTTATTCCACTGTAAAAAAATTCTCCTCAACATAATTAGTTCCTGAATATGCATACTCAATTGAAATTTCATCAATTTCATCATCGAAGAATAAAAAATTCTTTGTTTCAGGCATCTTTTCTAAAAACATAAACCTTTCCACGTCAGGTTTCTCTTCCATAAATAGATTTATCCACTTCTTATTATGATTTTCTTTACAAAATAATGTTTTGTTTCTTTCCTTCTCTATAATAGTACTCAATTATTGTTCTTCATTCTTGTATTGAAAATATTCAATCCTTTGTCCATTACCTACAAAACTTCTAGCATTCACACACCAATTATCAGATTTAAAATCACAAGGCTCTTTAGCCTTAATAGATATTTTTCTTTCATATTTTGATCCTCAAAATACTTCTCAACATCTTCTTCATCCTCACTTTCTTCAAGGATTGATCGTTGCTCTAGTTCATAGTAGTGAACTTCCTCTATACACTCAACTTATTTGGGATCTTCATTTGTCATGGCACACATCCTCTACTTCATCTCTATCTGAAGTAAAAACTCCATATTACCTTATTGTTCTTCATTAAATATACATATCATTGGTCTTGTAATAGTTATCTCAAATGATTGAATTTTTTATTCAACTCAATCATCCCACTTTTGAACTCGTCATCACTCATCCTCCTTATGTTAGCTTCTTGGGCATATTTCTTTCTCTGATTGTGACTTCTCCTTCAACTCTACACGTGACTACCAATATACATTCCTTCTTCATTTGTGAACACTCCTCATCTAATTGTAAGTTGCAACAAGCCTCCTCCTCCTCTCTCTCTCTATCTCTCTCTATCTTTGTCTTTGTCTTTTTCTTGATCTCCGTTAATGGGAAATTCTACCCACAATCACTGTGGAAATGCCTGCAGAAAATTCTACCCAACTATATATGCTAGAATTTGTCCTCTTTCTCTGATCCTCTGTAGTAGAACCTCATCTCCTTTAACTATAGCACACTTACTCTTCAGCTGTAAAAGTTGTTAGGCTATTGTAATTTCCTATGCTCACTTCCTCCTTTCAAAAATTATGTTTCTGTCACCTCAACAATCACTCTTATCATTGGATTGTGTCATAATCCTCCGTAAAAATATTCTACTTTATGGAAGCTACATTTCTTCAGTCTATTATCTACAAACAAACTCATAAAAATTTCATACCTTCACCAATATCTCCTTCAATCGGTTCTTCCTGTTTCTCTATTCTCAAAACATTCTTCTAAGTTTCTTCTCAGATCAAATGGTTCAAATTCTTCAGAAATGAGACATCCTCCATATCCTCAACACACCATGTATGCACAACACTTCATTCGTAATCATCAATTTTATACTAAAACTATAAAATGAAAATTTTATCTCAATTAAATCTGATTCCACCACAACTCCACTTTCGGTTTCTTTATTTTGAAATTTCAGAGCATTCTCACTCTGATACCACTTTGATGCAAGCCTAATTTGGACCCACTCAATCCACAGTGCCAAGTTTTTCCTCTAAAAGGAACTTTCTTCACACCCTTCTATAATCAACTCTATCATAATTTAAATCCCTTTAGAAATACAACGGGACAATTAGACAAATACTTGGAGGAGTCCAAAGGATTACACATACAACCTGTTTCCTCTACAATCAACATAGGCTTCTCTATGTAATCTAAACCCTTATTAAAACTTGACATAGGCATTAAAAATTACAAAAAGATATGCCCTAATATTATAACTCAACCCCTTTTACCTATTTTTGGAATTTTCCATTGTGCCCACACTTGGGGTCTTCGCGTATGCCTTCGCTCCTATATCCTTGCACCTTAAAACCAGATGCTATATCAAAGGATTCTAAATATCTAGGAACCCTTGTATACCTTGGCTCCTGTATAATTTTCCCATTGGAAACTCGTCTTGTAACCAAACACATAATGAGCCCAGAAGTTTCCCCATGTGAAACTCCTCGAAGCATCCAGTTCCAACTTTCTGGCTGACGCACAGATCCACACAACAATCCATGCTCCCTTCTTACTATCACCAATATCCATAATAAATTTCATGTTTATCCCACTCTTTTTCCATAATGTACATAAGATCACTCAATAGTTCCTGGGGAAATGGATGAAGGGTTACAAAATTCACTAGGATGGAAAGCTTCTGAGAAAGATGCACTCTACCACGTGATTCTGCTCGGTTATTCCCAATACAATGAAAATAAGGTTTACAAATACCACTAGGGTAGAACCCTCTAGGTAGGAAACACTATCTACTCTACTTAAATACTTTAGCCCATTATTGTTATACAATCTTAATGGGGGATGATATCTATGAAACCATTAGGGTAGAAGCTCTGTGTTATACCCACCATTCCATGTAACCTCAAATGTTATCATTCTGGTGCTCCTCCTTTGGCTATATTTTTTTTTGTTTTTGGGATGGAACCTCTAGCATGACATGGTAAATTAACATTTCATGACGTTCTTAAATGATGGACTTCTGTTGAGACCAAACCCACCTAAGTGTTGTGCCTATTCGCAAGTCTTCCCTCTTGTCCTACAACTCTCGGCCCTTGTATTTCTATGCTCTAAAACTTTTGTTACTCACTTTGATATTTCATTTGAGCGGGATCATTGATCACTCCAATGATTATTGATCTCTAGTTCTAACCAAATTTGTGAAAACTTGAAGGTTCTCGCCTTCTCACCTCTCTAAAGCGCTATCACTCATGAGATTATAGTTCGGCTGCACCCTCTGTTACACCTCTACTGCATAAATGTGATAAAGCTATCAATCAACATTACTCTTCCCTAGTGATTTCTGTTAACTCACACAATAAATGTATATCCATGAATCCTTCTTCCACTTAATGTTTGTAATATCAAATAATCATGCGTACATATATATGTCGAAGTGGATATCAACTAACAATAACTCACATTATGGGTCCATAAACTCCAACAAAGTGTTAATATATAGTGGAAAAATATTTAAATTAATGAAGATCAAGTCTTCAGCCTAAGTTTTCCAAAAAAGGAGGTTGTCCTATTCTAGTGTTTTGCTAGCATATTCACTCCCTTTGTGCAAAGAAGCATCTCACCCGAGGAAAGCTAGAACTATTACAATAGATAAGGGATCCAAATCAATATTGGAGAACCATTGTTGTCATGATATCATTTACACCATTAAATATTATTCCTCTATGCAACTACCTTACAAATGAGACATGCATTCATATAAGATAGATAAAGACATAATTTACTTAAAGGAGACAATTTTATTTAAAAAGGGTCCATGCAATCATTGAATCATGCAACAAAGAATTTCCTAGAACTCCTTTTACTATTAATATTGACGATCCATTACATCAACGATCAGACAAACTTTCATGATCTTCTCTGATCAAATATTACTTTGAACCTTATAATGCATGGATCAAAACTTTTGCATAGATGTAGAGTCCTACAAGCAATTACCAGCAACAATGGAAAACATATCTATAAGTGGTTCTCTATATTTGGAAGATGCATGATTTGTCCCTCTGTATATTCCTTTATAAGATCTCTCACTTTATATAGTCCCTGGGGAGGTTACTTGATCATGCGTTTTATTTGGTCCCTTTTAGATAAAATCCTAGTGCCTTTTCCCTTTTTCTTGTTTATTCTTTCAAAACTAACCCAAAATTATTGTTTATGATGGCACACTTTCCTATTTGTCTGGCTACTTACATCCCAATATTCAATTTTATTCCACATTTAGGTTTCCGGTGACCTACTTCTAGTGGCTTTATCCATTAGTACTCTACATTTGTCATGTGAGCCTATTTTCCAAATTTCTCCAAAAAACAAAGGACCCAACAGGCCCCAACCATATTAACTTACCCTCGAGTCAATGTGTTGCTGGTGCATCTCATCCTTGATTTGTCTACACTTCATTTCCCATAATTGTTTATTCTTCAAAAGAAGACCCCACCTCTGTTACTATATTTAGCACGTCATCTTTAAAACTTGTATAGGTTGAAACAACAACATTCCATGTGTCTCACATAGTAGATACTTGACCGATAAATTGTGTAGTGGCATCAACATTAGGTTCAGTGGGTTGGTAGTAGATAACTTCCTGAAATTGTCCATTAACATTCATAGTGAAAGCATTCAAAAGTGATAAAGTGCCTATGCGTGACAAGATGAAGGTCATGGAGCACTCACTTGGTAACTTGTGGGGCATTTTCTATCTGGTTTATCTGAGCATTGAACGCATCTGCTTTATCGAATAATTATTTTTTTGTTCCAAATTAGAGGTGATCATAGCTTGAGAATGATGTTTTACATTCTTCCAGAGTTGATATACATGTTTATTCTTCTTGTCAAGAACATTTATCAAGTGAGAGACTTGACTGAGAACATCCTGAGAGTCATGCTCTCTTTGATTTCTGATGTTGTAGTGATATTTTGAGAAATCTACGCACGATATTAGATAGATTGATCTAGGAGTACTTGGGAAATTTTACTGATAGTAGTCTGTAATTTTCAATTTTGTGTAACCAACTTCAAGCAAGTTGCTTCAACAAAGTCATAGCGTACGAAAGGGGAATAGGTGACAGAGTCTTCAAGTTATTCAATAACATAATCAACAAGCATCAACCACATAGATGAAATTTGGCACTCATATCTGATTTTTTTTTCTCTAACTAAGATTTATCAACCCGCAATTGATCACGCTCACTTGTAACCATTGTAAGTTGTTGCTGATGTTGATTACATGTGGCAAAAACATTTGTAAATCGTGATTTTTCATGAACTCGGAAGTCTTTAAGCTATGTAGAAAAGCCTCAAATTAATTGGAAGAGTTGTGGGATAAACCATGTATGAAGCTCATCTGTCATGAGGGTATCCGATAGTGGAAACCTAGTCTATAGTGGTTGTATACTGGAAACCAATTTTTCTGACTAGCCCTAGGGAGAAGATTCTCGCTCCTAGTCGTGTTTGTTAGAAATACCTTAATGAAGATTTTATGTAATGGGTGCTAGAAAAATAGGAACAATGTTGGGCTATTGCACAACAAGGGAAAGGACTTCTTAGTAATGCTCACAATCACTAACAAGGCTAAAAACCTTCTCAATAGAGATGATTGAATCATCTGGCTATGATGGAATGCATGACATGGGAACCGATAGTGAAAAGGTAGTAGTAGTGAAGGGATGGTAGTGGCAGTAGATGAAAGTGGGATGAAAAAGGTTATAGCATTTTGGTTAGTTTCCATTTCAGTAGTTTCATCAAAGATGAAATCAAAATGGGGTTGGTTAGAAAAGGTTTCCTCATAAGTTTTTGGCAACACATTAGGCGTAGAATGTGATGAATTGGGTTTCTCTTAAGTGACGAGCATGATAGGCTTGGTGGTAGCTAAAGTACCCTCCTCCATGAGATCAATGAGCCTATATTTGGTTGGTTTGGATTTTTATGGGGCTAGTGAGGGGAAAGTGTGGCGGGATTGGTAAATGGAGGAAGAGTAGAAGAAATGGTTGGTGGTGCAACATGCATAGGTGAAATAACATGAACAATAGTAACTGAATGGACTGGGGAACATATCTCAATAAAATTCATATGTGCTAAAGATATACATTCTTGGACCTTCTTCAATAGTGGCTAGAGGCCTTCATCAATATCATCAAATCATTTTCAGGATGAATATGGGGCATCCTCGGCAGAGTCCTTCAAGCGCATAGCATAAAAGCAATATAGAACCTCAACATCCTTTTGTATAGTATTATCCTAGGCCATGAAAGAACCTTATTATGGAAGGTGCTCTCGTTGAGATAGAATGGTAATTTTTGCATTGAGAAGGTCGCGGAATTGATGGTGAGTGGACAAACATAAGAGTTGTTATAACTAATCTGAAAGCAAACTTAATGAGAATAGTGGTCCAATAGAGAAGGCGAAATCTAGAGACATTGCAAGTGATAGTGACCATTTTCTTATACCAGTGAATAAATAAAAGCTCATTAAAGTATTGATTGGATGGATCCTCAATATTGTGGTAGGAGGCATAAGCGTAAGCGATCGACTCATCATCAACAATGGGTGATAGATATCTTCCTTCAAGTGGGAACCATTTCAAAATATCTAGAGGAATAAGAAAATACCAAAAAATAAAATAATTCACCCATGCATGACCATCTTTGCCAGTGTCACATAACTCGTTAAGCTGATAGATGGACCAATTGAGTTGTTCTCCTCTTGGAGAAGCCTCCGCAACAAAGTTGTGATTGAGTGAGAATTCTCCTCTTGTATAGTGGCACATGAGCTTGCTGGTGATAATATGAAAAGTGATAGATATGGGTCGATTACTCATCAAGTCAATGGCTACTCCTCAACCCTTTCTTTCAATGCCATATTTCGTATCAAGGTTATTTGTGGCATATTTATTTCCTCGTTTTGAAACCTTCTAGTCTCTAGAATGTTGTAGGAACATTAGAGCTATATGCAGATAGTCCTATGAACCTGTCAAAATCATGGACATGGATCAAGTATTCTTGACCCAACCATAATGAACCTCGATGAATTTGGATGATTAAAAAATTACTACATCGCATGACCTCTCATGTAGTACCAAAAACAAGTAATTCACACAAAACTAACGAGGATGATTGCTTCAACAATAAAAATTTGATCTTTATTTTAATAAATGAGCAGGCCCCAAGTCTCACATTATCTTCCATGAAGATAGCTATTTAGAGAGAAATGAAGAGAACATGTTGTGATAGGTCATTATTAACTAGGGTAGGTTTATCATATTTCCCAAGGAGATCATTGGTAGTGTGAATATAGGAGAATATGGGAAAGAGGAAAATGATATTTTAAATGGGTGACCCATAGCAACAGAATGAAAACTATAAATTAAGTTAACAGGGGGGAAACACACAAGGTGGAGACTCAGAGGAGTTTGATAAAGAAGCCATGATATAAAACTCGATATATTCTTGGGTGGAATGACATGCAAAGGACAAATAGCGAGGATTATATAAAAATGCATGAGAGAAGTTTCAAATGACTTAAACATTAACACATAAATTTTCTATGGACATGAATTATAATTATGACAAAAAACCTCAATTTCCATTAAATACTTAAATGAATGACAACCAAAATCAAGATTTTACTGAAAATCCAATAAAAATATGAGAAAATCAAATTGTGAATCGACTATGACAAGACTGGACATGATGGCTGAAAATATAGGTATTGATGGTAAATGAAATGATAGGACATGACCAGAGCCCCCTGACCATAGTTTCTTGAGGTGGGTCACAGTTAAAAGGCTTTATTAACACAATAAACAAAAGATATTCACTATAACTAAGGTTTCCGCAGTTGACAAAAGAAACAAACTATAACCAAAAACTGACGCAATTGTCCTAAAAACCTAACTAATACTCCCTTTTTAGAGAGTGACTTAAAACGAAATCTTATGAGACAAAGTATGGCTTCAAGCATGCACCAATAACCCATCCAGGCAAAAGGATACCATGTAATATAACAAGTTTGATAGCTCCTGAATCTGAAATCTTTGCAACATAAAATGGGTCAAGCCAATGGATTTGTAGATTACTTGGATGCTTCAGATATTTTTTGTCATAGAGTAGCACACAACCCCCAATATATAATATGTCGATTATGCCAAGCCTGTTGTCTCTATTTTTTAATAGTCTGAAGGAACTCTACAAGGAAGTGATGTTCATCTAGTTTCCACAACTCCTGTAATCTCTATAGGATAGATTCGTCTTTCAACATCTTGGTAGCATGAGAAATAAAAATATTAGGAACTATGAATTCTTCTAGAACAACTTCTTCTCTTCCATAAACCAATTGAAAATGTGTATACTTACGCAACCACTTAGTTATTGTGTGATAAACCGATAATGCTGTTGGAATCCTTTCATTCCAATCGTCCCTACTCGGAGAAATTTTTTTAGTAAGACCCTTCTCTAAGATCTTATTAAAAGCCTCAAAAAATCCATTTGATTACAGGTGATAATGATTTCTCTTTTGATGTTGGATCATGAAATTATGTAGCGATGTTTGAACTTTCTTGTTAATGATGTGAGAACATTGATAACTAGTAAGGCTTATAGGGCATCCAAACCTAGTGACAATGTTTTCGTAGATAAATTGTGTAGTTGTATCAACAACAAAACCTTTAATAAGAGTTGTCTCTTCCCAACGTGTCAGATAATATGTTGCGTTAATGATACATCATGCATGGGAATGACGAATAGGTGGGTTGAAAGGTCCAAAAAAATCAACCAACTATTTTTTGAATGCCTCAAGTGCCTGAAATGGATGCAAAGGTAGTTCATCCATTCGAGATGGCCGACTGACCCCTTGGAAAACATCACATTGCTTTTAATATTCCTTAGCATCCTTGAATAAGGTCGGCCACCATAGTGTAGCTTGTAAGATGTTCCTAGCAATATATTTTCCTCCAACATGGCCTATTTCAATGCTTGCATGACATTCCTAGAGAACATTGTCCCTCTCATGATCCAATACACATCTTATTAGAATATGATCAAGCTAAATTTTATATAATTGTCCTGTGATTAATTGATATTCAATGGAATGAAACATATGCCACTTTTGAGTGGAAGTATAGTCATCAAGACACTGACCTGTTGTGAGAAATAATGCAATATCTTGCAAGTAATCGAGAACCACTTCAATTCAAAATAAGAGTGCATCAAAAAAATGTTCGTCAACTAAACATCTTGATTCTCCTATTCAAGGTGAGATAGATGATCTGGACCCACATTCAATCTTCCCGATTTGACAATGATTTCAAAGGAAAATTCATGGAATAATAGAAGCCAAAGGCATATTCTCCCTTAGAGCATAAGTTTATTAATTTAGTACTTTAGGGCTAAATGGTCTATTAAGAATTTAAAAGGACCCCCTAATAGATAGTGTCAGAACTTCTAGAGTGAGTACACCAAAGAAAGATCTTATGTTTCTGTAGTTGTGTAATTATTTTCCATGGTAGAAAGTTTTCTACTAGCGAAGTAAATGGGATGTTCCAAGTTTCCTTCTCTTGGTTGTGTAAAAAAAAACCCATAACACAATCCTAGATGCATCTATATGGACATGGAATTCTTTATTCCAACCGAGATAAACCAAAATGGGTGCATTTGCAAGTTTCTCTTTGAGAGTGTCGAAGGAAAAAGCACATTCAGTAGACCAAACAAACCTTTCATATTTCTTTAAAAGGTTCTCTAGAGGTGTAGTGATTAATGAATAATTCCATAAGAACCCATGATAATATTCAGTCTATCATAGAGTCGATCAAAATGTCTTCACAGTAGTTGGTAGTGGTATATTCAGTATTACCTCAACTTTGGCAGGGTCCTCACATACTCCTTCCTTTCACATGATGTGACCCATTAAATTTCCAAAGGGGACAAAAAAAATTCATTTATTCAAATTTGGAGATATTTGAATTTGCCTGCATTTATCAAACATAAGTCTTAGAAAACTATCTAATGCTTCTATATCTTATTGTAAATTTTATAGTCATCCATGTAAACCTCAAGAAATTTGTGAATGTACTCGCCGAAGTAAGCTATCAAAATATGTGAGAAGACATCAGGAGAATTCTGCAATCTGAATGGCATACGATTGTAAAAATAAGAACCCCATTCAGTGGTGAACATAATTTTCTTGTTGTCTTCCTTTGCATTCCTAACTTGGTGATAACTAGAAAGTCCATCAGTAAATGAATAATCCTCATCGCCTATAATATTATCAAAAACTTAATCACTGAAATGAGTGGTGAACAGATCATATACACAAGCATTGTTAAGGCTTCTATAATCAAGACACACCCTAATTTCCTTGGAATTTTTCTTGTCTTGGATGGAAATTGGAATTATTCATTCAAGCCATCGATCAGGAATATAATTTCGGTAGACAAAATCTTGTGAATCTCATTTTTAACTTTTTCTTGGACACTTGGATTTAATCAGTAAGGTTGATGCTTGACTGGTTCTGCATTCAGCTTCAAAGTTATACTCATCTACCCCAAATCTCCTTTAATGTCTTTTAATTCATAAATTGAAGTAGGGAATAAATCTTCATATTCCTTGAGCATATCAAAAACTTCTTTGATATACTACTCATCCCAATAGTCAACAATTGAGGTAAGTTTGGGTTTCTCTTCAGTCCCAATATTTAGCATTTTTATTTTTAGCAACTGTAAATGTGGTGCATAATCCAACATTATGCAGGAACTTAACATAACACATATATAACACAGAGATGCAACATAAATAAAACTTCATTCCATTAACCTCAAACAGCTAAAATATGCTTACATACAAAATGGAAGTAAACTAGTTGGGGTGATGGCAACTTTTTGAGAAGCGATGTGGTGGCTACAGGCTTTAAAGTATGTTACAATGAGGATCAAGGGAATTTTTATTATTTAACAACAAAGGGAAACCATAAACAATGAAAACCCTTACCCCAGGAGATGGAACACCAAGAGTTTGTCTATAGTGTTGGGGTTAGTGGGGCAACCAACCTCCCGAGGTCATAACTTGGTCATATGATCTTCATTTGTTGTGTACTATACCTCATTGGAAAGATATCTTTAAGCACTACAAGATTTACAATAGCACCATAGCCACTTGTGGCCTGATCTAGACCTAAATAAAACATCCTTTAGGGGGTAAAAATAGCTTCGGAATTTCAAGACCCAAAAAATTGGTAAAAATAGTAAATGTTGCTATAATCAAGGAAAGTGATGAAACCAAGTGCAGGTCTAGCTGTAATAGGTTGGTGGCCACCAATATCCACCTCAATCAGTCCTCCCTCCTTAGGAATAATGTTGGGTTGTGTTATATTCTTTCCACGTAGTTAACAAGGGGTTTGAAGGAGACCCATAACGCCACTTTATGGGGTCCGGGGCAGTGCCCCGGAAAATTTTGGTTTTGGACTCTATGTTAGGTTGGGTGGAACCAACTATGGTTTTGTACATGATTTTTGCACATCTTTTTTGGACGCAATGGTTTTTGGTCCATGGTGTTGGATACAATGGTTTTTGGTCCATGGTATTGGACACGATGTTTTTCGATCCATGGTATTGGATGCTTCAGCATGTATAAATATGTATTGTAACATTCAAAGGAACATAATGAAAAATCAAGCTAGTAGTCCCGATTTTGGGATCCAGGGGAAAATCTCTGTGTATATGTGTTTTATGTGTTATGCTCTTGCATTGTTTATTTTCTGTGTTTTATAATTCGTATGCAGGTAATTTATGTATAGGGTTGAAACCTACATTTGGTATCAGAGCAGATTTGGCTTCAAGGGGATGCCTTTATTGCTGAGGGGTTGTGCTCGGGCCTGTGGTAGACCCTGTTGAGTGGGAGATATACGAGATCGAGTTTGGTGGTGAAAGAAGATGGTGAGCAGTGGAAAGATAGAGATCAAGAAATTTAATAGTTAGAGTTTTGAGTTGTGGAAACTCAAGATGGAGGATTTGTTGGTGGATAAAGATCAATGGATAGCGGTAGATTTGGGTACTAAACCAACGGGAGTGTGTGATGAAGAATGGAAGAATTTGGATTGAAAGGCAAAGGGAACAATACAATTTTGTGCCTCGGATTTAGTATTGTTGAATGTATCATGGGAAGCTACGGTGAAGGCTTTGTGGGACAAGTTAGGGACTTTGTACCAATCTACGTCTCTGGTGAATAAATTGTTCCTACAGAAAAAGTTGTATAACCTGAGGATGAAAGAAGGAGACTCAATGAAAGAGCATTTGAACACATTTAGTACTGTGTTAAGTTAGTTATTATCTATTGATATTAAAAATTCAGATGAAGATAAGTGCATCAGTTTGTTGTGTTCTCTACCAGATTCGTGGCATAGTCTGGTTATTGCAATACGTAGCAATGCATCTACCTTGCAGTTTGATGAAATTGTCTCAGCCTTGCTAAAAAAGGAGATAAGATGGAAAAATATGGCTAGGAATGGTGATGCCCTGTCTGTACGAGGACGGTCCCAGAATAGAGACAAAAATAAGTCATTGAGTGGGAGATCTAAATCTCCAAGAAAGCTTGTAAAGGTGGCGTACTGAAAATGTGGAAAGGAAGGACAATTTAAAAGGGATTGTTAATCTAAAGCTCGTGACAAAGGAAATGGATTTGATGAGGCTCCTTCTGCAAAGGCGAAAACCACCTCAGATGAAGGTGGGGATATGTACTTGACTTCTTCAAGTACCCATATAGATCATGAGGCATGGTTGATTGACTCAGGTGCATCCTTTCACTTCACTCCCCATAGAGAGTGGTTCTACGAGTATGAGAAATATGATGGTGGTGATGTCCTCTTGGGGGATGAGAAGAAGGTTAGAATCATTGGTCATGGAAAAGTAGAGTTGAAGTTTCAAGGTGTAAGGGTTAGAACACTTCTAGGTGTTGTACATATTCCTACACTAGCCAGAAATCTGATTTCGGTAAGCAAGCTAGATGATGCATGTGTAAAAGCAGTGTTCAAGAAGGATACCTGCAAAATGGTTCGCGGAGCACTGGTATTGATGCAGGGCGTTCGGATTGGAACTCTGTACAAGATGCAAGGTAGCATTGTTATTGATGGCTGCAATAGTTTTGTGGTTCCTGAAAGTGGATTAGAAAATCTAGTGGTCTCTGGAGAGAAGACCATGCTGTGGCATCAAAGGCTTGGACATATTGGAGAAAAGGGCCTTCAGATACTTCATGATAAAGGTATGGTAGACGGTATGAGTAATAGATCTCTGGATTTTGATTTCTGTGAAAATTGTGTATATGTGAAGCAGAATCGGGTGAGTTTCCCCTCTGGTAGTAAGAGGGTGAAACAGATATTAGAACTTGTGCACAATGATGTGTTTGGACCTGTGAAGGTTCCATCAATAGGTAAGTCTGTGTACTATGTATCATTTATAGATGGCTTCTCAAGGAATACATGGATATATTTCCTTACAAAGAAATCTGAAGTCTTTAACAGGTTTAAAGAATTTAAGGCTTTGGTGGAAAAAAAATATAGAAGAAGACAAAGGTGTTGAGGATGGATAATGGTGGAGAGTTTTGCAGTAAGGAATTTCAAGAATTCTGTAAGAAATGTGGTATATCATGGCAGAAGACTACTCCATATACACCTCAGCAAAATGGAGTTATAGAAAGAATGAACAATACGTTGATGGAAAGGGCAAGAAGCATGCTCAGTGGTGCCAGGTTAGGACAGGAATTCTCAGCAGAGGCAGTCTTGGAGGATAAGACTCCGCAAGAGGTATGGACTGGTAAGAAACCCTCTCTTTCACATCTAAGGGTATTTGGATGTGATGCATATGTACATGTTCCAAAGGAGAAGCGAACCAAGTTGGATAGTAAATCTGAAAAGTGCATCTTTATTGGGTATAAGGATGGTTTAAAGGGTTATAAGCTTTCGAACCCAATAACAAGGAAGGTTGTGTAAAACTGAGATGTGGTGTTTAGAGAGGTGAAAGATGTTATTAAACATGAACTCCAACTAAAAGGAACCTGAGAAGATAGAGAAGAAGGAGGAAGAATCAAACTGTATAGTACAAGAGGAATCAGAAGATGAAGAGCCACAAACTCTGGCTATGAGAAGATCAGTTCGAGAAAGAAGGCAGCCAGAAAGGTATAGTCCATCTACTTTCTGTTCAAATTTTGCTTTGTCTATTACTGATGATGATCCCAGAAATGTGAAGGAAGCAGTGGATTCAGAGGATGGAAAACTCTGGAAAGAGGCCATGGTTGATGAAATGGCATCTTTACACCAAAATGAGGCTTGGGATCTGGTGGATTTTCCAGTTGGAAGGAAACCCATTGGTAGCAAATGGGTGCTAAAAACGAAGACAAATGCAGAAGGAAAACTGGAGAAATACAAAGCTCAGTTGGTAGAAAAAGGTTATTCCCTGGTGCCAAGAATTGATTTTGGTGATATTTTTTCTCCTGTTGCCAAGGTAACTTCTATTAGATTACTTTTATCTGTTGCTGCTGCTTTTGATTTTGAAGTAGAAGAGATGGATGTAAAGACAACATTTCTTCACAGGGATCTGGAAGAGGAAATCTACATGAAGCAACCTGAAGGCTTTGTGGTGAAGGGTAAGAAAGAACTGGTATGCAAGTTAAAGAAGTATCTATATGGGTTAAAACAGTCACCAACGATGTGGTATCAGCAATTTGATACATTTACACGGGGACTTGGCTTCACCAGAAGCAAAGCAGATTACTGTGTGTATTTTAAATTAATTGGTGACTGTGTTATTTATCTGGTCTTATATGTGGATCATATGTTACTGGTTGGAAATGAAAAAGAAAATATCCAGGCTTTGAATACCCAATCATCCTCCAAATTTGACATGAAATATCTTGGTGCTACAAACCATATTTTGGGCATGGAAATTAAAAGAGATCGGGCAAAGAGGAAGCTCTAGTTAAACCAGAGGAAGTATGTCGAGACAATACTGCAGAGGTTTAATATGCAGGATAGTAAACCGGTGAAGGTTCCTATTCCTATAGGTGTGAGGTTATCTACTGAACAATGTCCCAAGACACAAGAAGAGGAAGAGGACATGTCCCATGTTCCATATGCAATTGTAGTTGGTGGCTTGATGTATGCAATGGTCTGTACTAGACCAGACATTGCACATGCAGTGGGAGTATTGAGCAAGATTATGTCAAAACTAGGAAAGGCGCATTGGACAACAGTGAAGCGGGTTTTCAGGTATTTGCGTGGCACTAGTGATTATTGTTTGTGCTACCAAGGAAGACCATGATTCGATATTCATGGCTTTGTTGATGTAGACTGGGCTGGAGATCTGGATCAGAGAAGATCTACAAGTGGGTATGTATTTAACCTATTTGGAGGTGCAGTCAGTTCAATGAGAAAGAAACAATCTATAGTGGCACTATCAACTATAGAGGCAGAATACATGGCAGCCACTCATGCAACATGGAAGCAGTTTGGTTGGAGAGATTTTGTTCAAGTATGGGGTTAGTACAGTAAGCTATAAGGATAGATTGTGATAGCCAAAGTGCAATTTTCTTGGCAAAGAACCCTGCATATCATTCAAAGACAAAGCACATGGATGTTCGGTATCACTTTGTGAGGGATATGATAGAAGACAAAAAGGTGTTGTTGGTAAAGGTGGACACTTTGAAGAATATTGCAGATGCATTGACAAAATCTGTGAGCTCTGAGAATTTCTCCTGGTGTAGAGAGACAATGGGCATTTCAGGGCTAGAAAAATGACTAAGCTCTCTTGTGGCCCCCTATAGAAAGAAAACAACAAGTGGGAGAATGTTGGGTTGTGTTATATTCTTTCCACAGAGTTAACAGGGGGTTTGAAGGGCACCCATAACCTCACTTTTTGGACCCTATGCTAGGTTGGGTAGACCCACCTATGGTTTTGTGCATGATTTTCGCACATCTTTTTTGGACGCGATGGTTTTCAATCCATGGTATTGGACGTGATGGTTTTCGGTCCATGGTATTGTATGTGATGTTTTTCTGTCCATGATATTGGATGCTTCGACATGTATAAATATGTATTGTAACATTGAAAGGAACATAATAAAAATCAAGTTGGTAGT
This sequence comes from Pinus tabuliformis, assembly GCA_031772625.1. Classification (NCBI taxonomy): domain Eukaryota; kingdom Viridiplantae; phylum Streptophyta; class Pinopsida; order Pinales; family Pinaceae; genus Pinus; species Pinus tabuliformis. The sequence goes on along the minus strand of CM062816.1, from coordinate 1,185,942,421 downwards.
CCTGGTTTTGGGATCCAAGGGAAAATCTCTGTGTATATGTGTTTTATATGTTATGCTCTGGCATTATTTATTTTCTATGTTTTAGAATTCGTATGCAGGTAATTTTTGTAAGGGTTAAAACCTACAAATAAATTGTCCCCATTATGTGCAAAGCCTCAATGAGGTGAGGAAATTTCTATTGAAGGAGTTGTTCTTCTTTGACAACTCGACATAGTTGGATCCTCTACTAGTGAGTGTTATAGATCTTTGTTTCCATGATCCTGTTAGTTATGGCTTGCTCGACACAACCTATCCACATTGAATGCTAGATGGAGGCAAAGGAATAGTTGAATGTTGAGCTCAAAGGCATTGTTACTTACATCCTAGGTAATGGCATACAACCCATATCAGAGCGGGTGAAGCTTGAGTGGGGCCAAGTGGGGCCCTCCTTCTATAAATGTAACCAAACATTGTCGCCCACCTGGAATTTTTGTTTCACTCGATTCTCATCACGACACTGTTTGTACATATCATTAGCTTTGCCTAATATGTCATGGACCTATTTTCGAATGTGTTGAATGTGCTCCATGAAGTTGTTAGACCTATCAGATTTGGACTGGAAATGAGCCAAATATGCCTGAGTAGCTACAAATGGTATGGCCACATCAATGGGACATAGTGGATGGAATCCCAACCTCAACTAAAATGTGTTCTGGCCAGTTGAGGTATGGAGATCTCTTTTATATTTTTTTTGGACATAGGAGAGGCTTTCATCCCATGTGTGTGGATGCTTCGAGTTGTACATGCACAAAATGTGCATGATCATCCTGTTAGCAACCTCTATTTGGCCAACCGTTTTTATGTCTAAGGTCATGGACTTAGTGAGATTGGTATCCAACATCGACTAGATGCTTGACCAAAATGTACTTAAGAACCTGCTATTCTGATCTAAGATAATGGGCAATGGGATCCCAAAGTGTACCAACACTCATTGAAAGAAGAGATTAGCATTGGTTTATGTTGTGATAATCTTCTTGCAAGCCGCCATAATGGCCATATTAGAGAATGTGTCGAAGACCATTAGAACATAGTTATTGCCATGCTTCGTAGAAGGAAGGCCTAAGATGTAATCCATGGTGATGGATTTCCATGTTCGACTGGGAGTATGAAGAGGAGTATATAGGCCTTGTTTCTTGATTGTTGGTGTTGCAATGGTGCAGGTATTGCATGATATGATGTACTTCCAAACATCCTATTGAATTTTCAACTAATAAAAGTACTTATGCATCACTATCACTATTTTCTCTACTCTCAAATGTAAAGCTACCCTACTGTAGTGTGCCTCTCAAATCATCTTGGTATGCTCGCTTTAAGGAAAAAAGAGGCATCCTAGGTGGCATAACATTCCACCTTAGAGGTGAAAATAGGGAACTTTCTTACCTTCGAAGAGCATCTGGTATTTTTTCTATAATTTTGGGTCACTTTTGTAAAGATGTATCCACCCTGAAGTATCATGTCCACAAGATTCGAGCATGGCGGTCAGTTCCATAACCAGTGGTTGGCTGAAAAAATCTACAACATTATTGGTACTTCCCTTCTCATAGTTGATGTTAAAATGGAACTTTTGCAGATATGTGGACCATTTCGAAACACGATTGTTCTGCAACTTTCCATCTGTCTGTATGAACTGCAGGGGTCAATGGTCTATGTGGATTATTGTTTCCTTCCTCGAAATATAATTCTTCCATTATTGGTAGGCCTGCACAATGGAATATATATCTTTTTCATAAGTGGGATTCTTTTAGACTGTATTTGGAAGCATCTCAATATGATATGCCACCAAATGCCCCTACTTGGTAAGAACTGCACCAATAGCATAGTCGGAGGCATCTATCTTGATTTCAAATGGTTGTCGTAGCTTTGGTAATGTTAGCACGGGCACAGAACAGAGGTCATGATTCAACTCAAAAAACTCCTTCTATTGAGATCCAAACCAAAATAGCTTTTTTTTGCTTCACCCTTGTTGACTTGAATCAAAGGCCAAGTGATATGGGAAAATCCCAACATGAACCTGCAATAGAAATTGGTAAGAAAAAGAAAGTTGTAGAGCTCTATTAGTGTGGCTGGGGCTAACCAATCCTGAATAACTTGTATCCTACTTGCATCCACATGGACACCCACACATAAATTATGTACCCCATATATTGAACCTGGGTCATACCAAAAGTGTATTTCTCCAAATTGGCACATAATTTGAGTTGTCGTAGGGTTTGGAGGACCTATCAGATATGGTGTATGTGTTCTTCCCAAATCCCACTAAATATTAGTTTGTCATCTAGGTACACTACCATGAAAAATTTAGTGGAGGGTCACAAGATGTCATCCATCAGTCACATGAAGTTTGCGGGGGTTTTTTTCAACCCGAAAGCCATGACCAACCATTCTAAAACGTCCTGCTGGGATTTGAAGGAAATCTGTCATACATCAAAGTGTTTGATGGGTAACTAGTGATAACCAGAGCTCAATTCAATCTTATTGAAATATTTTGCCCACTTGAGCTGGTCCAGAAGGTCATGAATCTAGGGATTGGAAAGCTATTACAGACAATGGTCTTATTGAGGGCACACTAGTCAATAGATAGCCTCTAGGTCCGATCCTATGTACAAATATGATTAGACCCCCACAGGGTGACGAAATTGGCATGATGTGCCATTTTTTCAAAATCTCCTGAATCTGCCTCTTGATTTAAGCATTATATACAATAGAATGTTGATAGATTGATCTATTGACTAGCGGCATGCCTAGGGTCACATTGATGGAGTGCTTTACCTAACATTGTATGGGTATACTTGTGGTTGAGGTGAAGATGTCCCTGTACTCCTCCATGACCTTGTCTATCTAATGTTTCCATGTAGAGGAGCCTTGTATGGAGGCTATGGATGTGGCCACAATATTCTTCTTTTCCCAAGGGAAAATCATAAGGAAGACGAATTTGTCGGCATGGGAAATGATCTTATTGCATTTATTTGTAGAGATCAAAGAGATGGTTGTAGGAAGTGCTACCTACAATATCTTGTATAACTTATAGCCCAATGTAATAATAAAAATGTGAGGCCTAGACTCATACATAACAATTTGCTTCCACAAGTATGGTAGGCATAATAGTACATCACAAAATTCAAGAGGAGTAACATCACATAATACCAGATTTGTGAAGGGATTGATTTTGTAGGGAATGTGGTGCTACAGACTAACACGAAGATCTCGTCCATAGTGAAGCCACCAGATGGTGTACAACTGTGAAGCTAGTGTGGTTGGTAGAACCAACCTCTTCATGAACACTATTAAAATGAGGTTCTTTTGGCTTCTTTTATCAATAATTAACTGCAATAGAGAACCCTTCACCCACATATTTGAGTCGAACAGTTGCTCCACCTGCTTTAGATATTCAGGATCAATCTTTTGAATCTTGGTGCTAGTAATGATGGCACTGGGCTCCACATCAATAACCTAGTTCTGTTTTTCATTCCCCTTGTCTAGTTTTGACACAGAGTCTGAACGTGCATTTGATTCAGAAGCCTTTAGCTTGGCCACTAGTGACTGCTTGGCTCAACACTCACTTTTCTTATGAGCGGGACTCTTATGGATCTCACATCATTTTCTTGTGTCCTTCTTTGTATTCATGGTGTTTTTATTTGATTACGGCTTAGCCAGCTTTCCTAGGTGGCCATGCCCTATATTTCTCCTTTGTTCTACAGTTTGGGGGTGCCTTTCATTGCTTCAGATTTACAAATCCAAATTATTTATTCTTCTGGTTAAATTTTTGCTCGACCTTGACAGTGTATCAATAGGTGGTGCCAAGAGAGGATATGTTGAGGAACTTCATCTCATCCTGGATGAACTTATGTAGACAAGCATGGTACTTGAGTACCAAATTCCACTAAGAATCCTTGAAACCAAACTTCATGCAAAGGGTATGAAAATAATTTGTGAACTTTGGCATGTCTTCATCCCTTCCCTGCAGCAACATGATCCACTTTATGTATTTATATTCATATATCTCAACAGGGTAATATTATTCCTTTATGGAATCTTAGAAAGAATGCCAAGTAGGTATGGCTAAAAATAGTAAGAGTTCACTCTCTTCCTTCTTTTCACAGTAGGTTTCCAACTAGTCATTGACATGTGGGGTGAATTTTGGGAGTGAAAAAGTAATATTTTCTCAATTAGAAAAGTCATGAACTGAAAAATATCCTTACAATAGATTTAACCATCTATCTACATGGTTTTTATCTATCTAGCCTTCAAATATGGGGATGTCAAAGTTGACTTGTACCTTAGAGGGAGCGGTGCCTCCAGAGTGGTTGCTGGATGAAGATGTGTTGCCTATGGGTAGCCACCGAAGGATATGGGAAACATTTTTTATCATTCAATTCCTTTGTCGTTCGAGGCATTATTCAAGCAATATTTTGGAAGGATCTCTTGCTCCCTCATCTTTCTTTTATTTTTCCATGGGAGGCCGTATGGGTTTGAAAGGTTGGTCTTGCAAAGGTTCAACTAAATTGAGCCATAAATCCTTATACCCTGACCTTTTTGGGGTCATGCAAATAAAAATAAAGAAAGAATAGCCTGCTATGATACCACTGATCCAAACTTATGCAAGAATACAACATAACACAAATATAAACATAAACATAGAGATGGAACAAAAATAAAACTTCATTCATTAACATCAAAGAACTAAAATATGCTTACATACATAACGGAAACAAACTAGCTTGGGTGATGGTAGCTTATCTCTGAGAAGAGATGTGGTAGCTACGTGCCTCTAAATCATGTTACAATGAGGCTCAAGGACCTTTTTATTATTAAAAAATAAAGGGAAACCCTAAAAAACTAAAATCCTAACCACAGGGATGGAATGCCAAGAGTTTATGGGCCCCATAGGGGTTAGTTGGCAGCGAACTGCCTGAGGTGGTAACTTAGGTATATGATCTCCATTTTTCACATGTGGTACCTCATTGGAAATATATCTTTGAGTAATATAAGAATTGTGGTTGGCTCGTACCTATGGTGATGTGCTTGTTGTAGACCTAAAAAAATGTCATTTAGTGGGCCAAAACAGCTCTAGAAGTTTAGGACCCGAAAAACTACTAAAAAGAGTAAATGATCCTATAATCAATAAAATTAATGAAACTGACTAGAGTTTTAGGTGGAATAGATGGATAGAGACTAATATCCACTTGGATCAATGCATCTGTAACAAGGACAAGTGCCTTAATTCTTCTAAATCATCATCAGGCTCTTTATTAATTTTCCTGCAAGATACTACTTCATGGAAGCTCAAATCATATTGATGTGAAAAATATCCATATTTTTGCATTCTCCCAGAGCTTTTTTAAATGGGAATAACAAAATTTTAATAGATTTTAAAGCTTCGACTATCTTTGTATCAGTATCGCAAAATGAATAGTCCTTGCAAAATTGATCAATCATTATATGCCAATCCTCTCTTTGTCTCTTCAATTCCTCTTTCAAATAGTAGTCTTGTGGAATAATTTCTAATGTATGAATAAATTGATGTGTCCACATCACAACTCGTAATTTATAGTCTGTCTAGATGGAACAACAATTTTGTAGATGCTTTCCTTGGCTAGTATTCCCATCGTAAGTGGGAATCTTATTCGAGGTATTATTTAGAGTCAAGAATCTATGTATCATATGAATTTTGACAGTATCCCAATCATGAAAATGGTCATCATGGGATAACCACCATGTTGCTGGAGTTTCTTGCAAGGAAACATTCATTAGAGAGATCTTTTGACCTTATTCCATTTTGGAATTAACTTCTTGGATAAAATTCACAACAGGTTTTGTACAATTAAGAATAGGATAATTGCATACCTTAGTACTAATCCAACGAAGGAATATTATAGTTGTATAATGTTGTGAATCAATCTAGTGACCTCCCTATTGTTAATTATCCATTTCAACATCTAACCCTACCTCTATACATTGGACACTTCTCTATCTAATAGATCCAAGAGTTGTCGGGTTAATGCAATCTTCCCTTTTCCTAGCAATGAATTGATATAGCTCGTCTAACAAATTATATTTTTCCACATCATAAACGGGTTTGGTAAATCTCAAGCCTTGATATTGATCCAACATTTGTATGACCTGAACTCCATTGAATTCAAAGGTCATAGTTTCCTGTTTAAGATCAATAACTGCATAATTTTCAAATGGCAAATCAATTCCCAATAAAGTAGGATATGGATCTTTGTCACCCATAATGCATATTAAGTCAAAATATGCATAACTCTTAACACCTACAATATCAAACTTAATTCCTTCTAATCTCATAATAGATATAATACAATATTAATTTTCCATCCATAGTTGAACTGGTGAAAAGAGTAATATGGGTTTTCAAAGTGCTTCCCACATTTTTCTTGAAAAAATGTTAAAATCTGAGCCAAGATCTAACATGGACTCCTTGATCCAATATCTATCAATCTGAGCATCAATATTAAATTCTATTCTTATTGTCTTCTTATTTCATGGACCCACCTTGAAATCATGTCTTCTGACAATCGATCATCCTTCACAATAGCTCTTATTTTCTTATGCAACTAACTTGTAAGTTTCTCATCATTCATAATCTATAGAAAACCTTAAGCCATTCTAATATTGGTTGGGATATCTCTTGTAATAGTCTGGGACTTTAAGTCTATACATGTTCTTGTTTTTCAACCCAGAAAATGTTAGTTGCATATCGATAATATTATTTTCATTGATTGGGATCATACGATCATTTTGAGGATTTCGAACCTATGACAGTTTGCTAATAAGAAATTCCATCATCGACCCTAGTTATTTTTCCTCCTCTTGTCACAATGATAATATTTAGCTACCCAATGGGTTTTGGTTCTCATGGTTCAACATTAATCACGTTGGCTCCCTTCATCTAGTTGCACACTTCTCAACAAGTAATAAGCTCTAGAAAATATTCTATAGCATGTGTGTTCACCCAAAATTGTAAACACCAAGGTCTTCTCAGCTTTGGACATTCCCTCGTGACATGAACTTCTTGGTCACAATTATAGCATTTCATTGGGTCTCTCCCTCCTTTCCACCCTCCCTAAGATGCTCCTTCTCCCGAACCTCAAGTAGATTCATTAACTTGAATATTCTATGATATATATGATCATCTAATGCATCCAAGGACTTAAATTGATCCATATGATGTGTGGGCAATCCACAAAAGTCACAAAATATATTGTTGGGCACATTGGAATACTTTTGTAGAATGGGGCATAACTAGGGTGAATGGCCAAAGGACCTAAAATTTTTATAAAACTCATTCATAGACATACCTTGATGAGGGGGGAATGCCTGATATTACTCAAACCATATAAGGGAATTGCTAAAGAAATTTGTGAACTCTTGGACCATGTGATGGTGGAAAAGAAGGTCCCATAGGAAGATTAGATGATCCCTGGCCCCTGAGTTGGATATTTCATGACATGATACCATTTGACTTGGCAGTGAGTGCACCAGACCCGACGTCTCATGGGTTGCATAGGAGCAAGATCCTTTATTTTCTTAGTAAGGGTTGAAATTTGTTTCTAAATTCTCATAATAATATGGCTAGGAAAAGGAGAACCCAATTTATAATCCCGAGGGTATCCCAAGATTGCTTCAATTTGCATTGCTTGTTCCAAAGCATCCTAGAATATGTCAATATTCTATTATGGTAGTGGAATCCTATTCATTGGTAACAAGGCCTTAATAAATAAATCCCTTTGATTATGGGGATCAATGGGGTAGGATAATTCCCTAATAGCATCTTTGAATATTTGCATACACTACAAGGAAAATTCTCCCTCCCCTTGTCTTATATCTAATAATCTACAAGACCTTGTCGATTATACTAAGGTAACTTAAATTCTTGAATAAATTCTCGTTTGAAAATATCCATTGTACTATAAGGATTTTCATCAATCCACTTAATAAACCATAAAAGAACCTTATCTCTTAAAGTACTTTGGAACATAATAAGTTTGGTGTCATTACGAGTTTGTCGAGCACTCCAAACACATAGATACCAATATTGTTTAACATCTTCACCACCTCCTCCCAAAAATTTTTGGTATCAGGTAAGTGATCCAACCATATTTCCAACCATGATTGACTTTCTATTCTAAATAATTATAAATCCATTTGAACCCGACTAAAATCGATTAACTTAATTTCACTGAACATGACTACTAGAACTAATTCCTCCACTAGAACTACTAACACTACATTTAGAATATACTTGTTGAATTTTTATAATATTACTTAGTTTAGAAAATAATTGATTAGTATTTTGATACAGTACTAAGGGAAGGCACAGAGAGGATAAGTTGTACCACTATGTTGCAAGTTGTTATGAGTAGGAATTCACTCATCTTCAAAGAACAATTCTCTCATCATAAAATGCATGTCATCATTTACTGTAGTATGCTCACCAAAAAACATAATTGGCAATACAAATAGATCAGGCCTATGGAATTCTTTTGATTCTGAGTGGAGTCTAATGGTCACAACCAAACTTCCCATAATAGTTCTATTGGTGTCTCCTACTTTTCCAGAAGGAGATCCCTCATTCTTTCCTTTTCCCTACAACTCAAGACTATCCATGCTATTGTTTCGTGACCCTGAACTTATATTTGCTTCTCCTATCCTATGTAACTCTCTTCTTCTATGCATAATTTCATGCAACTTCCTTTATCTCCACTCATAAGCTATTCTTGTCCTCTGTAATTCTCTAAAATCTTGTGATTTATGCAACTCTTCTTGGTCCATCACAACAACCCTTCATTTTCTACCACTCTACACCATTCCTTCCCCTAAATCCATCCCCAAAGAAATTGTTTTAATTGGCAATTTGATCTTCTTGGAATGGTAGCATATTTTCTTCAACCATCAAGACTTTGATCCAAATATGGATCTCTTACAACAATCTTCTGCATAATCCAAACAAGAATACTACTTTTGCTCTAGAAAATGATTGATGATATTTGTTTGAAAACTCAATTATATAGCCCTCTAATGTCATATTTACCCAAAAATCAAGAACGCTCATTATATCTATGTATAATCGGTGCAGTTCAACCAAATATAATTTTGACGAATATCTAGGAAGCCCAGGCTGACTTTCAACCCTGGCTTTGACTTGCAGCCATATAAACCAACCTTGTAACTTCTTAGGGAACTCACACCAAAATGTTTCATATTGGTGACAAGCAAGTTCAGCAAACAAAATTTCTTCTTTAACCCAATCTGTGTTCTTCTGCCTTAGCTGAGCTTCTTGTAAAATAAAATTATCTATCTTCTCATGCCATCAATTTGGAATACCTCTACCAAATATTCTAGATACCATGATCTAGATCCCTTTCAAATGTTAGGTTCTTGACAAAATAACCATTTGTTGGAAAAAAGAGAGTAATGAATACCTAAGGTTTGCCCTGATTTTGCCAATAAATGAGGCCATCGTAGTCTATCTTTTTGCTGAAATTTTCACTCCCTTTGTGTATAGGACCATCTCACTTGAGGTGAACCAGAACCATTATAAAGGATAAGGAATCCAAATTAGTATTTGAGAACCGCGATTTTCATGATAACACCATTAACCATATTATTAATCTGCACAAACAAATTACGGTCGAGACATAGATTCATAAAAGATAGATAGAGACATCATTTACTTAAAAGAGACAAGAAATTTTTAAAAAGGGGCCATGCAATAATTGAATCATGAAACACAAAATTTCCTAGAACTCCTTTTGTTATTAATATTTCCTAGCCATTACATCAAGGATCATACAAAATTGTGTGACCTTCTCAAATCAAATATTACTCCTGACCTTACAATACATGGACCAAAAAATATATGCAGATGTAGAGTCCTACAAGTAATTATCAACAACAATGGAAAACATATTTATTAGAGGTTCTCCATATCTATAAGATGATTGATTTATCCCTCTATATAATATTTTATAGGCTTGCTCGCTTGATCTAGTCCTTGCATAGCTTACTCGATCCTACCTTTGATTTGGTCCCCCTTTGACAAAATCCTAGCGCGTTTCCCTTTTTCCTGTTGATTCTTTAAAAATTAACCCAACTTTCCTATTTTTCTAGCTCCTTGAATCTTAATATTTACTTTCTTGCTACATTCATGTTTCTGGTGATCTGCTTTCAGTGGCTTTATCTATTCATCCTCAACAACTATCCCATGATCTTGTTTTACATATTTCTCTAAAACATGAAGGACCCAACAATATATATAAAATAATTTTCAAAAGGCCCTCATCCTAAAATACATCATTTGGCCCTCTCATCCATATTTACGGTAAAATACCTCTCAACCTTTTGGTCATATTCAACCTTCAATTCCTCTATCTCTATTTTTCCTTGTCCACCCATATGAATTTTGGTTTACATATATATATATATATATATATATATATATATATATATATATAAAGGAATTTGGAACTAGAATTAGTGAAGATACATAAAATTCTCTAAGAAATCTAGTTAACTCTAAAATCTCTCTAACTCTCCCAAATAGTCTTGAGAACTCTCATTTAGAGAATATATCATTACAACATTCCGTACTTTAGTCAATTATATACAATTAGTCTAGAAACTTAGGAAAAATACATCAAATTAAACAATTTCAGTCATTTAGAGAACGAACTCACTTGGTAAATGAAAGACCCTTAGTCTAGTCAAAATACATTTTCACATGGAAGTGGAATGATCCTTCATCAGGGTGGCTTTTAGGGGGAAGGTGGATTCAACAAAAAATAGAAATAAGGGCTCATAGTAAGAAAGGGATAGAAAATAATTTGAGACTTCATATTCAGATCTTGATGAAAACAAATGAAGGGGAGTCTGAGGTAAGTAAGGAGAGGAATAAGTTAGAGAGAAGATGTAGTTGCAAGGAATGGGGGAGACAGAAGATGTTGGCATGGGTGCCATATGACTAAGGGGTTCTGATAGGATATCCATGTTGAGCCATATTTTGTGATGAAAGGGTGTGGTAGAGGAGGAGTCACAGTGAATGCGGTAAATATGAGTGTTTTCTTCCAAAAGGATAAAATCCAACAATGCAATGCATTTGAAGAGGGACACAAAGGGTGTATATGATAGTTTAATTCATTATACCTGATGAGACTCCAAAATCCTCATTAGTGGCACGAGAAGTCATGTGGTGTCTACGCACAAAATATTCATATAAGTATCTCAGAGTACCACATGTGAGAGTGATCTTATCAGAATAAAATTTGGAAAGGCAGATATGAAAGTGGTATTAAAAAATGCACACACTTGTATTGGTGAATTCTAAAAATATCTCCTAGATGAAAGTATCTAAAAAAATGGAATAAAATATACCATGGTGAAGAGTTTGTTGCAAGGAATACAACTTTATTGAACTTTACATCTACTAGGATTTTATTTTGGGCTAGTTTTACTGTTGCATTCTAGTATACATTGTGGGTTTAGACAATATTCCATTGTATTTTGGTAATGGAATATTGAAAGAATTGAGTTTAGGAAAACGTAACTTCTTTGAAATAGGTGTTTACACGACACATGTATATGTACCTTCATATACGATGAAACGATGGATGATAAGGTTGTGGATCGTAACTAGCAACTAAAACTAAATCGTGGATGTTAGACATGGTTCATAGTTATCTAAATTGAATGTAATTAAGCATGAATTTCTAGGGCCAGTCACACCCATAGTTTTCAACAATGCCTTGTGTTGAGAGGGGAAAGTTTGAAGAACTTCAAGACAAGACATGGATGGAAGTGACTGTGCCAATTCATCAATCATGTTGTATTGTTAAACAGCCCTAGCATGAGGGTTAGGTATAGTTCATCAAATTTGAACTCTAGGAATTTTTGGTGTAGTGCCTTAGAATGGGATTTGTAGCAAGACATTCATTTTAGGGAGGTGACCCTCTTTATTAGGAGGAGGTAGAGATCGTGGGTAATTTTGATTTCTGAATTGTAGGAAAACCTTATCTAATTGCATGAAAATATTTTTGTAAGATGGATCCGTAGATTGAGATAAAGATGGTGCATTGATTTGTTGGACCACACCCTAGGAAAAAATTTGATTATGTAAGACAATAGTTGAGGGTTGTGGGTGACCCTCAGGAGGAGTGCCTTGATGTTGCTTGGATTCTTGGTGTTGTTGGATTTCTAGTAACTGGAGGAAATGGTGGCTATAATGATCTATGGACACACAAATTGCAGAAGGAAAATTGGTCCCATGTCTTGAATTTACCCATCCTCGTCCTTGTAGCAAGTGATTTTTAGTCGTGGGAAAAGTAGGGTATTTTATGGGTTGAATTTTATCCACATCAGATCATCCATGAGGCCATCCTTGTTGGGGGAAGTTTTGACTACATCTGCATTTTTTATTACAATTACACCATTTATTATGAGGTTTGGAGGGCTTCACAAAGTTAAATTACTTAAAGGACTAATTCTAAGCTTGGGGACTTGGATGAACAAAATTAACCCTTGGATGGGGCTATGCAAGAGGTTAAGGAGGTATGAAAAAGGGATAATATGGGTTAGGCATTCCAAGGAAATTATAACTGGTGCATGTCACTCTATGAGTATATAAAGCATATGTGGTGGGAGCAAAAAGAAGTCGTGGGGTGGAGCATAAGATTGGTTTTCTATGGTATTTTGTCTTTGAGGAACAATTTAAGTCATGGGTTTGGTGACTAAGTCGATGGGGCCATCAACTATATGATATGTTATAGGTATGGTTGATTCAAGGATATTGTGTCGAGATTCATCAAAAAGAATAGAATATAAATAGGTTGATTGAGCTAAGATGCTCATTCTACAACCCAATATGAAGGATATGTGTGATTATGTTTGTGCTCAACTTGGAATTAAAACATGTTCTCTTTAAATAAAATAAAATATTGTCTAAATAGAAAAGCAATGTTGGCCATAATAAAAATAAAAAGGAATATGTTAAAACAAAATATTTAATGTTATATATAATCAAATATATAAAATAATTTATGAATAAAATATTTTAATATGAATTAATATTTACGTATACTTAAAATATATATATCATTCAAGAATACCATTTAAACAATGAAAAATTACACATTATTTTCTTTTATTGTAAAATAAGTTTACACTTGAAGAAATTTGATCCCTCTTGGCTCATGTTAGATCCATGCTTAAGATGGATCTATGTTGATTAAGAGTAAATGAAGTCATACTATTTGGATTGTGATGTCCTTGGCTTTGTAACTAACATGGTCGATAGAATGTCTTTTGTGATTAGTGGGAGAATGGATTTCAAAAATGAGTCAATGATAAAATGAATTGAACTTGATTTTACAGAGATTAGAGTGTCTCTTACATTCATAAATATGGACTAAAATTTGGACAACCATAGTGTAATATAAATTTGAAAGAAGTTCAATTGAAAAACGTGGTGAACAGGTAATTGATAGTAATTCAAAAAATCCAAAGCCAATGAATTGAAAGTAGAGGGTGTTTTCATAGGTTGTTCATAATACCATTGGGATAAACCATAGGTCAATGTCGACTAAAACAACTGAAGGAAAATAAAATCTTATGTATAGGTTTTAGATGAACACCATATACGAATGGACATCACATGATTTGTGGGGTATTCCCCAGGTTTGGATTGAAATTTTGAGATGTCTATGGGATCTTAGCTAGCATGATGGGGCAAGAAGCATCATGATGGATGGGATCATTAATAGGTTTTATTAGGCCTGGGAGGTTCATTTGTTTCATAAAAGGTAAAGTGGTGGCACCAGTAAGGTTTTACTATTATTTAGCAATATTGGTGAGTAGACGTGCTCCCGAAGGCGGTGATACTAAGTTATAAGGTGAATGAGTGGGACATCCCTTGAATTGATCGAAGTAGGAAAGTTGCAAGTAAAGAATATACAAATACCAAGGCTCAAGATGGTGTTTTTTTGTTACCTTTTTGTGTTGGAAGGGGAGATAATCCCCTGTCAACGCGAGGAAGACTTTGAAGTCTCTAACATCTGCATTTTGGGATAAGGTTTGTAATGGTGACAATTAATTTCAATGTAGGGAGATGTCAGGAATATGTAGTTACTTTTCATGATTAATACACTTGTTTATTTAAATGAAATGAAAACATTATGCAAGAAATACAATAAATATGCTAAAAATAAGTTTTAGGTACTTTGAATCGACACATAGATGCAATAGGAAAATAAAGTGTTCCTAGAAACCTACACTTCCTGTCCACACATTATGATTCATTGAACCTTTCAACAAGTCGCCACTGACAGGGGTCTGAAGCCCATGAGATCGATGGTATTCACACACTTGGTGGAAACAAGTTATAATGATGGAGGTTAGGTAGTTCACTAGTGGCCACTGAAATCTAATCCAAGTATCATTTCTTTGCACAATGGTCACCTATAGGGTAACATATTTTTGCTAATACTAATCACTATGGTAGCTTCCAAAGTGGTGGGTAGCCACTAAGTGAGTGCACTGACCAACGTACCTCAGGTTTAACCTCCTCGTGACATGACGTCACTTCCCTAGGTAATATTTTCAATATGGTTATGAAGGATTTTTAAAGCTCCATTTTCAGTTGACTTATGTTTCAAATGTAAATAATAAGGGGTTATTATTTATATTCCTTACCCCAATGCTCTATCGAAACTACTTAATTCTTTTGTACATCTCCTATGGAGATTTAATGTTGACGAATTAAGGTTTGTGTGCTTATTTAAATTCAATTTTGAATTAAGGAATCTTGTGTGAGAAGAGTGATATTTTTGGGAAATAAAACAAGAACCTATAATTAATTAACCAATAAGCACTGAGTGTTAAACAACTTTTTCTACACTAGAAATTGCTTTCGTTCTATAAATAACACAAAAATATTACTTCATGATGGGAGCCACGTACAAAATAAAATATGACATTCTTTTTCAAAAATCACTCACAAAGAGTGTAGAGAAAAAAGAACATGTGGTATTCTCCTTTAGAGTGAGACCTCTTTGCATGTTAGGTGTCTTCACTAGAATTATATGGTTTCTTAAAACAAAATATATACTTTGTTTGAAAATAAAGGAAAATTAAATCTAGTTAGGGTGGGGTTGAACCACCGATTAAGTAAAATTTATGAATCTAAGTATAATTCTCTGTTATTTAGATGATGTGATGTAAATTTTACCACATTCTTGTTGATTATGATTTTCGACATTATGGGTTGCAAAAAACAAAAGAAAGGAGTTGCGGGTTTGAGAGAGGGAAAAGGGCATTCCATTTGAGATAGGATTAGACTGCATGGTTTTATCTCTTCCACACGACTATTAAAAATGTTATCTATATGGTTTTTTTGGTGCTATGTGATAGTTTAAATAAATTACCTACAGCTGTGCACTAGGAAACACCTTTCCTACATGTCAATTTTCCTCTAGTAATTGAGCTCTAGTTTCTGTAAAAACTCAACAAAACAACATATGGGAGGACAACTATGAAAAAATTTCAGAAATAAAAAAATTAAAATATGGAAGGAAATGGGAAATAAAGTACAATCTAAAGTGAAGGTAGTTTCCAGTCCTGTTAACGGTTATTTCCTTCAAGCAGATACTAGAAGATGAGATAATCAATTTCTTAAATGGTAATAAAAAATAGGTTTCTTATTAGTACAGAAAGTAGGTTAGATCCATAGTTAATAAGGAAATAAAATTTCACAAATACTTTATGTAAATTAAATAGACAAATACATTATCTTATAAGCATAACCCACTAGAAAAGGAAAGACAGTTCATTAATCACCAAGTTTACCGTAATGTCAATTTTTATGTAACAATTTGTAAGAGGCGTAGCTTCGTCTCTCCCAAGGGATGGGCTGTTGAATCCTTATCTCTTTATTGGACCTCCTTACACATTCACAATAGTTCCAACATAAGCTTACTCTCTATGTCTACCTGAATTGTGAATTTCTTAGAAATGATCTAGTTATGCAGTTCATAGTCTTTAATAGTCAATTCTATTTCATTGCAGAAGTTAGAAACTAATATCCTAATTAGGAATTCGACCCCTAGAGGTGGGAAGTGATTCATTTTGGCCTATTTATGATATGATTGTAAAGGAGAAAATGGATGGTCAGGTTAAGGACAAAGAGACATTGTATTGCGCCTATTTTTGAGACATTTTTACAATGAGTTAAATAGAAAGGTGGAATTTGCAGGGATTCTTGAGTTATTTTTCTTTGGAGATGTGCTTCATTTATTTGTAAGTTATATTCTATGACAAATAATGATTTGAATATATATCTTCCTATTTATTTAAGGAAAATATTTGATTCATAATTCACTCTAAACACTGATCTGCTTCAGTTTTTCTAGACATCTATGTTTTCTGCTGAAATGAAAATTATAATGCATCTCGATGATTGATTCTCTTTTGTAATTGTCCATATTTTCTTCACTCACCATCCTACAATGAACTTAGACATAAAATCTCTAAAGAGACTACCTATCTCACCCCTGTCGAATCTCCATTTTCTCTTCATTTCATCACTACAAACTTAATCAAGTAGGCATGATCATATGTGCAATGGATTTGTCTCATTTCCTACCAGCAAACCTTTAGAATTCATACCCTACTGAGCACTATACCTATCCTAACATATGAAAAATTGAAATTCATTGATAGCCATAGTCCTCTCTAAAGCTAGAAGGGCTAGATTGTTGCTTATAAGTGGTTTTGTGGTTACCTGTGAATTTATCTCCCCATCCTAGGGAAAATTACACAAAGCTAATAAGTCCTACCCATCTCCTTCTCTAGTTCAAATAAACATTGGAATGCAAAGTGTGTAGGGAGTATAATCACTACCTTGATCCAAGAATAGTAAGTTTCGATTTCTAGTTGGGGATCTAGCTCTTGTAAGTCAATATTTTGTTCTTAGAGCCCTACAATCCCATACTATAGTTGTTTCATCCTTTTCTATAGATACACATTAATTTCTTCCTATAGCTTCATATTACATTCCTATAATGTTTTTATTTCTTACTTTTTCTCTTCAAGTCCTTGTAGTAGCATCATAGGCCCCTCCTATAGCTTTGCAGATCCTTCTTGTAGCTTTACAGACCCTTCCTATAGCTTGATGGATTCTCTAGTAATTTTGTTCCCCTTGGTACTTACCCTCTTCTGTGGGATTTGTGATTGTTTTCCTTTGATTTTCATGGAAGTTATTTCCTCTAATTACTTCTTGTATTTCTCAAATTCCCCCTCGTAATGGCTGACTGATTTTTCAATAGTGATAGGATTTGGAGAGGGTGGTTGAGGCTTACCTTTCCTTATCCCATTTCTCTTTTCTTTTGGAAGTACTTGGGGACTTTCATTAGTCTCCTTCCTTTTGGTTTGTTTGCATTACCTAATGCTACCAAGGTGGAATCAATTTAATCCTCTATTTTCCCCTTTGAAGTTATTTCCTTATCCTCCATTATTCTTCTCTTTTGTGGCTTAGATAATGTTCTAGTGGCCTCATAGGTCTTCTATTCTTCTACTTTTGTTACAAAAAAATTGCATGGTTCTTATTTAGGAACTCCTATTCTTGTTTATACCTTAGCTTGTGTCTCTACCTTTTCTTCTTCCTCCTCAATATATTCCTTTGGTTTCCATTTGGATTCTTCTTCAATTTCAACTTTCTCTTCCACAAAGTCTCCCTCTACGGCTACTCCTTCAAGTTCTAGTTTGTCTTGTTCTTAGGTCTCTAGGAAGGGCTCTCTATTGATATCTATGAAATGAGCCCAAGGCATTGGGTTTTAGATACCTTCCATACCATCCATGACTATCAATTATTTCATTCAATGGTGTGATATGTAGTGATGCTTCCCTTTTCCCACCTTATGGCTCATTTCATTGATTGACAAAAGAAGGAAATGAGGGATGCTCAACCTTTACTGGATAGGAAAGTATATTTGGAATGTGAGCTGATAGAGCATCCTACATTGGTATGCATGAAAAATACTAATTCTCCCATCACATGGGATATACTTTAATACATGGTAGGATACCTCATCCCAAATATGGGGTAAACTCTCCTTCCCTACACCATACATGTCCTTAATGGGTTGTTCATTTTGATGAAAGAATATTTTCTTTATTTTGTTGGCCTCAATTGTTTCCTCTTTGTGCCAATTGACCCGTAGAGAAAATGTGGTGACCCTCTTCACAACTTCCAAATTTAAAAGAATAATGAGGCCCATTATTATGGTGGTGGCATCATATCCACTTGTGGAAGGAGATTCAAAGAAAATTCTTGGGTGATCTCATCATCAAAGCTCCTGAATATTTCAAAAAACCCTAACCACTAGTGATTGGAGAAAAGGTCTGTGACATATGGGAGAAAATATATTATAGAGGGATTTATTGGTTCCTTATAGTTGAATCATCTACCCATATTCTCAATATAGATTTTACCAGAATGAGATAACCAATTTCCCTTCTATGCTATAAGTTTCTGAATTTTTTTTTGCAATTGAGGTTATTGAGGTAGAAACAAAATGGAATATATTTTTATAATTCTAGGGAGAGGGAAAAATTAATAATGCTGCTTAATACATTTTCATCCCCTTATCTTATCGTTCTCATTAAGAAAATACTCAACACTTGACTTTTCTTCGTTACTAACATTAAAGAAGTGATAACTACACAATATGCTTCTGAGAATTTTAAAGGTTTGACAAGTCCTTGCATCAAAATATGACAAAGCGAATCCATAATTACCCCTTCAATAATGCTTATCCTTAGATTTTAGGTTTTGTATTGCAATAATGTTCCAAATTGGCCTTCACGTAGTCTTCTTGTAGAGCCTAGTAAGTGTATTGTAGTAACAATGTATAGGTCCTGTTACTCTCCTTTAGTATTATATGAAGGAGATAGTTTTTCTATATCATCCTTCACTATTAGTGGCAGGACTTCCTTGGATTTCAAATGTATTTTTCATGCAAAATGAAGGTCATGGGGCCAACTTATGTGGTTGGCGGTTGAGTGGATAGGCAAAACATGTTTTTTCAATTGCCCCCCACCTACCAACTTTACACATTGAACTTTGTGATGAGTAGGAACATTGGAATACTTCTTGGAGTTATTATATTTTACATTTCTTTTACCTCTACACATGTGGTTGATGTAGGAGATGGCTGAAGTTTACTAAAAAAGGTGGCCAAGAATACTAAACCAAACTTGTCCAATAAAACCTCTTTCTTTATGCTCTGATAATAGTTTTCAAACTACTATGATTTCATGAGACAAGTTTAGGGCTTCACATACTTGAGCATTACTTTGTTCTCCTTTTGTAGGTGTTTTTGTAGTTAGTGTTTTGATTGGTTGAAGCCTTGATGAGGCTGTTGGAACTTTGATGTAATTGCTGGAATGTTGATGTGACTGATGGAACTTGGATGTAATTGATGGAACTTGGAGTTGATTGTTTAAACGTTGATGTGATTGTAGTAATTCTTCCTGATGGTCCTGAAGTGGCTACTAATGCAATATGTAAGCTTCAATATTCCCTTTCTTTCCTTTTTCCATTTTTTTTTAGTGTTCATTGCTAATGGAAATAGCCTCCTATACGTTATCAGAGTACTAGTGCTACAACTGATATGATTTTTTTGCTTCTTGATGATCAAGGGTACTGTAGCAACCTACACAAAACTGTGCCACTCCTTAGGCCTCTTTTCTGATCCTCTTAAACTGTTGTTATGTTCCCAATTATTAGAATAATGTTGCAAGTTTGATCCTATAGTGTTTATGTAGGCTGCTACAAGTTTTTGTGTCTTCCTATAGTAACGACAGACACCCATTTCGTTCACTATTTTCTCTGAGTGTGGATTCCAAAAATTATGATAGTTCATGGTGAAACTATTGGTGGTGGATGGAGAGTCTTTCTGTGATGGTAATGGATGAAAAAGAGGTGAAGGGTCAAGTTTTTAATGGATGATGAGTGGGAAAAAGGTGAGAAAGTAGAAGCTAATGGAATAGATATGTGTTAGGACTCGCATAGGATTCCTCTCTTTTCCTTGGTTCAAAAACATAAAATTTTCCTCTGCTTTCTATGCTTAACAACTTCCTATAGTAATACAGGGATTTTCATGTAACATTTCATGGTGCTGGTAGAAACGAGTGAGAGGGCTAGGTAATGATAGAAGAAGATTAGAGAAGGTTAAGAAATGCATGAAATGGGTAAAGAGGGGATGACTTAAGGTCATGAAGGTGAATGTTGATACTTTGATTCTAACATCCTTTTACTATTGTTGGGATGGTGTTACATGTGCAATATGTTAAAATAAATAAAAGAGAGGTGCCTTTCACTCTTCTCTTTCTTCTTGTTCCTTTTCATTTTCCTTTCTTTCTTTTTGTTTTTGTTTTTCTATTTTTATTATGATACCTACAAGCTACCTCACTAGAGGTTCTCTTCCTACTAGGCATACACCAGGTGCTTCAAGGGAGGTTTTCACTTGTGGATATTTTCATTTTTTTTTCTTTCTTCGGGCTCATAGGATTCCTCAAGGAGGTTTTCATCTCAGAATTCATCCTTAAGTGCCTAGGTGTTCACCTGGGTTTTTTTTCCTATTTATTTTTCTTTGTTTTCTCAATCTCTTATTTTTTACTTACTTCATTAGGGGCTGAATGGATTAGCAGATTTAAGTATCTCAATCACATTAAACTCTCTGCTTATTGAACTAGTAAATTTTACCTTTGACAAGGGATTCCTATAAAATTTCAACCTATAGCCATTGACTAGAAGTGGTATCTTCTCCTAATCAATTGTTCAGATCTTAACATAGCCATTATCATGCCATTTCTCCATCGGGTAATGATCTAGCCATCTATTCATGTTTTTCAATCTAATGTCATTGAACATGGAATCATATAAGAGGGCATAATCACCCTCATAAAAGGTTCTCATTCTGATGTACTTGTTGTCGAGCGATAAAAAGGTGTCTTTTTAACTCCTAATTACCTTCACATTAATTGCAACCCAGGGACGACTTTTTTTCAAGAGTGTACTCAGTCTGAGGTGGCTATTTACTCAAGAGTAATGTTTTGCAGTATAGTGCGTAAAAGTAAATGGATGCTTGAAAAGAAATCTAACTACAACAATATAAACTCAAATGCTTTGAAATCCAACTATTCACTCAGAAAGCATCAATCGAGGATACAGTAGCAATAACTCATTCCTCTAGAGATTGATACAATTGAAATCAAATTGGAACAAGACAATGAATCTGAGAACAAGGAAGCAGTAACCAATGTTCTCTAGAGTTGACAGCCTTGCTGCACACTAAAGCAAAGATAATGCGAATAACAAGAAATGGAACAACTAGTAGGAAATTGTAACAACAGCTAAATTTAATAAGCAACAACACCTTAGTCTAC
The DNA here is from genome assembly GCA_031772625.1 of Pinus tabuliformis. Classification (NCBI taxonomy): domain Eukaryota; kingdom Viridiplantae; phylum Streptophyta; class Pinopsida; order Pinales; family Pinaceae; genus Pinus; species Pinus tabuliformis. The sequence goes on along the minus strand of CM062816.1, from coordinate 1,185,920,926 downwards.
AAGAATAAATGCAACAATCATGTCCTATAGAAATCAAATGGAAATCCCCTACTTTTAAGAATGAATCGAGCAGCACACGAAATAGAACAACACTGATTAATAATGGACTATAGAACAACGCTTGAAAGCCACACATACATGCACACGGCACACCTTAATAGTAATATGCTCTTGGTAATCCAATTATCAGTCTTAGTTATAAAGAATACGAATGTATTTTACAATGGAACAACAACGTCAATAGATTCAACAATCGTAAGGAAATATAATCTCTAAGATGAATTCAGTGATACCAATTAATAAGTGTTACAACAAGGATACACTGTAATTGAACAACAATACATTCTGTAAGGATCAGCAACGTTATATCAATGATTAAAAGAACAACAATGCATTACCAAGTCAAGATGAATCAATACGAAATTCCTGTCATAGAGAACGATATTACTCAATTGAACATAAATCAGATATAACAGAACCGTGATGTAAAATAATAGAACATACCAGACTACCGATTAAATCTGATAATCAAAACCAAGCATAAACCAAAAAGATAATATACAGTAGCAGCACAATCCACTAGAGGCTGGGCCCTTAGCTGCCAGCGGATGCTGCTGGGACACTTCAGATCAAGTGAATGAACAACAACTCCCAAGTCATATATTAATCATCAAATTGTGAAATCATTACAACAGAAAAAGCTTGATACTTACAACATGCAAGAATCCCTTCTTCCTCCTATCCTATCATGAATCCTTAATTCTGAATCTCTGATTCAAATCATAATTCTGAATCTATCTCTCCCAAATCATAATTCTGCATTCTCTCAGCCATCCCCATCTCTGATCTCTGTTTTCATTTAAATATAGAGAGATCAGAGATAAGTTACAATAAAGATAAGTACAACATGATTTTTATTACAAAATTGGTTTGCTTCTAACCAATTGATCAAAAAGAGCAAGGCGAATTTAGCTTTGCAGCTGAGATTTAGAGGACGACCGCAACAACAAATCTGAGAAAAACGTGCTCAAAGAACACTGCGTTTCTCTCAACAAATGTCGAATTTGGGCAAACTATTATTTCTTAAAGTTAATTGGGTCTGTTTTGGACAAAACCCATGTTCCAGATTTCCCAGATTCTACTTCATTTGCTCATAATATCAACTACAAAACTGTCACTTCTTATTCCAACGAATTTTTGAGTTTGCACTTTTAATGATCAAATCTTCAATCTGGAAATTATCTTAGAGGCTAAAAATGGTGAATAATGTTACAACTGATTTATTGAAACTATCATTGATAAAATCATGCATAATCATCAATTTATTAGAAATAAAGGAGAATAAATAATATTCATTCATAAGAGCATAAATCATCATAAAATGGATTTATATAATAAATTATAATAAATGACATGATGAAGAATAGTAGAAATGGGTGGAATAAGCGTTCAAAAGTGATAATAATAATGGCATATTAACGGCCCAACATACCCCCACATTCAATATGTTGCATGTCCTCATGCAACAAAAACTGAATATATTGCATGTCTTCATGCAACCGAAAGACAAAACCCATGTGTTAACCAAGCAATAAAAATTTGTTCATCCCAACTCATGAAATGGATAGAACAAATGAATGCTTCCTTAATTAATGAATATTTAATTTTAGCAATCTTGATGAAGGCATAACAATGAAGTTGCAACAAAATATGATATAAGTGACAGCAACCTTCATTAACCATTTTCCCAAAAACTACAAAACAGCTTTTGTTGAAACGTTGCAAGTAAATTTATCATATATGAATGCCTTTATGATCCAAAAATCAGACTGTTTTGATGCACGGATCATGAGATATAAACAAAATGGCTGTAGGTGAGAGTGCATGATTTCTGAAATTTTATGAACCAATTTAATTTGAAATTATCTGGGTAGGTGTATTTTAATGATACATCTGTGTTATCCAGAAATTACAAGAATTGAGTTCATAGTTTTAAAAATATTATGGAGATCAATTTTTGTACTCTGTTAAAATGAAATTGTATGCCTTAAATGAGGAAGAAAGTAGAAAACATCCATCATGCGTAGCAATTCCTCCCCATCTGAGAAGAATTAGCTTGCCCTCATGCAATGCTAGAACACAAATAGAGGTAGTTTCTACCATCTGTTGAATGCTATGCTTGGTGTAAAACAACATGGAATAAGGGAGGTGTTGAGAATGAATAAGAATATCAATGGATGATAAAGAATATGGATGACATGGTCACAAGAAAGAAATGAATGAAAGCAACACTCGCCCAAACTGAAAGATGATATGCCGCTGAAAACTGGGGAGTGGTACAGATGTGGATTGAAGGATGATAAATAATGCTCAAAATGGGTTTTCATGAAATTCTCCCAAATTGGTAATAAATCAGAAAATTATGATATTTTACCTCAAGTTTTACCTCCAAAAAGAAAAATGTGGAATGACATATATGGACTGGCATTTGTTGAAGTTGATGTAGATAGAGTTGGTGCTGAAAGTGAAGCAAAAGGTAGAATCCAGGAAAGCACATCATGTCGGAAGAATTGTTCACGTTCGCGAGCCTCTTCTGTTAGTGGAAATAGTGTGGTCATGCTGCAAATAGAGTTCTACCCATACTTGTCGTTTTCCTGTAAACAAATAATTATTTTGCATACAATGTTCTTGAATCCATAGTGTTAGTTTTGAATAGCAACATATTAGATGCATGCAAAAATTTCAATCAGATATTTTATCAAATCAACAAGTTATGGCAGAGTGCAGTAATCATATCACATGCAATCCCATAATGCATACATTCCACCCTCCTAATTGGAAAAGGGATTCCATGACAATAAAGCGTATGAAAGGTGTTGTGCTAACGGTAAGGCAAGGGAATGAACAATATGACAGTGAATGAAGCCAAGCACACATATCAATGATAGGACAATGAGAGTTATGGTTATAATGAGAGCAGAGTGTATAAATATAGTTATGAATAAAAGATAGGACGTTTTGGATTGATGATAAGTTATGATAAAGAGAAAAAGGACAGCAATATGCCAAAAAGATACTTTGCTGATGGTATTCTAGCAGAAAATGATGCGATTGATCTAAAAACAATTTCTCATGTGTAAAGGTTCAAAATAGGGAAAAAAAATTAAGGAAATAACTTCTCTGATAAAAAGAAGAAAATAAGAAAAGGTTATTATAGTAATAATTGACGATAAGATATAACTTCAATACCATAAGCAGAGCCTATACTGCCAGTAGGCGTCCATAGCCTCGACAGGGTTGCTTTTTAACCCATATGAGCCAGGATCCTCAATTTATAAATGGAGAGTTCCGATGTTGTTCTACATAAGAGATGAGTGTGCTGGCGTGGTAACCAGATAACCACACTGCCATTCACTGGAATGTAGCAAAAGTGATCAGGTCATCTCGTGATGATACCTCATGTTCCAAGGATAATTTGGCTATCCAATGGATCATAACCCTGGTGTGGTGGCCAGAATGGGAATGTCACTTTGTTACAGCCTTATGAACATGGTAGGCTGGCTCATAATGAGACCCGCTATCCTCCATCTGTGAACAAAATTTTGTTGTTATTACACAAATTTATGATAAAAAGAGGGAGGCTCAATACTCCTTAAGAGTAGGGATGGTGGAAGAAGTTGAACATGTCAACAGAAAAAGAATATACCCATAATCTCATTTATTACAGACAGAGAAGATTATAACCAGGAAGGGTGGAACCAGCATGGTATTCAGATGATCAATCAGTATCATGTACATCAGAAAACAATGCAGTAAAGTACTATATAAATAATTGTGTCCCTTTTGAAAAGAATCTATCATCAATGAGTTGTCCTGTTAAAAATCATAACGTGAATGATATTAACTCGCTTCAATAGAATCCATAATTCTTGTTCTCATAAAAGTAGTGTACTTCATGACATGAAAGGGAATCAGTAAAATGTGGTTGAGATGAACTAGGAATAATCCCACAAGAGGAAGGAATGGTTGCTCTCGAAAATATTCCCAAAGTGTCGCTCTTTTGAAGGAACAACAGAAACACTCAAAAAGAAATTGGTGTTCTGTGTAGGGAACAACAAAGAAAATGCATGCCAAAAAAAGAAAAAATACAAAAAAAATGCTTGTGAAAAAGTGTTGTTCCTTAAGAGGAACAAAAAAATGCAAAAATGTTGTTCCTTTAAAAAGGAACAACAAAAATGTGGAAGTGTTGTTCCTTCAGAAAGGAATAGCAAAAATGTGAAAGTGTTGTTCCTTCAGAAAGGAATAGCAAAAATGTGAAAGTGCAGAAGTGTTGTTCCATTCGAAAAGAAACAGCAAAACGTGAAAGTGCAGAAGTGTTGTTCCATTCGAAAAGGAACAGCAAAATGTGAAAGTGCAGAAGTGATGTTCCATTCGGAAAGGAACAACAAAACGTGAAAGTGCAAAAGTGTTATTCCATTGGGAAAGGAACAACAAAAAATGAAAGTGCAGAAGTGTTGTTCCATTTGGAAAGCAACAGCAAAAAGTGAACGACGCCAAAATGTCGAGCGATAAAAAGGTGTCTTTTTAATTCCTAATTACCTTCACATTAATTTTCAACCCAGGGATGACTTTTTATTTCAAGAGTGTACTCAGTCTAAGGTGACTATTTACTCAAGAGTAATGTTTTGCAGTATAGTGCGTAAAAGTAAATGGATGCTTGAAAAGAAATCTAACTACAACAACATAAAATCAAATACTCTGAAATCCAACTATTCACTCAACAAACATCAATCGATGATACAGTACCAATAACTCATTTCTCTAGAGATTGATACAATTGAAATCAAACTGGAACAAGACAATGAATCTCAGAACAAGGAAGTAGTAACCTATGTTCTCTACAGTTGACAGCCCTGCTGCACACCAAAGGAAAGATAATGTGAATAACAAGAAATGGAACAGCAGATAAGGAATGGTACAGCGACTAGGAAATTGTAACAACAATTAAATTTAATAAGAAACAACACCTTAGTCTACAAGAATAAATGCAACAATCATGTCCTACAGAAATCAAATGGCAATCCCCTACTTTTAAGAATGAATCGAGCAGCACACGAAATAGAACATCACTGATTAATAATAGACTATAGAACAACTCTTGAAAGCCACACATACATGCACACGACACACCTTAATAGTAATCTGATCTTGGTAATCCAATTATCAGTCTTAGTTATAAAGAATACGATTGTATTTTATAATGGAACAGCAACGTCAATAGATTCAACAATCGCAAGGAAATATAATCTCTAAGATGAATTCAGTAATACCAATTAATAAGTGTTACAACATGGATATGCTGTAATTGAACAAAAATACGTTCTGTAAGGATCAACAACGTTATATCAATGATTAAACGAACAGCAGTGCATTACCAAGTTAAGATGAATCGATATGACATTCCTGTCATAGAGAACGATATTACTCAATTGAACATAAATCAGATATAATAGAACTGCGATGTAAAATAATAGAACATACCAGATTACCAAATAAAGCTAATAAGAAAAACCATCCATAAACCAAAAAGATAATATACAACAGCAGCATAATCCACCAGAGGTTGGGCCCTTAGCTGCCAGCGGATGTTGCTGGGCTACTTCAGATCAAGTGAATGAACAACAACTCCCAAATCATATATTAATAATCAAATTGTGAAATCATTACAACATAAAAAGCTTGAGAATTACAAAATGCAACAATCCCTTCTTCCTCCTATCCTATCATGAATCCTTAATTCTAAATCTATAATTCAAATCATAATTCTGAATCTATCTCTCCCAAATCATAATTCTACATTCTCTCAGCCATCCCCATCTTTGATCTCTGTTTTCGTTTAAATAGAGAGAGATAAAAAAGAAGTTACAATAAATATAAGTACAACATGATTTTTATTACAAAATTGGTTTGCTTCTAACCAATTGATCAACAAGAGCAATGCGATTTTGGCTTTGCTGCTGAGATTTGGAGGACGGCCGCAACAACAAATCTGAGAAAATCATGCTCAAAGAACCCTGTGTTTCTCTCAACACAAGTCGAATTTGGGTAAACCATTCTTTGATAAAGTTAATTGGTTCCGTTCTAGACAAAACCCATGTTTCGAATTTCCCAGATTATGCTTCATTTGCTCAGAATCGCAACCGCAAAACTGTCACTTCTTCTTACAACGAATTTCTGAGTTTGCACTTTTAATGATAAAATCTTCAATCTGGAAATTGTCTTAGAGGCTAAAAATGGTGAATAATGTTACAACTGATTTATTAAAACTATCATTGATAAAATCATCCATAATCATCAATTTATTAGAAATAAAGGAGAATAAATAATATTCATCCATAAGAGCATAAATCGTCATAAAATGGATTTATATAATAAATTATAATAAATGACATGATGAAGAATAGTAGAAATGGGTGGAATAAGAATTCAAAAGTGATAATAATAATGGCATATTAATGGCCCAATACTTGTCATTCGAAACCTTTCATTGTAATTGAAGCAATTTTGTATGCATAAGAGCCTGCAGCCTGAGTTCATCAAGGGCGTTTAGCTACCACAGCCTCTCTTCATGAGCTCTTGTGATGTCTAGATCACGATTTTCTACCATTATAAAGGTGGTATTTTAAAATTAAATGTAAAATAGGGATTTATTACGATAAATTATCTTGAAGGGTGTTAATCTAGTGGTGTTATTCCATGTATTATTGTGGGCCCAAGTAGCCTCAACTAGCCTATCTTCCCACTCCTTCATACTGGTGCTAACAACCTTCGTTAAGATTCCTTCTAGTGCTCTGTTGGTCACATCTAATTTCCTATTTGATTAAAGGTGATATGGAGTGGAATTATAAGGTTTTATGTGGTGATGCCTCATTATACCCTCTATCAAGTTGGAAGTAAATTCAATTCCTTGGTCAATGATTAGTTCCCTTTGGAAACAAATTTTGTAGAAAATGTTATCCCTAAATAATTCTTCCACTTTTTTCTCTATTGTAGCCTTGAATACCTTTACTTCATCCCACTTGGTTAGGTAATCTATGCATACAATGATATACCTATTTGTTGTTGGGAAAAGTATCCAATACGGAATGGCCCTATCCCACTCTAAGGGTGATAGTACCTCAGCAACAACCCAATGCAAAGCTATTCAAGATTACTTCTTTATGAGATGTAAGAGAGGGGAGAAAGAGATCCACTAACCATTGTCTTCCACTAATGTTTGATCCAATCTTCTCTCCTTGCTGCTTGCTCCCGGCTCCTTGCTCTTTCACTGGCCCAGCTACACAAAGATCCTGCAAAAGCACAAGAAAGGGAAACTACAAGAAGCATACATCCATAATTGATTCAAGGATTAGAATAAATCAAATATACAAGCATCAATACGCCACAGAGACACATGCATATAGAAGAACCTCAAATGCTTTATTAATGGAAGAAGTAAAGTTCTGAGAGTGTTACAACCATAAGAGGCCCAACCCAGCAACACCTCCCAGCAGAAAGAAATCTCCTCTTCACCTCCTTCAAAGCAATCACCCAATAGTTCTATACTCAAACCAACAACACTTCCTTACATTCACAAGATTCCAGCCTCCCTAGACCTCATGAGAGAGCTCTATATATAGGAGATTTGGAGAAAGGATGAGTCAGCTTGAGTTTGGCATGAAGCTGACTAGTGTCCTCTCCCACTTCAGTTATACTTCAGTTCTTGAGTCCACTTGGAGTTTCTTGCTTCCACTTGGAGATCTAGATCCTCTTACTCATCACAAGGCGAATTCCCTTATCCAAGTGTCATTTTGGAAGCTTCCTGGGCATTTGACACCTTGCAGAATGACTGTGCCACTTGACCAATCTTGCCCAGCGCAGGTAGCCTTCATTAGATTTGACATTCAGCGCAGATGCTCAGTGGAGCAGCTGACATGATTCAGAATTAGCTTGTTTTTGAGTGTTTTCAGGTGGAGAACTGATTTTCAGTGCTGCGGTTTGCTGACCTTGTTCCTCTAGGGGTAGGAACAACATGTTTAGGGACTTTGGATCCCTCCTATTATTGACATTTCATGCTTCATGCTGTAAGGCACAAAAATGTCTATAACAGTTGCCCCCTAAAGTATGAGGTCGTTTATCGGGTGAAATGCTTTATCAGGAGGATCCGAAGTTCATTCAATCGCTGAGAGGTGCCCTGTAATAAAATAAAATACAATACAATACATTATTTTTCATTCTGCTTTCATGATCTAGCTGAGGTGGGCATTCCCATGCTCAGCTTTATAAATTCATTTTGGTACATAGAACAGACGATTGTCTGATGGTAGACTGATAATTCTCTGCTGAAATTATCATCCTTTGAGTAGGATGATCATCTGCTGCAATGATGTACATATCAAATGTCTTTATATTTCCTGAATATATATCGCAGCCCGGATGGATGAAACTAGATCCGGGGTCTTCAAACTCGTTCGATCTTCACTCTAAGTACAAGTCGATCCATGTGAGAATTGCACTGAAGTCGAACATGGAAAGACATCGCTTGATTACCGGTCAATAATGTAAACCGTTAACAAGCGCGAGAGGAATCACCAATAATGACAATGACCCTCAAGGTACTGCAGTACAATTCACGTGGTGTGAATAAAGGACTTGGCGTCGAACATCACGCAAAATCTTCTGGTCGAAGGTCATTGATGTATACCTGTCGCCGGAAGTGAGAAACTTGCCATTGAGGCATGCAAGCTTCAAAGTACTGAGGGGGTTGTTCCTAGATCAACTTCTTGGATAATGAGCTGAAGTCGACAAGAAGCGATCCATCACAGGAGGGCCTTAATGAATCCCACATCAGTGACACGGAGCGGAGCTAATGATTTTAGTGGAGATGAAAACAATCTGTGAAATATGATTCAGGGTGGCGATCATGGGTGGATGAAAGATAATGTATGGCAGTGGATGGGACGTGGTTGACTCTTTCTGAACAACATCTCTTGAACATATAACGACACTGATGTGATGGATCGGTAGCATTACCCCAAATGTGGATGGTTTGGCGAGGACCATGGTGATGAGACCGGTGAATGAAACAACCCAACCCGATGTGATACGGAGGACAAAGTGTCATGTTCAAGAGCGACTTGCTACCATTAAAGCTTTGAGGTTCTCCCAATTTTTCCCCAGTCATTTCTGACCAGTACCTCTTTATTTTTGTCAAGCTTGAGGAGGATAACATATGCTTGTTCTATAACCTACCCTTCGGGCAAGCCCATCGCTATATTTTAACGAGCCTAGCGATAGGGAAACTCGTTCTCGTCTAAAGACAAGTTTGTCGCTATTTAATCATTTTAACGAGTCTAACGACAAGGAAAACTCGGTCATTTTCATTTTTAGAGAGTTTGAAAAGGTACGGATAGTTAACTCCAAAATTCCTTTTTCGTCATCTAATCCCTTAAGTCCGAAAAAGTATAAAACAATACAGAAGGGATGAGTTTTCGATAACTTTAACGAGCCGAATAAAACAAGCGCTCGACCTTTTTGTGAAATAATCCCTCAGGTCCAAAAAGATTAAAATCTAGAGGAGGGATAGCTCTTCCGGTCAATTTAACGAGCTGGAAGGCCAAAACTCGGCAAACTTTTCATATTTTACGAGTCATATGAAAAGAGATCAAGGAAGACTCGTCTTTTGAGGAGCGAGTGATAAACAGGGATAGCAGTAGATTCCAGGTACAGGTTGGAATTTTCCAATCACGGCAGTGTTACAAGGATGGCTAGGTGAAATCACTCTTCGCAGTTGTTCCTCAAAAATAGGTAAACAATCATATGGAGGTGAACGATTGGCCAAATGGAATGGAGGTGGCGGGTGCAAACACGACCAAGGCTTTTTATGGCTAATAAATTTACAGTCACAATGGTTATTTACCGGGACTGGGTTCATTTTTTAACGAGCTTGAATGTGCCAAAACACTGCTCAATGCTTATGTTTATTTTTTAACGAGCATGAATTCCGCGTTAAAACTGCTCGGATCTCGCTTTTCTATTTTTTATCGAGCATAAATTCCGCGGTAAAACTGCTCGATTATATGGTCAAATTTTGATTTTTTACCATTACTAGCTTTTCTCTTTTCAAATATAGTACTACTTTTTTCAATTGCTGCAACAAACTTTGTTAGAAATGAATAATATTTGCATGAAAATGAGATTATAACCCTAATATTTCACTTTGTACTACGTAAAAAGCCATTAAAAGGTGTTTTTACCTCTCATTTACCATTTCATTTGCATTTGGTTTGTTGGAGCTTTGGAGGTGCCTCTTCCCCCTTGATTTTCACCAGCTGATTTCGGGAGATTCTGCGGACGATTTTCGGCGCCGTCTAGACCAGGTAGGAGCTAAACCCTAGCTCTTCCTTTTCACGGTTTCATTTTCCTATTTTTTGCCTGTTTTCCGGTCTTTCTGAGCCCCTGGGGTTTTGCCAGGGCACCCTAGGTTCAGCGCAGGTTCCCCATTCGAAACCTGCGCTGAAGGTCAATCTGCCTTAAGGCAATCTGACCCTCAAATCAGGTAGAGGACCTTCTGCCTGCGTTGGGCTCAAAAAGACTGAGTTTTAAGGTCATTTTTGATGATTTTTTCGCCAGTTTTTCATCAAATCAGGAATTCACTCTTTCTCTTGTTTGCTTTGCAGGGAACCTTGAACAAAATGTCCCTTACATGGCGAGAACGAGAACATGAAGAGGAGGACATGATTGCCCTCCATGACCCGGTCACGGTGAACGTGCTGCGGAATTGTGGCCTGTTGAAGTTCTTCCGTATCTCTAGCATGAGAGCACAAATTTCTTTACTGCAGTACATGCTTGATGCTTGGGATCCTATTAACCAAGTGTTCCAGATTAGGGGAAAGATCATCCCCTTGACCATAGAGGACATGTACTTCTTGACTGGATTGTCAAGACGAGGTGCCCCCATTTCCATGTCAGGTACGGCTCGGGGGACTGATTCCACCAGAGATTATGTCCGTCAGTATTGCAGGGAAGGTTCTCAGCCGAGCAGAGACGGCAAGATTGTTATCCGTGAGATTACTGATTGGGCTCTCAGGTCCATTCTGTTCACTATTGGTAGGATGGCCGGCAGCGCAGCTCTACATGTTGCCAATAGGTCTTATATGCAGCACGCTTTGGAGTGTCTCCAACCGAAAGTATTCAACTGGTGTGATGCAGTACTTGTTCAGATGAAAAGTCAATTGACCAAGGTAAAGGACGGGAAGCTGAAGAACTTTGGATTTGGTTCTATTCTGACTGCCTTCGCCTTGGAGAAAATCCCACTGATGCAGCCTCAGTACATCATACTCGACTTGCCTTCTCCTACCGAGCCACGCATGCAGAGGTGGGTCGACCACATGTCTAGGCATGCTGGCCAACCTCAGATTACTTTTACCGAGGCCTTCTTTAGGTGGTTCGAGCGCCAGGAGATGGCGTTTTCCGAGTATCCATATGTGGGTATGGATTTCCGAGGTGATCCGGATTTGGTGCTACCGGATGGCGAGCAGTGGGGCGCCATTGGTAAACTCCTTGACCATATTACTATTTATTGTTCTTATTCATAATGTTGTTGTGCTTTATTCTATCAAGAATTTTAATTGTACTCTTGGGTGCATGCAGATATTGGTCCTATTCGTCCAGCAATTCGTCCGAGATCGCCAGTCGCTGCCCCGGTAGCGGAGCCTGCTAGGAGAGTTGTTATTCGCGATCTTGACGATACTGAGACCCTTACAGCTGTGCAGGAGTAGGTCGAGAGCCTTACTCGTGGTCTTCCGGATGTACAGATTGACGAATTACCTTTACAGCTGCAGCGGCATACTATTGGTGTGCCTAGACGATGGACTCGTCTCTTGCGCATGATTGCACAGGCCATGACGTACTATCATGAGTACCACTAGGCTAGGGTGCCCCCTAGCATCTTTTGAGTTTTTAGGTCATATGACCAATTTTGTCTTGGTTACAGAACATTATGTATGAACTTATATAAACAGCTTATATATTTTGATTTTCGGGTTTTATTATGTTTGAGTTATATGATCCATATGTACAATCATTAATGATGTGTCCTTTTTATAAATTTTGCAAATGTCTATCTAACACATAGTTTGCTAATGAGTCAGTTAATGTGTTTAAGTTTCTTGAAATATGTTGATATTGAATTGAATCAAATCGTCTTTCCAAGATCTTAACCCTTAGGAACATGCGATAAATAGCTGGATTGCGAACAGAATATATACCATTGAGTTGCAGTATTACGAGTTGTGAGTCTAGCCTGACAATTAGTCGGCGTATGCCACGTGTGATGGCATCAGAGAGTAATTCTATCAACGCGCTATACTCAGCGATGTTATTCGTTGATTGCCCAATACATACACCTCTGAAACTTACTAACTCGCCGCTTGGATCAAAAATGGCCCAGGCTGCGGAGGACAGGTTCCGCGAACTAAGACTCGCTCCGTCGGCATATCCAACACATGTCTCCAGAAGGTTCGACATCTGCAATAGAAAAAGGTGGATCACTTGACCAGAACAAACACTTTAGCGAAAACAAAATACAACAAAAGCATGCAGGTTACTATTTAAGCATAGTAACGCTTGAGGTACAACCCGTTGCGGGGCTGCGCCAATGGAATTCCATCGTAATCCATTAACTCGTAGGCTCCTTTTGCTAACACCTTTTTAACAATATAGGGGCCCATCCATAAGGATTTGAATTCTCCTACTCCCAATTTATCGGATTCTTGGTCATAAAGCAAGACCAAATCACCTTTTGAGAAGACACGGGGTTTGACATTTTTGTCGAACTGAGCCTTGACTCGTTTCTTATGGGCCTCGTTAGCCAAAGCGGCATCACGACGGGTTTCATCCAACTGGATTAATTCCAAGAAACGAGCCTCTTCTTCTGAAGTTCCGGGGAGAAGATCGATTGCGAGTTTAAGCGATGAAATTTCGCACTGGATTGGTAAGACTGCTTCCAGGCCATACACCAGTTGAAAAGGTGTGAACCCGGTTGCGTTCTTTACCGAGGTCCAGTAAGCCCACAAAGCTGAGTACAGGATTAGGTGCCATCTTCTTTTATGAACCCCGATCATCCTTTGCAACATACGCTTCAGGACTTTGTTGATTGCCTCAACTTGTCCGTTGGCTTGCGGATAATACGGCGTAGAGCTGTCGTGAGATAGCCCTAGCTTGGAAGCTAGTTCGACCATCATGTGATTGCGAAAATGCGATCCATGATCTGTAACTATAGCCTGTGGTATGCCGAACCTGGCGACTACATGATTGAAAAGGAAAAGGGTAGCTGTTTCACCAGTGTTATCCAATGTAGGCATCGCCTCGGCCCATTTGGTAAAATAGTCAACAACGACTATAATACACCCATGCCCCCCGGTCGAGGTGGGGTTACATTGCATGAAATCGATTCCCCACTTGGCGAAGGGCCCAACAGCAACTATCGGCTGTAAAGGTGCGGGTGGTCGTCTGGTTTTGCTATCAAAGATTTGACAAGCATGGCAACTTCTGACTGCGGTTATGCAATCTTTGAACATGGTTGGCCAAAAGTATCCTGCTCGTAAGATTCTTTGTGCTGTTTCATATCCAGACTGATGCCCCCCACACGCGCCTGAATGACAATAATTCAGGGCTTTTTCGGCCTCCTCATGGGTAAGGCACCTCCTCAGAACTGTATCGACACCACGACGGTAAAGTGTATCACCGACGATCATGTAGTCTTTTGCTTGGTATCGTATACGTTTTTGTTCGGAGCGAGAGGTGTTAGGCCTGAACTTTTAGGTTTGGAGATAAACTATGATGTCTCCATACCACTCATCGCTTACAGATATCAGAAACAAACTTTCGTCCACGATTGACTCTTCCGATGTTTCATCGTTGGACGATGATGGGAGATCGCACAATAATTCCGCGAAAACTAGAGCTTTCTTTGATTTGGATTTCACAAATTCCAGATCAAACTCTTGAAGGATCGCTATCCATTTTGAATATTTGCCCCCCAGCAACTGTCGCGACAGTATATAAGTCATGGGGTTGCAATCTGACAAGATGGTAGTTTTCCGAAAGAGGACATAATGTCGAAACCTTTGAATCGCTTGAACAGCTGCAAGCGCTAGTTTTTCAACATAAGAATATTTACTTTCTGTATCGTTTAAGTTTTTACTTAAATAATAGATAGGATGTTCAATTCCATCGACTTCTTGAACTAAAACCATCGCAATGGTCGTATCCGCTGCAGCCAGATACAGGTTAAAATCTCTTTGATAGTCTGGGGCGTACATTAATGATGCTTTTACTAGAAATTCTTTCAGACCATCAAAGGAAGCTTGCGCCACCTGGTCCCAGACAAAAGGTACATCCTTTTTCAAAAGATGAGTATAACCCTTAGCAAGTTCTGTGTAATTTGGAATGAACCTCCTCAGAAAGTTTGCTTTCCCTTGGAGTTTCTGAATCTGAAGCAAATTTGAATGTGGAGGCAAATTAATGATCGCCTGAACCTTACAGGGGTTGATACGAATCCCATCCTTAGAGACTACAAAGCCAAGTAAACGACCAGAACTGACGCAAAACACACATTTGTGCGGATTGAGTCTTATCTTGTAGTGTCGGCAACGTAGAAATATCGCTCTTAAATGCTGCGAATGATCAGTCTGCTTTCGCGAATGAGCCGGAAGATCGTCGAGATAAGGTTGAACAATGTTCTTGATGTCATGGAAGGCATAATTCATCGCCCTCTGAAACGTCGCCCCTGCGTTCTTTAAACCAAAGGGTAATTTTCGATAAGCGAATGTGCCCCACGGACAAATAAATGCAGTCTTTGACTGGTCTTGTGGGCGGATATTAATTTGATTATACCCGGAAAATCCATCCATAAAGGAAAAGATTTCACATCCGGCGCATTCATCAATTATCTGGTCGATGAAGGGTGTAGGGTAGTTGTCCTTCGGACAAGCTTGGTTTACATCCCTATAATTGACACACACTCTAATCGTCCCTTGTTTCTTCATAACAGGGACAATATTTGATACCCAATCGGTTAGAGGAACCGGGTAGATGAATCCAGCATGGAGGAGTTTTTCAACTTCTGCCTTAATGGCAGCGGCTTTCTTCGGGTGCACTTGCTGAAGCCGTTGTCTTACTGGTTTGACATCAGGATACATTTTAATTTCATGTTCAACGATACTCGAGTCAATGCCTGGCATTTCATCATATGACCAAGCAAAGACATCTCTAAATTCGTGAAAAAGAGCGTTATATATTTCCAGTTCTGAAGGGGAACAACCTTTGCCGACATAAATATTCTCTACAACATCTGTTTTAGTCGAGATATTTATGGCTATAGTCTCTTCAATATTGGATAGGTTTCGCTCGGAATCCACCGTATTTACAGTATTTGTTAGGAATTCAAATACTGAAGGGTGATAAAGGTCACCTTGAGTATCTTCTTCATATTCCGGAAGAAGGGAACGATGGTGGTGATCATTCCATGGTGCCCCCTCAATCATCATTGATTGCAAGATCCCTTCGTCTGTCCCATGTACTTTCGACCAAGGATCTAATGGGGTTCCATATTCTCTAGACCTATCTACCCAAACGCTTGACGAGCGTTGATTTGGGCTCGCCTCCCATGCTTGAAACATTGATTGCTACAATATTTCTAAAGGGCTTGGGGGAAAAACCATTGAATGATCCATGTTGACCTTCGTGGAAGATATCATGTTGCAAGTTGCTACAAACGGTACATTTCCTGTATAAATAGGAGGTGGTAGCGCGAAATTTCCCATCAATGTGGGGTCTTTCAATAATCCTACTCCGATATCTTGAATTGAATGGTTGCTCTCATGGATCATGGGAATGCTTCCTGTAACTTGTGAACCATTAGGGAGGAAATTCTGTTGGTCGACGATCGTAATCCCTCCTTCAAACGGGAATGCGATCTTCCTAAAATAAGTCGACACGATAGCTGCCATGGCATAAATCCATGGTCTACCCAGTAGGATGTTATAGTCAAGATTTCCATCAATGACTTCTACATCAATTTCTACTGTCTTTCCTCCTAGTTCAACTTTCAAGTCATTAAGGATACTGTATGGGGTATAAGTCTTTCCATCGAAAGCTTCTAATGTCGTCGAAGATCGTGACAAGGTTGGAGATCCTAAAGTTTTCCAGCAACTCATTGACATAATACATGTCGAGGCTCCCTCATCAATTACTGTTCTGTGAACAGTTTTGTTGAGTGCTTTCAGTTGAATAAGGAAAGCTGGCTGAGTTGGTAACTGAGGATCATATCCCTTGTGATCAAAGGATACAAGATTGGAATCCTTAGGATCAACCCCACCAATTGTCGATAACAATGCCTGCCTTTGGGTTGGACAGTTTTGTAGCACTTCAAGAGTCGACATAGCAGATGGCGATTGGGCCAAATCTTTCACTATGTTATAATGCTGCGCCGCTCTGGCGCGAGGATTAAATGTCGACTTGTGTACTACACCCTTTGGCGGTTTTATTGTTAATTCAGGGACGGTGGGCGTTGCAACTTCTGTCGAAGTTGTTGTTGAACTACTTGGTTGATCTTTACCTTTTTCGTTCGACAGTTGAGGATTCCCGTAATCTTTGTTCCTTGTCGAAATCAAAGCATCATTCTGCTGTTTTGAAACTGACAACATAAGGACTTGTGACGGGGAAGCATTTCCACTATCAACCAGATTTTGACCTGGGTTGGGAAACGGATCAGTCAACACAGCTGAGGTTTGGGAACTTTTAAAGAACCTTTTAAGCTCAGCTTTGTAAGGACAATCCCTTGTCCAGTGATCTTCGTCACATATCATACATGGACTGTTTGGTTTCCCTTTTCCAGGAGGGTTTGAAGAATTTTTTCCAGGGGATGACTCACCCTGTTTCTTCTTCTTCCCTTTGTTTTTCTTTTTCTTGCTTCCTGGTTGATTGGTTTCTTTGCCTTTATCTTCGGATATGGCATTTACTTCCGAAGCAAGAATTTCTTCTTTTGCATTTTGATCCGAATTCTTACGGGCTTTCTTTGACGAAGCCTTTATCGATTTCGTGTTTGCTGTGCCAATCACGCCATCACCGGCATGAGAGTCACTATTTGATTTAGGAGGGGGAGGAATTGAAAATTCCGGTCTAGGGGTGTCAGGTATTTTGTCATAGAGCGTGCCGGACTGAGTATAAACTAAGTCCAAATACTGCGCACGCGCAATGACTTGCTCCTCTGTTACGACTCCCCCCTTGGCCACATCTTCCGTAATAGCCGGAAGTAACGACTTTATAAACCATTCAGCTAATAGCTGATCGGGAACATATGTTTTCACCATCCTACGACGACGACGCCACTCATGTATATGATCAGATATATGGGTAGCAGTTATCTGTTTGAGGTTGGTTAATATTTCTGTTCCCGTTTCATACCTTATCGGTAATTGAAAGTGGGTTAAGAAAGTCATGGCTAGGGAACTAAAGTTGTCGAAAGAGGCTCTTGGAAATTCAATATACCATTTAGCCGCTGGACCTGTCAATGTCCTCTGAAAAAGGCGAAGTCTTATCGAATCGTCGTTAAGGGTGTTCGACGAACACCACAGATGAAAAGTCATCACGTGATTCGACGGGTCTTCACCTGGATTTCCATTGAATTTAGGAATGTCCGATGGAAGTTTATGAGGAATCGCTGGCCACCAAGGGGCATAAGCAATCGGATCGTTGGTTAAACGGTGTAAATCGGGTAACTCTAAAGTTGCCACGAATGGTAACTGTTGATTCAGGTTAGGTGAAGCGTAACCAGGGTACGATGGAATCGCTTGAGCAGTGGGTCTTTGCATACCAGCATAATGTAATTGATGCTGGTATGACTGATACGGTTGGTGGACTTGACCACTGTAAAGTGGTTGGTTTTGACCGTTTTGGATATACGGTTGTCCATTGTTCGCAAAGATCTGCTGCTCAGAACCTTGGTACACTTGCTGGAATTGCGGTTGTTGGTATTGTACAAGCCATGGTTGTGACGCCATGTTCTGTTGTGCCATGCTAACCATTGGACCAAGGTGTGGGGTAATTGTACCTGTTTGTACTTGTGTCGCCCCACCAGTTGGCGATTGTGGTTGTGACCCATGGTCAAGCAACTGTTGCATTACAACCTGAGAAATCTGAGGTTGACACATAACAGGTATCGCTTGAACTTGCGACACGGTTACAATAGCCGGCATGGTTGGGATGTTCATCACAGGTACACACTGTTGCATAGAATATACAATCCTTGGTTGTTGAGGTAGCATAGGTACCCAACTACTTGATGCAATTCCAGTATAACCTGGATACTGTTGAGAACTGCCATATGGATATCCTCCCGGAGGAGGTAATGAAAGGGCATACTGCCCCCCATATGGTAGCGGTCCAGAACTCAGAGGGATTGTTAGTCCTTGAGGACTAGATGGCCCAAATTGACCTCCATGAGGATCAATCTGTCGAGTTTCAACATAAGAATTATCGGGTATTACTCCGGATGAACAAACTGGAACAGACCATACTGTCGAAATAGTCCCTTGGTGGACTCCTTCTAGCTGTTGAGAGCTAGTTGGGATAGCTGGTATGCCGGAAAACATCGTTGGAGTGACGGCAGGGGCTTCTGCTGTCGCTGTGTCATTTGACACAGTCCTAGACGATGACGGTTGTTCAGACATTTTAAGTCTATCCAATAGATTGCCTAGTGATTCTACAGGGACTTCCACTTGTGGTGGATTAACCTCTGATGAAGGAAATAGAGTGATCCCGACTCCAAAATGGATTGGAGTACTTGCTTGCGGATCCTCTGCAATTTCCTCTATCGCAATCAAACCCGGTGGAAGAGGAAGACCGTCAGGTTCGTAAAATATTTCTGGTGCCGAAGAAGTGGTTGTTTCGACAGCGACAGTTGTTTGAGGAACAAAACTCTCTGGACCGGTTACAGATGGAACTGGTTCAGTTATACAAGTATTTGCCCCCAGACTAGGATCAGTATTACTGTCCTTCTGTGGCTGTTGAACTTCTTCTATAGAGGCAGGGTTTCCAGAAATGTTAGGAGTAACCGGAACCTCAGATGCAGTTGGAACACTTGTTCTAACTTTCAAAGGAGATTTTGAACCGGTTAAACGAGTTCGCTTTGCCCGTACTGTTTTCGATTCCGGGGACAAAGACGGTTGACTCGTAAGCCTCCGCGAACGACGGGGTTTCAATTGACTTTCTTCCACGATTGCGGATTACTCGATCAACTAAAATATTAAAAGGGGAAATTTGTGTTTCCGAATTGAATGAATTTTATTAGACGCTTTTAGACACAACTTGCTTTTTTACTTTTTAAGAGTCGAGAAAAAGCTAAAGATGACTCTAGTCTCCTTCGATGTATTAACGAGCCCGAAGTGACAAATGCTCGGTTGGACTTTTTCAGTTATAGAGTTTGAAAAAGGCCAAAAGAAACTGCTCTGGAGATCTAGGCAGAGGGTGTGCCAAACCTTTCGCAAAACCACAGAATACGTTTTACGGTACGGGTGTTCGATCTTCGTGAATGCTGTGTTCACTGCATTGCGATAAGTAGGGCAGCCGACACGGCTTCCCAAGGATAAAAGATATATGCCTGTAGGGGTCTCCCAATATATACGCGATGGTACGTTGGAGCACAAGTCCGTATTAGTGCCACCGACTCTCAGGAGGAATCACCCACCTTCGTCGAGATCGACAGTCACTACGTTTAACGACGCCGGAACACGTCTCTAGCTTAGACCTCTATGTGTTTGCGTTATGTTTCAAAGTGTTGTTAGGTTCATTCAATATATTTTAAGTTGATCTTTTTAAAGTTTTCCTTTCAAGGTTCACCACGAAATGTATTGATACAAATTCCTAAATGCAGTCTAAGATGAGAAGCAAGCTTTTTCAATCTTTTCGACTTATGAAAATCTTAACTACTGAGGGAAAAGAGAGACAAAATCTTTTCACACAGATCAAAGAGCACTCGCTAATGCACTTTTTCCCTAAATCAACATACAAACTTATATGCAAAATGCAAAATGCAGGTATTTCTTTTCTCTTTCTTAATGTTTGTGCGACACAAAAAGAAAGCTGTTGTATAATTTCGAATTCAATTTCAAGCGAAAGCAAACAAGCTTGTCCAAAATCCAAAAGACACCTTAAGATTTACCTGTTTCGACACTAGAAATATATAAACTCAAACCATATGACGAAAGCAAAAGCTCAATCAGCTATGAACAGCAAACAAACTAACTCTTAAGATCAAAACGACACTTTATCACAGGTCTAGATCTAAGAGGTCACAACAAGACTAGTTCACTTTCGTTATGGGAAACTGTAAATGATACAAGAAATACACAAAGAACAAACACAGTTTCTTTATACAACCGAGGCAGAATAGTGGCAAGGAAAGTTGGTTTCAGATAGGCACATTGACTGGTAACAGGCAGCAAAAACAAGAGTGAAAACAGGGCAAGAAACAACAGGAAACCCCAGTAGCACAAGGCAAGACTGGTCCAGCGCAGGTGAGACACTGTCTGTTTGACCTTCAGCGCAGGTAGCCCCTTCGGGAACTGCGCTGAAATGCAGACAGCCTTCACAGCAGTTGCACTGAAGCACGAAACTTTCGTTTCTCTTGGTTTCCGGGTCACAGATTGCTAAAAAATTCACAGTTTTTGGCCAAATCAGAAGCTATCAGTCAAGGACACACTAAGGGATGACAAGGAGGATGAAAAGCTATCACTAAGAGCTTATTAGAGTCCTTGTGGATCAGCTCTTCAAATCATAAACTTGCCCAGAAACTGAGCTAGAGTAGCTGCCCTCTACTTTGCATTTGAAAGATCCAAATGCAGTTCGATTCGGTACTCCCTTTGTTTATGAAATGAATAGCAAAAACACAAACAACCAACAAGATACATTCCCCAGCGGAGTCGCCAATTTGTTGTTGGGAAAAGTATCCAATACGGAATGACCCTATCCCACTCTAAGGGTGATAGTACCTCAGCAACAACTGAATGCAAAGCTATTCAATATTACTTCTTTATGAGATGTAAGAGAGGGGAGAAAGAGATCCACTAACCGTTGTCTTCCGCTAATGTTTGATCCAATCTTCTCTCCTTGCAGCTTGCTCCCGGCTCCTTGCTCTTTCACTGGCCCAGCTACAAAAAGATCCTGCAAAAGCACAAGAAAGGGAAACTACAAGAAGCATACATCCATAATTGATTCAAGGATTAGAATAAATCAAATATACAAGCATCAATACGCCACAGAGACACATGCATATAGAAGAACCTCAAATGCTTTATTAATGGAAGAAGTAAAGTTCTGAGAGTGTTACAACCATAAGAGGCCCAGCCCAACAACACCTCCCAGCAGAAAGAAATCTCCTCTTCACCTCCTTCAAAGCAATCACCCAATAGTTCTATACTCAAACCAACAGCACTTCCTTACATTCACAATATTCCAGCCTCCCTAGACCTCATGAGAGAGCTCTATATATAGGAGATTTGGAGAAAGGATGAGTCAGCTTGAGTTTGGCATGAAGCTGACTAGTGTCCTCTCCCACTTCAGTTATACTTCAGTTCTTGAGTCCACTTGGAGTTTATTGCTTCCACTTGGAGATCTAGATCCTCTTACTCATCACAAGGCGAATTCCCTGATCCAAGTGTCATTTTGGAAGCTTCCTGGGCATTTGAAACCTTGCAGAATGACTGTGCCACTTGGCCAATCTCGCCCAGCGCAGGTAGCCTTCATTAGATTTGACATTCAGCGCAGGTATAGAGTGGAGCAGTTTTACATTCAGCGCAGATGCTCAGTGGAGCAGCTGACATGATTCAGAATTAGCTTGTTTTTGAGTGTTTTTAGGTGGAGAACTGATTTTCAGTGCTGCGGTTTGCTGACCTTGTTCCTCTAGGGGTAGGAACAACATGTTTAGGGACTTTGGATCCCTCATATTATTGACATTTCATGCTTCATGCTGTAAGGCACAAAAATGTCTATAACACTATTTTTTCTGGATGAGAGGTCAATAGGCCCAAAGAAGTCCATGCCCCAATTCTCAAATGGATCAAAAGTCACTTGAGGTTATAGGGTCATATCATACCTTTGATTACGGTTTTACATCATTTTTACACTTATCACACCTGAGCAATGTACCTTCTAGCATCTTCATGCAAGGTAGGCCAATAGTAACGAGCTTGAATAATCTTGAAGGTTATCCTCTTAGTACAAAAATTCCCCCACAGGTTTGATCATGTCTTGTTGAGAGGATATCAAAGACTTGATATTCCCTTGCACATCTCCTCATGATATGATCTAGCAAAATCTAAAAACGTTTCCCACAAGCCAGGTCTAAGGGGTACCTTTTCTTACAATTTTTCTCTTTTCTTTGGAAGATATATTAGGAGTAAATTGTCTAGCAACCAAAATTTTTCCTCTATCATCAAACCAAGGTGACAACAATGATATGGTAAAGAGGTGATCATATTGGAGCTAATCATATACCATGTCTTTGTTCTCTATAGACAACATTAGCCTCAAGAAGAAATCTGTAACAAAATTTTCTTTCCCTAGATTGTCAATAATGGTTAGATCAAAATGTTGTAACAGAAATAATCATCTCATAATTATAACAGTAACATCTAGTTTATTCATCATATTATTAATGGTTGCATGATCACTGTGCACAAAAACATGATATTTTACAATGTAATGTTTGAATTTGTTCAAGGAATATACAATAGACTAAAATAATTTTTCAGCAACTGTATAATTGAGTTTGACCATGGACACAATTTTACTATTGAAGTAAATAAGATTAAAAAACTTACCTTTCAAGTTCCCAAAATATTCCCACACTACTTTATCTAATGCATCTTTGTGAATGTGGAAGAGTAAGACCCAATTTTGACCCTTAAAAATTTGTGTAGTTGTCAATTTTTCCTCGAGTCCTCAGATGCATTTTGACAATGGTCTATCCAACATAAACGTGAGTCATTTTTTAGTAAATAAAATCAAGGTGAAGAATTATTAATTTGATTAATCTGTTTTAGTATCCATCGAGTCCTAGGAAGCTCCTAACATCCTTTTGGTTTTGTGGAACAAGAACCTTTTCAATAATTGCAATCTTATTAAGGTCAACATGAATCCATTCATTCAAGAGAAAGTGACCTAGAATAATTCCTGCATTCATAAAAAAATGGCACTTTTTTGGGACATAAAGAAAGATTCATTTCAATACATATTTTCAAAACATTACACAAGCTATGGAGGGCTTCCTAGAAATCTTATCCATAAGGTGTGAAGAAATCCATATAAATTTCAACTGAGTCATTTACAATATCAACAAAAATACTCAATAATGCCCTCTAGAAGGCGGCAGGGGCATTACACAAGCTAAATGGAAGGACCCCATAGGAAAATGTCCCCCAAGGGAATTTGAAAGTAGTCTTATTCTAGTCTTCAAAATAATTTGAATCTGATTGTACCCATTGAAACCATGTAGAAATAAAAATAAATTCTTTTATGCAAGAGCATCCAAAACATGGTCAATAAAAGGTAAAGGAAAGTCGTCTAAGCAATATTTCTTTGTAGCCTTATTAATCTCTCTATAATCAATGCAAACTCTCCATTTCACATTCTTCTTGGGCATAATGACGAAAGGTGATACCCATTCATTATCCAAAATAGGATGAATAAATCACGTTTCTAACAATTTCTCCAATTCCTATTTTACAATATCCTTGAGTGTAGGGTTCTTTCTCCTATAATGTTTGCAAACAAAGTTTTAGCATTATTTGATGTATATATGATGTGTACATATCAAGGGATAGAATCCTTTCATTTATTTTTTGTCCCAAGAAAAAGTATCAAGGTGTTTCCATTAAACAATGAGTAATTGTTCCTCTTGATCTTTTGAAAGGAAGGGGTTGGTTTTCAATGTTATAGACGAGTTGATTCAACAACTTTGACATTATCTTGATTAGAACCAACAATGATTAATTATACCCATGAAATGTCTTCAAGTTGTTCCTAAAGGTTTTTCTTTTAGTCCATCAGTTTGCATGGAAATAGGATACTTGTTTTGTATAAATTTGTTAATTATATTATCTTCATCCAACTTCTTTCTTTCAATAGTGGCTTCTAATTTACAAATGGGGTAGGGTGATGATTGGTAAATTTATTCCACTTCTTCCTCTTCTACCGACCTAGGAAAATCATTCTCAACAAGGGGTTGAGTAGGGGGGCATAGTACAAGCTATTTTGTGAGCTTCCCATTCCTTATTGTGATGTTCCTAGCTCTATAGTTGATATAGATATCAACAATATTTAAGCAAGGTCTGCCTAGAATAAGAGGATACACATTGAACTTGGTTTTGGGATAGAGTACAAGTAAATTAGTGCAATACTCCTAGGAATCAATTGAAGCCATATAATCCTCAATGACACCCTCAAGTGCTACTATGGATCTATCTGCAATTTGCAACACTATTGTGGTTTCCCTTAAGGCTCCTTTGAGGTTAAGTTTAAGCATTGTTTCCATGTTCATGACATTAATTGTTTTGGGTGTGTGTTATATTGTTTCCATGACAAACTAATGCACAGGGGGTGACAGGGAGGGTGGTAGCCCCCATTGTACGTTGCGTCAGGCACAACAGGGGGGGGCAACAGCCCCCCCTATCGAGGGCTTTGCAGGGTAATGGTAGCCCCCCCCTAAATGGCATCCCATGAAGTGGCCCAGGAAATTCCTTTTGGACACTATATTAGGTGGGAGGACCTAACTATTGTTTTATGCATGTATTTCACACATGGTTTTGGGCATGATGTTTTTCTATCCATGGTATTTTGTAGATCTTGTCAAGGGAACTACAGCTATGTTCTAATCCAAGGTTAATGGATCGAGGTTTATGAATGCTTCAACATGTATATATATGTATTGTAACATTGAAATGAATATAATGAAAATGAATCTGGAAGTCTTGATTTTGGGATCCAAGGGAAATCTCTGTGTATATTTGTTTTATGTTTTATGCTCCCATCATTGTTTATATTCTATTTTTTGAGAATTCCTATGCAGGTAATTTTTGTATGGGGTTAAAACCTACATTTAGTATCAATTTTTTTTGGCTTCAAGGGGACACATTTTGTACTGAGGGGTTTTTCTTGGGCCTGTGGTAGACCCTGTTGAATGGGAGATCTACAGGATCGATTATTATGGTGAAAGAAGATGGCGAGTAGTGGAAAGATAGAGATCTATAAATTTAATGGTCATAGTTTTGAGTTTTGGAAACTCAAGATGGAGAATCTACTGTTGGATAAAGATCAGTGGATCGCGCTAGATTTGGGTACTAAACGAATGACGAAGTCAGTTGAATACTGGGTGAAGTTGGATTAGAAGGAAAAGAGTAAAATACGGTTGTGTATCTCAAATTCAGTATTGTTGAATGGATTAGGGGAAGCCTTGGTGAAGGCTTTGTGGGAAAAGTTAGGGAATAAAATGTTCCTACGTAAAATGTTATATAACCTAAGAGGATAAAGGTGCTCAAGACAGGTAATGGTAGAGAGTTTTGCAAGAAGGAATTTGAAGGGTTTTGTAAGAAGTTTGGTATAGCACGAAAGAAGACTACTCCATACACACCTCAGAAAAATGGAGTTGTAGAAAGAATCAATAGGACGTTGATGGAAATGTCAAGAAGCAAGCTCAGCGGTGCCAGGTTAGGAGAGGAATTATGGGGAGAGGTGGTAGAAACTGCATGTAACCAAGTCAATAGATCTCCTTCATGAGCATTGGAGCATAAGACTCCATAAGAGGTATGGACTGGTAATAAACCCTCTCTTTCACATCTGAGGGTATTTGGATGTTGTTAGAGCCTAGATTTACCTTAGGCTGAAAAGGCGAGATCCAGGACCAACATCAAACCACACTCAGCCTCATAGCTAGCCCTACGAGGACAGGAGAGGGCTCTCTCCGGGTCAATCTCAGCAAAAGATAATCGGATGGGGCTTGAGATGACTAATTTAACAACTAATCTTAGGCTAGGTATGAAGTGCAAGGATTTAATTTGATTTTTTCAGGGTTTTGTTGGAAAAAGGGAAAGGCAAATATGGGTCTAGGGATGAGGCCTAGTTTTTGTAGAGTTCTGATTGGGGCAAGGAAGGCAATCATTTTGGTGCTTTGGATTGAATGAATAGATGGATAAAACTGGTGAGGGGCTAAGGAGGGCAAAAGGGTCTCAATGTTCCTCCTCAAACAGATGAAAACATGTAAAATTAAATAAAATTTCAAGGCAGAGCATAACAGTCCAATGAATTCTACCTCAATCACTCATTTGTTTAATTTCAGAAGAAAAGAGAAGGGAAAATGATACACACAAACATCAGTGAACTTACAATTACTTAGAGAAAAACACCATCAAAACACAAAGCCACATGGATCCCAACAAGTGCTGCAAAACCCTGATCTTTCCTTTGCTAAAAATGCAGAAATGAGAAGTACAATGAAGTGCCAAGCAATCCCAAGTGTCCAATCCTGAAAATGACTGAGAAATTACATGATATAGACAAGCCTAACTCCTTCCCATGCCTCTAGGGGTATAGCTCATCATTCTAGGAGCTATTTGAACCAATTCTAAACAAAGGAACTGAGATCTAGGTAATCAAACAACTTGCCCCTATATGCTAGGAAATTGATTCATTCATTTAATTTTCACTTTTTAGTGAATGAATCCTCTGGAACAAGTAAAAATGTGCCAATATTACATAATGGTTATCAAATTACATCATGAAAGGTCAAATGTAATATAAAAAAGCAAAACTAGTCAAAACTGGGTGAATTTTTGAGCTGAACAGTGAAAAAGAGGCAAAAATCCTCTATGTGCCACGCCTGATTCTCTATGTGTCGTGCCACTTTGGAGCTAATTTTGAGGCACTTCCCAAAGTCCAAATTTAGCCCAAGTGTTCTTTTTGGAAAGATATGCTTGTCTAGTATCCAAAACAAGTGGAATGTTTCAATTTGGCCTTCATTTTCCCCTCCAAAACGTCAATCTCTCAACATTGCTTCCTGTGTGTCAAAATAGGGGCAATGAGGTCATTTTTTGAGTGTTTTTGGCCTCTTGAGGACTCAAAACCTGCCCAAATTTCTTGTTCATGCACCAAAAATCATATTTTATCATGAAGAATCTAGAAATTCAATTTTTTTTGGATTTGGAGCCCTCTAGAAAAAGCGAGCGCCATGTAGTGCGGCGCATAGGGAGGGAAAACATATTTTTTAGTGCAAAAAATTTCAAAATGTCAAAAATTGCTCCAAATTTCTTGAAATTTGGGTTGGACCTTCTCTATCAAGTGTGATGCTGGGCTAAAGTGGCTTCAGCCAATATCTGAAGATGATCATGCTCCTTTTGACTCTTTTGTTTCCTTATTGCCTTCTTTAATTTTGCCTTTAGATTCGTTATTCGTGCCTTGCAAACCTTGTTCCGTGCCTTGTAGTGGAAAGCCATGTGTCTCAGAAATGCTTTTTCCTTGTCGGCCTTGTCCAGCAGTCCCTCTAAGTGGATGTTGACTCTTTCGAGCCAAGACTCTTGATCATCATTAATCTCTTGCTTCAATGAAGTGAATTCAATCCTCCTCCTTTGGGCAGCTTGGCGATTCTCCCAAATGTTTTGCCACCTTTATGAGGTCTCCTGGGTGCATGTACTCCTGTTGCTGAGTCACTGTGTTTCTCCTCTTCATACTCATATGAAGGATCAGATGCCATCACTGCTAGTGAATGAACTATCTGCCTAAAGGAGAAATAAGTGAGTTGTGATATGTTTGACCTTTGCCACCAACGGAAAGCAGTGATATAGGGGACTGTTGGGAAGGGGAAAAAACAGTAAGGGATTAGGGACTATTGGGACACATTTTGTTAGGGAAATGTAGGAGGGTTTGAGGGGTTTTACGTATAGGGTTAGGAAAGTTTTTTTAGGGTTAGGGTTTGGGGTTTGGGATTTGAGAATTTTGGACAAAGAATTTGGGATAGGGGTTTGATGATTTTAGGGAGTAGGGAAACTTAGGAATGATGAAAATAAGGGAGAAATGGGATGGGGGAAGGAATTTGGTGACAAACAATAAATTTGAAACCCTAACAGCAGGTTTTTGGGTTTAGCTATTTGTTTAGGATTCCACCACATCAACCATCACAACACATCACAATATAAGCCTCAAAATTGGATGAATAAACAACAACCTACTTGAAACCAAGATAATGTAGGCGGTTTTGAAAATTGAAGGAGATTTTGGAACATTTCGGGCCAGTCAGCTGTATGCGCCATGTAGCTCACCCAATGCACCGCACCTTCCCAGTGCGCCGTGCCTGTGTAAAATAACACTGCACGTTTTCTCCCAGTGCACCGCGCCTCCCTAGTGCACCGCGCCACCTGCTCTATGTGCCGTGCCAGCCAAGTTTCTTCCAAATTCACCCAAATTGCGCACTTGCTCAACCAATGTTCTCTTCCTTGCTTCTTTTTAGCAAATGAGATTATGACATGAAGGAATTACTTATAATCAAAGAGCTTTTAAGATTTTAACCCATGAAAACCACTTCTATAATGTCTGGCAAATGACTTTTATTTCAATCTCTGTTTTGGACTTTTTCACTGGTTTTTCACTTTGTCATGAGCGAAATGGCCCGAGCTTGGCCTTTTTTTGCAGGTTTTGGAGCTTCTTAGGATAAGGAAAGGAACCAGGGTGCAAGTGAAGGAATTTACAATGGAGACAACAAAATTTACATGATTTTGTACAAATAAAGCTAAATACTCTATTTTCAACTCAAAACAGAGTTTTGAGGAAAAACACATTTTTAGATACTTATTAACAAAATTTATTGGTGATAGAACATCCTCATGGACTACTGGTGATCATCGGACACTCTGAAGTATTTATTGACAAAACCCTAATGAAACCCTAAACCTACTTGACACTAAAACCCTAAAGACAACTTTTGCAACTTTGATGAAAAAATTGTATATGTTTTTTAAATGAAGAGCCAACATGTAGATAACATGAGGGGAATGAGTGACAAGGCCCTTCCATCAGATTATGGCATGCTCCTAGTGGAATGTAGATGATCGAGCTGAATGAGACACCTAAAAATGAAATGCAATAAGAGAAATGATCTTTGACAGAGGGATGACCAGACTAACTCTAACATTGGCTCTAATGGGGATGGTAGATCCTTGCAGGTGCCAAGAACTATAGATCTTTGGAAGAGTAAACAACTGCCTTCATCCATTGGGAAATGTAGTAAAAAACTAAAGCCGAAATTCATGATTGAAAACTGATGACTTGACGACACAAACTGACTCTCACTCAACTAAAAACTGACTCAATACTTAAACACAACCGACAAACTGGAAAATATGCTCAAGGTTGAGCTTATTCATCAAACCTACTCTAACTGTTCTATTTCACTTCTAGATCAAGTGAAATGAAACAGCTAATGCAACCATGTTAGCATCTTGGCTGTTATTTGATTTCTTCCCAAATGCTTTTTCACTTTGTCATGAGCGAAATGGCCCGAGCTTGGCCTTTTTTTGCAGGTTTTGGAGCTTCTTAGGATAAGGAAAGGAACCAGGGTGCAAGTGAAGGAATTTACAATGGAGAGAACAAAATTTACATGATTTTGTACAAATAAAGCTAAATACTCTATTTTCAACTCAAAACAAAGTTTTGAGGAAAAACACATTTTCAGATACTTATTAACAAAATTTATTGGTGATAGAACATCCTCATGGACTACTGGTGATCATCGGACACTTTGAAGTATTTATTGACAAAACCCTAATGAAACCCTACACCTACTTGACACTAAAACCCTAAAGACAACTTTTGCAACTTTGATGAAAAAATTGTATATGTTTTTTAAATGAAGAGCCAACAGGTAGATAACATGAGGGGAATGAGTGACAAGGCCCTTCCATAAGATTATGGCATGCTCCTAGTGGAATGTAGATGATCGAGCTGAATGAGACACCTAAAAATGAAATGCAATAAGAGAAATGATCTTTGACAGAGGGATGACCAGACTAACTCTAACATTGGCTCTAATGGGGATGGTAGATCCTTGCAGGTGCCAAGAACTATAGATCTTTGGAAGAGTAAACAAGCGCCTTCATCCATTGGGAAATGTAGTAAAAAACTAAAGCCAAAATTCATGATTGAAAACTGATGACTTGACGACACAAACAGACTCTCACTCAACTAAAAACTGACTCAATACTTAAACACAACCGACAAACTGGAAAATATGCTCAAGGTTGAGCTTATTCATCAAACCTACTCTAACTATTCTATTTCACTTCTAGATCAAGTGAAATGAAACAGCTAATGCAACCATGTTAGCATCTTGGTTGTTATTTGATTTCTTCCCAAATGCTTTCTAATGCACAGGAAAAGGGAAGAATCGAAAGGAAACTCCCATGGCAACTCATAATCAAGTTGACTAGTGATAAACTTGCAAAATATGAATTGGTTGGATCAGTTCAAGAATACTGCAAAAGGATCTTCATAAGCATAGCTATTGATTTCCATTAACACATTACTGCTCTGGTCCAAGTAGTCTTCATAGCTGAATATTAAGATTTTCCTCACATCTTTGCTGTCTTTCTTTGGTGATAGCAGCAGGCTGTCAAAAGGATCCTGAATTTCATGAATAACCAAGCTCTGTTGCTGATTCAAAATAGAACAAAAGTCTCCTTTATTAATCTCCTCATATGACTGTAGACCTTGATCTGAGCTTTGTAATGAAAACTCTATTAAACAAGACAATTAAGGTGACCTTTGAATCAGATTATTATCAACATTCTTATTTGGCACATGGTTAGCCAATGGGGGAGAACTTTTAGAGCAAACATCATACAACACATGAGCAATAGGATCATCAAAAACTTGAGAAGACTGTTGTGATGTATTCATTAAAATTGTCTGACATCCTACTGGTTGTTCATCTCTTTCTTTAGAGATATTACAAAGATTCTGCCTTATAAAATGAAATGCTTCGAAACAAAAGGGTACAGAATCCTCTTGCATCATTAGATCATGTATTTTGGCTGCCACACCTTCATCTGTAATCTGACCTTCATCCTCAACATTAAAGCTGAAAGATTGTTGACTTCCTACAAGCTATTCATTTAAAGATTTACTACGCAATTTACCCTTCAAAAACTGAAATGATTCAAAACAAAATGGTATGGAATCTTCTTGTATTGTTTGATCATATGTGCCAACTTCCATGTCTTCATGTGCAACTTGACAAGCAATGGATTTCGGGGGCTAGAACTCTGAATATGAGAAGTCTGGAACAAAGTTTTCATTGCCCTCAAGAGGATCCAAATCAAGACTTGTCGACAGTTGATTTATAATTGCATGGAAATTGTTTCTGATGAACTGAAATGAATCAAAACAAAAAGGCAAGGATCCTTTAGTTACTTCAAAATTTTCTGCACTTTCCTCATCATTGTCATAGCTGATATGCATTGGTTAATCACTGTACTCAAGCTACTGAAAGTGAACTTCTTCCTCCCACAAACTAGCTTCTGGTTTATCTACAAGGTTAGCTTCTGTTTGGAAAACATAATCATCATCAGACTGTTCAAACTGAGGAAAATCATCAGTATAAAAGACATCACCCAGCATACATGTCATATCAATAAATATCCCTTCTCCAAGATGATCAATAAAACAATCATTATCAGATCTATGACAATTGGGATAAGAAAGAAGATGTTTTGGATCAACAACTTGTTCTTTTTCAATCAGAGAGCCATGGGCTTGAACATTATTCTCATTCATTGTGGTGATCCTCTGCATCATCTCTTCTAGTGCACTTACCAAAATGTCAACCTTTACTTCTAGAGATGTCGATTTCTCCGGATCTATGTTTTTCGTCTCTTCTTCTTTCAACCTTGCCCTTCGGATCAACAGATGAGCCTCTACATTTACTGCACTGTTTTGCATCTCTTGAAGTGTTGCAAGGTTCCTTTCTCTCATCTGGAACTCCATTTCTGGATCAAAGGCGCCTAGATAGTGCAAGAGAGAAGATCTAGGAGGTCTTATATCAACTAACATTGAATAATAAACTTGATTAAATCTGGCTGAAAATTGTTGTACTATCTCCCCTGGTAATCTTTTCAGCTAGTTATACTCTTCTCTAATAAGGAAAAGGTTCTATCCAACCATCCACCTGTCGACAAAAACTTTGAAGAACTGCTGGAAATTTGAGATGGTTGCATCAGGTATGGTTTTGAACCAACTCTTGACTTTGCCTTGCAAAGAACAAGAAAAAAGCCTTATACTGACATCTTCGCTATCAACTTCAAAAAGGTCTAGAAAAGACTCAAAATTCTGCACATGTTGCTCAACATTGACATTGTTACATTCACCATCAAATCTTGGCAAATATAGGTAATAATTTGCAGGGAAAGCATGGAGAACAAAAGGTAAAACAAGAGGTTTATACCTATCTGGGACTATAAAAGGTGTAGTAGTATATACAAGAGCTACATGATCAGGTTTGTTTTCTTTAGGCTCATCGTGTTGAAGATAGTCATCATGAGATGTGGGAAAAGTAAGGAGGCCAGGATCAAAGGGAAACTCAATATTTACACTTTTTGAATAGGTCGAGTGAAGATTTTGATCACCTTTATCATACAACAAACTCTGAAAAACTTTCAGGACAACTTAAAGAATAGCAAAGAAGTAATTTACAAGAAAGCAGAGTAGATCCTGAATACCATTCCGCTTTGGATACCTGAACTTTGTGTAAGATCCTTCCATTTTCTTAGAGAAAAAGTTAGTCCTCCAGTGGAGTCTCTACATTGAGTTGGAGTGACTAGGTGAATGATTTCAGCCTTCTTATGTCTGATCGTTGTCCACCATCAACCATCAGATCTAACTTGATAGATGTACTAGGGTGATCATTTAGATCAGATGTTCAATTTATAAACTAGACCGGAGATTGATTGAAATAGCTTTTATCTACTTGCGCTAATGCAAATTACAAGCGTTTTGAAGGCTACCTGGCTAACTTCAGGCTCCATCTGTTGTCTACAAAGCCAAACAATGAAAATAAAATTTCTTCCCCAGTATGGTCGCCACTATGTTAGAGCCTAGATTTACCTCAGACTGAAAAGGCAGGATCCAGGACCAACATCAAACCACGCTCAGCCTCGTAGCTAGCCCTACGAGGACAGGAGAGGGTTATCTCCAGGTCAATCTTAGTAAAAGATAATCAGATGGGGCTTGAGATGATTGATTTAACAACTAATCTTAGGCTAGGTATGAAGTGCAAGGATTTAATTTGAATTTTTTGGGGTTTTGTTGGAAAAAGGGAAAGGCAAATTTGGGTCCGGGGATGAGGCCTAGTTTTTGCAGAGTTCTGATTGGGGCAAGGAAGGAAATAGTTTTGATGCTTTGGATTGAATGAATGGATCAGACTAGTGAGGGGCTAAGGAGGGAAAGAGGGTCTCAAGGTTCCTCCTCAAACATATGAAAACATGTAAAATTAAACAAAATTTCAAGGCAGAGCACAGCAGTCCAATGAATTCTACCTCAATAACTCATTTGTTTAATTTTAGAAGAAAAGATAAGGGAAAATGATACACACAAACATCATTGAACTTACAATTACCTATAGAAAAACACCATCAAAACTCAGAGCCACATGGATCCCAACAAGTGCTGCAAAACCCTGGTCTTTCCTTTGCCAAAAATGCAGAAATGAGAAGTACAATGAAGTGCCAAGCAATCCCAAGTCTCCAACCCTAAAAATGACTGAGAAATTACATGATATAGACAAGCCTAACTCCTTCCCATTCTTATAGGTGTCGAGCTCATCATTCTAGGATCTGTTTGAACCAATTCTAAACAAGGAACTGAAATCTAGGTAATCAAACAACTTGCCCCTATATGCTAGGAAACTAATTCATTCATTTAATTTTCACTTTTAAGGGAATGAATCCTCTGGAACAAGTAAAAATGTGCCAATATTACATCATGGTTATCAAATTACATCATGCAAGGTCAAATGTAACATCTAAAAGAAAAATTGGGGGCGAATTTCTGAGTTGAACAGTGAAAAATAGGCAAAAATCCTCTATGCGTCGCGCCTGATTCTCTATGCGTCGCGCCACTTTGGAGCGGATTTTGAGGCACTTCCCAAAGTCCAAATTGAGCCCACGTGTGCTTGTTGGAAATCTCGGCCTGTCTACTTTCCAACCCAAGTATAATTTTTCAATTTCGCCTCCATTTTCCCCTCCAAAACTTTGATCTCCAAGGCTGCTTCCTGTGTGTTAAAATAGGGGCAGTGAGGTCATTTGTTGAGTGTTTTTGGCCCCTTGAGGACTCAAAACCTACCCAAATTTCTTTTCCATGGACAAAAAATCATAATTTATCATGAATAATCTAGAAATGCAAAGTTTTTGGATTTTGAGCCCTCTAGCAAAAGCGAGCGCCACGTGGCGTGGCGCATAGGGAAGCAAAACCTGTTTTTGAGTGCAAAAAAATTCAAAATACCAAAAATTGCTCCAAATTTCTTGAAATTTGGGCTAGACCTTCTCTATCAAGTTTCATGTTGGGCTAAAGAGGCTTCCGCCAATGTCTAAAGACAATCATGCTCCTTTTTCCTCTTTTTCTTCCTTATTGCCTTCTTTAATTTTTCCTTTAGATTCCTTATTCGTGCCTTGCAAACCTTGTTCCATGCCTTGTAGTGGAAAGCCATGTGTCTCAGCAATGATTTGTCCCTGTCGGCCTTGTCTAGCAGTCCCTCTAAGCGGATGTTGACTCTTCTGAGCCAAGACTCCCGATCATCATTAATCTCTTGCTCCAATGAAGTGAATTCAATCCTCCTCCTTTTGGGAAGCTTGGCGATTCTCCCGAATGTTTTGCCACTTTTATGAGGTCTCCTGGGTGCATGTACTCCTGTCTATGAGTCACTGTGTGTCTCCTCTTCATACTCATATGAAGGATCAAATGCCATCACTGCTAGTGAATGAACTGTCTGCCTTAAGGAGAAATAAGTGAGCTGTGATATGTTTGACCTTTGCCACCAAGGGAAAACAATGATATAGG
The DNA here is from genome assembly GCA_031772625.1 of Pinus tabuliformis. Classification (NCBI taxonomy): domain Eukaryota; kingdom Viridiplantae; phylum Streptophyta; class Pinopsida; order Pinales; family Pinaceae; genus Pinus; species Pinus tabuliformis. The sequence continues at coordinate 1,185,885,733 of CM062816.1, read as the reverse complement.
GGACTGTTAGGAAGGGGAAAAAATAGTAAGGGATTAGGGACTGTTGGGACAAATTTTGTTAGGGAAATGTAGGAGGGTTTGAGGGGTTTTATGTATAGGGTTAGGAGAGTTTTTGTAGGGTTAGGGTTTGGGGTTTGGGATTTGAGAATTTTGGACAGAGAATTTGGGATAGGGGTTTGATGATTTTAGGGAGTAGGGAAACTTAGGAATGATGAAAATAAGGGAGAAATGGGATGGGGGAATGAATTTGGTGACAAACAATAAATTTGAAACGCTAACAGTAGGTTTTCCAGTTTAGCTATTTGTTTAGGGTTCCAACACATCAATCATCACAACACATCACAATATAAACCTCAAAATTGGATGAATAAACAACAACCTACTTGAAACCAAGATAATGTAGGCGGTTTTGACAATTGAAGAAAATTTTGGAATGTTTCGGGCCAGTCAACTGTATGCGCCACGTAGCTCGCCCAATGTGTTGTGCCTTCCCAGTGCGTTGCGCCCGTGTAAAATAACATTGCATGTTTTCTCCCTGTGTCACGCCTCCCCAGTGCGCCATGCCACCTGCTCTATGCGCCGTGTCGCCCAAGTTTATTCCAAATTCACCCAAGTTGCGCACTTGCTCAACCAATGTGCTCTGCCTTGCTTCTTTTTAGCAAATGAGCTAATGACATGAAGGAATTACTTATAATCAAAGAGCTTTTAAGATTTTAACTCATGAAACCTACTTCTATAATTTTTGGCAAGTGACTTTTATTTCAACCTCCGTTTTGGACTTTTTCACTGCTTTTTCACTTTGTAATGAGTAAAATGACCCGAGCTTGGCTTGTTTTTGCAGGTTTTGGAGCTGCTTAATAAGGAAAGGAACCAAGGTGCAGGTGAAGGAATTTACAATGGAGAGAACAAAATTTACATGATTTTGTACAAATAAAGCTAAATACTCAGTTTTTTCCTCAAAACAGAGCTTTGAGGAAAAACACATTTTCGGATACTTATTAACAAAGTTCATTGGCGATAGAACATCCTCATGGCCTGCTGGTGATCATCGGACACTCTGAAGCATTTATTGAAAAAAACCTAATGAAACCCTAGACCTACATGACACTAAAACCCTAAAGACAACTTTTGCAACTTTGATGAAAAGACTGTATATGTTTTTTAAATGAAGAGCCGACAAGTAGATAACATGAGGGGAATGTGTGATAAGGCCCTTCCGTCAGATTATAGCATGCTCCTAGTGGAATGTAGATGATCGAGCTGAATGAGACACCTAAAAATGAAATGAAATAAGAGAAATTATCTCTGATGGAGGGATGACCAGACCGACTCTAACAGATGTGATGCATATGTACATGTTCCAAAGGAGAAAATAACCAAGTTGGATAGTAAATTTGAAAGGTGCACCTATAATGGGTATAAGGGTGGTTTAAAAGGTTATAAGCTTTGGAACCCATAAACAAGGAAGGTTGTGTACATCCGTGATGTGGTGTTTAGAGAGGCGAAATATGTTATTAAACATGATGTCCTACCAAAAGGAACCTGAGAAGATAGAGTTTCAACTAAAGGAGGAGGAATTAGACTCTACAATACAAGAGGAATTAGACGATGAAGAGCCACAAACTTCGGCTATGAGAAGATTAGTTTGGGAAAGAAGGCATCCAAAAAGATATAGTCCAATTGCTTTCTCTTCAAATTTTTCTTTATTTATTACTAATGATGATCCTAGAACTATTAGGGAAGCAGTAGATTCAGAGGATGGAAAACTTTGGAAAGAGGCCATGGTTGATGAAATAGCATCTTTTCACAAAAGTGAGGCTTAGTATCTGGTGGAGTTCCTAGCTGGAAGGAAACCCATTGGCAGAAAATGGGTGTGTAAGAAGAAGATGAATGTATAAGGCAAGGTGGAGAAATACAAATGTCAGTTTGTAGAAAAGGGTTATTCTGAGGTGTCAGGAATTGATTTTGGTGATATTTTTTCTCCTCTTGCCAAGGTAGCTTCTATTGGATTACATTTATTTGTTGTTGCTGCTTTTGATTTTGAGGTGGAGCAGATGGATGTGAAGACAACATTTCTTCATGGGGATCTAGAAGAAGAGATCTACATGAAGAAACTTGAAGGCTTTGCAGTGAAGGGTAAGAAATAACTGGTATGTAGGTTAAAAAAGGCTCTGTATGGGTTAAAACAGTCACCAAGGATGTGGTATCACAAATTTGATACATATATACGAGGACTTGGCTTCACCAGAAGAAAAGAATATCATTGCATGTATTTTAAATTAATTGGTGACCATGTTATTTATTTGATCTTGTATGTGGATGATATGTTTGTGATTTGAAACTAAAAAGAAATTATCAAGGAATTGAAGACCTAATCATCCTCCAAATTCGACATGAAATATCTCGTTTCTGGAAACTATATTTTGAGCATGGAAATTAAACGAGATTGGGCAAAAAGGAAGCTCTGGTTAAACTAGAGGAAGTATGTCGAGACAATATTGCAGAGGTTTAATATGTAGGATAGTAAACCCATGAAGGTTCCTATTCCTATCGGTGTAAATTTATCTTTTGAATAGTTTCCCAAGACACAAGAAGAGGAATAGGACATGTCTTACGTTACATACGCAAGTGAAGTCGATAGCCTAATGCGTGCAATGGTCTAGACCAGACATATCACATGCAGTGGGAGTATCAAGAAGGTTTATGTTGAAACTAGGGAAGGAGCATTGGACAACAGTGAAGCAAGTTTGCAAGTATTTGCGTAGCACTAGTGATTATGGTCTATGTTACAAAGGAAGACCAGGATTGGGCTGAGTTTTGGACATCTGTGGATTCGTTGATGCAGATTGGGTTGGAGATCTCAATTAGAGAATATATACAAGTGAGTATGTGTTTAACCTATTTGGAGTTGCAGTAAATTGGATGAGAAAGAGACACTCTGTAGTGGCACTTTCAATTGTAGAGGTAAAATACATGGAATCCACTCATGCAAGCAAGGAAGCAGTTTGGTTGTATACATTATGTTAAATCAGGCTATAACGATAGACTGTGACAACCAAAGTTCAATTTTATTGGAAAAGAACCCTGCTTATTATTCAAAGACAAAGCACATTGATGTTTATTATTAGTTTGTGAGGGATATGGTTGAGGAAAAGAAGTTTTGCTGGTAAAGGTGGACACTTTGAAGAATACTATAGGTACATTGACAAAGCATGTGTGCACTGAGAAGTTCTCTTACTGTAGAGAAACAATGGGCGTTTTAGGGCTGCACCAAGATTAAGCTCTCTTATGGTCCCCTGTACGTTGTACCGGGCGCAACGCCTTGAATTATTTTTGGACGATATATTAGGTGGGAAAACCTACCTATGGTTTTGTGCATGGATTTTGTACATGGATTTCAGCATGATGATTTTCTCTTCATGGTCTTTTCTAAATACAGTCAAGGGAACTATGATTATCTTCTAATCCAGGGTTAATGGATTGACGTTTATGGATGCTTTAGCATTCCTATATATGTATTGTAACATTGAAAGGAATATAATGAGAATCGATCTGCTAGTCCTGCTTTAAGGATCCAGGGGAAAATCTCTGTGTATATATGTTTAATGTTTTATGCTCTTGTTGTTGTTTATTTTTTGGTTTTTTATAATTCATATGTAGGTAATTTTTGTACAGGGTTAAAGACTATAATTGCAACCCATAAGTCAATGAGGGTGTTGTAGAGTAGAATATTATTGATATTTACATGGACTACCGAGATACCAAGATCTAGATAATTTGGGATGATGACCTTCCTAAGCATTAAACCACCTAATTTCGCAATGACATTAATAGTGGGGGAACCCTTCCTCTTCCTTCCTAGCCTCTTAATAAATTATTCTATAATTAATTTTATATATATGGGAACACATTTGATGGCCTCTAGGACAATAATTTTGACACACAAGTTTTTTAGTTCACCAAAAAGTTTAGCTTCTTTTAGGTTTGGTGGTCTAGGCTAGATTAGATTTTAATATAGGGAGGTTTGTTAGCTTGGTGAGTGCTTTATTCCTTCCATTTTACAATATATTCTATAGGAGAAAGTGTGTGAGAATTAAGAACCACCTTCCCATATATGAGGTTGATTTCTAGGATTTCTACAATAGAGGTAGGAGAAGAGGACCCTCCATTGTAGACTTATTTGGATTTTGATGGGGATGAGAAGGCATTTGTGGTTTGTTAGGTAGATTAGTTTGGGGTTGCTATGGTCGATTAGGAGGAGACATTAAGGCAGGTGGTTTGGTTTCTTAAGGCTTCCATCCTTGTGATGGATTACACCATTAAGGAGGTTGGTGTTGATATGGTTGGAAAGGGGGAATCATAGGTTGAGGAGTGATCCAAGTGGATCTCTAAAAAGTACTAGTGGCATGGTAAAAAGCATCAAAACTCAAAGTGGCAGAATTTGGATAAACTTATCATTAGATCAAAGTACTCATCATCTTGATTCCAACGATGCAAACGACACTCAAATCCGAGTATATATGAAGAATTTAGAGCAAGTTAAAGTTCATGATTAACTTGGACGGGTGGTAGGAGAAGATGATGTAGTATAAATCTCAATGAATGGGGAAGTTCCAAGTGGCATTCCACCATTGGCCCTGCATATCACAGATCATAGAAGGAAGACCCTACAGTTTAAGAAAACCAAACCCAAGCATGTCAAGGTTGAGATGTGATAAATCACAATCGCAGATCGCAAGGAGGGAAGAGTTAAAGAATTAGCTCCATAGCTATCCAGGGTGTGATACGATATATCATAATTAGAAAGCCAGGATGCCAATTTTGATATTGTAATCGTAGTTCATCAAGGGAACCAATCCCATAAATACCACCATGGTCCTGCAAATTGCGATTTGTAATGATTCTTCCAGACCCAATATATTATGTATTTTGGTCTAAGAATCCATAGAGTATGCCTTTATTGCAGGATGCTAGTTGTAAAGGTATGGGTTTGTCCATCGATAGAAACCACCGATTGAAAACAACAATTCAAGCACCAATGTTAAAAGCCATCGGGATTAATGTGCAGTTAATAGTTTATGGAGGTTTCTTACCATCTATGAAAGGTTTGTCACCTACATGCTATCCCAGGCACGAGAAACTTCGTGTAGGAACCACCACAAGCTAATACTTGTCATCTGCTTGGAATTTCCTAAGAATTGAGGAGTTAGCCACCAAGTATATATAGATATATATATATATATATATATATATAGAAACTTCGTGTAGGAACCACCACAAGCTAATACTTGTCATCTGCTTGGAATTTCCTAAGAATTGAGGAGTTAGCCACCAAGTATATATATCTATATATATATATATATATATATATATATATATATATATTGGACTATTGACACAAGAAATAGGGGGACTAGCCTAGGAGTTGGGAAAATTTGTGTAGGCAATAGTAACCCAACCTTGAAGTAGGCCGGAACCTTGACTTGAGCATCAGGGAGGTTCTGAGAGGTTGCAAAACCTTCATTTCTCCAAATTGGGTGTTTGGATAGGTGATTCTACACAAGTTTTCACTAGGATTTCAGTGGTACTATTTGTTTATGAAGCTAGGCTCTCCATTCATTGTCTGTATTCCATCTTGGAGGTATAAGGATTGTAAATTAATGTTGCTTGTACTTTATCTCTTTTTATGCCACTTAATGAAAGAAGGCCTCCCCACTATTGAGAAGGGCCTGAAGACATAGTCCAAATTCAATGAAATCTGTAATCAAATCTTTGTGTCATGGTTTCATGCTTATCTTTTTACTTCCACATTGTTTTATGTGCTTTTATTCTAAGGACAATAATCTTTGTTTCATGTAATTCTGATCCATATATAAGTAAAATATCTTTGGTCAAGTTTTGTATCAGAGTAGGTCTTTGTCATTGCAAACTGCATGACTATATGCTAACCCTTACAAGCTACGAAAAGGTGAAGCAAAGCTTGAGTCCTTTGATCCTAAAGCAAGTTGTGCACAACAAAGAAGAAACATGGAAAATAAAGAAGCTTGTTGGGAAGAGGAACATAATTTCTATAAGGTATTCTACGATATGGAAGAGAAAGTGGTCAAGATGTTTTTAGAGTATGAGAAGGCACTTCGGTATGAGAAGCAAGATGTTGATGACAATAGATCAGAAAATCATGGTGGTGGAGGAGAGCCTCCTCCCTCTCCTTCTTCAAGTGATAGTTCTCACCACTCTAATCGAGATTCCACACATACATCTAAGAGACCATTCTTCAAGATATATGTAAGGTTTGACCTACCCATGTATAATTGAGAGTGTAGTTAAGAAAAGCTTAATAATTGCATAAGACAGATAGAGGTCTACTACCGGATTCAGTATATCGAAGAAGATGAGGCAAAGGTCCAGTTAGCATCTCTTTGGCTGAGTGAAACTTCTCTTGTTTGTGGGAGAGCAAGTTACATAAGGGTAGAAAAAGGTTGGGTAACCTTCTTTCCTCTTGGTCTAGTTTTATTTCTGTATTGAAAGACCAATTTTACCCTTTGGGTAATAAATAAAAGACACTGATGGAATGGGAATATCTAAGGCAAGGTAAAGGAAAAAATGTGCAAAACTTCACTGAAGAATTTCGGAAACAAGCATTGAATTTGGGAATCTCATTAGATTCGCCCGAGATGATCACTAAGTATGTTAGTGCATTACATAGCTACATAAGGCACTCATTGTTATTGTTCAAGCCTACTAAAATTGATGCTGCTAGCGTAAAGGAAATTCATCTTGAATGCTGATGAGATAATGAAAGAGATGATCAAGACAAGAAAACACCGTTCAACCCTTAGCATGGAAAATTCCAAAAGAAAGTCAAGGGGAAGGATAAGAAGATCGTCACAGCCATCAAAGGGGATGGAGCAATGCCATCTTGTACTCATTGTAAGAGAGAAGGTCATGATGAGGACCACTGTTGGAAGCTACATCTGGAGCTGAGAACAAAGAGATTCAACGGAAAAGGGAAAGAAGAAGACAATGGCAACAATGCAACAGAAACATGGATCAGATTTCGGTGACAAGAAATTGATCATAGCCATGGGCACAAGAGGTACTCTTTCTGTTAGTAATAATTCTGATTCAATTGCAAGTACTACTTATTTGAATGAGCCTATAAGTAATCAGCAAAAGAGAATTGAATTATTCCACATTAGGGTTATTATGAAACACACAAAGGTGGAAACTATGCTCAATTAGGTTCCCAAGCAAATTTAATCTCAAAGTTCTTAGTGAAAAAGTTAGGCCTTGAAGCTAAGCCTCACTCAAGTCCATACCCACTTGGTTGGGTAAGCGATAAAGGAAAATTACAAGTAACCAAGCAGTGTAGGGCCAGATTTTTTATTGCTTCCAAATTAGTTGATGAGGTGGAGTTAGATGTTGTGCCTTTGGATATCTATGAAATTATCTTGGGAAGTCTATATCTATATGACATAAAGGTAGTTTTCTTTCAGCGCGAAAATAAATACCACCTCACGAAGGATGGGGTAGAATATATAGTCATAGCTCATCATACAAAAGCTAGTGCTAGCCTTGTAAGCACAAGATAGATTAAATGACTGGTTAATTCTAGTTAAGGGTGCATCCTCATGGTGGTGAGAGTGAAAGAGGCCGAGATGGCTCATGCTTTCAAAGGTTGTGATCTTGATCACAAGAAAGAATTGTTAGAAATTATTTCTGACTATGATGGATTGTTTCAAGAATTGAGAGGATTTCCCCCAAAATGGGAAATCCAACATGAGATCCATTTACAACATGATGCTCCTCTACCAAATATTGGAATGTACTGGATGGCTTCTATCGAGATGGAGGAGATCAAGAAATAGATGTAGGAATTGCTAAGTCAAGGGGTGTGGTGATGTAAAATTATAAGTGCCGACACAAAAAAATTCCTCTAGCTCGATAATGGGACTAGCCACAATAGATACATTCTATGGAAGATTTCCTTAGGTTAGAACCAATTAAGAGGGCTTACCTCTTAGTATGCTTATCCCGCTTGATGATTTCCTTGCTTGTTTGCTTTAGTTATCTCTCACTTCCTTCTTCAAGCACTTAAAACAAGTAAACAACAACAAACGACAACCACGATAATAGAAAAATTGTAATTCAACCTATGTAACAAGTCAAGAAACATTAAGCCATGAATATGTAAGATGAAAATCATGTAGGAAATCAATCGATAGTTGAATATATCAATATAAAAAAGAGATTACAACAATTGTCTTGACATTGCAGTCCTCCTCTGATAAGACCATGTTCCGACGCACTTCTGTTAGCACTCCATGAAGGCCTCAATCCACAATAGTTTTAAGGCTCGTCCCTTTAGGCTTCACACTGAACCAAATCACACTTCTCCCTCACACAATTGGATAGCTACAACTAGTAATATCTTGTTGTTTACTCCAAACCAAAATAACACTAGCACACTAACATTAACACTAGCTTGTGCTTGGGAAGAAGAGAGGTTTATATAGGATGAATGGATGGGAGATGGATCCTCTTCTCATGGGAGAAGGTCTTATCCCTTGAGGTATTATTATAGGTGAAATGAGCCGAAACTGACATCCTCGACCCCATTCGGCCAAACCATTTACCAGAATTTCGTTACAAAGCTTCTAGAGCTGGGAGCTTATGGTCCTAATTTAAAAAACTTTCCATAACCAGACCGACATGACTGGAACACAACTTAGTCACTCCAGTCGACGCTAGGGATAGTGATAATCTCTACACATTGGCACAGGGGAGACAAAGGAAATTAGCATCAGTCTTGTAAACTGGGCAAAACAAAAGTTTCAGGAGAAAGGGTATAAAAGGTAATTGATATGCTCATGAAGAGGGAAACAATGGGAGTTTCTTCAAGAAGGAAAAGCACGTGGGGTTCACTGTAGAGGTACTCTAGGATCAAGGAATGGGGAGTATAGGGATAGTGACAAAATGTTGTGTAATAGATGCCTGCTAAAGCATGAAGGCTGAGCTAGAGTGACGGATGAAATTCTTTATGAATTAGTGTGGGAACCATAGTGTGCCATCGGAAAACCTGCAAGAAAGTACAGGTACATATACATAACTGAAAAATCCATAAAACGATACATGAATTGTGGTATGGACACAACCATCTAGAGAATGATCATGTGAATGGATCTAGTCATGGGCGTAGCCGTCTAATAATGAGAAGGATCACATATGATAACTCATAGTATGGTCGCAGCCATCCATCTGAAAGAGACATGCATATCAACATAACCATGTCACACCACTTCACAACCTAGACTTTTGTGATCTGATTCCAAGGTCTTGCACTCCAACACGACCTGATCAAAGTACAAAGTCTAACATGTGAATAGATGTGTTGATGTCGAACATGCTAGAAAGTCGCTTAATTACCAGTCAATGATGTAAACTGTTAGCAAGCATGAGAGAAACCACAAATAATGGCAATGGTCCTCAAGGTACTATTAGAAAAATCCATGGAATTTGAATAGAGGAACTGAAGTCGAACATCCATGAAATCACTCGATCGAAAGCCAATGATGTGAACTTGTCGTCGAATGTGAAGAACTTGCCATTAGGGCATGCAAGCTCTAATGTACTGGAAGGGAGTCTCTCGGTCAACTTCCCAGATAATGAGTTGAAGTCAACAGGAAATGACTGTATCAAAGGAGGGCCATAATTTTTCCCACATCATGAACACGAGACGAAAGGATGCAAAATGATTTTGGTTGATAATGAGAATCAGAAGTAAGCGTAACTGAAAAAGGACAACTCTTTGAACATATTGGTGAGACAACTGAAATTTTGGCAGCTTTTGGATCCATAGGATTGGTAGTCATGATGACGTGGGAGAGATCAAATGGAAGGAGAAAATGAATGGACCAACCTAGGAAGGTCAATGATACAAAGGAGGATATCCCAACACGGCACGAAGTAGAAAGTGTCATGTTCAAGAGTGAGCTGTCGACACAATTGATAGATTTCCAAATTTTCCCCCACCATTTCTGGTAGGTACCCCAATTATTTTTTAAATCACAAGCTTGAAGGGGATAACATATGCATGCACTATAAGTTCATCCTTCGGACGAATCCGACCTAGTATGTTTAACGAGCCCTAGAAAGGAGAAGCTCATGTTCGTCATGGTGACGAATCCAATGATTTTTAATAATTTAACGAGTCCGACAAAGGTGTAACTTGGTATCTTTTTCATGTTTAGTGCATTTGAAAAAGACACGGAAAAGAAAACTCCACATGGTCCCCTTTTGTACATTTTTGTCTCTCGAGCCCAAAAAGGTAGAAAACAATACTTGAGAGAACCACTTCACCATTTCAGTGAAGGAGTACCTTTTTCGTAAATAGTTCCTCCCATCTCGAAAAAGGGGTAAAATTATACTGGGCACATGAAATTTTGCATCCATTAACGTGTTAGAAACGACAAGGGCTAGACCATTTTTTTTCTTTTAAAGGGTCAAAAAAAGAGCTAAAATGTGATTCGTCATCATCGTCAAACATCCATCACCTGTTGCTGCACAAAAAGGTAAAGTGTATTATCCAGTTCATGAGGCAAAATAGGTCAAAATATTTACAAAAACCTGATATTGTCATGAAAAAATGAATAAAAAGGAGAAAAGTAAATAAATTTTTAGCATTTACCATTTTACCTTTGCTGTGAAAACTTTTTACTCACTTTTTCCCTAATTATTCTAGAGCAGATTGAGGGAGATCCAGGAGGTCAATCGACGAGCCACCAGTTCCAGGTAAAAGCTAAAACCCTGAGCACCATTTTCCTGTCCTTTATTTCTATTTTTTAACCATTTGTTTAGTTTTTAAGGGGGTTTTTGAAAACAAAATTCGCCCTCGGTCGGTGCGAATTTCATGCATGGAATCGAACAGGTCAAGGGTGATTAACAAAGCCAACCACGCCATTTGGTTCAACTATTTTTAAAATAGGCGTGCCGACACCGTGAATAGGGAAAACCCCTATTTCCTCAAGAAAATCGCCATTTAGAGTCAAATTTTATGGGCCAAGCATGATTGTTGATTGCAATTAATGGCTTTTGTAGGAAATAATCACTGAAAATAGTGGACTAGAAAGAACGAGAACATGAGTATGTTGACACTCAAGCAATGAATGAACCAAATTTCCTGGAAGCTTTGAGGGCTTGCAGGCTCCTCAAATTCTTTCTCACACCAAGGATGCGGCCTAGCCTGCGTTGCTTCGGTACCTGAATAGTCTTTGGGACATTAATTAGGAGATATTTATCATTGGCGACCAGGAGCTAGAGTTGGAAACTTCAAATATATACTTCATCACTGGACTGTCCCGCAGAGGGGAACTATTGAACTTGTATGGGTCATGACCAATTGGGATTGGCATATCTTCCTTGCTTGCTGAACACTTCCTTGAGGCCCTGAAATCCAAAACTGCGAAGATAGATATTTCCAGTGTTCGAGAGATGACATTGAGAGTGCTTCTGTTGACTATCAATAGAGTGGCAGGATCCTAGGTGGAACATGAGACTAACAAGTCGAAGTTCCTTTATTTTATTGATTGTCCAACTCCTATGATCTTCAATTGGGTAGAGGCCATGAAGATCAACATCAAACACCAGTTGTCCAAAGCTAAGGCGGGGAATCTGAAGCAATTTTTCTTCGAATATGTACTTGTGACCTTCTTCTTTGAATGGGTACCATTGTTCCAGTATGAGCTAACTGAGGTAGATCCTGCTATGCCTCATGATCTGCGGATGGCCCACTGGAGTTGTTTGATGCCCAAGATCACTGGGGTTTAGCACATGTCATACCGACCTACATTCTTTTCATGGCTACGATGACAGAAGATCGTCGTAGAGGACTAGGCATACAGTAGCACTGATTTCTATGGAGATCTAAATATGCCCTTACTAGATGGAGAGGACTTCGATGATGAAGGTAAAAAATAAAATTTTTAATTTTGATATTTTTTTTAATTGTTTTTGGTATATATGTGCTTATAACATTTCTCTTGTTAATGCAGACATTGGACTAGAGCGGCCTGCTGTGATATCCCCAATAGCCAGGCACGTTCCTCGCCATATCGATGTTGTCGCTCCTTATCAGGAAGGGAATGACAACGAGGAGGAGATTGCCAGGAAACTTGATCGGTTAACTTGTGGTATCCCAGAGTATGCTCAGGTATGAGACATTCCTCGTCAGTACCAGAGATACATGGTAGGAGTCTCAGATCGAATCCTTTGATTGTTGACTCGTGTTGCATGAGCCATATAATGCTACCACAATCACCATTCTGATTAGTTCCTAGGTCCAACACTTACATTTTTTGAGGCCCACGTGCCACGGATATATGAGGCCTATGAGCCACTGATGTTATTTTAGATACACATATTATTTTTTGGGGTTCTGATGTATCAAACATTATCACCATATATATATATATATATATATATATATATATATATATATATATATATATATATATATATATATATATATATATATATATATATATATATAGATAGATATAGATATAGATATTCTGTAATTTCTTGTCTACTATGGCACAAATGATTTGTTTTATCTTTTCACGTGTTTCATAAATGTCTATCCAACACGTGATTAGCTAATGCATCTCCCAATGTATTCATGCATCTAGGAATATGATGATATGTAATGTAATCAAAATGTCTTACTAATATACAAATATGGAGATACATTCTCAATATTTGAGGGTTTCTCACGGAATATTTCCCATTAAGCTGAAGGACAACAAGTTGTGAATCTAGGTTGACAACCAACTCTCTGATGTCTAGACTGATGGCTTCTAACAAAAGTTCAATGACTGCACTGTATTCAAGAATGTTGTTAGTTGTGTGACCTAGACAGATACCTTGAAGGTCAATCAACTCATCGTTAGGGTCATAAGTATCCCATGCCACGGATGATAGGTTCCGGGTGCTACGGAAAGCACCATTAGTGAAACCAATGTGGGGAGTTGCAGACATCTACAAAGAAAGAAAAGCATAGTAAGCAGGAAAGCTGTTTGAAAAATACCACATAAAACCACACTGCACAAAAATGAATGACACACTAATGTACCCAAGTAACCATGCGAGATGACCTAAGCATAGTACTTATTGAGGTCAAGCCCATTTCGGGGCTTATTGAGAGGGTTTCCTTCATAATCAATAAGCTCATAGGCTTCCTTCTACAAAACACATTTCACGATGTAGGGCCCATACCACATGGGTTCGGACTTTCCTTCCCCCAGCTTATCGTTAGCTTGGTTGTATATTAAGACAAAATCACCCTTAGAGAACGCGGGAGAGGAGACCAACTGATTGAAATGGGATTTCACCCGTTTCTTTTGTGCTTCGATGACCAAGGCAGTGAGACGGCGAGTCTCGTCGAGTCATTCTAAATATAAGAGGTGTTCCTCTTAAGGTGACATTTCAGGGAGGATTTCAATAGCTAACTTGAGTGAAGGAATCTCACATTCGATCGACAATGTTGCTTCTTGACCATAGACCAGCTGGAATGGTGTGAAACAAGTTGTGTCTTTGTGTGAGGTTCTGTAGGCCCACAGAGCTAAAAATAGTGTAAGATGCCAATTTGACTAGTGCATCCCAATAGTACGCTAAAGCATTGTGACCAAGACTTTGTTCATGGCTTCAACTTAGCCGTTGGCTTGAGGGTGATATGAGGTCGAGCCATCGTGGTGCAAGCCCAATGCAGATGTCAGCTCAACCATCGTGTAATATCTAAAATGGGAGCCATGGCCTGTGACATTGGATTGAGGTACGTCGAACCTAGAAATAACATGGTTGAAAAGGAATTGAGCCATCGTCTTACCATCTGCAGAGTATGTAGGCATCGATTCAGCCCATTTGGTGAAATAATCCACAATGACAATAATATACCCATGACCCCCAGCCAAGCGAGGGTTACATGTCATATAATTGATGCCCCATTTGGCAAAGGGACCAACGATAATGACAGGGTGTAAGTGGGCGGGTGGGGCACACATCTTGCATTGGTAAAGTTGACATTCCTAGCACTTGCAAACAACAAGAATGTAGTCCTTAAAAATAGATGGCCACAAATAACCAACATGAAGGATTTTTTGAGCTATAACGTAACTAGACATATGACCACCACATGCCCCAGAGGTGCAACCATTGAGAACTCTTTAGGCTTCCTCGATCGTAAGGCATCGACAAAGAACTGAATCAACACTTACACAGTACAAAGTATCGCCAATAATACGGTAGGGTTGGGAGTGATGCTGAATCCTTCAGCAATCATCCTTGTTCAATGCAAATAAGAATGTGGATGTCTGGAGATACACAATGATATCATCGTACCACGGATCAAGGGTGCTAATCAGAAATAGGTCCCATCTAGAAGTTGTTCATCTGCACCAGCAGGGAGAGACATGGAGGATACAAAACAAATCAATTCCATGAAAACAAGTGACTTCTTGTATTTGGTTGTAGTAAATACCAAATTGAATTCTTGTAGGATCACAATCTATTTAGAATATTTCCCCCCAGAAACTGACGAGTCAGGATATAGGTCATGGGGTTGCATTAAGAAATCACAGAAGTCGTGCGCAAAAGGATATAGTACTGAAATCATTGAAAAACCTGGACGGTAGCCAAAGCAAATATCTACACAAGTGCATAATGTGTTTCAATGTCAAGGAGATTTTGACTAAGGTAGTAGACTACATGTTCATTACCTTCACTTTCGTCTTGGACTAAAACCATAGCAATGGTGTTAGGGGTCACGGCTAGGTAAAGGAAGTAATCTTGATAATAGTTCAGTGGGTGCAATAGAGGAGCATTTATGAGGATGACCTTAATATCGTCAAAATATTTTTGGGTCACCGCATCCCATACAAAGGGCATTCCTTGTTTTAGCAACCGGGCAAATCCTATAGCTAGTTTGGCATAATTGGGTATAAAACGATAGAGAAAGTTGGCCTTTCCTTGCAGGCTCTGAAGTTGGTGCAGTGTAGATGGATGAGGTAGATTTACAATGGCCTCGACTTTTAGTGGATCAAGGTGAATACCATCCTTAGAAATGATGAAGCCGAGGAGTCGTCTTGATTCTACGCAGAAAACACATTTGTGCGGCTTTAACAAAATGTTATAGTATCTGCAACACAGAAAAATCTGTCGAAGATTGTCTAGGTGATCCTAGCACTTATGAGAATGAGCACGAAGGTCATCCAAGTAAGGTCGGAAAATGTTACAAATATCATGAAACACATAGTACATTGTTAGATTTTAAGCCTCTGTGGATGTTTTTTGTAGTGTCATGATCCGGATTATCCACAGTTTCTAGTTCATTCTGCCAACGTTTCAAACCCCAAAGGGGGTCCATCATCAGCAAAAATCAGATAGAATATGAGTGAAAGATTCTATCTGATTTTTCCTAATGATGGACCCCCTTTGGGGTTTGAAACGTTGGCAGAATGAACTAGAAACTGTGGATAATCCGGATCATGACACTACATAGTACATTGCCCACTGAAACGTGGCTCCAATATTTTTTAGGCTGAAAGGGAGATTCTTGTACGTGAACGTACCCCACAAATAGATAAAAGCTGTATTTTCTTAATTGGTTGGTGCAATGTTGATCTGGTTGTAACTAGAAAAACCATCCATAAAGGAAAAGATCTCGCTCCCAGCACATTCATCAATGATTTGATCAATGAAGGGAGTAGGATAGTTGTCTTTAGGACAAGCACGATTGAGATCTTGATAATCAACGCAAACGTAGATCATGCCCTGTTTTTAGTCACTGAGACAATATTCGACACCCAGTCTGTAAGGGGGATGGGATAGATGAACCCATCTTTGAGAAAATTTTCAACTTCACCCTTAATAGTGGCAACCTTCCTAGGGTGCACCGGGTGAAGCTGTTGGCGAATAGGTTGTGTGTGTGGATACATTGGTATTTCATGCACTACAATGCTAGGATAAATGCTGGGCATTTCTTTGTAGGACCACGCAAACACATTGAAGAATTCCTGAAAAAGACAAGTATATGTCTTAATCTCATCTAGAGAACAAGATACACCAATATAAATGTGTTCAACAATACCGAGTTTGATAGAAATGTCAATTGGCATCGTTGGGGTAATGTTACCTAGGTTTCCTTCTGACCATACCTCATGAGTAATAATTAGTGATGGAAACAGAGAAGAGGACTCTTCAAAAATGTTAGACATGACGGTCAGGTGAGGTAGGAATGAGGAGTGATGATGAGTATCGATCCAAGGTGGTTCCTAAAGAGACATGACTTCCATGATACCTTCATCAGCAAGGAAGGTCTCGGCTAAGGGATCAGGTAATTCTAAAGTTCCAAACCACGGGGATTGAGAGTACGTATCGAGAGAGGTCTTTGACATAAAAGAATTAGAGGATACAAAGCTTGAAGCCAAAACAATTTCCACATCATTGACTTCACCGGGACTAAGCGACACAACCTCGCCCCAGGCATCAACAAGATCGGGTGAAGGTATGACCCAAGGATCAGATTTAATTGAGATCATGTTGACATAGGAAACATGAGGAGGTGGGAGTGGAAAAATTCCCATTAATGCAGAATCTTTGAAAATCCCTACCCCCACCAGTGTGCTTGACGTATGAAACATTGCTATCTGAGGAGGAACAGGAAAAGAAAGACAACTGATCGGCATTGACAATCTTCCCTTGATGGGGAAAATCAATCATGCAAAATAAAGAGGAGGCCACGACATGCATGGCATGGGTCCAACTTCAGCTAAGTAGAATATTATAATTGAGATTGGCGTCAACAGTTTCTATTTCGACTTGCACTGTCTTGCCTTCCATGGTGATGCCAAGGTTAGGTCAGACACTGAAGGGTTGTGAATCACAGCCATTGAAAACTTCCAAAGTGTTCAAAGATTGGTTCAAAGCAGGAGAACCAATAGCCTTCCAACATGTAGTCGACATGATGGAGGTGGAAGCACCTTCATTGATGACAATTTGGTGGATGGTATTCTCATTGATGATTACCTAAATAAGAAACGAAATCTAATGAGGGAGATGTGGAACATGGTTCTCTACATCAAAACATATCAAATTGGAATCAAAGGGATCGCTACCCATGACAGCTGACAGCAAATATTTCCACTGCAATGGCCATCTTTGGAGTACCTCGAGAGCTGACATGGATGATAGTGCATTAGCCAAATCCTCAACAATATTATAGTGTTGAGCAGCTCAGGCATTGGGATTATACGAGAATTTCCATAGCACAACTTGAGAGGGTGGTCATATAGCGAAATCAGGGTTAGGGCGCTCAATATGAAGAGGGCCAAAACTAGGGGTAGAAGAAGAAGGTGCAGCTTCTTTCTCTTTCCCAGCTATCGAAGTAGGAGTTTGATAGTACTTCAATCTAGTAGCCACATTAATAAGCGTACTCATCATCAACACTTTAGATCTGGAGGAAACAGATTGGGGTTGGTCTACTATTTGGGTATGCTAAGACAGAAATAGCTCTTTGAGGATAGCGGGGTCCCTTTGAGCAAGCGACTAACTTCATATCATCAGGGACAATCCTTAGTGTAGTGATCTTCCTCACAAATGAGGCATGGATACTTAGGTTTCTGTTGTAGAGATTCGCCAGTAGACGATTTGGGAGGAGCCTATTTTGGAGCATCAACTTCACCCTTGCCTTTGTATTTCTTCTTTGCTTTCAAGGGTTTTTCCACTGTGGTAGACTGGACAACGTGGACCTCTAAGGTTTTACTAGGGCCAGGTGGATTCTAGGATGAATTATTAAGAACAAGATTTGAGACCAACTTCTGTTTCGAAGAAGATTTAGTAGGCGTCTAGGATACTGAACCAATATCTCAATGAATGGGAGGTACAACTTGTGACTTTGATGCTAGAGGATTGGATGATGGCCACATAGCATTAGGTAATAACTTGTACAAAGTGCTAGACTGAGAGTAAACTATATCTAAGTACTGGGCATGAGCGATGGCCTGCTCTTCAGTGAAGCATCCACCCATAGCTATATCATGAGAAATTGGGGCCACGAATGATTTGGTGAATCATTCAGTGAGCAACTAATCAGCAATCTGAAATTTGATCAGGTGACGTCTACATCTCCATCCATGGATGTGATTAGATATGTGTGTCATAGTATCTTGCTTAAGTGATGTGAGAAAATAGGTGTCGGTTTCATAGAAAACTGGCAACTGAAAATGCGTGAGGAAAGCCATGGCTAAAGAGTTAAAGTCATGGTAAATATGTCAAGGGAGCTTGATGTACCGCTTCACTGCAGCACCTATGAGGGTTCAATGGAAAAGACAAACATGAATGGAATTGTCCACATACAAGTTTGATGAGAACCAGAGGTGATATGTCATCACATGGGCCTGAGGATCTCCTTTAGCTTTCCCATAGAAATTTGGACAATCACTTGGTATCTTTGACGACACTGGAGGCCAGTACAAAAAATGAAGGATCATATCATTTATAAGACGAGATACATATGGAAACTCAAATGTAGCCAAGAATTGAAATTGGGTGTTAAAAGGCATGGGAAGTCAATAAGTGGGTTCGTACGAAGAATCCCATCCCTGCTGGTAAGGATTTTTGCCCCACAATGGTGGATTTTGGCCATATGGCATCTGAGGCTGCTCCAATTGTGGCTTGAATACCTTGGAATTTTTTGGCCATAGGTTGTTGATAATAAACGTATGGGTTAAAAGGTTGTTGAGCCTATTGACCTTGGACATATGGATATGGGACCTATTGTCCTTGAACATATGCGTGATGAGCCTGTTGTCCCTAAACAAGAGTGTTTTGGACTTGTTGTCCTTGGGCATAAGGTTGATACACTTGTTTCACTTGGACATAGGGATTTTGTACCTGATGTCCTTGACCAACAGGATTCTAAACCTATTGACCCAGGACATGAGGATTTTGAGCTTGCTGTTATAGGACCTGACCTTGACCCTACCCCTGTAAGGGTTGATCCTGTTGATATGTATACAAGGGTTGTTGCTACCCTGGTTGGTTTTGTTGTTGCAAGGGTTTACCTTGTAGTTGCAAAATTTGTCCCTGGGGCTATAGAGGTTTACCATGTGAGGACATGGGTTGAGAGGTGTGCAGAGCATATTGCATCTATTGCTACGCGGTTTGCTACAACTATTGCAAGGGTTGACCTTACGGTTGTCGCAGTTGACCTTGCTGTGGGATCATTTGCCCTTGCGGTTGCGCGAAGAGCCCTTGCTGCAACAAGGGTTTCCCTTGTGGTAACAAAGGCTGCCCTCATTGTTGTAGAGGATTTCCTTGCTGCTGCAAGGGTACTTGAACAGTGCCTGGGAAATTTCTGAACTAAATCTGGCCATAACTAGGCTAGATGTACTTACCATATTAGAGGGTGTAAGGTTGATTAACCATTCCTTGAGAACCATATGGAATGTAAGGATTTTGGTATTGGAACTAAGCCCCATAGGGATGCTGATACTGAACATTTCTTGATCTAGATGGACCAATAGAATTCTCAACCTATTGGTACTAGACATTGCTTGATCCAGTAGGATCACCAGGGTTATGAATAATACCAAAAGAAGGCTAGTTTATACCAAGAATGTGAGCCTATGAGATGCTCACATTAGTGGCACCTAACACCATAGAAACACTCAGGTTCTACCCCCTAGGCAGTGGCACAACTTGGCCACTGACTAGAGGGATGGAGGAACTGACAGAGACATTCTCTGAAACTGGTGGTTATGCCTGACAGGTAACTGGGATTGACGACACATGGGTATTTAGAATGGTAGCTTGCACTGGGACTAAGGTAATAGCCTGTTGGGAGACATGTTCGCAATGAATGGAGCTGCAGTAGGCATGGCACCTGACACGCAAATAGGGTTATGGTAAAGTGATGAGCCACTAGGTGTACTTGAAACCAACTGTGCCAAAGGAACATAGTTGGGTGGAAAACTGGCAGGAATACCCCATGAATAGGGGAAATCCTTGGGACGAAAAGGCAACGCTTCCCCCTCAACAATGTGTGGAGTCGAAACTTCAAACTCATCCGGAGAGGTGATTGGAGCATCACCTTTAGGTTCCATGTCTGGAAACAAACGACGATGAATGGCAGAAGAAGTATGAGGGGATAGCTCCAAAGGAACACCTAGATAGTCGTATGGATTGTAAGAACGCTGCCGTGATACCAAAACAAGGTCAAAGAGAGGACTTGCAGGGTAGATAACCAGTCCAAGATGACCGTTGGTGGTCGGTGAGTTCTTTGGTGTTTAAACGCGATTGTCCAGAGATTTTGGGCCAAGATTAGCAGATGGCCCAGTATCGAAAGTAGGTGGAGGATGAGATGAAAATGGTTGAATTCTCAAAATGATTTCGAGTTCAACACCTTGGTCCTCCAGTGACTCTGGTAACTCAAGAAATGACTCCTCAGACAATCTTTTAGACAGAGGAGATGAAGAGGAACTGGGTGAACCAGATGGTTTAGCCACGATGACCTTGTCTTAGTCAACAAAAAAGTTAACTTCAAGGCTTTAAAATTCTCTTTTAAGGAAAATCACGATTTGGTCTCAGAAAAGACTAATAAGGTGTTTTTGGATCGTGTGCAATCAATTATTAAGACTCATAAAAGACTAGTGCTCTTTCATTATTTAAGAGTTGAGAAAGAAAGAAAGATGACTCTATCACTTTCGATTGGAAACGAGCTCGAAAGGACAAGTGCACAAATGATATTTTAAGTTTAATGAGTCAAAAAGATCAAATGACTGCTCTAGATGATCTAGGTAAACAGGATTACCAAGCAACCGTGAACTGTAGAATACCTCCCGGTGAACCAAGAAGTACGAGCAGGCAATCTCCCTGAATGTTTTGTTTGGTGTATCACATTTGTAAGGCGGCCGATTTGGCTTCCTAAGGATAAAATGATTGTAGCCTAGAGGGGTCTCCCATTATATACTGGACGGTACGAGGAGCACAAATCTGTACTAGCTCTGTCTAATGCTGAAGCTAACAATAGCTGCGATGTCTAGAGATGAAGGAACATGTCTCTAGCATAGACCTTCTAGATATGATTGTTAATGTCAAATGCACCTTAGGTTAATTGAATTCCTTTTAAAGTTTCTCTTGAGTTATGTTTTATTTTTTAGGTCTTATTGATGCAACTCAAAAAACCTTAAATGCAACTAAATGAGACAAGGCCCTTTCAATTCAATGAAATTCCTACACTAGAGAGGGTAGAAACTACTCAATCAAATGGAAACAATCAAGCAACTGAAAATGAAATGATCTTTCACTACCTTACTTTTTTGAAAAATAAACTAATGAAAAATGCATTCCAATTCCTAATTTCTTAACAAGCACTTATCTATTAGTCCTTTCAAAAGCAAAAGAGTTCTCTTCCTTTTCCAAATGCCGATGCAATTCTAGTCTTTTAATGATGCAAGCTACCGTAGCACAATGATGCAACAAAATAGAATTTCATACTTTTTCCATGAAACAACGAAATAAACATTTTGCGTATAATTCTTCAGTGAAAAAGTTCTCGAGACAATAAGCTCTTCAACCAAATGAAAACATGAAAAGAGAAAGTCATTCAGACTAATGAAACACTAACTTTACCAACCACAACAAAAGAAATGTGATCCATGCCGGAAAAGAAACGTTTAGAGAAGCAAACGAAAAGTTTTCCAGCTTGTGTAATAGAGGTCAAAGATGTAAAGGGACCAAAAACGAAATGCAAGGAGTAAGTACACCTACAACTCGACTTACTGAGTTCACAAACCATTGAAGGGACAAAAAACTAGATGCCCTAGTGTCAGTGACCACTCAATGACTCAATCAATCAAGCAGAAAGATGATAAGTCAACAAGCAAACACAACCAAACAAAAAGCATCTTTCTAGTCAAGGAGAAAACTATCCAAAAGGCTTACAGAGTCAAAATCACAAGAGCATAACACATTGGCAAAGATTGGGGTCAGACCCTAATCTTCACTTATAGACATTAGTGTGATTGCCTAACTGAAAACAAGCACCAGAGGCTGGTTGACGCAACTGTTTCCCAGCAACCCCTGTTGATGGGCATGACTGTCAGTGAATTAAGTACACTGATCGAGGGAGCTAAGGAAAAAAGTAAAAAAATTTGGAACAGGGACCAGATCTGCTACTATGAATTTTAGACTTGGGCCAGTAAGCAGGAGAACATAAACATAATCAAAAGGAAAAATTGGAACTAGAAAAGTTCTCACGAAATCATGAAATCCAAGACAAACAAGAGGATTGGGATACCCAACAAAGTCGCCAATTTGTGGTGAAGTAAAATTATAAGTGTGGACAGAAACAAATTCTTGTAGCCTGATAATGGGTCTAGCCACAACAGATATAGTTTATGGAATATTTCCTTAGGTTAGAACCAATTAAGAGGGCCTACCACTTAGTACGCTTATCCCTCTTGATGACGTCCTTGCTTTCTTGCTCCAGCTATCTCTTGCTTCCTTCTTCAAGCACCTGAAACAAGTAAACAACAACCACGATAATAGAAAAATTGTAATTAAACCTACTTAACCAGTCAGGAAACATTAAGCCATGAATATTGAATATGACAAATCATCTAGGAAATTAATCGATGGTTGCATATATTAATATCAAAAAGAGATTACAAACATTGTCTTGACGTCGCAGTCCTCCTTTGATAATACTAGGCTCCAACTCACTTCTGCTAGAATTTCATGAAGGCCTCAATCCAGAATAGTTTTAAGGCTCTTCCCTTTAGGCTTCACTCCAAACCAAATCACAATTCTCCCTCACAGAACTGGATAGCTATAACTATTAATAGCTTGTTGTTTACTCCAAACCAAAATAGCACTAGCACACCAACATTAACACTAGCCTATGCTTGGGAAGAAGAAAGGTTTATATAGGATGAATGGATGGGAGATGGATCCTCTTCTCATGGGAGAAGGTCTTATCCCTTGAGGTAGTTCCATAATTATAGGGGAAAGGAGCCCAAACTGACATCCTCGACCCCATCCGGCCAAACCAGTTACCAGATTTCCATTACGAAGCTTCTAGAGTTAGAAGCTTCAGCTCCTAATTTTAAAAACTTTCCATAACAAGACTGGCATGACTAGAACACAACTCATTCACTCTGATTGTCACTAGGGATAGTGATAATCTCTACACATCAATGTAGGGGAGACAAATATCATTAGCATCGGTCTTGTAAACTAGGCAAAACAGAAGTTTCACGGGAAAGGGTGCAAAAGGGAATTGATCTGCTCATGAAGATGGACACAATGGGAGTTTCTTCATGAAGGAAAAGCATGTGGGGTTCACTTTATAGGTCCTCCAAGATTAAGGAACAGGGAGTACAGGTACAATGACAAAATTTTGTGTAATAAGGGGTCATCAGACTAAGTTCTTCTCTGTGTGTATCATTGATCGTGTTGGTCCCAAAGAAAGACAACACGTAGAGAATGTGCATAGACTAAAAGGAGCTAAACAAAATTACGGTGAAGAATCAATACCCTTTCCCTCACATTGATGAATTATTAAATCAGTTGAAAAACGTTGTCTATTTTACAAAACTGGATTTGTGTAGTGGATATCACTAGGCTAGAGCTGCAGAAAAATACATTTGGAAGATTGCATTCAAAACCAAGCAGGGCTTGTTCGAATGGATGGTGATGCCATTCGAAATGTGAAATGCTCCAACCACGTTTATGAGGGTAATGAATGATCTATTTACACCTTTTCTTGATAAGTTTTTTCTTGTATATCTAGACGATATTCATATTTATAGTAGGACATGGGATGAACATGCATGTCATGTGAAGAAAGTGCTTAATGTTTTGAAAAATGAAAAACTTTATGTAAAACTATCGAAGTGTGAGTTTGGTAAGACCTCTCTAGTTTATTTAGGACAGGTAGTCAGTAATGGGAAATTGAAAATAGATCCCTCTAAAGTAGATGCGATTATGAAGTGGCACGAGCCCACAAATTTTACAGAGGTCTGAAGCTTTTTGGGCGTGGTACAGTATTGGAGAAGGTTCATTGCGAACTTCTCTGTTATCTCAGCCCCCTTACATGCATTGGCAAGTGTAAAGCAGACCTTTCAGTGGAGAAAAATGTAGCAGAAGTCCTTCAACACGTTGAAAGATAATATCATCACAGCACCAGTGCTAGCCTTACCAGACCTTTAGTAACCTTTTGATGTTGAAATAGATGCCAATGGATTTGTCATGGGAACTATATTGATGCACCAAAGGAAGCCTATATGTTACCATTCAGAGACTTTATCCCACACTATTGCGAGTTATCCCATGTATAAGAGGGACTTGTAAGCCTTGGCTGAAAGTGTAGAGAAGTGGAAATACTACCTGATCAGCAAGGAAACTACCATCCATATGAATCATCAACCCTTGCAATACCTTCAAGCATAGACCAAGCTTCGACAAGCCTGTTATTCTAGATGAATGGGATTCCTCTAGGAATTTCATCCAGTGGAAAATTCTTATTTGCAAGGAAAATTATTGTATCATCTTCGAAAACTATGCATACCCATTGATGAAAGGGTACATGTAGTCTGAGAGGCTCATACCTCTCTTGTGTATGGTCATTTTGGGATTGAAAAAACCTTATCTCACTTACAAAGGTTTTTTTTTTGGCCTCGTATGAAAAACATTATGACTCGTTTTGTAAAGGGTTGTGTTGTGTTTTGTTTGAAATCCCTCTAATAGAAAAAATTGGGCTCTACACACCATTGCCTATTTCAAGTCGACCATGGGAAAGTGTCTCCATGGACTTTGTAGGGGGTTTTCCTATGTCTAGGAAAGGTCATGACCATTTGTATGTCATCTTGGATTGTTTTAGTAAAATGTGTATTTTAATGACTTGTAAAAAATAAGTCACTAATGAGAAAAATGCTCATCTTTTCTTTCAGCATCTTTGGGTCCATTTTGGGTTACTGACATCTATTGTGTCAGATTGAGACTCTCGCTTTCTTGGAGAGTTTTGGACTAGCTTGTAGAGAATGATTAACACTGAGCTGAAAAGAAGTGTGACATTTCATCCACAAACCAATGGGCATACAGTGGTCATCAACTGCACCATGGTACACTTGTTATGAGGCTATTGTGGAAAACATCCCAAGTTGTTGGATGAACAACTTCCTTATGTGAAGCATGCATACAATCAAGAAATGCATTCATCCACATAGAGCTTACCATTCAACACAATTTTTGGTTATCTACCAAGGGATCCCTTAGACATGGTATTTGGGAAATATGAGGATGGAAATGGACGAGATGATAGATTCAAGGCACAAAAGTTTATTCGGCGGATACATTTGATTCATTAGGCAGTACAGGAGCAGTTGGAGAAGTGTGAGGCTTGGTATAAAGCTAGGAATGATAAGCACTGAGTTGACCATCAGTTTCAAGTTGGGGACAAGGTATGGCTCCACATAAGCAAGGATAGAATGAAGGGAGAAGGGAAAAAATTGAGTCCCATTCGATATGGTCCCTTCACCATATTGGCAAATATTGGAGACCATGCTTTTCATCTTGGCTTGCTCAGTTATATGAAAATGTACTCAGTAGTGAATGTTGAAAACTTGAAGCTTTACGAACCTCCATTGATTATGGGTACCGAAGAGGTTGTAAAGATTCCTACAGTCAATGCTTTTGCACTAGAATATCTAGACAAGTTGCCCAAATATATCATACTCAACAAGAAATACAAAACTTCACAATGAGAAGATGCCCAGTACGTTCGTGTCAGCTTCAAATGAAGGCATTTGAGTAAATCTCGATGGATGTAGAAAGAAAAAATGAGGGAGAAATTTTATCACTTGCTAATTTGTGAAAAAGGAATTTGGTAGTCCAAAATCTCTTAGTGTGGAGGATTGATCTAGGTGGATCTCTAAAACGTACTAGTGGCATGGTAAAAAGGCACAAAATGTAAAGTCAAAGAATCTGAATAAAGCTAGCATCAGATCGAAGTGCTCATCATCTTGATTCCAATGATGCAAATGACACTCGAATCCGAGCTCATATGAAGAAGTTAGAGCAAGTCAAAGTTCATATTTGACATGGAAAGGTGGTAGGAGAAGATGATGTAGCAGAACTCTCAGCCAATGGGGAAGCACGAAGTGGCGCTGATGTTGGCCCCACATATCACAGATCGCAGAAGGAAGAGGATACGTCTTAAGAAAATCACCCGCAAGCAAGTCAGGTTTGCGATGTGATAAATTGCAATCGCAGATTGCAAGGAGGGAAGAGTTAAAGAATCATCCCCAAAGAAAACTAGGTTGCAATGATATATATCGTAGTCACAAAGTCAGGTTGCGATTTGTGATATCGCAATCACAGTTCACAAAGGGAAGCAGTCACATAGAGTACCACCCTGGTCCCACCGATTGCAATTTGCGATGATTCTTCCGAACCTTATATATTATGTATTGTGGTCGTACAGGCAGTCGGGTCCACATTTATCATAGACCAGTTTTTGTAAAGGAATGGGTCCATCTATTGATTGAAAGCATCGATTCAAGCACCAAATTTAAAAGCCGTTGGGATTAATGTGCGGTTAAGAGGTTCTGGAGGATTTTTTCCATATATGAAAGGTTTGTCACCTGCATGATATCCCAGGCCCGAGAGCCTTTGTGCAGGAACCTCCTCTTGCTAGTACTTTTCATATGTTTGGAACTACTCGTGAATTGAGGATTTAGCCACCAATTATATACATATTGGACTATTAGCGTAGGAAAAATGGGGACTGGCTTAGGAGTTGAGAAAATCAATGTATGCAGTAGCAAACCTACCTGGAAGTAAGTCAGAACCTTGCCTTGAGTAGCAGGGAGGTTCTGAGAGGGTGGAGAAGCTTCATTTATTTGAATTGGGTGTTGGATAGGTGATTCTACATGATTTTTTGCCAAGATTTCAGTGGTACTATTTGTTTCTGAAGTTGGCCTCTCTATTTTGTGTCCATCTTCCAGCTTGGAGGTATAAGGATTGTATGTGAATATTTCTTGTACTTTATCTCCTTCTATGCCACTTAATGAAAAAAGGCCTCCCCACTATTAAGTAGGGCCTGGAGGCGTAGTCCAAATTGGATGAACTCCGTAATGAAATATTTTTGTCATGTTTGCATGCTTATGTTGTTATTTCCACATTGTTTTATGGTATTTTAAGTTCCATGGTTAATAAGCTATGTTTCATGTAATTATGATGCATCTATAAGTAAAAGATCTTGGATCAAGGAGGATAGGGCCAAGGAAAAGGCATGGACCATGTTGAGTTTTTTGGAAGATACCAATACTCAAAAGGTGCATTATGACTTGTATTGGAAGAAGGAGGATATTGTATACCTTTCATACCTTGTTGATATGGCTTAGTGCCTTGTGGCCTCCTTTGGTTAATGAAGAAAAGTTGCTCCATGCCTCCTTATACTCTTTGATACACTAATTTTAGACCTAGAAGACATGGAATCTTGTTAGTTGAATGGTTTTCCTCACATATAGAGAAAATATCTATAACATTTAATAGGCACTCATTTCTAGGGTGGCTCTCGGTGAATCTAGGAAAAAATATGGCTAATTCCCTTTCTTCCTCCTATTGTTTTTCTTAATCTTCATTGTTCCCATCCCTATAGAAAAAACATGTAGGATTTCAATTTTAAAATCCTCTAACATACTTTATATTTCATTTTTCATTGTTGAAGTTGAAGGTTAAGGCCTTAACAAACCTTGGTTGGATCTACCTCTTTGCCTTACAGCTCTAGAGTGGTTCAAAAACTATTTTAATGTCCTTAGAAATGAGATGGTAAATATCTTCATTAGAAAACATGTTGAGGGTCTCCCTCAAATCTTCTTTGACACCACGGAGTAAAAATAGATTCATTGATTTGGGATCAATGGTGCACTTGGCTCTCTTGTAGCTCAATTGAAATATTTATTCAAAGTCCTCTAGGGACTCATCTAACCCTTGAGTCATTCTGAATATTTCCTTTTGTGTCACTTTCCCTATAATAGTCTTTGTAATTTGTGCTGAACACTTAGCACATTTGACCTTATGTAGTAATGTTTCCTCCTTCCAAACACATGAACTAACACATGACTACATCCTTACGGGTGGAAGGAAACAATTTAAGTTTCTGCTCATGAGAGGTGTAATCATATGTCCTATAGACTACAACAAATTGAAGCATGGAGTTTTAGGGCCCTCAAAAGCCATTCCACGAAAGTGTAGGAGAGTAGTGGGGCTAATATTCTTCATTTTAGCTTTTGAATTTCTCTCTCTCATATGAATGACTTCAATCTTCCTATTTCCATCCATCTCTTCAAGGGGTGATGGAGGTTTTTCTTCCCATATAGGCTCCACAAAAATGTTTGGTTTCTCAACAAAAAATTTCTCCAAATCTTTTGTGTTCAGAGTAGGAGGTGCGTAGCCACAAAAAGTGAAGGTTTACTACTTGTAGAAGTGGGGGTTTTAGGAAAGAATTTCCCCGAGTTATCCCTAGCTCTACAAGACATGAAATAAATGACTTTCATTTTGTCTTATTTTTTGGTATTTTATAAACAAATGGATTGATGTGCTTTTTTTTGCAGCAAAAGGAATGAGAAAAAAGCAACTTAAAGAAGAGAATAGCACCTACCTTGAAACCTCCCTAGCAATGATGCCAAAATGTGATGAGCCCCGATATTACAACAAGAATGTTAGAATTCCTAGGGCTACCAGCTTTAATTATCAATTTAGAGTTTGTACAAACTTAATAGATCTCATTACTATATGCATAGTGGCAAAGATTATACTTAATTTGACCTCAAGAAATGAAGTTAATCGATATGTATTAGGGTTTTAAATGTTCTTATAATTCCCAAAATTTAAAATTTTTGATCCAAAGTTCATAATATTTGAGATACAAGGCATTACGGTTCATATTTGAATTGATTTTCCTATACTTAGTACAAAATTAAATACCAAATGATCAAAAATTGTTTCTAGTTTAAAATCGTTGCACCAAAGTTTTCTGAACTAAAGAAACCTATTATAATCTTCACTGTCACACACATAATTCAAATTGCTAGTTAACCTACAATAACAATGAAACCAATCATAAATGTCTTTTAGAAATAATCTCAATTGTCATCATAAGCTATACTTAAAATATCTATCTTAATCAAATTCTTTACTTGAAACTAACCCTAGGGTAAAGCTAGAAATTGAAAAGAAATCCAACAATGTTAGTAAACTCAGAATCATCCACATAGTTTCCTAATTTGAAACTGATAGAAAAATGAAACAAATGGATCGCAACTCCTACATTATCTCATGAAAATTAAATAAAGTTGAACATTAGCTACAGGGACTCCTTATTATAGTTATAGATCCACATACAATAGAGTTATTTTGTTCGTATGAAAGAGTTTACTCCAAAAACGCGTGAAAAACTCATATCTCATAAATCTGGTTTAAGCTAAAAACATGTTCTTTCAAACTTATCAATGCTTGCTATAAAAACAGAAACCTATAAACTCAAATAATCTCTATGAAAATGATTTTACAAACTCACACAATTTAGATCAAGAATCTAACCAGTTACCACTTGAAAATAACATTCATATCTACGAAAGATTTTAGATATAGTTAAATTACATTCCTAAGTACCGAATATCTGGAAATTGCAAAAAGAGACAAAGATTTCAGGTATAGCTTTGCTAAACCTAATTCATACACACACTTCCTATTTAACTAAAACTGATACGGAACTTGGATGATGTTTATGGTGGGTGCTTTCCATGACCTGATACAAGCTAATTTACCTCAATAACTTCAGACATTAGAAGAATATGAATCCACGAACATAAAACCCAATATCACTTACATATTAAAGTCTTGAATAAAATGTAAAACCAACCACTCCAAACTAGAATACAAATATTATCATATGATGTTTTATAGTTACAATCTCCTTACTTTAGTTTTTCTCTGTAACCCCTCACACTAATACTTGGCCTTCTTAAAGAGTTTTTGACCTGAAGATAGTTATAACATTTAATAAGTCAAAAAAATAAATGCATGTGTGATCTAGGATTAATTGAGCTAAGCCAAATTCCAATGATCACTTGTCCATATGATATCTTCACTAATCCAACTGTAAAAATATCTTTAGACTTGAATAATTTATCACCGTGACCATGAATGAAAGAAGTTACATTCGATATGCCCATCAGTTGACTGGTACCAAATCTATGGTAGAGTACTGAATATAGTATGAAATTAACTATTGAATGGCTTCTAATATTTTCTTGAGTTGGATGTTGGATCACTGGTGACCTCTCAATTTATTCAAGTTTCCATCCTTATATTTGGTAACCCTATCAATAAATTAGTCAATAGTAAGTCATGAAATGTAAAATCATTTAACATCTACATAGACTAAACAAGGATATGTAAAAACAATATTTATTGTGACTATTACCCCCATTTATAAACTAACACTATTTAGCCAATATGGAGTGGTTTCTAGCTGTCAAAAAGGGTAAAATACAATAAGTTATAATGTAAATAATAGGATCAGGTGTCAAAAAGGACTAAAAAAAGTATGGTCCAACATCCATGCATGCCAGAGGGAATGAATGTCCTCATGCAGTTGTCTTCCTTAAAATTGATCAGTCATCAAATTTGGGTTGTCCCTGTTTTTTTATTCCTATTGCACTGACTAAAAATTCCAAACCATGATTTTTCTGCATTGACTTTCGCTGAAATATTTGGGCTTGTTCATGAGCATTAATTCCTTTAATGGGCTTTACTTGCCTCACCTTCCAAGTAAGGAGGCATTTATTCTTAAGGAGTTGTGCATTGTTCTTCGATACCAAAGCTAGATTTTGGTTTCTATACATCTCGTTTTCCTTTCTAACATGGTGAAACAACATCTTGTACTTGTGAGACCTCTCTTTGAGTTTCATGTTTTTCCTTTCCAGCTTTTATAATTGCAGTTGCAATTCCACTTCATTACGAGTAAAGGTATCATCAAGAGGTAGGGTTAAATTCTGTGAATTGCTTCCTTTATGATTTTATCTCTGATAATTTTGGCTTACAATGGTTTTGGCTACTTGTTTCCATGTTGCTGGTTCTAATTCATACCAGTCATTCTATGGAGAATCATTCAAAATATCTTGAGAATTATCAATCGGCCCTTCCTCCTCAGGAAAAATGTTTTCTATGTTCTTTATTTCTTCAAGTACCCAATCAGGGATTTTCACTTCCATCTTTGAAGAATATAAAACAATGATGGGCTCGAGGGTTTGAGTGCTTGAAAATGGAAATTACCATTGAGTCATACATTTGGTGTGTCACAAACTTTGCGATGCGGTGGTAATTTCACATTCTTTTGGGGTTTCTTGCCATGGTGCAGTCAGTGTTGGTGCCGCTTCATCCTTTTCATAGAATAAATTCCTCTTCCCTTTATTAGGAGAAATTTTGGCCTTTTTAATCCATTATTTTGTTGGTGAGGTGACAACTTCACCACCTCCACCCAAGGTTTCCTTTGTATACTGTGATGGGGTTTTTTTCCTATACATATTTTGTCATAGGTTTCCTTATTTTGTTCACTACCTTCTTTTTGTTTCTTTCCCTTCGAGGCTAGGGTTTATTTCTTTACAGAAGAGTTACAGTTTGTAGATCCTGGATCTTCCAGGGGGTTCACCAAACTTCCCTCGACTTTTGTTGATTCATGAGTTCTTTCATGGCCCTTGTCTTTCTTGGAAATAGAGTCTGTAAGGGCCTCGATCTCTTTGTTTGGCTACTTATATTGGGGAATGACAATCCTCTCTCAGCCCTTAATTTGATTCTCCTCCCCAGGAAAATTCTCAGCCAATAATTCATCGCATGTCTTTTTTCATCGACCTAGTTCATAAACAACAAGCATTTTTATAAAACTATGATGACATAGACTGGCTTCAACATTTTTAGAAGCAAGTTGAGTACCTCTGGCTAATTCATATATACTTTGATGGAAGAAAAAGGGAAAAATAATCTCATGCCCATTTGGGAAATGTAGGAGAAGCCTAACACGATAGAGGAATGCAACCACATACGACGAACCTTTGTAGAAAAATAATAACTGTCCACCACTCCTCCTGATAGAGCTTCTCAGAACCCCTTTTGACCAATTAATAGATTTGTATTTGGGTTCGAGAAATCTTTCACATTTATCCCATTTAAGCGGTATACCCTTGAAATATCTTTTGTTATTCAAAAGCTAACACAATTTCTTTGCTTCTAATTTTTTTTGTGACCTTAATCCTAAAATTTCCAACCTCTTCTACTTTCCCATCAAAGATCTTTCCAAACACCATGGCCACCTTGTTAATGTATCCTTGAAATTTCTTGAGGAAATCTATCGATCCCTTTTCCTCAATTCGACTCCTGCACAATGCATATTCTGGGCTAACACATAATTGGGAAAAGCTAGGTTCATGCCTGTTGGCCCCCATGTCAATGATGAAACAATGTTTAAGGTCAAAGAGGAGATTATAAAATCGCAGGTTAATCAACAATGTCGAGATAGACAATTCCTTTCTTCTCGAGGTTTCAAATACGGTCGGGCTACTTTAAAAGGGTGACTATGTGTTTATTTTTTAATTATGCTATGAACTCGTTAATTGCAATGATGGAATAAGTACTTGATAGATGTACAATGATGGAAAAAATGGGTTAAATGAATGATTGGATAAGACAGTCTAACACTAATCAAATATGGATATTATGTGGAAAGGACTTGCACATAATTTAAATGAATGGAGGCAGATCAACAATTAAATTCTATTATTTACATTCCTTTTCTCAATCCAAATAAATGGAAAACTTATTCATACCGTGATTGAATGTGTAATGATGTCTGGGATTTGAAAGCTGATAAAGGATATGACATCTTGACCATTAACTGAGTGTCATTACTATTTGTTGAGTTTGTCATAGAAAGGTTGCTATTTTGATCATGAATAGACTAAAACTTATAAATTTTAATACCTCCATCAATTTTAATGTTGTTGAACCAAATTTCATACAACTAACATTCTCTTGAATTGATATTCACATTCTCAAATACAAAACTTTATTCAATACCTAAACTTTTATTTTGTGATAAGTATTGAATTAAGTACATAATCTCTAAATTTACCCATCAGGACATAGAGAGCACTGAACAACTGTGACTCTGTTGAAAAAAATAAATAAAAGTCTTTCCATATTAGTTTGGAAAATGATATAGAATACCAACTCTTAGGAATTGCAATTCAAATCTGATTGGTATGGGGTAGAATTTCGGTGCTTAATTTGGTATTGTTCAGTAATAGCCTTTACCAATTTGGAAGTAAATTGTGTCCCTTGATTGGTGACAATTTCTCTAGGTACTTAAAACCGAGTGCATATTTCTTCAAAAAGGAAATCTACAATAGGCTTCTCAGTGGCAGAATATAGAGCCTTAGCTTCCACCCACGTTGTTACATAATAATTATAGGCTAAAGGGGTAGAAAGGTCATTTTTGTGGTGTTTTTTGACCTTCTGGTAGACTAGTTCTATTCCAAAAGCTTAGAAAATGCATAGGTTTCATGCAATCATCACTTTGAATCCTAAAATGCAAGCCATTTGTAGATTGGGTGTCCCTAGGAAAAGTGCAGTGCCACTAGTGCTGTGCGTAGAGCCAGAATTCATGTGTTAAAGTTTCCAAAATTTGTCAAAGGAAAAAATTCCTCCAAATTTGATCAAAATTGGTGAGAAGCACCATCATCAAGCATCTTGATGAGCCAAGGAAACTTTAGCAAGCAACCTAAGCCCATCCTCCTCCTTTCTGCCTTTGAGAGCCCGTCTCAACCTTGCTTTCATCTGCTTGACCCTTATATTGCAACTTTTCTTCCAGGTCCTATAGTGGTAGGCCATGTGCTCGATGATCTGGTTGTCCCTATTGGCGCTT
The DNA here is from genome assembly GCA_031772625.1 of Pinus tabuliformis. Lineage (NCBI taxonomy): Eukaryota > Viridiplantae > Streptophyta > Pinopsida > Pinales > Pinaceae > Pinus > Pinus tabuliformis. The sequence continues at coordinate 1,185,851,694 of CM062816.1, read as the reverse complement.
TGCAGTAGCTTTTATAAGTGCAAATTGACTCTTTCAAGCCAAATTTCTCTATCACCCTCAATTTCCTTCTCAATTGAAGTCAAAGTGACTGGTGTTTCTTCCTCTTGCATTGTTGATTTACCCTTGTCACTTTGTCTCTTTGCCTTGATAAGTTCCAGCTCCATGAAGACCTACTTATCACTCAGTTTCTTTTTCTTTTCTTTCAGATATGTGATGACATACTTGGCTCTCGACAAGTTGTCCATCAATGCTTGGATTTGAGCCTCTTTCTCCTATATGATGATTTTTTCTTTTTTTTGCTTCATCCTGAGCCTCCAAATCAATTTTCCTATGCCATGATGAATATGATGTTGTTATGGCTCATCATGCTCCATCAAATCAAAATCTTTCTCCTCCTCATAATCTTTGTCTTCTCTATCCATGTTTGCTAAGCCTTGAGGTTGTGTACTCTTGTTTGAGGGTTAAAGAAGACAAATTTGGTGTTTCTGGGTGGCAGGAGGTTGTTTTTTCCCTTGCTGGCCCTATGCACAGTGCCACCTATAGGTGTGCAGTGCCTTTCAATACTTGCAGAGCCATTTTTTTTTGCACAGGGAAAACTGGCCTACGTGTAGCGCTTTGTCGCTACGCACAGCGCCTCTTCAAGATGACTTTTTACTGCATTCCCGACGTCCTAATTTACCCCATAATAGCTTGATGGAAATCTCTTCCTATCTAATTTCTAGAACGTCTTGAATTTTTCAATTTGGAGCTCATTTTCCCTGTCAAATTCTCAATCTCCCAAGACTGGTCAAAATGTGGAGAATGAGGCTACCAAAATGCATAGTTCTGTTGCAGTAAACTTTTGGAGGTCTTCCTCAACTCCAAATTGAGCTCATGATAGCTCATTAGAAATATATCTATGTCTAGATATCGTTTGAATCATCAAGAAAGTCTTTTGGACATTCCATCTAGGAGAAAAAAGGCTTTTCCCAAGGTCATTTCAAAAGTGCATCAACTCTCTTGAGGCAAATGATGTTTTGAACATTTCTCCCAAACCATGAGACCTGTGTAAAAACTGAAGGAGGTTTTTCTTCTTTGGTCTATGATAGAGACAACCTCTCTCACTTTTTTCAAATTCATGTTTTCTTGGCTAGAAACATCATTTGAATAAAAACTATCCCGATATGTGGAGTAGGGGATTTGTAGAAATGAAGGGAAATCAAGGGGATAAGGGGATTTTAAATTCTTGATAAAGTTTTGGGAAGTAGGGAGGGATGTTAGGAAGCAGGGAAAAGTGGAATTTCAAGGATTTAGTGAGGGAAAGGGGTCTAAAAGAGCAAAACATAGACCTAACCTAGAAAAGTGTCAAATTGTAGCAATAGGCTAGGGTTTGTGGGAAAATGATGAATTTGAGGGATATCAGTGATGGGAAGTGTTTAATAAGGTATATTAAGGATAGGGAAAGTTTTATGAGCATATGGATACAATTTTTGTTGATGATTTGACCATCAAGTTCATGAAACCAGGTAAAATTTCCTTCAAAACCCTAGGAGAGGGAAATGAGCCTTACCAAGCACAACTGAAGCACAAACAAGGTGTAAAATGACCCATTGGAACTTGAAATAATGATGACAAATTCTTTAAATGATGGTACACTCAGCCGAATGGTGACATGAACCAATACTTGGAAAACTTTGAAAGGAGTGAAAACAATCCTAGACCCTAGTGGCCAAATTTTACTTGAAGACTCACTCAAATGACAAAAATTGACTTTTACACCCCAAGGCCACTTTATAAGAGCATATATGATCACTGGTGGAAGGCTGCAGAGACTGACACTAACATTGGCCTTATTGGGGATGGCAACTCCTTGAAGGTGTCAAGAATACTGTATACCAAGTGCCTAACCATGTGGACCAATATGGTCAAAAACTCAAACTAATATGCATGACTGAAAACGGATGACTTGATGATGCAAACTGAATCTAAAACTGATTGAACTATGCTCACTTATGTGGGCTTATTAATCAAACCCTACTCTAAGTGATCCATTCCTCACTTGATCAAGTGAAATGAAGCAACCAATGCAGCCAAGTAAGCATTCTGGCTGCTGTTTTAATTCTCCACAAGTGCTTGCTTATGAGCAATAAGAGAGAATTATTGAAATGAAACTCCCATGAAAACTTGTAAATAGATCCAAATTTTCCTAGATTGAATAATATGGATTCTATATCTGACTCCAAAAATACTGCATAAGGATCTTCAAATTCATGTGCACTGGGACTTAGCTCATCCAATGGATTACTTTTCTTCTCCTCATACCATGAATGCAAACTTTCATCTGAGATTTGTGACAAGTCTCCTACTAAAAATGACAAAGAAATCAGCTACCAGATCAAGTTTGTATCAATACTTTTTTTAGGCTCATAGTTAACTAATTGAGAAGGACTTTGACTACAGATATCATCCAACACATCAGCTATTCGATCGTGAAAAACTTCAAAATACTGTTGCAGCCCATTTTCTATTGGTTCCAATGAGATTCCAAGATTTTCTACAAGTTTCTCATCCTTTATTGAAGATATACTATGCAAATTCCCCTCCAAAAACTGAAATGATTCAAAACATAATGGTACGAAATCATCTTGCATCATTTGATCATATGTTCTAGCTTCCATGTTTTCATCTACAACATGACATTCAATGGCATTCGGGGGCTACAAATCTAAATATGAGAAGTCTTGAACAAGGATTTCATTGCCCTCTAGATGGTCAAGATCAAAACTTATCGATGGTTGATTTCTGATTGCATGAATGTTGTCTCTGATGAACTGAAATGACATAAAACAAAAAGAAAAATATCCTTCACTTACTTCAAATTTTTTTGTACTTTCCTCCTCACTTCCATAGTTGATATGCATTGGCTGATCACTGTATTCAAGCTGCTGAAAGTGAACTTCCTCCTTCCACAAACCAGGTGTTGATTTGTCTGCAATATCAGCTTCTACTTGGAGAACATAATCATCATCATACTGATCAAACTTAGGCAAATCATCAGTATAAAACACATCATCAAGCATACATGTCAGATCAAGAGATCTCTCTTCTCCAAGATGAACTATAAAACAATCATTATCATATCTATGAGAATTTGGATAAGAAAGAAAATGTTTTGGATCAACCACTTGTTGTTCTTCAATCAGTAAGCCATGGTATTGAACATCGTACTCATTCCTTGTGGCGATCTTTTGTATTTTCTCTTCCATTGCACTTACCAAAATGTTGAGCTTTACCTCTAAAGATGTTGATTCCTCTAGATCTATGTTCTTCATCTTTTCTTCCTTCAACTTTTCCCTTCTGATCAGTAGATTAGTCTCTATATCTACCACATTATTTTGCATCTCTTCAAGTGTTGCAAGTTTCCTTTCCCTCAACTGAAACTCCATTTTTAGATCAAAGGCTTTCCGGTAGTGTAAGAGAGTGGATCTAAGAGGAGGCCTTATATTAGTAAGCGTTGAAAAATAGACTTGGTTAAACCTGGTAGAAAACTATTGTATTGTCTCCCGTGGTAGTATTTTCAGCTGGTTATACTCTTCTAGAATCAAGAAATGGTTTTGTTTGACCACCCACTTGTCGAGGAAAACTTTGAAAAACTACTGGAAATCTGAGATGCTCGCATCAAGCAGGGTTTTGAACCAACTCTTGAATTTGCCTTGAAAAGAAATAGCAAAAAGCCTAATACTGACATGCTCTTCATCAACTTAGAAGGGTCAAGAAAAGACTCAAAATTCAGTACATGTCTCTCAACATTGATGTTTTCACATTCACCATAAAATCTTGGTAGATATAGGTAATGATTTTTAGGAAAAGCATGGGATATAGGAGGTAAAATCAGAGGCTTGTATCTATCTGGAATTTTACAAGCTATAGGAATACATACAGAAGCTATAGAATTATTATTGATCTCTTGAGGCTCATCAATTTGAAGACGGTCATCATAAGATTTAGAAGAAGGGTCTTGATCAAGATCAAAGGTATGCAAATATTTTGTATTTACAATCTTCAAAGGGAAAGAACCAAATGCAGGTCTCGGATCTTTTCTCAAATACAATATACTTTGTAAATCCTTCTTGACATTCTCGAGAAAAGAGAAGAAATAATTTATAAGAAAGAACATAATGGCTTGGATGAAATTCTAACTTGAATACTTGATCTTTCCATATTGTCCTTTCATGTTTCTGTTGGTCGGGTTCATCCTCTAGTGGAGTCCTTAGATCTGATCTCGAAACTGATTTAGAGTCACTAGGTGAATGATTTCAGTCTTCTGGTGTCTAACCATTGTCCACCATAAAACATTAGATCTGAACTTGACACATTTTGTTGAGGAACATAAAACTACATTCCCCAGTATGGTCGCCACTATGTTATCACTTGGATTGAACCTCAGGCTGAAGGAAGGCAATGCCAGGGTAACCACAAACCACGCTTAACCAAGTAGCTAGCCCTACTAGGCCAGGAGAGGGATCTCTTTGTAAGGATCTCAACCAATATGACTGGATTAGGAAAATGATATTAGGCTAGGTATAGTAGCAAAAGGTTTGATTTGATTTCAAGGGGTTTTGCTGGATCAGGAGGAGCCAGACAGTTTAGGCAAGGAAACTAGGTCAGAATTGCAGGGTGTTCGATAGGGAAAGGTAGGCATGAAGCTTAGCACTCTATGGCTTGATTGGTGAGGTGATTCAAGACTAGTGAGAAGCTAGGAAGAGCATGTGATCATCATGGATCCTTCCTAAACTATAGAAAACATAAATTGTGAATATTTTCCCAAAGCAGAGCATTAATGTTATGGATTCTGCCTATCAACTTGAAAACATCTACTTAGAAGCGATCAAATTATTAATGAAGTACATAAAACATTTAAATATATGATCACAGGAGAGGAAACCGAACTAAACACCATACCACTTGGATCCCAAAGAAATAGCTGCAATTTCTAATTAATTGCTTGCTAAATTGATACAAAATGATGTTCTTTCAAAACCTAAGCATCCAGCTGAGTCTAACCCTTTACAATGAGAAATAAGAAGAATATCTAGGCATTGATTCAACCTCCTCCAATCCTCAAGGGTTGAACCCCAAAGATGAGGAGCTAATCTAACCAACACTGCATAAGAAACTGAAATCTAGGCATCCTAACAACTTGCCTCTAAAAGTGAGGAAACTGATTCATTTGTGCACCAAATGAATTTTAATCTAATGAATCTACCCTATACTACTAATTATCCATCATATTTACAAGCCAAGTCATCATTTACATTATTAAAACATCCTCCATGAGAGAAAAATCATGATCATAGTCAAAACACAGTGAAATGGAAATCCTGTGCAAAATTTGTCCTATGCACAGTGCCACTCGCCCTACAAGTAGTGCCACTTTCACGTCCGTTTTGGAGGCTTTCTTTGCATCCAAATTGAGCTCATGATAGCTAGTTGGAAAGATATTCAAGTCTAATTTCCAAAACATCTATAATTTATTCATTTAAAGATCATTTGACCCCTCAAACGTTGATTCTCCAAAGACTACTTTTGTGTGTCCAAAAAGGGGCAGAAAGGTCATTTGTGGGGTGTTTTTTGACCTTTTGGTAGACCCGTTCTTCTACAAAAGCATAGAAAATGGATAAGGTGCATGTACTCATCACTTGGAATCCCAAAATTCAAGCCATTTGTCCATTGGGTGTCCCTAGGAAAAGTGCAGTGCTAGTGGTGCTACGCGTAGAGCCAGAATTCCTATGTTAAAATTTCCAAAATTTGCCAAAGGAAAAAATTCCTCCAAATTCGATCAAAATTGGTGAGCAACACCATAATCAAGCATCTTGATGAGACAAGGAAGCTTCAGCGAGAAACCTAAGCCTATCCTCCTCATTTTTTCCTTTGAGAGCCCATCTCAGCCTTGCTTTCATCTGCTTGGCCCTTATATTGCACATTTTGTTCCGGGCCCTGTAGTGGTAGGTCATGTGCCTAATGATCTGGTTGTCCATATTGGCCCTTTGCAACAGCATTTCTAAGTGAAAATTGACTCTATCAAGCCAAGTTTCTCTATCACCCTCAATTTCCTTCTCAATTGAAGTCAAAGTGACCGGTGCTTCTTCCTCTTGCATTGTTAATTTACCCTTGTCACTTTGTCTCTTTGCCTTGAGAAGTTCTAGCTCCATGAGGACCTGCTTATTGCTCAGCTGCTTGTTCTCTTGTTTCAGATATGTGATGACATACTTGGCTCTCGCTAATTTGTTCATCAATGCTTGGATTTGAGCCTCTTTCTCCTTTATGATGATGTTTTATTTTGTTGCTTCATCCTGAGCCTCCAAATCAATTTTCTCTATGCCATTATGAATATGATGTTGTGATGGCTCATCATGCTCAATCAAATCAAAATCTCTCTCCTCCTCATAATCTTTCTCTTGTCTATCCATTTTTACCAAGATTTGAGGCTGTGAACTCTTGTTTGAGGGGTAAAGAAGACAAATTTGGTGTTTTTGGGTGGCAGGAGGTCATTTTGCACAGGAAAAATTGGCTATGTGCAATGCTCTATCCCCACGTGCAATGCTCCATCCTCTACGCACAACGCCTCTTCATGCAGACTTTTGACTATCTTCCCAATATCCCAATTGATCCCATGATAGCTCCTTGGAAAGAGCTCCCTGTCTACTTTCCATAAAATATTGAATTTTTCAAGTTGTAACTCATTCTCCCTATCAAAAACTCAATCTCCCAAGACTGGTCAAAATGTGCACAAGGAGGCTGCCAAAATGCAGAGTGTTGTTGCAGTCAACTTTTGGAGGTCTTTCTCAACTCCAAATTGAGCTCATGATAGCTCATTGGAAATCTCGTTGTGTCTAGCTAGCATTTGACGCATGAAGAATGTCTTTAGCACATTCCATGTAGGAGAAAAATTGCTTTTCCAAAGGTCATTTCTGAAGTGCATCAACTCTTGTGAGGCAAACGATGTTTTGGACATTTCTTCCAAACGATGAGACATGTAAAAACTGAAGGAGGTTGTTCTTCGTTGGCCAATAGTAAAACAACCTCTCTCACTTTTGTCAAATTCATATTTTCTTGGTCAGAAAAATAATTTGAATAAAAATTATCCTGATATGTGGAACAGGGGATTTTTAGAAATGAAGGGAAATAAAGGGGATGAGGGGGTTCTAAATTCTTGAGAAAATTTTGGGAAGTAGGAAGGGATGTTAGGAAGCAGGGGAAAGTGTAATTTCAAGGATTAAGGGAGGGCGAGGGGTCCAAAAGGGAAAAACACAAGCCTAACCTATAAAAGTGTCAAATTGTAGCAATAGGCTACGGTTTGTTGGAAAATGATGAATTTGAGGGATATCAATGATGAGAAGTTTTTACAAAGGTATATTAAGGATAGGGAAAGGTGTATGAGCATCAGGATACAAGTTTTGTGGATGATTTCACAATCGGATTCATGAAACCAGGTAAAACTTCCTTCAAAACCCTATGAGAGGGAAATGAGCCTTACCAAGCACAACTGAAGCACAAAAAAGGTGTAAAATGACCCATTGGAACCTGAAATAATGATGACAACTTCTTTGAATGAAAAACTTTGAAAGGAGTGAAAACAATCCTAGACCTAATAACTAGTGACCAAATGTTACTTGAAGACTCACTGAAATGACAAAAAATTGACTGACACACCAAGACCACTTTATAAGAGAATATTTGATCACTGGTGGAAGGTTGCAAAGACTGACATTAACACCTTCTGTGCCTTCCTCTCGTGCACACTGTCCATCAATTTCCTTCCTTTCTCTCTACTTAACTAACTAATTGACTGACCCCCTTCTCCAGTCAATTTCTCAAACTTATATAAGAATCGATTTACAAATTGGGCCTATTAATTAGACGATTAGAATATAGCAAGCATATCTCAACAATTTTCCATAAATAAAATTGGTTTGCAATTGAATGTCGAAATAGGGATGATTTTAGCGAATCCTTCCTCTTTTCCTAGAACAGTGTTGTTGTTGGACTCCAAGTAGGATGGGTGCCTTCTTCTGCTAACAACTGATACAATTAATCATATTCAGAAAATATGCATCGTTCTAGAATGAGATATTTACAGCAACAAAAAACTCCAACTCTTCAGCAACAGATGCACTCTTGTAAGTGTCAATGGGTCTCCCACTTTTATCCTGTGTGTATGTAGTATCACCCCATGTTATAACAATTGAACGTTTACCTTGTCCCTGAAAAGTAATGCGTGGTTTGGTCTTGGGGACGAAAAATTTCTCTCTGTAAATCCCACTCTGTATGTAGATGACAACTCTTTGGATTGTCATCAAGAACTGATTTTACAACATCTTGTATACATCAGAAATATGAAATTCTGTCTTGGCAACAATTATCACTTTTGCTGGAGCCTCTCCATTTACATCTGCAGTTCCAAATTCGTTCAAGAAGTTCGTTCTGGATGGTCTTTTTCTTTACCGTTTGCAACCAATTATTGAAATCCATTTCTGCCCGAGGTTTGCTGGTGCCATTGCCCCGATGATAATTTGCAGTTTCATCTGGAAAATCCAGGACATACTTGGAACCATCTTGAAAACCAATATTGGTCGATGTTGGAAGACTTACGTCATGAACAATGGGATACATCTCTATGGAGAACAATGAAAATAGCAAGATTTCTTTGCTCTAATTCTTGTCACTACTTTTGATGGACGTTGAGTCTAAATCATGGTCCCTCATCTTAGACGCTTCGACGGAATGAATTATCTCCACTTCATTCGGGCTCTCAACTCCATCTGAGGACCTTAGAAAAATATTTCTATCAGACTCGCACCTTACAGGAAATTCTTATTCGTTGACTGCACTGATCGGGAGGTCAAGGATCACCATGAAGGGAAGCAAAAAGATCGAAGGAGTGTTTAAGAGACTTGAGGCTCAATGGGTTCGATACTTGCACTAAGACCATCTTTCTGATCACGCCTGAAACTAGCTCTGAATGAATATTACTATCATAACCATTAGAGATTGGCAAAGAGAACTTGTTTCATTCAAGTAATTTCCATTGCAAGCCTCTTTGACTTCTTATTTCAAGCTAACAATACACAGCTATATTACTGCCCAAATCACTTCATCATCGAAGATACAATTCATGATAAAAGAAACTTCAATGAAATAAAGGATGTTCTAGTGAAGTAATTAAGAGCATCAATGCCGAATCATTGGAGTCATAGTGTAGGAACGTGAATGTAGTTCAGGAATCCTTCATAGTGCAGGAAGCCTGTTGTAACTAGTGCAGGAATACCAATTGGTTTAGGAACGTAAATGCAATAGTGGAGACACCTACCAAAGTATAGTCAAATAGGTTTTAATCCTGCAACATACAAACCTTAATTAAACTCTCATTAATGATTTTTTAATCCTATTAAAATAATAATTTAGCCAATCAATGGCATGAGAGAAATAAATAAAATTAAGACAAAACTGAGACCCAACAAAAATCCTCTATGTAATCCCATCCCTTTACAAAATAAGGGGCTTTGACTCGCCCTAAAGCCCCTTTTGACTCTTAGAACATTGTGCTAATGATTCTTTGCTTCTAAAAATGCAAAGTATTTACATGCTTTGAGAAAAACTTAGGCCTAGGGGACCCCTACCCAACACCCCTAAAGTACAAAGTCAGAGATGATGATTGATGACTAAAGTGCTTTACCTTGTGACAAGTCAAGATCAAGGAAAACCGGCAAGCTTCATCTGTTACAATACATTTACAACATGACATCATTGCTTATTGAGGGAGGCATACCCATACTCATCTCATAAGATAACATAACATGTACAATGATCAAAAGACGTGTCTGTAGATGCAACTAGTGGACCCATGATTAGATGACTACCTATCTGATAATGACTATCATACATTATGATCTTTCTATAACTCCTAAAATCATAGCCCAAATGGTAGAAACTAGATCCTTGGTCTTGTATCTTCATCACATGACCGACCCATGTATGAGTCTAACCATGTGAATAAATGAGCTGGAGTCGAACTTGGTAGAAACCATCTAATTACCATCCAATTATGTAAGTTAATAGATTCAAGAGGAACCATCGAGGATGTTAATGGCTCTCAAGGTATAATAGTACAATTTGTATAGTGTGAATGAATGAATTGATGTATAACACCACAAAAAATATTTCATTTGAAGGGTATTGATGTAAACCTCTTGCCAAGAGAAAGGAAACTTTTCATTGATGTATGCAAGCACCAAGTTACCAAGGCTTGTTTCTAGGTCAACATCCTAGATGATGTGTTGATATCGATAAGAAGTGACCCATTGCAAGAGGGCCTTGATGTATCCCATATCAATGACACAAAATGAGTATGATGATTAAGACAGAATGATTAGAATGATGCTCACATGGAACTAGATCAGGAAAGGAAGACATAAAATCAAGGCTTAAGGGTATTTGTAGCAGAGATCAACTTAATGACTTCTCTTGAGCACACCAGCGACACTGAAGGGAGTAGGCAGGATTGACCCAAAATCGAAATGGAGGCTCTGAAAATGGTATGATAACCAAAAAACAAGTAGATTACCCAACCAAATATCCATGGAGATGAAGTGGAAGAGTTTCATGTTCAAGAGAGACTCACTACCATTAGCAAAATGGAATTGCTTGTTTTCCCAATTTCCCCAACCATACTAGTTAATACCTCTTTCTTTTTTAACAAGGTTAAGGAGGATAACATATGCTTGATTTTTAATTTCATCCTTTGGATGAATCAATCCAAGCATATTTAAGAAACCCTAAGAAGGAGTGGCTCAGCCTTTTCATGTTCAACAAGTCCATTGTTGATTGATATTTTTACGAGTCCAGTGAAGGTAAAACTTGACATCTTTTTCATGTTTAGAGAGTTTATAAAATAAGGAAAAAAGAAAAATCTAGATGTACCTTTCTGTAGGTAGTCCCTTAGGTCCGAAAAGGTAGAAAAATATACCCAAGAGAGCCTCTTAGCCATGTTTGACTAAGGTATTCATTTTTCTTAGCTAGTCTATCTCAATTTGGAAAAGGGTTAAGCTTATACTAAGTAGACATCTTTTCATTTACTTTTACGAGTTTGAAAAGACAACTTCTCAGGAATATTTTCGTATTTTGGGTGTAAAAAGAGTTGAAAGAGGACTCCAGGGGGGTTCCCTTTTCATAGTTTTATAGAGATCGGAAAAGAGATAAAATTATACTCTATGGTCAAAGAAACATGTTCAAAACATAATGAAAACCTACTAACAGCTATCAACCTTCTCAAAACACCTCAAGAATGATTAAACATACCTGTTTCATAGTCAAACTGAAGCATATCTAGGTCAAAATGCTAAAAATGAATAAAATAATGAAAAAACAACCATAAGTATTCAAAATGCCTTGTCAATTTTACCATTTCACATTTTACCTTCAACGATAAGTATTTGGAGACTTTTTTCCATCAATCTTCTACAGCTAATTGTGGCCAATCCGGGGAACCATTTCAAGTGCCATCGCTTCCACGTAGGAGATGAAACCTTTCTCTATCTTTATACAATCCATTTTTGTGCCTTCATGCAAAATTTTAAGGTTTTGAGGCCCATGGGGATCATAAAAATTTCCCTGGGACCAACGCATGACCCTATGACAAAAATTACCTTGCACCTAAGCAAGGGTACATAATAGGTAGAGGTGCAACGCTCTGGTAGACAAAGCTAGGGTCCATTGGGTGCATTTTCGTAAGTTGTTTCTTATTTTTGTCTCAAATTTTATCAAGTTTTTTTTGCATGGGAAAGGTCCTAATGGATCCCTTGTTGATGTTTCAGGTACCCATCAGCAAGAAATGGCGCTCATCTGGAGAGAAAGAGAACATGAGGAAAAATATTTAAATAAGGCAAATGACCCTGCTACCACCCAGGCACTCAAAAAGTGTGGGTTAATGAAATTCTTTTGGCGTCCTTGTATGAGGAAACAAATGGAGTTGTCGAAGTACCTTGTTCATTCATGGGATATTTAGGCACATACATTTAGGTTTGGGGAGAACCTTCTCAAGATACAGGTAGAGGATATTTACTTTCTAACATGATTATCAAAGCGAGGTGTCATCGTCTCTCTTCTAGGTGGAAAAAGTGGCAATGAGATGGTGAAAGGCTATATCGCTACCTATTGCAGACCTTGAGCCCTTCCTACAAGGGATGGGAAGATCATCATAAAGGATGTAACCCAATTACCCTTGAGAACGATCTTGTTAATAATTGCAAGATTGGGAGGTAGCTCGACACTACAAGTAGTAATAATATATTACATGCAGTTTGTGATAGAGTGTCTAAAGCCGATTATATCCAACTAGATTGAGGATGTCCTGGTCAATTTGAAGGAACAACTTACTAAAGAAAAGGAGGGGAAGTTGAAGAACTTTGGTTATGGTGAGATCTTAGTCTCTTTTTCTCTAGAGTGGGTTCCACTACTGCAACCTCAACATATTGTACTTGAGCCCAATGTTTAGAGGACCCCACAAATGAGGAGGTGGATAGACCTAACGAGCCAACATGTAGGCCCATCGTTGATCAACTTTTCACAAACCTTCTTTGGGTGGCTACGCAGGTAGTTCATCATTATTGATGATTATCCTTATGCAGGGGTGGATTTTTGCGATGATCCCAATCTTGAGTTACATGAGGTTGAGCAATGGGATGCTTCAGTTAAGATACTTAAACCATTAAGTTTTTAATTTTTTACGATTATTTTGTGTTTTTGATGTTCCCAAGAGTAAATTATTTGATGTTTTCTTGCAAACATCAAACATGTTCAACCAATGGGTGCTACTGTTGGCTTTTGGGAACCTGACCTAGGTTCAACGTTAGTTAGCCAAACAAATCCATACACTACTGGCCCTTTTGGCATCAGCCCACAGAGTGCAGACTGAAGTCTCACCCGAAGCAATATGGGGGGATGCTGGAAGCAAGTTTCTACACCCTTGAGATGGATGTGATGTCGTTCTAGTCTAGCTATACCTGCCTGCACACAGGTTTCTTATCCCTCTGTTCCACCCTTCACTACCTACACAGAAGCATACAATCGACTTTCGCATAGCCATAACCAGGGGCTGAAGTCCTTTCACGCTACTAGGGCAGTGAACTATGATGTCCTCCTAACTAGGCTAAGTGTCTTTATTATCAAATCTTAGTTAGCTTCACATAAACAGATGTTCCTACTTGTGGTCACTTATCCAACACAATTACCTACATTCACGCATCATATAAGAATTATAAGTGAAATTTATATCCAATATAATAGATTCATAAATAGGAAATAAGGATGCAGAAATTATAGAATACTTCTCCTTATTGTTAATTTCGAACAATTATAGTCTTGACCTGCCCTGTGCACTCAACTATAGGGGTCCGTGCACTCAGCTGCAGACTTCTAGGTATTTGCGCACTCAACTGCATAGCCTCTACCTATGCTACAACCCAAGACTTAGACTTGTACTTCAGAGCTATCTCTCATACACATATCTTTCTTCATTCTATTATCTTCTTTCTATCTACTTAAAGATTAGCTCTATTTATATAATCCATGGTCCGCTGGCCATGGGTAGATCTTCTTTAGCCAACATTACATTTTCAAAATGAGGGTGGAAAGCCCTATGACTCTTTAACATCTACACGCTCTGTGACCACAAAATGCATAGTATTTACATTTGGATTACAAAATTGGATCAAAATATGGGTTTTTAGCCTCAAACTGCCCTTGGGGGATCCCGCACCAAATAGGCCCCCAACACAAACATCATGAATCACCCTTAAGTCACTCTGAAAGTGCGGGATCTTAGTGCGAAGACCTCCCAACATTTTTAACATCACCACAACATCGACAGCGCACTGACCAGCCACCTGCTGGAATTCTTCCACTCGTTTTTCGGTGACTGCTGCTGAATTACTGCTCTGAATCTTCTGATGAGTTGCCTATAGTTTTGTGACCTCTCCTTCAATGGACGTTGTGATCACGTAAGCCTTGTCTATCGATGGTTGTAGGCGTTCTTTTAAGATTGCTTCTTTATGCCGAGCAACATCCACCTATTCCTTGAGTGCCTTTGCCTCCTTCATCCATGCAAGCCTCTATGTAAGGGAAACCATCTGCGTGGTCCCTTTTAGCTCGTCATACCTTTTCTATAGTCTGCGTGACTATGTCTCCAAGCGTTCTTGATTCAGGTCCCCCTGCAGGGTGGTCAGGACCTTGAATGACTATTCAAAAAGATACATGCAGTCTACCACTGCACTGTCAACCACCGCTATTTCGTCAGTTCGCTAGTGCATTAGCTCATCAATCACTAAATGCAGGAATTACTCATTATACGCAAGGTTCCAATCTTTAGAATTTAGGACAGGAACCCGCCCCAACTACAGTCCCTCAAAAACAATATCATATGGGAGCGACGGGGTTTGTAGGGAGCTCTTGCGCTCATCTATGTCCTTTGGAACATTGGCTTTATCCTTGTGCGTAGGAACATATTCGGGTAACCAAGTAATAGGGTCCACACTCTAGGTTTCAACATCCATTTCTTCATCCTATTCTTCCACCAGTATTTTTCAAATTCCTCCTCATCAGCCTCCAGGTTAATGGCCTTCCCCTTTTCCTGTAAGGCGAGCTTGGTCCTCTGTGGGTTTCATGGTGAGACACACACTGGGATCATAGCCTACTTATCGTTCTTATGTCTCAATGTTCTGGGTCATTTAGGGACCTCAACTATTATTCTGGTGCTCTCTGGGGTTGTTACTATAACAATTTCTTGCACAACTTCTTTAGCTGTCACTACTCCTGTGTGCATAGCTTCTGTAAGTGCTGACATAGTGCTATTCCACATTTATTGCAGTGTCTCTGATAGTTGCTCAAACAATGAATTTGCTTTTAGAGTCTCGAATAGCTCTCGATTCATGTATACTTGAGCGCGCAGTAACTAAGTTCTCAAATTGCCAAGTGTTTTTCGTTGGACAACCACTTGTGATTTATAGGCCCTTTTGAATTCAAATTCGACCGTCCCCACCACATTCCGCCCATTAATGCTAGACTGGCATCATATTTCCAAGAATCTAGCCCATAAATTTCACCTTAAATGCCTATCACCCACTACATCTGGCCTCAAACCGACCATCAAATCATTAATAGTGACTTTAATGGTCACATTCTGGTGGACCTACATGCTAGCATAGCTATCTTCGCGCTATCGTAGACCCTGTGACACTTCATTGTTGTGCGTAGTCCTGAAATCACGCAACTCCCAAATTTGGGCAGTGTATTTTATAGTCCTGCACCTCCTCTCAGCTGCCTAGAGTGCTAAGACTGTGCTTCTGTCAGCTAGTCAGATGGATGGGACACCTATGTATGGATTCAAACGACTACCATTCACCTTTCCTGAGAATGGATCTCCATTTGACTTAACCAACTGGATCGCGCCACCATTAGTAATCTCCTTAACAACATATGGCCCTAACCAGTGAATCCTAATTTTTTCAGGAATTTATCAAACTTACTATCATACAATAGCACCAAGTCATTCACCTTAAAGGTGCACAACTTAATATGTCGGTCATGCCATGCCTTTTCGCGCTGCTTTTGGGCCTACTGGTGAAATCCAGCCAAAAAGCTATCTTCTTCAAGTTCATCCAACTACGCGAGCCTCTCTTCTAGGGCTCTGCGATTTGTCATACGTGTGAACACCGCTAGGCACAAACTAGGAATGATGTATTCCATAGGAATCACTGCTTCAACCCCGTATACTAGTCTAAATGGTGTATGTCCTATTAACTTCTTACACGTTGTTCGATAAGCCCATAATAATGCAGGTATGTGTAGGTCCCAGTCACATTGTTGAGCATTGCATACCTTGGTCAGCACATTTTCAAGCACTTTGTTGAATGCCTCCACTGTCCCATTTTCTAAGTGGACCTTCTCCTTGTATTCTAGATTTAGGCGGTAAGGCCTCTATTTAATTGGCTTCGCGTCAGGATTTAGCATGATCTTCATCACTCCCAGATCCCTGATTATTCCTTTCAAATACGTAAACTTGGTAGGGAATAAGTCCTGATATCCACGGAGTAATTTAGGAACCTTATCCACCATCATGTCTCCCCAGTAGTCTCCAATCTTCATGAACTTAGGTTCTACCTCTATACCAATGTTCACCTCTTTAGTTTTCATAGGCACGGTTATATGAAGGCTCTCAATCTATGGTCCCTCTACCTCATAGTGGCCTTTTATCTCTAGAATGTTAATCTTCCATGGATCCTCATCCTCTTCTTCAACACTTACATTATAACATTCTAGCGCGCTACTTAGCTGAGTAGCCCATTCAGGCTGTGTCAGGTCTAAAGGATCCATCGATATCCTAAATATGGCTGCTTTCACCTCTTGTGGCACTTCATCAATAGTGTCAAACCTGTCCTCAAAACTAAATGTCATCATGAATCCTTCACGCAGGATATCCCATTCACCTTTCCCATGGTGAAGCTCTGTTTCTACATACCAATTCATTGGGATAACATCCAGGGTATGACAAAACAGGTGAACCCACTTAGGTTGTGGCTTTTCTCGATAAGCCTGCGTCCATTTGGCCAGATGCAGACGCGGATCATTCTTCCCATTGTACTAGTCTATCAGTCACATCTTAGGCTTCCCAAATCATGTTCGCATCATTTTCCTACATTTTCGGCAATCACCAAAACTTCCCTTCTATGTAACCCACCATCTTGCGGGCGTAGTGCGCAGTGCCCAGTCCAAGGCCTGGAATCATTGCTTTTCTGGAACCTCCCTTTCAAATGCATCCAAAAAGATATCTACCTCATTTAGACCATCATAAAAAGGCATATTTCTTACCTCAAATGATAGGCAATGCAGCGACCAGGTCATCATGTTTTAATTCAGCTTAGTTACTTTATGTAACTAATTTAGCTAGAATTATATTTCTTCATTAGAATCTGAAGTGCAGGAACTCTTGCACTCCAATGTAATCCACCCATCCACGGTCAGATTTACCCAGTCTTGGTCTTGCATTGTTATCTTATAGATTCAGTCCATATCATCATCACTTTCATAGTCGCGGACTAGTTCTGTGTAGCGCGATCCTTCAGCAGGATCAAGGGGTATTATTACACGCAATGATTTCTTCTCAAAGATCAGCTTTCGCTTCTTCATATTTATTACCCCATTTATGTCAGTAGCCTAGTTGATTCCCAAGAGCAAACGGTAGGGATTACTTTCATCAACAATCTCTATTACTTCAAAATCTGCCAACGCACTCGCTCCCTCAATATCCACGGTCACTCCCTGCAACCGCCCCATGGTTATTATTTTTTGCTGGTACACCATCCTCAATATAATCGAATGCCATTGTAGCGCAGGTTTCCCCATTCGCTCCCATGTCTGTTTCAGTAGAACATTTGCATCTGATCCCAAATATAGAATGACTTGATCCATTTTGTATTCTCTGATCTACCCGGTGAGTCTCATTTCACGCCCCATCCTTGTCTTATGCTTTCTTATATTGGGCACTATACGCGGTTTACCTGGTGCAGTCCCAGCACATCTATTGATAAGTTTTTGTAACCCTTTCACAACCTTATTGTCACGCAGTAACTTCATTCAGGTTTTGAGGAAAGTTGTAAGCATAGAGGGGTCCATCTCTAGCTCAGGCTTATCCTTGCTTCCTCAAGTGGAGGCCTCAGCGAAGCTCTTCTTAGCTTCCATGAATGCTTCACGAGCATGCTCCAAATCAAACTCAACTTCTTTTGTCGAGGTTTTTTGAGCACATGTACTATCTCCCAGTTATTTCCCCTTTTCATCTCATATCGTGATTCCACTTTGGAGCACTATATTTACATTTGGATCTTCCTCACGCGGCTTAGGCCTCATCATCAACAACTTTGAGTCAAGGGAGGTGGTAGTGCCCCTTTCTCACATATCCTGGCTATCAGTGTAGGACAATATTCTATTTCATGATCAAACAATGTGCAATACTTGCATAATAGGCACGTTGGATTAGTGCAATCTCTGACATATTATCTCGGCCCTTCGCAATTGTAGCAAATCAACTTTTTGCGACCTCTACCAGTCCTCCTTCGCCTTGGCCTTGTTTGTGTCCTTGAAATCTTCTCCCCACCATCCGTGCATTCTAGTCAAGGGAATGCTTTTCGGCCTAAACCCTATAGGTGGGAGTTCTATCCATCCTCAATTCATATCTCCTACACATACGCTCATCGTGTCTTACCGATTTACAAAGTTGTAGAACAACTATTGCAGCGTTTGCACATACTTTTGTAGCAAGTGACAATTATCTGTGGCATGTTTTTCGGCTACCTGATAGATAGCGCACCATAAAGTAGGCATCGTGCTAGGTCCTACTAGAGCTTCCAGCCTTAAAGGCACCGGTATTCCTCCTACAAGGTAATTTGTAAAGACTGGGCAATGGTCTTTGTCATGACCCTGACACTTACATTTCAAACACCCTACCTCCTCGTACACCTCTGGTTGAACCATCCTATCTTGCTTCAGACTTTGCATCTCAAGGCACAGATTCTGCAGCTGCGCATGGATTTGCTAAACTCCTAGATTAGGATATTGCATCGGAGTCTCATGTAGTCTCATGGCAATCGCCAAGGCCTCTGTGTGAGTTGTTAGCTTCTGCCATGACAATGCACTCATTAAGTGGGGTAGTAGCGAAGCCACAAACCACTCGCGACGCTGTCCATCTGTCAAATTCATATTAGCTTCATGGATTTGACACTTCAATATTTGATCCAATTTCCACGGTGTGTCGCCTGGTCGCATCATAATTTATTTGAATCCCATAATCGACTATGACTCGGACTTAGGCGTTCTAAATTCCCTATTTAGTGTTGGTTGGATGTTTGTTACTCTCGCATTCAAGTTATCATTGGAGTACTTAATATACTAGGTCAACGCGCAATCCTAGAGAGTGCTAACTAGTGTCACTTTCTTTATATGGTCATCTGTAACACCTTGAGCTTCCCATACTACACTTACAATGAACCATAATTGGTCTGGATCCTCATTTCCCAAACCTTTGAGAAAAGGGAACTTCACTGTGTTTTCCATACTGAATCGCGGTGGTGGTGGAGGCGATACGGGTGAAGTTGGAGGTGATTGCAGTGAAGACAGAGGTGGTGTGGGTGGAGGTGGTATTTGTGGGAATCCTTGTTTTATCAACTGAGTAGCACCTCATGGAGAGACCTTCTCTATCCATTCTTCATCCCCTTGTGAAGGTGAAATCAAGGGGCTATACTCCAGACTCTTATTTCCTTCGTTTCTATAATTTTTTCCACTTCGCATAGTCCCAAACATCAAGGTAGATGCATAACCTATTTTTTGCACAACAACATTTTAATCCAAGTATTCAAATATTTTTACATACTTACCTCGTGGAACCTTGAAAAAATTTCACTCTGCCTCACTATAGCTGACTGAGGTATCAACCGCAAACTCATTAACAAATCCTCCTATGATGCGTTCGAGCCAATGATCGACAACGTGCATGATCTTATTCTCTGATGCTTGCAACCTTCGCACTAGCTCTAGGGTCCACACAATAGGACTGTCAAGTTCCCACCATCTTTGGCTATCTTCTAGCTTCGCAATGCACTCGTATAGCTTAGTAGGAAAAGAGGAAAAAAATATTTTGTGGATCTCCATTTATAGGTATCGGTCCAACCACTGTTCTTTTGACAGTCGAAGGTTTCTATTTTCTTGTGTCGTGAACTTGTGAATCCTTCTGTCCAACCAGCCTTTGATTTCTTTCTTAGTTGGATTCTAGTGATACAACACCACACATCTCTCATGCAGATTCTGGTCCTGACAATGGAACCATCTGTTGGTTTCTGGGGGCTTGACCCAGGTTCAATGTTAGTTAGCCAAACAAATCCCTACACTACTAGCCCTTTTGGCATCGGCCCGCAGTGCGTGGACTGAAGTCTCTCGTGAAGCAGTATGGGGGGATGAACCAAGTTTCTAGGCTAAGTGTCTCTACTATCAAATCTTAGTTAGCTTCGTGTAAACAGATGTTCCCACTTGCGGTCACTTTTCCAACACAATTACATACATTTGCACATCATCTAAGCATTTTAAGTGAAATTTATACCCAATATAACAGATTCATAAACATGAAATAAATGTGCATAAATTGTAGAATACTTCTCTTTATTGATAATTCCAAACAATTATAGACTCGAACCTCATGCACACTTAGTTGTAGGCATCTGTGCACTCAACTGTGGAATTCTGGGCCTATACACATTTAGATGCAGAGCCTCTACCTACGTTATAACCCAAGACTTAGACCTATACTTCAAGGCTATCTCTCATACATCATATCTTTCTTTATTATATTTTCTTCTTTTTAACTACTTAGAGCTTAGCTCTATTTATAAAATCCATGGTCTGCGGACCATGGGTAGATCTTGTACAACCAACATTAAATTTTCAAAATAAGGCTAGACAACCCTATGACTCTTTAACATCTACGCACTCAGTGACCACAAAATGTGGAGTCATTACATTTGGATTACAAAATTGGACCAAAATATGGGCTTTTATCCCCAAAACTGCCCTTGGGGGATCCCCCGCCCAATAGCTACATATCTATGTCACATAGAGATACAACCACAAGAGACGGTAGTGGGACCCGTACAGGTTGCTGTGGTATGACGGAATGTGTGACTGGATCCAGATGTAGGAGATATCCTATTAGAGGTGGAGCACCATGTGGAAGGACTAACACAAGGGATTGATGAGGCCGTGCTCGATCATTTTTTATTATGATTTTAGGGACACAAATTCATAGTGCTTAGTTGTATTGGTCCATTACTGCACAAGATAGCTTGTGCAGTGTCGTTTAATCATGAGCACCATTGATTTGTCTACTTAGATGTTTTGCATGTACTTTTATATGGACGATGTAGCCGTATGTGTCTCGGGGCACACATTTTCTGATGTGAATTGAAAGTTATTTACATTCTTCACAAATGTCAATATAAAATAAAATTAGCTAGGGCATCTGGTAATTTGTTCAGATTTCTAGAAATATGTCATATCGTATGAAATTGAAAGGCCTTTCCAAAGGACACACTCTCCAAACCATGTGAGCAATGGCAGGGCTTCTCACTGAATAGATGTTCATGAGTTGTAGTACTATGGGTTATGAGTTAAGGATGATGACTATATGGTGAATACCATGTGAAACAACTTCATAAAGTAGTTTAACCATTGTGCTATACTGAAAGATGTTGTTAGTCAAGTTATCAATGAAAATCCCTTGCATACTCACTAGCTCGCCATTCGGATCAAAGATAGCCCATGCTACGGAGGATAGGTTCTTTGTACTACAAATAGAACCATCAGGATAACCAATATATGGTTCGATATAGGTTAACATTTTCAATCCAAAAGTAAAAAATATCAACAGAAGACATGGAATCTATGAAAAACACATTCAACATACTTGTAGACAGTATGTACATAGTGTACTATGCATGGGATCAAGCATCATATTTTTTGAGGTACTTCCCGTTTCTAAGTTGTGCCAATGGAACTCCATCGAGATCTACTAACTCATAATCCCATTTTTCAAGGACTCACTTGAAAATGTATGGGACTAGCCACATAGGCAGGAACTTTCCTCAACCTAACTTATTGGCCTCCTACTCATATAAGGGAACCAAATGTCCTTCTGAGAAGAGTATAGGCTTAACACTTTTTTCATATTACACTTTGGTGCATATTTTATGGGCTTCATTGGCTCCTGTGGCATCACGTCTGGTTTCATCCAAACGAGTTATATGTAAAAGATGCTCCTCCTATGTGGAAGTAGTAGGAATAAGTTCAATAGCTAGTTTCAGAGATGTAATTTTGCATTCGATTGGGATGATCTATTCAAGATCATACACACCCTAGAAGGGTTTAAATCTGGTAGAATTTCTAACTGAGGTTTGATATACCCCAAGGTACCAAATAGAAGCAAGTTCCAGTTTGATTTGTTGACCCCTATCATACATTGAAGCAAAGTCTTAAGAAATTTGTTGATTGCCTCAACGTGTTTGTTAGCTTGAGGATAATAGGGACTGGAATTTTCATGTGAATTTCCAAATTTGGCAGCTAATTTGATCATCATATGGTTCCGAAAATGCTTCCAATTATCTGTTATTATTTCTCGCAGAACACCAAACCTAGAAATCACTTGGTTAAAGAAAAGTTATGCATCCATTTCACTGGTATTATTGAATGTAAGAATTTCTTTGTCCCACTTAGTAAATTTGTTAACAAAGACAATGATGTAGCCACGCCCCCGGTTGAGTGAGGGTTACATGTCATAAACTCGATGCCCCATTTTACAAAAGGACCAATGGCCACAATTGGAAGTAAAGGAGCATGTGGAGTGTGTAACCTTCGATCATAGATATGGCATGTATGATAATTTTGGATTGCGAGATACAGTCGTAGGAAATGGTGGGCCAAAAGTGACCCAAGTGTAATATTTTTTGCATGAGGCGTGTAACTAGATAAATTTCCACCGCATAACCCTGAGTAACACTCATTCAAGACTTTCTAGGCCTCTTCAAGAGTGAGGCACCATCGTAAAATATTATCGATACCATGACGGTAAAGAGTGTTGCTGATAATCAAATAGCTTCAGGATTGGTATCAGATACGTCATTGCTTTGAGCAAGAGGTATTAGGATGAAAATTTTGGGTCTGGATATAGATGAAAAAATATCCGTACCATGGGTTAGATAATGAGATCAAGAACAATGACTCTGGGATGGAATCTTCAGATGTAGATTTAGCATCAAGGGAAGGGAGATCACACATTAGCTCGACAAAAAGAAGGGTTTCCTTGACTCAGATTTGATGAATTCCATGTCGAACTCTTGGAGAATAATGATCCACTTAGTGTATTTTCCCCAGAGAAATTGAAATGAAAATTTGTATGTCATAGTGTTGCAATAAAAAATGACCATAGTTTTGCGAAGAAAAATGTAATGGAGAAATATCTGGATGGCTTGAAGAGCCACCAAACCTAACCTTTCCACATGAGTATACTGAATCTCAGTATCATTAAGGTTAAGACTCAGGTAATAAATGGGATTTTTGGTCCCCATATGATCTTCTTGGACCAACACCATAACTATAGTAGAGATGGCAACAGTAAGGTACAAGATATAATCACTCTAATAGTCGGGAGGATATAAAAGAGATGCCAGAATGAGTACATCTTTCGAGGCATTAAACATTTTATGTGCAGCGTCATCCCAATGGAAGGGAATCCCTTTTTTCAGAAAGAAAGTAAATCCTTTGGTCAGTTCAATGTAGTTAAGGATGAACCTCATTAGGAATTTGGCTTTGCCTTGGAGTCTTTGTAACTGAACAAGAGTTGAAGGTGTAGGAAAATAAATGATTCCATGGAATTTTAAAGGATTAATATGAACTCGTTGTTTCAAAACTATGAAACCAAGGAGTCAACCGGAACCAAAAGAGAATGAAAATTTGTGTGGGTTGAGTCAAATGTTATAATGTCTACAATAGAGGAATATGACCAATAAATGCATGAGATGATTAGGCCGATATTTAGAGTGAACAGGGAGATCATCCGAAGAGGGTTGAATGACGTGGTTGATATCATGAAAATCATATTCCATCACACTTTGAAATGTGGCCCCTACATTCTTTAAACAGGGAGGGAGGTTTCTATAAGAAAAAGTACACCAAGGACAAATAAATGCAGTTTTAGGTTGGCCCTCTAGAATAATTTTTATTTTATTATAGCTTGAGAATCCATCCATGAATGAATAAATCTCAAAACCAATGTAGTCCTAAATAATATGGTCAATAAACGAGGTCGAGTAGTTTTCCTTTGGACAAGCTCGATTTACGGAACAATAATCGACACATACTTAGATTGTGACATGTTTCTTCATGATAGGAACAATGTTCATTAACAATTAGTTAAAGGAATGGGGTATAAGAAACTAGCCTAAGGAAGCTTTTCGATTCCATCTTTTATGCCAACAACCTTCTTTGGATGGAACAGATGGAGGTGCTACCAAATGATTTTGGCATCAGGGTACGTCTTGATTTCATGCACTATGATCTTTAGGTGGATACCTGGCATTTCCTCGTATGTCCATGAAAAGAAATCTATGAACTAATGAAAAAGGACTTAATAAATCTCAACTTCAAATGAAGTGCAATATGATCCGATGTATAAATTTTTTACTATTCCTATTTTAATCAAAATATCGAGAGGAATTCTTTGTTGGATATTAGAAAGGTTTTTTTCAGAGTTGATCTCATGAAATTAGGTAGGTACACACCACTGAGATTATATTCAATGATATATGGGAAGGAATAAGGATGATGATTTTTGTCCCATGGCACAACATCTGACATCATGATCCCCATGATTCTTTCATATGTAGAGAATGTACACGAGAAAGGATGAGAGGGCCTGCCATAATCTAGTGATCAATTTACCAGATTAATCAAAGAGAAAGTATGGGCAGCACAAGGCAAGTAGATTGGTTTGTAATATTTCTCAATGGGGCTAAGTGACATCTAGTCACCAAAACCTTTGATACTAGTTTCATTAGGAACAATCCATGGATCGACCAATACCGTAGAGGATGATATCATGTTGATATAAGAAACCAAAGTTGAGGAGCTGGGAAGGGAGGAGGATGTAGTGAAAAAGTTCCCATAAGTGATGATTCCTTCAATAAACCAACTCCAACATGCTGGTAGGAATGTAGTACTTCTGCTACAAGAGGGAAACTTCTAGTAACATTGGAATTAGAGGCGAAAAAGGTGAGTTGATCTATGGCAATGATCCCACCTTTATGAGGAAAGGTAATAATTTGGAAGTAAGTTGAAATGATGATAGCCATAGCATAAACCCAAGTACGTCACATTAGAAGATTTTAGCCGAAAGGTCTCTAAGTAAATTCTACCTCAACGGAGATAGCTTTGCCCCATAATTCCACTTGGAGGGTGTTCATAATCCCAAAAGGTTTGTATGTCCTTCCATCAAAGGCTTTTAATGTGGTGCTCGATTCACTCAGTTGGGTTGAATCGATCACCTTCTAGAAATATAAAGACGTGACACAGGTTGAGTCTCCCTCATTCACAATAGAACGATGAATGTTCTTACCATGGAAAATGACCTAGATCATAAAAGATAATTGAGCCGAAAGTCGACGGGTATACTTTTCATTAGAGAAAACCACTAGGTTGTAATCCAATGGATCCACACATCTGATAGTTGACAATAAGGCCTTATTTTGGGTGGGGAGATTTTGCAACACCTCAAGAGTTGACATAGCCGAAGGGTACTGTGCCAAATCTTCTACTACATTGTAATTTTGAGTTTGAATGAGGGTTGAAAGTAGTCTTATGGATAACACCCTTCATAGGCTTCATAGTCAACTCCATAAGCACTAGAGGTGGAACAAGATTAGATGATGGTGGTTTCAAACTAGTAGGTTGATTAGTAGCTTCATCATTTGATGGATTCACATTATCATAGTCCTTATTCAGAGTGGCCACCATGACATCAGATTTTAGCATTAAGGAGTAAAGCATCAAAATTGTGTTAGAGGAAGAGGCATCATGAGAAACCATATGGGTCTCCCGATTAGGAAATGGGTTGGTACGTAGAAAAAAAGAACTGGATGATTTAAGCAACTGATTCACTTCAATGTGGTGCAGAGAACCACATGTAAAGTGATCCTCACTAAAAATCAAGCATTGGTATCGATGCTTTTCTTTCTCATCAGAAGAAGAATTTGTTTGTTTATCCCGTGGTGAGTATTCTTTCTTTTCTTACCTTTACCTTTATTCTTGCTTCCAGGTTGTCGTTGAGACTTTCCTTTATCATATGAGATGATATTTATCTCCGAAGAAGAAGGTACAGGAGGATGCGATGGAGGATTTTTTTCAGGAGTGGCAACAATAACACCAGATGGTTTACTTGCTGACTACAACCTAACAGAATGTATAATTCAATTTGTAGCATGAGATTCATTACTAGGTGGAGGAGGAATAATATTAAAATGTATCAGAGTGTCAGGTATGTTATCATAGAGTGTGCCTTATTGGGTATATACTAGATCTAAATATTGAGCATGGGAGATAACACTCTTAGGTCATGACTCCAACTTTCACCACATCTTGTGTTCTAAGAGCTAATAGATATTTGACAAACCATTCCACTAACAACTGATCAGGAACATAAATCTTGACCAAATGGCGATGGTGTCTCCACTCATGAATGTGATCTAAAGTGTGAGTAGAGTATGATTTTTTAAAGTTAGTAAATAGTTTCATTCCAATTTCATATCTGATGGGAAACTGGAAATGTGTGAGGAAGGTAGTGGGTAAAGTGTTGAAGTTGTAAAATGATTCTCTAGGTAATTCAATAGACCATTTAGCTATGGTACCTGTAAGAATTCTTTGGAGAAGACAAAGTCAAATGGAGTCATCATTACGTGAATTGGGTGAACACCATAGATGATACATCATGACATGCATTGGCAGGTCTTCTCCTAGATTCCCATTGAGCTTTGCAATATCAAAAGGAAACTTAGTGGGAATAATCGACAACCATGGAAAATGAGAAATGGGGTCGTTAGTAAGTCAAGTTAAATCTAGAAATTTAAGAGTAGCCATAAAAGGAAAATACTAATCAAAATTCTAAGGAGGATGACTTGGATATGAAGGGATGTCCTGGGAAACAAGAACTTTCATTCCTAGATAAGGAGGGTTCTAATAATATTGAAATTGGTTACTATAATATGGAGGGTTGTGATAACCAACATACAAGTGGGTTTTTTTCCCAGTCCCAGGATGGTGATAAAGGTGATAGAATGGTTGGGTTTGGATTTGATGGCGTTGAAAAGGAACTTGATGTTATCCATATTATTTCCCGATCAGGTTTGCATTGTCCCCTAGTACTATTTCAATTGAGACTTTGTCAAAGTTTGAAGAATTTCACCTACCGAAACTTGAGGAGTACCTTATGTAAGTGACTGAGAAGGTGAGGGACCTTGTAGAAGTTAACGAATTGGGATCTAGGGAGACCCCGACATCATTGGAATGGGCTATAAAGGTTGGATCACATATATTTGAACTTTTCGAGGTTCTGATGAATAGGTAGGTGTTATAGACATATTTGGGCACTGCAACCCCAAACTCATATGTCCATAAAATAAGGACTCCTCAAGTCCCTAAAAGTGTTGCTTCATACCCTAAAGGATCATGGTTAGCTGATTACATCATTTCCTAGAAGTTCCACCTGAAAAGCTACTCAGAACTGGCCAAAACTGGACCATACAGGCTACTCCACGGACAAGGTGTGATGCATACTGACTGCCTAACTAGCCAAGTGAGATGCATACTGAAATGGCCTTCTCTGGGGTGCGATGAGAGATAGTAGACAAATGGCAGAGACAGTTTGCAAGGTGGATGATCATGGAATCTTCTCGAAACTTATCTTGTGACACTTGCTTCTCTGAATTCGCCCAAGGATGAGTAAGAGATCATGAAATCTCTAAGTGGAACCCAGAACTATCAGTGAAATGACACTAATCAAAAACCCAAAGTTGACTCACACCCTTGCAACACATCTATAAATAGATTGCTTATCTGAGAGATCTAGAAGCTGGAATTTTATATTTTGTAAGGAAGTGTTGTTGGTTTGGTGAGAAGAGACATTGCATTGTTGGGTGATTTTCTTGTTCATGAGGTGAAGAGGGCTTCTACAACTAGGAGGATGATGCTAGATCAGACAGTTGGGTTGTAATCCTCTCTTACATTACTATTAATAATGTTCTTTGAGTTTTCCTCCATATGATCTTGTATTTGTGAATCTTATTATTTATGAATGCAATTGTATGGTCACTGTGCTTCTGATTCCATATTGGCTATGATGTTCTAGATAGAGATGCTTTGATAGTTCTGTTACTTTGACTCTACAGGTGCTTTTTGAAGCGGGGAAAGTAGGAGAGGAGTGGAAAATTCTATCAAGGAAAGGATAAATCAAGCTAGGATCAAAGTGAAGGATCTAGGTTGGTCCTCTATTCTTCTCTTCCATCTATCACACTTAAAGTAAATATTGAAAAGCTTTCATTCTTTTTTTATAAGATAGCTACCCATCTTAGTGGGACTAGTAGTTCGAATCGACACTAGTTTTCCCTGAAACAATAGGAATTTGTGATGAAGATGGTAGAGTTTGAGAATTAAACAAGAAATCCCAATATGAACCAGGTTTTATGGGTAAAGCATGTTTCCAAACACTGTAAGCCATTCTAGGATGAGGACAACTATAACTAGGTAGATTACCATATTGATATATATCAACAACATGTTCCCGCCCTTCCATGGGAGGAGGGAATGATGGAGGAAACTGTGACCTAGATAGAGGGTACCCAACATAAAGAGGGTTGGGATGTTGAGGATAGATTTTCCGACTTACATAAGGGTCAGCCTACTATTCTATTGTAGGTGTGGATGGAGAAGAGGAGCAGACTATGTGAAATTCATAAGAGAGGTACAAGAAATTATTCCTCAATTAGATGTCATGGGAGAGGTCCAAGAGCTAGAAGTGACACTAGATAGTGACTGGTAGCCATGCAGGATGAATGGTTCACCATATAAATGAGCTTTTGGTGATCCTACAAATGTAGATGAGGAAGAGACATTTGATGTCTCAACCATAGTGGTGGACATAGGCTAGGAGTTTGAATCAGTTCCAGTCATGTTTAAAACTCCCAATTAAGATTGCTACTAGAAATATGGAGGTAAGCACAAGGAATCAGATAAAGGAGATTATGTTTGAGGTTGAGGAGATAGAAGAGGATTGGTTTGATAAAAATGAATAACTTCCCAATGAACAAGAGTACAGGGACGAGGCTCTTCTTGAGGGATCTCATCAATACTTAGAAGTCTGTATGGAAGAGGTTCATGATAAATCCCAAGATATATTGGTTCTGTCTGAGACAAAGGAAGAGAGGAGGAAGGTCCCATAGACTCAACTAAAGACGGTTTAGGCTCCTTAGGTTCTATTGATGGTGCTAGACCTGCCAACATCATGGGATCTCCTCGGTATGACATCCCAAATAGACCTTACACCATTTGGTGTGGGAGTCCCATTCGGTACGATGGCCCAGTTGCCATTATCTTAAATATTTGCCTCAACTCTTGCTTTTCATCACGTTAGAGTGGTCTTCTTTGTCTTGTGAGAAGTGAGGTTCCCATGACTGGTGAGTGTAAGTTTCACTTGTGTCAATGGTCCTTTCACTGTAGAGGGAAAGGGTGGGAGTGAGTCCCAATTTGCTTGGGAGAAGTCCCAACTCTGTTAGGAACACAAAAAACAATAGGACAAGCATAGCTTCTGTCGTAACAGTCCACATAGATGCAGAAATCAAAACACACAAGGGAAGATAACATGTATAACACTCAGAGGACTAGTTCACATGAGCACAATGGTTGTTATAGCAAGTTCCATGTGAAAGGTCTGTCTGATGTTTGAGAGAGTATTCTAGACGGGTGAGACAATGTTAACAACATATACAACACATTTTCATTAACATATGTGTATTAAAACAAGTGAATTAGTTTAAGTTTTAAACAAAGGTTCAAGAAACATGCTTTACAAGTGTTAAAGATCAATCTTAAAATAGATACAATATGTGTGTGAAAATGTGTTGGGTTGTTAGTAGGCTTCTGAATTAAGCGAAAGCTCCAAGATACATCATTATAGCATACATAACTAACACCATGTGCAGAGTGTTAGTGACTCCCAAGGCTATGTGGGAGGAGCTGAGGTGAAAATTCCTTTCATGTACAAATGAGGGGGTATTTATAGCTGAGGGTGAAACTGACCCTTATGGATGTTTGACTACCCTCATGACTATTTGACTTCCATGAATTTTTGACTTTACATGACTCTTTATAAAACAAGTGGTTCTATTGGACTTCCACATTACATTACATTGATTGACAACATAGCCCATAGTAGAGATGTGGGCGAAATGACTCATGACATGACTCGACATGACAGTGTTGGTACATTCGTGCTGCTGCTAGAGTGCATGTCGAGTTGCAATGCTATTGGGTGATGGATGTTTTCGTGGTGTGTCACAACTTCACCTCCGCATGGCAAGGTGCATGGATTCTTCAATGGTTGTTGGTTCACTTAATGATGCTTTGGCACATTTCGCCTTACTTATATGTTCTAAGGCTTGTCAGGTTCATCTGTTCGCAAAAGGTGCATGTTTGTCCCTTCATCCGTTTGTGAGCATATCTTTCATGTTTTATCATCTGTTCATCCATGAAAATATCTTTCCATGATCATCCGTTCATGAGCACATACCTTCCCATGCATCATTCATTTGTCTGCTAGTCAATATATCTTTCTGCATGTGCTCCCTTCCTTCATCCCAATCATCGTTGTGCCACATTTGTTAGTGTACATATGCCTGAAGTCACTCATGGCGAGACAACATCAAATCCAAAAACCTCCTAGTATACCATGACAAATGATCATCTCGGATGCAGGTTTCTGGGAGAGGTAGTAAGGTTGCAAGTTGGGATGATGGCTCCAGGAGCTACTGATGAAAACTACACAAGAGTCACTGGGTGATGAAGATGGGCCATCCAAGTTGACAGTGACTGTCCGTGATGTCTAGCTTGGCTGGAAGGAAAAACTATGAAAATTTGGGGAGGGACAGTCCGAGCTGTAGGAAGGTAAGGCAGGCAAAATTTGTGCATTTTCCAGAATGAGTGGGTAGTAGGGGCTAGAAGGCAAAATTTGGGAATTTTCTGGGGAACAGGCTGGGTTGTATGCAGGATCAACAGACAAAAATTACATAGATTTTTGGAGGAACTAGCCCAAAGCCTGGTAGCCAAAATTGCGCAATTCCCAAGGGAAACTAACAGTGAGCTTCTAGCTCACTAACAACAAAAGCTGTGCACTTTCCAAGTGGAACAGGTAGTCAGGTACTAGGCGTTTGGCAGCAGAAAATACATAATTCCTAGAGGGAGCTGGCAGTCTACTCCTAGGAGTTGCTGGCGAGGGAAACTCCAGTGAGGCTGGGAGGTTGGCTTGTTAATCATCTCCATGCAATTTCTAACCTGAGTAGACTACTAGGTAGTAGAAGGCCTGCTCATGAAAACTACGAAATTTCTTGGATGAGCAACCAGTTGACCGTTGGGAGGACTAACTAGGAAAACTACGCAATTTCCTGAGGGAGACAGGGAGGAGCACTTAGTGTCTGTCCAGCCTATGTGGACAATTTCCTCAGTCATCAGAGTGGGTAAGGTCAATAGCCTCTGTGCAATTCTTGAGGGGAGTCAGTCGTGGGGTGACTGTCGGGCCCGACACTCCAGGTGGCCAACATGAAAGTTGATTGAGTCAATGGCAGGGTGATCGTCCGACTGTCAGAGGGGAGTCCAGTCATTAGAACTTTGGAAAAATGAATAAGTGAGTGAATGATCGAAAGATGCATAGGTGATCATGTAAACACACACTCACATGACTTGGACGAGATGATTCAAACCATCCAAACACACATGTCCATCATGAATGACCGATGGCATAGGCAACAAGCGCGACACTCATGATTGATCGTTGATCGATTGTGATGATGCTTGTGCGACAGTGAATGTGACTCTGTGTGTGAGTGTGACTAATGATTCCATAGCGAAAATAACAAGTACAGACGAAGCGAAGACTTTGAGCATAACTAGAATGTAGTCGCAAGCATGAATTAGAAACGGAAATGCAAAACATGAATGAAATGAACAAGAAAAGTGGATGCAAAGACTCACACGATATCACGAAGTGAACCTGAGTGTGTGTAGTCATCAAGTGAAACTCTCAAGGGAGGCTCCGAAATTGGGTGTAGGCCAAAATTTTGGAGGGTGGTTGTAGCCACTACAATAGTTGGCGACACACTGGTAGAACTCCACCTTCTCTATTTTATCTCATTGTTAACACAGGGCCTTGGTATTTTAGCAAGTATTGAATCAATGTGTGGGTTACTTTGACTTACCCACTTACCCATGGACATAAATGGTTTTCCTTTTTCCAACTCAGTCAAGCAAAATCAAAAGTTCAGCTTGATCACAATGTTTCAAATCTAGGAAGTGTAGTTTAGCTTGCGAGTTGAAGATTTGCACAATATAAGTTTTCATCTCTGGTGTTGCTCTGCTCTAATAGGCCTAGACAGTATCCCAATGGAGTCACACAGGATACACACATTGCTCCATTGCTAGCAAGATTGGTTAGTACGTCAGTGGAGTTGCATGCTTCACATGTCTGCACAGGAAGACTTTCTCTTCTTTTGCCTTTGTATTTTTTAAAGAGGACTATGCATAGGCACTTATTTATTTTTGGGGTAGAAGAGGGATCTCGACTTATTGAGATCAGAAGAGGTTGTTTCTTCAGAGAAGCATGTAAGACCTCTGACATAGGTTTTCTCATTTAGATTTTCCCCTTCTCTATTTCCACTAGTTGGATGAGCTTGAACAAACATAACAAAAAGCTAAGTACATGCATGAGGCTTTCGACTATGGACACAGGTTCATGGTTGGACCTAAACTTCCCTTGTAGAAAATTCATATTTTTCATCAAGACTTCATCCACCGAAGGTTATAACCAAGCACAAAGAAGATGAACACAAGGCTGGCCAAGTGTTGTAGTGTCACAAGTCCCTTCAAATTTCAACCACATACTCTACTCGAAAGCCAGAACGTAGTATTTGGCAGCACTTATTTCTGCAAACAAATATAGTAATGTATCAAGCAAACTGAAACAAACGAAAATAGAAATAGTAGGAAAGGTAAACAAGGTGAAAAAAACAACAAGCAAGCAAAGAAACCAAGTTATCAAGCAATCAAACATGCAAACCAAAAAGAAAAGAAAAGCGAAAATAAAAAACTACTCCTACTCCTACGTTAAATGATTGGGGTTACGTGAAATGAAATTTCCAATGAAACCACCATAGGCATACCTGACCTATAGTCACAATGATACGAGTGATTAAAATAGATAAAAAATAGTGTGTAATAGAAAAAACTTGAAAAAATTGCACACAAGAGACAAGGTCTTGCCTATGGGTGGAGGAATGTGTCACAATCACCCAACACACATGCTTACCTATTCCGTGACTACCATTTTTCAACAGACCTTAGAGGCCTCTTACGATTGTGTGTTGTTTGCACCAAGTTTCTCAGTGAGTGGAGGAAGGACTGAAGCTTGTTACCTACAAAACTACTTGCCAAGTAAGATTGTTCTAGTAATTCATCGATTGGATCATCAAATTCATGATGGTTGTTTTGAAAGATTCCTGATCTTTGAGAATATGGATTCCTGATTCAAGAGCGGGGATCACGATGGGAATCTGTTATGGATAGATAGATCTGGTCATTCTCATCAGTCATGTCAAGACAGTGAGGGCCTACCATAGCCATCAATGCAAGCCAAAGTGCCTCACTTGCTTGACAAAAGTCTAAGAAGAAAGATGTTACATTGTTAAGATCATAGTGCCCAAAGAATCTTTCATTGGATGTATTGTTAGGACAATGATATACTGCATGACAATCACCCAAGATAGAAGAGAAATCAAACGAGTTAGGTGAGATTCCAGATTCCCAGTTTGACATGAAGAAAGAATTTTTTTGAAGAATCTTGCGAATGCTATGAATGATGGAACCAAGTTCACTTTCTGTTAGACATGATAGAACACCCACTTGTAACAAGTGAAAAAGTGTGCAGGGATTGTGGTAACTGTTACACAAAAATATCGTCACCATGACTATTTGCAGTCAGTATAGGTCTATCATCACTTGTACTGTCCTCCTAAGCAAGTCTCAAACCTCAGATCTTCAAGTCAAGCTCTGAAAATAAGAGAAAGACATTAAAAATCAACAAAGCTCTGGTTCCGCACTTTCTCTCACTATTGCCTACGGTCCCGCACCCCCTGTTCACAAAAACTATGGACCTGCCTGCTCTGTCGCTAAAGGAGTGGGTGCGGACCCCTATGAAAGTAAAAAAGGTGCAAGTTTATTCTAAAAAACTCACTTTGGGTTAATTCTAAATGATTCTAGAAGGAATTTTGACGTGGATTGGTCGCTCTTAGGTGGTTAATGCATCCCAAAAGAGAAGGAGCTAATCCCTTGATGAGAGGAGCTATCCCTTTGAAGGAGGGCTTTATCCTTTTGAAGGAGGACCTAATAACTTCCCTCCATTGCACTATAAATTAAGGCATTGGGCTAGTTTCTAGGGAGGTTAGAAGCTGAACGTTTTTTAGGGTAAATGCTGGTGGAATTGAGACTTCCTAGTTAAGCTTTAGAGGAGAGATCACATACCTTTTTGGCTTCATTGGGAAGAGAGTGAAACTTGTCAAAGTAGAGGAGACTTCTTGTTGGACCCTGGGAGGAGCTTGTACAGCATCAAGGCATAGGTTGTAAAGTTCTTCTTTGATTTGAATTAATACAATCAGATTCATTTTTCTCAACAAATTGTCTTATGTCATTTGTTTCATGAATTCCTTGATCATCATGTTAAGTATGCTTTATGATATTAGCTTTTTAGGTGCTATTTAATTTGTTTGCTTGTTTGTGTTTGCAGATTCGCAACAAGGGAGCTCATTTGGATCAAAGGAGCGAGGCTTCCACAAACTTGCATTGGACCCAAGGTACGCCTAAACACTTGTTTTCCTTTG
Organism: Pinus tabuliformis; assembly: GCA_031772625.1. Classification (NCBI taxonomy): domain Eukaryota; kingdom Viridiplantae; phylum Streptophyta; class Pinopsida; order Pinales; family Pinaceae; genus Pinus; species Pinus tabuliformis. Next base: position 1,185,816,880 of record CM062816.1, on the reverse strand, counting down.
TTTATAATTGCATATTTAGAGAAAGATAGTTTTTGATTGGCTTGCTTGTCACTAGATATCGTTAGATTCTAGGAAGGTCTATCTTTTCTGCAAGATCGACTCATTCTGTGTGACAAAATGGCGACTCCGCTGGGGACTTGATTTTTTCCTTGTTTTTACTTTGACCTGAGAAACTGTGTTTTTGTTTCTGTGTTTTGCTTGTTGTGTGTGGAATTGGGTAGATTTAGTAGATCTAGGATTGTTTTTTGTTTTTCATAACTTTGGGAGAGGACCGCACCCTTGGCTTGGGACATAGTGCGGACCTATCCGCACTTTTGATTTTAGCACAGATCGGTATCGCACCTGTGTGAACTGTGGGTCTGCGGACCCTATCAAAATTTTGGAAAACCTAAGATGTTCTCTATTAGTCAGCTTAGCTTTTGTTTAGATGTTATTATCCCCTACCCAAACCTCCATATAACTTGTCAGAAGCCTTTTTTAGGTTAATTCCATTGGTGTTAGGGTTTTAGGTGAAATTCCTAGAAGTTTTGATTGTTGGGTTTGGTTTTCATTTTGGTCTTGTAGTAGCTCTGAGCTTAGAAGTTGTAGAAGCCCCAGATCACCTTGTTTTTTAATAACCTTCTTATGAGTCTGACCATTTACAAAATCTATCTTTGTTGAGGAATCCACCTTGTGTTTTCTCTTTACGAAACTTCGAAAAACCTTGTGTTAAAAGTTTGGATTTCATTTTTAGAAAAGAAAACAAAAATTGGTTGTTTTTTGACTAATTTGTGATTCTGGACAAATTAGTCCTTAGTTTGCTTATAGCTAAGTAAAACATCCTTGAAAAATACATCTTGTAAGCTTTGGCTTCAAATAGTTTTTTATAGAACTTTATAGATCTCAAGATTAGTTAGTTCCATAGTTTTGAGTGTTTTATAAAAAATAAAAAAAATATCTTTTGGAATTTTTATTTTTTTTTGTAGTATTTGAGTGTTTTGAAATAAAAGGGAAATTTTTGTGAAAATAACTAGTTGTCTCATTTTGAGTGCTTTGGAAAAGACAAAAGACTCTTCTTTTAATTTGTTTGTTAAGAAAGATTTGCGTTTACAAGAATTTGCATTCTCAAACTATTTCCTAGCTAGAAGTTCATTGAAGGGAAAAGATTGCTTAATCATCTTAAGTGCATTTTTTAGTGATTTTGAGTCGAGTCTTCACATCACGAGTTTCATCTCCACACCTCTTGACTTAATCAAAAACCAATAAAAATAACTCTTAAAGTAAAATCTATCTAGTAATATTTTTATCTCTAGGGCTCTGATACACCAACATAGCTTAGGCTAGTGTCTTGGAGTAGGGAGTAATTAACTCTCCAAGACAGTAAAACAAACAAGTAATTGTATCTTGCAGTAGGAGAGAAATCCAATTGTTGCATCTATACTATGGGAAAGCTCCTCTTAAAGGAGAAGCACGAGATCGTGTCTGAACCAGTGTGGGAATCAATCCTTCCTCATTGGGAACGATGCTAGATATTCACGTATTAAAAAAGGTAAACCTCAGATTAACCATTGTCGAGGAGCCTGGGGTCACTTGTTGGTAAACCTTGGATTATGTCAAGGAGCCTTCAAGGGGATTGAGCTTGTTACTCTGCCCTTGCGTGCATATCAGATCGTAGACTATTCCCCCAGGTATATTTGTTTCCGTTGGTAACCTTAGTGACCATATTCTATAGGATTCTTCCTAAGGTGACAGTGGTGGGAAGATTCCACTGTACCTGGAGCAGACATCGGCTAGACTCACTTGGATTTTCTAGGGGGTTCTCTTCACTCGAGATGGTTTAGTGGTGGAACTTGTGCCAGTCTATTCATTAAGCAGGTTGCCAGGGTAACTGTTCAAATTGCCATTTCTGTATTGAACTCTACGACGTTGGTCTTCATCACCAACTAGTGTTTTCAGTATGAAAAGTTACTGTTTGCGTGTGGTTTGATCTCCTAGATTCTTTAGGCATGTGTTTCAAATTTGTTTGGTTCTTCAGAGGCTTTAGGTGGTTTTGATTGAGATTTTACTTTGTTTTTGTGTGAAGTAGTTAAAATTTTTAATCGTGGCTAAATTACCGAGGAAGTCCCATAGACTTCGGGGCCAACCTCCTGAGTTTTCACCAAGCCAGCCTGAAGGGTTGAGAGCCCTCATAACTCCTAGAGACAGTAGATTTGGGTCACGTGAAGAAGGAGAGTCTTCTTTGGTAGTACATCCTGATTTTCAAGCTCTAGTAGCGGATTATAATCCACAATCGGTGTTTGTTTCCGAAATTACTGGTAGCTTTTCATCTACTAGTGATATAGGTGCGGAACCTGGAATATCCGAACCTGAAAGTGAATTTTCTGCTATTCCAACATCGGGGTTCACCTCTCCAACTTCTAGTGGTCTTGGTTCACCGAGGGTAGAAAGAATAATTACCCAAAATCTTCCTTCTGGACTTATAGCTATCGAATAACTTGCTACTCCGGAAGAAGAAGTAGGCATCCCTATCCCTGAAAATCAACCTGTTATTGAACTTAGGGAGCCTGAATCAATTTTTTACAGTCCACCTAGGAGTAGTGCTTGGTATCTTTCATTGACTAATTTTTTGGAAAACCCGGGGCTAAGTTTTTCACCACCTCGTACTCCTTATCACCCAACATCTAGAGGTTACTATCCTCCGTTAAATATGTCAAGACAGTCATCCATGTTTTCTCAATCGCCAAAATCCTTTTTGTACGGTGATCCTTCTATTCCCTCTGGGTATTAATCACTTTCTGGTACTTTTGCGGGAGCATCTCCTCAACCCATTCAACAAGGGTTATTAACTGGAAACAATGGTACTAAGCTGTTGAGTGTAGAAGATATTCTCATGATGTTAGGTACTATTCCTAATCCTCAACCTCAAGGTCGCCAGTTACCGCCTGGGGGCAGCCTCAAAATCCTCAATTATCGCCTGGGGCCAACCTCAAGGTACCCAATTTGCGCCTGCGGGGCAACCTCAAAGACGATACATACCTACGGGATAGTATGTTCCTCAAGGTCAACCCCAGACTCAATATGTACCTCAAGGTCTACCCTAGTATGAATATGTACCTCAAGGTCAACGCCAGTATCAGTACGTGCCTCAAGGGTATCAACCCCAAGGTCAGTACTCGAACCAAGGTTTCCAACCACCCTCCGGTCAATCATATGTTGAAGGAATGGGAAATGTACCTTTGAATTATCAACCCTACCCTCAACCTAGTTATGGTCCTCAATATTCTCAACCTGTTATGGGTCCGTACCCCGGAATGAACTTAGTGTGGGATCCATCGCAAACTCAACAAGTCTTGCAACCAAATGTACAGTTGTCATCTCAAATTGGACAACCCTTAGTTTCTGGTTCACCCCAGCAACCTGTCTAGTCTACTATTCAAACTTCTGTACCTTCGGTAGTTTCTCAGCCTGGGCCTAGTATGCCTCGTACTCCGCCTCAAACAGCTGCTGCAACTGCCGCAACATCTATTCAATCAACCCCACCTACTTCTGGAGTATCGACAACTCTGGTTTCTATTGTTCCTGTATCAACTCCTCATACATCTTTACCTCAGTCTGGATCCACAATTCAAACTTCGGTTCAGATGCTTGTAGGACAACCTGGTTCAAGTACGGTTGTCACATGTCAACCACAATTTACTTATCAACCGTACCAAGGACACTACCATTTCGGTCCTGTTGTTCAGCAGCCAGTCTATCAGTATCAACCGTACCCTGGGTATACATATCAACAACCTCAACAACCCCAGTACGGTCCGGTTAATCCGGGTTTTCCGGGAGGATACAATATCCCAAATGCGATTCTAATTGCTAATTATCCTGGATATCCTCCTCCTTGGGCTGGTCTCATGAACCAGAGTTTTAGGGACCCTAATCGTCAGTTACCGTTTATCGCAACTTTGGACTTGCCTGACTTGTCGCGCCTAACGAACGATCCCATTAACTATCTTTCATTTTGGCTGCCAATGCCGAATAAGTTTCCTAGTGATATTCCTAAGTTTGAAGGCAAATCGGGAGAGGATCCGTCGAACCATGTGATGACTTATCACCTCTGGTGTGCGTCTAATTCCATTTCAGATGATTCAATCCGTTTAAGACTTTTCCAGCGCACTCTAATTGGTCTTGCAGCAAGTACTACATTGAGTTACCGCGAGCCACTTTTTATAACTTTAGTCAGTTAGCTACTTCGTTTTTAACTCATTTTCAGTTGCCAGTCAGATATGACAATGGCACAAAATTACTAACTTCATTAAAGTAGTCGACGTCCACTTACATTTCAGATCACATTCATGAATGGAGACGTCAACGGCATTTAGTGAAGGTTTTTATTCCAGATCAGATCTTAGTTGAATGGTTTGTAAAATTTTTATTACCAAAGATCACTGAGGATGTAGCTAAGGCCGTAGTCGTTACTGAGGAGCAAGCAATTGTTCAAGCGTAGTACCTTGACTTAGTTTATACTCAGTCAGGTACGTTACACGAGAAAATCCCTGATATTCCTAAGCAAAATCAAATCATTGCATCTCCTTCAGGGTCTCATGCTGCTGACGGTATGATTGGTACAATTAATACCAAAAGTAAGAAGAAGTCTTCCAAGAATTCTTCTCCTATCATAACCTTGCCAGATTCCCCGACAGAAGATTCTTTCGTGGAAATTTCCGCCGATATTCATGTTGTAGAGTCATCTACAGCGAAATCAAAATCCGGTGGTAAGAAGAAAGGGAAGAAGAAAAATAAAACAGATAAAAATTCGAAAGAGAAACCAGAAAAAGAAGAATCAAATGATGAGAAACACAAACCTCGTTATCCTTGTCTCATTTGTGACGAAGAAAATTTTACAAGAGACTGCCCTCATCGTGCAGAGGTTGCGAAGATTGTCAAAGGTTCCCAAACGCCTGCTATTTTTAAGGATCCTTTTCCAAGTCAAGACAGTAAGATGATAGGTTCTTCCTCAAATTCCAATGAAGAACCCTTACTGATGATGTCTCATGTTAGGATTGCGACTCGATCGCATGATTATGGTAGTAAAAGTCCTATTGATGGTAAAGAAGCAGAATCTTCTCATTCTAACCCATCAACCTCAGCTCCCGATTCCGATCCGCTACAGATTGAGAAACCTAATCCAGACTTAGTAATCAAATCACCCACCAAGGGTATACTTCGAAAGTCAGCTTTCAATCCACATGCGAGAGCGGCTCAGAACTATAACATTGTTGAGGATTTAGCTATTTCACCTTCAACAATGTCGGCTTTGGAAGTGCTGCAATCATGTCCAGCACAGCGTAAATTACTTTTGTCGGCTATAGGAGCTGTTGACGTTCAGGACTCGAACCTAATAATTTTCGATCTAGAAAATAGTACACCGCACTTACCTCATCAAATTGCTTTCAAGATCCCAGTGATAGTAAAAAACAAACCTATTCATAGGACTGTGATTGATGAGGGAGCCTCAACGTGTATTATGTCGATACAGTGTTGGAGATCACTTGGTTCTCCTTCACTAAATCAATCCCCGACGATTCTAAAGGGCTTTGATGGCTGTGGGTTTCATCCTTTTGGCATTCTACATGATTTACCTATAGGGGTAGAAGGTAGAACTGTTAATCTAGATGTGGAGGTGGTTGATGCCCCTCTAGATTACAACCTTTTCTTTCGTCGTAGTTGGTCTTACGCTATGACAGCTGTCGTTTCATCGGTCTTTTGGGTTATAAAGCTCCCTCATAATGGAAAGATCGTAACAATAGACCAGCAGGCTTACTTTTCATCCGACCGAGCCTCTTTTGAAAGCATTCAACATGTCGGTAAAACGACTATCCCTTATAAGGATGTTGGAGTAGGACTAGTTAAAGATGCCGGTTTACTGGGAACTTTTCCTTTTCCTTCGACCAACGCATCATCTTCTTTTGAAACCATTCATATGGTTTCGTCAGACACCATTGTTTATAATGATCCTTGGATTGTACTTTCTGAATCTGAGATAGACTCATTTTGTGATTTTATGCCTTTGAGTCGATATGAAATTGTGTATCAGGTCATGCAATCGTTTTCCGACCCATCTTCAACCAAAATAGACTTAATAAATGTGGTCCATTAGGAATCAGTTTTCACATCAAACTCAGATTCAACAACGTTTTCCGAACTTGTTCACTCTGATGAGCAAATTCTTGAAATCCTATGTGTCGATGATTTACCATGGGAAGATCTCCATCACCGATCTTCGTTTTTACCCGAGAATGATCATTTTGAAAATTATTTCTCATCAATTTTTACGACTGAATATGTCAAGGAACCTCAAAATCCAATGAAAAATCCCGATTCCGAGTTAAATTTTGGAAACATTTCTCGAACTATTCCTATTGATATCTCGGTTAAGCCTGGAATTGTTGAAAACATTCATATAGGTGCCTCGTGTACAGAGGATGAAATTCAAATATATAAGGCCCTATTTCAGGAATTCCACGACGTGTTTTCCTGGTCTTATGAGGAAATGCCAGGAATTGACCCCGCAAGTGTTGTTCATGAAATCAAAACTTACCCGGATGCTAAACCCGTCTGGTAATGTTTGCGTCAGATTCACCCGAGAAAAGTTGCTGCTTTTAAAGCAGAAGTTGAAAAATTACTAAAATCAGGTTTCATTTATCCGATTCCGTTAACAGATTGAGTATCGAATATTGTTCCTGTTAACAAAAAGCAAGGGACAATAAGAATATGTATCGACTATAGGGACATTAATTGAGCCTATCCAAAGGACAATTACCCAACTCCCTATATCGATCAAATCATTGATGATTGTGCTGACAACGAAATATTCTCCTTCATGGATGGTTTTTCCGGATACAATCAAATCAATATTCTACCTGCCGATCAACCAAAAATGGCGTTCATTAGTCCATGGGGGACATTTTCTTATTGCAAATTACCTTTTGGGTTCAAGAATGTTGGGGCAACTTTTCAAAGGGCCATGTCTTGTGCGTTTCATGACATCAAGCACATTGTGCAACCCTATCTCGATGATTTTCCTGCTCATTCATTACATCGAGCTGATCATCTCATCCATTTACGAGCAATCTTTATGAGGTGTAGGCATTATTGGATTAGGTTGAATCCACACAAGTGTGTTTTCTGTATAGAAACGAGTCGGTTGCTGGGGTTTGTTGTTTCAAAAGCCAGCATTCGTGTCGATCCCTCGAAGGTTGAAGCTATTGTCAAATTTCCTCCTCCTTCGAGTCTTCGCCAACTCCAAAGTTTGCAAGGGAAAGCAAAATTTTTACGGCAATTCATTCCTAACTAGGATGAGGTTACAAAGGGTTTTACCCGGTTGTTGAAACAAAATACTCCATTCTATTGGGATGAGATAGCTCAGAAATATTTTTATGCACTAAAACATGCATTGACCCATGCACTGTTATTGCATCCTCCCAACTACAACTAGGACTACTTCTTGTATCTTGCCACCTCTCATTCCACCATTGGAATGGTCTTAGTTCAGGAAGATGAATTCGATACCGAACATGTGATATATTACCGTAGTTGAACTTTAAATCCAACTGAGCTAAAATACTCACATGGGGAGAAATTGGCATTGGCAGTTGTTCAAGCTGTCCAACGTTTTCATCACTACATTTTACTACGTAGAACTCCAATAATTTTTTATTGCAACCCTATGATATACATTTTGACCAAGAAATTCCTAGGGGGAAAGTAATCGAAATGGATTGTGATCCTGTAGGAGTTCAACTTGGAATTTGAAAAATCTAAGTCTAAGAAATCTTTAGTTTTTGCGGAGTTAATGTGTGACTTCCCGCGTATTGACATGGAGACTGTGGCAAAGGAGCCCATTGCGGACGAATCCTTGTTTCTAATCAGCACTTTAGATCTGTGGTATGGGGATATCATCGTTTATCTCCTGGCCCAATCCTTTCGGCCAGAAATTTCAATGTCAGAACGTCGAAAAATACTATTCCAGTCCTAACAATTCAGAGTTATTGGAGATATTCTTTATCGCCGTGGGGCGGACTCTGTTTTTCGATGTTGTTTAACTCACGAGGAAGCTGAAAGGGTTCTAAATGACTGTCACTCTGGAGCATGTGGAGGTCATATGTTTGGGTATGCCACAACCCAAAAGATATTGCATGCTGGCTACTTCTGGCCGTCTTTATTTAAATATTGTATTAATGCGGCCGGAAAATGCCACAACTGCCAAATTTTTGATCGAAAGATGCGCGCTCCGCCTGCTGCTCTCCACCCTATAATTGCCGTTGGTCCTTTTTCCAAATGGGGTATCGATTTTATTACATGTAACCCTCACTTGGCCGGGGGGCATACTATATCATCCCTGCGGTAGATTATTTTACCAAGTGGGCCAAGGCGATGCCTACATTTGAGGCAGACGGCAAAACAGCCGCAATTTTCTTGTTCAATCATATAATTGCTAGGTTTGGTGTTCCACAAGTGATTATCACTGATCATGGGCGTCATTTTCGAAACGTTATGATGACTGAACTTACAGGCCAGCTTGGCTTGCGTCACGATAGCTCAATTCCTTATTATCCACAAGCTAATGGTCTGGTTGAATCCATCAACAAAGTTTTAGTCATCATGATTCGATGAATCATTAGGATTCATCGGTCGAATTGGCATAACATGATATTTTCAGCGCTTTGGGCGTATCGAACCTTAGTAAAAACGTCAACAGGGTTCACTCCTTTCCAACTAGTTTATGGTCTGGAAGCTGTGTTACCCATTGAATGCGAAATCCTGTCATTGCAAATGGCCATCGAGTTACTTCCAACCACTTTCGAAGAGGAAAAACATTTGTTATACTTGGCTAAATTAGATGAGAATCGATGTGATGCTGCATTGGTGATCGAAATTCACGCAAAACGTATTAAAGCTCAATATGATCGAAATGTGACCCCTCGAAATTTTTCGGAAGGAGACCTAGTCTTATTGTATGATTAAGCTAATGATAAATTAGGCGTTGGAAAATTTGTTCCTATGTGGCATGGTCCCTATGTTGTTAAGCGAAAGCTAGAAAAAGAGGTCTATGAATTGGTAGACTTTGACGGGGACTCTTTCGGTAAACCCAGAAATGGTCTTTACCTGAAGAGGTATTATGCTTAAAGAATGGGTGTGGAGATTTTTAGTTAGGATAGTTTTCTTTCTAGCTCGTGTGTTTTATTTTAAAAAGTGTGCTTAGCTTAGAGATGTTTTTCGTCATTATTCCTGCTTATCTTGGTTTTACTCTTGATATTGCACATGTCGATGCCTCTCCAAATATACATTGGTTTTGCTGATGGTGCTTGTCGTAATACACGGAACATTTCTTCTGCAGCTTGGGTTATCTATTCGCCCTCTGACGAGTTGGTATCTATGCATGGGGTAAGCCTCGGTCAAACAACGAACAACATTGCAGAGTATAGTGCAGCGATTGAATTATTATCTGAATTTATTTCATTTGGGATTCGGAGTTTGATAGTAAGGTTAGATTCTGAACTCGTTGTATTACAACTTAATAGAGTGTATGCCATTTGAAATCCAGTGTTATTGAGATTATTTTTGAGAGTGTGTCTCTTGGAACGTGAATTTGATTATATTGAATATCAACATATTCCAAGATCTTTAAATACATTAGCAGATGTAATTGCTTCTCGAATGTTAAGTAGACATTTGCAATAAGCATGCATGTAAATTTAAAAGCATTCCATAATATGTTTTACAAGATAAGTTGGTAATAATGATATATATAGGAGTGTGTCAAAATATAAATCGTCCTCGATCATAGGTTGAAAAACACCTTATGATCGGCAAAAATGATAAGTACAGAAAGCAAAAATGTCATATGTGTCTACAATAGGCGATCATCCTATCACTAGTGATGATCTCAATAAGAAACCACTGTATGGGCCACCTTACAAAGGAACCTCCTAAAAGGTCCTGGGAACCCAATCACATAGTGCTGTAGTTGACGAGGAATGTCATCTATGCCGGTATCTGGAATGTCCCCTATCAAGCGCTCTAGATGACTCTCCATCTCGGCCAAAGTCTCTGCTGATTCGTCCTGTGGGGCTGGTGCCGCTGCAGCTGGTTGTTTCCTCTCATAAGGCCAGAGAGCGGCTGGTCACTGTGGACCCACATCTGCATTTGAAACTTTTACTCTCAGTTTTGGGACGGCATAAAAACAAAAAAAAATTTAAATAGGAAAATGTTGAAAATGATTTTACCTGAGTCATCCCATTGCTTTCCTGGTGGAAGAGCCATGTCTGGGTCACCGCGAAAATCTACCCCAGTGTAAGGCAAGTCCTGAATAGCAAAAACATAGTTTTCCAATCAATGGAAATACTCAGGTTTGAATCGAACGACCTTTGTCCCCTCGTCAAGATGACGGGCCATAATTGCAACCCATCGCATCAGTTTGGGCTCTCGAGGAAGCCCAACTCTAATAGTGAGGTGCTATGGGACCAACATCGGGACCCTCTCCAGACCAAAACTCACAACTAAAGCACCATAAACAAAGGTCTTCAGTTGTCCGTTCTTGGATCTGGTCAGTTGGCCTTTTACATTGGCCAACACAACATCGCACCAGTTGAAGATGGTGCCTCGAAAGCAGTCAACTGCCATCCACATCTGGGATCCGGTGGCAATATGTAGTGCGGCGCTCCCACAATGTCTGGTAACAGTAAACGTGATCACCATGAGTTCAGGATGGGATATGGTTTTAATGTCTATCCCTTTGTCTCTAGCCTGGTTGTTGCAGAACTCTAGCCGTAGGCTATCGATAGACTAGCCACCTAGCCTAGTCCTGAATAGAGTCAAGTCTTTGCCTCTCTTAGGAAAACCAGTCAAAAAGTATATGTCTTCCGGCTCAATTTCGAGCTGGTGGCCACCAATGAAGAAGCACTGGTCCTTTATGCTCCACCTGTCTACCAGCCACTGCAAGAAGTCCACCTAGGCCCTCATGCCAGGTATGGCCCAGAATTTGTACAAGCCACATGCCTTGAATGCATCGATCGAAGGTTGGTGATTCAACGCAACAAGATCTATGTCCTCATGCTCCCGTTCTCACCAATCAAGCATGATGTATACTCTACATCCAACAAAAAGGCGAATTAAAATGCAAGAAATTGATTTGTTTGGGTCAATTTCGAAATTTTAGGGTTAAAAACCCTTGCTGTGGGGACCACACCCTCTCTATTAGAGACAGTGCGTGGGTCCGCACCTTGCCTTCATGGAAGGTGCGAACCCCTGACTTTTTCCCCATTGAGAAAAAGTCGGGGTCCGCGGGCTGCCAGTGTTATGCATGTGGGTCCCTGCGCGCGGGTTTCTAGCCTAAAAACCCTCTAAAAAATGAAGTAAAACCCTAAAAAACAAATTGAAACGGTTGAAATTGAAGAGTAGGATGATGTGGATTACCTGGATGAGACGGCGTTCGATTCCGACGGATGGATTTTCCGCAATATTCACAAGAAGTTTCTGACCAAAAGCACTATTTTCTCACCCAAATCTCAAACGGTAAAAATGGATTGATGGAAGCCCTTTTTATAAGTTTTTTGAATAAATGAATTGTAAATTTGTTTATGTTTCACTTTAGAAAGGTAACTTTTGCAACATTTTTATCCATCTCAAACAGGTATGAGTAATGTTTGCAATTTTTGTTCAGGATAACGGATTTTTCAGGCAAAATCGGTCATTTTCGACGAAAAAAACATTTAGAGTCACCTTTAAGCTCTTTTCTGACTCCTAAAACATGAAAAGATCGCTGAGATTTTCTTTTTAAACTCGTTAAAATGGAACTAAAAAGACGGTCCACTTACAACTCTTTTTATGACCGTAAAAACATGAAAAGATTGCCAGATTTTTGTCATTTCAAATTCGATATTGGTTATAAAACGACGTGTTGTTGATCACCTTTTTACTTTTTCGGATCAGGGGCACTGATTACGAAAATTACTCCTTGGTCGTAAAGATCAAGCGGTTCTATCAAGTATTATTTTAAACTTTTTCGGGCTTCGGAGACACAAATTTACGAAAAAGGTCAACCCTGGAATCTTCTTAATTCTTTTCAGACTCTCTAAAATTGAAAAATGCTGAGTTTCTCCTATACTGGACTCGTTAAAATTTAACAGTAAAGGACTTGGTCAATTATAAACAAGAACGAATGACTCCTTCTTAGGGTTCGAATTTAAACTAAGTTGGACTCATCCGAAGGATGAGCTTATAATCAAGAAAATGTTATCCTCCTTAAGCTTGTCAAAAATAAAGAGGTACTTGCCAGAAATGGTGCGCGAAAAGAGAGAAAAATGAGCCTATTTGTCATACTTTGTAACCATCTTGAACACGACACTTTTATTCACCTGGGTTGGGAAATCCTTTGCCTAACAGTTGATCAAACCACATTGAAAGTCTTCAGCTGGTTTCTGGGTATTAACTTTGGGTCAATTGTCACCAAACCATCTGCTATGTCATTATGTGTTCAAGAAGTCATTGCCAATAAGCCATTCATCTACAAAATATCTGTCATCCATCTTGACCATCCCTGAGTCAGTCCTTGCAACTAAATTTCTTCAACTTGATCTATGATTTCGTGTTGTGGGCTTGCCTACGACGGATCACTTTCTATCGACTTCAGCTCACTATCTAGAAAGATAATCTAGAAATCTTCAGTACCTTGGGATCTGCATGGCTCAATGGTAGGTTTCTCGCCTTTGACGATAGGTTGCATCATTGACCTTCGACCAAAGGATTCTGTGACATGTTCGACATCAACACATTATTCACATCTCATGGATTGTACTAGGTACTTTGAGAGCCATTGACATTACTAGTGGTTTCTCTCACACTTGTTAACAATTTACATCATTGACTGGTAATCAAGTGGTTTCTACCATGTTCGACTTCAACACATTCATTTGCATGGATAGAATCATACTGTTTCTGGAAGTAGAAATGAAGACCCTGGATCTAGTTTCTGCAATCTAGGCTACGAGGAATTTTGTATTCATTATATTGTGGACTATTCATAAATAGATGGTTGCGTCCATACTGTGTCTACATATGTCTATACTTGTGATGTATTACAAGATCATTCCTATATCAGAGCAGTGGTTAGTTTTCTAGTCAGTTTTGATCTGAGTACGGGAATGCCTACCTCAGTGATGATATGATCTCATATATATATCTTGCATTGAATGTTTTTATAGGTTCCAACTAAGCTCTCTACAATATGATCCTCGAAATGATAAAGTACTTCACTCTTCCTAAACGATAAATGAAATCCTCATCTACTACAGACTTCTCACTTTAGGGGGCAATCTGTTACACAAAAATATCGTCACCATGACTATCTACAGTCAGTATGGGTCTATCATCACTTGTACTGTCCTCCTAAGCAAGTCTTAGACCTCAGCTCTTCAAGTCAAGCTTTGAAAATGAGAGAAAGACATTAAAAATCAACAAAGCTCTGGTGCTGCACTTTCTCTCACTATTGCCTGTGGTCCCGCACCTCCTATTCACAAAAACTGTGGACCTGCCCGCTCTGTCCTTAAAGGAGTGGGTGTGGACCCCTGTGAAAGTAAAAAAGGTGCAAGTTTATTCTAAAAAAACTCACTTTGGGTTAATTCTAGATGATTCTAGAAGGAATTTTGATGTGGATTGGTCACTCTTAGGTGGTTCATGCATCCCAAAAGAGAAGGAGCTAATCCCTTGATGAGAGGAGTTATCCCTTTGAAGGAGGGCATTATCCCTTTGAAGGAGGACCTAGTAACTTCCCTCCATTGCACTATAAATTAAGGCATTGGGCTGGTTGCTAGGGAGGTTAGAAGATGAACATTTTTGAGGGTAAATTATGGTGGAATTGAGACTTCCTAGTTAAGCTTGAGAGGAGAGATCACATACCTTTTTGGCTTCATTGGGAAGAGAGTGAAACTTGTCAAAGTAGAGGAGACTTCTTGTTGGACCCTGGGAGGAGCTTCTACAGCACCAAGGCACAGGTTGTAAAGTTCTTCTTTGATTTGAATTAATACAACCAGATTCATTTTTCTCAACAAATTGTCTTATGTCATTTGTTTCATGAATTCCTTGATCATCATGTTAAGTATGATTTATGATATTGGCTTTTTAGGTGCTATTTAATTTGTTTGCTTATTTGTGTTTGCAGATTCGCAACAAGGGAGCTCATTTGGATCAAAGGAGCGATGCTTCTACAAACTTGCATTGGACCCAAGGTAGGCCTAAACACTTGTTTGCCTTTGTTTATAATTGCATATTTAGAGAAAGATAGTTTTTGATTGGCTTGCTTGTCACTAGATATATTTAGATTCTAGGAAGGTCTATCTTGTCTGCAAGATCGACTCATTCCGTGTGACAGTAACCACAAAAATTTAGAGAGGATGCCAACACTGTGAATGTGTGAAACCAGGTGGAGCATGGTGAAATGAGAATAACTTGATTTGAGCGATAGGTTGTGCACTCATCATCACACATGGATATTGCTAGTGCAATGAGTGGGTAGATTTGACGTGCAAAATTTGCAAAATGACCAAGGAGCTGATTACGAGAGATAACATCTGATAATTGTGATTCTAGATAGAGATAGTCCTTGACATGATCAAATTTACTATCCCATGATTGGGTGAGGGATGGACACTCCCAACATGAGTTGTATGTAAGAGAGGTGCATGAAGATGGACATGTTGTAATGGACTCGTGGATTTGATCATTAGTGAAAATATGAAATTTTGAAATATCATATCCCGGATGGTAAATATTCTTCACAAAGATCCACATCGAGTGCAATCATGCAGATAGATGGATTGTGCATGAGAAACAAGATCTGATTTGGTTTGACGGGGTTACGAGAGTCACGAGGTCCGCACATCACCATCAACAGACATTGAAGTGCCTCGACTCCATGGCATGTCCTGGAACTTTCTAGAATTATAAAACTGCATTTGGGGATGTGAACGAGGTCATGCATGGCTTAAGGATGGTTGTTGTTACTTATTTCAAAACATCTCTTAGGCTAACAACCATCCTTCTCATAGGCTTCATCAAAATTTTCAGCAAGCTGACTTGATGAGCCATCTTCATGCAACACACAAGATGATGATGAGTGGGAAGAGTCTTGTGTGTTGAGACTATTTTCATCTTGGGCAACATCATTGACTTGTGTCGATCGAGGAGATAACTCAAAAGGTGAATAAGCAAGAGAATGTGGAGTGTCTCTGACACATTTTAATGTGCTATGAATGATAGGAAACACAAGAAAGTGAGGTGCAAAGGAAGCTTCAATATGGATTTCTGCTTTGACCAGTGCACATTCTAGATCTAAGTTAGAGTGTACATGATATGACAATAGATCATATGATGTGCTTGGGTGTTCATCACAACATATGGAAGCGTGGGAGTGATGACATCCCAAGACTGGAGGTTGATCGAAAGAATGGATTGTGCATGATGTTTCACCAAGATTTATGGATCAAGGATCAATTAGGAATGGAAGCTCAATGTTTTGAGAGGAATTTATTATGTCTTGACCGTCCTTCTACTCTGCTTGTATGACGAGACTGCCTTGAACATGACTGTAACTTGAGCCAATAGGTCAAGAATCAAGAGAGTGTTTGCAACTAGCTTGTGAAGTAGATCACTCAAGTGAGTCATGGTGCAAGGATTCATGGCTTGTAGATGATGGAGGATGGAAGATAGGAAAATTAGACTCAAGAATTGGGTTAGGAACGATGATTTCCTCTTACGAAATGGAGGGATGAGTTTTCACCATAGGCTTTGCTAACCATTTTGGAATTTCCTCCGTTGGGTTGAGAGGCGGCTGAGTATATGGATTGGGAACATGTTGCATAAATTCCTTAGCTTTGCAACCACTCTAGGTGGGACCCATTGCACAAATTTCTTGGTTTTACGGTTGCTACAAGGGGGCACACTCTTCAAGACATGAGGTGTCTCATGATCCTCAAGAGTTGAGGAAGAAGGAAAATCAGGAAGGTCACCATTTCGGGAGACATGAACCAAGCGTCTCAGCTCTTGGCTCATGAAGTCAAGGTCCACAAACTACTCAGGGATTTCATGACATAGGTGAAGGAAGTGGGTAGCAAAGTCATAAACTAATTCGCCAGGCTTCATTCTTAAACAAGAGATTATTTCATAGACATCTTGGTGGTCACAATCACCGAATTCTTGATGGAGCTCCTTAAGGAAAGTGAGAAAGGAATGGATGGTAGCAGGTGGCAAGGTATGACATCACCAATTAGCACGACCTTCAAGGGTGGGGAAGAAGAGTATTCAAACAAGTTCATCAATATCAATTTCATGACATTCACAAAAATGAAGAGAATCATAAATGTGCTCGGCTACAGACGTTCTATTCTCACTGTCAAACTTTAACAAGGACAAGTGATCAAGAGGCTCATCAAGGATTGATAACTCATTAAGTGATAAATGAGAGAAACACCCCAAAAGCACGAATTGAGTATTATTCATTGGGTAAGAGATTTAACCCAGATGTACAGGATCAACTTGTCATCTGGCTCTCCTTCTAGTGCTAAAATGTAGATGGTGTTGGGCCCACCAACATCAGTGGATCTCCTCGGTATGAAGTTCCAACTAGACCTCACACCATTCTGTGTAGGAGTCCCATCTAGTACGATGACCTAGTTGCCATTATCTTAAAGATTTTCCTCAACTCTTACTTGAAAGTAGAGGAGAGTGGTATGATTTGTCTTGCGAGAAGCGAGGTTCGCGTGCCTGGTGAGTGTAAGTGTCACTTGTGTCAATGGTTCTTTCACCATAGAGGGAGAGGGTGGGAGTGAGTCCCAAGTCGGTTGGGAGAAGTCCCAACTTTGCTAGGAACACACAACACAATAGGACATGCGTAGCTTCTAGTGGAATAATCCACATAGATGCGGCAATCACAACACACAAGGGAATATAACACATATAACACTCAACGAGCTAGTCTGTGCGAGTACAATGGTTGTTATAGAAAGTTCCATGTGAAAGGTATGTCTGATGTCTGGGAGGGTAGTCTACACGGGTGAGACAGTGTTAACAACATATACAACACATTTTCATTAACATATATGTATTACAACAAGTGAATTAGTTCAAGTGTTAAACACAGGTTCAAGCAACATGCATTACAAGTGTTAAATATTAGTCTTACAAAATATACAATACATGTGTGAAAACGTGTTGGCCTGTTATCAGGATTTTGAATTAAGCAAAAGTTCCAAGACACATCATTACGCCATACATCACTAACCCCATGTGTGGAACGTTAGAGCCAATACTTACCCCTCAAAGAAAATATTACAAACTCCCAATGCTCTATGGGAGGAGCTGAGGTGAATTTCCTTCCATGTAAAAATGAGGGGGTATTTATAGCCAAGGGTGAAACTGACCCTTGTGGCTATTCAACTACCCTCATGACTATTTGACTTCCATGACTTTTCGAGTTTACATGACTCTTTTTAAAACAAGTGGATCTCTTAGACTTCCATGTTACATTACATTGATTGACAACATAACCCATAGTAGAGATGTGGGTGACATGACTCATGACATGACTTGGCATGATAGTGCTGGTACATTCATGATGTTGCTCGAGTGTATGTCTAGTTGTAGTGCTGCTGGGTGATTGATGTTTTCGTGGTGTGTCACAACTTCACCTCCGCATGGAAAGGTGGACATATTCTTTAATGGTTGTTGGTTCTCTTGACGTTGCTTTGCACATTGCTCCTTGTTTGTATGTTGTAAGGCTTGACAGATTCATCTATTCATGAAATTTGCATCTTTATTTGTTCTTCCGTCAGTGAGCATATCATTCATTTTTTCTCGTTCATTCATCCATGAAAATATCTTTTCATGATCATCCATTCATGAGCACATCTCTTCGCATGCATCAGTCATTCATCCATTGGTGAACCTTTCTTTCTGCATGTGCTCCTTTCATTCATCCTATTTGTAATCACGCCATGTTTCTTAGTGTACCTGTGCCTAAATTCACTCATGATGAGATGACATCGAATCCAAAAGCCTCCTAGTCTACCATGACACATGATCATTTCATATGCAGGTGACCAGGAGAGGAAGCAAGGTTGTGAGGTGGGATGATGGCTCTGGGCACTATTGATGAAAACTACACACGAGTCACTCGGTGATGAAGATGGACCATCCAAGTTGACAGTGACTATTTGTGAGGTCTAGCTCAATTGGAAGGAAAAACTAGATAAGGTTTTGGAGGGACAGTCCAGGCTACAGTAATCCTGGTAGACAAAATCTGCACATTTTCTGGAATGAGCGGGCAATAGGGGCTCAAAGGCAAAATTTTTGAAATTTTCTGGGGAATAGGCCAGGTTGCATGCAGGATTAACAAGAAGAAATTGCACATTTTTTTGGATGAATTGGCTGGAAGCCTAGTAGCCAAAACTATGCAATTCCCAGGGGGAACAGGTAGTTGGCTTCTAGGTCACTGACAGTAGAAACTAAGCAATTCCCAAGGGGAACATGTAGTCAGCTACTGGGAGTTTGGCAGCAAAAACTACACAATTCCTATAGGGAATTAGCTGTCAGCTACTAGGAGCTGCTGGTGAGGGAAACTATAGTGAGGTTGTGAGGCTGGCTTGTTGATCATCTGTACACAATTTTTGAGTTTAGCGGACTACTGGACAACAACAAGCCTCCTCATGAAAACTATGAAATTTCCTAGATGAGTAGTCAATCGACTGTTGGGAAGACTGATTGGGAAAACCACGCGATTTTCTCAGGGAGATAGGGATGGGCACTTGGTATCTATCTCGTCTATATGCAAGGTTAGGGTCAATAGCCTCTATGCAATTTTTGAGGGGAGTCAGTCCTAGCATGACTATTAGGTCTGACTCTCCAGGTGGCCAGTATGAAATTTGATTGAATCGCTTGTGATTAGGACAGCCCAGAAATACTTGCTTAGTGCTTTTGTGCTATTTTGGGTGAAATTTGATTTAGTTGGTGGTAGGGTGACGATCCGGTTGTCCGAGGGGAGTCCTATCGTTAGAACCTCAGAAAAATGACTAAGTGTGTGAACGATCGAAATATGCATAGGTGATCATGTAAACACACACTCACATGACTCGACGATGAGACAAATAAAAGCATCCATACACACATGTTAAATATGACTGACTGATGGTGCAAGAGACAAGCGTAACACTCATGACTGATCGTTGATCGATCATGACGATGCTTCTGTGATAGTGAATGTGACTTCCTGTGTGAGTGCAACAGATGCTTCCATAGCAAACACAACAAGCACACATGAAGTGAAGACTTTGAGCATAACCATAGCATGGTCGCAAGCATGACTAAGACACCAACATGAAAAAGATTGAATGAAATGAGCAAGCAAGGTAGATGGAAAGATTCACATGGGTTCACAGAGTGAACTTGAGGGTGTCAAGTGAAACTCTCAAGGGAGGCTCCGAAATTGGGTGCAGGCCAAAATTTTGGAGAGTGGTTGTAGTCACTACAACATGTTCGATAAACTCAAGAAACACAGTTTCTGACTCAGTGAGATCAAATTCAATGACCTCAAGTACCAAAGTTTCTAAGACTTTTGTTTCAATTGTGTGAGTGTCACCAACAGTAATAGATGTAACCTCATGTTTGTAACACAAAGGGATAGATGATTTTTGTTGATGAATATCCCAAGGAGGGCTAGAAGTAGTTCCCGGTTCGGCTTTTTATTTTTTCCTCTATCTAGTACGAGAGTTAGGAGTAGCATCTCAAGAAAGTGGGGGCTTATTTTTCATTCTACGCAAATGACGGCGAGGGTGATTTTGTTCTTCCACGTTGGGCAATAAATTTTATTAACAAAAAAATAAATAAATCAAACAAAGGGTAATCGAGGCATAAAGGATTACTAAGAAACAATGAACTACAATATACACCTTGGAGAACCAAGGACTTAACGTACAACATCCAATCTACTCGAATGTTGTGTCTGATGTATCACAGTATATAAGGCGACATAATCAGCTACCTATGGATGGATAAAAACCTATTGAGGACTCCCAAAATATACTCTATGGTATGTGTGGGTGTAGTCTGTAGTAGTGTTTTCTAATGCATAACTATTTTTTGAGATATTTCCCATATAATTTACATGCATGGAGCACCACCAATATTCTTGAAGGTACATGGAGTATGGTCCTATACACTCACATACCTGGAACATGGTTTCACCCATAGGATGCAATGCTGGAAACTAGTGACATCTCCTATGTTTAATGATACTAAAACACAACTCAAGCCTAGACCTCTAAATGTTTGAGTTAATTTTACAAATTCTCCTTAAGTTGCTTCAATAAGTTTTGTTGTTTATCTTTGATTATGTTTCAGTGTTAGGGCTTGCCACGAATGTCACCTGAATATCCTAAAATGAAAATATGGCATGAGAAAATAGAAATCATTTCTCTTCCAATGAAAATCTAATTAAGAAAGAGAAGAAAAAATCAATATGCAACACACAATATGCAGTAAACAGTATGTAAGATGCAATTTCCATTTCGATGCAACTGTTAATATTCTAATTCACATGAAAAACCCTAAATTTTGATGATTTTTTTTCTTTCCACCGCACTTAATTTTTGAAATGAAGAAAACTAAGATGGAACTGTTCAATTACTCATTTAGTTACACTTCTCAGAATGAGGACTAGAAAAACAATTCATCCATGCGAAAAACAACCAAACGAAAATAGTTTGCAAGCAACTAAGTGATAAGAGAAAAGAAAAATCAAAACCAATTATTACCAAAGGAAAACAACACATATCCAAACCAAACAGAGGATTTAAGGAGACCAAAGGACAATGAAGAGTCATGGATGTTCAATGGGAAGTAGGATGACCAAAGATAGGCTCAAGAAGAAAGGAAAAATTCATGCAAAAATAGGGGACAATGCTAGTGCAGAGTAGGCACTAGTGCATTGTACCATTGGTGTAGAGTGGGCCAAGGTGAGGTGCAATGCTCTGTCAAAGGCATAATGGTTGTGTTGGGCCTAGGAAAGAGGATTCTGGTAGAAAAATGGAAAAAAAGGTTCTATGAAGTCACTTCTTATGTCTATTCTTGGTTGGATGATGCAACAAAGTTCTGTCAAGGAGGTATTAAAATACAATGGATAAGGAAACCACCAAGGGAATACTTTGTTCCCCAATGGAGTCGCTATTTTGTTATATGGGATTTCTGATTGTGGACAAAATTATCTTCCCTAGGTTACTGGATAACCTAGAAAAACATAGATATAAGGAACATAATGATTTTCCTTAAATTAAATATATGATAGAATGAGACCTACCTAGAATCCTTCACACACTTCTCTCCTTCTTTAGCTTGGAAGCCCCAACTCTAGCTCCGATTGCCAAAATTAGAACATGTACAGTCAAATAAGACAACCCAAGAAACTACATGATCTATGCAGTATTATCTAAGTGCTTCATTCAATAGATCAAAATCATGTTGAAATAAGTGAAATAACATCACATATAGGAAAAAATGAATTCTTTGCATTAATATAAATCAAAGGAGATTACAACCATAAGTAGTAGTTGATGTTATAAAAGAGCTCCTCCATGTTTTTGAATTGTCCTTTTCTTGTCACAATATTCACCTCCAATCACCCTGAATGCATGAGATGATGACCACACACTACAACAACATAAGGGTAGAATCACTCTCCAAAGCCAACCCCCAACCACATAGAAGGTTGGGAATATATAGAGAAGTAGGGTAAGTTGGGAGTTCTTATCCCATTACCAATCTAAGGTAAGAGATACACCTTTGATAGAGCGATATGACCAAACGATAAATGGTGAGAAATCTAATGTAGTGAAGGATAGGATATGAATATTTTATCCAAGGTAAGTCGTTCTAACAACTTCTCAAAACTCCTAGAAGCGGCAGCTTCTAGAATCTCGATCAGTATACTAGATTGCTAGAACCAACACAGGTGGAAAGGGGACCAATATGTCCATGAGCAATGCAGGCTATAGTGGAGAAACCTACTTGTGAATGCACCTGAGTAGGCTTACAAGGAGCATTGGTCCCTAAACTGGCTCAGATGAAGAAGCTCAGGGTTGAAACTGTAGGAAATGAAAGGTACATGCATAGCTCTTTGTGCAAGATGGTGACAAGGGGGAATAGGATGTTGGCTGATCCCATTAGGAGGCTCACTAATTGGATGTGAAAAAATTATCTATAACACAATGGCCTTGCCATAACAATCCATTTTTGTCCTGTGAAGATACAACTAGTCCATACCAAAAGAATACTATATGCTCCCAATGAAAATAAATTCAGATGTGCCAAGGTAGGCATAACATTCAAATCAAATGCAAAAGCTCTTACCTAATGATGAATTATTTTCTTTATACCTATGGCCAACTTCATTGACCAAGATTTTGCATGCACTCTTTTATTCAAACCATAATTATCCACTAGGTTAGGAATACCATAAGTATAATTAGATCTAGGGTCTATCAAAATATAAACAACTCAAACAAAGATCTTACCTTCCATCTCAATAATGGATGATTCATGATCTACCTAATTTTATCCAATGTTTCATAGGTACGAGGAATACTCTACCCAACATCCCTAAGAGTATGTGCCTCCTGCAGTGTGTATATCAAAGGCCTGCCACCTTGATACCGTGAAAAATCTCTCTTTTGATGCTCCTTGCCACATATCCTCTAGGTTGTGGCTATTGTCCCTATCTAACTATATTGAAGCTCTTATTATGTGAAACATTTTCTTTCTCACCTCCATCTTGAGGCTTTTTCCATTTCGGATTCCATTTACCTTTAGCTTTGTCTTTCCCTTTCCAACCTTGCTATGATTATGTCTTACTCTTTGATTACTCCTAACAATTCTTAAATTTCGCAATACCTTCCTCAAGTGACTAGTGCTCAGCATAATCAATCCAATCTCTAAATGATAATGGTAATCCATTGACAAATATTTGAACTTTCGCCTTCTCATATTTAAGATACGATACATACCTCAATAAATCTAGGAACTTAGTCATGTACTCCTCATATGTTATCAATCCCATCTTTAACTCATAGAATTCCTTGGATTTGTTCTCGTAGTACCTCTCTAACAAGTACCTCTTCCTTAAAAGTCTCTTGAATTCATGACAACTCAAGTCTTATGTCTTGATGTTTCTAACCCATTTCATATCTTCCGATGAGATGTCTGCTTCTCCTTTAAGGCTAGAGATAGTTATTATGGCCTTCATATTCTTTGTGTATTCATGCTACTTAAATAATTTCTTCATCCCAGGTAGCCATGCCTCTGCATCCTTCAGCTTCTTCAAATCTCCATCAAAGGTAGGTGGCCTCGGTTTCTTGAACTCAACTAGAAAATATCCCCTATCACTCCTCCTGTAATGATGATAACAATGATGATAATAGTGCTTAATAGAACCATAACAAGAATAGAATCTGTGTCCATCACCTCTCCTATCGAAAGTATCCAAGAGCCTACCATCTCTCATCATCTCATCTCTATCTGATCTATACCCACCATGAGATCTACTACGATATTCCCCATTTGTCATGTCCTCCTTCCCATGGCTAAATTGAATTGGTCCATCTTTGCAATTCTTACACACTCTGAAGGATTACTAACTTTTGCTTGTTTCTCTTGTGTCTGAATGATTTTGTCATTATCGGCTTTGCAGCTTCTTATTTTTTCCTTCAAACTTATCAATGTCTCTGCTAAGTTAGAAGAATTCCCAACACCATGTTTCTCATCTGATCCATAAGGAGAGACTCGTGAATTGTAGTATACCATCTTTCTAGTCATCTTTGATCTCTTTCCTACAAGTATGCAAGGTTAGCTAAAACCTAAACATAACATAATCAACATACCCTAATATAGCTTACGGTGAGATATATCATCTGAGGATAATCAATTTGATCTCTAAATACTAATGGTAATACATAGACAAATCTCTGAACTTTGGCCTTCTCATCTTTAGGATATGATACATACCAGAATAACTTTAGGAAATTAGTTGTGTAGTCCTCATATGTCATCAATCCCATATTTAACTCATATAATTCCTTGGATTGTTTCTCATAGTAACTCTCAGACAAGTACTTCTTCTTGGAATGTCTCTTGAATTCATGCCAACTCAAGTCTTTTATCTTGATGTTTCTAACTTGCTTCACATCTTCCCACTAGATGTTTTCTTTCCCTTTGAGGTTGGAGATAGCTATTCTAGCCTTCATATTCTATGTGTATTCATGCAACTCAAAGAATTTCTTCATCCCAAGTAGTCATGCCTATGCATCCTCTAGATTCTTAAAATGTCCATCAACGGTAGGTGGCTTCACTTTCTTGAACTCATCTGGAAAATATCCCTTGACATAGTGCCTATCCAAATCATAACTAGAATAGAACATGTGTCCATCACCTCTCCTAGCGAGAGTATCCAAGAGTCTGCCATCTTTGATCGTTTCATCTCTATCTTACCTATACCCACCATGATATCTGCTGCCATGTGTCCCATTTTTCATGTCCTCCTACCCATGGATGATCTAAATTGGTCTCTATCTCTACAATAATTACACACTCTAAAGGATTATTGCATTAAATTATGCTTGTTTCACTTGTGTCTAGATGATTTTATCATTATCTTCTTTTCAACTTCTTATTTTTTTCTTCAAACTTCTCAATGTGTCCGCTAAGTCAGAACAATTCACAGCACAATGTTGCTCATCTTATCCATAGGGAGAGTGTCATGAACTGTAGTCTACCATCTTGCTAGTCATCCTTGATATCATTCCTGCAAGTATACAATGTTAGCTAAAACCTAAACATAACATAATAAACATACCTCAATATAGTTTAGGGGAGTAATCTCATATGCAAGATCAACCAAATTAGCATGATACATGTATAATCATAATTACGTCAGCATATAACATAAGTTTAACCACTATCGAGTTATCAATGCCTAATCATACCAACCACATACAATGACCTCATACATGATATCTACAATGGTATCACTATATGCGTAACAATATATAAGCCCTAGCATGCATAACCAATGCATAACTGACATACACTCATGACGACCAAATTCAACAACACACCATCCACATTCATGTGGTGACATCACTACAACCATAACAACCAACATGCATACAAAAAACATGCATAGACCACAATAATAAATAATATATATATGCAACACACATGAATACAACTAACATGAATGCATGACCTACATGCCGCCCATCCAATCCAACAGGTGAATCATGCTCTGATACCACTTTGTAACTCCCTCCTCCCACATTTACCCATGTTAACCGGTCTGTTGGGATAAACATCTAATGAGAGGCTACTACGATGTGATTTAACTCCCCATGTATAGTTAAGGAAGTGGAGCTCACAAAAAAAACCATTATGACCTTCCACACATGATACAAAACCTTTAAGAGCCAACCAACCCTCCTAGGTGACCAACCCCTCAAGAAACTTGACATTCCACTCATCTAGACCCACAGCTGCTCCCATGACAATCTGTGCATGTGAATGAGGCCTTCTAGTCACTACCACAACAAGGCATGCCAGTGACTGTGGAATTTTTCAGAGAGTTTCGAGCCTGAGAGTTAAAAAATAGTTTCAGATAGTCGTAGATAGTGGGTGTTTATTTAAGTGGGTGAGTTCAAAAAGTAGAAAGTGAGAATTAAATGCACATCTATTCTCATCCCCAGATCTAAATGAATCTCAGCCATTAGATCTTAGGGTAACCGAAAAGGTCATTTAGAGAGTAGAGAAGAGGCAAAGATCATTCATTCTTTCATGAGCATTTGAGAGAAAGAGAAGAGAGAGCAAGGAGAAAATTTCTGAGCAGTGAGGAAGTGAAGGAAAGAAGCAAGAAGACATTTCAATAAATTGAGGTAGCAACATTTATTGGCATGCATCCCAAGGAAAAATCATACAGCTGGAGAAAGGCATAGAAATCAAGGAAGAGGTACAACAACTAGGGAACGAATTTCAAGCAATATTTGGGCATGAATTTCGAGGTAGCCATACTACTGAAATCTGTATGGTCTATACAACAAGTTTTGGGTACATTTTTTGAGCCTAGCCATACAACATTTAATGTTGTTTTATTGCTACAAAATTCTGTTTTGGATGTTTGTTGGTTGGCATGATTTTTGAGGTGGAGTTCAAGCACAGAAATCAAGATAAGTTATAATTTGTGGTTGCTGGAATTTTTATTGTGTATTTTAGTTTCTCTGTAAAAGCATTTTTAGAAATAAAGAAGAACTCTCAAACTAGTTTTCCCCAAGATTTGTAGGGGGTTTTGCCAGGGTCACATTGACCAAAAATCACTGTGTTATTTTCTGTATGTGGGTGTCATAAGTTTGTTGTATTTTATTTCTGCAATTTCAGCAGTTGTGAAATATTTAAATTTGTGTTTTTAGAAAAATATTGGCATTTCTAGATTTTAGAAGTTTTATCATTCTTGGATTTAAAACTAAATGCATGGGGTGATAAGGAAAACTGATAGCTAGAGTAGGTGTTGAAATTTCTTCATGGTATCAGAGCTTGGTTGGTTGAAAAGTGTAGTTTGGGACAACAAAGTGAAGATTACAACAAGCTGATTTTTACAGAAAATGGAAATCTTTACCACATATTTGGAAATTTTAGTTTGGTAGGATAGTGAAACATGTCTTTAGGTTTGAGAGTTGAAGACAGGTTGGATGGGCTCAACGACTACAGTGCATGGAAAAAAAGAATCCAGAGCATCTTTGAGGAAGCATAAGTCTGAGGCATTATGGTAAATACCACATAGAACCTAGTAGTAGTACCTGCTAACCCTGCACAATTAGAAAAGTTTAACAAAAGGAATGCTAAGGCAAAAATATTGATTCTGGAAGGAATCAAAGACCATGCAATCCCTCATGTGAGAGGAAAGACTTATCCACATGAGATGTGGACAACCTTGACCAGTCTTTAACAGAGCTCAAATGAAAAGAAAAAAAGGGTCCTAAGGGAGAAACTGAAGGCCATTAAGATGACTAAGACTAACAGTTCTTTAACATACCTCACAAAGCTCACTTTAGTGAGAGATGAGTTGGAAGCTATAGGTGAGATCATTGCACCCCCTGAGTCGGTGAGGATTTCTTTGAATGGTCTTCTCAAGACTTGGGAGAATTTTATGGATGGCATTGTTGCATAGGAAAACCTTCGATGATTGCATTCAGAATGAGATCAGAAAGAACCATCTTGGGGCAGCCAAATAGGTGGAGGAGAATGACATTGTGGCATTGTTAGCAAGAAGCAAGAATGATAGAGCAAGGAAGAAAGCTTCCAAAAGTTGAGGCAAAGGTAAAGGTAAAGGAAACTAGTAGAACAAGGAGGACTATTCCAAAGTCAAATGTTGGAATTGTCAAAAGTTGGGATACTATGATGTTGTGTGTTCGAAGAAGAAGAAAAAGAAAGGGAGAGACAAACCCATGGTGGCTTCTGTAGTGATAGAGAGCTTCTGAGAGAGCTTTTATTAGGAGTTGGGTTCATAGCTTGTGAGGCAACTAGTGTAGGATCACCTGCCATATAAGTTCAGAGGGAGTGTGCATTCCTCACTACTATTAGAGAATATTCTAGCATTTAGTATGTTGAAAGTTGCGTTTCTCGCCAAATGATAGGGGTCAGAGAGTACTTATTAGATATTTCAGAGGGTGATACTAATATGGAGGTAGTACTTAGTGATGACAACATTGTTAGAGAATTCGATGTGGGGACATTGACATTTGATAGGGGACCCAAACGTCCCTTGAAAGTGTTAGATGTTCTATATGTGCCTGTAATGAAGAAGAAACTGATAACATCTCAGCACTTGAGGATAGAGGCTATGATGTGTTGTTCAGGACAGGTAAAGTGCTTATATATCCTAGGGGAACTCTAGCTTATTTAGCTAGAGAGACAGGTGTGTGCCATGCCAAGGTGTACAAGTTCTTATTCCAACCCCTGATGGCATTGAGAAGCAGCACCCGAGATACGACCGACAATAGATCTAGTAGTTCAGAGTCATGTGAGACTTGGCACCACAAGATGGGGCACATGTATCATGGGGCCTTGAGTACATTACAGGAGATCACCACTCGTGTGCCAGATTTTAGTTCTAATCACCTTGATTTATACAGAAGATGTGTTATGGGGAAGTTTGCCATATCCTCTTTTCCCAGCACTGATAGCAGAGCAACCGGGATCGCTAACATGATTCATACAGATGTGAGTCGTTGAATGTCTCATGTATCCTTGAGTTGCTATGAGTACTATGTTTTATTCATTGATGACCATTATAGGAAGACCTAGATTTATTTCTTGAAGACTAAGAGTGAGTTCTTCAAGAGGTTTCAAGAGTTCAAAGCTCTTGTGGAGACCCAGACAGGTAGGAAGATCAAGGTCCTTAAGTTGGACAATGGAGGGGAGTATACCCTTAGTGAGTTCGTTAATTTTTGTGCCGAGGAAAGCATTAGAAGGTAGTTCAAAATTCCTTCCAAACCCCAGTAGAATTGAGTTGCAGAGAGGAAGAAAAGATCCATTGTAGGGGCTACCAAAGCCATGCTTCATGATAAGAGGTTATCTTTATTTTTGTGGGAAGAGGTCTACAACATTGTTGTGTATTTTCAGAATAGGAGTGCACATCGTGCCTTGGGGAATGTGACTATAGAGGAGGATTTTTCTAAGAAAAATCCTATTGTTGGGTACTTTTGTACATTTGGGTGCCTTACATACTCCTACATCCCTAAGGAGAACAAGGCCAAGCTACAACCCACACTATCATATTTATATTCCTACGTAGAGGAAAGTGGTTTTCAGGTGGGATGTGAAGTTCGAGGAGGAGAGAGCTTTTAGGAGGTCAGGGGAGTTAGAGTATCTAGATTCAACAGACCCTCAGGAGTAGCTGAGTCAGTCATAGGGATCTAATGGTCAGGTATTAGGAGGTACATTGATTATAGTGTTGGGTCCATCATTGAGCAGTGGCTCTCAAAATAAGGTCAGTGGTTCTTCAAGCATCATGCAGGGCAGTCCACAAAGCAGTTCACAAGGTAGCCCACTAATGGACAATTCACACTGTACTTCAACATCTATAGGCACAGATTTAGGCATGAGGTCAGTTGGCAGGTCTTCAGGAGTTCAAGCTTCTGATGATGATGAGGATTCTTTCACTTCGATGGGAGAAGTATGCTTAGGGAAGAGGAAGACCATGTGGCTTCAAGATACCTTGTGCGAGGCCACATCAGTTGCTAGGCCAAAGAGATAGGTTAGAGAAAGTAAAAAACCTGAGAGGTTCTATAGTTACATGGAATTGGTAACAAGAATTGTTCAATCTAAGCCTTCTAGTTATGAGGAGGCAACCAGTGAGCAAGTTTGGAGAGAGTCCATGATGGAGGATTATTCTTCTATTATGAAGAACAATGTTTAGGGGGTAATTTTGAGTCCTGAAGGTAAATCAATTGTTACTTCCATATGGCTCTACAGGATAAAGCATGCTACAAATGGTAGCATCGAGAAGTTCAAGATTCGATTTGTGGCGAGAGGGTTCTCATACGTAAAGGGAGTTGACTATGAGGAGACCTTCGCTCCCATAGCTCTTAGTACATCTATTTGCTCCATTATATCGATTGGAGTAGAGATGGGTTGGAAGATCCATTAGATGGATGTGAAGACCAAATTTATCAATGCCTTCATTCAAGAGGAGGTTTATATTGAGTAGTCGCAGGGCTTTCAAGTGCTTGGGAAGGTGTCCCATGTATGCAAATTGAAAAGGGCACTCTATGGCCTGAAGCAAGATCCTAGAGCTTGATACTCTAGGATTCATACATACTTGCAATAGTTGGGTTTCATAAAGGGTGAGACTGATCCGAACCTATACTTCATTGTAGTGGGTGAGATGCCTCTCGTTCTGTTGTTATATGTTGATGATTTGATCATCACTGGTGAAGAGAGACTCATTGAGGGATGCAAGAGAGATCTTTCTTCAAAGTTTGAGATGAAGGATATTAGCTTAATACATTATTTTATGGGATTAGAGGTGTGGCAAGAGGAGGGGCATTTCCTCTTGAGACAAGGGAAGTACATTGTGGATATTCTTAGCTGATTTCATAAGGAGGACTGCAAACCCATGTATACACCTATGATCACTAATTAGAAGAAGCTTTATGCTTCTAATTCTCAGTTGGTGAATCCTACTCTATACAGATAGTTGATTGGTTGTTTTATGTATTTGGTTAACACTAGACCAGAGATATGTTTTCTAGTTAACACTCTGAGTGAGTTCATGTGTGCTCCTAGGAGAGTGCAATGGGTGGCTACAAAACACATTCTTTGTTACTTGTAGGGGACTATGGTTTTTGGTTTGGATTATAGACTAGGTGATGGAGTGATGCTGGAAGGGTACAAAGATTCAGATTGGGTAGGTTGTGCTTCAGATAGGACGAGTACTTGCGGGTACTATTTTGGGTTGGGTTCGACAGTTGTGTAGTGGATGAGCTGGAAACAATAGTCAGTTGCATTTAGATCACTTGAGGTAGAGTATATGGCTACTAGTTTGGATAGTTGTGAGGCCATATGGCTTCCCAAGATATTGTTTGGTCTATTTGGTCACGCATTGAGACCTTCAGTAATTTACTGTGATAATCAGAGTTGTATAAAACTCACAGAAAATCCAGTTTTTCATGACAGGTGAAAGCATATTGAGATCAAGTATCACTTCATTAGACACTATGTCCAAAGGGAGCTACCAAGCTTGAGTACATTTTCACAAATGATTGGGTAGCAGACATTTTCACCAAAGCCTTACCACAGGGCAAGTATGTCTGCTTCAGAGACAAGATGGGAGTGGTGTGGAACACTTTCCTCGGTAAGAGGGAGTGTTAAAATTTGGGTACCAGAGGACAAGAGGTTCCATAAGGCTTTGATCTTTGGCCTAGGGAAAAGTGTCCAAATTTATTTACACTTTTCTCCTAAAGTGACTTTATAAGTGGTAAAGTCAATTTAATTTAAAAGTGACTCTATAAGTGGTAAAATTATATTCTAATTTAAAAGTGACTTTATAAGTGGTAAAGTTACATTCAAATTTAAATGCAGCTTTATTCAAGTCAATGAAGAATTAGAAAGTGAAAAAGTGACTATGGAAATAAAAGGCTAAGTGGGTCTTTATTTAAGTGGGTGAGTTAAAAAATAAAAAAGTGAGAATTAAATGCATATTTATTCTCATCCCTAGATCTAAATGAATCTGAGCCATGAGATATTAGGGTTACCCAAAAGGTCATTTAGAGAGTAAAAGGAGAAGATAAGAGCAAAAGATCATTCACTCTTTCATGAGGATTTGAGAGAAAGAGAAGAGAGAGCAGGGAGAAAATTCTGGAGCAGTGAGGAAGTAAAGGAGAGCAGCAAGAAGACATTTCAGCAAATCTTGGCAGCAACATTTATTGTTATGCATCCCACGGAAAAACTGTACAACTAGAGAAAGGCACAGAGATCGAGGATGTGGGAGAGCACAAAAATCGAGGAAGAGGGGCAGGAACAAGGGCATGGATTTCGAGGTCGATTTGGGCATGAATTTTGAGGTAGTTGTATTGCTGAAATCCATATGCTCCATATAGTCCATACAAAATGTTTGGGAAAAGTTTTCGAGGCTATCGATACAACATTTACTGATGTTTTATTTCTAGAAAACTTTGTTTTCATTGTTTGCTGATTTTGTGGCTGCTGGAATTTTTACTATGTATTTCAGTTTCTCTGTAAAATCATTTTCAGAAATAAAGAAGAACTCTCAAACTAGTTTTCCTGAAGAGTTGTAGGGGTTTTTTCCAGGGTCACGTTGACCGAAAATCCTTGTGTTATTTTCTGTGCGTGGCTGTCATAATTTTGTTTTGTTTTATTTCTGCAATTTCAACAGTTGTGAAATATCTAAATTTGTGTTTCAGAAAAATATTGTCATTTTGAGCTTTTAGAATTTTTATCATGCTTGGATTTAAAATTAAATGCATGAAGTGATAAGGAAAACTAATAACCAGAGTGGGGTTTGAAATTTCTTCATTGTATCAGAGCTTGGTTGGCTGAAAAGTGTAGCTTGGGACAACAAAGTGAAAATTATAGCAAGTTGATTTTTACACAGAAAACATAAACCTTTACCACATATTTGAAAATCTCAGTTTAGTAGGACAGTGAAACATGTCTTTGGGTTTGAGAGTTGAAGACAATTTGGATGGGCTGAACAACTATAGTGCATGGAAGGAGAGAATCCAGAGCATCTTTGAGGAAGCATAAGTCTGGGGCATTATGGTAAATACCACACAAAACCCAGTGTAGTACTTGGTGACCCTCTACAGTTGGCAGAGTTTAATAAAAAGAATGCTAAGGCAAAAAGATTGATTTTGGAAGGAATCAAATACCATGTCATTCCTCATGTGAGAGGAAAGACTTATGCACATGAGATGTGGACAACCTTGACCAGTCTTTACCAGAGCTCAAACGAAAATAGAAAAATGGTCTTGAAGGAGAAATTGAAGGCCATTAAATGGCTAAGACTGACAGTGCTACATAATACCTCACAAAGATCACTTCAATGAGATATGATTTGGAAACATTAGGTGAGATCATTTCAGCCACTGAGTTGGTGATGATTGCTTTGAATGGTCTTCCCGAAACTTGGGAGAATTTTGTGGAGAGAATTGTTGCATGGGAAAACCTTCTCGATTGGGAGAGGTTGTGGGTTGATTTCATTCAGAATGATATCAGAAAGAACCATCTTAGGGAAGCCAAATAGGTGGAGGAGGATGACAATATGACATTGTTAGCAAGAGGCAAGGAGGGTAGAGCAAAGAAGAAAGATTCCAATAGTGGAGCCAAAGGAAAAGGTAAAGGCAAGCAACAAAACAAGGAGAAGGACTATTCCAAAGTCAAATTTTGGAATTATCAAAAGTTGGGACACCATGTTGTTGTATGTCTGGAGAAGAAGACCAAGAAAGGGAGAGACAAACC
The DNA here is from genome assembly GCA_031772625.1 of Pinus tabuliformis. Taxonomy (NCBI): domain Eukaryota; kingdom Viridiplantae; phylum Streptophyta; class Pinopsida; order Pinales; family Pinaceae; genus Pinus; species Pinus tabuliformis. Next base: position 1,185,783,784 of record CM062816.1, on the reverse strand, counting down.
CATGGAAACTTTTGCGGAGATATAAAGCTTCTCAAAGATCTTTGATCAGGAGATTGGGCTCATAACTTGTGAGGCTGCTAGTATAGGATCACCTACCATAAAGGTTCAGAGGGAGTGTGCATTCTCCACTACTAGCAGAGCATCTTCTAGCATTTGGTATGTTGACAGTGGCACTTCTCGCCACATGACATGATTCAGAGAGTACTTCTCAGAGCTTTCAGAGGGTGATGCCAATATGGAGGTAGTACTTGGTGATGACAACATTGTTAGAGAAATCGGTGTGGGGACATTGACATTTGATAGGGGTACCAAACCTTCTTTGAAATTGTTAGATGTTCTATATGTGCCTTGAATGAAGAAGGCCCTGATATCTATCTCAACACTTGAGGATAGAGGGTATGATGTGTTGTTCAGGAGAGGGGAGGTTCTTATATATCCTAGGGGAACTCCAACTTCTTCAACTAGAGATATTGGTGTGTACCATGCTAAGGTGTACAAGTTCTCATTCCAACCTCTAATGGCATTGAGTAGCATCACCCAAGATAGGATCAACAACAAATCTAGCAGTTCAGAGTTGTGTGAGATTTGGCAGCGCATGATGGGGCACATGTATCATGGGGCCTTTAGTACATTGCAGGAGATCACCACTAGTGTGCTAGATTTTAGTTCTAATCACCTTGATGTATGAAGAGGATGTGTTATGGGGAAGTTTTCCAGATCCCTTTTCCCAGCAGTGACAACAGAGGGACTAGGATCCTTGACTTGATTCATACCGATGTGAGTGGTTGGATGTCTCATGTACCCTTGAGTGGCTATGAGTACTATCTTTTTTTCATTGATGACCACTCCAAGAAGACCTACATTTATTTCTTGAAGACCGAGAGTGAGGTCTTCAAGTGGTTTCAAGAGTTAATATCTCTTGTGGAGACCCAGACAGGTAGGAAGATTAAGATACTTAGGTCGAACAATGGAGGGGAGTATACCCTTGGTGAGTTTGCTGATTTTTCTACTAAGGTAGGCATTAGAAGGGAGTTCACAGTTCCTTACAACCCGCAACAAAATGGGGTTGTAGAGAGGAAGAACATATCCATTACAGGGGCTGCCAAAGCCTTGCTTCATGATGAGGGGTTACCTTGATTTTTGTGGGAAGTGGCATACAACACTACTATGTACTTGCAGAACAAGATTTGACATCATGCCTTGGGGAATGTGACTTTGGAGGAGGATTTTTCTAGGAAGAAGACTGATGTTGGGAACTTTCGTATCTTTGGGTGCCTTACATATCCCTATGTCCCCAAGGAGAACATGAACAATCTAGAGACCACTATAGACAAGGGAAAATTTGTGGGTTATAGCGAGACCTCAAGATCTTAACGAATTTATATTCCTATGCAGAGGAATGTGGATGTTAGGCAGGATGTGAAGTTTGAGGAGGAGAGAGCTTACAGGAGGTCATGGGAGCTAGAGTATCCAGAGTCACCAGACCCTCAAGAGCATTTGAGTCAGTCACAAGGATGCAGTGGTTAGGGATCAGGAGGTACATCGATTACAATTTTAGGTCCATTATATTTTTGATTACAGTGTCGATTACATCGATTATAGTTTCAGGTCCGTAAGTGAGCAGTGACTCTCAAAGTTAGGTGGGTGTTTCTTCGGGCAGCATACAGGGTAGTTCGTAGAGTAGTTCAGAGGGTAGTCCACTAATGGGCAGTTCACATGGTAGTTCAACATCTACAGGCATAGATTCAGGCATGAGGTCTATTGGCAGGCCTTTAGGAGTTCAGGCTTCTAATGATGATGAGGATTCTTTCACTCTGGTGGGAGAAGTATGCTCAGGGAAGAGGAAGCCCAATTGGCTTCAATATACCTTGCACAAGGTCACATCAATTTTTGGGCCAAAGAGACAGGTTAGAGAAAGTAAACCACCTGAGTGGTTTTGTAGTTACATGGCATTGGTAACAAGCATTGTTGACGTCGAGTCTTCTAGTTATGAGGAGGTAGCTAGCCAACAGATATGGAGAGGCACCATGATGGAGGAGTATTATTCTATTATAAAGAATGATGTTTGGGAGGCACTGCCAAGCCCTGAAGGTAAATTAGTTGTTACTTCTAAATGGCTCTATAAGATAAAGCATGCCGTAGATGGTAGCATCAAGAAGCTCAACGCTCGATTTGTGGTGATAGGGTTCTCACAGGTAGAGGGAGTTGACTATGAGGAGACCTTCACTCCCATAGATCGGTATACATCTATTCACTCCATTATATCGATTGCAGTAGAGATGGGTTGGAAAATGCACCAGATGGATGTGAAGAGCACATTTCTCAATGGCTTCATTCAGGAGGAGGTTTATATTAAGCATCCACAGGGCTTTGAGGTGCATGAGAAGGAGTCCCATGTATGCAAATTGAAAAAGGCATTCTATGGCCTGAGGAAAGCTCCTAGAGCTTGGTACTCTAATATTGATACATACTTGGAGCAGTTGGGTTCTACAAAGAGTGAGGTTGATCAAAACCTATAATTCATTGTGGTGGGTGAGAAGCTGTTAGAAAATTATATATCATGGAGCAATGGAGCACATAAAATATTGCAGAAATATAAACAAAAAAAATGCACAAAACAAGAGAGACACAAATATACGTGGTTCACCCGGTTTGGGCTACGTCCACCCCGAACAACCAGTCCTTCCTTTCTATTATCTAGCAAAATGAAGAGACACAACCTAGAGCAAATCCGCTGTAATGTCCTTTGTTTTCTCTCACAGTCTCACCTCTCTGTTTCTCGCTCACAGAATACACATCTATATCTCAGACTCCAATACAATACCCTCATACAAAGAGAAGGGTTTCCTTCTAGGGCAAAAAACACTAAACTAAACATAAGTTCTACCGTCAGATCATCTGCCTAATCAACGGCCCAGATTGACTAGAAATTACTATAATTTTACAAGGCAATTTTACATTTGTTTTTAGCTTCGGGGGCACTGGCCCCTGGACCCCCCAGCCGTGGGGGGATTGGCCCCCCCGGACCCCCGCGAGGGGGACAAGTCCCCCATGCACCCCCCCGCATGGAGGGGTGTACAAACTTCCTACGGTATACATCCGGCTGAAACAAAGACCTTTGAACAATCATGCTCCACACACAACAGAAGCCTTTCATTCTAGTGTTGTATGTTGATGACTTGATCATCACTAGTGTAGAGAGACTCATTGAGGGCTACAAGAGAGATCCTGCTTTAGAGTTTGAGATGAAAGATATCAGCTTGATGCATTATTTTCTAGGATTGGAGGTGTGGCAGGAGGAGGGGCATTTCTTCCTAGGACAAGGGAAGTACATTGTGGATATTCTTATTAGATTTCACATGGAGGACTGCAAACCCATGTATACACCTATGATCACTAATTGGAAGAAGTTTCACGCTTCTAATTTTGAGTTGGTGGATCCTACTCTATCCAAATAGCTGATTGGTTGTTTGATGTATTTGGTCAACACTCGACCAGATATATGTTTTGTAGTTAACACTATGAGTCAGTTCATGTGTGAGCCCACAAGAGTGCACTAGGTGGTTGCAAAACACATTGTTCATTACTTGAAGGGGACTATGGGTTTTGATCTGGATTATAGACAAGGTGATGGAGTGAGACTGGTAGGGTACACAGATTCAAATTGGGAAGGTTGTGCTTTAGATAGGAAGAGTAATTTCGGGTGTTGTTTTGGGTTGGGTTCCACCGTTGTGTTGTGCATTAGCCAGAAACAACAGTCAGTTTCATTGAGCTCAGCCGAGGCAGAGTATATGGCTATTATTTTGGTTAGTTGTGAGGCCATATGGATTCGCAAGATGTTGTTTGGTCTATTTGGTCATGCATTGAGACCTTCAGTAATTTACTGTGATAATCAAAGTTGCATAAAATTCATGGAGAATCTAGTTTTTCATGATAGGTCAAACCATATTGAGGTCAAGTATCACTTCATTAGAGACTATGTCCAAAAGGGAGCTGTCAAGCTTGAGTACATGTCCACAAATGAGTAGGTAGCTGTCATTTTCACCAAAGCCTTACCACGAGGCAAGGATGTCTACTTCAAAGAATCATGTATATGTTGTAACTGTGTGCATCACTAGAGTTATTTCTAGTGCACTCAATCTTCTACATTACATGGTCCTACATATCATTAGAATACATGTTAGATATGTTCCTATAGCTTAGTACCCCATTTGGTCTCAGTTGACACTGTTGTCTTAACTTGTGTTCTGGGTGTTGTAATGTGTCATTTTAACATTCACACTTAGAAATAATTGTCGCTTTGTTAGAGTTTCAAGGTAAGATTGCTATTCATGAGTCCTGTGTATCCTTATTGCTTTTATTAATGGATATCATGTGCTTCATCGATGTTTGAGTGATGCTAAAGTGCATCTCACTCTCTTACACTATTGGTCCCACACATAGATATTATAGAGCTCTTATAGGTCCTCCTACATAGTACAAGTTGTGAAGGCATGAGCACCCATATTAGGAGATGAGCTTAGCATATTCATGAGTTATGATCTTTCTGACCAAGATTTGTGCACTAAGTTCTCCTGAATATCACCTCAAAACTATTGTACATTAAGAACCTTCCAAGGACAATTACCTAACTCGTATTGTTCTTATTAACTCTATGCACTATGCTTTGATCCGCTTTGACTTGCAAGGCACGCAGAGCACTCCTAGATAACATCATCGACTCCTTCCACCCTCCTGTAGAGGTAAACAATGCATTACAATAACCCTCCTATCATCACAATGCAGTGAAAACATTTTTAGACAACTCCCCAACCGCTGAAGAACAGACCTGCCCCAGTTTCGATTTTTTTTTTTTTTTTTTTTTTTTTTTTTTTTTTACAAAATCAAAATTTTAAATGTTTTTTAAAAAGTTTTGAATTTTTTTTTTCAGTTCTTATCTTCTTCTTCTTCTTTTTTTTTTAAACAAATTTAATAATATATTTTTTTGTTGTTGTTTTAATGTTATTTTTTAATTATTAGTTTTAATAGTTTTTAATTTTTTTGTTTTTTATTTTTATAAATTTTTTGGTTAATTTAAAAAGAAATGTTTCAATATTTTATTATTTTTTTTCAATTTTTGTTATTTCTTATCTTTTATTTATTTTGAATGATTTTTTTATTTAATTGTATTTTTTTTATTTTTGAACTTTTAATGTTTCTAATTTTTATTTTTGAGGATCTATTTTTTTATTGGTTTTTGAAATTGTATGTTCTATTTTTTAACATTTTTCCAGTTATTTTCATTTTAAATCTTATCTTAATCATTATTTTAGCAAAAAAAAAATTAAAATGTCATCATCTTCGAATATGAAATTCATCAAAATTTAATCATATTTTTTGTTTTTCCAATTTTTTTATCCAATTTTGACATAAAAATATTTTAATTAACATGTCATTTTTAGCTCCTTGCTGGCCTATGCCATCGGGTTTCAATTTTTTTTTACAAGTTTTTTTTTTTTTTTAATTAATGTTTTTTTTTTACTGATTTTTCTTGCTTTCTTTCTTTTTTTAGAAAAATTATTATTATTCTTTTATATTTTTAATGTTTTTTTAAATAATTTTTGATATTTTTTATTTCGTTATTTTTATTTTATTGTTTTATTTTCAATTTATTTTTTTATTATTATTTTTATAAGTTTAATTTTTTTAAATGATTTTTAATTATTTCTTTTAAAGTTTTTTTTTTTTTGGTTTTTGTTTTTTATTGTGTCTTTTTTAATGTTTTTTTTTTAATTCTATTTTAATGTTTCTCTTTGTTTGTATTTTATTAAATTATCTCATAAATATTTTTTTTTAATGTTTCTTTTTTTTTTTGTCAAATTTTTATTTATTTTTAAATATTTTCCCATATATATATATATATATATATATATATATATATATATATATATATCTTTTATAAGTTAATTTTGTTTGTTTTTTACATTTTTATGTCTAATTTTTTGTTTTTTCTTGTTTTTGTTTTTTTGTTTTGTTTTTCTTTTTTCTTGTTTTTTCTTATTGTATTTATTTTGTCATGTTTTAAAATTTTTCTATGTTTTAATATATATTTTTGTTTACTTGTTATTATTTTTAAATTTTTTTGTGTTTTTTTTTTGGTTTAGTTCTTTTTTCAATGTTTTCATATTCTCAATATATTTGATTTTTCAAAATAAAAAGTGTATATAAGTATTAAGTTTAGGAGAACAATTTGTGGTTCCTGGTTTACATCCTTTGTGGTCAGTAGGATTCTCGAAACGACATTTTTTTTTGCATAATTTTCAATATGTCTATTAGTTTTGATTCATTAAATTCAAAAAAAATATAATTTTAATACTTTATTATTATTATTATTATTATTATTATAGATAAAATTAAAATTAAAATATATATATTTCTTAATAATGAAATATAGTTTTTTAAAAACAATTTCCAAATTTAGAAACACTAAAATTATTTAAAAATGGAATATTTACACAAATTTCAAAAAACACAAATGTTTTAATTCAAAGAGTATCAATAACTCCAAATTCCCATATAAATTCATTTGTTTTGTAAAGTTGTTCATTCATCATAACTGAAGTGTTTCCTATCGAGTGACTTCAATACATTATATGAAAAAAACATTATATTTAATAAATCGTTATTAATATGATAAACTTGAGAAAAAAATAAACTAATATAAATTAAATGGTAATTGTTTTTAAAAGAATATTAACACCATGGCTGAAAATTGTTGAAATTTTAAGGCTTTCCATAGAGGATATATTTTATCTTTAACGTCATCCTTAGAATTTTAAATCTTTTCAGACACACGATATTTTATCTTTAATACCATGCCTGAAAGTTGTTGGAAAATCAAGATTTTTAACAGACGTGATATTTTATCTTTAATGTCATGTTTACAATTGAAATTTTAAGGTATTTTAGAATCATGATATTTTATCTTTAACGTCATTATTAAAATATGTTGCCAATTTACATCGGAAAAAAAGGATGTCATTCCAGTATCAATAGTTTCCATTTTCAGGGTTTTTTTGCATTAAAAAAATGGCTTTTACTTCCATTTTAAAAAAATATAGAAAATTTACCCCGAAAAAAAACGTTATTCCAGCGTCGACACTTTTTGTTTTTGGCCTCTTTTTTCATTTTTTTTTTCGGTTTTTGGTTAGATTTCTCATTTCGAGGTAATAGTTCTCGTTTGATCGGTAACTTTGTTCAAACGGCAAAGAACCCATTGTTGGGTGAAATTGTGCTAGCCTGGAAGGAAAAGCACTTTTTAAATCAACAATGACCCATTTTTTCGTCAAAATGTGTTAGCCTTTGCGCTTCTTCTTCGTCCCAGAACATAGCGCATAATGAAGCATCATTGAGTCCCCTACCATCTTCCCAATGGGGTCTGCGCTCAAGCCTCATCCTTGACAAGTCTCCCTTATTGCATCACATAGTCTGAAGAGGTAGTGATCATTTTAACAATCAAAGTACGCTTTCCTAAAGCCCTCCTCCTTTCAACCAGTACGTAGCATAGTCTTAAGCCTCAAGCCTTTATCCTTCCCTCCTCTCCTTGCACTCTGTTATGCTCCTATATCAATAGGTGTCATATTTTATGATTGACTTGATTAGCTCTGCAATATGTAAATACCTTTTATTGTTGCAAAGGTTTTCCATATTTTCAGAAGATCAAAAAATTAAAAAAAATGTAAAGAGGGTATACCCTAAAAGAAAAATCAAAGGGTGAAAAAATAAATGGTCAAAAGAAAAAATGAAAATAAATGAACGCGAAATAAAAAGGACCCGGAAAGTGTGCAAGTCCAAATGCCACTACTATTTCATTTTTTCTGTAAATAAAGCATCATGTACAGCTTGTTGAACTTTTTACCACAATTGATGAATGGCCAAATAGCTTAATCTTGGCCAGTTCATGTTTGAATTTCCTGTTTTAAAGATAGAGAATAAAAATCTGTCCAAACTATTTAAACTTGGTAGAGAAGTAGATAGGTAGAGAAGCAAAGGAGCTCAACTGTTTAATCTGAGCCCTTGGAAGAAATAAGGGCAGACTTACATAGGCTTATCATGCAAAGAAAAGAAAAGCTGAAAATGGTTGCTAGTCTAAGTGCACCCAAAGAAAAAGAAGAAAAGATGATAGGTACAATAGGCGGGGTAGGTAGTTTTTTTTGGTATTGCAGAAGCATACTTGTGGTTCATTTTTGACTCTCAAGTTATTCATCTTATTGTTATCACAAGTACCATGGCAGATGTTTGGATACAACTCAAGAAAAGCATGACTAACTCACCTCCATCCCTTTCCCAAATCATTTACTAAATTCCCCAGAGATATTAAGATATGCTTAAATATCTTTAAAGTCACTCATTCCTTTTTTTTAATCAGATGCATAGGTAAAACCCCATTTTTACTAAGGGAAATGGCCTCATTTCATGTATAAATCCCTGTTTTTCCCCTTTTTCATAAGTTTTTAAACATTATCACTTGGCGCTTTCCAATTCATTTTTTCATATTAACTTTAATTTTATTATTTAAATCCCATCCCATTACCCTTTCCCATATTATATTTATGATAAAAATCCTCAATTATTAATATTTCCCATCCCCTAGTTATATAACCATATTTACTGTTTTAAAACGGATTAATAGCTCATCAGGAGCTTATTAATAACCTCCGCGCACATAACCTTGGGATTAATTAACCTTTGGTTAATTAATAACCTAACTTAAACACCCCGACAACTGATACAATCGCTCCCAAACCATTGAAACAATGGTTACTTACAGTCGTCCCGCCACTTTAAGCCTCTGCCACCTCCATTGACCGCCCATCGTCTGATCGGCACCCTCCCATCAGACGGCTGATATACATTTCGCTAGCCCTCCATCCGCCGAACTTTACAGCCTATGGAAATGGTGGTATCGCGCTTGGATGCGTGTCAACCTCCCGCGGTGCTCGTAGCCCCCTCGTTCGAAGCCACTTTAGCCCATAAGCAGTGCGGGGTAAAAGCGCTTACCACCCCCCCACTAAATTACAAGATGTCCCATCATGCTGATGTCATCCACTTAATAAATGCCAAAAATACCCGCCAAATCGAATTTCGTTAAAAAACAACGAAATATCATTTCGCTGTAATTCTCTTTGTCCATGCTCCCATGCAAAATAATGACTGGAGCCACTGTACCAACTTTTCAACCGCCGCCTGGCCGGAGAGACCACAACAACATGCTCTACAATCCTTTACTCGACCTGTAGTTACTCAATTTGCTTGCTTAATCCAGGCATTTATCCATTTTATGGGAAACCCCGTAAATTTCAGTTCTTCGTTGAAAACTCTACCTGTGAAAACCAAATTCAAGTAAAAAATAGTCCACATCTGCCATAAAGGGACGCCAAAACCACTATTTAGTCCATCCTTTCCACAAAAAGCCCAAATTCTAGTTTTAATACACAAGAACCAAACATGGAAGCCCCCATAGCCCTAAATTTCGCGTCCACGAACGCACCTCATAAGGACTTAAATTATCTACCCTTGGCCAACATAGATTTCCAAATAGAAGACCTATCTGGTGACAGGAATCATCTTCAAATCTTCTGTCAAATTAGAGATAGTCATCTAAGCAACTCTGACATTTTTGCACTGTGGGAATCAAACCTTCCCCTGTACTTCCTTCCCTCGGTCCATGTTTTCCCAAACATCATTCACCAATGTTGTGCCAGCTATGACCCTGTCAATAGAGCAATTATGTTTCCTTCCCAAACTGTCATTTTTTCCATAAATGTTGAATCCATCAATGAGATGATACATTTCCATTCCACTGAGCCCCTTGATCATCTTTCCATGGGATTTTTGCTTGAAAAATCTTCTGAATTACCCAACTCAGAGATAACCCATATTGCTGATATGTTCATGAAACCAAACTGCCAGCCCCAAGGCCCACGTCCCTATTTACATACCTGGTTCACTGAGACTGGAAAACTCATCCCTGACATGATATCCTTGATTTTGGAATTTAAGTCTGGTGAATATGTGGATGATATCACCCTGGTTCTATTATCTATCTTTACTCCATGATAGCCCTCTGCTGTCAAGTATGACTATGCCACTTTTATTGCCAACAAAATCCATGATCAATTGCTGAATTTGGATAGAGAAGGAGTTTTCAAATACACTTCCTTTATATACCATCTGTTGTTATATTATCAGCGAGACATCTTTCCATTTCCCATCAGTAAATTAGACTCAAAAGGAAATCGAAGGTCTGTGATCTTTTGGTGCTCAGTCTTCCATAAATGTGACTCCCCTTATACCTATAGTGAATTCATTGACTTGTTTGTACATGCAGCCTCCACTCTATTGATAGGAGCTCCTCCTCCTAGGATCACGGGTGATATGAAGAAGATTTTGTAGCTTTCTAAACAATACATGATAGGTGACTAGTACATCTACCAGAATCACACAGAAATCATAGTGTATGGATGTGAACTTTGTTGTTTCAAGTTGCCTAGATATGTGCCCATGAGGTTATTTGCATTAGAATATTTCATGCAGATCATCTATGCAAACTTAACACACTTTTGTAATGTAAAGAAGAAGGCTCAGCTGAGAATCAAAAACCAGTTAGGCCCTTATGTCATCAGTTCTAGGGATGTGTGGGAAGATGGTGAAAAGATCTTAGAATACCACCTTAGATTGAAGAAGAGTTTTCAGTGGGTGCCATATGACCCATGTAGCTTCATAAGTGACAGAAGGGTGAGAAATAGGCTATCAGTGTATGTACATCATAGGATCCTAGAAATTGAATAGTATGCAAATCAAGAAGAATGGGTAGAAGGGACATTAATAGAGGAAATTAGTGAATAGGAAAAAATGGAAAAAGGTATGAAAGATATTGAAAAAACCCCTGACGTGGACTCTTTTGGATAGGTATCTTTCAAGCTTCCTCAACAATAAGGAGTTGGAACATCCTCTGCTGGAACTTCTCAGTAGCCTGCACAGAAAACCAGCACATCAATCACAAGAACTTCAAAGGGTAAAGAGGTAGATACCACAGAGCATCCTATAATGACAGATCAGCCAGCAATGTCAAAAGAACAGAATCAGGGGAAAATTCCTCCAGCCCAAACTAAAGCACCAGAAATTCCAGCACTACAAACTCCTCTAAATGAGGAAAGAAGAAAGAAGAGAGACAGAGAATAGGACACACCTATCAGTGGACCTACTGAACAACCAGGAGCAAAGTGAGAAAGACTGAATCCTCTGTCAGAAGAGGAAATTATTGAAGAAATGACAGACAACCTAAGAGGTGAGAGGGTAGTCAGCCAGCAGACTTCCCCAGTGATAGAAACATCAACTAGCTCCCATAGGCAGGAGATAGAAAGGCAACACAGTGTATAGGTGTCGTCCACCAGGCCACAAAGCAAATAGGCCTCAGACATTAAGAAAACTTTCATAGAGATAAAGGCCAGGAATGATCCCATGAGAATTGAAATCTATAATCAATACTTGAAAATCGCCCCCTCAACCCAGCAAAGATTGATGTCTTCCTATGACATTAAAGAAGGCAAAATGTTAATGAGTTATTTCAAGCCAAAGGTACAACAACCACAGTCGGCAACAAATTACATTAGAACGAATTTTGAGGTCCTAGCCAAAGACATTCATCCACTGGACCAAATTGAACTTCATAAACAGACTGGGGAAATGGTTTATTCCACAATAACTGGCAAAGCAATGTTGGCCTACTAGATACAAAGCTCCTTAAACAACACAACAGCTCAGTTGCATTAGGAGAAAGCTTCTTCTCTGGCCAAGGACAACAGAATCAAATCCTTAGAAGAGATCATCATGGAACTGGGACATGACCCCAAAGATGCTAAAGGCATAAAGGCACTAATCAAGAAGAAGGAAGAGGAAATTGCTACCCTGAGAAAACAGTTAAAGATACCTCCTTCAAGGCACCCTCAGACTGTAGAAACCATGGAGTAGAAATCAGAGGAAGACATGATGGACCTGCTCATGAAACTCAATGAAAGATTAACTGATACAGAGTAGGCACTTGAAAAAGAATTAAAAGAGAAGCAGGGAGAGTCGACCTCCCAGCCACCTAAGGTAATCCCTACAGTCACAACTGTAGTCCCCTCAACAATTGGATCAACATTGGTCCCAAATGTCCCTGCAGCCACAACAGAAGTAATTACAGGTATAGAAACAACATCAACAACACCACGCAGCAATACTAATATGAGCACAAAAGAATTGATAAAGGCCATGGAAGAATTGAGACTCCAAGTGTCAGAATTGAAATGAGTGAAAGAGAAATTGGCAAAAGTAGAAAAGAGTTATGATAAATCCAAAATCAGTGTGGTAGGAAAATAAGAGAGGTTAAAGAAATAGAGAATAAAGTAAGAACATTAGAGAAGGATCTCACTATGGATAAGCCTCCAGAAAAAATCAGAGGAATTCTTTGGACCAACATCAATCAATCCCTAAATAATGTTTGGGCACCTATCCAGACTATTTATAAGCAAATTGACTTAGTGAATGCAACACATGGAGAAATTCAAAAATCAAGAGCTTTATTAGGAAAAATCCCTGATCAAGCCAACCGGCTCATACAATTTTTGAATAACAGAAATAGGGAACAACTAGAACAACTCGGCATCCCAGATAGGATAGGCACCACTTTGGAAATCAAAAGAGTTCTAACCAAGAGAACCTTAATGCAGAATTTGGAAAGAAGATGCCAGGATATGCAAGTAGAAATTAATTCTTTCATGGAAAGGTTTACAATTTTGTAGGATAAAGGGCTACCAAGTCTTTTAGGAAATAATGGTCGGCTTGTGAAACACATAGATTATGTACATAAGTTGAACACATATGTTATTGATCAAGTTAGTTCATCAACAAGTGCTTCAGGAGTAAAAGCACTCCCCACAGGCCAAATTCTCTATGATAACTTAGAGAACTTATTTTATATTGAGCATGAGGTAAAACATCTGTTTCAGATCCAACCTAATTTTTTTAGATAAACAGAGGCCAATGAAACCCTGAGGAAACATTAGAAGCATAAATTACTAGAGCAACAATGGTGGGAAGACATGTTGGGGATTTTGTAAATTTCTCTTAAGTAAAACGTAAATTTCAGGTTATTTTTCTGCGATAAGATGAATAGAGATGAAAGAGGATCAAACGGGTCAAAGTGTATTGAAACAGGATTGAAGAACATCTGACCAAGGCAGAGTAGCGAGCACAGAGTATGAGTGGAAAACATCTGTAAACCGACTTGAAGAGCCTGCATCCAGCACATCTGACAAAGGCAGAGTAGCCAACATGACATCAAGTTATCTTTTCCCTGTTTTCGAGATTGTTTGTCTCTATCTTTCGTAAAAAAGGGATTAGTCATCACTAGATATTACCTTCATTAGATATTTTGTAAGATGTTTTGTATAAATGCCCCCCCAAATGAAGTATTTGGGGTTGGTGGGTATTCATAGATTTTGCTGTAATACTGAACCTTTGGAATAAAAAAGTTGTTGGAACCATTTGTTGTCTGGCTACTGGATGAGGAATTGATGGAGAAGAATTGTCACCAAATTCTTGAATCAAACTGCGGATCAATAAGTCCCCTATATCTCATGTTTTACAATTTTCTTTTTTGCTATATCATCAGTGTTTCGTAATCCGAATGATAAAGAAAATGATTAATTCAGAATTTGCTTAAATTGCACTCTGTCTTCAATCTTTATTATTCTCTATGTTTTTTTCAGAATTAATATAAGGAGTGAATTCTTAATTGCTCCTACTTCTTGGTTCTTTCATGTTGTCTATTTGCTATGGAATTCTTAACTGCTCCTTAGTAGTAAACATCCATTTTCCCTCTTTCAATATGTTGAAGGATTCTTAACTGCCCTTCACCCAATTGAGTCCATTCCATCTGATTCTAGCCTGTATTTGTCCCACATTTGACTACCTTGCCCTGTGATACCATCCTTTGTTAAGAAACCAGATCCTGAAAGCCATCCTCTTTGACTCCATCATGCCCAATGGACTGAAATATTTAGTTTGCCTCACTATTCTATTGGACCTCACCATCCAAACCCAAAAAAAAACCCTCGAACTTCATAACTAGCCTAACACTTTCTAAACAAAGCTAAATCCTAAAGAGAGAGCCCTCTCTAGATACAGATTGGCGAGATCCCGTATCTAAAAGATTCGTCTGTGGTTACCTCGGTCGTATTCCCTTTCTTACAACTTTGGGGAACAACCTAAGTGATAACACACTCCATGTTGAACACTTTCCTAAGCCTCTCTTCTTCAACACATGCCATAGTAACAAGGCTCAAGGATGGCCTCTGTCATTATTTAACTGGTCAAACTATGCTTTCCAAGTATTCCTCTCTTTCCTTCTTAGCACATGTTGTAGTCTTGAGCAACAAACTCACCACTTTGTCCCTTCAGCTTCGTCACTGTGCTAGACCAAGACGAGATCCTCTTCATAGCAGATGGAATAGTGATAATGAACAATGGAACCTTTCTAAGTCATTATTAAGTTTGAATACACCATCCTAATCAAGCCTCCTCCTTTCAACCCTTCCACAAGCCTATCATAAGCAGTTGATTCCCTGAGGTAGGTAGTGATAGAATTGATGATTTTAAGATTGAGTTTCCCTTGTCATAAATGATCTTCATTCACATGAGTAGTTTCTCATCATGCAGAGGTGATACTCAAGGAATATGGCAAGGAGAAAACACGAAGAAGCACTTGCAGAGAAGAACCACCAAGAATAGAAATGATGAACACATGAAGCAGATCCTATACCATGATAGAAAGAAGCCATTGCATCATCACCCAGAAGATTCCAACATTGATCCAAGAAACTTTGATCGGTGAAGATAAGAAAAAAATAGGACCTTGCATATTTATGAAGTGTTGATCAACTATTTAATGAAGATTGAAGACAAATCAAGAAGGAGACAACCTGGTTTTACTTCCTCATCATGAGCTCCATCTTGTCATTATTAAGTTTTAACTTGTGCAAGATCCATCTCTATGGAAAATGTATCCATCTTTCTTGCCACATCACGATGTGGAATGTAATGATCTACTCTAATGAAAAGGGAAAAATGTAATGTGTGGAAGTCCAAGAGTCATGTGTGGAATATAAAGAGTCATATAGTCATATACAGACAGAAGAGTTGTGTACAAGTACAAAAGTCATATATAGAAGTACAAAATTCATTTAGAGGTCAACGAGTTGTTTGGAAGTCAAGAGGACATATTAGAAGTCCAAGAATGAAGAGGATAGTCCAAGAGTCATGAGGATATTAAATCTCATTCCTCTGGTTATAAAAGCAACCGTATAACTCAAGAAAAGTAATTTAGGAGACTTAAGCATTGGAGAGATAGTATTGGTTTCTCTAACATGGAATAGGAGAGGAGAAATATTCTTTGGAGAACCAACAAGTGACTCAATGTTCCACTATTGGAGATAGTGGGTCACCATTGTAATTGATGTACTTGGATATTTCACCTATTTGAAACTCAATCAGCCAACACATTTTCATGCATGTATCATGAATGTTTTAGGACTACTATTTGGATGTTTGCGTATATTTTGTGTTAATATTTACTAGAGAAATTAAACTTTTTGGGTGGATTTTGTACTCATATTCATGAATGTTTGTTGTATTTTCTTTAGTGATCGTTATGTCTATGTGAACTATTTTTCTATATTACTAACAAATGTTTTCATGCTCTCATGTGTATGTATTAAGTTAGTACAATCACTTCCTTCTAGAGGCTTTCTCATGTCTCCCCTCTATTGAAAGTCTCCTTTTACACGTTGCAATTATTTTTTCACAATATCAGCTTACTTGCTAATTCAAGGGTTATGTGTATAATCTCTTGTGTTATTCATTGAAACCAAGGAAAACCTCAGAGTTATGGTGGTTGGGCCAATACTCTAGATGGGGTTCGTACTCCAAATAATGTGGTCTAATTAGGACTTCACATTGGGGAGCCCCTTTTATGTTGGAGACATCCAACACCTTCATCATTTTGGTGATAGAGGGAGGGAAAAATGACAATTTGTGTCCTCTGGGTCTATTTGAATATCTTATCTTAAAATGCTCTTTCCTAAATCATAATCCTAGGTTGTTTTGTTAAAGATATTGATCTTACAATTCTAGTGGAAATTATTCATAACTTGTCTCAATTTAAGTTTGATGGTGAGAGTGAACTAATTGTCCTTGAGCACTTCTTTCAATTTATGCATTTTTTCTCTCTAAAGAAATTCATTGTAAATATGTTCAAATCATATTTTTCACCCTCACATTTGAAGGTTGAGCTAAGAAATGGTGTCATATGTTTCCTATTGCTTCTATCCATTCATTTAAGCAACTTGTTAAGGAGCTTCAGAGAGTCATTGATATGTATGATTATCAAGATGTATGTGATAGAATTGATATACTTAGAATAGAAATTGGTGACACTGCAAAGGATTTTCTTAATCGGTTTCTTCACCTTTGCTATTAATTTCCCGAGGGACTTATTGATTCAAATTTAATTATGGAAATTTTTTAGAGTTTGGTTCTACTCACCTTGAAATCTATGGAATATGAACCCCCAAATTATTCTCCCTCCCCAACTTTGGAAAACCATGAGACACCTCAATCTTCTAAGGAGGAACCTACAATTCCTTTTTTTCCTTGTATTCCTTTTCTAGTACCAATTGGGGTGCATGTAAATATTAATGATCATGTTGGGAAACCTTAAAATCAAATTGTCAATATGTCCATTCCAACTCTATCCACTTCTTCTGATCCACATCCTATTGAGGAAAAATTGGATTGGTTCAATAATTTCATGGAGCCTAAAATGAAAATTGATTCCTCTAGTTTTCAATATTGTATTAATGTCCATAAGTACATTCTTGAATACGGTAGAAATGAAAACTTGATTCTCTCTAGGGATACTCTAAAACCTATACCACATATGTTTCAAGATTACTTGCTTTGTAATCTGCTTAATCAACCTAGTTCAACTTCTAATGATGTTCAACCTGTTGTTTTAAGTGGTAATCAAGAGCAAGGTAGTTGTATTTCACATGTAGAGGAGAAACATGTTCAAGATATGTCTTATATTTCCTCCCTCTTTCAAGATGATAATATTTCCTTTTTGGCTAATCTTTTATCTTATAATCATGATAAAATGTCAAATAAATCTAAACCCCACATCCATGTTGAGACTTTGCATAATCTTCACCATGATATCCCTATTTCAATTAACACATCTGATGTTGAATAGACAAGTACATTAGATGATATATGATATTATTTAGAGGACATGGATCTGCAAAGTATCGATCTAGAATCCGTTTCTTATAGTTTAGAATCTCCATTTGTTAAGTATGATGTTCTTTCTATTTCAAATGATCCTAAATGTCCTCTAATTCATACATCTTTGGATGCCAAATTTGAAGTGGTAAGTTGTCAGGGTTTTTACTATTTGGATGATCATGGTTAATCTGAGTGTTAGATTGGCATGCCTATATTTGACCATTATACTAATGAAAATGATGCTGATATATTTTTCTTTCAAGTTCAATATGATTTAAGTATAATTGTTTCTCCTCCTCCTGGGTATTTTCATCTCTCTTATTTATATAACTATTCGTTGTTCCCACATATGTTTGATATGTTTGTCACACTGGAAACCCCCCTAAATTCTTTGGATATTTATCTCAACAATCTTGGTTGCAATCAAGTATAGGATGGTGTGATAATATAATTAGAGGATGAAAATTTTGAATCGATTCACTAGTACAAAATGGCTAATTATTTACTAAGAAAATGACTAAACGTTTCATATAAATGACCATTTTTCAGCCAGTGACCAGTAGTGGCTAATTTACAGTATCTTAAAATGTGACCAAATTTTAGTCGTATTTAGCTTAGTCATTAATTCATTGTCTCAATTTTATTGTTTAGTAGTATATTTAGTGATAAATTTGGTCATTAATTTAGTCATTAATTGTCAGAATTAATGACAAAATACATAACAAAATATACTACTACATGATCACCCAATAAAATCAATTAATGACCAAGGAAATATGACCAAAATGTTAATCATGTTATAAGATACTATAAACTAAGTACTAATAGTAATATATATACAAGTTTTAGTCATTGTTTGAAACCAATTAATGACTAAAGAAATATGACTAAAGTTCAGTCGTGTTATAAGATACTGTAAATTAGCCACTAATAGTCATATATATGCAAAATTTAATCTTCATTTGTAATCACAAATTTATCATTCACAACAATCATTTATCTTTTCTTGGTAGCTTCATATTCATTATATACATGACTGATTTAGTAGTTTATATTCATTCCATTTACTTTCATTAATAATCATTATAAACGACTAATTTAGTCATATTTTCATTTTATTTGTATTCATAAATCAATATGAACTACTAATTTAGTAGTTTTAGATTGATTTTATGTGTTCATCATTAATCAACATAAATTAACTAGTATGATTTTGCGACTAAATTAAAAAAAAAATATCATAAAATGTGCATGTTCATCTAATATGAAAACACGAAGTTACATATGTTAATTACAACACTAAATGATATCTACAAGTACAACTGTAAATAATTTCAACCACAAAGTATATTATATGAAATGTCAAGTATTACAATATGAGTTTACAACTTAATATTGGTTGGACAAACATTTATACATAAATTATTGTTTCATCACTTCAAAACATTATCGTTATGTTTCCAAGGCATTGCAGGTGAATTCACCAACTCTAAATACTTGACCATCAATTTGTATATGTGTGTCTCATGCAGGATATTGGCTTTAAGGGTATCACTAGACTGGTTCTCTTCTCTCTCTCTTTCTATATTTGTCACTCCAGTGCTATTGTTCTCCTCTTTCTTCAATTCCCGCTTACCATCAATATTGAGTTCCTCTTCTGAAAATGAAAGAAGATACAATGGAGAGTATAAGATACAATGTGATGAATGATGAAATATAAACTGAAGTAGACTATATAGGATTTATACAAATATACCTCAACATCAACAATGTCCACCATTTTTCCCCAGAAATGCAAGAAATTCGAACATGTTTCTTTAGTTGGGTAATAGTGACCACTATGTGACCAGATGACCTGTATAAAAAAAGAAAATAAAATGTCACCATAGAAAAGAACACCTTAGGAAATTAGTATTCAACCTTCAAGAAAATCCTAGGAACAATCATGCCAACTAAGTTACATGTTAAAAAACTCAAGTTGTAGATAACTTGTGAAAAAATATGGAAACAAAAAGACAACATATAATAAATAATGTATGACAACTAGCTAGCAAATTGCATCATAGAAGAAAAAATCTCTTATGGTTACCCATACATGTGGGTGGGTAACATGCCCCAATATGTCATGATCCTTAGGGTCTAGAGGAAGTAAATCTCCTACTAACATAATGATAAAGCTTGGAAATATTACATGGTGCACAGGGCCTTTTAGTCCCCTTGAGAAACACAGTACACTCTCACAAAACTTACCAATACTACCACAGTAGATAGGGGCTTGTAGCCTGGCCAAGGAACAATAACATGGAACACAATCTCAATAAACACATGTCAAGATCAATTCCTATCACATTGTTAAAAATATTACATAATTTATGAGTTGGTAGATAGAACTACCCAATAATTTCATCATTAATCAATAATTACATGAAACAGATTTGTCATCTAACCTTACACAATAACAATAAACATTCATCACAATAACATATTTATTGGCTTGAAATGTATATCATTTTAACAATTTGATCCAATCATGCTACAATAAATAAAATCATAGAACACAATTATCATTCAATGAAAGTACCACATGGGAATAAGTAGTTGAAAAAGAACAATTCAAAAAATGCCTAGAAAGAATAAAAATTCTAGAATCACCTTAGATTATAATGCAACCAACTACATGATCCCAAATATTTTCACTATAGCCTGGATTGGGAAAGTGAAGATATAATTCTCCATCACCCCTTGTCATTGCTCCATATTTTTCCTGACTATCTATTCTAATTGATGGTGCTTTTACACCCATGATTTGTCAAGGATATTTTCATAGGAATTTCACATTTTATCCAGTAAATAAACTGCTAAACTCTATATTAAAACAAATTGAAGAAAATGACTCAAAATCCTCTCAGGCAGGTTGTGGTCATGTGGTTAAATCAAAGAACTTTCAGTGCACAAAACTAGGTTCAAAACTACTTGAAGACATGTTACTGAATTAATGTGGCGAATGGAGTTATCTACCCCATCCAAATGTGGGTGGAAGTCCTAGCAACATTGATGGCCCATGGTTGTGGCCTAACTCAACAAAAGAGGAAAGATGCAAGTATTGGATGAATTTAATGGAAGAGATGCCCCTTGGTCATGGCCTCTAAGAAAAGGTAGATCCCAACTCATTAACAAAGGGTCATTTTCCAACTGCAAAAAGGAATATCACAAGATCTTGAACTTGATGGAAAAATACCTTCACTATTGCAGCTGTTAAGTCATGCATGGAATGTGTTGCCTCATATGATTCAAAGATAGATGCTTCTCTGGACTTTTCTATGGCACTTACATACACCTATGCAAAAGTACATTAAATCAACTTTGAATATCAGATGGAAATAAAGCTAAAATATCAACTGTGGTGTTAATGTCAATCCCAACAAAAGATTATTCTTGGCTAAAAATAAACGTGTTACACACCCTTTTAGGTTGTATAGAACCATCCAATGATTGCACAGTAGTGCCATATCCTTTTCTTGTAGATAAAAAAGAAAACCAATTGGATCATTTGAAGGGTGAGAATTGATGCTAACAGATGTCCAAAGAAAATTTGGGCAGACCAACACACCCAAAATAACTTTTCCTTCATCCAATAAGCCCAAGGCTACAACATATTGGTCTCCTCTAAGAAATATACAAAATAGGTTGGTCTCCTTAATCAAAATAGAAAAAACTGTAACATGAAAAAGTGTTGGAAATGTGCAATGGCTGACATATTGCAGTACACTAGAAACTGGAATAAGAAATGTAGACCAATTGTAAAAGCTTCACTAGAAATGCATTATAACACTAGGAGAAGCTAGGTGCATTCTACAACCCAGTGTGTATGAGATTATAACATCCATGGGTAACACATGTAAATTAAAACAAAAAATAAAATTAAAATTCATAATGTCAAAAAGAAAATTTACATAAAATACCAAAAATATATTTATGCGTGTGTATAAATCAATGTTTTCAAACTCATAATTGGTAAAGTGTCAACTTGGACTCCAACTCAGACTCAAACTTGGAACCAGTCATGGGTCAACTTGGACTCCCACTCAAACTCAGATTGACTCAAGCTGATTTGATTTAATTGACTTGGTTTACTAAAAAATACTTAAAATACTTAGGCACTGATTAAAAATCATTTTTAAAGATTCCAAGCCATTAGAGAAAAAATATATAAAGTTTTCTCATGCACATAACATGTAAAGTTTGAATATCTAAAAAAATTTCAAAATGGCACTGATCAAAATACATGTCAACAACAAAATACATCATTATTGATGAATGGGGCTCTAAATTCCCTCTATACTCTAAAATCTGAAAAACATACTACATCCATCTCTGTTTTCCTAGTCTTGTCTTCCTTAAATTTCACAAGTTGATTTTGTAGTTCCAATATAATTTGTTCAGTCTCCTCTAATGGGGCTATGCCTGGGGAAACTTGGCCTCCTATACTAGCCAAGAATTCTTGCAACTAGTCTCCCACACCCCACCCCCCAATGCATTTATTGCAATAAAATACTCATTGACAAGATCAACATGGATCCATGTAGGGTCTTTGACTCTTGGGGGCATGGTAAAATTCAAATATGCAACATTGAAAACCCTATATTAACTTCTAATTATGAAAATTTCATACTGAAAACTTTAAAGTTCAAATTGGTAATGGGTTGAAAGTATGAAACTTAGGGTATACCTGACTGGGACAAATCACTGCTCTTCAACATTGCTCCAAAACTCCACATGCTCAATAAGAGAGGTCTGATGCAAATGGAGGGGTGGGGCAAGTCTCTTTACTTGGTTGACTAGGGTCAGTTTTCTGCCAGACTGGCTGAGCCATGCTTTGACTGGTTTGGCACCAACTGGGCCTCCAAACTAAATATATGGCTAAGTTGATATGGTCGGAAATCAACTCATCCAAGTTAACCAAGTCTGAGTTGACTTGGACTACTTTTAAAAAATGATATATAGAGAGATAGATTCTAGCACAAATCCATCTTAACTCTAGGTCTTTGAAGCACAAAGAGATTTTCATTTTAAATCATTTTTGGCCCCACCTAGTCCTTAACAATCCAGAGTTAAGATGGATCTATGCAGGTTGATTAGTTGATGCAAGTAGGCAACATATATTAGACATTGATTCATAGGAAATTAGTGCAACTTGAATAATAACAACTAACAAAGGTATGAACATTTCATATAGTGACTACAAGGTTTCTCCCTACAACATAAAAAAAACAGAGACAGGAAGGGAACATACAACAGGTAGACACGAAGAGAAAATTTGGTTTGGTGACCAAGAGAAAACTTGCAACCACATTTACAAAAGAAAAGGTAAGGACTTACAATCTAGATAAAGCACATTATGGGTCCCTAACATTATGGGGCCCTCCTTTAGATTTACCTATATCTATCGTTGCAAGCACATCTCTTGTTGTTAATGGAGAAATATCATAGGTACCATCATTATAAATTTTTTAATTTACAAGTGTTGTAATGCATTCCACCATATCTTGTGCATCATTCTTCTGTAAATCTCCTAAATCCTAATAGAAATACACAGATTTTAAGTATATTATTTGCAACTTAAAAAAATTATAGTTTGTATGCTGACTAAAGAAAAGAACATAATTGTTCTTCTTTTTAATAGAAATATGAAAACTTTTCCTTTCCATAGGCAAACATTTGGAAAAAAAACATGGTTGCAATCTGAACGTACCACATGGGAATAAGTAGCTGAAAAAGAACAATTCAAAAAATGCTTAGAAAGAATAAAATTTCTAGAATCACCTTGGATTACAATGCAACCAACTGCATGATCTCCACTATAGCCTAGATTAGGAAAGTGAAGATATATTGCTCCATCACCCCTTGTCATTGCTCCATATTTTTCCTCCTGACTATCTACTCTAACTGGTGGTGCTTTTACACCTAGGATATGTCAAGGATATTTTCATAGGAATCTCACATTTTATACAGTAAATAAACTGCTAAACTCTATATTAAAACAATTGAAGCAAACTACTCAAAATCCTCTCAGGTGGGTTGTGGTCAAGTGGTTAAATCAAAGAACTTTCAGTGCACAAAACCAGGTTCAAAACTACCCGAAGACATGTTACTGAATTAATGTGGCCAATGGAGTTATCTACCCCATCCAAAAGTGGGTGGAAGTCCTAGCAACTTTGATGACCCATGGTTGTGGCCTATCTCAACAAAGGAGGAAAGATGCAAGTATTGGTTGAATTTAATCGAAGAGATACCTCTTCATCATGGCCTCTAAGAAAAGGTAGATCCCAACTCATTAACAAAGTTCCATTTGCCAACTGCAAAAAGGAATATCACAAGATCTTGAACTTGATGGAAAAATACCTTCACTATTGCAGTTGTCAAGTCATGCATTGAATGTGTTTCCTTGTATGATTCAAAGAAATATGCTTCTTCAGACTTTTCTATGGCACTTACATACACCTATGCAAAAGTACATTAAATCAACTTTGAATATCAGATGGAAATAAAGCTAAAATATCAACTATGGTGTTAATATCAGTCCCAACAAAATATTATTCTTGGCTAAAAATGAATGTGTTATGCACCCTTTTAGGTTGTATAGAACCATCCAATGATTGCATAGTAGTTCCAGCTCCTTTTCTTGCAGAGAAAAAGAAAACCAATTGGATCATTTGAAGGGTGAGCATTGATGCTAACAGATGTCCAGGGAAAATTTGGGTAGGCCAACACACCCAAAATAACTTTTCCTTCATCCAATAAGCCCAAAGCTACAACATATTGGTCTCCTCTATGAAATATACAAAATAGGTTGGTCTTATTAATCAAAATTGCAAAAGACTGTAACATGAAAAAGTGTTGGAAATGTGGAATGGCTCACATATTGCAGTACACTAAAAACTGGAATAAGAAATGTACACCATTGTAGAAGCTTCACTAGAAATGAATTATAACACTGAGAGAAGTTAGGTGCATTCTACAGCCTAGTGGGTATGAGATTATAACATCCATGGGTAACACATGTAAATTAAAATAGAAAATAAAATTAAAATTCATAAAGTAAAAAAGAAAATTTAAATAAAATACCAAAAATATATTTATGTGTGTGTATAGATCAATGTTTTCAAACTCAAAATCGGTCAAGTGTCAACTTGGACTCCAACTCAGACTCAGACTTGGAATCAGTCATGGTTCAACTTGGAATCCCACTCAGACTTAGATTGACTCAAGCTTATTTGATTTCAATGACTTGGTCTACTAAAAAATACTTAAAATAATTAGGTATTGATTAAAAATATTTTCTAAAGATTCTAGGCCATTAGAGAAAAAATATATAAAGTTTTCTCATGCACATACCATATAGAGTTTAAATATCTCACAAAATTTCAAAATGGTAATGAGCACAATACATGTCAACAACAAAATACTTAATTATTAATGAATGGGGCTCTAAATTCCCTCTAGACTCTAAAATCTGAAAAACATAAAACATCCATCTCTTTTTTCCTAGCATTGCCTTCATTAAATTTCACAAGTTGATTTTGTAGCTCCAATATAATTAAAAAAGAAAATTTAAATAAAATACCAAAAATATATTTATGAGTGTGTATAGATGAATGTTTTCAAACTCGAAATCTATCAAGTGTCAACATGGACTCCAACTCAGACTCAGACTTGGAATCAGTCATGGGTCAACTTGGACTCCCACTCAGACTCAGATTGACTCAAGCTTATTTGATTTCAATGACTTGGTCTACTAAAAAATACTTAAAATACTTAGGTATTGATTAAAAATAATTTTTAAAGATTCCAAGCCATTAGAGAAAAAATATATAAAGTTTGCTCATGCACATACCATATAGAGTTTGAATATCTCACAAAATTTCAAAATGGCACTGAGCACAATACATGTCAACAACAAAATACATAATTATTGATGAATGGGGCTCTAAATTCCCTCTAGACTCTAAAATCTGAAAAACATACAACATCCATCTCTTTTTTCCTAGCCTTGTCTTCATTAAATTTCACAAGTTGATTTTGTAGCTCCAATCTAATTTGTCCAAACTCCTCTAATGGGGTGATGCCTGGGGAAACTTAGCCTCTTATACTAGCCAAGAATTCTTGTGACTAGTCTCCCCCACCTACCAATGCATTTATTGCAATAAAATACTCATCAGAAAGATCAACATGGATCCATGCAAGGCCTTTGACTCTTGGGGGCATGGTAAAATTCCAATCTGCAAATTCAAATATGCAACATTGAAAACCCTATATTAACTTCTATTTATGCAAATTTCATATTGAAAACTTTAAAGTTCAAATTGGTAATGGGTTGAAAGTATGAAACTTAGGGTATACCTAGATGGGACAAATCACTACTCTTCAACATTGCTCCAAAACTCCACATGTTCATTAAGGGAGGTCTGATGCAAATGGAGGGTTGGGGAAAGTATCTTTACTTGGTTTACTAGGGTCAGTTTTTTTTTAGACTAGTTGAGCAATGCTTTGACTGGTTCAACAACAACTGATCCTCCAAACTAAATATATGGCCAAGTTGATATGGTTGATAGTTAACTCATCCAAGTTAACCAAGTTAGAGTTTTTTGAACTACTTTTAAAATATGATATATAGAGAGATAGATTCTAGCACAAATCCATAGTAACTCTAGATCTTTGAAGCATAAAGAGATTTTAATTTAAATCCTTTTTGGTCCCACCTAGTACTTAAAAATCCATAGTTACGATGGATCTATGTAGGTTGATTAGTGATGCAAGTAGGAAACATATAGTAGACATTGATTCATAGGAAATTAGTGCAACTTAAATAATAACAACTAACAAAGGTATGAACATTTCATATAGTTACTACAAGGTTTCTCCTTGCAACATAAAAAAACAGAGACAGGAAGGGAACAAAAAACTCATAGACAGGAAGAGAAAAGTTGGTTTGGTGACCAAGAGAAAAGATGCAACCACATTTACAAAAGAAAAGGTAAGGACTTACAATCTGGATAAAGAACATTGCAAGTGCCTATCACATTCTCTTTCCCCTTTGTCCCTTCAATGGGTTCTAAAACCCAGTGCCAACCATGGGGCCCTCCTTTAGATTTACCTCTATCTATCATTGCAAGAATATCTCATGCTGTTAACAGAAAAATATCATATGTACCATAATTAGAAATGTTTTAATTTACAAGTGTTGTAATGCATTCCACCATATCTTGTGCATCATTCTTCTGTAAATCTCCTGAATCCTAATAAAAATACACATATTTTAAGTATATTATTTGCAACCTAAAAAAACTACAGTTTGTATGCTGACTAAACAAAAGAACACAATTGTTCTTCTTTTTAATAGAAATATGAAAACTTTTCCTTGCCATAGTCAAACATTTGGAAAAAAAACATCGTTGCAATCTCAAAGAATGCACTAATATATTCAAACAACAATACCTCTTCTGCAACCAAGGAAAACAATCTCGAGGGTAGTTCCCCTGCAAGTACAAAGCTAACTAAAGCCTGAGAATCTGAGATCATTTAATAATAAAAGATCTATTAAATTCAACTCTCATATATGATAGAAAAATCTATAGAACCCCTATATTAACAATTGATGTGCAAAAGATGAGAATATAAAAAATACAAATGTTTCATCAAAATTCAACATCCTATAACAATGGTTGAAGTTCACAATCTCATTGGGCAATCAGCTACAAACTTCAGAAAGAAACATGTACATAAAACTCCTTTTCATACAACTCAAAGAAATAAATTATTGATCATTATAGTCAAACCTACAGATCTTCTTCATTTGTATTCTTCTTTAGAAATTTGCAAAGCATTTCAATAAGAACTTGTTATCTAGCATATTGAGAAAGTCAGATAGGAACTACCTTCTAACTATGGTAGACTGATGTCACAACAAACACGAGACTTTTCAGGATAGATGGTTTGTGTTTTAGCCATCAAACACAATTATTGCTAAGTGTTATTGCCATTTTTCTTTTTGGGAGAAAGTAGTGGATATGCTTTGATTCCTTGAAACAAATGTGTCTTGTATGGAGATGTTTATAAGGACATGGATAATAGACTCAAAAGAGTTCAATAGATCATCATATATTATAGCCCACTAATCAAATCAAGAAGAGAGTTGTCAAGAGATAGGACAAACTCAACTTGCATTTGCGTACTTTGGCATATGCATAAGCATGGCATATTATGATGAGTACTATTTGCTTCATTTTGAAGATAAGTGACTAATTATCTACAAGGATCCTGAGGTGGCTAAGAGAAATAGAGCAGATATTGTTAAATATTGTCCCAAGTGACACCTTCACATTTTGGAATCAGGTTGCTATATTTATTGTTAGAACTAGCTCACTTGAAGATGTGTAAGTAGTGGTTACATGCTAAGGATTGGGCCAAAATCATGGTAGTGGAATTCTAGGGTTATAGAACTCATCAATTTGAAATCGATTTAAATTTGAGTTTTTAAGAAGTTGATAAGCTATTTAGCAGATATAAAAAACTAGACCACTTATTGGTTAATTCAATCCTACCACCTAGAATGTGGAAATAGATGCACAATCTAGATTCCTAGAAGGTACAAATTAAAAGATATTTTCAAATTCCCAAGAAACAAGGAAATTGTGTGTATGTATACACACATATTAGCCATAGTTGCATCTATATGTCATATGACTTAAGAACATCAGATGAAGATTATCATTAGAGTTTAGTGGCTTCAATGGCAAGGTTCATGGCAGTTCCCAGAAAAAATGGGGGAAAATATAGTTTTTTGTTCAATCAAAGACCACAAATCAATTTTATATGATATGACAGGAAAGAAGGTAGAACATAGTCAATTTTGAAGATAGTTTTCTTTCACATAAAAATATAGTTGCTTAATTTATCATTTTTAACTTTATTTCCAGTTTCATGCCATGGGGCCCACCCACAATTCTAAGCAGATGTAAAAAAATGAAATTTAAGGAAAAAAATTAAGGTGAAAAACAAGCATTTTCAGAAAGGGAAATGCTAGTGAATATAAATCCTTGGAGTCATAGTTGTGTGCCATTGTTTTCCCTTGGAAAAGTAGGCCCACAACTTTTCAAGGAGATAATTCCCACCTACAGTTGGGAGTATTGAGCATGTTCAAAAATGATCTAGCATATCTTGTTAAAGCTAGATTTGATTGTTCAAATCCTACAATTAATACAAATGACATCATGTACAACTAGGGTTTCTCTCTCAAGTTCTCTTTTCTTAGGGACAACCATGACTTCCCTGAGGAGGGGTGGCTCCCTCTCCTCCTCTAATCCAGCCTTTGATGCATCCACAAAAGATTTCAAATATCTCATGGCAGCTTCTTTCTCAAAATAAAAAGATCCATAACATTAGCCAAAGGATGGTTTGTTAACAAATGGAGTAAGTGCTTAAAGTCATTCCATCAATCCAAGGAGAAAATCACTTCATTGTTACCTCTAAAATTCTGTGCTTCAAAAAATAAGTTCAATTATCAACTACAAACCCCAAAGTTACTTGAGGATATCACCCATTATCACCTTGGTGATCATCCCTCTCACTTAAGGTCATTTCTCCTCCAATATAAGGGATGAATCCTCAATAAGCCTACAAAACTATCCTTTAAGTGCTAAGAAAATAGATTTGTACAATGATATTGTTTTGTATTTTAATATTAAAATGGAAAGCTAAGAAGACCTAGTGACAAGTCCCTGGGCTATAGACTCTAAGAAACAAAAAAAACTTGAAAGCTGATGCATAAGATGTGAATCATGAGAAAAAAAAACAAGTGTTATCAGTCAATAATAGATAAAATAAATATGTAACAATGTTATCTCCCAATAGATGGAACAATTGAAGACAATTTCATCCTCCAAATTTATCTCTTGTAAGTGACACAACTGAAAATTCCTTTTGAGGCATGTGTTGTGGTGAGCTATCTCAAACCAAAGCTAGCAGGAGCCTACTCTGAATGAACCAATGGGAATCATAATGGTGTGCATCCAATGTATATTAGTATAGATAGGCCTAACAATAAGGTTCACTTAGCTACATAAAGCACTCAAAATAATAAAAAGACATATTCAAGCTAACGCCCTCGAGTACGAAATCCAACTGATTTGGATGTAGCTTGTAGATATCCTCTCTAATCTCCTAGGTTGCATCTTATTTAGATAGTAGGAGATCACCTAGAGTGTCTAAAGATTACTTAAAAACGACAAGTCGATTGATAGAAATGGCCACTAACTGATTAAATTAAGAGGCTCTCACAACAATTACACCAAGCGGGCGGGGTGTTATAGACATTTTTGTGCCTTACAGCCTCGAGCATGAAATTTCCATAATCTAAGGGATCCAAAGTCCCTAAACATGTTGTTCCTACCCCTAGAGGAACAAGGCAAACTAACCATAGCAATTCACAGAAGTTCTCCACCTGAAAACACTAAAAAACAAGCCAATTTTGGATCATGTCAACTGCTCCACTGAGCATCTGCACTGAATGTCAACTGCTCCACTGGCTACCTGCGTTGAATGTCAACTCCAACACTAGCTACCTGCGCTGAGCAAGTTTGGACATGTGGCAAAGTGATTCCTCAAGGTGTCAATGCCCAGGAAGCTTCCAAAATGACACTTGCATCAAGGAATTCGACTGGTGATGAGTAAGAGGTTCAAAATCTCCAAGTGGAAGCAAGAACCTCCAAGTGGACTCAAGAACTGAGAGAGGGAGAGGACACTTGTCAGATCTCAAGCTGACTCATCCTCTCTCCAAACATCTATATATGGATCTCTCCTCCATGGGATCTAAAGGCTGGAATTTGGTAATTGCAAAGAATTGCTGTTGGTTTGTGGCTGGAAACATTGGGTGTGTAATGCTTTGAAGGGAGCTGAAGAAGGAATTCCATTCTGCTGGGAAGGAGATGCTGGATTGGAGCCCTATGGGTTGTATCTCTTCCTGAACCCTGTTACTTATCAATAAAGCTATCTTGATTCTTTCCTATACGCTGGTGTATTTTGTATGATTGCATTAGTATATTTGATTTGCTTCTAATCCTGAATCATTTATGAATATGTATATTTGCCTTTGTATTGTGTTCTTCTCTTGTCGCAAGTAGCTGTTCTCTTGTCACAGGTAGCTGTTCTCTTGTGATGTCGTGGGATTCAAGTAGCTGTTCTCTTGTTCAAGCGAGGAGGCAAGTAGCTGTGGACACACAAAGAGAAGAGGATCTAGTTCGAGGGACAACCGGAAGACAACGGTAAGTCTGCCGATCTCCCCTCATTCACATTTCATAAAGGAAGAAATCATAATAGCTGTATTCGTTTGTTGCTAAGGCGCTGCCACACCTTAGGTGGATAGGATCGTCCTGCATAGGCATTTTTCCTCACAAAAAATTGGCGACTCCGCTGGGGAAGAACTTGTTTATTCATTTCATTTGTGTTTCCGTCATTTGTTTACTTCATAGACTTGACAGCAACTATTGAACTGCATCCTTCCCGGATGCAAAGTAGAAAGTTGCTGCTTTGATCCAGTTGTTGGACTTGTCTATGATCTAAACTAGATCCACAAATGATTTGAAAATCCTTGTGATAGTCTTTAGTACCCTATCAAAGCATCCCTCTGTTTATACCTTGCTTGTGTTTCTGATTTGGCCTGAAACAGTCGATTTTTGAGCATTTTATGACCCAGAACCCAAGGGAAACGAGAGTTTCTCCTTCAGTGCAGGCACTGTGAAGGCAGTCTGCATTTCAACGCAGGTCCCGAAGGGGCTACCTGCGCTGAATGTCAAACTGACAGTGTTAGACCTGCGCTGAACCAGTGTGGCCTTGTGCAGCTGGGGTTCTTTGTCCTCTGTTGCCCTGTTTTGATCTCTGCTTTTGCAGCCTTTAACCAGCATAGGTGCCAGTCTGATAAACCCTTTTCTTTGCTTGAATTCCGCCTCATTTTTGTACAAAAAGACTGTAAGTGTTTTTATGTGTTTGTGGCATCATTTACAGTTTTCCTTTGCATGAGTAAAGTAGTCTTTCTGTAGCCTTTGATTCAGATCTGATTGATTGTGGTCTTAGAAGAGAGTTCATTGGCTGATTTCAGATTGATTATAGATTTACTTTTGCTTATTGGTTTGAATTTGTCTCTTTCAAAGTGTCAAAACAAGTCTTTATTTTGAAAATCGAAAAGTGAATGTAATCTCTTCTACCCTTGTTGATTTCGAAGAAAGTGAACTTGTTTGTATTGATCATTTTAAAAGCAAATTCAAAGTTGTGCAAAAAGCTTTCTTTGTAGGCATTTATACTAAGAAAGTGGAAAACAAACACCTGCATTGTGCATTTTACATTTGATAGTTTGCATGTTGGATTTAGGGAAAGTGCATTAGAGTGTGCTGATTGCTCTTTGAGAAAAGATAGTGTTATTCTTTTCCCTTAGTAGCTAGGATTTTCAAAGTTGAGAGATTGTAAAGCTTGCTTATCATCTTAGACTGCATTTAGGAAGTTGTATCATACATCTCGTGGTGAACCTTGAAAGGCAAGCTTTAAAAAGATCAACCTAAAAGAAACTGAATAAACCTAACAACGCTTTGTAACGTAACGCACAACATAGAGGTCTAGGCTAGAGACGTGTTCCGACGTCGTTAAGCCTAGTGACTGTTGATCTCAAAGAAGGTGGGTGATTCCTCCTGAGAGACGGTAGCGCTAGTACGGATTGTGCTCCCACGTACCGTCGCGTATATATTGGGAGACCCCTATAGGCATATATCTTTTATCCTTAGGAAGCCGTGTCGACCGCCCTACTGATCGCAATGCAGTGAACACAACATTCACGAAGATCGACCACCCGTACCGTAAAAAGTATTATGTGGTTTTGTGAAAAGTTTGGCACACCTCTGCCTAGAACTCTAGAGCAATTTCTTTTGGCCTTTTTCAGACGCTATAGTAGAAAAAGTGCATCCGAGCATTTGTCACTTCGGGCACGTTAAAACATCGAAGGAGACTAGAGTCATCTTTAGCTTTTTCTCAACTCTTTAAAACTGAAAAAGCAAGTTGTGTCTAAAAGCGTCGTTAACAATTTATTTTAAACGGAACAATCACCCTTTAATCCTGCGTTGATCTTTAGGTTGAAAAGATGGAGCACACCAACCAAGGAGTTCCCTTGGGTGGAAATCCTAGTCCCTTCTCCTCTTGGGGAGATGTTGGTGCGCCCCACATGGCCACATTGTCGCTTCCAGGACTGACAATCGGCCTACCGGTTTGGCTCTTTTCAACCAATGTCGTTCAGAATACCACCATTCATGAACAGTCGAGTCAACAGTTAGATCAGACAAGAGTTGCCTCCCAGCCTTCAACTTCATCTTCCTCCCCTCCTTCCTCTTCGCTTGAAGGGACTGGTCAAATTAAAAACCAGGTTCCTAAGGAGAAGAAGGAGAAGAAGAAGAAAGAAAAGAAGAAGAAGGAGCCTAAGGCGACTAGGGGCAAACAAGTGTCATCTAACAAAAATCCACACACCGCACTCGTAAGGCCTAAATCGCCATGCATCATATGTAGGGGAGACCACTTCCATAGAGATTGTCCCTGTATCCCACGGATACTAAGAGACTGGTCCCCCCGTTTGCACAATTTGGTAGCATCGACCTCTGATAGCCATGTCGACTGCTCACCGTCAACTAGTGGGAGTGAAGCTTCAGGACAGAATAGGAGAGTTAAGTTTCCCTGCAGACTGTGTGAAGGCGATCACGCCATCCACCATTGTCCCTTCTTAGACGAGGCAAAAAGAGTTCTGGAAGATCGCCCGATTTTACGAGCGCATCTCCCTCCTGGATACCAAAGACTCTTGCCAAGTCCCTCACTAGTTGAGAATTCGGCTGAGCCACTTAGGTGGTCAGCCGAAACATCTGTCATTGAAGAAGAACCATCTGGATCCATGCCTGACGAAAGTCAAAAGGTTGATACGGCAGTTGACCCGGTTTTGCCTTCAGAGGCTCCATCTTCGAATGACACCATCACAGAGGAGAATAAAGACGACACCGTCCAGATTCTCTTCATCAGCACTGACTCTAATGATCAAGGGGGCAATGCCACCATTCCTTTGTCGCAGGAAGGAAGTTCATCAGAGTGCTATCCGGCCGTATATTCGGTCCCACCACCAAGCAACCTGGTTGTGTCCTTTGATTGGAACCAACTAGGCAGACCCCGGTTGCCAGCCAATATACCATTCAGAATTATTTGTCAAATATACAGAATGGTAATGGATGGCACTATCATTGATGAGGGGGCATCTGTGAGTATCCTTTCCTCTATTGCTTGGAAAGCGCTTGGATCGCCAGCGCTTTTACCTGAGATGAGAAATCTATCAGGTTTTGATAAAGGAACCAGTCAACCTTTAGGGATCCTCCCCAATGTGCCTATAACATTGAAAGGGAAGACCGTTCAGATGAACGTGATGGTCATTCAAGGACCCTTGGATTATAACCTACTCCTTGGACGAGACTATATATATTGCATGGGAGCTGTAGTCTCCTCACTCTTTAGAGTAATGTGTTTTCCGCATGAAGGAAGAATGGTCAAGCTCGTGGACCAACTTTCGTTTCCCGGATCACGCATCGCAAATAGTCATGTGCCATCCCTAAATGGTCTATTCATGCAAGAAGTGTCTCAACCCACGGTCCGTCCTCCTGATGAGTGCGAGTAATCCGGGAGGATATGACTGGAACCTAGGGGGCATGCGTCCTGGCCTGCTTCGGCAGGAAATCTTTGGGTATAGGGTAGGTTTCCGCGGGAGAATATGACTAGTCCGTACCCCGTCCGTGGTTGGAAGAGGGGTTGTTCTGGAATAAGATTCTTTTGTCAAAGTTATGTGGGTGGAATAATCTGTTTTTCGCCCACCTCTGTCTATTTCGGTAGACATTGCTGAGGAAGTGTTTTGTTGAAAGAATAAAGAGACAATCTTTGGGTAACCTGAAAGAGGTAGGCCTCTCCCGGTAAAACAAATGTTTTATCTGCAAATTGAGGGGTAACCTTGAAATCGTACGTTATACCTGGGGGCATGCAAACCTTTTGGAGTGCAAGCAAGGGGCGACTATTTATTTTTTAAATTTTTAGGTCCTCCCTTTAAACCCGTAGGTCTAACCCTTTAAACTCGTAGGATTAGCCGTTTCCGAACTTGCATAAAGAAAGGAGAGGGAGCATAGCTTTGGTAAGGCGCAAGATCGATAAAAAATGGAATCTTTCATGAGACACTCTTATCAAATGACTGGGTAATCGAGCAGTTTTAGCATAAAGTTCATGCTCGTTAAAAAATAAACGCAAGATCCGAGTAGTTTTAACGCGGTCTTCATGCTCGTTAAAAAATAAATATAAGCAGTGAGCAGAGTTTCCTCCAGTGTTTAAGCTCATTTTTAACTAAAAAATGAACCTATCCCGGTAAATAACCACTGTGAATGTAATTTATCAGCCGTTAAAGCCTTGGTCGTGTTTGCACCTGCCACCTCCACTTTTCATTTGGCCGATCGTTCGCCTCCATATGATTGTTTGCCCATTTTGAGGAACAACTGCGAAGAGTGATTTCACCTAGCCATCCTTGTGACACTGCCGTGATTGGAAAATTCCAACCTGTACCTGGAATCTGCTGCTACCCCTGTTTATCACTCGTTCCTGAAAAGACGAGTCTTCTTTAAGCTCTTTTCAACTGACTCGTAAAATATGAAAAGATTGCCGAGTTTTGGCCTTCCATCTTGTTAAAGGACAGGAAGAGCTATACCTCCTCTAGATTTTAATCTTTTTGGACTGAGGGATTATTGCACAAAAAGATTGAGCGCTTGTTTTGTTCGGCTCGTTAAAGCTATCGAAAACTCATCTCTTCTGTATTGTTTTATACTTTTTCGAACTTAAGGGATTAGATGACGAAAAAGGAATTTTGGAGTTAACTTTATGTACCTTTTCAGACTCTCTAAAAATGAAAAGGGCCGAGTTATCCTTGTCGTTAGACTCGTTAAAATTGTTAAATAGCGACAAACTTGTCCTTAGACGAGAACGAGTTTCACTATTGCTAAGCTCGTTAAAACATAGCGATGGGCTTGCCCGAAGGGCAGGTTATAGAACAAGCATATGTTATCCTCCTCAAGCTTGACAAAAATAAAGAGGTACTGGTCAGCAATGACTGGGGAAAAATTGGGAAAAATCAAGAAAACTTTGATGGTAGCAGGTCGCTCTTGAACATGACACTTTTCCTCCGTACCACATTCGGGTTGGGTTGTCTCATTCACCGGTCACATCACCATGGTCTTGCCATACCATCCATATTTGGGGTAATGCTACCAATCCATCGCATCAGTGTCGCTATATGTTCAAGAGAAGTTATTCAGAAGGAGTCAACCGGGTCCCATCCACTGCCATACATTATCCTTCATCCATTCATGACCGCCACCCTGAATCATATGTCACAGATCGTTTTCACCTCCATTAAAATCATTAGCTCCGTTCCATGTCACTGATGTAGGATTCATTAAGGCCCTCCTGTGACAGATCGCTTCTTTTCGACATCAGCTCATTATCCAAGAAGTTGATCTAGGAACAACCCCTTCAGTACTTTGAAGCTTGCATGCCTCAATGGCAAGTTTCTCACTTCCGGCGACAGGTATACATCAATGACCTTCGACCAGAAGATTTTGCGTGGTGTTCGACGCCAAGTCCTTTATTCACACCACGTGAATTGTACTGCAGTACCTTGAGGGTCATTATCATTATCGGTGATTCCTCTCGCGCTTGTTAACGGTTTACATCATTGACTGGTAATCAAGCGATGTATTTCCATGTTCGACTTCAGCGCAATTCTCACATGGATCGACTTGTACTTAGAGTGAAGATCGAACGAGTTTGAAGACCCCGGATCTAGTTTCATCCATCCGGGCTGCGATATATATTCAGGAAAAATAAAGACATTTCACATGTACATCATTGCAGCAGATGATCATCCTACTCAAAGGATGATAATTTCACCAAAATTATCAGTCTACCATCAGACGATCGTCTGTTCTATGTACAAAAATGAATTTATAAAGCTGAGCATGGGAATGCCCGCCTCAACTAGATCATGAAAGCAGTATGAATCATAATGTATTGTATTGTATTTTATTACAGGTCTCCTCCCAGCAGATGGATGAACTTCGGACCCTCCTCGATAAAGCATTTCACCCGATAAACGGCCTCATACTTTAGGGGGCAACTGTTATAGATATTTTTGTGCCATACAGCCTCGAGCATGAAATGTCCATAATCTAAGGGATCCAAAGTCCCTAAACATGTTGTTCCTACCCCTAGAGGAACAAGGCAAACTAACCACAACAATTCACAGAAGTTCTCCACCTGAAAACACTCAAAAACAAGCCAATTCTGGATCATGTCAACTGCTCCACTGAGCATCTGCGCTGAATTTCAACTGCTCCACTGGCTACCTACATTGAATGTCAACTCCAACACTAGCTACCTGCGCTGAGCGAGTTTGGACATGTGGCAGAGTCATTCCTCAAGGTGTCAATGCCTAGGAAGCTTCCAAAATGACACTTGCATCAAGGAATTCGACTGGTGATGAGGAAGAGGTTCCAAATCTCCAAGTGGAAGCAAGAACCTCCAAGTGGACTCAAGAACTGAGAGAGGGAGAGGACACTAGTCAGATCTCAAGCTGACTCATCCTCTCTCCAAACATCTATATATGGATCTCTCCTCCATGGGATCTAAAGGCTGGAATTTGGTAATTGCAAAGAATTGCTGTTGGTTTGTGGCTGGAAACATTGGGTGTGTAATGCTTTGAAGGGAGCTGAAGAAGGAATTCCATTCTGCTGGGAAGGAGATGCTGGATTGGAGCCCTATGGGTTGTATCTCTTCCTGAACCCTGTTACTTATCAATAAAGCTATCTTGATTCTTTCCTATATGCTGGTGTATTTTGTATGATTCCATTAGTATATTTGATTTGCTTCTAATCCTGAATCATTTATGAATATGTATATTTGCCTTTGTATTGTGTTCTTCTCTTGTCGCAAGTAGCTGTTCTCTTGTCACAGGTAGCTGTTCTCTTGTGATCTCGTGGGATTCAAGTAGCCGTTCTCTTGATCAAGTGAGGAGGCAAGTAGCTGTGGACACACAAAGAGAAGAGGATCTAGTTCGAGGGACAACCGGAAGAAAACGGTAAGTCTGCCGATCTCCCCTCTTTCACATTTCGTAAAGGAAGAAATCATAATAGCTGTATTCGTTTGTTGCTAAGGCGATGTCACACCTTAGGTGGATAGGATCGTCCTGCATAGGCATTTTCCCCACAACACCGGGGGGTGTGGTCTATTGAAGCAATACCATGAAATTGACCTAGATGATAGACTAAGGAATTGCATGTTTTCAGGAGATGAAGCATTGTAATATAATCATTTAGAATCTCTCTATCCTATCCCAATTAACCCAAAGAAGGAAGGTCCCCACACCTTGAAGCCATAAAGGGTTATGGCTCTGATGATCATGTCCAAAGTGGTACATCTTGAACGAGATGTCCTACAACACTATCTCTTGAGTCAAGAAAGACATATTCCTTATTAAGTTGGGAATAGAAATAATGCCTCAATATAAACTAGACTCCTACGACATGAACCCCGAGTATATGTAGGTTGTAGGAATCTCAATCCCATCCCCTCCGAAGTAAAAATTGTAGCCAAAGAAAGCATGTTGAGACATGTTGATGATCATAACCTTAGTATCGAATATGAATCTATATTGACTTGATGGTTTTCTTGTAGGCCTCACTTTGGTACTCTCTATTTCTATTTAGAAACTTCAAATAAAAAGAAGAATAATTATGTTTCCCTCCTCTTACTGGAATTGCACTACTCTTTCAAAGGAAAATTGTCAAACATATAGCTGGGTTTTCACTGTCGTCTAGTTAGCACCTGGATCTGGAGAAGGAGAGAATACAATGAAAATATATAAGTAGTAAAAAAACATGGCCTATTGGAGTTGTGATTTATGCCACTAGCTTTATTTTTGAATATGCTTATTGAATAATATAACTTATGCAATAAGGCATGGGTAAAGCCATAAAAAAAATAGGGGTGGAAAATAGGTTTTGTCACCATCACAACAATGAAAAATCTAGGGAGAATAAAAAGTTATTTATCTCTAGATTCTCACTGAAATATATAGTCAAGGTCAACCTCCTCCTCTGTTCAAGAAGTTTAGAGTTTTCAAAATAAGCCTAAAGAGAGTTACAATGTGACAACATTGTAAATTATTTAGCTACTTGGAATAGATTAGAATGTAGAGTTGTTATTTATGTTGGAGCCTAAACTCATGCAAAGTTTAGATTGCATGTTGGCCTCCAATAGCTATCAAAACAATAGGTTATGTTCCCATTGTAGTTTTTGATGCCTATTGCATCCATTCTAGGATTGATGTTCAAAATGCTACGTACAAAACAAGAACTAAGGAGATTGTAGACATTGCAAAAAAATGCCCATATGTCCTTTATAAGAATTTCTTCATCATAAGCGACTAAGCACAATTGCACTTCCCCAAAACATCTGTAAGGGAATCTTCCAAGCATGGTGGAGGAGGCATTTGGATGTAGTCCACATATAGAAACATGCTTCAATTAACTTTAATCCAGTGACCAATGAGTACCAATTTTATATTGTATTTATTAAAGGATGGGTACTTCCATGAAGTCATTTAAAGGTATCAATCAAGTAAATAGGCAGAAACTTTTACAAGCCAATATTCCTAGTAATCTACTCTATCTCCAACAAGAACATAAATTTCACATAAAATCAAAATACATTAAGTTTTGAAACGTAAATGCCAAAATAAAATTCTTAGAAGTTTATGAACTTACTAGAGAGAAGTTATTCCTCCTTTAAGCACTAATGTATGGATTTTATGAAAATTGGCCCGTCCAAATGCACGAACAGAGTAGTGGAGTAGAAGGAATTGGTGATATAGTAGATTTGTGTCATGGAAATCAATGCGCACACCTCCAATTATTCATCTGTGACACTGATATCTGGAGCTCCGTAAGAATTTATGTCAGTAAATCTCCACGAATAATTGACTGTAACCATGTACTTTGTCACGGGAATAGTAAAAAATAATAATAGTCAAAATTAATTATGTTTTAGCTAAGTCTATCAAATGAAATAAGAGAGAAATGAGTATAGCATAATGTAGGGCAATCTCATCGGTTGGTTCTCTTTACTCATCTTTCCTTTCACTATTTATTCACCAAAATAGGCATCGAACAAATCGATGTTTTGTAGCAAGGCACAAACAGGGCTTTTCATTTCCTTTCGAGAATCTCAATCTTTATCACTAACATCCAAATCTGGCCCTCTACCATGAGCATAAGAATATTCATCTCGCTTAGGAGCATCAGGCTCGCATCAGGCTCTTTAGCTCAAGCATCCAACTCTTTATCCCCACCATTAAACTTAGGCTCTTATTTTCGATCGAGAACATAATAATATCCCCTTTGAACAACTGGCCTTTCATCTCAATGTGCGTCCATCTACGCTACCATTATCTTTGTTTGTCTAGCTACCTCTACCTCTGGCCCTACCACTATTTCCGCTTGCTCTACTGAGGGTTCCACTGATGGTTCTACTAGTGATGGTGCTGATGGAGGTGCAAGGGAAGGTCCAAATTGTACTGATGCTTAATAAACATTAATGGCTACTAGTGGTGGCGCCCTCCTCATTTCAAGTTCAATATTTATTTCTTAGCAGTTCCTTAAAATAGAATAAGGACTTTTTATATAAAAAAATTAACAGAAGAAGTCGTTAAGCCAATCTGTATGGTTTCTTCCTTGAATTCAATATCCGCAGTTTTCTGTCGGAAAGGGTCTCAACTCGAGCTATTGATGAGATCCTCCTCCATCCATCAATCCTTCTCTTTCTCCGCTAGCAGGGGTGAGCTATTGAAGAGATCCCTCAATGTATCCAAATTCAACCCTGAATTCCTAATTGTCGGTGAATGACTACTGCATTTCCTGTGAAAACATAGAACAAATTTGCAACTAAGGCATCATAGTTCAATCAATTCGAAGAATGAGAATTGATATAGAGATTCTAAAGATTGATCCAGTGGCCTGTACCTATTTCCATATATGAAAGAGAACGAATTGATCTGTTGTAATAGAAAATATTGCAGATTTAAGATCATAGCTACCGTGTGGAACATGATAGAAATATAGACGTACCTAGTGACTACCTTGTTGATTAATTTGGAAGGTGTAAGAGGAGCACTGAGTAAATATTTGGGCTATCAAATAGAGATCCGAAGGAACGTTGGTGCTCTGAACAGTGGCCAGGATATCCTGGCTTGTGGAAAGAAGGGATGATGAGTAGGAATCCGCCTCAAATATCTTCCCTTCAATGGTGGTGTTTTTTTATGCCCCGCAATCAATTAAGTAATTGTCTATTGGAGTGAAGGTAGATACATGGAAGATTGGAGATCGATCTTGATGTGGAGCTGTGTCAAACTATTGTTCTGGCCTTTCCATTTTTACAACTCTCCAACATTCATTGGTACACATTATTATTGAAAACCCAATTTTCAAAACCCCTGAAAAATGAAACGACTGACAGCAATTTGTATAATCTGGGTGCTGCGCTATAATTTTTGAAGCATCTGGATTCTCTAATTGCAAATAATTTAGTGTGGCTTTGTCTGACAATATTTGTGCACACCGTCCTAGTTACACGAGCACTTAAAAAGGTAGATGGCATGATCGATGTTGTGGGGTGTGACATCTTGGGCTTCAGTGGGAGGGTTGGGCTTTGTAGCAGATTGGGATTGATCAGCGTGCTTGTATATCTCGTCTATATATAAATATGCATGTTTCTGTGGCAAGAATCGACACTATAGGTTTGGCCGAATCGAACCTAAGTGACCACCCGGAATAAGCGTGTTTCTGGAACAAGAATCTGGCCACTACCTAACCTATTTCTTTAGCCAGGAATCGAGGCGGGGATACAACACGATATTTACTCTTTAACTTACCTTATGATTCAAATGACTGCCAATAAACAAATATGTATGCGGCAATAGCCCTAATCTGAATAAGGCTTAAGGTAACCAACTTACCGGTTAGCAGCCAACCATTGAGGGTACAACGGGTCCTTATCTTATGCTAACGAAGGAAGGAAGGAAGGAGGGTAGGCGCGAGTTGGCCTCGAATTGAATGCCCAGTTGATGTCCAAGTTCATCACTTTATATACTTGCACCCCAGCAGACTAGTGAAGCCAGGGTTGGACGAGGTGAATGAGCTTGGATCCTCTTTGAGTGATACAGGGCTGGGCTTTTTGACTGGACCATTCTTTCTTGATTCCCTAGCTAAACCTGAAGTAACTCCCTTCTATTCGATCTCGACATATTACATATGGCCTGGAGGACTTACTGAAGGACTTACCAAAAGGGCTCGACCAATCATCCATGGCTCTTCGCAGCCTCTCTGTACCAGCGATCTTTCGAAGGGAATATTCTGGTTGTTGAAGTTGATGCTTGGGTGGATAGCTTCCACTTGTTCATCATTGATTATGCCTTTCACTTTGCCCAGAGTCAGAGTCATGGTTATGTCAATTGGGTGCTATTTTGTTTTTTTGAGTGGGAATTAGCTTAGGGTAAAATACATTTAAGAACACACTCAATTTGGTGTTACTTTGTTTGTTTGGGTGGGAATTAGCTAGTAAAATCCACTTAAGAATGTTAAATTTATTTGAAGGTTTTCAACATTTGTTTTCTTTTAGACATTTGTTTTGTTTTTAAATGGTTTGGAAAATAATAATTTTTCTTCATTATGAAATGTCACAAAAGTATGCATGTTGATCATTTTGGAGGTCAAAATATTTTAAGAGCTTAAATATTTTGAGATGTAAGAGTGAGAGACTTGACACAATGAGTTTTTAAATTTTGGATAAGATACTTGTTTTAATTTATATATTAGAATTTTATGGTGGGAACACTATGATTTTAGTATTGTTTGGTAGCTTACAAGACAACCTGTTTTTCAATTTTTTTGATAGCATAGTTTTTTGCATCTATACATTAAGTAGGGTTTTATTCATATGACCGTTCACATCATTGTAACCTTTCTTATCATATCATTTTTAGTAGAACTCGCAAGTTTAATGATAACCTATCTAGTAGAAATTTCACATACATAGCTCCATCACTAAGTTGAGAAGGAACTGGAGAAAATATCCATCTAAGCTAGGAGGACCTAATGTCACACATTAGACTGTGATCGCCAAGGAGGATCATCACTAGTAGTTCACCTCCCATGAAGGACCACTTTTAAAATCTTAAATACTATTTTGTCAGTTAGTTTCATATTTTTTTGTTTCTTCTAGCCTTTATTTTGTATGCATTCCAATTTAAGGATTGACTCTTCAATTGATGCTTTCTTTCTAAAACTATAACAAAATCCATTTCCAAATGAATAAGGAATAATAATTTTTCTTTGTGATTCATTTATGATATACTTTCTCTATTCTCTACATATATGTTTTCATTTAATTGTGGATGTTTGAGACAAATATTATTAAACCTCATCACAATTATTATTCTAATTTAAAACTTTCTAGGTTTTGACAACATAAAAATAAGATGATGAGTGACATACTTATACCCTTAGTCTAAGGCATGTTACCATAAATCCAAATCTAATACCATTTTGAAAGAAATGAATGTATGTTGTCTGGAATATAGGCTCATGTGACTGTATTTTAAAATTCAAGAATGTAGATGAATTAATCATGCACAACAACATTTAAACATGCACCAAAACTCTAGTTTTTTTTTCCTCTTGCTTTTTGAAAGTTAGTTATCTCCTCTAGTCAAATTCCTTTTCTTATGCATGTTTTGACTCAGATGATTCAAAAGATAATTTTACTCATCACATGTTCTCACTTCTAGGTGATATGACTCTCTCACCCACCTCTTACATGCATTCAATAAAACCACTCCCCTCATGAGTGTACTTAGCCCATGCTTCAACAACTGATTCATATGATTCTTCTACCAACCTCAAAAATGAATTCAATGACTGGTTTTAACAACTTGTCAAATGGGGATTATACGGTAATGAAAATTAATTTATTCTAATAACATGCAATTTTATGCATGTTTGATTTACCCTTTGAGCCATTTTTATCTCCCTCTTTTATGAAATGATAGGTCCTCCATGAGTATGTCCTTGTCCATTTTATAACTAGTGATGTACTTCATATTATTATTTTCGATATAAATGTTTACATATATTCTTTTGTTTGATATTTTTTCCATGACTTGTGGGACTAGCATGTGTTCTAAGAAACCATAACCTGGGGCATCTAATCCATGAAAATCACTTGATGATCACACTAGACCTAAACTGCACCAACCCTTATCATGGATATTTTTTTTGGTGTCTCCTCCCAACTATTGCAAGTTTCGCACATTCATCACCTTACATAATGAAACCATTGAAATCCAATCATGATAGTGACATTTGGATAAATTTTTACATATTATATATCTTGGCATTTAGACATTCATCATATTTAAAAATATAGATTTCTAATCTAGTGATCAAAACTGGGGTGTTAGATTTTCCTCCCCTACATTTTTTCACTATCTTTTGTGCACATCATCATTAAAAGAAATTACATCTTAGAATTTTATAATTTGATAATTTAACAACTCCTATAGAAATTACAAATGCCCAACTCTCACTCCCCTCAACCTACATAATCCAAGCAAGAGTAGTCCCTTCTCTCCATCACAATCCTTTAGGTTGTGCCACTTACCTTTGGGGGCTCAACCACTCGTCGAGCCCTCTACATAATCCAAGGAAGAGTAGTCCCTTATCTCCATCACAATCCTTTAGGTTGCCCCACTTACCTTTGAGGGCTCAACCATTGGTTGAACATGAAATATCCAACCTATGGAATTTATTAATCCTATCTATAAAAAGTGCAGTCTTTAATCATTTATTAAAAAATGTACATTAATATTTCCTCAAAATATTCAAAAAGCTATGGGTAGTCGTCCCACATAGCCTCTTCATGCCCCCTGTGGTATCTTCGGCATTACAGTAGGTCCACTAGACCTTTACCAAGATAATG
Source organism: Pinus tabuliformis (assembly GCA_031772625.1). Taxonomy (NCBI): domain Eukaryota; kingdom Viridiplantae; phylum Streptophyta; class Pinopsida; order Pinales; family Pinaceae; genus Pinus; species Pinus tabuliformis. The sequence continues at coordinate 1,185,739,231 of CM062816.1, read as the reverse complement.
GCTTTGCACAAGAGAACTTTGAATTTCGAGTCTAAGACCCTTTGTGCTCCACCCAGACCATAGTCTAATCAATCACAAGGTTAGGATTAGGCACATACTTTTTCAATAAAGATACATGAAACACTTTTATGAGTATTCATGGATGCAAGTAATGAAGCAAAGTATATAACCAACCTTATCCTATGTACCTATTCTGGGTAGCTTCCCAATTTTAGTGAGCTCTTTTTAGCCTTCACTTTGAAAAACACATGCCCAACCAATCTAAATTATCTATGCATTTTTCCTTTGCTTGCGCAACTTTCTACCTATGTTATATACCCTTTATATTTTTCGTTATATTTACTATATTCTTTTCCATCTCTTTTAGAATATATGTTAGACCAACAATGAATTTGTTTTATAGGTTATCCCAACTCGAAATATAACTTCAAAAGTTTCCTTTTATATAAATTTCCACAATATTGGATTCCTTATAAATCAACTTAATTGAAATAATGTGTGTTCATTTCATAAGCTTGTCCATCACTACCATGATGGAATTATCTCACCTTGTTATCCTTGGTGACTTGGTGATGGAATTTATGGTAAGAGTCTGTCATTTGCATTTAGGAATGGACAATGGACATATAAATCATGTTGGATGTCTATGTTTTGCCTTTACCTTCTAACATTACATGCATTTGGCTATGTAATTAACCACATGGTTTTTCATGCTAAGTCACATATACTGGATTCTTATACCTACAATAGTTTGCTTGTACCCTAGGTGTCCAACATGTGGTGAATCACACATTTCTGTTATCACTAAATTTCTCAATTCTTTAGAATTAGGAACATAAACTTGTGTTCCTTTGCAAGATGATTCCATCCTCTTCTAGCATGCAATATTTAAATTTTTGGTGTGAATTACCTTGTTGTAAGCCTTCTTTAATTTGTAAAAAGTGTTAGCTTGATCCTAATCTTCCAAAATTATTCTTTTTAAGTCTATGTTGTATATGCTAATAGCTATAACATATATTACATGCACCCTCTTGTTGAGTGCATTAACCTCTTTATTCTCTTTTCCCTTAATGTTGTTGAAGTCAAAGTTAGATTCACTAGGGCATTCCAACCATCTAATTTGTCTATGTGAGTATTTCAAACCACTATGGTCTATTTTCGACTCAAAATTTCATCCCCTAAGATAATGTCTTCACATTTTCAATGCATGGATAATAGTTGTAAGCTCCAAGTGATGGGTAGCATAATTTATTTCATGTTCTTTTATTTTCTTCAATTCATATGACATTCCTATCTTGCATAAGGGGTCCACCAAGTCCTTTACATGGATTTATGCACACAAAAATATCCTCATTTGGATTTGCATTCTTTATAATATGTGCGTTGGTTAATAAATATTTTACCGATTACAATTTGTAGTCCATCCAATTTATACTCATTTCTGTTGCAATGAAATAATTGAATGTACAATATTATAGAAACCCAATGAATATCATGTGGTAACTAGGTAAACCCATAAACTATCTCACCTTTAAAATATTCTTTGGTGATGGCCAATGTTTGATGGATTTAATCTTCCCTGGGTCCATTGTGAACCAAATCATGGATTTTCCTTTGATAGAAAGTGCACTTGGTCAACTTGGCATTCAATTTTTTCCCTTGCAACACCTATAGAAACAACCTCAATTACTTTCACTCGTGCTCCCATTTTGTCTTGGAATGCATAAGAATATCACCAAAGAAGGCAATAATAAATTAGTCTATATAAAATCTAAACACTCTATTCATTAAACATATAAATCTAGAAATTTCACCACATGTTTCAAAGTAAATGTTGTAAGGTGGTAGCATAGGAAACAATAACATAGAATAAAGAAAAAACTTGTATGCCATTTTCTTTCTTTACTGGCAATTCTCTTTTATCATATGTTATTTTTTATGGATATTTCAACCAGATCAATATTCTAGAATACCTTCAAAATGAAGGTAATTCACAACATCTTAATGCCAAAGGATTTATGAAAATTCTCTTTACTAATATTCATGAACTATTATAAGTAAATGATTGAAGTCAAACATTTCATAGCACAAGTAATCTTATATCACATTTTATTCACAATGCAATGAATAATAGTTTTTTTAATAAGGGATTCAAGATAATGTATGTGCATTTTGAGTCATTTTTATGTCAAATGTTGTTATGATAGAAAATTTTATTCATTTTAAGTCATTTCTATGTACTTAACATCACAAAGGGATTTAGAGACCCTCTTAAAGAGGTCTCTAACTTTTAACGCTACAGATGGACTCAAAGACCCATTTGTCTCTAAATTTAACATTGTAGATGGATTCAAAGAAGGGGATATATGAATCCATCTACAACATTAAAATTTAGAGACAAAAGGGTATATATAATTTCAATGCTGTAGATGGATTTAGGGACACCTTTGTCTCTAAATTTTAACAATGCAGTGGATTCAGAGACCCATATAGTGAAATGTAACACTTCAATATCAAAATTGCAATTTTCCATTTCTAAAGTGACATAATTAAAATTTACTAACATAAATGAGTAATTCATATACTTCTTGTACTTATTACTTGGTCATAGTTTTATTGTTGGACTATAGTAATTTAAATTAATCATTATTAATATCATCACTTATTATCCTATCATATATTTTAGTCTTCGACTATATTAGTCATTTAAGTCAGTCACTTTTAGTTTGGTCAATTATTATCTAGTCGTATATTTTATCCCTAGACAAAATTAGTCTTTTAAGTTAGTCATTTTTAGTTTAGTCACTTAAAATTGTTAAAATTTAGTATTAATTCACTTCAAACAATTGCGGTGACTAAAAACGAGTCACTAATTTCACCATTTTCTACTAGTGATTATTCATGATCTATTCAATTATAAATCTTTTGTAAATGTGGAAATATGAGTGATGAAGGGAATTTTCCCATTTTGTATTTCAGTTTTCTATCCATTAAGAATATGATGTTTTTAATCTTAAATCCAATCAAACTAGTAGCCCAGATATTGTTTTCATTGATACATCAGATGACAATGGTGCATGCCTACCTGTTGATTTTTTTAAGGAACCCAAATTTGATGATCCACCATCAAAACGATCTTAGACCTGTTAGGAATTAAAGGCACTTTAGCTCCTGCTGATGGTTATGTCAGGTGCTTGCAATCCTATTGAGATATATGATGTAATATGGATCGATATTTTCATACGTAGTCCCTTCTTTGGCATTCATCCTCTGAAGGTGAGTTCATTCCTGGAGGACTCTCGATATTTTCAAGTTAATATTCAAGATATAATTTATGATAAGATAAAATATTTTTTTTTGGTTAGTTTTGTTTCATATGAATCCCTTGTATTATACAAAGGCTTGGAAAGCATACCTTTCATGGATCTTTACAACCTTAGAACCTATCATTTCAATTATCAGGATAAAGGTCATTTTAGGTTGAAGGATTTTACTATGTTAGACTCCTCTGAATGTGATCATATTTTTATCTATTTTGTGTATATCATGAAGCTAATAATCTCCATGGAACATTTCCTCTTCTATATTCATTGCAATTGCTTCAATCATTCAACCAACTAAAACCCTTGTGTCAGTCTAAGTACTAGGTTTGATTTCACACATCTTTCTAATACCTTTCTAACTCAACATCTTGATTTGTTTCCTGATATCACAATAACAACAATTTTTTTAAATTACTTAATCTTTATATTATTGATTTTGAATGTAATTGGATGTAAAGGGATTCGAAATAGACTTGATTAACTCAATTGTTATTGAACAAATTTGATCATTCTACTGGAGATTCTCTTTGTGATTTGAATGTTTTAACTATTAATTTATCTTGTCATTAGTCTTAGGGTCTTCAAAGTTGTTGTCATGAATATCATGATCCAGTTCTTAAATGGTTAGAATAATCTTACCTATGAGGCTTTGTTGTAAATAAACAATTTTGATTTTATGATGTTTGCAAGAACTCAAAAAACGAATGAATGTGTATTCCCAAGAAGACTAAAAGCTTTGTATGATTGAGATCTAAATCAACAAGGTAAAGAACAAAAATGGTTAAAACTAGTTCGTGTGGAAAATCATTTGGTTAATAAGAGAGGCATTCGATTCATTGTGAAATTTTCTCAAGTTGTTATCTTTACCCTTACACATCATTTTATATTGCTTTTAATTTCTCGTATCTTTATCGTCGTGGGTCAAGAACAACGTTGGCTACATTGGAATTATCACTACACTTAGCCTCACATTCTAGTTGATTAGGTTAGGAGTGGGCTTAGTTTCATTTAGATTCCTTTGCATTACATCCATTTGTTGTCCTTCTCTCCATCTAGTCACTACATCTATTTTGTTTTGATATTTTTTTCCCGCTTGTTGTTTTTATGTTCTTCCCCCATTTTATTTTTCCTTTTTGTTTTGTTTTGTTGTTTTGATATGGATTTTGTTTTGGTGTTTTTTAATAATAATTTCCATGAAATATTATCCTTTTTTGTCAAAAAGCAATGTGGAAAATTTGAAAATGGAAATTGGGATGATGAACAATGCTTGGATAATTTGTTATGTCATCTCTATTTTGGATTTATATATCTTTAATGTCAATTATGTTTGAATGAAAAATATGGTTTGTTCCAGATGGAAAGCCTTTGGTCCAACTATGAAGCCCATATCTTTATTAGAATCTTCACTCCTAACACAACCTTGTATTGTGTTATGTTCTTACTTGTTGACTCAATCGAGTAGAAGGGAAAGGACAAAAAATTTAAATGAGTATATAACTTCAGTTGTCTTTAAAGTACCTTAAATAAGGAACAAACCACTCTTGCTCTCAACAAGGCGGGATCTCACATGAAAACAAATAAATGGCTTTTCACATTCTATTAGTAACTAAATAAAGATGTGAAGAAGAGAAAGGCCTCCTACACAGAGAAGTGAAGCAAGCATCTTGGTAATGGTACTATCCAGGCCTACTGGCAGCAAAGAAATGATTGTGGTTCTTTGAGTTGACTCCATTAGGGTACTTTTTAGACTCACTAGCAGCAGAGGAACACCAAGGAATGAGATTAAAATATCAGTATACTTACTATCAGTTTCCCGTATTGAGACAATTGAGGTATGACTACTTTATATTGATGTGTTTCAAGCTAAGGAAGGAATATGAGAGACTATATCTTTAACCGATATAAGTATAAAATATAAGGTGATCCACATAATGAATCAATGCTTCCTGATAGACTAGGACCTTGTACTTAAAGGTAAAAGGTCAATAGAGAAGCTAGATTTATAATAGTTTGTCACCAAGCATTGATGTTATGATGAACACCCCCCAAATTTTTTCTCACACTTGAATTTTGGAACCTATTAAGCATATTATTATTCGTCACTCTATGGTTACTTTATGGTCAATTTATATTTTGTAAATAGTTCAAGTCATTTTCTCAAATTTGTGATTGTCAAAGTCACTTACTCAAACACGCTCAGTCCTTGATAAAATTATCAACGAAAATTCCTTTATGCGATATTGAAAAAGCACAACACCATCTAATTTACAGTCTCTGCCACTTTGATTGAAATTGTACTTTTAGTTCGGTGAATTTTCTCAACTCTCAATTTTGCACACCATCAATTTCACAAGTGTCACTTTTACGTTTGAAACTATCATTTTTTCTTGCTTTCACTTTCATAAGTTTAATTTTCATGTTATCTTCACTTTGTCATTTGTCACTTTCAAGGTTGTTTGCATTTTTCAAGTGTCATCTTCATTTTTCCTCCGATTGCAAGTGTTTCTTTTGTCTTTTTCACTCCTACATATGTCACAGATGTTCACATCACTCGAGTTAGTTTTGGAACATTTTTCTACACTACACAGTCATACATACCATTAGAATACATGCTAGACATGTTCTGATAGCTTATTGCACCTTCTGGTCTCAGTCAACACTCTTATGGTAACTTGTGTTCTAGGTGTTGTAATGTGTCGTTTCAACTATCGTACTTAGAAATAAGTGTCGCTTTGTTGTTGTTTTGAGATTTTCATGTGTGTGATGCAATTTTGATTCATGTTCAGATGAATTTCTCTCTCTTACTCTACTAGTCCCATACTTTTTCATTATAGAAGTTTTCTAGGTCTTCCTTCCTAGTGAAAGTTGTTAGGGCATGAACACTCTTATCAAGAGATGAAATTAGCCTATTCACAATCCTCATTGATGCAATATTTCTCACCAAGACTTGTTCACATTAAGAATATTCCAAGGAAGTCAGCTAACCCTTATTGTTCTTACTGACTATATGAACTAAATTTTGAACCCCTCTACTTTGTAAGACACATAGAGCATTCCTAGCTAACAACGTAGACTGCTTCCACCCTCTTGTAGTGGAAAACTATGGATTACATTAACCCTCCTATCCTTACAATGTAATGAAAATTTTCTTAGGAAAGATGGCTTCCTTTCTATGGCATCCCTTAATGAATCTCACATTCCAAATGGACAAGCACCCACTGTTTGCTAAAACTATGCTAGTCTAGAGGGAAAATTGCATTTGAAATCATGAGTGACCCCTTTTTTATGACAAACTATGTTGGTCCTTGAGCTTCCTATTCCTCCGAGTACATGGCACATAATGAAGCATCATTGAGTCCCCTTCCTTCTTCCTAGTGTTCTTTTCACTCAAGCCTCATCCTTGGGAATTCTCCCTTAGTGCATCGCATAGTCTAAAGAGAGAGTTTGATTTGACCAGTCAAACTAGACTTTCGGAAAGGCATGCTCCTTTCAACTAGTGCATGCACCAATCTTAAGCCTGAAGCCTTCATCCTTCCTTCTTCCCCTTGCGCTATGCACCAAATACTTTCCTAGTCCTCCCTTATTCAGTTTATCACATAGTAAAAGGCTCAAGGATTCCCAGCCTCTAAGTATTTAAGATTCACTTTCCAAGTCTTCCTGTCTTTCCTTCTTAGTGCATGGCACAGTCATAAGTAACAGGCTCTCCGCCTTGTCTTTTTACCTTTCCCACTAAAAGAGACCAAGGAGAGCTAATATTCGTAGTGCATGTCTTAGTAAAACTAAACGATAGATCCTTTCTAAGCCACTTTTGATTTTGAATGGACCCTCCTAATCAAGCCTCATTCTTTCAACCCTTCCACAGGTCTGTCATAAGAAGTTAATTACCTGAGCTAGGTAGTGATATAATAGATAATTTTAAGACTTATTTTCCCGTGTCATGAATGATTTTCATTGGTAGGAGTACTTTCTTAGCATGCCAAGTTGATTCTTAGGGAATATAAAAAGGGGAAAACTAAAAGAAAAACTTGCGGAGAAGAAGCACCAAGAAGAACAATCATGAAGACATGAAGCAAATCGTATACCATGACGGAAAGGAGGCATTGCATGACCATACAAAAGATTCCAACAATGATCCAATACTCTTTTGGGGTTGAATATAAGAAACAAATAGGACCTTCCATAAATATGAAGTGTCAATAATATCTTTTATAAACATTGAAGACAAAGTAACCGGTAAAACAACTAGGCATTACCATCTCATTTGAGGTCCATGTCATCATTGCGAACTGGTAACCTATTCCTTGCCACATCATCATATGGAAGGTAATTATGTATTCATAAGAAACAGACAGAATGTAATGCATGGACAAAAGAGTTGTTTAGAAGTCCAAAAGTATTATAAATAAGTGCAAAAGTGATTTATAAGTCCAAGAATCATGAGGATGGTCAAAGAGTCATGAGGATGTGAAAGTTCATTCATCTTGTTATAAAAGAAGCCTCATAACTCAAGAAAAGGTCTTTTGGAGGCTTAAGCTTTGGAGAGCTAGTCCTGGTTTCTCTAACTTTCCACAAGATAGAAAAAACATTTTTTGCGTAGAAAGAGGTGACTCAAATTTTCCACTACTGGAGCTAGTGGCTCACCATTGTATTTGATGTACTTGGATATTTTGCCTATTTGAAACTAAATGAGCCAAAAAAAATTCTTGTGTGTATTTTGAATGTTTTAGCACTATTCTTGTGATGTTTTCGGTATATGTTGTGTTCATATGTTCATGTGTCTCTATTAGGTTAGTACTATTGCTTCCCTCCAGAGGCTCACTAATGTCTACCCTCTCATGAAAGTATCCTTTTACACATTGTAATTAGTGTTTCACAATGTCAACTTACTTCCTTATACAAGGGTTATGTGTATAATCTCTTATGTTATTACTTTAAAGCAAGGAAAACTTTAGAGTTATGGAAATCATGTTGACACCCCGGATCGGGCTCCTACTCCAAACAATGTTAGCTCCAATTGGGACTTCACATCATGGATACCACTTGTATGTTGATGGTATCCAACACCATCAATAGAATAATATGCAAAAAATGATGATGGATGAGATTCATTGTACTTTTGTTGCATATGAAATGATGATATAGGAAAAAATACAACATAGAAGGAAGAAAAATTATAATAATAAAATAATATAGAAGTAGACAACCTTATGTTTGTTCCATTCATGATTCAAATATAGAAGAAGATCAATTTGTGAGAAAGCTAAAAACTTGATCTGAATGATAAGAAGGTAAGCTTCCCTTGCAATGTTTTAATTGTGGTAGAATAAGCCATTTTATTTCTAAAATTACATATGCAAGAAGGGAAGACAATGATTTTGAAGAAGAATGTAGTAATAAAATAAAAAATTGTATACACAAAATATAAAATAGGCTAAGGAGAAGACTCTTAATTGTAGAGAGAATAGTAACTAATCTGAAGAAAATAGTGGATGCATCTTTTATATTTAGAAGGAAGAATTCCTCTTCGTTTCCATGGACACATAGTATAGTGATAAATAAAATGAGGGCATTAAAAAAGAAAATTTATGTTAAGAATAAAAAAACATTAAGAAGGGAGAGAATCCTTAAGTAGAACTTGTTAGTTCCTTAGAAGAAATGGACATGCTTACAGGAAATAATAAAAACAAAAAGGAGAAATCATAACAATATGAAATGTAGGATCATTATTTTTGTGAAATAGAAATAAACATATTTCATCTGAATGAATCAACTAGAATAGGAGAAAAAGATAGATGATATGATGACAAGCTAGTTGAAAGAAGAGGAATAAAAATGTGAGAAGCTAGAAGCTAAAACCATTTCCTTAAGAAAGGAACTAGAGAAAAAAACTAATCAATTGTATAGAAGATTGAAGATTAGAAATAACTCCAAATTGTTGTATAATATTATTAGTTTCTAAATGCTACCATTCATCATGACACGTATTTTATATGATGAAAAACAAAACACCCTTGAGGTAGGTGCAAGCATTAAGGGCACAAACCAATCATAAATGGAAAGCAAAGAAAATACTAAAACTTGTGTTAATATTCTCAAAAACTTCATCAACAATTAAAGTAGAAACAAACAAGGAAATGTGGATGAGCAGAAGCTTGATTACTATCATAAGAACAACAAGGATGAGTTCAAAATAGGTCTTCCACCAAAGTTCCAAAATATCTTCCTTGGATACTCTTTGCCTTACGATAATTTTGATTGGAAAGAAATATAATTTAGATTTTATGTAATAAGTGGTGATGTGAGAGATTAAAAGAGAGGATATTATGAGTCCTTATAGAATGATTATGTGAGGAAAACATGTAAGGACTCTGGACACCACATATCTCCACAATGGTATGATATTGTCCACTTTGGGCCTAAGCCCTCATGGATTTGCTTTTGGACTTACCCCCAAAAGGCTCATACCAATGGAGATATGTCCATCCTTATATACCCATGATCCTCCCCACTTCTAGTCAATGTGGGACTTTTGGTCGTATACCCAACAATCCTCCCCTTGAACAAAGGACCATCGAGCCTCCCCTCAAACAATTATCCATCCGTCCACTCTCTTACCAACTAGGATTCTCCGCTCCAATGTGTTGGAAGCACATGCCTTACATGGAGCACCACCTGCCTCGAGAGCTTGCTCTATCCCAGGTCAACTCCTCTTCACCGTGTTGGGACCAGGACACGTCCATGAAGAATCCGGAGCACACTGCTTGTCTAACCGAGCTCATCCATGGATCCCATCGTGATATTACCAGGGCCCACCACCTTCGTTCGGCATTCTGAGGATTCATCCACTTGGCTAACTTCAGGGCATGGCTCCGATACCACTTGTAAGGACTCTGGACACCACATATCTCCACAATGGTATGATATTGTCCACTTTGGGCCTAAGCCCTCATGGATTTGCTTTTGGACTTACCCCCAAAAGCCCTCATACCAATGGAGATATTTTTCCATCCTTATATACCCATGATCCTCCCCACTTCTAGTCAATGTGGGACTTTTGGTCGTATACCCAACAAAACAACCAAACGTCCTCATGGAATAATTGAAAGAAACTATTATTAACTTCCTTTCCTATTTGATTACAATATTTAGTGTTATAAGGAAACATATATGGAAACATAGGACATGAATGTCGATGCGTCATAGTAAAGTCTCTTCAATAAAATAAGTAAGAATATGTTCTTACTAGGCATAGAGTATAATAGATAAAGGCATAGAAAATATACATCAAGAACCAAAGAAGAAATAATGTGGACTTGCAATATATGTTCAAAACAAAGGAATCCAAGGTACAAATAGTGGATTTTTAAAAGATATGAGAGGGTATTAGAACAAATTTCTTAGACCAAATGAGGAAAAAGGGGGAAGAATTACCTTTTGTGACAACGCTTTTATAAGGATTGTAGGAAAATCTCTCGTTAGTCCTCATGGTGGAATTCAAAAATTGTAATAGTCTTGGTGAAAAAATCGATGTAATAAAAGATAAAAAAAATAATAACCACGAATGGATGGGACACTTATTCCAAGCTGAATGTTAGGCAAGACATCCTAGGGGGTGTTGATTTGGTTGTTTACGGCTAAGGAAATTGGCAAATACAATGACTAAGGCTTTGGAAAGGCAAAATGGAATTTTTTGCACATTCATTTATGAAAATAATCTAAAGTAGGAGAAAAATGAAGTGAAAGGGCAAAGGTTGCATGTGAGGAGGAAAATGAAGAAAATAGAAGCCTCATTCATAACAAGTCTTTTGAGTATCAATTGGTAACCTTTTGTCAGTTCAATGTTGGAGTTGTTTCATTATTCTCTCTCTCTCCCTAATACTCTTGGACACTTCAAGTTTTCTTGGAGAACTTTGGCATTGGAGAAAGAAAGGAAAAGAAGGTAAGAGGAAGTAAATATTAAGTAGGGAAACACAAGATCAAGTAGCTGTAGAAGGCTTCATTTCTAGTATCGACTTGCATGTCTATTTTCCTTTCTAGATTTGGCATGCATGAGATTGCATGTGTTTCTTTTCTACCGTGGCATGGGTTTTCCCAGGTGTGACTTTATTTTTAGCCTCACCTTTCCATTTCATGATAGCTTTGATTAGATGGGTTCTCTCATACAGCTTGTGTGGGATGGACGGATTGGATTCAAAGCTGAGTGGGGTGGATATCTGAATTGAAGACCACATGGTGGTAGTGGTCATTGAACCAGAATGAGGATGAATGAAGCCACTAGCCTAGTAACTGATGGACCATAATGTGGGTTGCAGTAAATCTAGATTGTGTGCCTTGGTGGGCCTAGGAATCCTTGTGAGTGAATGACAGGATATACAGTAAATCCAAGAGATGGATTTTCTCTCCGTTTGTCCTAGTGATTTCCGGATGGAATGCACGATAAACCTTGGTGAGTATGTCTCAGTGTAGGTCCTAGTGATCCCTGGATCAAATTTTGGATGCACGATAAATCCGAAGAGACTAGGAGGCACTCAAATTCATCACAGTGTAGGCAGAGAACTTCGGTTGCATCCACACTGATTGGCGGTTTTGGTTTTTTATAAGTCCGACATTAATTTTTGGAATATGGCAAGGGGGTGATTAGTTGAAGAGAGACTTGGTTCAGCCAATCTATGGTCAGGTGGAACGTTGTAGTCCCATCACCTAATGGTTCATTACATTGATTAATGAGAAATTATTTCCATTGATTTTCATGTTTAAATTTATTGGTGTATATATGGATTTTAATGGCTGATATGTTTATTGTATCTCTGTTCCTATTATGTTGGTTATATGTACATTTTATGGCAACAACTATGTTTGTCTCTCAACATGTTTTTACTTGTATTTCAATGGATTTCCTCTATATGAGCTAATGACTAATAAGGCAGTAAATGACACAAGGAAACAATGGTTCATGGCAATTATCAGATAAGTATGACATCCCTATACTTAATTCTATTATTTACACCTATATGTTACATGTTGACAATATGTTTGATGAAATGCAGGTCATGGCTAGTAGGGGTATGGTTAAGGTCTTGATCATCTATTTACTTTTGCATCATTTTTTCCCTATACTTTACTTAATTAACAGTTTTCATTCCATTCTGGGCAGTGGCTTGGGCTCTGGGCCTAAAAAAGCGGCTTAAATATTGGGGTCATTGTTACAAAACTAGCAAGTTTGGACCAAATTTGCTAGCATGTAGACCTATAAGAGTGACTTTAGGTCTTTGGTCGCTCCCTTCCCCATATCATGAGAACGACTATGGCCTAAGAGGTCCAAAATAGTATTGGGACCAAGATACAGGCTGACTGAGTGGCTGACTTTATCTACTAAACGTTAAGTTGATGGGGTTGGATGACTGTGTGTGATGTTCTATCGATTCCACTTCCTTAAGGTTACTTAGGAGATTGAATCTAATCATAGTAGCCTCGTGTCTCATGTTTTCCCCGGTTGCCATGGTTATTTGAGTGAATGTGGGAGGGGGGTGTTACATAGTGGTACTAAAGCATGGTTCAATGCTCAGACTGGATGGTTTGAATGTGTTGGTCATGCATGGATGTCAGTTGCATGCATGTCTCCTATGCTTGCATTTCATGTGCTTGTTGCATTTTCTTGATGATTTATTAGGATTGTAGTATGGTTATCATGGAGAATTTGATATCGATTTCGCAAAATGTATTTGTCATGAGTATGTTACTGGTTGCATATGGTTATATGTCGCTTATATGTTTATTTTATGTCACTTACTTACATCCTTGTATGTTAGCTTACATTATTCAATATTTTCGATTACATGTGTCAGTCTTGTAGGTTGATTACAAGAATTGATCCCTTATGCTCGACTACATGTGTTCATGCATCGTATGTATGTTTGGTTAGGCATTGCTTATGCATATTGATGGTTTCATGTAGAAATGTGTACAATCAAGTACTGGTTGTTATCATGCATGAGGTGATGGTTTGTGAAGTTGATATGGTCATGCATTGATGACTGAAATCTAGCTAGACTGATGTGTATATTGTTTGGTACTCAGTTATAATATTAAGGTATGAGTTGACATATTTGTGAGATGGTGTTGTACTAATCTAGATTGATTTTACATGTGTTTGTTATGCATGAACGAAAAATGCTTAAGAGCTTATTATGTGAACATGTTAGTTAGTTACTATTATGGATATCATGATTTATGTTTGAGTTGATATGTTGTGAAGCTGTATCATGCTAAACTCAATTGATTGTGAAGATAAGATCACTTCCCCTGAGATACATTAAGGTATGATCTTGCTTATGTCATATATTTGGTACTTGAATGTTTGAGTATGTTGTCTAGTTGATTTATTTAACATGGTATGTTGAAATTTTCTTGAATGTTTGATGAATTTCATGTGTTCAAATAATCTTGTTTTAAGATGATTGTTCTAATACATATGAGTTGAGATAGCTGACATGTACTTGAGTATGACAGGTGGTATTTGTAGCATTATGTATTATGACTTATGGATATGAGTTAACTATGGATTATGACATGATTTGCAGTTGACTTTGAATTGATAGATAGGATTGTCTTGATATGTGGAAAATTTGGTTGACATGTGTGAGCAGTTTCAAGAAACATATTTGGTATTAGCGTGACAAGGTAACAATTGATGTGTTTATATAACTAATAGTTGGGTGATGTGACAATGCATAGTAGCACTCAATTGTAGCAAGGAAAAGGTGAAAGAAAGGAATTGGGAAAGAATTATTTTGGTTATGTTTGAAAACCCTAATTCTAAACAAATGATTGCGTCACATACATGAAGTCTTCTTAACCTTGATTTTTTTTGAAATCATGTGGATATGTGCTAGATTCATGAAAATGTAGTTGACAGGTATATTAGCTAGTCTTTAGTTACAAGTGGATCTGTTAAACGATTGGAGTCCCTTGAGAGATGGTGTGGATGTGTTCAGTTGCAAGCAATGTGCTTGGCACAACAAAATGACATAACTGGTGTACTGTTATGTTTATTTATGCACTAAAAATTATGTTTTATGGTAGTATGATGTAGGGAGTTGCATGGCAAGAGAGGTTGCCATGAAATCTTGAAGAATTCTCTGATTGAGTTTCCTTGAGAACCATGGGGATTGATTCATGGCGTCTATTTTTAGTCTTGTTCCTTTGGTATTTTGTGATATTCTTGAGCTTGAATTACTGTTTTTTTATGTTTAGTGCATGGCCATGCCACTTTGCTGTGATGTCATATTGTTATTGAATTTCATGGTTTTCTTCTTGGTTGTTTCTTGTCTTGCCTTTTATGTTTTGAGTGTCTTGGGAATTGGTTGGGGAAGCAGAAAGTTAGTGGACCTCAGGGAGAGTCGTGTGGTACCCAACAGGAAAGGTAAGACTTAGATGAATCTCTTTGAATGAGTAAGCATAGTGGAAGGCAAGACTATAACAGTCGGTTGGCCCGGTTGGTCCATAGTAGTAAATGGATGGGGACAGTACAAACATGTGAAAGGTAACTAGAAAAAGTAAATTAAATGGATCTGAGGTGTTGTATTCCTTGGCTATATTGGGAGCCATTATTCTCAATGTGGTGCATGTTGTGCATAAATAAGGAAGTTCTCTTAATCTAGACCTTATGTTATCTCGCAATTATGTCATGATCATGATTATGTTGCTGTTCATATATCTATGCACGTATGTTGTATGCCATTGTCTGAGAGGATGATGATTGTTTTATTCTAATGATTGTATAAGTATATATGTATGTTGTCACTATCTGACAGGGTTGTCAGGGATCCTTCTTGTGGAGGAATGATTTCCTATGGAGGTGAATGGCATGAAGAGATTCCTAGCTCATGAGGAATCAAGTGGCAAGGGTAGTCACGACAAATATACAAGGTTAGTATCATGTGGATATGAAGTGATATTGTATAGTTGTATTATGTCTATGTTTATGATAGGTAATATGGAAGGATACATTAGCAAAATGAAACCAATGTGGTCAACGACATGTTGGGACAAGCATAGATAAGATACTACGAGAAAGGTTCGTTGGTAAAGAGTCATTGTCTTTTTGGATGTGTGTTACGACTATTGGGAATATGTCATATATATTATACTTCTTGCACCTGTGGTGTTGTGTGCATGCAGTGTGGTGTGTATTTAGTGTTTGTACATGTTGATTATGTAATTTTATTTACATGGTGTAGTACATATAGTGTTGTATGAATGTTGGATATGCAATTATGTGTACAAATGCTACTATGTACATGTTGGAAATGTAGTGCTATGTACAAGTGTTGCTATGTGCATGTTGTACACGTGGTGCTATGTACACATGTTGTACAAGTGGTGTTGTGTGTAGGTGGTTCTATGTACATCTATTTCATGTGGTGATGTGTACATGTGGCGTCACGTACATTTCGTGCATGTGGTATTGTGTACATGTGGTATTGTGTACATGTTGTACAGTGGTGTAGTGCACATATGGCATTGTGTTTACATTATGGAGGTGGTACCATGTGCATGTAATGTTGTGCACAAGTTTTTCAGGTGGTGTCATGTACATATAATGTTGTGCAGACATTGTGCAGGTGGTGCTTGGTACATGTGGTAGTAGTGTACATGTGAGATTGAGTGCATGTCGTACATGCTGTGCTGCGGGCATGCAATATTATGTATTTTCATTGTGTAGTCATGGTATCGTGACATATGCATTCATTGTGTTGCACTCTAGACACATATTTGTGTTATGTTGTACATAAGGTGGAGGTCCATTTATCGTGTTGTACAATGGATGTAGGTGTATGCATTGTGTTGTGTTGTACATTGGGTGTAGGTGTATGAGTTGTGCTGTACACCGAGTGTACAAGTATGCATTTTGTGGTGTCAAATGTTGTGTGTGGATAACTGTCTTCTCATGTACATTATACATGGATACATATGTACACTCGGAGTAGGTGTATGCATTGTATGCCAGGTATAGGTGCATGCATTGCATGGTATTGTATGACATGTGTGGTTATATGTTTGTGGTGCACACTATGAGTATGTGCACTTGGTGGAGGAGAAGGTAGTAGGTGCTTTTTGTGCATGCCAATTGCTCGAGTGTGTGTAAAAAAGAACAAAGGTAGAGTAAGGATCCATGAGGATAATTATCAATATTGTATTTCAGTTTTACTATGCATATGATCTATGATTCCGATTTATGATGACTACATGTGATCTACGATTTTAGTTTATGGTGGTTACATGTGATTTATTATTCTTATGGTTATGTTTTTAGTTAATCAGATGTGATATTTTTATTCATGTTGATTTGGTAAAATATGCAAGTTTGACTTCTTGTAACAAAATGTGAAAATGATTGGAAATGTACCTTATTGACGAGCTACCGATGAAGTATGATGTGAATTTATTTCAATTTATTTTAAATATAATGGAAGTTATGTGCTTGGTACATGACTGCATGAAGATGTCCGATTCGGTAGATGAAATCGACTACAAGAATTGGCAGCAATAGTAAAAGAAATTAGAACATCCAACAGTATGCTAATAGAGTACTTCAAGAACAGTTCCATTGTGGGACAATGGTACCCAATTGTGTCCATTGATTTCTAGGAGCACACTATCACCGTTACGATGGTTTTGAGGCAAGTATATGCCTTGTTTTATGTATCTTCCGATGCGAGGAAGCCTTGGAAAGCGAACGACTGCCTAGGGTGGGGGTCTCAATGGAACTTGGAAGGTGAGTGAACGCACAGAAGGGTTGACTAGATTTCCCCAGGGACTGTGTAACAGAGAAGGGAAGGTTGGGGATGGATTTGTTTTGGTCATTAGCATTACTAAATGGAATCAAATTCACAATGGGAGTGTGCCCTAGAACAATGACACGGTAATTATTAGTTGATAGGATAAGTGGCGTGGGATTATAGCACTGGACATTGGATGCATACTTGAGATTGCAGGGGATTCTAGACTTCCTAGGAAGGAGTTGAATCCTTATATTACTTTGAGGGTGGAGGTGTGAGCCTCTCGACTCCCTTGTTAATTGGTACGAGAATCACATTTTCTCAGTAAATACCTTAATGAGTTGTGTTATAAAGCTCCAATATGTGGTAAGTTTTTTCTTTGGTCGTGTTGTCATGGTGTTTTTCTTTTGAGCAGGTCATTCATTGTAAAAACTACAATGAGCTATTTTATAAAGATCCATGGGTAGTATGTTTTGTTTTCAGTAGTCTTCTTGGTTATAGGTGTCACTGAACACCAAGGACGGTGTTAACCCAAGGGGAGGGTTCTATAACAACACTTATGAAAACATCCATGTAATAAAACATAAAAAACAATAACCACTGATGAATGGGACACTTATTCCAAGCTGAATGTTTGGCAAGACATCCTAGGGAGTGTTCATTTTTTTGTCTATGGCTAAGGAAATTGGAGGAGGTAATGGCTAAGGCTTTGGAAAGGAAAAATGCCATTTTTGGCACAATTATTTATGAAAATAATGGAAATTAGAAGAAAAAGGAAGTGAAAGGTCATAGGTTACATGTGAGGATGAAAATGAAGGAAAATAATTGAAAATGAAGAAAATAGAGGCCTCATTCATAAAATGTCTTATGAGGATCAGTTGGTAACCTTCTGCCATTTCAACGTTGGAGCTCTTTCATTATTCTCTCTCTCTGTCATACTCTTGGACACTTAGAGTTTTCTTGGAACACTTTGGCATTGGAGAAATAAAGGCAAAGAAGGCAAGGGGAAGCAAAGATCAAGCAAAAAAGGTGGGATCAAGCAACTACAATAGGCTTGATTGTAAGTATCAACTTGTATGCGTATTTTACTTTCTATATTTGTCATGTATGGGATTTCATGTGTTCTTTTCTTCCATGGGATGGGTTTTCATGGGTTTGACAATATTTTTAGCCTAGCCTTGTCATTTCTGGATAGATTTGATGAGATAGGTTCTCTCATATGACTTGTGTGGGATGGTCAGATTGGATTTGAAGTCGAGTGGGGTGGATCTCTAAATTGATAAACACATGATGGTAGTGGTACCCAAACTAGAGTGAGGATGCATGAAGCCACTGGCCTAGAAACCCCCTGAACCATACTGTGGTTTCCCTTAAAGCAATATTGTGTGCCAGAGTGGGCCTAGGAATCCTTGTCGGTGAATGACAAGATATACAGTAAAGCCAAGAGGTGGCTTTTCTCTCAGTTGGGCCTAAGGATTCCGGGATGGAATTCATGGTAAAGCCCAGAGAGTATGTCTCGTTGTAGGGCCTAGTGATCCATGCATCAAACTCTGGAGGAATGGTAGAGCTTGAGAGACTAGGAGGCACTCAAGTTCCTGACGGTGTAAGTGAAGAAATCCGATGGCATCCACATTGATTGGTGTTTTTGATGTGTTCTATGATTCCCACATTCATGCTTGGCATATGGTAGGGGGGTGATTGGATGAAGAGAGACTTGGATCAACTGATCTATGGTCGGCTGGAATGTGGTAGTCACATCACTAGGTTGTTCATTGCATTTATTAATGAGAAATTACTTCCATTAATTTTCATTTGTAAATGTACTATTGTGTATATGGCTTTTGATGGATGATATGTTTAATGTATTTTTGTTCCTATTATATTGGTTATATGTACATTTTATGGTAGCAACTATGTTTGGATATTAGCATGTTTTTACTTGTACTTGAATGGATATTGTATCTATGACCTAATAAGTGATAAGGTAGAAAATGACATGAGGAAATAATGGTTTCCTAGCGATTCTCGAATAAGTACAAGATCCCTACACTTGATTCTATTGTTTACACTTGTAGGTTACATGTTAATGATATGTTTGATGAAATGGTTGTCATGACTAGTAGGGTTCTGGTTAAGGTCTTTACTAACTATTTACTTTGACATCATTGTTTCCCTATACTTTATTTAATTATTAGCTTTCATTCAATTCTGGGGGGTGGCCTACGCTCTCGCTCTAAAAAGGTGGCTTGAATCCCATGGTTGCTGGCATAGAACTGCCATGTTTAGATCAGAGGTGTTGGCATGCAGGCCTATGAGGGCAACTTTAGGTCTCTCGTCACTCCCTTGCCCATAACACAAGATCGATTATGCACTAAGAGGTCCAAAATAATAGTGGGACCAAAGGATAGGTTGAATGAGTGGCTAACTTGTCTCTTGATGGTTTTGTTGATGGTGTTGGACGGTTGTGTGTGATGTTCCATCGACTCTAGTTCCTTAAGGTTACCTAGGAGGTCGAATCTGATCATAGTAGCCTCTTGTCTCATGTTTTCCCAGGTTGGCTTGGTTACTTGGGTGAATGTGTGAGGAGGGTGTTTAAAAAATGTATAATGTCTTGTGCATTTAAGGGTTAAAATACAATATCGTAAGTGTCATTAAAATGTGTGATCAATGCTACAACCACACATTGCATTCTAAAGGATATGATATTATAAAATGAAGTTCAAGAAGATTTGTGAAAAATGCAAAATCAACCCTCACCAAGGCATACATCCTTGATGAAGTTAGAGGAGAAAAATGTTGTACGGGACAAGAAGAAAAAATATGGTTATGGCCGAGAAGGATGGGTCATATAAACTTTTAAAATATAGTAAAAAACAATAAGTCAAGAGAAATTAGAGATATGCTAAGGATATGAAAGCCTAAATACACCACTTGCAAGCTATTTTAGGACAAGAAGTAACAAGAGTTTGTTTTCGAAGGAGTACTCAACATCAAATCCAATGGAACTTGTACAAAGAGGCCTTTATAGCCCATCAAGAACAAAATTTAAATTGTGAGAGCTATTTCAATGTGCTTATCAATGATTACATGTTAATCACATAAGCTACATTTATTAAAGAAAAATTTGAAGCGTTTGAGAAGTTTAAACTTTTCAAAACTCTATTTTAAAATGAGATTAGTTTAAAAATAAATTTATTAAGATCAGATAGAGGAGGTCAGTTTAGCTCTAATAAATTTAATGAATTCTTTGAGAATCATGGAATAAGGAGATATTTTTCGATAAAAATGAATACACAACAAAATGGAGTTGAAAAAAGGTAGAAAAATATTATCGGGGAAGGGGCTAGGACAATGTTGGATCAATCCAAAATACTAGGAAACGTTTTAGGACAAGCATTCAACACATCAGTCTACATTTTCGATAGAGCAAAAGTTAATGTGAACAATAGAAAGACACCTTGGGAATTATGGAAAGGTAAAGAAGCTACTAGAAAATACCACAAGATATTTCCGAGAAACTTTTATATAAAGGTAAAAGAAGATAATTTAGGAAAATTCGATTCAAGAAACAAAAGAAGGTACCTTTGTTGGCTATGCATCTATAAGTAACAAGTACAAATGCTAAAACAAAATATGACACATACTTCCACGACATATTGTTGTAA
The DNA here is from genome assembly GCA_031772625.1 of Pinus tabuliformis. Classification (NCBI taxonomy): domain Eukaryota; kingdom Viridiplantae; phylum Streptophyta; class Pinopsida; order Pinales; family Pinaceae; genus Pinus; species Pinus tabuliformis. The sequence continues at coordinate 1,185,718,462 of CM062816.1, read as the reverse complement.
GAGTGGATGGGGTAATACCTTAAAAATAAAAGTCATAGAAAAATGAAAATACGTAGCAAACAATCTATAACAATAGGAGAAAGGAAGAATAAGCGGATGAAGTAAATAAGGAGCACAAATAAATAAGATGTTAATATCTAGAGACCCCATCGAAACCTATATAAAATATCATCCAAAAATTAAATTTTTGGTAATGTAGATACAACAATGAATAAAATAAAATTGGTAACAAAAAAAAAATAAGAAACCATTTCATTTTTATCCAAAATAGAGCCTAGGAAAGTTATACAAGCTATTGAAGATAAGCTTTGGGTTAATGTTATGGAAGAGGAACTATATCAGATTGTGAAGAATAAGAAATGGGAACTTGTTCCTAGATAGAAAGAAAGAATGTGATTGGCACCAAATCGCTACTTAGAAATAAGTTGAGTAAAAATGATAATAGAGAGAAATAAAGAAAAAACGGTCTATAAAAGGTATCCTCAAGTTGAGGGTATGGACTTTTAAGAAACATTTTCTCTAGTTGCAATACTGGAAGCAATCAAAATGCTTCTAGAATTTGCATGTTTCAACAATTTCAAGGTATATCAAATGGATACGAAGGTATCTTTTATAAATGAAAACCTATAAGAGAAGTATACATTGAATATCCAAATGGATACGAATTGTTAGGAAATGAAAATCACATGTGTAGACTGAAGAATGCAGTCTATGTGCTAAAGCAAGCTCCAAGCGCTCAATGTTCAAGACTTAACAAATACCTAGGATTTTTTATTTTTTTTTAAATGAACTACATACATCAATATTTTCATTAAAAAAAAAAAAATCAAAAAAAAAAAAAAATTAATCATTTTGGTTTATGTCAATGGTATGATATTTGGAAGTACATTATTGGTGGAATGAGGTAAATGTTTGCATAAGGAATGGAAAAAGAATTTTATATGTTCATGCTTGGTGAATTGCCATTCTTTCTAGTTTTCTAGATTCCTTAATCTAATGAAAGCATACTCAATTATCAGGCCAAAAGAATCAAGCAAATGATGAAGAAATGTAGAATGGAAGACTACTCACCTATCAATACACCAATTATAAGAGGAATTAAATTGAGGAATGACGATGAATCACTAGAATAAAATAAATCATTGTAAAAGCGAATGATTGGAAACCTACTATAGCTGAGAGGATTAAGGCTAGGAATTATGTAAGCATATACCATTATGGACGAAAGGAGAAAAATGTGCCAGAAGTTATGGAATATTTATATTTTTGAAGGGAAATTTATAATTTTTTGTTTGTTATTGAAGAAGTAATGAGTACATATAACAACATAAATGTATGTAGCTTTTTTGGATACGCAATTTTTTTGTGTCCAGTTTGGATACTATATTTTGTAAGGTTTTTTAACCTAGTACCTAATTGTATTGAAGCATAAGATATCTGGTTGAAAATATTATTCTGATATCTTTCTAATGGTTAATGGCTCTCGATGTAGCTACATAAGAATGTGGAGATATGAAATACTAAGTCAGGTTTTGGTAGCCAAAACGTATAGGTCAACCTAGCCAGTTTTACAAGGAAAATCCATAATTCAATGTAAAATCACTACAAATAACGGAGCGATGATTAAATTTGAAGACCATCCAAGAAAGAAGTGATATTAAGTATGTAAGAGAAGCTATGGAATATTTTAGGAGTTTTAAAGGATATGGATTTTTTAGGAGATGGAGGTGATATGTCCATGTAGATGTGGCAAACATTTGTGAATTACCTGCTATAATTTTTGATATATGATATGAATAAGTTAGCATTCTTGAATTATATTGAAATATACTTCAAATAAGTCAATTTGCATTTTTCACTTTATCTTATATTCTAATATGTTTTAGATAGTGAAACCATAAGAGACAAAGACAATATCCCTACAAGCTTGTGGTAAAAACTTTATATGTTCTTTTGCTATAATTTTGTAGATATGCCCTATAGAATTGAGGGATTCCATGTAAACTTTGTGTTTCAAGTTCTATAGTTAATACATGTCATATGTTATTGTCTTATTAAGGTTCATTGATTTTTAAATAAGAAAAAACAATACTATATTGAATATCCCCCTCGACCCCTCTCATTATAAGTTTGTGCTAGACAATTAGTATTAGAGTTGATCCATTTGAAAAGAATATAAACACTAGAAGGTAGATTTTAGGATCACACATGAATAAGCATGAAGGATTATCACTAAATAAAGCCTAATTGTTTAACAAACGAAACAATGAATAATGGAGTATAAGAATGAGGACTTTTCTAATGTCTTTTGATTTTAACATCTCAAAATTAGTCATGGCTAGTTAAAAACCCAAATAATCCTTCAATGGATATGGTTGAGAAGAATAATAGTGAACATAATGTAGAATCATGAATGTTAGGTTTAGTGGCATATCAAAATCATAATTTTGTTAGTTAACATTATGAATTAACAAAATAAATTTGGAAAAGGCTTGAAAACATCTATGAAGCAAATGATGCAAACTCATACAAGACAGTTTGAGAGTTTAAAGATCAAAGAAGAAGAAAATATGAGATCAAATATCCTCTGCAAGCATGAAACTATGAACATGATCATAGGAATTGTATTGTACCTCAGAGAAAATCCCCCCAAAAAATTTTTTTTAGCTAGATTATAGTTCCTTATACAATTGTTCTTGCAATCGAGACATATTTTCCTACCAATAGCTTGGTCATTATCCATATTTCCTTTTCAATATCATTGCATAATATTTCTTTAAGTTCTTACAGAAGGCTTCCTTATTTTTATAAACACATACATCAATAATTTATCCCTGAAGTTTCATAGTTATTACCCAAGTCTATGATGAGACTTAACACCTATTAGAATATGATCCCCTTAAGTCTATTGTTGGGTCAATTTCTCAAACTACCCTTTAACTTAACATATTGCCTCATATGTATATAGCTAGGTATACAATCCATTTACGAAACATTTTTTTGCATGGGGTTAACACTATATTGTATTTTATGGGCTTTCACCCCCCTCCATTTTATCCTTGAAAAATAAGTTATTATTACGCACATTGGTTAGATGGGAACTTGGAAAATATATATTGCACATATTGTGTGTGTGTGTGTGTATATATATATATATATATATATATAGATATATATATATAATTTTTATTCTTTTGGTGTTGAGTATAGGGTTTTTGGGTCCCTGCTCCCATGTGGCATCTACCACATTACAGTTCCACCAAGACCCAACTCACCATGATCACATGGCTATCAAATTATATGGTGGATATTATTCAATATAATATGAATGAAATCATTCATCCATGGTAATATGACTAAAGTTTCTCAGCCTAGCCGTATTCATTTTCTTGAATGTATTTTTCCCTATGAAGGCTTTGGCCTCTCGAGGCACTCAAAGTTTTTTTGACCTCGCTCAATCCTTCCTCATATCCATGTGTTACTTTATTCTATGCATGTAACTTGATGTGGCCTCCATGCGACCGGATACAAGAGAGACTAGAGGTATTTTATATTTCATTCATTTTCTTTTGTAATCAAGGTTGTTAATTACTAGTCTTCTCTCCATGATATTTCCCTAATCTACTCTAGTGTTGTGTCTTTCGGGTTCTGCGAGAGTTAATGTTTTTCCTAACTCGTTGGAAACCTTTCTCTTTTCTCTATCAAGGCTCTAAGATAGAATTGCCTTAAATTGGTGAGGTTCATGGGTTTTTTGCTACGGTGTTTGCCCCTCCAGCTACATTCTATGGAAATTTTGTTTCCTCACTCAGAGAGACTTATAAATTAAATTTCCTCCTTATTATTTTTATTATCAAGTTTGTGTTTTTGACTTTAGGTTATGCATTTTATGAAGAGGATAATAGAGACGGATGAATAGAGCTCCTTTTTATTAAATTCCCCAAAAAATGTAGGTAACCTCATTTCATTTCCTTTGTTAATGTTTTATTTCTTTTATATCTCTCTAGGGAGACATTTCTCCTCCTTTGACTTATCATTATATAGATTTCCTTCTCTTCCATAATTTTGATTTCATATCCCTTGTGGATTTTCTCTTAAAATTTCATAGAGACTTTTGGTGTTATAACTCAGGAGCATTTCCTAGCCTCGAAACTAGGTCATTTTAGTTTGATTTTGTCTTCTAAGGTTTCTAGACATGTACATTTTGATATTAGGGTTTTTAATCCCTACCTCTATATTTCTAAAACATTTTTAGTAGTCACCTCATTTTTTCCTTTTTTTCCTGTGTGTATTCTCCTTATTTTAATCTTTGCTCTAATGAAGTGTTGTTTCTATTTGCATGTTCCTAGATGGATTTCATGGTATCCTTCTTCTAGGGGTAAAATTTATTGGACTTGATCTTTATGAAAGATAACAATAGTGTTTTTCTTTACTTATTCTCTGGAGTCATTTTCTAACAAGGCTAACTCACCTTGTTACATGTATATATGGTCTCTACCGTCATTTTCATTAGTTGGTTTAATTCATTGCTTTGCACATACCACGCGTGATTCCTGAGTACTTTATCACGTAGGTTGGAAACCCTAAATGCTTAGCTTAGTTTCGTAGTTAAGTCTATCTAATAACCCCATTGTGGGTTACGTGTTTTATGTGATATAAACTTTCAATGCTATGTCAAGAATGATTTATGTCACTTCCTAGTTTTCGGTGAATCGACCAAAATGATATTTTGTAAAGAAATGTACGCAGTTATATTTGATTCTGAGTATCCGCTCACATTTATGTAATTTTCGGAATTCCAATTTGTATATTTCTAGTCATATTGATGGTTAGTTCGTTCAGTAGTCTTATTAGCATACTTTCCATGGTGTCCTAATTTTATTAGCATGAATTTCTACTTCGTTTTTCATTACTCTTAGGTTCATTGTCTTTAATGTAAAATATCATAAGCTCTTATTGTAACTTATATTGACTATACATGCCATGGCTAAACCATTCTTATTGGAAGAATCTACCTTCCTTGTGTTACATTATCTTCAATAATTATATTGTCTTGACCCGAATTGCATCTTATTGATTTGGATCTAGATAATTAAGAGTATTAACGAATTCAATGATAACTAGATTTCACGCAGTAAGATAATTGTATATCCTTGCATAAAAAAGACCTTTCTCGACACTGTAGTTATAATTGGGGTTTTTTAAAAATGTAGGCTAAATTTTGAATCCCTCAACTCTTTTTGAACATTAGTACATACCGTAACATAAAAGTATAAAAGAATATAAGAATATTTCCCCTAAAATAGGAAACATGCTACTATTAACAATTGAAATCATTTATCAATTCTATCCCATTACTCCTTACTCAATATTGAGTAGTTTTTTTGCTTTATCTACAATTAGTTACGATATTATATTCAATTATTATGGTGTCATTTGCATGTAGTTCCTAACATAACATCTTCCATAATTTAAATATACCTATTAGTTCATCATTTATATAACATCATTTTAACTGGGATCACATTCCAATTTTATTTTCTATAAACTAGACATATTCAAGCAATGTTACTTCATATCTTTGTATCATATTACCGCAACACATATCAACCATGCAATAGCACAGTCCTTTATTTAATCTAGTACCATACTTTAATGATTTATTCCCCATGCATTGATATGATATATTAAATTCTACAAATTTCTTTATAATATGTATCATCCTATGAAAACTAACTACTATACAATGTATAGTAAAATACTATCAATTATCTAGTAAAATGGGAAACAAATACCTTTACTTTTTTTCTATAGATATATAACACAATCATGCAATAAAAAATATCTTATATACTTCTTTAAATACCATTAGAAAAAAAAATTGTCTTACTAGAATGCCTTGCTTAGAAAACTATGGGAAAGAATAGGTTCCTCCCAACCAATGAACTTTAAATAAAAATTTACCCCAAGCTCGGGCTTTGTTCCACCATGAATAACAACAAAATTTGTTCAAATTGTTTACTCTTAATGGTGTGGTGTTTAATAATTCTCTTCCCATAAGATTTCTAGTAGCATCTAGCTTTTAAGGAATACCTGCTTTCAGCCTAGGCTTTCCTTTTTTAAAATATAGGAGAAATATCTTTTTTACTCAGCTTATCATTTCTTTCTAGCTAATTAACATTATATTAATGTTTTTCCTTCATATGCATGTGTTTCTCTCCAGTTGTGCTTATGCTTAACATTTTACGCAACTTAGCATTTCTCTCCAACTAAACTTATCTCTTCCATGAAGCATAATGATTCTCTCCCATTAGGCTATTTCTTGTGTGACAATCTTTTTCTTGAGATATTTGGTAGATTTTGGGAAGTTCCACCATGTGGAATTAACCACTTAATACTTAGTAGTATGGTAAGAAGTCCATTTTACTCATGTTCTCTTTTCCATAACATTTCAACTAATTTAATTAGACAATCAACTAATTTAAATATTTTCCTCCACGACCATTAATTCCAATAACACTTACAAATAACTATAAATAATCATGCCTATAAAATAAACTACACCAAAGGCATCACATCTTTCTTGATTTAAATAAACATTGTCCCCAATCTTTCCTTAATTTTGTGACTCCTAGAGAAATGAAAGAAATTACTCCTACATTTCGTTTTCATTTTCAAGATAGCCTCTCCATGGATGAAGTGATTCCCTTTCAATTTACTTTGAGTGATGACTCAGTAAAATTCACTCCTGTTTGAAATTCACATGCAATTTTAAAACTTTTCTCATCCATTCTTTGTACACTATAAACTTTTATTCATGCACCCAAAAAGGGTTATCAACATTAGTATATCACATCAAAAATAACATTAAGTCGTTTTTTACACTTACCTAATTGCTATGTCAAGTGACATGCATCCCCTTAAATGATTTCAGTGCAATTCCCAAACCATGGAAATACTAGTTTTGTTTATACCATTCACATAGTGGCACTGTTATTTGAAAAATCAATTACTTAACTTGCCTCTTATGGTAAGTTGAAACTAGTGGCTTATCACTCCCAGTAGCATTACTATTCTTTAATCTTGATTTCATACTATCATATATGCATCAATCATGCATGCCTAAAATTTTAGGATATCCTCCCCTTTTTCACCATTTTCATTATTGTTATATTTTTGTCTACTATATCCAAGTTGACATAGTTATTTCCATCTTTGTTGCTTTACTACTTTCTTTTACTGTAAAACCAAGAGGCTACAATTATAAACACATGAGAAAAAAACATTATGGAATACTCGATATCTACTGGTAAACAACAAAAGAGTTGTAGCACTATAAACATGCAAAATTCATTCTACACTTCATCCAATATTTTCACATAACTCACTCACTTCACTCTTCAGTTCATATTGCATGATAGGTTACTATCAAGGTTACACGCATTTTTCTTATGTTCACAACCATAGGGTCTCCTCCCTTTACATTTATATGCATATCAACTTTCTCAACACACATTATGTTAGTAGATTTATCTTCATCAATTTAGGGAATCTTCTTGATATATATATATATATATATATATATATATATATATATATATATATATATATATATATATATATATATATATATATATATATATATAAACAAAAAAACAAAAAATACATCGGCTAGAAAAACTAGATTAAGACTTTTTCCTTCATATTTATGCCTACACCACTCACCCATAACCTTTTCCATTTTTATTGGACTGTTCCAAGCCATAGTAATTGTTTCAATTCCACTGGGATGCTCTAAGAATTCAATCTGCATTCATGTGTTTATCCTGTTGCGTTACCTAAATCAATGTTTAGTTAGCAACCATTTCAATCAATGAAAATTCTTGGTCATTTTGTTTCCATGTGAACTTTTCTTTAAATACAATGCTATAAAATAAACCAATTGGAAAATTTTCCATTGAACCAATAATAAAAATTTGTAATCCCATATAGACTCGAGGACCATTTCATCCTTCAGTTCTATGCTAGTGAAGGATTTATTTTCCCTATTAAAGGTCCATTATAATGACCTTTTAAAGAATTACATGTTTTCACTCTTGTTTTTACCTTATATTAATTTCGCACTACCCAATTCTGCATAAAGATGACATTTTCTGAATCCTCTCATCACTATTGCTAAATGTCTTTTACTTTTCAAGTTTCTTAGCAAGGCAAGGTTCCATTATTGATATCATTTTTAATGTAAGAGTATCAATTTGTTTCACTTTCTCTCGTAATTCCATGATTAATTTTCTCCTAACCACAATTTTATGTGATACTCTATTTCAAAGTACCAACAACCTACTGGTTTTTACAAAATATTGAATATGTTAACTTTTGAGTATCACATATTTACCTCTTCCTCAGGTTCCTTCCATGGAAAAAAATTCTTATTGGTCATGCTCTATGGAACAATTCTTAGCTTATTCAGATATTTTGCACTTTGAATTTTTAGACTACTAGGAAATCAATTCCTAAAATTCGTCCATCAATGAGGTTCAATAGATTTTCTTTTGGATTTTCTAGGAATGTTTATCTATCATGAAGAATATTATTAATTCATCCATAACCTTATCAATCTTATTAGTCCTGTAGATAAATTTGATAGCCATGGCATTCCAATTACCTCCACAAATTACAACACTCAGCATAGTGACACTCGAGTAAGGTTGTTAGTATATAATTTTCTTGATAAAAATACTTAAGTTATGAGAATGCTACTATTAGAAATGCTAAGGAAAAAATAAATTACTACATGGTTTTTTGTGCTACAGTTCATTTATATGCTTCTCGATTCTTAACTTCTCTTTTAAGTCATTTTCTGTTGGTATTTATATAACTTACTAAGTCTTGTATACACCTTGGTCTATGTATATTTTCTATTCTCTTCTAATTCTTTCTTCTTATATTTTCTAATTATAATATTCTCAGTGTCTTTATTCTCTCTGATTTACATTAGTTGTGTTCTCAAAACCTTTATTCAAGAGTTCATATTAATACCATAATTTCATTTATTTAATTTCATTTATTTTAAAAATAGAGTCTGACACTTAAAATTCTATATACATTCAGAATTACTATTTTTATAATTTCTATCTATTTGTCATTCAACACGTTTTTCTCAAGTTGAGAATGTCACCTTTTATGAGGAAAAATAGTTCCCATATTTCCTTCTTTTTAATTAATCTAGCTCATAACCTGTTCAATCACTTGGCCTCTTATATTTATTTGTTATAGTTTATCCTACTATAACCTCTTACTATGTTTTACATTAACGGTTACCAATATTCTTCAAATATTTTGACACTAGAGCTTAGGTCCTTTGATGATCTTAATCATAAGAGTCTTCTTTTACCTTGGTCCCTTTCTAATTCTATATGCATCACTGAAATTTTTGACCAAATTTATGTCTACTATGGGTCTTATGTAGAGTGCATCGCCAAAAATTCCCGATTCACTAGACTTTTAGCTTGCCATATATTTAATAGCCATTGTACGAAAGAAGGTTGTAATAAAATTATATATATATATATATATATATATATATATATATATATATATTATTCTTTTCATATATTCTTTCGGTGAAAGAGTTCTGAGGCTCAGTGAAAGAGTTAAAAGCCTACTATATACATTCTTGGCATATATTCTTACTCTATATATTCTTCGCATATATTCTTCAGTGAAAGAGTTCTGAGGCTCGGTGAAAAAGTTAAACACATACTCTATATATACTTTGGTGAAAGAGTTTTGAGGCTCGGTGAAAGATGTAAACACATACTCTATATATTCTTCTCATATATTCTTCAGTGAAGGAGTTCTGAGGCTCGATGAAAGAATTAAAAACGTACTCTATATATTCTTCACATATATTCTTCATTCTGCAAGCTGCGGTGGGCACGGGTGATCTGCAGTCAGGTTTGCTAATATCAGGTGCACACATTCCTTATCTTTTTCTTTTTCTAATACATATTTGCTCATATAATTTAAAGTATGAATATTTCACCACAGTTACCAAATATTACCAAGGGCAAACCTAGCACAGTTACTCTGCAAGGCCTTTATGAGTATATAGAGTCTTTAGAGAAACATAGAGAAGAAAGAGAAGCCAAGCTACAAAAAGAGTTAGAAGCCATGCTGGAAAATAAATTTGCATCTCTTGAAGACACAATCCAAAAAAAAATAGATTATAAAATAGAACTACTGGACAATAAAATTGAGGCAATGGAGACTAGATTGCAGGTTATAGGAAAACAAAACCAATATACTAACCAACCATCCTAGCAAGGAGATGTTGATACTTTAGAGAGTCTTAAAACGGAAGACATGATTAAAGAACTAGAAGAAAAGGTTAATAGCCACCTCACCCTAAATAATGTGGTAGATAAGTTAGATATCAAACCAATTAAAGATGAAATGAAAAAATTAATAGAATTAGACCATGAACGTAACAAGAGGGCCTTGAACCTTATAATCTTCAGTTTAAAAGAGGAAGTAGATGACAATACTTTAGCCTTAGCCCAGACAGAACTACATAATAGATTACAAATTGAAATAGTGTGTCTCAGAGAAGCAACAAGGTTGCAGAAATTAACTGAGAATAAAGGAAGACTAATCCGCATAAAGGTGAGCTCCACTGATCATAAGCACGACATACTTAGTAAAACCTCAAGTCTAAAAAGAATGGAAATATTCATAAAATAATATCTCATCCCAAAAGATCAAGTAGAATTAAGAAAGGAGGTTCAAAAGGTAAAAGAAGCTAGAAAGGAAGGAAAATGGGCAATAATTAGAAATATAAAAACCTTTATTCGAGATAGAAACCAAAAATATAGTAATCAATAGCAATTAAACATGCTCCGGATCTTGGAATTGTCAGGGCTTCTCATGGAACAAAGGCCCCAAGCTAAGTTGGATTTCAAATGATGTTGATATTATTTTGCTTGTTGAATCTTGGGAGTCTGAAGAATCTAAGGTCCCTAACATAGATGGCTTTATGCTATGGTCTACCTGGAACAAGCGATCCTCCTGTAGAGGCATTGGGGGAATAGCTTGTTACATTAAGAAGAACATATCCCCACACATTAGGATTTATAAAAATGACTCTCACAACCAATATAGTTGGATAGAGATCAAAGACATTAATAATAAAAAGTCCTACATAGCAATATGTTGTTTCCCCCATCAATTCTAACTTCTATAATGTTGTTGGGAAAAGTATCCAATACGGAATGACCCTATCCCACTCTAAGGGTGATAGTTCCTTAGCAACAATCAAAGCAAAGCTATTTGAGATTACTTCTTTATGAGATGTAAGAGAGGGGAGAAAGAGATCCACTAACCGATGTCTTCCGCTAATGATTGATCCAATCTTCTCTCTTTGCTGCTTGCCCTCAGTTCCTTGCTCTTTCACTGGCCCAGCTACACCAAGATCCTGCAAAATGGCAAGAGAGGGAAACTACAAGAAGCATACATTCATAATTGATTCAAGGATTAGAATAAATCAAATACACAAGTATAACAACACACCATTGAGACACATGCATATAGAAGAACCTCAAATGCTTTATTAATGGAAGAAGTAAGGTTCAGGAAGTGATACAACCATAAAAGGCCCAATCCAGCATCACCTTCCCAGCAGAAAGAAATCTCCTCTTCACCTCCTTCAAAGCAAATCACCCAATAGTTCTAAACTCAAACCAACAACACTTCTTTACATTCACAAGATTCCAGCCTCCCCTAGACCTCATGAGAGAGATCTATATATAAGAGTTTTGGAGAAAGGATGAGTCAGCTTGAGGCTGGCATGAAGCTGACTAGTGTCCTCTCTCACTTCAGTTATTCTTCAGTTCTTGAGTCCACTTGGAGGTTCTTGCTTCCACTTGGAGATCTAGACCCTCTTACTCATCACCAGTCGAATTCCTTGATCCAAGTGTCATTTTGGAAGCTTCCTGGGCATTGACACCTTGAGGAATGACTGTGCCACATGTCCAAACTCGCCCAGCGCAGATAGCCTTTTTTGCAGTTGACATTCAATGCAGGTAGACAGTGGAGCATTTGACATTCAGCGCAGATGCTCAGTGGAGCAGTTGACATGATCCAGAATTGCCTTGTTTTTGAGTGTTTTCAGGTGGAGAACTTTTATTCAGTGCTGTGGTTTGCTGACCTTGTTCCTCTAGGGGTAGGAACAACATGTTTAGGGACTTTGGATCCCTTAGATTATGGATATTTCATGCTTCATGCTGTAAGGCACAAAAATGTCTATAACAGTTGCCCCCTAAAGTATGAGGTCGTTTATTGGGTGAAATGCTTTATCAGGAGGATCCGAAGTTCATTCAATCGCTGAGAGGTGACCTGTAATAAAATACAATATAATACATTATTTTTCATTCTGCTTTCATGATCTAGCTAAGGCGGGCATTCCCATGCTCAGCTTTATAAATTCATTCTGGTACATAGAACAGACGATCGTCTGATGGTAGACTGATAATTCTCTGCTGAAATTATCATCCTTTGAGTAGGATGATCATCTGCTGCAATGATGCACATGTCAAACGTCTCTATATTTCCTGAATATATATCGCAGCCCGGATGGATGAAACTAGATCCGGGGTCTTCAAACTCGTTCGATCTTCACTCTAAGTACAAGTCGATCCATGTGAGAATTGCGCTGAAGTCGAACATGGAAAGACATCGCTTGATTACCGGTTAATGATGTAAACAGTTAACAAGCGCGAGAGGAATCAAAGATAATGATAATGACCCTCAAGGTACTGCAGTACAATTTACGTGGTGTGAATAAAGGACTTGGCATCGAACACCACGCAAAATCTTTCGGTCGAAGGTCATTGATGTATACCTGTCGCTGGAAGTGAGAAACTTGCCATTGAGGCATGCAAGCTTCAAAGTACTGAGGGGGTTGTTCCTAGATCAACTTCTTGGATAATGAGCTGAAGTCGACAAGAAGCGATCCGTCAAAGGAGGGCCTTAATGAATCCCACATCAGTGACACGGAATAGAGCTAATGATTTTAATGGAGGTGAAAACAATCTGTGACATATGATTCAGGGTGGCGGTCATGGATGGATGAAGGATAATGTATGGCAGTGGATGGGACACGGTTGACTCTTTCTGAACAACATCTCTTGAACATATAACGACACTGATGCGATGGATTGGTAGCATTACCCCAAATGTCGATGGTTTGGCGAGACCATGGTGATGAGACCGGTGAATGAAACAACCCAACCCGATGTGGTACAGAGGAAAAGTGTCATGTTCAAGAGCGACTTGCTACCATTAAAGCTTTGAGGTTCTCCCAATTTTTCCCCAGTCATTTCTGACTAGTACCTCTTTATTTTTGTCAAGCTTGAGGAGGATAACATATGCTTGTTCTATAACCTGCCCTTCGAGCAAGCCCATCGCTATGTTTTAACGAGCCTAGCGATAGGGAAACTCGTTCTCGTCTAAAGACAAGTTTGTCACTATTTAATCATTTTAACGAGTCTAACGACAAGGAAAACTCGATCCTTTTCATTTTTAGAGAGTCTGAAAAGGTACAGAAAGTTAACTCCAAAATTCCTTTTTCATCATCTAATCCCTTAAGTCCGAAAAAGTATAAAACAATACAGAAGGGATGAGTTTTCGATAACTTTAACGAGCCGAATAAAACAAGCGCTCGACCTTTTTGTACAATAATCCCTCAGGTCCAAAAAGATTAAAATCTAGAGGAGGGATAGCTCTTCCGGTCCTTTTAACGAGCTGGAAGGCCAAAACTCGGCTATCTTTTCATATTTTACGAGTCAGTTGAAAAGAGCTCAAAGAAGACTCATCTTTTGAGGAACGAGTGATACACAGGGATAGCAGCAGATTCCAGGTACAGGTTGGAATTTTTCCAATCACGGCAGTGTCACAAGGATGGCTAGGTGAAATCACTTTTCGCAGCTGTTCCTCAAAATGGGTAAACAATCATATGGAGGTGAACGATCGGCCAAATGACGGTGGAGGTGGCAGGTGCAAACACGACCAAGGCTTTTATGGCTGATAAATTTACGATCACAGAGGTTGTTTACCGGAATAGGTTCTTTTTTATTTAAAAATGAGCTTAAACTCTGGGGGAAACATTGCTCACTGCTTTTATTTATTTTTTAACGAGCATGAAGACCGCGTTAAAACTGCTCGGATCTTGCGTTTATTTTTTAACGAGCATGAACACTATGCTAAAACTGCTCGATTATATGGTCAAATTTTGATTTTTTACCATTACTAGCTTTTCCCTTTTCAAGGATAGTACTGCATTCTCAATTGTTGCAACAAACTTTGTTAGAAATACATAATCATGAGATGAAAACCCTAATATTTTGCTTTGAACTACGTAAAAAGCTATTAAAAAGTGTTTTTACCTCTCATTTTACCATTTCATTTGCATTTGGTTTGTTGGAGCTCTGGAGGTGCCTCTTCCCCCTTGATTTTCACCAGCTGATTCCGGGAGATTCTGCGGATGATTTTCGGCACCGTCTGGACCAGGTAGGAGCTAAACCCTAGCTCTTTCTTTTCATGGTTCCCTTTTTCAGTTTTGTGCCTATTTTTCAACTTTTCTGAGCCCCATGGGTTTTGCCAGGGCGCCCTAACTTCAGCGCAGGTTTCCCATTCGAAACCTGCGTTGAATGTCAAGCTGCCTTAAGGTAGCCTGACCTTCAACGCAGGTGGGACACTGCCTGCCTGCGTTGGGCTCAAAAAACTGAGTTTCCAGCACCTTTTTTGATGAGTTTTCGCTAGTTTTTCATCAAATTCAGGAACTTACTCCTTCTCTTCTTTGTTTTGCAGGGATCTTTGAACAAATGTCCCTTACATGGCGAGAACGAGAACATGAAGAGGAGGACATGATTGCCCTCCATGACCCTGTCATGGTGAACGCGCTGCGGAACTGTGGCCTGCTAAAGTTTTTCCGTATCTCTAGCATGAGAGCACAAATTACTTTGCTGCAGTATATGCTTGATGCTTGGGATCCCATTAACCAAGTATTCCAGATTAGGGGAAAATCCATCCCCTTGACCATAGAGGACATTTACTTCTTGATTGGATTGTCAAGGCGAGGTGCCCCCATTTCTTTGTCAGGTACAGCTCGGGGGACTGACTCCGTGAGAGATTATGTCCGCCAGTATTGCAGGGAAGGTTCCCAGCCGAGCAGAGATGGCAAGGTTGTTATCCGTGAGATTACTGACATGTCTCTCAGGTCCATTTTGTATACCATTGGTAGGATGGCCGGTAGCACAGCTCTACATGTTGCCAACAGATCTTATGTGCAGCACGCCTTGGAGTGTCTCCAACCGAAAGTATTCAACTGGTGTGATGCAGTACTTGTTCAGGTGAAAAGTCAATTGACCAAGGTAAAGGACGGGAAGCTGAAGAACTTTGGATTTGGTTCTATTCTGACTGCCTTCGCCTTGGAGAAAATACCACTAATGCAGCCTCAGTATATTATACTCGACTTGCCTTCTCCGACCGAGCCACGCATGCAGAGGTGGGTTGATCACATGTCTAGGCATGCTGGTCAACCTCAGATTACTTTTACTGATGCCTTCTTCAGGTGGTTTGAGCACCAGGAGATGGTATTTTCCGAGTATCCATATGTGGGTATGGATTTCTGAGGTGATCCGGATTTGGTGTTACCGGATGGTGAACAGTGGGGCGCTATTGGTAAACTCTTTGACCATATCACTGTTTACTATTTTATTCATAATGTCGTTGTGCTTTATTCTATCAAGACTTTTAATCATACTCTTGGTTGCATGCAGATGTTGGTCCTGTTCGTCCAGCAGTTTGTCCGAGACCGCCATTTGCTGCCCCGGTAGTGGAGCCTGCTAGGAGAGCTATCCTCCGCGACCAAGGATAATTTTAGGGGCGAATGTTCGCCCTTTGGCGAAATTAAGGGGTTTTAAATTTTTAGTGGGCGAATATTTTGTATCATAGTACATTTTTACAAATCACCTCAAATAGCCCACGTTATTTTAAGGGAGAGGGTAAAAAAGGTAAATTTAGCCCTTGAAATTAGGACTTACAACCTTCCATTCGCCCATTTTCAAGAATAGGTTTTATTTAAGTGAATCCATTCGCCCATTTTCAAGAATAGGTTTTATTTAAGTGAATCCTATGGGCCAAATACCATATTTATAAAAGAGGTATGGTAAATTAATAAAAATATAAATAAATGAGAGGTATGGTAAATAAATAAAACATTTTTTATATTTACTCCATAAGTCACCTTATATACATGTAAGGGTGTAAACAAATAAAAATATAAGTAAAGTGGAGGTATGGTAAATAAATAAAACGTCTTTTTATACTTACTCAAAATGTATGGTAAATAAATAAAAATATAAATAAACTAGACGTATGGTAAATAAATAAAACCTCCTTTTATATTTAGTCCATAACCCTCGTTCTATTTATGAAGGCTCAAGAAAGAGGTTTTATTTAAGTGAATCCTATGGGCCAAATACCATATTTGTAAAAGAGGTATGGTAAATTAATAAAAATATAAATAAACGAGAGGTATGGTAAACAAATAAAACATTTTTTTATATTTACTCCATAAGTCACCTTATATTTACGAACACTCAAAAAATGGGTTATATTTAGGTGAAACCTATGGCAAAAATACTATGGGACAAATACCATGGACTAGATTGTTATTAATACCATGAAAAAAACCATTATTAACCCTAATATTAGAATTAATAAAAATAAAAATGGCACATGGTATTGACCCATGGTATTCACCAAAATGGCACATGGTATTGACCCATGGTATTCACCTGGAATGTAGCCTATTTAAATGGGGGAATTAAACCAGCATGTAGCCTATGCTAAGATTCACTAGGACTTTACAAAGTTTTATTATTTAGTGAAAGACTCGCCAAGATCTTACAAGAATTTATAATTGAGTAAAATATTCTAATAAAAATAAAAATGGCACATGGTATTGACCCATGGTATTCACCAAAATGGCACATGGTATTGACCCATGGTATTCACCTGGAATGTAGCCTATTTAAATGGGGGAATTAAACCAGCATGTAGCCTATGCTAAGATTCACTAGGACTTTACAAAGTTTTATTATTCAATGAAAGACTCACCAAGATCTTACAAGATTTTATAATTGAGTAAAATATTCGCCATGCTTAGTGAGAGATTCGCCAAAAAATTATATATACATATTATATTATTGATAAAATCGCCTTCCATTTTTCCTATATACCATGGAGATTCGCCCATTTATTATATTTATAAATTTAGGGGGGGTTCTTAAAATTTTCCCTGTCCGCGACCTTGACGATACTGAGACCCTTACAGCTGTGCAGGAGCAGGTTGAGAGCCTTACTCTCGGCATTCCCGATGTGAGGATTGATGAGTTACCTTTACAGCTGCAGCGACACACTACTGGTGTGCCTAGACGATGGACTCGTCTCTTGCGCATTATTGCACAGGCCGTGACGTGCTATCATGAGCACCACTAGGCTAGGGTGCCCCCTAGCATCTTTTTGAGTTTTGGGTCATATGACCAATTTTGTCTTGGTTACAAAACATTATGTATGAACTATAAACAGCTTATATATATTTTGATTTTCGAGTTTTATTCTGGTTGAGTTATATGATCCATATGCACAATCATTGATGATATGCCTCTTTTATAAATGTCGCAAATGTCTATCTAACACATAATTTGCTAATGAGTTGGTTAATGTGTTTAAGTTTCTGGAAATATGTTGATATTGAATTGAATCAAATTGTCTTTCCAAAATCTCAACCCTTAGGAACATGCGATAAATAGCTGGATTGCAAACGGAATATATACCATTGAGTTGTAGTATTACGAGCTGTGAGTCTAGCCTGACAATTAGTCGGCATATGCCACGTGTGATGGCATCAGAGAGTAGTTCTATCAACGCGCTATACTCAGCGATGTTATTCGTTGATTGCCCAATACACACACCTCTGAAACTTACTAACTCGCCTGCTTGGATAAAAAATGGCCCAGGCTGCGGAGGATAGGTTCCGCGAACTACGACTCGCTCCGTCGGCATATCCAACACATGTCTCCAGAAGGTTCGACATCTGCAACAAATGAAAAAGGTGGATCACTCGACCAGAACAAATACTTTAGCGAAAACAAAATACAACAAAAGCATGCAGGTTACTATTTAAGCATAGTAACGCTTGAGGTACAGCCCGTTACGGGGCTGCGCCAGTGGAATTCCGTCATAATCCATTAACTCGTAGGATCCTTTTGCTAACACCCTTTTAACAATATAGGAGCCCATCCATAAGGAATTAAATTTACCTGCTCCCAATTTATCAGATTCTTGGTCATAAAGCAAGACCAAATCACCTTCTGAGAAGATACGGGGTTTGACACTTTTGTCGAACTGAGCCTTGACTCGTTTCTTATGGGCCTCGTTAGCCAAAGCGGCATCACGACGGGTTTCGTCCAACTGGATTAATTCCAAGAAACGAGCCTCTTCTTCTGAAGTTCCGGGGAGGAGATCAATTGCGAGTTTAAGTGACGAAATTTCACACTGGATTGGCAAGATTGCTTCCAGGCCATACACCAGTTGAAAAGGTGTGAACCCGGTTGCGTTCTTTACCGACGTTCGGTAAGCCCACAAAGCTGAGTACAGGATTAGGTGCCACCTTCTTTTATGAACCCCGATCATCCTTTGCAACATACGCTTTAGGACCTTGTTGATTGCTTCAACTTGTCCATTGGCTTGCGGATAACACGGGGTAGAGCTGTCGTGAGATAGCCCTAGCTTGGCAGCTAATTCGACCATCATGTGATTGCGGAAATGCGATCCATGATCTGTAACTATAGCCCGTGGTACGCCGAACTTGGCGACTACATGATTGAAAAAGAAAAGGGCAGCTGTTTCACGAGTGTTATCCAATGTAGGCATCGCCTCGGCCCATTTGGTAAAATATACCCATGCCCCCCGGTCGAGGTGGGGTTACATTGCATGAAATCGATGCCCCACTTGGCGAAGGGCCCAACAACAACTATCGGCTGTAAAGGTGCGGGTGGTCGTCTGGTTTTGCTATCAAAAATTTGACAAGCATGGCAACTTCTGACTGCGGTTATGCAATCTTTGAACATGGTTGGCCAGAAGTATCCTGCTCGTAAGATTTTTTGTGCTGTTGCATATCCAGATTGATGCCCCCCACACGCACCTGAATGACACTCATTCAGGGCTTTTTCGGCCTCCTCATGGGTAAGGCACCTCCTCAGAACTGTATCGATACCTCGACGGTAAAGTGTATCACCGATGATCATGTAGTCTTTTGCTTGATATCGTATACGTTTTTGTTCAGAGTGAGAGGTGTTTGGCCTGAATTTTTGGGTTTGGAGATAAACTATGATATCTCCATACCACTCATCGCTTGTAGATATCAGAAACAAACTTTCGTCCACGATTGACTCTTCTGATGCTTCATCGTTGGACAACGATGGGAGATCGCACAATAATTCTGCGAAAACTAGAGCTTTCTTTGACTTGGATTTTACAAATTCCAGATCAAACTCTTGAAGGATCGCTATCCATTTTGAATATTTGCCCCCCAGCAACTGTCGCGACAGTATATAAGTCATGGGGTTGCAATCTGACAAGATGGTAGTTTTCCGAAAGGGGACATAATGTCGAAACCTTTGAATCGCTTGAACAGCTGCAAGCGCTAGTTTTTCAACATAAGAATATTTACTTTCTGTATCATTTAAGGTTTTACTTAAATAATATATAGGATGTTGAATTCCATCGACTTCTTGAACTAAAACCATCGCAATGGTCATATCCGCTGCAGCCAGATACAGGTTAAAATCTCTTTGATAGTCCGGGGCGTACATTAATGATGCTTTTACTAGACAATCTTTCAGAGCATCAAAGGAAGCTTGCGCCACCTGGTCCCAGATGAAAGGTACATCCTTTTTCAAAAGACGAGTATAACCTTTAGCAAGTTCTGCGTAATTTGGAATGAACCTCCTCAGAAAGTTCGCTTTCCCTTGGAGTTTCTGAATCTGAAGCAAATTTGAAGGCGGAGGCAAATTAATGATTGCCTGAACCTTACAGGGGTCGAGACGAATCCCATCCTTAGGGACTACAAAGCCAAGTAAACGACCAGAACCGACGCAAAACACACATTTGTGCAGATTGAGTCTTATCTTGTAGTGTCGGCAACGTAGAAATATCGCTCTTAAATGCTGCGGATGATCAGTCCGCTTTCGCGAATGAGCCAGAAGGTCGTCGAGATAAGGTTGAACAATGTTCTTGATGTCATGGAAGGCATAATTCATAGCCCTCTGAAACGTCGCCCCTGCGTTCTTTAAACCAAAGGGTAATTTTCGATAAGCGAATGTGCCCCACGGACAAATAAATGCAGTCTTTGACTGGTCCTGTGGGTGGATATTTATTTGATTATACCCGGAAAATCCATCCATAAATGAAAAGATTTCACATCCGGCGCATTCATCAATTATCTGGTTGATGAAGGGTGTAGGGTAGTTGTCCTTCGGACAAGCTTGGTTTACATCCTTATAATCAACACACACTCTAATCGTCCCTTGTTTCTTCATAACAGGGACAATATTTGATACCCAATCGGTTAGAGGAACCGGGTAGAGGAATCCAGCATGGAGAAGTTTTTCAACTTCTGCCTTAATGGCAGCGGCTTTCTTGGGGTGCACCTGCCGAAGCCGCTGTCTTACTGGTTTGACATCAGGATAAATTTTAATTTCATGTTCAACTATACTCGAGTCAATGCCTGGCATTTCATCATATGACCAAGCAAAGAAATCTCTGAATTCGTGAAAAAGAGCGTTATATATTTCCAGTTCTGAAGGGGAAAAACCTTTGCCGACATAAATATTCTCTACAACATCTGTTTTAGTCGAGATATTTATGGCTATAGTCTCTTCAATATTGGATAAGTTTCGCTCGGAATCCACCATATTTACATTATTTGTTAGGAATTCAAAAACTGAAGGGTGATAAAGGTCACTTTGAGTATCTTCTTCATATTCCGGAAGAAGGGAACGATGGTGGTGATCATTCCATGGTGCCCCCTCAATCAACATTGATCGTAAGATTCCTTCGTCAGTCCCATGTACTTTCGACCAAGGATCTAATGGGATACCATATTCTCTAGACCTATCTACCCAAACGCTTGACGAGCGTTGATTTGGGTCCACCTCCCATGCTTGAAACATTGATTGCTACAATATTTCTAAAGGGCTTGGGGGCAAAACCATTATATGATCCATGTTGACATTGTCTTTTGCGACCTTCGTGGAAGATATCATGTTGCAGGTTGCTACAAACGGTATATTTCCCACGTAAATAGGAGGTGGTAGCGCGAAAGTTCCCATCAATGTTGGGTCTTTCAATAATCCTACTCCAATATCTTGAAGCGAATGGTTGCTCTCATGGATCATGGGAATGCTTCCTGTAACTTGTGAACCATTAGGGAGGAAGTTCTATTGGTCGACGACCGTAATCCCTCCTTCAAACGGGAATGCGATCTTCCTAAAATAAGTCGACACAACAGCTGCCATGGCATAAATCCATGGTCTACCCAGTAGGATGTTGTAGTCAAGATTTCCATCGATGACCTCAACATCAATTTCTACTGTTTTTCCTCCTAGTTCAACTTTCAAGTTATTAAGGATACCGTACGGGGTATAAGTCATTCCGTCGAAAGCTTTTAATGTTGTCGAAGATCGCGACAAGGTTGGAGATCCTAAAGTTTTCCATCAACTCATCGACATAATACATGTTGATGCTCCCTCATCAATAATTGTTCTGTGAACAGTTTTTTTGAGGGCTTTCACTTGAATAAGGAAAGCTAGTTGAGCTGGTAACTGAGGATCGTATCCCTTGTGATCAAAGGATACAAGATTGGAATCCTTAGGATCAACCCCACCAATTGCTGATAACAACGCCTGCCTTTGGGTTAGACAATTTTGTAGTACCTCAAGAGTCGACATAGCGGATGGCGACTGTGCCAAATCTTCCACTATGTTATAATGCTGCGCCGCTCTGGCGCGAGGATTAAATGTCGACTTGTGTACTACACCCTTTGGCGGTTTTATTGTTAATTCAGGGATGATGGGTGGTACAACTTCTGTCGAAGTTGTTGTCGAACTACTTGGTTGATCTTTACCTTTTTCGTTCGACAGCTGAGGATTCCCGTAATCTTTGTTCCTTGTTGAAATCAAAGCATCATTCTACTGTTTTGAAACCGACAACATAAGTACTTGCGACGGGGAAGCATTTCCACTATCAACCATATTTTCACCTGGGTTGGGAAATGGATCAGTTAACACAGCTGAGGTTTGGGAACTTTTAAAGAATCTCTTCAACTCAGCTTTGAATGGACAATTCCTTGTGTAATGATCCTCTTCATCACATATTTGACATGGATAATTTTGTTTCCCTTGCCCAGGAGGGTTCGAAGAATTTTTTCTAGGAGACGATTCACCCTGTTTCTTCTTCTTCCCTTTGTTTTGCTTCTTCTTGCTTCTTGGTTGATTGGTTTCTTTACCTTTATCTGCTGATACGACATTTACTTCCGAAGCAAGAATTTCTTTTGCATTTTGATCCGAATTCTTACGGGCTTTCTTAGACGAAGCCTTCATCGATTTCGCGTTTTCCGTGCCAATCACGCCATCGCCAGCATGAGAGTCACTATTTGATTTAGGAGGAGGAGGAATTGAAAATTCCCGTCTAGGAGCATCGGGTATTTTGTCGTAGAGCGTGCCAGACTGAGTATAAACTAAGTCCAAATACTGTGCACGAGCGATAACTTGCTCCTCTGTTACGACTCCTCCCTTGGCCACATCTTCCGTTATAGCAGGAAGTAACGACTTTATAAACCACTCAGCTAACAGCTGATCGGGAACGTATGTTTTCACCATCCTACGACGACGACGCCACTCATGTATATGATCAGATATATGGGTGGCAGTTCTCTGCTTGAAGTTGGTTAATATTTCTGTTCCCGTTTCATACCTTATCGGTAATTGAAAATGGGTTAAGAAAGTCGTGGCTAGGGAACTAAAATTGTCGAAAGAGGCTCTAGGTAATTCAATATACCATTTAGCTGCTGGACCTGTCAATGTCCTCTGAAAAAGGCGAAGCCTTATCGAATCGTCGTTTAGGGTGTTCGACGAACACCACAGATGAAAAGTCATCACGTGATTCGATGGGTCTTCACCTGGATTTCCATTGAATTTAGGAATGTCAGATGGAAGTTTATGAGGAATCGCTGGCCACCAAGGGGCATAAGCAATCGGATCGTTGCTTAACCGGTGTAAATCGGGTAACTCTAAAGTCGCCACGAATGGTAACTGTTGATTCAGGTTAGGCAAAGCATAACCAGGGTACAATGGAATCACTTGAGCAGTGGGCCTTTGCATACCAGCATAATGTAATTGATGTTGGTATGACTGATACGGTTGGTGGACTTGACCACTGTAAAGTGGTTGGTTTTGACCGTTTTGGATATATGGTTGTCCACCGTTCGCAAAGATCTGCTGCTCAGAACCTTGGTACACCTGCTGGAATTGTGGTTGTTGGTATTGCACTAACCATGGTTGTGAAGCCATGTTTTGTTTTGCTATGCTAACCGTTGGACCAAGGTGTGGGGTAATTGTACCCGTTTGGACCTGTGTCGCCCCACCAGTTGGCGATTGTGGTTGTGACCCAAGGTCAAGGGGCTGTTGTATTACAACCTGAGGTTGACATGCAACAGGCATCGCTTGAACTTGTGACACTGTTACAATAGCCGGTGTGGTTGGGATGTTCGTCATAGGTACACACTGTTGCATAGAATATACAACCCTTGGTTGTTGAGGTAGCATAGGTACCCAACTACTTGATGCAATTCCAGTATAACCTGAATACTGTTGTGAACTCACGTATGGGTACCCTCCCGGAGGGGGTAATGAAAGGGCATACTGCCCCCCATATGGTAGCAATCCGGAACTCAAGGGGATTGATTGTCCTTGGGGACTGGATTGCCCAAATTGACCTCCATATGGATCAATTTGGCGAGTCTCAACATAAGAGTTGCCGGATATTATTCCGGATGAACAAACTGGAACAGACCGTACTGCCGAAATAGTCCCTTGGTGGACTCCTTCTAGCTGTTGTGAGCTAGTCGGGACAGCTGGTATGCCGGCAAACATTGTCGGAGTGACGGCAGGGGCTTCTGCTATCGTTGTGTCATTTGACACAGTCCTAGATGATGACGGTTGTTCAGACATTTTAAGTCTATCCAATAGATTGCCTAGCGATTCTACAGGAACCTCCACTTGTGGTGGATTAACTTCTGATGAAGGAAATAGAGTGACCCCGACTCCAAAATGGGTTGGAGTACTCGCTTGCGGATCCTCTGCAATTTCCTCTATCACAATCAAACTCGGTGGAAGAGGAAGACCGTCAGGTCCGTAAAATATTTCTGGTGCCGAAGAAGTGGTTGTTTCGACAGTGACAGTTGTTTGAGGAACAAAACTCTCTGGACCGGTTACAGATGGAACTGGTTCAGTTATACAAGTATTTGCCCCCAGACTAGGATCAGTATTAGTGTCCTTCTGTGGCTGTTGAACTTCTTCTATAGAGGCAGGGTTTCCAGAAATGTTTGGAGTAACCGGAACCTCAGATGTAGTTGGAACACTTGTTCTAACTTTTATAGGAGATTTTGAACCAGTTAAACGAGTTTGCTTTGTCCGTACTGTTTTCGATTCCGGAGACAAAGACAGTCGACTCGTAAGCCTCCGCGAACGACGGGGTTTCAATTGACTTTCATCCACGATTGCGGATTACTCGATCAACCAAAATATTAAAAGGGAAAATTTGTGTTTCCGAATTGAATGAATTTTATTAGACGCTTTTAGACACAACTTGCTTTTTCAGTTTTAAAGAGTCGAGAAAAAGCTAAAGATGACTCTAGTCTCCTTCGATGTTTTAACGAGCCCGAAGTGACAAATGCTCGGATGGACTTTTTCAGTTATAGAGTTTGAAAAAGGCCAAAAGAAACTGCTCTGGAGATCTAGGCAGAGGGTGTGCCAAACTTTTCGCAAAACCACAGAATACGTTTTACGGTACGGGTGGTCGATCTTCGTGAATGATGTGTTCACTGCATTGTGATCAGTAGGGCGGCCGACACGACTTCCTATGGATAAAGGATTTGTTCCTATAGGGGTCTCCCAATATATACGCGACGGTACGTGGGAGCACAAGTCCGTATTAGTGCCACCGACTCCCAGGAGGAATCACCCACCTTCTTCGAGATCGACAGTCACTACGTTTAACGACGTCGGAACACGTCTCTAGCTTAGACCTCTATGTGTTTGCGTTATGTTTCAAAGCGTTGTTAGGTTCATTCAATATATTTTAAGTTGATCTTTTTAAAGTTTCCCTTTCAAGGTTCACCACGAGATGTATGATACAAATTCCTAAATGCAGTCTAAGATGATAAGCAAGCTTTTTCAATCTTTTCGACTTATGAAAATCTTAACTACTGAGGGAAAAGAAAGACATCATCTTTTCACACAGATCATAGAGCACACACTAATGCACTTTTTCCTAAACCAACATGCAAACTTATCAAATGCAAAATGCACAATGCAGGTATTTCTTTTCTCTTTCTTAATGTTGATGTATTACAAAAAGAAAGCTGTTGTATAACTTTGAATTCAATTTCAAGTGAAAGCAAACAAGCTTTTGTCCAAAATCAAAAGACACCTTAAGATTTACTTGTTTCAACACTAGAAATACATAAATTCAAACCATATGACGAAAGCAAAAGCTCAATCAGCTATGAACAACAAACAAACTAACTCTTAAGATCAGAACGACACTTATCACAGGTCTAGATCTAAGAGGCCACAGCAAGACTAGTTCACTTTCGTTATGGGAAACTGCAAATGATATAAGAAATACACAAAGAACAAATACAGTTTCTTTATACAACCGAGGCGGAATAGTGGCAAAGAAAGGTGGTTTTAGATAGGTACATTGACTGATAACAGGCTGCAAAAACAAGGATTAAAACAGGGCAATAGAAGGGAGAGAACCCCAGTTGCACAAGGCAAAACTGGTTCAGCGCAGGTAGCCCCTTCGGGACCTACGATGAAATGCAGACTGCCTTCACAGTGCCTGCAATGAAGAGAGAAACTCTCGTTTCTCTGGGTTTCCGGGTTACAGATTGCTCAAAATTCCACAATTTTTGGCCAAATCAAAGCTATCAATCAAGTACACACTAAAGGATGAAAAGGAGGATGAAAAGCTATCACTAAGAGCTATTCAAAGTCCTTGTGGATCAGCTCTTCAAATCATAAACATGCCCAGAAACTGAGCTAGAGTAGCTGCCCTCTACTTTGCATTTGAAAGATCCAAATGCAGTTCGATTCGGTATTCCCTGTGTTTAGGAAATGAATAGCAGAAACACAAACAACCAACAAGATACGATCCCCAGCGGAGTCGCCAATTTGTTGTTGGGAAAAGTATCCAATACGGAATGACCCTATCCCACTCTAAGGGTGATAGTTCCTTAGCAACAATCAAAGCAAAGCTATCTGAGATTACTTCTTTATGAGATGTAAGAGAGGGGAGAAAGAGATCCACTAACCGATGTCTTCCGCTAATGATTGATCCAATCTTCTCTCTTTGATGCTTGCCCTCAGTTCCTTACTCTTTCACTGGCCCAGCTACACCAAGATCCTGCAAAATGGCAAGAGAGGGAAACTACAAGAAGCATACATTCATAATTGATTCAAGGATTAGAATAAATCAAATACACAAGTATAACAACACACCATTGAGACACATGCATATAGAAGAACCTCAAATGCTTTATTAATGGAAGAAGTAAGGTTCAGGAAGTGATACAACCATAAAAGGCCCAATCCAGCATCACCTTCCCAGCAGAGAGAAATCTCCTCTTCACCTCCTTCAAAGCAAATCACCCAATAGTTCTAAACTCAAACCAACATCACTTCTTTACATTCACAAGATTCCAGCCTCCCCTAGACCTCATGAGAGAGATCTATATATAGGAGTTTTGGAGAAAGGATGAGTCAGCTTGAGGCTGGCATGAAGCTGACTAGTGTCCTCTCTCACTTCAGTTATTCTTCAATTCTTGAGTCCACTTGGAGGTTCTTGCTTCCACTTGGAGATCGAGACCCTCTTACTCATCACCAGTCGAATTCCTTGATCCAAGTGTCATTTTGGAAGCTTCCTGGCATTGACACCTTGAGGAATGACTGTGCCACATGTCCAAACTCGCCCAGCGCAGGTAGCCTTCTTTGCAGTTGACATTCAACGCAGGTAGACAGTGGAGCACTTGACATTCAGCGCAGATGCTCAGTGGAGCAGTTGACATGATCCAGAATTGCCTTGTTTTTGAGTGTTTTCAGGTGGAGAACTTTTATTCAGTGCTGTGGTTTGCTGACCTTCTTCCTCTAGGTGTAGGAACAACATGTTTAGGGACTTTGGATCCCTTAGATTATGGACATTTCATGCTTCATGCTGTAAGGCACAAAAATTTCTATAACATATAAGAAGAAGAATCTAGATAAAACTAACCCTTACAATGGTTTAGAGAATGATATTTATAGCCTAAGGAATTACGGTAATATCATTTTAATAGGTGACTTTAATGCTTGAACTTCAAACAACCAAGCTATTATTCTAAGAAATCATTCCAACCCTAATCCTCTTTGGTTAGATTAAGACCCTACTGTGGCTAGCAGGTACAAAAGGAGCTTTGAAGACCCCGGGGAAAATTTGTTTGGGTCGGAGCTACTCAGGCTTTGTAGTGCTCAGGATCTCATAATTTGCAATGGTCTAAAGAAGTGGCCCAATTCTAGGAATATGACCTACATCTATGGACTTGGTAGTAGCGTGGTACACTACGTTATTTCTGATCTCCCATTATACAACGAAATAATAAATTTTGACATCTTAAATGACCATGAACCTAACTCTGTTCATAGGCCTCTACTTATAACTCTCAATTTTGTTATGCATAGAGTTACCATAGAAAATAACACTTACAGCCAAAAGAACTTAATATTTGATAGAAATAAAAATGATCTCTTTCTAAATGAATTAAAAACTAATTTGCTTCCTTTATCTAGTATAGACAACATAGAATACCTCTATCATAATTTTACTACAACCCTCTCATATTCTATTAACAAGTTCTCAATTGAAGTTTCAAATAATAAAAGAAATAGCAAAACCAATCCATGGTATGACAAAGATTGTAAAAATGTGAGGAGATCAATTAAGGAAGCCGTTGATGAATCTATTAAAATGGACAAGATAAAAATATAGAAAGCCCTAACTAAAAGGAAAAAGAGGCAATACATTTGTCAAAGATAGGAGAATCTCTTACACCTCTCTAAGGGAGCTCCTAAGAAATTTTGGAGGGAGATTCTGACTAGGAAGACTAAGTACAATAATAAAATTGCTCTTCACAATTGGAATTCCTATCTTAAAAAGCTTTATGAATCTCCAAATGTCATGGATAATTCGGAAACCCTTCTCACAATGAAAAATGTTTTCTCTTTAGAAGAAAATAAGTTTGGGGTTAATCGCCTTGCTAATGGGAAAGCTAAGGACATTGAAGGTTACCAGGCGAAAATCTTAGAAACTGGAGGTCATGTCCTCATCCCCCACATCCACAAACTTTTCAATCAAGCAATCAAGTAAGGGCTCCCTAATAGGGAAAATTTTAAGAACCCCCCCAAATTTACATGTATAATAAATGGGGGAATCTCCATGGTATATAGGAAAAATGGAAGGCGATTTTATAAATAATATGATATGTATATATAATTTTTTGGCGAATCTCTCACCAGGCATGGCGAATATTTTACTCAATTATAAAATCTTGTGTTTATTGAATACACAAATGAAATCATTGAATTTCTTTAAAATATCTTTTGAAATCAAAATTACCGAAATTACATATCGATAACCTAGTGGGTGTAGGATAAAATTCACCCGTGCCATTCACAGAAAGCATGAGAAAAAACCTAATACTATATATAAAACCAAGAAATATTCAAATTCATCACTTCTAGGGACCTCATAACCACCCTACCAATACACAAGTATGTTCCTGTTTGCAATTAGAAAAATTACCCAAATTACGATCTGTTTACTCCAGTATATGTTGGAAAGTTATAGAAGGATGACTAGTGCAATCAATCCATTCCTTTTAGCCCTGGATTTGTTTCAGTTTAAAACAGAAGTATACATATATACTTGTCCAATGTCTATGCTTTAACCATTCACCTTAAGATGTTTTTACAATATAATTTCTTAAATCTATTTAATATCTTCATTATCATAAAAACCAACCTATATCCATCTTAACTCCACATCTACCACTCTTAGGGGGGTGAAATCTATTTATCCATCTGAGCACCTGGTAGACCCAAAATTAAGATGGATCTAAGATAATAGAATTTCCCCTTTAAATAGTCTATGCTCACATGAATACCATGGTATTACCATGGGTCAATACCATGGGTTATCATAAACCTGGAGCTTAAAAATTACTATTAGTAATTTATAAAAATTAATAAAATTAATAGTTGATTTTTATTTTATCTTTTTTTTTAACCAAGCTAAAATGTTTAACATACATTAAATTACAAAATCCATTTTTACTCTTGATCAGATCAAATATTTTTTCACTCTATGCTAGTTTTCATATCACGATATTTGATACCTATGCTGGTTTAATTCCCCATTCAAATAGGCTACATTCCAGGTGAATACCATGGGTCAATACCATGTGCCATTCTGGTGAATACCATGGGTCAATACCATGTGCCATTTTTATTTTTATTAATACTAATATTAGGGTTAATAATGTTTTTCTGCATGGTATTAATAACAATCTAGTCCATGGTATTTGTCCAATAGGTTTCACCTAAATATAACACATTTTTTGAGTGTTTGTAAATATAAGGTGACTTATGGAGTAAATATAAAAAAATGTTTCATTTTTTTACCATACCTCTCGTTTATTTATATTTTTATTAATTTACCATACCTCTTTTACAAATATGGTATTTGGCCCATAGGACTCACTTAAATAAAACCTCTTTCTTGAGCCTTTATAAATAGAACGAGGGTTATGGACTAAATATAAGAAGAGGTTTTATTTATTTACCATGCGTCTAGTTTATTTATATTTTTATTTATTTATCATACCTTTTGAGTAAGTATAAAAAGACGTTTTATTTATTTACCATACCTCCACTTTACTTATATTTTAATTTTTTTTACACCCTTGCATGTATATAATGTGACTTATGGAGTAAATATAAAAAATGTTTTATTTATTTACCATACCTCTCATTTATTTATATTTTTATTAAATTACGATAACTCTTTTATAAATATGGTATCTGGGCCTTCAGCCCATAGGATTCACTTAAATAAAACCTATTCTTGAAAATGGGCGAATGGAAGGTTGTAACTCCTAATTTCAAGGGCTAAATTTACCTTTTTTACCCTCTCCCTTAAAATAAGGTGGGCTATTTGAGGTGATTTGTAAAAATGTACTATGATACAAAATATTCGCCCACTAAAAATTTAAAACCCCTTAATTTTGCCAAAGGGTGAACATTCGCCCCTAAAATTTCCTATGCTCCCTAAACCTTGGACTGAGAGCCTCATTATCCCTATTTTTAAAATGGGGATACAAATAACCCCTATAATTATTGGACAATTATGATCAGCCAACTTATATGGTAGTATTTTGGAAAAGAAGTTAAGCATATGGCTTGAAAGTGAAGGTAAGCGGGCTAAAGGCCAAGCATGTTTCAGAAGGCATCACTCAACAATGGACCACCTTGTTACACTTAGGATCATTACGAAGGAACGTCGTAATGATAAATCCAATTCATTTTTTTGCTTTGTGGACTTTAGAAAGGCTTTCGATATGATTCCTTTTGGAATAGAATAGAAGAGCTAAAGGTTCCTCTCGAGTTGAGAGCTGACACTATAAGCTTATACGAGAATGTAGTTGCCAAGATAAAGAGCAATGAGGGGTGGTCAAAAGATATTAAGTGTAACATCGGAGTTAAATAAGGTTGCCCCCTCTCCCCTACCCTATTAGGAATTTACATCGATAAGCTCGAACGCTATTTAGAGGAAACAGGAAGTGATGGCACGATCTTAGCTGGGATAGTCGTCATCCTTCTTCTCTATGCTGACAATATTGTTCTTTTGGAAAGGTGCCCATCTAATCTTGATAAGAAACTCAGTCTTCTTAAGGATTTCTGCTCTACCATGGGTATGACTGTTAACACTGACAAAACAAAAGTTAAGATTATCAAATCCAAGAAGGACACTTATGCTAATTTTATGTATGACAATAATAACTTGGAGGAAGTGTATTCTTACAAGTACCTAGGAGTTGATATTCATCATAAGCTCAACTGGAACCATAGCATTGAGAACAAGATTAATGGGGGGTGGAAAGCTTATTTTGGTCTTGAAAATAATTGTAAAACATCAAACCTCCTAATGTGGGATAAAAAGAAGTTCCTCTTTGAAACTTTAGTCACTCCTGTTATCTTATATGGCTGTGAGGTTTGGGGTTAGAGCATCTCCAGAGAATCATGGAGAAAGATTGAGGAAATCCAAAAGAATTTTATAACTTATAACCTAGAAATTAAAAGTAATACACCCTATCCTATTATCCTTAAAGAAGCAGGTCTTTCCCCATTGAGAGCCTAGCTATGCTTAGGTTTTTGTTGTACAAACACAAACTCAATAACATAGATGATCATAGAATTCCTAAGCTAGCTTTAAATTCCAACCAAAACCACCTAAGACTCAATGAAGGGTGGCATAAAGACACAAGGGCCTGGTTAAAATATTGGGAGATCAACGAAAATGATGCATTGCAAAACATAAATAACATTAAAGATATTTTTACTTCTAAGTTCAAAGAAAAATGCGGTGTGAGAAAGATTTAGCAGCTAAAAGAAAATTACGTTATTATAATAAGGTCATCAACCCCACGCTAGAAGATCAAAAGTATCTCTCTATTTTAACTAGCTCGAAGAAGAAAATTAATATATCAAATATTAGAACGAATTCTCATGAGCTCCATAGTGAAACAGGTCATTGGGCAGTTTCTAAAACAATATATGTGAGAATAGGAACATCGAGGATGAAAACCACTTCCTCTTAGAGTTCCCCGTGTACAACCACATTAGATCTCAGTTTCACAATATTTGTTACAATATTGACCTTCCTAGCCATTTACAATGTCAAAATTATAGTGAGCTTGGGAGGCTTCTTTACAAGCTTTTTGAGCATAGGAATAAAATCTTAAATCAAAATAAATAATTTGTTTCTTTAGGTCTGATAGACCATTGTTTGGTCTCAGCGGACGTTAACCATCATCATTGTCATCATCATATATATATATTCCCATTTGTTTAGGGAAAATTTTCACTTCAAACCCCATTCCATAGGGCTTCTACATTAATGAGACTTTCTTGTTTAAGTAGACAATTATAATGTCATAGGTTCTCATTCCCCATACTTGTATGGCAACAAAGAATGTTGTTGTTTCTAGAAACTACAACAATTTGTTACATATATTTATTTTATACTTAATACATATTACATTAGCTCTCTATCATTATGATTATATTTTCATGTGTTTGCATCATTGTATCCATTGGATTGTATATGCTTCTTACCTTAGATTATACTACTAACTACTCCAATTGGAAATATTTAATTGTTTGGGATTAGAGTGTTTGAGTTCCCATATTTTTTAATAATAAGTCAACTTTATAATGAGTCAATCATCATATGCATGAATAGTTATTTTAAATACACTCAGTGTTTTATTTTGGAGTTCCTACACCAATGCTATATACATGTTGTACACATTTATTGTCATGATATATACATATTTGTAGGTATATAAGCAAAAACACACACACACACACATGTAGAAAAAAGGTTTATTTCATTGTTCTTTCACACTTTACTTTTCCAAAATTTATACTCAAACATTATTTCAATATTTCTTAGTGTTAACAGTTATTTTTTGTAAACCAAACCTTCAAAACTCATTACTTTATTATCGTTTATGCTATCATCTGATAGTTAAAATAGTAAACATGAGTATATATATATATATATATATATATATATATAGTGTGTGTGTGTGTGTGTGTGTATGTATAGCCTATTTATGCAACTACCTCTTATGGAAAATTTATTTCCATATGCACTTAGATACTGATATGTTCTTTACATACTAATAGTCAAGTTCTCTATATATGCTTCTACATTTTATAATCAAATTATGTCAATATAATCATGCAGAGTGTCCCATGAAATTTCACCCATTTACACAAGTATATCTCCATTTAGGTCAATAACAAACTTTCATGCAATTACGAGTCTTACTATGTGATGCAGGAGCATCTAGCTAAGGCACCATGACCGAGTGTTGGTCTTTGCCAAGGTGGAAAGTTTTATTAGCAAATTGGTTTCTTTATGTTTAGTTTGTCAAAGTAGGATGTATGAATTTGTTTTTCTTCTAATCTCAGTATTATTTAGGGACATTTTAGTCTGTTAGGATCACTATTTTGTTTTCCCTTAATAAACAATAGTTTAATAACTGTTCTCTCATTTTAGAGGAAAAAGAAAAATACATCTAATGTAAAATCTTGCAGTACAGGCAGAATTGAACACATGAACAGTTGCGTAACTAATATAACAACAACTGAAAATGTAACTACACACAGTTCAGATAATTTTGGATAGAAGATATGAATGTAAAATCAGAAAATCATTCAGGAGGTTGAGCATTTTTGCATATAGTAATCAAAAGACAAAGAACAAGTTTTTTTTGAATCCATCCATTTGTAACAATTTTGTACTGTGTATCTATATTTCTTTTTTTTCTTAACCACTAAATAATTCAGAATGACAAACATGGTGCACGCATATAGTTTCATACATTTCCTCTCTTAAAGAACAAAGTACTGACAGATCAAATGTATACAAGTTTTCGAAAGATGAGAATGGACAAATAGTAAATAAGCCAGTGGCCGGAAGAATCTAATGTAGCGCAACCAACCGAACCAGAAAAAAAAAAACCTGAGCGCCAAGTGGACAAACCCAAAAATAGAGGTAACTAGTGACAATTTATCTCAACGTAATTTCTTTTCATTTCCAACGGAATAAGAAAAAAAATATACGTTTGTTATTACATAATAGTCCAGTGTTACTTTGCCAGACAAAGTAAAAGAAAATAATGTCCATGAAACAGAGTAAACCCTAGTCAAGTGTTTGATACAGTCAACCTTCATATCCAACTATACTGTTAGAACGAAACAAAATACAAACAAGAGTGGTAATAGAGGTGAACCTAGGTCGCATAGCGACATCTGAAAAAAACAAACAAATGAATGTTGTGGCTCAACCAATGAAACTTACAGACCCTAGTTTCAACCATAAGAACAAATCGGTGATAGAGCCTACCAGATAGGAACTGAGGAGTTCGAAACGGACCACGTCCATGGTTGAACCCTTGCCTACGAGACCAGAGTAGGCAAAACCTATTAGTTCAACTGCGAATAAAAGGGAACGAAGAGAAATATAATATGAGCAAAGGGAGAACAAAAACACTACATGGAGATTTATTTGCATAAATAAAATGCAGCCCATTGAGCCATAGAAGACTGAGACCACCTGAGACCAAAGGGGCAACACAATGTTAGCGTTGGAACCAGACGAGAATAGAGTTGAAGCATGGATATTTAAATTACCTGAAGAATATGAGCAGAGCGAGGTCACTGTGCCTATAACTTGGAGCATGTGGAGACATTAAAAAAAAATTAGCAGCAGAACCATAGCAAAGCAAAGAAATAACAGAACAGGAACAATTGAGAGACCAGACAAGACAAACCAGTGGTCGTTTCCTTGCTCAAGTAAATAAATCAAAAATCTCTGCCCAGAAGCTGAATAGACAAACCTCCAGAACGTGTGACAGATCCGCACTAGCAAAGAGCATAGCCACCACCAACACAAGCAAAGCCTGTGGCTCATTATCATTCACAGACAGCATAGGAAGCCATTACCAAGACAAACCCTCACTGAGTTCATCATGCAAAAAGAAAAACAGAAATGACGAAATACCAAAATGCCAAGGGTTTTTCCAAATTGAACAAGTAGGAAAATGAGAACCGAGGTGGGTACAAGTCAGCTGTCGCATTAAAACCTTAAATTCATAAATGATTCAGTCGCCATTGGAAAATACATCATGACTAATGTTTGATTAGTGCATAATCATAATCCAAACACAAATTATTAATCAACGTTGAACAAACTTTAGATAAGGTCATATCTTAGAGTGTGAGCTAGTTCCATCATAGCAGTACCAGATCAGGATTTGGAATTGGCTGGAGAAATGGAGGTAGGAAGGTGAGGTCATCGAAGAGGTGTTCAAAAGATAGCAGAGGAAGTACTGAGAGAGGAGATTAGGATTATTACTACCCGTTTGGAGGCAGTTGAAGAAGGGAGAAGAAGGGATCCAAAGATAGGTGATGATAGAAAAGAGGAAGCTATAGTGAAAACAGATGGATCAGATGGAAAAGGCCCGGAAATGATATTGTTGAGGTCAGTCTTAATGGCAAGCAGTAAACCAAAACTATAACTCCCAAATTATGATGGCAACTTGTCCATAGAGGTTCTGTTGGATTAGATCAGCGAGCTGGATAAGTGTTTCGAGTGTGAGGAGGTCAATGAAGACCACAGAGTTAAGTTCACTGCAAAAAAGTTGAAGGGACACACAACCCTATGGTGGGAAGATGTCCAAATAAAGAGAAGGAGGTTGAACAAGTTGCCGATCTAGAACTAGTCAAGGATGGTGGCCAAGTTGAAAGGTACATTTCTGCCTAAGGATTATTAGATTTCACTACATAGGAAAGTGAAGAATCTGAAACAAAAAGGGATGACAGTAAGGGAGTACAATGAAGAGTTTTATCGAGTGAACTTAAGGGCCGATTATACAAAGGATACACTAGAAAAGACAACCAGGTATGTAAATGGTTTAAGGCTAGAAATCTTAGATGAAATTAGTATTCTTTCTCTGAAAAACATTTGAAGAAGCATATCAGAGTGCTAAGAGAGCTGAAGAGAAAATTACTAGAAAACAAAATGCCAAGGGAGGACGACGCACCGGCAGAAGAAGAGGCCAATCTTATGGCAGAGGGCAAACTGCTAGAAGTAATGAGGAAGGCAACAATTTTAAAACTTCCAGAACAACAGAAAAAGGTGATAACATGAGAGGTGGTAGGCCAGATCAGCAAGGTAGGGGAAATGTCCGAGGCAGAGGAGATGATTATCAATGTTACAGGTGTCACAAGCGGGGACACAGATCGTTTGAGTGTCCTAAGGCAGATGAAGTCGAGCAGAGGACTGAGTATGTCACACAACCATAATAAGCAAAGGAACCTCCCCAAGAAGTAGAGAATGCTCCAGAAATAGGGGAAGCCCTAGTTTTAAACAAGGTTTTGTTGAAACCAGCTAAAGAAAGAGCTGAACAAACTCAGTGGAAAGTTTTTTCAGATGGTTTGTAAGTCACACGGTAAGTGTTGTAAGCTGATTATTGATAGTGGAAGTATAGATAATTTGGTAGCCACTGAGATGGTGGAAATTTGGGGTTGAAGCGGTTGAAACACCCCGCCCCTTACAAAGTTTCATGGCTGCAAAAGGGCCATCAATTGCTGGTAGATGAGTAATGCGAAGTGGAGTTTGATATCGGTAGATATATGGATAAGGTCTTTTGTGACATAATGCCGATGGATGTATGTTACATACTGTTAGGCAGCCCATGGCAGTATGACAAGAAGGTGGTACACGATGGAAAGACAAACTATTACAAGTTTGTGAAAGATGGGATCAAGCATACGCTTGTGCCCATCAAAGATGAAGAGACAGTGGGAGAAAGTGAGACAAAAGTATTGTTAATGAGCGAAAAATAGTTTCTGAAACAAGTTGAGGACAACGAGGTGAGCTGTGTTGTTGTAAAAATAGTAAAGACAGTATTGCTACATAGAGAGGTGTCAGATTTTCCCACAGAAATTCAACGGATGTTGTAGGAGTTTACTGACATAGTGGTGGATGATTTGCCACATAAACTGCCCCCCAAAAGAAGCATTAGTCATCATATTGAATTCATACCTGGAGAAAGCTTCCCGAATAAGGCAACATATCAGATGAGCCCCAAAGACAATGAGGAGATTAAAAAGGAGGTGCAGGAACTGCTAGACAAAGGGTTGATAAGGGAGAGTTTGAGCCCTTGCGCAGTTCCAATGGTTCTTGCTCCCAAGAAAGGAGGAGAATGGTGGATGTGCAAAGATTCAAGGGCCATCAACAAAATCACCATTCGGTACAAGTTTCCACTGCCACAAATGGACGACATGATGGATTGCCTAAGTGGGGTAGCATATTTTTCTAATATTGATTTAAAGAGTGGGTATCATCAGATTCGAATTCGAGAGTGGGATGAGTGGAAGATAGCCTTCAAGATTAATGAGGGACTGTATGAGTGGTTGGTTATGCCATCTGGACTGAGCAATGCACCCAGTACCTTTATGTGGTTAATGAATGAAATACTGAAAGAATACATCGGGAAGTTTGTGATAGTGTACTCGAATGACATATTAATTTTCAGCAAGACAAGGGAGGAACACTTTCGACATGTTTGAAAAGTGCTGGAAAAATTGCATCAGAATAAGCTACTGATAAATCTGAAAAAGTGTACTTTTCTGCAAAAAGGGTTGATTTATTTGGGCTTCGTAATAGCAGAAAATGAGCTAAAGATGGATCCGGAGAAGATTGCAGTGATAGTCAATTGGCCATCCCCGAAAGATTATTTGAGGTACGTAGTTTTCATGGGCTGGCGAGTTTTTACGGGAAATTCATAAGAAATTTTAGTGAAATCTTCAAATCTATGTTGGACACTATCAAAAAGGACAGTTAGCCTTTTCGATGGACTGATGCAGCAAAGAGGAGTTTTCAGCTACTAAAGAAGAAGATCACAGAGAGACCAATCCTGAGATTTCCAGATTTTAAAAACCTTCTTCAGGTTCACTATGATGCTAGCGGTACAACTATTAGAGTTGTACTTAGCGAGGAAGATAAACATGTTGCATTTTTCAGCGAGAAGTTGAATGAAATCATGTAGAAATATTCATCCTACGACAAGGAATTCTATGCTGTTGTCCAGGCACTGAAGCATTGGAGACACTATTTGCTAAGAAATGAATTTGTTTTGTTCTCGGATAATTCTACACTGCAGTATGTGATGCAACAACACAAGCTGAATCACAAACATGCGAAGTGGGTGGAATATTTGTAGAGTTTCACCTTTGTGTTGAAACATATCAGCGGGCAGGCCAACAAGGTGGCAGCTGCATCGAGTAGGAGGGCCTTACTCTTGTAGGACAGTACTGTACAAGTGCTGGGTTTTGAGCACTTGAAAGATTTATATCAGATTGACACAGATTTTAAGGAGGCTTATGAAGCGTGCTAGAATCCTTTGGTGAGAGACAATAGTCTGTGGTTGGACTATCACTTGCAGGAGAAAATGCTGTTTATAGGAGGACAACTATGCATTCCTGACTGCTCGATGAGAGAGAATATTATTCGAGAGAAGCACAGTGGAGGTATATCTATACATTTCGGCATAGACAAGACACTAAAGCAGCTCAGCAACTTTTACTTCTGGCCAAAAATGCAAAGGGATGTACAGTGATTGTGACCAGATGTAAGGTGTGCTAGTTAGCCAAAGGTCACAGTCAAAACACGGGACTTTATACACCATTACCTATTCCAAGTAGACCGTGGGACTCAGTCAACTTGGACTTCATCTTGGGTCTACCAAGGATGCAGTGAGGTTATGACTCGGTGATGGTAGTAGCAGACATGTTTTTGAAGATGGCGCATTTCATCCCTTGCAGAAAAACCAGTGATGCCACTCACGTGGCCCACTTTTTCTTTACAAAGATTGTCAGGCTACATGGTTTGCCTAAATCTATTCTTCCTAATAGGGATGTGAAGTTTACAGGGCACTTTTGGTGCACCTTCTGGAAGAAGATGGATACGAAGTTGAGTTATAGTTCTACTTATCATCCGTAGACTAACGAACAAATAGAGGTGGTAAACAGAAGTCTGGGGAACCTACTACGAAGCTTGATTGCTGAGAATTCGCAGATGTGGGATCGAGTACTTGCCCAGGCAGAGTTCCCTTATAACAACTCACCTAATCATAAAACGAGTTGTAGTCCTTTTCAGATCTTGTACAACATGCATTCTTGCGGAGGGCATGAGTTGCGAGATCTTGGACAGCAAGAAAGGCGATGTGTAGATGGGG
This sequence comes from Pinus tabuliformis, assembly GCA_031772625.1. Lineage (NCBI taxonomy): Eukaryota > Viridiplantae > Streptophyta > Pinopsida > Pinales > Pinaceae > Pinus > Pinus tabuliformis. Next base: position 1,185,678,936 of record CM062816.1, on the reverse strand, counting down.
AATATTTCGCTAACTTCATGAGAGATTTGCATGAGCAGTTGAAAATTAAATTGCAGGAAAGCAGCTGAAAATATAAACAGCAAGTAGATTTGAAAAGAAGGGAAGTGTAGTTTAATGTGGGAGATAAATTCTTCATGCATTTACGCAAGGAATGCTTCCCTAGAGGTGCATACAACAAGCTGAAGTACAAGAAGATAGGTCCCTGAAATGTTCCTCGGAAATTTTCAGCGAATGCCTATGAGATACAGCTGCCACTAGGGATAGACATTTCGCTCATCTTCAATGTAGCAGACCTATTTCCCTACACTACTGACCCAGAAGAAGAAAACAAAACCACACGGCCTACATAAGACACCGAAGAAGGAAATGAAACTTGGATGAGACAAACGCCTTACGTTCAACCTCCCGAGATGGCGAGAATCCTCGACACTCAGGTGGCCAAACGAACTCGGCGGAAGGAGTATCTACAATACTTGGTCAAGTGGAAGAACTGTCCTATTGAGGATAGTTCGTGGCTTGACACCAAGCAAATAGAGTAGGCGGTTTCTTCAGTCGAGAAGCTCACGGACCAGAACCATGATTTCTTTTTACCCCAAGAGCATGATGCAGGAGCATCTAGCTAGGGCACCATGATAGGCTGTTGGTCTCCGCCAAGGTGGAATGTTTCATTAGAAAATTGGTTTCTTTATGTTTTGTTTGTCAAAGTAGGATGTAGGACTTTGTGTTTCTTCTAATATCAGTATTAGTTAGGGATAGTTTAGTGAGTTAGGATCACTATTTTTTTGTCCTCAATAAACAATAGTTTAATAATTGTTCTTTCATTTTAGAGGAAAAAGACAAATATCTCTAATGTAAAATCTTGCAGTACAGGGAGAACCGAACACATGAACAATCGTGTAACTAATATAATAGCAACTGAAAAAGTAACTACACACAGTTCAGATAATTGTGTATAGAAGATATAAATGTGAAATTAGAAAATCATTTAGTAGGTTTAGCACTTTTGCATACAATATTCAAAAGACAGAGAGCAAGTTTATTTTCGAATCCATCCATCTGTAGCAATCTTGTGCTATGTATCTATATTTATTTATTTTTCTCTTAACCACTAAATAATTCAGAATGACAAACATGGTGCACGCATACAGTTTCATACATTTCCTCTCTTAAATATCAGAGTACTGACAGATCAAATGTATACAAGTTTTCCATAGACGAGAATGTACAAACAGTAAATAGGCCTCTGGCTAGAAGAATCTAATGTAGCACAACCAACCAAACTAGAAAATAAGAACCTGAGCCCAAGTGGACAAACCACAAAACAGAGATAACTAGTGACGGTTTATCTCAACATAATTTCTTTTCATTTCCAACGGGAAAAAGAAAAAAAACATATGTTTCTTATTGCATAATAGTTAAGTGTTACTTTGCTGGACAAAGTAAAAGAAAATAATGTCCATGAAACTGAGTAAACCCTAGTTGAGGGTTTGATACAGTCAACCTTCGTAAACAACTATATGGTTACAACAAAATGAAATACAAACAAGAGTTGTAATAGAGGTGAACCCAGGTTGCATAGCAACATTCGAAAAAAACAAATGAACGAATGTTGTGGCTTGGCCAATGAAAATTACAGACCCTAGTTTCAAACATAAGAAGAAATCAATGACAGAGCTTACCACATAGGAACTGAGGAGTTCAAAACCAACCACATCAAAGGTCAAACCCTGACCTGCGAGACCAGAGCAGGTAGAACCTGTTAGTTCAACTACGAATAAAAGGGATCGAAGAGAAATATAATACGAGCAAAGGGAGAACAAAACCACTACCTGGAGATTTATTTTCACAAAGAAAACGCAGGCCATTGAGCCACAGAACATGGAGACCACCTAAGACCAAAGGGGCAACACACCGTTAGCGCTGGAATCGGACGAGAATGGAAATGAAGCATGGATAGTTAAACTACCTAAAGAATACGAGCAGAGCAAGGTCACCATGCCTGTAACCTAGAGCATGAAGAGACATTAACAAAAAAAAAATTGCAGCAGAACCATAGCAAAGCGAAGAAATAGCAGAACAGGAACAATTGAGAGACCAGACAAGACCAATGAGTGGTTGTTTCCTTGCTCAAGTAAATAAATCAACAATCTATGCCCAGAAGCTGAATAGACAAACCTCCAGAATGTGTGATAGAGCCGCACCAGCAAAGAGCATAGCCACCACCGGCACAGGCAGAGCGTGTGGCTCATTACCATTCACAGACAACACAGGAAGCCATAACCAGAACAAACCCTCACTGAGTTCATCATGCAGAATGAAAAGCAGAAATGACAGAATACCAAAATGCCAAGGGTTTTGCCGAATTGAACAAGTGGGAAAATGAGAACTGACATGGGTACAGGTCAACTGTCGCATTAAAACCTTGTCATAAATGATTCAGCCACCGTTGGAAAATATCTCATGACTAATGTGTGATTAGTGCCTAATCGCAATACAAACACAAATTATTAATCAGCACCAGACATACTTTAGATAAGGTCATATCTTGGAGTGTGGGTTGGTTCCATCACTATGTCACTTGTTTTTCTAATCCAATTCACTCGTATAGGAAATCATGCATAGTTGATATGCACTGCTTCTACATGTCTACCCATAGTGTATACGTTCCAATTCAAATGTGTCTCTTTTTCTATCGACTAACATACTATTATTTCATCTGCAATTATGAATTAATATTTTCCATGCTAATATTTGTATTGTAGGAAGAAACAATTCATCTCATACTACCCCCTATTTTTCTCTCCTTCACCAAGAGATCTAGAAGAAACTTCTACCAATATAGCAAACACTTCTACCATTTTTTTCTTTGTTTATTTATTAGCTCTATATAATGCACATAATAATGTTATTAAATTTGTAATATGGGTAGGCCCATAGGCCTCAATGTTGAACCACAATTCTCATACCTCATGTAACGTACTTATAAACACATCCAAAATTTTATTTTTCTCTTTTACATAACTCATCTTACAACCGAGACATGTTTACTTATTAAAAGCTTGGTAATTATACATATTTCCTTTCCAATAGCATTTCATAAGATTTTTATAAGTTATTAAACAAGCCTTCCATATTATTATAAACAAATACATTTATAATTTGTCCCTAAATTCTGATTATTATTCCCTAATTCTATGATTGGACTTAGGACCTATTAGAATATGATGCCATTAAGTCTATTACGGGGCCCTTTGTTCACCATACCTTTTAAGTTAATATATTTTGTCATATGTATATAGTTGGGAATACATTCACGTCATATTTTTGCGTAGGGTTAACACTATAATGTATTTTATGGGGTTTCACCCCCTCCCTTTTATACTTCATAACTTTTTAAAAAATTATATCTATATCTATATATATATATATATATTAGTTTTATTCTTTCCTGCATGGAGTATAGGGTTTTTTTGGTCCTTGATCACATATGGCATATACCACATCATAGTTCCACCAAATCTTAACTCACCATGATCATATTAATATTATATTCTATGATGGAGATTTTTCAATATAATCTAATGGTCATCCTTCATCCATGGTAATAGAAGTAGGTTTGCTCATAGATTTGTTCATTTTCTTTGTTAATTTTTTTTTTCAGCCAAAGTTTTTGCCTCTGGAGGAACACAAGTGTTTCTGACCTCATTCAACACCCTTGCTCATGTCTAGGTGCTTTCTTTTTCTTATTATATGCATGTAACTTATTGTGCCCTCCATTTTTCTGAGGTTTTCCCTCCACATAGCCAAATACAAGAGAGACTAGAGGTATTTTATGTTTATTTCATTTTCTTTTACAACCAAGGGTTTTATTTACTGATCTTCTCTCCATGATATTTCTATAATTTACTCCAAAATTCTATCATGCAAGTTAAGTGGGGGCTAATTTTTTTCCTAACTCATCTAAAACCTTTTTCTTTTTTTTATGAAGGTTCTAAGAAGAAATTTCCATAGCTTAGTGAAGTTTGTGGGTTTTCAGAAAGGTGTTTTCCCCTCCAGGAAGTTTCTATGGAACATGTTTTTCCTCAGTCGTAGAGTTTATGAGTTACTATCATTCCTTATTCTATCTATTATAAAGTGTGTGGTTCCGACTTTTCCTTTCTCCTGCTATCAAGTGGCTAGTAAAGGAACATAAACAAGGTTATTTTTTACTAGACACCCCAACTACTCCAGGTAACCCAATTTAAATTTGTCTATGAAAATTTTACTTTTTCTATGTCTCCAAGGGGAGACATTTCTTTTTCTATGATTTATCACTACAGATATTTCCATCATTACATCCATAATTTCAATTTTATATCCCTTTAGGGTCTTCTCGTAAAATTTGATACGAATTTTTGGTGTTAAAATTCAGACACATTGCTCGACAATGAAGTTGGAAATTTTAATTCAATTTTCTTATGATATCAGGGTTTTTAACCCATGCATCTATATTACTACGGGGTTTTTAGTAGTCAACTCATTTTTTCCTGTATGTGTATTTTCTCATTTTAATCTTTATTCTCATGAAGTGTTCTTTCCATTTGTAGGTTTCCATGGATTTCATTGTATCCTTCTTCCACAAGTAAATGTTATTTGACATATTCTTGCTGAACGATATTCCCAATTTTCTTATTGACTTATTCTCTATAGTAATTTAGTAACAAGGCTAGCTCACTTTGTTACAAACATTTGTAGTCTCTATCGTGGTTTTTGTTTATTGATCTACCTTATTGCTTTGGGCATGTAAGAATTGACTTCTAGCTACCTTACCACATAGGTTAGAATTATGCACTGTTGGTAAAGTTTTGTAATTAAGTATCTCTAATAATGGCATTGTCGGTTGGGTGCGTTTTATGATATAAAATTTCAAGGTCATGTTTGACATGATTTTTGTCAGTTACTAGTTTTGGGTAAACCAACCAAAATGATATTTCGTAAGGTAGTCTCTGGGTTATACTTGGTTATGAGAATCCACTCTCATTTATATAATTTTATCCATGGACATTTGTGTATTTCCAAATGTATCAATGGTTAGTGTATTCAATAACCTGATTATCATAGTTACCATGGTGTTCACATTTTATTAGCATGAATTCTTATGTCATTCTATATTACTCTTAGGTTTTTTTGGTCCTTAAGGATGTGGAGAAGAAGACATAAACTATTATTGTAACTTGTAATTACTATAGAAGACATGGCTAAATGATGTATGTTGGAAGAATCTATTTTCCTTCTATTGCATTGATAGTTCTTCAGTACTTCTATTATCTTCGCCCAACTTAGAAATTACTAATTTAGATGTGGATAATTAAGAGTATCAACTTACAAATTACTAATTTAGATATGGATAAGTAAGAGTATCCATTAATTTTGTGATTAATATTTTTTTTCACAATAAAGTGATTTTTGTTTCTTGAATAAACAAGACCTTTCTTGACACTCTAGCTACAATTTGGGTTTTACAAATATGTAGGCTAATTATGATTCTCCAAAATATTGTTTAACCCCATTACAAACCGTAACATCAAAGTATACAATACCATAAGAATATTTCCCCCTAACATAATCTATATGGCACTAATAACAATCTCAACCATTAGTAATTCTATTCCATGGTTCCTTACTCAATATTGAGTAGTTGTTTGGCTTTATCTATAGCTAATTATTGTATTGAATTATTATCCAACTATTTGCATGTATTTCCTACCATAACAACTTCCATAATTTAAATTGACCTATTACTTCATCATTTATATAGGATATTTTTAACTAGGAATACATTCAAATTTTATTCTCTATAAAAAAGCCACATTCAAGCAAGAATACTTCATGTCTCTATATTAGATTACTACATAATAGATAAACCTTCCAATAGCACAATTCCATGTTGAATATAGTACCATACTTATTTAACAAATTATTCCACATGCATACATATGATATATTCAATTCTACATATGTGGCTATAACATGTATTGCCATATGACAACTCGTTGTTATACAATGTATAGAAAATTTCTATAAATTCGGGCTACTAAAATTGGAAATAAAAACATGTTTTTTCTATTGAATAAATATATAAAACAATCACACAATAACAAAATATCTCATATACTTCTTTAAATACCATAAAAAATAAGAATAATTCTTTTTTTACCATAATATCTTACTGGGAAAACTATTGGAAAGAAAATGTTCCTCTCGAAGAACAAATTGCAACTAGCAACCCCCCCTGAGGTGACATTTCTTCCCCACGGGATAGAAACCAAAATGTTTCAAAGTGTTTACACTCATTTTTATGGTATTTATTAATTCTCTTGCTAGTATAATTTTACCAACATCTTGTTTTTAAGGTATACCCACCTTTTTCCCGAGGCCCTTTTTTAAAAATATAGGAAAAATCTCTTCCTTTTACTCAATTTGGTATTTATCTCCATCTAAGATTATCTTAATTTTTTTTCCTTCATAAGTGTGTCTTTCTGTCTTTTTGTGCTTATGCTTATCTTTTTACCCAACTTAGTGTAGAGCTATAAAAAGGGTCTCTTTCACCTCTAATTACCTCACATTAATATGTTAATCCGGGAGCGTTTTGTTAGTTTAAAGAGTGTCTCAATCTGAGGCTATCATTTTTCAGAGTAATGCTAGTAGTACAACATTCACAAATACAAGAGTAAATGGATGCTTGTCTATAAGTAAGTTACTCCAAAAGAATAAATCACACACTCAAAAAACTAGGCAACTTATCAGTCAAGGGTTCGGCAGTGATAACCCATCCCTTTAGAAACTGATGGAAATGAAATTAGAGCATAGACCATGGGTCTGGGAGATAGACAGTAAATGCTGAGGCTCACTACAACCTTAGATCGTCTCTCACACCAAAACAACAAATGCTATTAAATGGAACGGCAGATGGAAAAATGGAACAACAAATAAGAAATAGAACATCAAATCTGGAATGGAACAGCAATTCTAAAATGGAACAGCAATTAAACAAATAAGTCTTGCGAGCATTAATCAAACTTAATCTACTAACTCAAATGCACTCATCGTAATCAAACAACAATCTTTCACTCTTAAGGCAGATCAAGCAGCACACACTAATGGAACATCACTAATTACTGATAAGTTATGGAACAACTCTTGGAAATCATATACGCACACAACACGCTTGAATAGTAATCTGATTTAGCATCGATCTTAATTAACAGGAATATGACTACGTTTCAAAATAGAATAGCATTACTTCTGAATCCAACAATCGTAAGGAACACAACTTTAAGATGAATTCTATAACATGAATGTACAACACAAAAGCTCTGTAACAAAATAGTAACAATACTCAGTCAAGACTAATACTATTCAATCAACTCTGAAAGGATCAGTAATATAATGCAGAGTCAATACAATAGTTTTGTCTGTAAAAATCTTAATGAATTAATCTTAACAGAGCATGTGATGTAAACTTATAAAGCATATCAGATTACCAAATAACGATGATAAGCAAATCACGCAGAAATCAAATCGTAGTAATACAGAAGCAAGTGTCCTCCAAGGCTGGGCCCTTAGCCTCCAAGGGTACACCGCTTTAGTTAATCCAGACGCAGAGATAAAATAATCACCAAGTTTGTATTAATGCATGAAATAAAATTATAATGAACCAGTTCTTATCGAGACTCGATGATCAAAGTTTTGATCTTTAACAAAAATTACATAAAAGCATCATCCCCAAAGCTAATAATGTTGTCCCTTTATATAAGGGTGAGGGCGGAGATGTATAAGTAACAAGATAGATAAAGAAGTGATCCCTCAAGATCAAAGATCCTGAGGGATTCACCAAACTATTAATCCTTAATCATCTCTTTTCTCCTGCGCCGAGCTGGTGTCTTCTCCCCCTTTTCTGGGCTGATTTGCTTTGATCTGCTTAGCCTTGTTTACACTCGGTCTCCCGTCAAAGGGACAACAATTACCTTATCCTTGTCTTTTTCTTTGGAACAACAACTCCTCATTTTCACCCTTTCCTGCACATGAGAATGACAATTATCAGTGGTTAAGTCTTTCATACTAATCTCACATGTTTTGTTATAATTCTTCATTGTTTTCGAAGTTCATGATGCAAAAAGGTTTACAAGTTCTACTGAAAAGCCACTGAAATGATCATCAAAAACATACCTTTTTAGTACTCCACACTTAGGATTTATGTCAAGCGAATATTATCTCTTCCACACAAAATTACATTTCTCTCCCATTACGTTATTTCTCTCGTGGTAATCTTTCTCCTCAGAATTTTCAAAGAATTTGGGAATGCCCACCACACGGACTTAACCAATTAATAGATCCTAGGTTTTCAAGAAGTCCATTTTACTCATGTCATTTTTAATGTAACATTTCCAATATAAAACATTTATTTATTATATAAAATTTAATTACAAACTCAACCAATTTAAATCCTAGCCTCCATATGCATCAAGTTCAACATTACTTACAAATAACTGTAAATAATCATGTCTATAAAATCATCTGCAGCATAGGTATCATAGAAATTTGTGAGAGGGTTGAAGCACCAATGATGGTTAAAATGGTGCTAAGGTCACAACCCTTAAGATTTGATGCCAAATTTTGTTTTCCATTGAATAAATGAAGACTATATATAAATTGATGATGCATGAGCTACACGGGATTCACATTGCAAATAAAATGAGGATATAAAAAGAAAATCTAGAAAATATGGAAGAAATATTTAAAGCATAATAATTGGTCTAGCCATGAATGAGATAAACACAATTTGTGATAAATATAAAGGAGGATTTGAAAAGTAGAGAAGTAAAAATACTCTTCAAATGTTATAATTGTGGTAAAGTAGCGCATCTTGCTACTAATTGCGTATATGGAAAAAGAGAATATGATCATCATGTCTTGGAACATAATAATAAAGGAAAACCTTACAGAAAAAACATAGGAAAATATACCATGAAGAATATGTTTTTCTATATACACACCAACAAATTATCTAAGGAAAGTTATGGACATTCTTTTGAGATTGAAAAGGAATGATTCCTCTTCATGGACATGGATAAAACGCATATCTTTAAGGAAAATGAATAATATGTAAAGAAAAAAAATTCAAAATAACAAGACATAAATGGGAAAGCAAATATTGAATTAGAACTCATTAGCTCGCTAGGAGAAATAGATAAGCTTACATGAAAGAATACAAATCAAAAGGAGAAACTACAAAATGATGAAAATAATGATCACGATCTTGATTTAACAGGAAAAAATTATCATACTCAAGACTCAACTACAAAAGTAAAAATCCATATAAGAGGTAGTGAGAAGCCAACTAAAGGAAGAGAAAATGATGTGGAATCTAGAAGCTAAAATGATTTCCTTAAGAATGGAAATAGACAAAGAAACTATCCAATTCAATAAAAACATGAAATTTGGAAATTGTCCTAATATATTAGATAATGTTATTAGTTCCGAAAGTCACCATTAATTAAGATATATCTTCAATACAATTAAAAATTAAAGACCCACAATGGAGATGCAAGCCTCAAGATCATAAAGCCATCAGAAAAGGAAAAAGAACAAACACATAGAATCTATTCTAGTATTCTCATAAACTCCCTCAACAACATAACTAAAAATAGTGTCGGAAATGAGGATTGGTAGAACCTATATTCTTCATACAAGAACATGAAGGATAAGTTCAAAAGTGTTGTTCCATCGAGAAGGCCTTTCAGAACCCGATACAAAATATCTTGGTTATTAATTTTCTTGTGATAATTTTGGTCATAAAGAAATAGGTTATAGAGTTTATAAAATAAGTGACCATGTAAGAGAGATAAATATGATCTCATCACACCTCAAAGAATGATTATGTGAGAAAAATAAATAAAAATCTTATGGGTTTGTTGATAGAAGCTACAATTGATTCGTTTCCATACTTGATTACCATACTGAATGTTGTATGTGTAATAGCATTGGGAACATCATGAATGTATAAGAACCATAATACAGTCTCCTAACAAAATAAAGGAAGAACATATTCACATCAGGAATTTAGAAGAACACCAAAAGATATGGAAATGGAAGCAAGTATGAATAACATAAGAGGGAAATATGTTGACTTACACTATATGCTTAAAGAAAATGAAGCTAAGGGTTCATTGATAATGATTCTTATAAGAACAAGGTAGTGATTAGATCAAATTTCTCACCTTAAAGTAAGAAGAATGAGGAGATGTTACCTTTGGGAACAATATTTTTGCAGGGATATTTGGAAAAGGTAAAATTAGTCTTAATTATGTAGAGACTAAAAATACAATGTACTTCATGTTGAAGGGTTAAAACATAATATTCAAATTTTTAGTTAAATGTGTGGTCAAGGTTACAACCTCATATTTTATTCTAAATGATGTGAGATATGGAAAGAAAGTATAGGAAGATTACTATCAAATGTAAATATAACCTAAACGATGTATATGTCCTCTATGAAGTTAAAGGAGAAAAATGTGGCATGGGACAAATAGATTAAGGTTGGTTATAACAAAGGATGTGTGATATAAAATTTGATAATCTAGAAAAACTCAAAAATACCAAGAAATAGGAGATATGACAATGATATCAAAACCTACAAACATTATTTTCAAGCTGTATCCACATGCGAAAGAGACAAGACATGGTTTCTAAACAAAGGAATACTCAACATCAAATACATTGGAACTTATACACAAATAGAGTTACGAACCAACAAGAACACAAAATTTAAAGGGTGAGAATTATTTTATGGTTCTTGTTGATGATCACACAAAAATGACACTATTTTCATTTATTTCAAAAAAATCAAGAATTTTAGACATTTAAATATTTCAAATTTGTAGTTGAAAATGAGATTGATTTAAAAATCAAGTGTTTAAGATAAGATAAATGAAGTGTTCACCTCTATCAATTTAATGAATTATGTGATAATAATGGAATCAAGATACATTCTATTATAACAAGGACTTCAAAAACAAATGGAGTTTTAGAAAGGAAGAACATAATTGTATATGAAATGGCTACAATAGTGTTGAATCAATCCAAACTTCTAAAAACGTCTTTCGGAGAAGTAATCCACATAGAAATATATAATTTGAATGGAGCTCAAATTATAGTCAACTATAACAAGGAACTCTACGAATTATGAAAAAATAAATGAGTTATAGTCAAGTACTTCAACGTATTTTGGAGAAAGTTGTATATAGCAATAATGTGGATAATTTAGAACGGTATGGGTCCAAAAAAAAATGGAGGTATATTTCATGGTTATTCATCTTAAAAAATAAATGCCTACAAATGCTAGAACAAAACACTACACAAGTTGGTAGAAAATATTGATGTAGAAGCTGATGAAGAAATACTTAAAAATAAAATTAACAAAAAAATGAAAATAGAGAGGATACATTGTATGGAGAATGAAAAAATAAAGAAGAAAAGGAGGACGAAAAGAAAGAAAAATAATATATATATATATATATATATATATCCAAATATACCATCCAAACTTGTTAGAAAGTATAGAAAATCACATTTTTGGTGATATAGATAGAAGAGCTCAGACTATAAGAAGACTATTAAGTACACCAAAATAAATAAACTTTCACCTTATATGCAAAAAGTACCAAGAAGTGAACACAAGTTATTAGTGATAAGAATTGTGTTAATTATATATAAGAAAAACTTAATTGGATTGAGAAGAATTAGACATGGAAACTTGTTCACAAACCAGATGATACAAATGTGATTGGCAACAAGTGGGTCTTCAGAAACAAGTTCAATGAAGACGGAAAATAAATAAGAAATAATGCAATTTTAGTTTGTGAAGGTTATCCTCATGCTGAGAGTATCGTCATTGTACAAACCTTTCCTCCAGTTACAATATTGAAAGTAATCAGAATGTTTTTTACATTTGTATGCTTTAAGAACTTTAAATGGTATAAAATCGATGTAAATTTGTATCCTTTATGAATAGAAATATAGAAGAATAAGAAAATATTGTATATATTTAAATCTTATAAGTAGAATAAATAAACCACTCTATAAATTAAATAATATTCTTAGACCTCAATATTAAAGACTTGGAAAGTACCTACAATAACAAGGTTTCCAAAGAGGATTATCAAACGTAATATTTAGCTCAAGAAAAAGAAAGGAAATATATTAATCATTTTTTTATAGTATTATATCATATTTAGAAGTAATGCTAACAAAATGAGTGAAAATTTCACAGACAAAATGCAAAAAGTGTTTGATATGTCCATTTTTGGAGAATTGTCAATCTTTCTAGGTCTACAAATTTCTCAATCTAGAAGAGGAATATTCATTTTTTAGGCCAAATCCATCAAGGAGATGTTGAAAAGAAATAGAATTTAGTATTGTCCACCTATCATTACAAACATGGGCACATGAAGTAAATTGAGAAAAGATGATGAATGACTAGAAGAAAATCAAACATTTTACAAGTCAATGGTTTGATTCCTACTATATGTGAGAGTATCATGACCAAACATCATGCAAGAAATAGGATTGGTTAGAATATATCGATATGCACCAAAGGAAGCACATGTGAAAGAAGAAAAAATAATATTCATATATAATGAAAAGAATAATGGACTTTAGTTTGTGGTTTTCAATAAGTAAGGACTTCACTCCCTAAACATATACATATGCATATTTGGAAGAAAGTATTGATGATAACAAAAGTAAATGTGGAGGAACATTCTTTATGGTAGATTATATAAGTAAGGACTTCACTCCCTAAACATATACAAATGCATATTTAGAAGAAAGTATTGATGATAACAAAAGTAAATGTGGAGGAGCATTCTTTATGGTAAATTATATAATATTATGGTTGAGAAAGGATTAAACTTAATTCCCTCTATTCAAAGTAGAATCCAAATATATCACAATAGTATCATGTTGCATACAATTTCTTTCGTTGAATAAGACACTAAATAATTTCAAGGTAGAATATGAGAAGTTGGTCTCCATCATCTGCAACAATGCAAGTTCAACCAAGATTTCAAATAATATTTCTATGCAATCAACAAAAAATCTTATTTCAATCAGGTACCACCTACTAATATAAAAGGTAGTTAAGGAAAATGTCAAGCTCAAATGCATTGCTAGCAAGGAATAGGTTGCATATATTTTTAACAAACTTGGTCCTAGGGAAACATTTAAATGTCTAAGAAAAAATATAAGTGTCGTATCTCTCTCATCTTGTCAGAAAATGGAATCACAATATCAAGGAGAGAAGGACATTGGCATTGGTTCCAAAGGGGGAAAGTTCTAGATAGAGGAATATATGTAGACACAAAAAAGACTTGTATATAGAACGAGAACTTTGGTATTGTTGCAAAACTGATTAAGGGTTTCCATTAATGAAAAAGGGTGATATTGTTGGAAATATTATCATCATTGATTTCAAATATAGTGGTAAACTATATATTCCAATGATAAATATTAAAAGATGAATTTTCTTGGAAATATTGTTTACAGAGCTATTTCTTTGATTCCTAGTTTGGATACCTTGTCTTTGGAGGTCATTTCACTCTATATACTTAGGTCAAGTAGGAGTAGAGGACTTATAGACATAAACATTGTTCAAATAGCTTCCAATGGTATACAGAACTCCCTCTAAATCAACATGACTTAGGAGATATGAATAATTCCTTTAGGTCAACCTAGCACGATGTATAGGCCAATGTAGGAATTTTTACAAGTCATCCACATAAGTGAATGCAGAAACATTATAAAAAATAGTAATGGATAAGTTCATTTCAGTACCATCCAGGAAATAATACATTTGAGGTGAGGAAAAGAATATAGGGAATGCTCTTGTGCTTTTAAAGACCATGAAAGTTTGAGAATATAGAGGTGATATCTTCATGTCCATGAAGTAAAAGATTTGGGAATTGGTTTAGTATACTATTCGGGATATGATTTAAGGAATTTAGGGCTATTGAAGGGTCCTAAGATTTTATTTTTTCGAAAATTTTCTATAAATTATTTTCTGATATGTTTTAGAGTGTGAAATATTGAAGGGAGAGAGGAAATATATCTAAGTACATGTGTTAAAAATTCGATAATTTGGTTTACTATATTTTTTGGGCTTGTGGAAATGAGCATTTCGATATGAATTTGATGTCCCATGTTCTATAGTCGATATATATCATATGTGAATGTGTTCTTATTAATCAAATAAGTAAAAATTATCTTATAATAATTTATTCCTCACCCCACCCAAAAAAAAGCACTCGATTAAAAAGTTACAAATGGAAGTAGATAGGGTTGTACTAAAATTATTATATAGGTTTTAAATGTTATATTTACAAATAAAGATATGTCAAGCACTATTTAAATCCTTTAACAAGAGATCAAATTTACATTTGTCAGAAATCAGGTGCCTTTGAATATCACAAGTCTTTTATGTGCGGCTATTGTAAATGGAAAAGTTATGAGTTAACGCTAAAAGTCTATGATCAAATACAAGCCCATGGTTATTTAAGAGGTCAAAGTTTACAAATTGGTTGGAAACATGGAAATCATATATCATATATTCTATGAAACTACTACGAAGCCCACGAATAGAAATCATCTAGTTGGAATTTCGCCATTTGATTATGCCATTGCAAATTATAGATCTTGAAAACTAGAGAGCTTGACTAACATTGTAAAAAAAAAACTCTTAGTAATGTATTTAGAGTTTCTTTTGAATCTACTATCTAAGTAAAGGTCTCCATCTCACAAATTATGGTTAGGTTTGGAATAATTGTGTAGGGAAATAACTTGGATAGTCATGCTCTTAACAGTAAAGTCTCCTAGGAAGAGGTTTTTACCTTATTTTGTTGGACTATGAATATTTTATCCTAGGGTATGAAACAAATATATTGTAGATAATATAATTCATGAAACTTGTGCTAGTCTCATGAACAAAAGTACTCTACCTGGAGTTTGGCCATGTGATTACATTATTCCAAATTACGATATATTGATAACTATAATTCTCGACTAACTCGGTCACTAAATATAATTTTCAGTAAGGTCTTTAGATTTTTTCTTGTCTCTTGTTTAAATCAAGATTATCATTTTCCTAATGAGAATTAGGTTTTGAATCATTGATTAGAGGAATAGCTTGCTTAGTTGTGGTTCTCGCATTAAATCCTCTTAAAAATAAGATATTACTTTCATTCCTTAGACTATGAATATCTTTATCTAGTGTATTATAACAATAATTATTTTCCGTAATGTTTTCCATAAAAAAAGGTGGAGTTGATATGTACAAAATAAAAAATTTCAATCTAAATCCCAGTAACATTAACGTCAAATATTTTGATCAAAATGTACAGATTAAGATGGTCTATCCTATGAGGTTGAGTGTAAGGGAAAAAAACATTTCTTATATACTAACTTATTGTTACATTTCCTCTATTAGATAATTTCCTATTCCATGTTGACCATAAAATGAATCGATCTATGTGAGAAATATTAAAATCATCAAGCTCCGAAGTTTTCAGTAAGGTATTTAGAGTTTTTCTTGTCTCTTTTTATAAATCCAATTATCATTTGGCTAATGAGGATTAGGTTTTGAATCATTGATTAGAGGAATAGCTTTCTTAGTTGTGGTTATATCATTAAATCCTCTTAATGAGAAGATATTACTTTCATTCCTTAGACTATGAATATCTTTCTCTAAGGTATTATAACAATAATTATTTTCATAATGTTTTCCATTAAAAAAGGTAGAGTTGATATGTACAAAATAAAAACCTGCAATATAAATCCTCGTAGCATTAATGTCAAATATTTTTATCAAGATTTACAGATTAAGATGGTATATCCTATGAAGTTGAGTGTGAGGGAAAAAATATTTTTTATATAATAACTTATTGTTACATTTCCTCTTGTTGTAGTGGCCACAGACGCCCTCCAAAAATTTTCCTTAGCTTCATTTTGGAGCCTCCCTACCAACCTTTCGCAGCAGCATGTCTTGCTTCATCAATTACATAAGATTCAATTTGTTTCTTGTAGAAAGGCAACCTATCTATCAGAGCTTGATGAATCCCCCTCACAGGCTACATGTCTAGACTTGGTCCAGCTGCAGGATGAGTAGCTCCCTCAAGAAATTGCGCAATTCTAGAGGGCAACCAACCTTCCCTCCAGAAATTGAAAAATTCAGCCTAACAACCCGTTGGGCTCTAGAATTGCGTAATTCTGCGAGTTAGGCTTCATCCAGAAAATTGAGCAATTCCTCCCAACAAGGCTACTCAGCCTAGGAATTGTGCAATATTGGGTAGCAGTCAGCTACTCTGCCTAGAAATTGTGCAAATCTCCTAGGCAGCTAGCCGAGCTCCCTTCCAGAAATATGCATGTTCTCCCAGCAGTTGAGCAGCCTCTTGCATGTGCAGTTGAGTTGACCGATTACCTACGGGACCGAGGAAAACTAATATGCATGCGTGGGCTGCTTGTCCCAAGGCAACATACAAATGCATCCCTTGATTCAGGGATCTACTTTTAGCAGCTGGATGTTGCATGTAAGTATCATCTCAGAAACCTCCCACCAAGTGTCACTCTTCCTAGATTTGTGCCATGCACATCACATCTTCGATTTTATCAAAACTCATCAGCTGGATGTTGTAGAGCTCATTCCTAACATCAACCTTGTAGATTTGACATGCCACATCACATCTACAAGCCATCGACACATTCAACTTAGTTGTTTTGGGGTAAGCCTACTTTCCATGTCTTGTGTTGCATTTCTGGCGCTTTTTGTGTTTCACTTTGTAGGAATGATGTCTACTTGATTTCAGTGATTGCTTGTTGTCATTTTGATACATAATAGACTGTACTAGCATTGTTTTAGTTTTCGTTAACATCTCACTGCTGTCGCATGCATGAAACTGTTTTTCATGAATGGTCACCGATTCAACGACTTGCCTCACCCACATGCATGTTGTACTATTTTTTGAATTTGTCATTCACTGTTTGCATGAATGATCATTCACTTATGATTACACTGAGTATCACCATGCATTTGCATTAACATTCGCTTTCAATTGCCCATCGGCGAGTCTGGGTAGCCTTGGCCTAGACCCTGCCTCACCAAGACAACATTACGCAATCCTAAGAGAGAAGGCTCTATCTTCCTCTCTCGAAATGCACATTTATACCCATTGAATGTCCTCTAGTCTTGCATTGTGCAATTCTAAGGGATAGTGATTTTTGGCCCAGGAGATTACATAATGGAGTCACTGATCCTATAACCATTGCGAGTTGAGATTGCGCATTGCACAATTCCAGCAGTTAGCAACCATAATGGAGTGTGCATTGTGTAGATCCAGTAGTGATTCTACCTCCCAGTAGCCCAAACTGTGCCTTGCGTAGTCTTGGCAGTCAGTCTCGAGACCTCCTAGCGGAAATTGTGCAACCTTCATGATCAGTCACACTGGTATGTTGTAAGTCAGTTGCCATTATCATTTTGGTTTTTTATTGACAAATTTATTTCCATGAGTGTTTCCATGACTCCATGTGTCACAGGTTTTCATCTTCCTCTTAGTAGCACAGATACAATGGTTTCCAAGGGAGAAGAGATGAATACACCGTTCAGAGCACACTTGGGGATGCAGTCGATCAAGTGTCTATGAACTTGCCTACCCATGGAGACATCAGGTTGTTCGTAGACAAGCATATCAAGATATGATGACAACAAATTCACGACAAACATTACCATGAACAACATATGAAGACAGCATACCATATGCAACAAACACAAGAGGAAGGTTGTTGACAACACACAGGTAGAATCCACTTGTGGTGAAAGCAACTTTGGAGACTCAGGCTCTGAGGGGATAGTGCGATATGAAGATCATGTGAAGGTAGATAACAGAACAGAGAAGGAGTTGCATGTTCTCAAGCAGAAACTCAAGGAATAACAGGAGCTTCATATACAAGAGAATGTGTTGCAATAGGAATACGTACAATAGGTGATGCAACATGCACTCACAGACGAAACTACACTCGTAGAAGTTAAAGATCCATCCCAGCAGCTGGTACGAAGAAGACATGGTGAGTAGTGTTTCTGATCACATGTAAGGGAATTCAGTAGCATGCGTGTCATCATGTGCACCCATCCGTCCCACCCATTCAACACACTCATTGAGGCAAAGACAAGAAGCAAGTCTAACTAGAGCTAAACATGTGGTTGACAGTTGATGTGCGTGACCACCAGCACACACTCAAAGATTAGCATGGACACTATGCATCAGTGTGTTTCTAGTTTGGCCACACCAAAGAAGAACATGCATATGTTAGTAGATGAGTTGGATGGAGGAGACACACCAATGCACCCGGTTGCAACAGAGGCAAGAGTTCACTTTAGAAAGATGTCACCATGGAGCACATGCACACCATCATGGACGACCAAGCTTGGCTTTAGCTCACCACCTTCACCATCACAAGCATGTCAAAGAGTTGGTCTCACCACAATTATCTGAGTGTCAGTGATGTCTCGCATGGATTTCTCAAGCAATTTTGTTTGACATGAGAACATGTGCATTGTAATGTAATGTCTTGTCAAGTGGAAGTTCAAGTGTCGAGAGTTGGATGTAACAATCATAGAATAGATGAAGAGTCATGAGGGTGGATGAAATGCCACAAAGGAGAATGTCAAGGGTCACCCAAAGCTTTCCTATAAATAGAACCTCATAACTCATTGTATAGACTTTTGGTCAGCCAAGCTTCCGATAAGACTATCATGGAGAGAGCCTATATAGTATTATAATAAGCCTTGGCTTCTGCACTACAAAGAGCTAGTATATCTCTTTGGAGGAGGATGCAGTTGTGGCTATAATGTTTCGCTGTTGAAACTAGTGGTTATACATGGATGTATTGTATGACTGTAACTTACACTTAATATAACATAGCCAACATGTTTCATGCATATGTTGTATTGTATTCTATGCTATCTGGTTTACTCTAAATGATATATGTATTTGTTTTCTTACGCATGCATGTACGGAATTTTCTGTATACGTATGTATGAATTTTCCTGAAATGTGTTATTAGTTTAACCATCACTTTGGATTGCTCGCTAACTTTCTTTCCAGCTTATGATGCATCTTCGGTCGTGTGTTCACTTCCAAGTTGGGTACTATTACAGGTTTCCAGGGGGTGCACTCACCTCACCCTCAATGTGTTAGAACCTCTCATGCACCTTCCTTGACTTACTGTAGTTGTCACACCCTTGCTACCAATAAATGCCTCTTACTTGCCTCTGTCTGAAACTGTGATCAAGGCATTACTGTACGACCTGTTGTTGGGACTCCTACACTAAATGGTTTGAGGTCTAATTGGCACTTCTTACTGGGGATATTCACTTACATGTTTGCGGGTCCAGCATCGTCAACACCTCTGTTAGATAATTTCCTATTCCATGTTGACCATAAAATGGGTCGATCTCTGTGAGAAATATTAAAATCAATAGGCTCCCAAGTTTGGGCTAAGAAAGTATTATTAATCTCGCTCGATATCCAACATAACATAGGAAACGTATGTCATGGAGAGCCACAATACTTCCCAAAAATAATTTGGAGTGTTCTGAATTCCTTTTTATTACTCTAATTTTGGTCTATATCTCTAACAATAATTTTCCTAATTCTAGTGATTTATGTTTTTCCGTTCTCTCATGCTTCCTTTACAATTTGAGCATCATTTCTTAATTCATGTGGCTCTACTAGAATGAGTTCCTCATTTACAAATATTTTAGACCCTTTTAAGCTTAGAGATTTTCCAATATGCCATTTATGGTCACCACAACTTAACCTATAGCATATTTGTTTATATTTATGCTTGTGTATATTTCTCAACCTTTTTTCTTCTATAAGATAAGTTGTTTCAATTTGTGGAATAACTTTTAGATAATAATTTACTATTGGTATAATATCTTTATTTATTTTCTCATTAGTACTAGTAATTATAAGATTCAAAGTTTTTTTATTGCACTCATTATCAAACATAGCATTTCCTCTTTGATGGGTTTCATGTTTAATTTATTTTGCATATTGGTTATGACCAATTTATTATTTAGTTATTATTTCAACTCTTTAATCCCATCTCTCGAGGTGAAATTTTCTTCATGAGTTTATTATCTTTTAATTTCCATTTATTTTACCTTATCTTTTAGTTTTTGTAGCTTAGTTTTGAACTATTTGAACATTTTTCAAGAATTGTAGGTAATTCAATTTGAGGTAACACTTCTCTTTATTCTTTCTTTTTATTCTCTAATGAATTAATATGATCATAAAAGCTTTATATGGTGACTTTGTTCGACCTCCCCTTTGTTAGTTGAGATTTGACATATCTGATGAAGTACTTATAATTTAAAAGAAAGTAATACAAATGAAATTAATTAAATAGAACTTATGTGCTTCACTATGAGTGGGAGAATATATTGTTATAGTTATTGCAAGTATATTGTTGTAAACTCATCATCGATGTAATGTTGTACAACATAGTACATACTTGACTAAATAAATTTTCACAACACGACAATTGTTCACTCTAGATAAACTCATTTCATCACGAAATTTTACCATATATAAATATATTTTTCCAAATGTATGCCCAAAATATCTCTATAGAAAATGTCACCTCCACAAATAAAATTCATTTATAACACCAAAAATATTTACCACACATAAAAATTCACAAATTCATTCATTATGAAAATTCTCCAGAAATACATTTGCACACATATTCATCTCAACATTCAATGATTTGGCCAAAATATTTCCTTGAACATTAACAAATTGTTCTTCTCAAATTTTTCATTACATATAGTTATGGTTGTAGTAAAAAAGTTGAATTTGCACACACTTTATGAACACTATAAATAATATTATACACTATACCCTAGTAATATGAACCCTTAGAATAATAAACCCAAGGAATTGATATTATAAACCCAAGGGAATAGTAAACCTAAAGGATTAATAGTAAAATCCCAAGGGAATAGTAAACTTAAGGAATTAATATTAAAAACCCAAGGGAATAATATTAAACACAAGGGATAAATATTATAAACCCAATGTATATAAACCCTAAGATAAATATTATAACCCCTAAAATAAACATGGTTGACCATGTTTTACCGTTGTTGATTTTCATATTAAGGATTTTTTATCACAATGTGACACTTGATCATGGTTGACCATGGCTGATTTTCATATTGAGAGAATATTTGTCACAATACAACATTGAACCATGATTTCACATGGTTGACCATGATTATAAATCGAAGGGATTTATATTAAACCCTACGCTTAAGATTATAAACCTTATGAATAATATTATACCCTAGGAATATCAACCCTTAAATTGATAAATCAAAGGGATTGATATTATAAATCCAAGGGATTGAAATGTTAAGTTTAAGTTGTTTAATATGTATAATTCGAGTGGCCCATGTGTTTTTTACGGTCTTGAATCCAATTATGAATTCACAAATGCATTTTCAACAACAAAAAATCACATTTATTCTTGAAATTCTTTAACCAGATTCTTATGGAAAAGGCCATTTCATCTATAAGTTACACTACACCAGGGATTAATTCTAAACTCCTAATGTATTGTAAACCCAAGGTAATAATATTAAACCCATAGGATTAATATTATAAACCGAGGTATATAATCCTAAGATAAATATTATAAACCCAAGGGATTAATACTAAAAACCCAAGGGAATATTATTAAACACAAGGGATAAATATTATAGACCCAATGTATATAAACCCTAAGATAAATAAGATAAAACCTAAAATAAGAATAGTTGACCATGGTTGACCATGATTAATTTTCATATTGACACAACCTTTGTCACAATGAGAGGTTGGACTATTGTTGACCATGATTGATTTTTATTTTGAGATAACCTTTGGCACAGTGCGACATAGGCCGATGGGTGGCCATGGTTGATTATGGTTGATTTTCAAATTGAGACATTCTTTCTAATAATATGGCATTGGACCATGGTTATCACAATGTGACATTGGACCAACGAACTAATCTTATAAACCCAAGGGAATAATATTAAATCTAAGGAATTAATAGTATAAACTCAAGGTAAATGAACCCTAATATAAATATTGTAAACCCAAGGGAATAATAAACAATGTTAGTGTCCTATAGTCATAGTAGGCATAAATAAATTTTGTCAAAAGAATAAAATTGTGGCTATGCTCACAACGTTGGTGCTCCTGCCCACCGGGTATAAGGAGATCATCTTCTGCTCACTTGCAGTGGGATCTGCGTTCGCTGTCCTTGACACAACATTGCATGCATTGGATGACCTTCTTTATAATGGTAAATATGTTATTGGGAAATTTTGGATATCTTTTTATTGATCTTTTGCCTTATTTCTCTATGGCTGGGTTCTAGATCTAATCTTCTGTGGCTAGATCTAGATCTAATCTTCTGCCTTATTTCTCTGCGGTTGGGTCTCAGCTCCCACGCTAGCACTCTCCACTATCTCACACTCTGGGGTTATCAAAGGCAACAACCAATTTCATGGACGAACCACCTGTTCAATATTCTGTGACTAGATCTAGATCTAATCTTCTGCCTTACTCTATAGCTGGGTTCTAGATCTAATATTCTACGGCTAGATCTAGATCTAATATTCTACCTTATTTCTCTGCGGCTAAGTTATAGATCTAATCTTATACTCAATCTTCTGTGGCTAGATCTAGATCTAATCTTCTACCTTATTTCTCTACGGCTAGGTTCTACAGGCAAGTAAAATATGGCTCCTAGCTTCGCAAAAATAGTTGTTGGCTTAGTTCCATCTGCTTCTAGAGGGAAAGCTCCTACCCATATCGCTTTTGAAGCCCCAACTCCCATTGTCCACGTGGTCATGGCCTCACTCGATGAGGCTTCGAAGTTTTCTGAAAGTTCCCGAATCTGCGAGTTCAATGTTTTTTGGCCGTGGCTGACAACTCTCCACAATTGAATCTCGAAGGTATGGAAGCCTGTCATTTCTGATGAAATTAATATCTACCCCTATGTTATGGGTTTCTTTATAGTAGATTTTGAAAATCCTGAAAGCAGACAATGTATTCTAGATTCTGGTCCTTGATTTTGGGAAAAATCAAGCCTATTCATGAAGCCATGGAACCCATCATTTGATCCCTCAACAACAGTCATAACCTCAGCACCAGTTTGGGTGACATTACCAATCCTACCCTTTCATCTCTGGAATCTCTCCTCGCTAAAAGCCATTGGAAATACAATTGGGAAATTTTACTGCAAGCGCCCAGAAATAGAGGAATATGCTAGAACCACCTATGCACGCATCTATGTGGAAATGTGCTTCAGCGCCAGATTCCCAGCTGAAATAAACCTAACAAGTAAAGACTATAGGTGGAACTAGAAACTCTATTATGAAAGTGTCCTCTTCTGATGTTGATCCTGCTTTGAGATAGGCCATCTAGCCCAAAATTGCCTAAAAGCCTCCCAGAAAAATTCTTCTAGAAAAAACCACCACAGATCTACATGGTGGAAAGGAGCACAAAAAGAACACTACACTGTCATCAAAGAAGAATACTCTAGAGAAAACTCTGAATCATAAGTGTCCGGCAAGAAAGAAACAACTCTTAAGACACACAGGGAGAAAGCCCTGCCCAACAACAAAAAAGTGAACTCGACAACCCCTCAAGCATCAATAATGTAAATCTTCATTTAACAGTAAAGTAGATCTCCTAGACCAAACTTCTTCTCAGACTATATTCAAAAGGACAAACACAATAGATTGCGAAGCTAAGACACCAATGTCCCAAGAACCAAAAGAGATGAAGGAGATGCAAGATAAAGGAAGCTAGAAGACCGTAGAGAAAAAAAAGAAAGCTACAGCACCAATCTCGCCAAGAAAGACGAGGAGCCAAACAATTAAAAAATAAGAAAATTATAGGTTTGATAAACCAATTTGGTCTCAGTGGACATTAACCACTATCATAACCATCATCATGATCTTGTGGAAGATCAAGCTTTAAGTCTTAGGTGGGAATAATTTTTATTATTATTCGTTGCAAATATGTCAAAGTGTGTCAAGAGTTACAAAGATGGTCTTTTATATCCTAAGGGGTCCATTTAAGTTAGGGGTAAAGTTACATCAAGAAATCATGATTAAGGTTGTGCTACCATGCCTTATCATCATGGGCACATATTTGAAGGTATATTGAGTTAGTTTACAAGTCAAATCATGATTATTGATGACATCAGAAAGAGTACAACGATCAAGAGGATGATTGTTGTGCTTTTGCCAAACTGCCATACTTTGGTCATTCAAGTCCAAATCATAATTATCACCATCAAGTCCATTATCACCCACCTTGGGATGTTAATTGCATGGTTATATTCATACAATATCTCTCAGATCTCCATTTCTTCCATCAGAATCTCGTTGTGTGGTCATTTTTGGTTTCTACACAAAGTACGTGGGGGAGAATTGTGCTTGCAGACAATGCTATGTTTTTCTCAACACGGTGGTCAAATCAGTCCCACGGGTGCAAAATCCAGTTTTATATAGTACCTTAGTTTTGAATCATTACTTAATTGCATGCATCAACTAAGACAACAACATAGAAACCCGCAAGATACCAAATTTCACCTTCGTTGCACTTTCTTCCATTAGCTAGTTGTGTTTTCTTTGTGGGTTCCATTTTTTTTCTTACTTTTCCCAAATTGTAAATTTTTTTGATTTGATACCTCCATACGAAAATTCTTCCATGCCATTAAACTGAATTGAAGCTTCTTACAATAATTTTGTGTGCCTTAAATGTGTTTGAGGCTTGTTTTCGCATGCATTGCACTTTTGGCACTTCACGTGTCATTTTTAATTTTTTTCCATCAGAACCAAGCATGTACTAGTTTTCTTGGGATTTTCTAGAGGTAATATGTGCTAATTGGTCCATTTTATAGGGTTTTATTATTACTTATCATCAAAGGCTTAATTTAGAGACATTTTTATTATTTCCCTCGCACTTGTTGCACAAATTAAGTTTGCATTAAAACCCTGGAGTATCCTGTGCCAGAAAAAATAAAAAAATAAAAAAACCCTGTCAACTCCACAGGGAAGAAAACACAAGGGATGTTCTATTATCATATTTGAACCCCAAAACCTCACATTCATTATTGCAAACCCAACTATTAGAGTTTCCTTTGAGTTGCTGGGATGTATCATATTTTGTGAAAAAATTCAAGGGTATAATGCACAACTTATTGAGGAGTTTGCGATTAACTATAATGGGCTAGACGCTAAGATTGGATCACTTACCTTTATAGTTACAAAGGTCACAATATCACCTACAACACAAATTCCCCTTTAGGGAGAGAAATGTTTCAAGAGCATGCCCCTTTATATTTCCCATTATAAATATTTTTTGAAGCCTCAGTATAGAGACAAGGAGTATGGGTCCATCATTCCTAAATAATATTTACATGAATATCGCAATAAGATTTTGCAAGCCATTCAGAGGTATTTTAATTCTGAGGGTAGATCTGGAAGGATATATCAATACCATTTTAGACTCGTGATGCATTTTATAGGGAAGAACCTATTAAATTTTCCCTTCTATCTATTCAAGAGCCTCAACAAGATGGTATACAAAGTGTAGGGAAAATAAATCCTGGTGGAACCTAGTATTTTCTACTCTTCCTTAACTAAGTTGTTGGTACTGGAGGAGTTAAATAAAATAAATCAATCATGGCCGTCATTTGTAGATTCTTCTAACCTGGTGGTTGACTTACCAACCAATTCTTTGATTTAGAGAAACACGCTCAGTAGTGGCAAAAGACATTCAATCACCAACTAGAAGTTCAATGAAAAGGCCCTCAGCTACAGTGAAATCAACAGAAAGGAAGAAATGCAAGAGATTAAATTTTTCTCCAGAAGTGGTGGATGTCCCTATAAAGTCTCTCACTAGGTCTACTGCAAAAAGATTTCCCTTGGAGGAGACATATGAAACCATGGAAACCATACCAGAAGATGAATTTGTTGATGATAAAGTCAAAGTGATAAAACAATTGCAAGAACAACTAAATAAGGCCCATTTGGTTATTGCATAGTTGCAGTAAGAGAATAGGCAATTAAAGAAGGCTATTTTAGAAAAGCGAGTTGAACCTAGTGAAGGTGTGTTAGTCGTTAATGCTACACTAGCTGGGACCAAATATAAGTGCAAGGAAAGGGGAGTAACAAAATATATTAAGAAGGCAGAATTTCATTAGAGGAAATATCAGCTTAAAAGTGGCCTCCTAAAGAAAATTAATAAAATAATGGTTACAATAAAAAGAATAGGAGTTATGAATTTTGGAGGGAAAAGATAAAAACTACTTTTTTGAATAGTATTTTTGGCTTATCTCCTTATATGTTTACTCCAATTTCAAGTGTAGACACTTGTTGACTGCAAAATTAAATTCCACATCAAATGAGTACCCATTAAGCATACTTTTGAGAAGGCACACAGGGATAAAAATTGAAGATACATTAAAAATGCATGTCTACCATGTTTTTTTAAATGTATCTTCATTTTTTTTTTATCAATGTGGGCCTTCTCAAAAGTGTTAATAATGGGTACTCGTTGGATGTGGAATTTAATTCTGCATCTAACTAATGTCTACAATTCAAATTTGAGTAAACCTATAAGGATATAAGCCAAAAATACAATTACAAAAAGCAGTTTTTCTTCTTTTCCTTCTAAAATATTTACATGTACCTCTTTTTAAATTTAAAGTATTTTGATTGGTTTGGATATTATGACATGGAAATTACGTGAAATTTTCATGGGCACTTTTAGGCTAAAATTTCCTCTAATTCCAACATCTAGAGCTACTAGATCCTAATCCAAAAAGCTACAAATCGAATAGAATAAGACAATGCAAGGAGAGGAAAGGACAACGATATATGAGGGGAAGGACACCTTTAACAATTTGAGAATGCAATTGAATAAATATCACAGTGATATTTTTTAGCTCAAGGAGCAGGATGAAATGGCTAGGAAAAAAATGAGTGATATTTTGGACATTTATTCACTAGAAATATAGAAAGCCAAATATGTGTTGAAGAGATCCCTTCCACTAGACAAGAAAATGAAAAACATATCCACGCAAAATATTTCTGTGAGGAAAAAATTAAGAATGATGGAAAGGGTGAAATAACACAATTTTGATTTTTCATTTTTGCCTAGAGTATTCTTGTTTGTGGGGTGTAGGTTAAAGGTGATAATGTTTTGCATAAATTTCCTCCTACAAACACTATTAGTCTGAATTTCTTAAGTAATTTTTGAAGAAGCATCTTTCACATAATCTTATGTCGTAGCTAACATTAGGGTTAGGGCTTTTGGCGTGGAGATAAATGTTTTGTATTTTTGGAAAAAGCAGGATTGAAAGGGGTATGTGGCACAATCATTGTAGTATCAACATCATCACAAACATGTTCATCTTGTCTACACACCTCAATGTCATCCAAAGCATAAAAGCAAATGATGTTGTGCTTTTGAAATTGGCACTGTGTTTTTGGCTATCAATGAAAATGTCAAAATTGGAGGCTTTGTGTGGTGAAAGAAATATTGTAAGGGGGGGATTATCCATGTATATTCTTGTTCACACATTATGAAATCATCAGGAAGATTAGGGTATGTCTGGAGGTATCTCAACCATGGAGCGTTGTGTTTCATTACTGTGTTTTTATTCTTCTAGAGAATTATGAGGTTAAGCAGTGCTCATGATGTGCTTCTAGACAATCATCCTTTTGAATGAGTTAATCAAGTCAAAACTTGTTGCGTTTTTTTTTATGCTAGTAGTAATTGTTCTAAATCATTTAATGACTCACAATATCAATTTGGGGCTAGGAATTTAATGTAAAATGACATAGAAAATATATAGTCAAGAAGTTCCTAGGTTTTAGAAATATGTTCTATTTTCATTTCATTAGTTAGAAAGAAAAATCCCAATGAGGAATTCAGTTCCTAGAAATGGCAAAAAAATTGTATTATCCTATTTATGGTATGATTGTAATGGACAAAAGGTTTGGTTAGGTTCAAGAGAAAGGACATTGTGTGCTACACTCTTTTGATATATTTTACAATGAATGAAAGACAGAGGTGGCATTTACAGGGATTCTTGTGTTAGTTTTCTTTGGAGATGTGCCTTCTTCCTTTTCAAGTTATCTTCTATGACAATTAAGATTTGAAATGTATCCTCTTGTTTAGTTAAACAAATATTTTAGTTCAAAATTCACTCTAAACAGTGCTTTGTTACAAGTTTGCTAAGAATCTATGTTTTTTGTTAAAATGATAGTTAGAATTCATATTGATTTTTTATTCTCTTTTTCTATTTTCCATGTGTCTTACATTCACTCTCCTACAACGAATCAAAACTTAAAAAATCCAAAGATTCTACCTACCCTACCATAGTACAAGGTCCTCTTTCTCTTCATTTCAGCACTAGAAAACATAGTCCTGTAGATAATGACTCCATTCCCAATGGATATGTCTACTTTCCTACCATCAAATCTCTAAAAAGTCATACCCTACTGAGCACCATAACTAGCTGTAAATTAGAGTAGTTTACCATTCTAGATAGAGAGTGCCCTCTCTAAGGCTAGAAATGCTAGATTCTAGCTTACACGTGTTTTGTGGTTACCTCTGAGTTTCCCTCCCTAGCCTAGGGAAATTACAATGGTAAGAAACCCAACGTATTAACACTAAAATCCCAAGGGATTATAAAACCAACACAATAATATTAAACCCAAGGGATAAATATTAACAAATGTAGTTGGAAAATCACATGAACAACCACATTAGCAAATGTGGTTGGAAAATGCTCATACAGGTTAATAATAATAATAATAATAATAATAATAATAATGTTGTTATTATTATTATTACTATTATTATTATTAATTATTATTATAATCATTTTAAATTAACTCTTGTTGTTACTCATGAATTACTATTATTATGACAATTATTATTAATTAATATTACTGGTATTTTTATTCAATATTAGTATTTAAACCCAAGGGAATAATATTAAACCTAAGAGATTAATATTATAAACCCAACGTATATAAACCCTAAGATAAATATTATAAATGCTAAAATAAAAATGGTTGACCATGGTTTTGCATGGTTTATCTCATATATAGATAATCTTTGTCACAATGTGTGGTTGAACCATGGTTGACTATAGTTGACCATGATTGATTTTCATATGGAAGAAATCTTCATCACAATGTGATGTCAGATCATGGTAGACCATCATTATAAATCTAAGGGATTTATATTAAACCCAAGTATTAGTATTATAAACCCTATGAATAATATTCTATCATAAGAATATGTGAACCCTTGGATTAATAAATCCAAGGGATTGATATTATAAATACAAGTGAGTACTAAACCCAAGGGATAAATTCTAAAACCCCAAACTATTATAAACCCGAGGGAATAATATTAAACCCAAGGGATCAATATTATAAACATGAGGTACATAGACCCTATGATAAATATTACAAACCCCAAAACAAACATGGTTGGCAATGGTTGACCATGGTTCATTTCCATATTGACACAATACTTGTCACAATCTGATCTTGGACCATGGTTGATTTTCATATTGAGAAAATATTTATCATAATGTGACATTGGACCATGGTTGACCAAGAACATAAACCTAAGGGATTTATTTTAAACCCAACAATTAATATTATAAACCCTGTGAATAATATTATACCCTGTGAATATTAAACCTTAGATAAATAAACTCAATGGATTGATATTATAAACAGTTGGGAATAATAAACCCAAAAAATTAATACTAAAAACCCAAGGGAATGTAAACCCAAGGGAATAATATTAAACCCAAAGGATTAACATTATAAATCGAAGGTATGTAAACCCTAAGATAGATACTATAAACCCTAAATTAAATATAGTTGACCTTGGTTTAGCATGGTTGATTTTTATATTGAGACAATCTTTGTCACAATATGGCATTGCACCATGGTTGACCATGGTTGACTATGATTGACCATGGTTGACAATTTCTAAACATCGTTGATTTTGATATTGAGACAATGTTTGTCTCAATGTGATGTCGGAGCATGGTTGACCATGATTATAAACCCAAGGGAATAATAAACCTAAGGGATTAATACTAAAATCGCAAGCAATTATAAGCCCATGGGAATAATATTAAGATAATGGGTTAATATTATAAACTGGATGTATATAAACCGAAAGATATATATTATAAACACTGGAACAAACATGGTTGACCGTGGTTTATCAGGGTTTATTTTCATACTGAGACGAACTTTGTCATAATGTGGTGTTGCACCATGGTTGACCATGATTGACCATGGTTGACGATGGTTGAGCATGGTTTATTTTCATATTGGGACAATATTGTTCATAATGTGATGTTGGACCATACTTGAGCATGTTTGACCATCATTATAAACCTAGGGGATTTATATTGGAGTATAGGATTAATATTATAAACCCTATGATTAATATTATACCCTAGGAATATGAACCCTTAAATTAATAAATCACAGGCATTGATATTATAAACCATGGGGATTGATACAAAAAACAAAGGGAATAATATTAAACACAAGG
Source organism: Pinus tabuliformis (assembly GCA_031772625.1). Taxonomy (NCBI): domain Eukaryota; kingdom Viridiplantae; phylum Streptophyta; class Pinopsida; order Pinales; family Pinaceae; genus Pinus; species Pinus tabuliformis. The sequence goes on along the minus strand of CM062816.1, from coordinate 1,185,648,178 downwards.
GATTAATATGATGAACCCTAGGTATATAAACCCTAAGATAAATATTATAAACCCTAAAATAAACATGGTTGACCATGGCTGATTTTCATTTCGATATAATCTTTGTCACCATAGAACGTTGATGCACACTTGAACACGATTTTCATGGAGACCATGGTTAACTAAGATTATAAACCCAAGGGATTTATATTAAACCCAACAACTAATATTATGAACCCTGCAAATAATAATTTATACCTTAGGAATATGAACCCTTACATTAATAAACCCATGGAATTAATACTAAAAACACAAAGGATTATAAATCCAAGGGAATAATATTAAACCCAAGGGATTAGTACTATGAAACCAACGTATATAAACCTTAAGATAAATCTTACAAAGCCTAAAATAAACATGGTTGACCATGGTTTGGCATGGTTTATTTTCATATTGAGACAATCTTTGTCACACTGTGACATCGCACCATGTTTGACCATGATTGACCACGGTTGACAATGTTTGAGCATGGTTGATTTTCATATTGAGACAATATTTCACAATCTTTGTCATAATATGACATTGAACCATGGTTGACCATGATTATAAACCCAAACAATTTATATTAAACCCTATGATTAATGTTATAGCATAGGAATATGAACCCTTACATTAATAAACCAAAGGGGCTATTAAACCCAATCGATGAATACTAAAAACCCAATGGAATAATAATAAACTCAAGGGATTAGCATTATAAATGTAAGGTATATAAACCCTAAAATAAGCATGGTTGATGATGGTTGACAACGGTTGATTTTCATATTGACACAATCTTTATCACAATGCGACGTTGGATCATGGTTGAACATGATTAATTTTCATATTGAGACAATCTTTGTCGCAATGCGACAATGGATCATCATTGACCATGGATGAAAATGATTTTCACAATGTGACATTAGACCAAGAGACAATCTTTGTGATAATGTGATCATGGTTTCCCATTGTTTATTTTCACATTATGACAATATTTTCCATAATGTGACATTGGATTGTGGTTGACCATCGGTGACCATGGTTGTCTATAGTTTATTTTCATATTGAGACAATCCTTCTCACAATGTTATGGTCCATTACTTACCATGGTTGACAATGATCGAAATTTTTTTACCATGGTTTATTTCCATATTGAGATAATTCTTGTCACAACATGACTTTGGATCATTGTCGACCATTATTTACCATGGTTGATGATGGTCGAAAATGGTTGATGATGGTAAAAAATGGTTGACCATGGTTTGGTTTCATATTGAGACAATTCTTGTCACAACGTGATGTTGGACCATTCCTGACGATTGTTGATGATGATCATAAACCCAAGGGATTTATATTAAACACTAGGATTATTATGATAAACCTTATTGATAATATTATACCCCATGAATACGAATCATTATATTAATAAACCTAAGTGGTTGATATTACAAACCAAAGTAAAAATAAACCTAAGGGATCAATACTAAAACCCCAAAGGATGACCACGTTCACTATACTTGACCATCGTAACAATTGTAAACCATACTTAATATATGTTAATGTATTTATAGTATAAACGTGAACATAGTCACTCACATTTGTTGCTTGGGTTTTTAATATCAATCTCTTAGGTTTATAATAATAATAATCCCTTGACTTTATAATATTGATCCACTTATTTCATTAATATTATTTTGTTGGGTTTACAATGCATTGGATTTATAATATTAATGTGTTGCATTTAAATTTAATAACCCCTTTGAATTGTTGAGTCCTTAGTTTTATAATATTACTCACTTGGGATTATAATATAAATCCAAGGGTTTATAGCTAATATTAAAGCTAATATTATAAAATCTAATATTTTGAACCTAATATTATAAATTATAATACTTTAATCCATAAATCCTAATATTATTAGACTCTATCTATTAAAGCCTGGTCCCAAGAAGATTTTCCATCTCTGTCGCAGGAACAATCTATCTGGGCCAACTGGAAGATACATTTAAATCAAAAGCCCACTCTTAAAGACAATCATATTAAGAATAAACAAAGGCCAACAAAATGGACTCCACCGCCTAGCAACATGTTCCAACTCAACTTCGACGGAGCTTCAAAGGGTAATCCAGGGAAAGCAGGTTATGGGGGAGTCTTCAGGGATCATTATGGCATTCCTCAACTCATCTTTCTCAGCTCAAAAGGTTGGGACTCCAACAACTCAGTGGAATTGGAAGGATTATGGCGAGGTCTCACCCTTGCTCAGGACAAAAGCTTTTTTCCGCTCATCATAGAAGGGGATTCGCAAATCATCATAAACATGGTCACAAAACTAATGCAGGGCTTCCCCATACATAAGGTCAGTAGCAGTTAGAGAATGGTGCAAAGGCTCGAGCTAACAGAAAAATGGCTGTCTCAACATGAAGAAATTTCTTTCAAACGCACTAAGTGGGAAGGAAATAAGCTCACTGATTTTCTTGCTAATATAGGAGTGGAAATTGGAGTAGATCTCTTTGTAGGTTCAATCTCCAGCATAGCCTCCGAGGATCAACTCTTTGATTTCCATAATATTGTGAAGGATGATATGATTTAGGAGGATGATACACACCTAGATGCAGGTGTTAATGCTACGCATTTATGAGGGTTAATTCATCGCAGGCAGATGTCTGTGTACCTGGCTCGTGGACGAGGATTGCACATTTCAATGGCATGCGATATCAATTGGGCAGAGGACGAAATTATGGTCGCACAGTTCGTCTTCAATGCGTGCTGGGTTCGAGAGATTATGCTCGATGTGTTATTCATGGCCTGCTGTCTGGTTTATGCCATTGCCCATGGCTCTTTCCACCTCCGCCCGATTTTCTTCCCGCACCGCTGTCTCGTTCAGGTAATTTGGAAGCTCGCTTGGGTTTTAAGTTTTGCCTGGTTCATCTGCGCACAGTCCCTCCCCATTCAGCTCTACCATTTTCCCTTACCTCGTTGCTCTAAGAATTCCAAGATGTCTCGCCGTCGTGGAGTCTCTCACCGTGGAGGAAATACTGGTAATCGAGGCAGGGCCTCTCATTCTGATCCTCAGAATGTTGTTCCTATTGCCTCTGCCTCCCCGTCCTCTCTGCCCTCTGGCCATGCTAGACCTCTCCCGCACAACTCCTTTCAAACAACCCACTTCAACTTCCATAGCAGACTCAACAGGCGAGTGTTGTCAGCCAGCATCACAGTAATTCTTGCTGAAGAGGAGGATAAACCTAGCATCTCGGCCCACACCACCACCTCTCAGTCTCAGGAGGACAGTGTTCTTTAGGGGGAGATGGCTGGGGTCGTGTTTAATGAAGACAAGATGCAGGAGGACGGCATTGTTCCTCAGGCGCCTTAGCCTTCGGCAGATTCGAGTCAGCGCGAGGTGCTTGCTTGTGGGCCGGTTCATCATCCTGGTAGCATCTTGAATATGGTAATTCCTCAAGATGGTGGTATTGAGGGGAATGCAGACAATGAATTCGTCACCAGGATTTCCTCTTCCAGCGAGGTGGACAAGGATGCACCGGACTCTCCGCAACATGTCAATTGATGCTGGTTCATTGCTTACAGGTGGCACTCCTGCCTCTGCTCTGCTCTATTTTTGTTATGCGTCTATGTCTTTGGGTCTCTGGTTACTGTTCTTGTCTCAGTTCTCGTTTTGTATCGGTGCGAGCCAACATGAGAAGCAACAAATCATGGCTTGGCAAGCCTGGTTTTTGCCTCGATTTTGTACTTGGCGGGTATGACATAATGTTTACCAGTAAAGCCATAGTAGGCGATAGTAATGCAGTGTTAGACTCAGAACAGGATTATTTTTTTGTACGTCTCGGTCTAACAAATCGTGTTTTGAAGTCTCTCAATCTTGAAAGGCCGGATAGAAGGATATGTATGTCTCATAATCTTTGCTTGAGGGCTGGCTTCTGCCCCCTCTGAGGTCTCGACCTCCATGTACATATTTTTCTCTTTTTTAATAGAAATAGTCTTTACGCAAAAGAAAAAAAAATAAAAAAATCCTAATATTATTGACCCAATAGAAAACTTAAAATTAGTAATATTGAGCATGCTTTACCATCATGACCTAAACCCTGATATCAACCATGTTTTACCATTCTAACCTAGGTTAACCATATTTGACAATATTAACAATGGCTAGCCATGTTGAGCATTGATTGACCATAGTTTTTAAACATTGATTATGGTTATATTTAATAAAACATGACCATGATTAACCAATGTTGAACTAGTTTCCCGTGGTAGAACATGTGTCTCCATGGTCAACAAAGGTCTACCATGTTGAATATAGTGAGCTATGGTTGACAGTGATTGACCATGGCGACCATAGTTAACTATTTTTAATCAAAATCAACCATAATGATCATAGTTTTTGATGGTTTATCATGGTTAGGTTATGGTCGACAATGTTGGACTATTGTTAAACATCACTCGCTATGTTTTCACCAAGGCTAATAATTATTTGACTATGGTTGATTATTATTGACTATAAAGTCAACCATAGTCAATATATATTGATGTGTAATTTTACTTACAATGTATATTTACTTATAGTTAAAATATTATGTCTAAAATAATTTCTTATAATATATCATTAACATTATATTAAACATTTATTACTGTCATTTAAATATTGTTAATGGTAAATACATCACTTAATATTATATCAATATCATAGTTAACTATTAATCATATATCAAATATTAATTATCATTAATAAACCATCAATCACTAAATTAATATTTTTAATTAATATATTAATTATAACTTAGTATTTAAATTGATTATATTATATTTATTTAGAATAGTAATGTTATTAATAATATTAAAATTATTAATAATTCATTCACTTTATTGATATTTTAATAATAATGGATCCATTTATTGGCTTTGTAAACATGCCCCGCATATATTTTAATGTTGGCATGTTCATCTTTGACATCATTTTTCTAGTATTTTGACATTTTCATATAGTTTTTTAATAATTGGAGATAATAAACACCATTATAACATAATGAACAAAATTATAACAGGTGGAAATTGATATTTTTCTATCAAGTAATAATTAAAAGTTTCTAATGAATTGATATCTATATTTTAAGTCCAAGTAATAATTCCAATTTTTCCCCTAAATAAATTCTTGCCATAGGTTGCATTTTTCTCACACCTATGATGCTTTTATGAAAATTGTTATTTCCTTTCTTTGTTTATGTTTACTCACTTCATAAAATTTGTAAACATAATGTTAGAAATGAGTTTCTCTCACACCTATGCTGCTCTTGTGCAATCTGTTATTGAATTTTTTGTTATGTTTAAATACCTTATAAAATTTATATTTGAAACGTTATTCAGTTTTTTTCCCTATAATTACCCATAATTTTATGAATATGTAATATTGAAAAGAATCGCATATTTTTGTTTCATATTATAATCCATGATCTAACAATAATATAATCTATGAAAGCGTTTATTATACAAAGATTAAAAAATATTTTAATTTTTCTTTATCTACCAGCAGAATTTTATACCACCATTCTTTTATATATTATTCTTTTGTATATCAGTGTTTTATATTTTAAACAATAATAAAAGAATAATTGTTTTATATTTTAATGGATTATCAAATAATAATATAACCTATCAAAACCTTTAGTATAATAATGATTATAATTATTTTTTATTCTCCAATACAATTTCATTTCATGCCGTCATCCTTTTACTATAAAGTAAAATTTACAACAAACTTGCTCATTTGGATTTCTTCGAAACTGTAAACGGTTTTTGCAAATTACTGTGATCAAGTCCAACCTCAAATATATTTTGTGTAACCTAAAAGGTGCACCGTTCCAACCCGCCACAACAGTAGTGATTGATTTTACGATCATGCGCACTGTAAATTTTACTATAGTACAGCCGGTTGAAATGGAGTATAAATCTGACAGATATGAAATGAAGGTTTCCAGATCTCATACTTGAAAGGATGAATGACACAAATTGGTTTAATGGAGACTGTTTTTTTAGGCTCAAGTAAGATTTGCTTGTTGAGGGCCAATCAATTTCCCCTTCATTGTTCCAACTCTACGGCAGTTTCTTGACCACCACACCATTTGTGAGATCAGTCTATTTGTGAAAATCAAGTCAACCAAATATAAATCAAATTGTGAAAATATAAATAAATCAAATATAAATCAATTTGTGAAAATTAAGAGAGCTTTCCTTTATACTATATCCATAAAACTTTGACCTGTAGCCAATACATCAATTTTGAAAAATTAAGCAACTTTGTTTCCACACTATGTACATATCCATACGTGCTTTGGTCAGTCTTCCAGGTTTGATTTTGAGCCACTGCTCTGTTCATAATTAGTTGAGCTGAGAGACAAACACCCATCAGTTTTCTCTAATTAATGACCACCAAATGACCATGACAGTCAATGGATGAATTACAATCATGAATTATAAACATATTTAAGAGACATAGAGCCTTCACCACAAGAGCAAGAACGAAGACGGTATTTAGTTATAAACACGACAGATACTCATCCCCGAGCCGTGGCACTAAAATATTTGTCTAGTAAGAGGAGAACGATGTAATCTAAAGTTATGAATAAAAAAAGCACCAGAGAAATGACCATGTTATTTTAAGAAAACCTTCCAAAAAGAACGGCCATTATAATAATAATTTCATATTGAACGTTAAATATAACAACATGAGTAACCTCTATATATATAACTATGTGAACTGCCACAATAATATTGAAGAAATTAGGGCGAACTAGCAAGCAGTAAAGTGAAATATGTGATAGCGAGTACAACGCGGATTCTAGCACTCTTGCAAAGGTTTCGACACAGTCGTTAAGGTCCATGTAAAAAAAAAGGACATCTCTGGATCAAATGTTGAACGGTGTGGATCATGCCCACATGCGGATATTATAGCAAGCCACAACCAAAGAAAACTTTTGTCCAGCACATCATCTCTAGGGCACCAAACCCTAGCATTCACAGTAGAGAGAACCCAGATGCCCACATGCGGATATTATAGCAAGCCACAACCAAAGAAAACTTTCGTCCAGCACATCAACTCTAGGGCACCAAACCCTACCATTCACGGTAGAGAGAACCCAGATAGCAAGTTCGTCTGTTGCCTTACCGAAATGCTACACCTTGTATAGAAATCACAGATGAGCCGGGCAGCTTAAACCTTGGTTGAATCGTGTTCTCCAGGTAAACCAAGGTTCAGCTACTGGTTCTAGGCATTCGAACATTCGACGAAGAAGACCGAGCGCCCACCTTTGACTGAATCTGTTTTATTGCTTCGATTTCCTCTTCCGCCATGTTACCAGTGGCAAGAGAGATCCGCCCACAATATTTAAAAAATTGATGAAGCGTCATGGAATATAAAAGCACTCAGACTAGTCTGGCCACTTAGACAACTCCCAGCGGAAGATAACGTTTAAAATGAAGCATATGCCCAACGCATTAAATCCCAGCCATTGATTTAAAAAGACAACGATGGCTTATCAAGGTTGATATATAAACGCCTTCGGCGAATTAAAATTTTCGGTAGTGCATTTCCCCTAGATCTTCGATACAACTTATACCATCCACCATCTGTGGCGTGCGTCACGCTGAACTGTCCAACATGGGTTGTTGGAATTTCTGATAATTCTAAACAAAACTGAAAAACAGAACAATAATTTGTTTTAACACAGCGGAAATAAAAATCGTTTGCGGAATACGGTGTTTCAGCAACGTAGTTTCGTCAATTGTTGTTTGCAGTGTATGAGAAACGGTGTTTCAGCAATTTCTCGTTACGTTGTAACAGCAACGCGCAAATTTTCTGGTTACGGTGTAACAACAACGCAAAATAAAACTTCTATTTATAAGCAGTAAACCAACTTATACAAATTCGTCTTCCTCACATAGAGGGATTTTCACAAAAGATTATGCTGAAGAGCATCTTCCTCTTGATAGAGGGATTACAGCAGGAATGCTTCATTTCCACAAATTCACAAAAGACTATACTGAAGAGCATCTTCCTCTTGATAGAGGGATTACAGCAGGAATGCTTCATTTCCACAAACCGATTTTTCACTATCTGAAAATTACAGTTTCAGCACTGCTGTGCGTTACAAAAAAGGAACTCTATCATTCTTCTCACCTAAAATAGAAATGTTGTTCGTTACATTTATATGTTAAAACATATTTGACTTTAAACAATAAAATAATAAAAATATCTTCTAAAGCTTATATATGTATTGAATGCAGCAAGCGGTGATGCCTTTTGAAGAAATGAAGTCGGCTGTTGCAGGGGAATTTAATGCTGAAAATTTAATGCACATTAATGTGGAAAATATCAAACACGACTTTGAGGCATCCAACAACCTGGAATATCTACAACAAATCAGATTTCTGTCGAGCTGTTTATGTTGCTGTTGGAATTAAATTCCAACACTCCCCTTTAATTTCAACTGCTGGGTTTTTCTGCATACCCACGCATTTCCTGAAATGATCAAAACTTTTCTTTCCCAATGGTTTTGTCAAAATGTTAGCGAACTGATCCTCTGTTTTGAAGTGCTGCAAAACAATCTCACCATTGTTAACCAATTCACGTATGAAGCGAAATTTGGTGTCTATGTGCTTTGTCCTTTTATGAAAAACAAAGTTTTTATACAATGCTATTGGTAAGCTATTGTCACAGTAAATGGTTGTGCCCTTTTCTTGTTCATAACACAAATCTCTCAGAACTCTTCGCAGCCACACTGCTTGGCATGCTGCTACTGTTGCTGCCACATAGTCTACCTCTGCTATTGACAAAGACACAACTGGTTGCTTTTTGGAAGCCCATGAGATGGCTCCCGATCTCATATGAAACACATATCCCGATGACTTTTCCTATCATCAACACTTCCAGCCCAATCACTGTTAGTGTAACCTGTCAACACGAAACTTTCAAAAGAGGAGTATAAAATACCAAACCCCTTCGTTCCATTCACATACCTTAGAATCCTCTTGGTTGCCTGCCAATGAGTCTCTTTCGGTCTTTCCATAAATCTGGAGATTAAACTCACTGCGTGCATAATGTCCGGCCTAGTTGCAGTCAAGTACATAAGGCTGCCAACTATGCTCTTGTACAATTTTGGATCAAAATCCTTGATGTTGTCTTCTTTGGTCAATTTCAACCCTATTACAGTTGGAGTCACAATTGTCTTGCTGTTCTGCATGTTAAATCTCTTCAACAGTGCTTCTACATATTTAACTTGAGAAATGAAAACACCATTTTCACTTTGGTCTACTTCAATTCCAGGAAAATATCTTAAGAAGCACAAGTCAGTCATTTCAAATTCACTTTTCATGACTGCTTTAAAATCAGCAATGAGAGAAGTATCATTGCTAGTAAAAATCAAATCATCTACATATAAAACAACAATAAGAATCTTACCGTCATTCTCCTTTATGTAGAGTGTGGGTTCACCATCACACTTATCAAACCCATTCTCAATTAGATAAGCATCTATTCTGTTGTACCATGCTCTTGGAGCTTGCTTCAGCCCATAAAAAACCTTCTTCAGTTTGCAGACTTTATGCTCTTGGCCTTCAACTTCATAGCCTGAAGGTTTTTCAACATAAACCTCTTCTTTTAACACTCCATTCAGGAATGCAGATTTAACATCTATCTGATAAATCTTCCATTTGTGTTGTGCTGCAATAGACAACACTGTTCTGACTGTTTCCATCCTTGCTACTGGTGCAAAGGTTTCATCACAGTCTTTGCCTTGTTGCTGCTTGTAGCCTTTCACAACAAGTCTTTCTTTGTGCCTGTCAATCTTGCCTTCAGCATTTCTTTTGGTCTTATAGACCCACTTAACTCCAATGGCATCTTTTCCTTTAGGGAGGTCCACTAACTCCCATGTTTTACTCTTCTCAATTGCACAAATTTCTTCATTCATTGCTTTAATCCATTTATCTTCATTTACAGCATCTTCAAAATGAACTGGGTCATCAACATGACAATACAAAGCGAATAAGGAATTCAGACCGGTATTGTTACTTACCTCTCCTTGTTCATAAATCTCATTCATATTTCTGAATCTTGGTCTTCTTGGTGTGCTTGGAGTTCCATCCAAACTTGAGGGTATTTCTGATCCCTGTGGTGTGCTTGGAGAAGCACTTCCATGACTTCTCAAGGCTGTTCGAATTCGAGCTTGTGGTGTGGTTTGTTGTATTTGCTGTGGTGGAGGAGGAGCCACCAAGGAAGGATTATTTGTTTCTGTCCCTTCCTCTTCTTCTTCGTGAGACACAATTGTCTTCACATTCACTGTCTTCTCTAAGCTTCCATCCCAAGCTTCATCTTCAATGAACTGCACATCTCTGCTTACTATTAATTTCTTGGTGGATGGATTATAGAGTTTGTATGCTTTTGATTCATCACAATAGCCAATAAAGACAAACTTCTCCCCCTTACTGTCATGATTCTTCCTTAGCTGATCTGGTACATGTGTATATGCTACACAACCGAATACTCTCATGTGAGTGATAGTTTGCTTTTGACCACTCCATGCTTCTTCTGGTATTTTTTTCATGACAGCTGTACTTGGGCATCTATTCAAGATGTAAACTACACAAATGACAACTTCTGCCCAATACTCATGCGGCAAGTGTTTTGCCTTCAGCATACTTCTGACCATGTCAATAATGGTCCTATTCTTCCTTTCGGAAACACCGTTTTGCTGAGGTGTATACCTTGTGGTGAACTGCTATTGTATGCCATTCTCTCCGCAAAAATGCAGAAAGTCTTTGCAGATGTACTCCCCTCCTCTATCTGTTCTGAGCACTTTGATATAATGCCCACACTGCTTCTCAACAAGAGTTTTGAAGTGGCGGAATTTCTCAAACACTTCACTCTTCGTTTCAGCATATACACCCATGTCTTTCTGGTGTAATCATCAATGAAAGTTAAAACATATTTATTTCTCGCAAACGATGGTATTTGCATCGGTCCACACACATCAGAGTGAACAATTTCCAAGGGTGCTTTTGTCCTTATACTCTTTCTGGCTGGAAAACTTTCTTTGTGTTGCTTGCCCAAGATGCAACCTTCACAAAGGCTATCTGGTTTCTCAATCAATGGAAATCCCTTTACCATTTCCTTTTTGTGCAACAGATTCAAGCCTCCGAAATTGAGATGTCCAAATCTCAAGTGCCACAACCAATTCTCATCTTTCACTTGTTCTTGAAGGACTTCTTGTGTAACAACTGCAATAGTTCTTCCTTCCTTCAAATCTGTCGTGAGTTTGAGAGGAAACATTCTATTGCTGGTCATCTACACCTGTGCAATGATCTTCTTACTTGGAGGATTACATTTTAGACCAGGTACATAGTATACCTCTGGCACAATCATCTGTTCTCCATTACTTGCTTGGATACTGACTCTGCCCTTACCTTTGACAGATATCTTATTATCAGTTTCTGTTGTTAGCTCAGATTTCACATTTTCATCCAGATTGGCAAACATTGCAATATTTCCAGTCATGTGATTACTACAACCTGAGTCTAAGAACCAAAAATCTTCTTGTTTGTCTTGTGCAATGTTACATGCTAACAGCACAATCTTTGGATTCTTATCTTCTTCACTTGCAAAATTAGAATTCTGCCTATTATTCATGTCATTTTCTTTTCTCTTACATTCATTGGCGTAGTACCCATATTTCTTATAATAATGACATTGGACTTGGGATTTGTCATACCTTTGTCCATGAGCTTGTTGTTTGGTTGAACCTTCATCTTGGTTCTGATTGCAGCTCCTTCTGCTTGTGCTTGCAGGATTATTTCTGCCTTTGTTTTGGCTTCTTCCACGACCTCTGTTATTTGCTCTGCCTCGACCTTTTCCTTGGGCAAAAGACATCTTAGTCTTCAATGCTTGCTCAAAAGAGGAATTTGTTCCTCTACTCAGTCTATGTTCATGAGATATAAGAGAAGCACTCAGTTCATCTACTATGAACTGTGAGAGATCCTTTGTTTCTTCTATTTCTACCACAATAGATTCAAACCTTGAGGGTAAAATTCTCAAGATCTTCTCTAAAATTCTTCTTTCTTTAAGAATCTCACCATGAGATCTTATCTGGGTTATCAACCCAATCACCTGAGTGAAGAATGAATGTATTGTATCAGATTCCTTCATGCTGAGTGTTTCAAAGTCTCTCCTCAACATCTGCAACTTTGCAGTCTTTACCTTCTCCATGCCTTGATAGGCAGTTTTGAGAATATCCCATGCCTCCTTAGATTTTGTTGCTACTGCAATCCGTGGAAAAACACTTTCATGTACTAATTGGAAGAGAAAAAAGAGGGCTTTTGCATCCTTTTTCTTGTCGCTCTTCAACTGGTCTCTTTCTACTACTGTCAAAGAAGCCAACGTTGTTGCATCTGCAGGTTTAGCATAGCCAATTTCAAACAGCTCCCATATTCCTTGAGAAGCAAACAATGCTTTCATTGTTATGGACCAATAACTATGATTTTTCCCATTAAACTGTGGCAGTTGGGAATTTTCCAAACCTGTTCCAATATCTTCCATCTTAACCTGTATGAATACAGAAGAGATACTGACTGTATAAATAAAAGATAGGCAAAAACTTTCTCTACTGGAGAAAAAATATGCTCAATAAACTTCTTACAGCTCCTACAGTGAAAAACAAACTCTGTTTTTGACACACTGAGTGCCTAGACCGGCTCCGATACCATGTTGGAATTTCTGATAATTCTAAACAAAACTGAAAAACAGAACAATACTTTGTTTTAACACAGTGGAAATAAAAATAGTTTGCGGAATACGGTGTTTCAACAACGCAGTTTCGTCAGTTGTTGTTTGCAGTGTATCAGCAACGGTGTTTCAGCAATGCTGAAACTCGTGTATCAGCAACACTCTGTTTTGACATCAAGACTATTTTATGGTTATGGTGTAACAGCAACGCGCAAATTTTCTGGTTACGGTGTAATAGTAACGCGCAAATTTTCTGGTTACGGTGTAACAACACGCAAATAAAACTTATATTTATAAACAGTAAACCAACTAATACAAATTGGTCTTCCTCACATAGAGGGATTTTCACAAAAGATTATGCTCAAGAGCATCTTCCTCTTGACAGAGGGATTACAGCAGGAACGCTTCAGTTCCACAAACCGATTTTTCACTATCTGAAAATTATAGTTTCAGCAATGCTGTGCGTTACAAAAAAGGAACTCTCTAACATTCTTCTCACCTAAAACAGAATTGTTGTTCATTACATTTATATGTTAAAACATATTTGACTTTAAACAATAAAATAATAAAAATATCTTCTAAAGCTTATCTGCGTATTGAATGCAGCAAGCGGTGATGCCTTTTGAAGAAATGAAGTCGGCTGTTGCAGGGGAATTTAATGCTGAAAATTTAATGCACATTAATGTGGAAAATATCAAGCACGACCTTAAGGCATCCAACAGTCTGGAATATCTACAGCAAATCATATTTATGTCCAGCTGTTTATGTTGCAGTTGGAATTAAATTCCAATATGGGTCGCTGCAATGGCCATTTAAAATAAAGTGAAAGGTAAAAATACTTTGAACTTCCATAAATCAGCACTGCGTCAGCACACTGAGAACGAAGTTGTTCTTATGCTGGTCAATCTATCCTTGATCATAACCTACAACACCACGAATTTAGGTAAAGATACCATCGATTTAAGGAGAAAACTGAGCACCCGATAGACAGCTAGGTAACAAGGCATACGGCTCGGCCATTCTCACAGCTCCATTGGTAATATGGAGTAGTCTTTAACAGCTACTTTGTTTTAAAGTTTATTTTGGTTGATTTAAGATATAATTTGATTAGAATTTGGGTGGGATTTATTGAAATCAGGTGAAATTTTAACAATTTAATTAAAAGTGTTTTGCCCCTTTCTTATTTGCAACCAACATGATCTACCACTTGCTTATATAAAACTATTTGCGATATTTGGTGATTTTTATATGATCCTTTCTGTATACCACACTGAAACGCTTTCCATTTAAGTTCATCTACCCTCGGAGTGTGGAACAAAAGTGTGAGTGTGAACAAAAATACACTCTCCTAGTTAGATTTACTATTTTTTATTATTTAAAAAAATAACTAAAGGGTTAATACAACTTTAGTGGCCCTAATGGTTAAGAGCATGTGTTTCCTCTTAAGAGGTCACAAGTTTAAAAGCATGTGTTTTCTCTTAAGAAGTTACAAGTTTAAAAGCAAAGGGGGTAGAGTATCTATGCCTTGTTAGACTTAGTAGTGAAATCACTATACTATTTAAAATACTATTTAATACTATTTAATTCTTTTTTTTTTCTTTTTTTCGAGATATAACTATGTTAACTTTAAAAATATAAATATAAAATAATTTTAAAAATTGTGATAAGTATTTAAATTTTATAAATTTTTTCAGTTGTAATAAATAGTGCTAATACCCTTTTTATGATACACCAAGTTGTTAGATATTGTCCTTACATTCTTCATAATAATAAAGAAGCAAAAATCCCCACTTTGTGCTACCTAATTAACACAATAAGTTATTGTGTTAGGAATATAGGAAAGTAACCCAAGTGCATCCTTGCAATCTAACCAATAATAATGACACGCAAATAAAGGACATAAACATGATGAGAACCAATTTTTGGTCTAAACATGTTTTCTCTCAAAAAAATCATTTGTTATAGCGAAATCACATCGAAGGGATCTTTACATTGAACTAACTTAACCACCTGAACTTCAGTCCTACACCTTGAGTAGGGCTAAACACCTATCATGGTATAGGGTACATCACCAAGTACTCAACAAAATTTCCTAACTCGGTGTCATAGACCTAACTAGGGATGAGACCCTCATGTTATCCAATAAACATAATTAAGTCTCTAACTAATCAGTCATAGCATGATGGAGAGTCAGCCAACATGCTCAAGAATAACACCAATATACAAGGAACTTACTACCATACAAGTTAGCATTTGTGTCCCAAGGGCCCAAATAAAATAATGACCATACACAAGTGAGCATTAGTACCAAAAATTAGTAAAGTACAATCCCAACCCTATCTATCCACATAGATTAGGATGAGGCAACAATCACACTACTTCCACAAATTCATAATTAGATGGATATTTGCTAAATGAAGAAATTCTCAATGATCCATCCTTTTAGTTTCTCAACCAATGTAATATTTTCTCAACATTTGTGAAGTCAATTTCCATTCCCGAGGCTTGATAATCACTAGAAACAAGTGGTTACCCTTATCAAACATGAGCCCTATTTCTATTGAATGAGCTTCCTACCTCTTTGTTGGAAGTTAGATTTTTCAATAATATAATTCAAGTGTATGTATGTGTAAGAGAGAAAAAAATCATGAAGCATGATAACATAATGAATTAGAAGATGGAGTATATGTAAATGTTACATATAAATTGAAACAATGTAAACTATGAAACGGGAACTATAAACTCAAAACGAGAACTTTGGCCAAAAAACCTCGAAAAAACATCAAAAACAGTGCTAAAAATGAAAAGTGTTGATGCTGGAATAACACCTTTTTTTTTCTTGGGTAAATTTTCCACATGTTTTAAAAATGGTGGTGAAAACAAATTTTTTGAGCAAAAAATATCCAAAAAACACTCTCAAAACGAAAAGTGTTGATGCTGGGAGAACATTTTTTTTTATCAACAGTAAAATTTCAACATTTAGAAATAATGGTGTAAAATATTTTATCATGAACCTGAAAAACATTAAATTTTAAAAAATAATGAAAACATAAAAACAAAAATTAAAAAAAAAAAATTAAAACAATGAAAAAACACAAAAAAAGAGTTTAAAAAAAATAACAAAACATAGATTAAAATATATACTAAAAGGAAAATATAAAATAGAAATAAAAAACGAAAAAAAAAAGTCAATCATAAAAATGTAAAAAAAACAAAATTAATGATAAAAATTAAAAAACAAAAAAAAAAAACTATAAACAATTAAATAGTAAAAAAAATATTTTAAAAAATGGAGAGAAAAAAGAAAAAGATTTATCTTGTAAAACATAAAAAAAAATTGCCCAAAAAAAAATAGAAAAGAAAAAAAAAACATTTAAAAAAAACAAAAAAATTAAGTAGGTGAAAATAGAAAAATAAAAAAAAAAAATTAGGGAAAAACTAAAAATCTAAAAATTAAAATTAAAAACCAACTAGATCTACAAAAATAGAAAATTAACAAAAAAAAGATTAACATTACTAAAATTAAGATTAAAATGTTGATTACTCGAGCCATGGAAATGTGAATTGAGCTACTTGGTCTGAACAAATGGTGACTCATAAATTATTTTTTTTTAATAATTAAAAAAAAATGCTAATTTTTAAATTTCTTAAATTTTTAATTTTTTTTTTAATAATTTTTTAGTATTTAAATAAAACATATATATAATTTTTTTTTTAAATCATTTTTTTTATTATTTATATTTTTAAATAAAAAACAGAAAAAATGTTTAAAAAAAAGTTATAATTTTTTTTTTAATAAAAAAAGAATTGTTTAAAAAAGAAAATTAATTTTATTAATTTTTTTTTTTAAATAAAAAAAGAAATGTATTTGTTTTTTTTTTAATTTAGGTTTTATTTATTTATTTATTTAAATATAAAACGTAGATTTAATAATTTGTATTTTTAGGGAAAAAATAAAAATAAAAATAAAATTGTTTTATAAAAATTATAATTTTTTTTTAAATAATAAAAAAGGTTGTTTAAAAAAAATTTATATATATATATATATATATATATATATATATATATATATATATATATATATATAATATGTATGTTTAATAAAAAATAATTATATTTTCTTTAAATAAAAATTACGTATTTTTTTGTTTTTTTTTTTATAATTTGAATTTATTTTTGTTTTTTTAATATTAATTTTACTATTTTTTCATTTTTTTTTGGTTAATTTTCTATTTTTTTTCTAAACTAGTTATTTTTTTAATTTTTTAATTTTTTTTTCCAGTTTGCTAATGTTTTTTTTGTGAGATAATTTTTTTAACCCTTTTTTTTAATATTTATTTTATTAGTTTTTTTAATTTATTTTTTGGTTAATTTTCTTTTCTTTTTTTAAACTAGTTTGTTTTTTAAATTTTATTCCTAGTTTTTGCTAATGTTTTTTTTTTTTTTTTATTTCTCAATTTTTATAGACTTATATATATATATATATATATATATATATATATATATATATATATATATATATATATATATATAATTTTGTTTTTTTTTTCCAAAGTGTTTTATGGTTTATAAGATAAATTTTTTTTAACACTTTTTTATTTTTTATTTTTGTCTTTTTTTATATATAATTTTATATTTGTTTTTTAGAGACAATAATTTCATTTGGATTGAAAATTTAATTAACGATGTATAAATATGTAAAATATGGAAAATGCAAAATATTGACCTTCTTTTTTAAATATGAAAATCAATAAAAACCTCACTACCAAAAAAAAAAAAAAAAAAAACAAGAAAATATGAAGAAGAAGACCACTTCCAAAATTATTAAATTTACAAAATAATTATTTACATTACATACATTAGAAAAGTTAAAGTCAAAAGATAGGTCTTTTAAAAAAAGGGTCTATGCAGAATAACCACTTTTTAAAATCAGCATGAAAATCACTACCATTCTAAAACACAATGTACATAAAAAAATTAAAAAAAATTAAAGTGCCAAAAACTATGCTCTAAAAAAACATGTGTGTTTTGCATCACCCCTTTTCAAAATCGGGTCACTTTTTTGCTATCTCTACAAAACATGTGTATTCTGCATCACCCCTTTTCAAAATCGTGTCATTTTTTTGCTATCTCTACAAAACGGGTAACAGTATCAGTTCCGTTTCAAAGTTTACATTGTTTTGATATCAAGTTAATAATAATAAAAAAATCTCGTATAATTGTTGTGATGTATCCAACCGCTTAGAAGGCATAAGGGGGAGTTCTTCTATCCTAGTTAACTTCCTATAGGCTATGGTAGGGAAAAATTAACCAAGGGAACATTATTCACGTAGGAAAACCATTACAAATTCTAAAGTGATTAAAAAAGGGCAATATTTTAAGCTAATGAAAAGTAATTTTTAATTTATAAAGTGAAAAAACCACTAAAGTAATAATATAAAAATAAAATGGTAACAAGGTGGAAAAAGTGAAGTAATAAGTTATAACAAGGAGAAAATGAGGAGTCTATCCTCATTCTATCATTTTTCCATTTGAGGAAAAGAATTTTTGGAGAGCTCTTTGAGAAGAGGCTATAGTTTTAGAAACCTTAAGTTTGTTTACTAGTTTCATTGTTGGAACGAAACAACCTATTTAGTTTGAGAGAAAGATCATACATATTTTTCCATTGTACTTCAAGGAGGACAAGATAGATGCAGAAGGAAGTAATCCGTCAGTGTTATGAGTTGATTTTAATTTCTAATATGGGTTTCTCTTCATCTCTTCGATAGTTGTGCATGCCCATTAAAGAGGGAAAGATTCCAAGCTTAAGAATGATCGAGTTCACTATCTTACAAGGTTGTGTTACCTCATGTTTCTAGTTGGTTGAGTACTAGGGTGAAGGCAATGTATTTAAAATTCATTAAAGGGCCAAGTTTAGTGTACACCCTATGGAACGAGTTATTAATAAAGGAGGGTTGAGTTCTGAGTTTTATCAGGATAGGGTTCAAGTTTATATTGATCGTAGTAGTGTCTTGGGGCCAATTCTAACCTTCAGAGGCTATCATGTTCGTTTTTGTTTTCCTTGTCATGGGGCTACAGTTAAGGCCTATGCACGACGGTTGCCATAGTTGAGAAGAGGCCATGGGTTTATTGTTGAGTTTACATAGTGAATGGAGGCATAATATACTTCAAATAAAGATGCATGTTGTTGCATTATTCCTATAGTACCTGACTAATAACATTGTTGAGAAATATACCAAGCTCCTTGTGTCATTTCTTACTATAATCTATGTTGGTACTATGCAATTTATGAGTCACATTTAGTAAATGAAATGTGATCTTTTGGTTGCCCCTATGGTTCGCCTGATATATATATTTCTTGTTGAGTTGAATATGAGTACCATTTTGTTGTTGTAAAGCATCGTAGTAAGTGTATGTTCTGGCATTATTTTTTATTGAACGTGATAAACAAGGAAAAGTTCACCTACAACAGTTTGTAATATATCAACTATTAGACATAATTCCATAATGACGAAAACCAAATAAAATCAAATATTTAATGGGATTTCCAAGATATTCCATAATGGGTATATTACAGTGGTATTTTTTATGCAACTAAATATCAAAAGAGAAGAAAAGATAGATCAACGAATTGAAAAATATCCTCTTCTAGGGGGGAACCTCCTTTAGATCACATAAAGGAACATTTCTTTGATGCTACAAATGACAAGACCTCATTGGTATATATATGAGTCTAAGGTGTCACAATATAATCAAATCCTACATAACAATAATAATGTTAGGGAGCAACAATAACAATAATGGGGTTCTATGCGGCACAACAATAACAATAGTGGGCTACCCTAACAATAAGAATAAGGGGGCTACACTAGTATTATAGGGACATAACATGCCTCTCTCCCTCAAAAAGTTGTTGTCCTGAACACTTGAGTAGTTTAGAATGCTTTTGTATAATATTCTCAACCTCTGTCCATGTGGAATCTTTAGCAGGTAAGTTCTACCACTTAATGAGATACTTTGAAATTAATTGATTATGTAGTTTCCAGGTTCTTGTTTTCATGTTTGTTTCACGGTCAAATATGATTTTTCCTTCTTCCTCAAGTTCTGCAAATATTGTTTGAATTGAGAGGTTGTAAATCATAAACTTATTTAAGCATGAAACATGGAAAATGGGGTGTGCTCAAGAAGATGTAGGTAGCTCCAATTTGTATCCTATAGTACCAGTCTTTTGCAAAACCTTGTAAGGACCATAATACATGGGTGATAATGTATTATCCTTCTTATATTTCTTGAGGAACATTTGTTTGTATGGTTGTAGCTGTAAAAATACTGAGTCACCTACATCAAAACGTATTTCACTCTGATGTTGATATTCATGTTGTTTCATTTGATTTTATGCCAGTGTAAGGTTATTCTTTAAGAGTTTTAGAACTTGTTTTTGATGCTCAATGTGACATTTCACTACTTGAACCTAAGAAACTTCTCTTAACGATGATGTGATGGACGATGGATGATTTCCATAAAGTGCCATAAAAGGCACCATTTTTGTTGTATTATGGAAAAAAGTGTTATACCACCATTCAGCCATAGGTAACCACTTGACCCGTTATGTTTATTTATCAGATCCAAAGCAGCAAAGATATCCTTCCAAACATTTTTTCACTATCTCAGGTTTCCCATGAGATTGATGATGATAAGATGAGCTACGAGATACTTGAGAAACAAGATAAGGGAATAGTTATATCCAAAAATTTACAGTGAAAATGGGATCTATATCACCTACAATAATCTTTGGGTTTACTTGTAGATTTTGAATTATTTCCATAAAAGCAATAGCAAATTTATTATCTTTAAAAGGATAAGATAATGCACAAAGGTGTCCATACTTGGTAAGTCTATCAACTACCACCATGATGACACTCTTTCCTTCAAACTTGGGTAAACATGTGATAAAATCCATTGATACCTCCTCCTAATGTTGACTTCGAATGGATAAAGGTTGTAAACTCAGGGTCTTAATTTTCTCAACTTTATCTTGTTGACAAACCAAATAATTTTCCACAAATTTCAGAGTATCATATTTAAAGTCATAATGAAAAACTTCCTTCATATGGTAAGTTTTTAAAATTCATGAGTCTCTCCTAAGGGGTGGTGTGCAATTCTAAAATAATATTTTTATTGAGTTGGGAATTCTTGTAAATATATAAGCGATATTTGTACCATAATTAATCATTATTCGAGATAAATGCATCACATGTATTGGGATATTGTTGCAAATTTTGAATGTTTGTCCACACCTCTTCATCATTATTCCATTCATCATGTGCTTTAGTTACCCATTCAGGTTGGATAATAGAAATGACACAAAGCAAAGCTTCCGCATCCTCATATTTCCTTGAGAGTGCATCTACAACAACATTTTCTTTCCTTTTTTTAGATGGTTTCAAAGTCATAACCCAACATTTTTGTCACACATTTTTTATAATCTTTTGAATATAATCATTTTTCTGAAAATTATTTAATATTACCATCATCTATTTTTTCCTTGAATTTTCATCCCATTAGGTAAGGTCTTCATTTCTTTAGTGCATGTAGTATTGCAAACATTTCCTTCTCATCTATAGATTTGTGTAAACACTTTACCTTGATTGGATGACTTTAAAAAAAAAATTGTATTCCTTTGTCATT
This sequence comes from Pinus tabuliformis, assembly GCA_031772625.1. NCBI lineage: Eukaryota > Viridiplantae > Streptophyta > Pinopsida > Pinales > Pinaceae > Pinus > Pinus tabuliformis. The sequence continues at coordinate 1,185,626,691 of CM062816.1, read as the reverse complement.
AAAACAACACTAATTTCATTTCATGAGGCATCAAAATCCACAATAAAGCTTTTTGTGAAGTCTGGTGTAGCTACAACCAGTGTTTGGCACATTTTCTCTTTAACATGTTCAAAAGCCTTAGTTGCTTCTAGATTTCAAGAAAATGCATATTATTCACTAATGTTGTTAGATATGTTTCTATTGTCCCTAAATTCTTAACAAACTTGCATTAATACCCTCTCAACCTGAGAAATCCTCAAATATGCTTTAGGGTTGTGGCCATTTTCCATTCCTTAATTTCTTTAATTTTTTGAGGGTTTACCTTAACATTGTCATGAGATTCAATATGACCCAAATATTCCACCTCATGTACTCCAAAGAAACATTTAAAGATTTTTTCATATAATTGTTTCTCCTCCAACAGTTTGAACACCAAGTAAACATGTTGAACATGATCCTTCCAAGTATTGTTATAGGTTAGTTAATCATAAAAAAATGCAAATACAATTTTTCTGAGGAAGGGTTTGAAAATGGGTGTCATCAAAACTTGAAATGGGGGAGGTGTATTAGTAAGGCCAAAAGGCATGACAAAAATTCATAATGACCTTCATGTGTTCTTAATCTTGTTTTCAGAATGTCTTTAGTATTGATTCTAATTTGATGATATCCTGAGTGGAGATCCAAGAGCCCTATCCTAGGGTCTTCTAGCAGATCTATTTCTCTAGAATTTAAATGCAATAAGAGACAATAATTAACTTTCTTACAACACTTTTAAACAATGAAAATTTTACCATTTGCATTCTATTCCTTATAACTTATAGTGAACATTTCATTTTAATAAATCTACGTGAGTAATGTATAGACTAATACCTATACCGGTGGCTGGTGGAGATGCCTTTGAGCTGCTGCTCATGCTAAACACTCCTCTTGACTAACCCAACTGGATTTACCTCCCAGCCAACTAGGAAATAAATCCCTAGCCCAGGAAACCTCCACAGGTTCCCTAGCCCTCTGAGCCCAAGTCCAACTAGATGTAGTGTGTGTGTCCAAGATAAATGATCCAAACCAAGATGAACAATATTTCCCTCCTCTCAACAACCCAAGAAACCTCCACAGGTTCCTAAGGTCTCCAAAATCACAAAAAATCCTAAGATCATAGCCAACCCAAATCACAGCCAATCCCAAAATCAAGAAAGACCCCCACATGCCATTTTCTCCCTTCCTCCTTCCCTTTTTATACCCTCCTTCTCTTCTCCACCTAAACCGCCTCTCATTAATGTGATTAACTTCTCCCCCATCCTTACAATTGACTTCTCGTCTCCCAAGTAAATCTGAGAGTACATTTGGAAATGTGATATGAATATAAAATTGAGGAATTAATGGGAGAGTACCATGTCTTCTCCCAAGTAAATGTCAGATGTCATTAAATGGAGAGGACCATGTCTTCTCCCTAGTAAATGTGAGAGTACATTTGGGAATGTGAGATGTAATTAAATGGAGAGGACCATGTCTTCTCCTGTAAATGTGAGAGTACATTTGAGAATGTGAAATGAATATATATATATATATATATATATATATATATATATATATATATATATATATATATATATATATATATATATATATATATAGATATATATATAATTTGAAATAATGGAAGGAGACCATATCCTACCTAAGATTCAATTTGAGAAGGAAATTTGGAAATTTGAATAAAATAGAAATAATGAATGTTATATTAGTAAATAAATTTATAGTTTCCAAAATGAAGGTATTCACCAATATTTCTCAATATTTTCAGGTAATGTAAACATTAATAAATTTTTCATGATAAGATTTAAGTGCGGCATTACATACACCACTCCTTCAAAAAACTTTGTCTCTAAGTTAGAAAGAAAATATACAAGGAGTTTGAAAGCATAGCAAACCAGAAAGTTATAGCGGTAAAATTTGATAAGTCAGATAATGGCATTACTTCCCATCAAGAGTTTCCAACTTATCTATATCCTCCTACCCATCCTGACCTACTTCCACTCCGACCCTATCCGTCCTCAGTTGATTTATCAATGGCAACAGCCATACCAACCACTGATAAAACCGACATGGTGGAAGCATCGACTATATCGACGTAACTTCCCCAGCAGGCAACTTGCAATCGTCGTCACATGTATAGGGGAGCGTGTCTAGCACTGCCCTCCCATAATTCTAGGTTTCAGAGGATACACGGTGTGAAATGCCTCCACCCCTCCTTCACAACTAGGGTCAATGCCCTAACAGGGACCACACTACAGTGCTGGTTGGACTTGCCATCGAATAATCCAGTCAGGTAGTCTCGCCACTTGTCATTTTCATTTTACTCATGTCATATGAGTGCATATCAAGTAGATACCGAATGTAATAGAACAATGTACATTATACCTTCCTCATGAGATGTCTTGACTTTCCCTCAATGGAAGAGTAGATTTCGGCTATCATATAGTTCTTTCCCCCTGCGGGTTATATCTCATTCATGCATTTATATAGCAACAAGATATATAATCCTCATGTTACTAAGTCTAGTACCCACGTGTCAATCTTGCAGTTCATACTGGAAATAAATCATAAATTCACTAAGTCATTCATTTAAACCGATCATATCTACTTGAGCCATATATATATATATAAATTTAGATAAGTCACGCACTAGATAATTCACCACTAAGTGAGTCATACATTTAGGCCATACATCAACCATTTCCATCAACAATATCAAATCTATAATTTGATTTATATAAGTAGTTTCACATGTCCAACCAAATGCATCAATATTACGTAATGTTCATAAATAATAACATGGGCTGCAAAATAGAGCCTTAGCATGGGTAGCTATCTAAGTCAAAATGAGCATCACAGATGCTCATTTGAGAACCTTGTGAAACCCCTCAATAACAATTAGAGTTGAAACAGATTCAACTATCCACGATGGAAAATAGCATTGGAACCCAGATATGCTATAAGGTGGTACCAAAACCAAAATATTGACAAGAAACTGATTAGTGCACTATCAATTCCAATAGGATTTGTTAGTATAAGTTTCATGAATATAAATACCTTAGTGAATATAAAACTCTCACTCTTCCAATTTGTTGGCTTTTCATCTTTCAAACCAATTACTTAACTTCAAAATAAAAGACTCAAAACTTCAAAAACAGTTTCCCTCATGATTTTAATACTTTTTTTTTTTAAATTGAGAGAAATGTCCTCTAAATGTCAAAGTTTTTATATATTTCTTCATTGTTTACTAGTACTAAAACAATTTCATGATATACATTGAAGCTCACAATATGACCAGACAAATGAGAAATAAATAAATGAATGGAATAACTGCCTTTGCCACGCTATTATTAGTATTTCCTTTCTAAATGGCACAACATTTCTAAGGATGCCTACTCCTTTTACAAGTGGCTAGTGACCACAAAATTTGCGAAGAAAGCTGAGGGTCCTTTTATCCAAAACTAGAGACACATTATTTTTCATGACATTTTTATTAACACTAGAATAAGGGTAAAAGTGTATTCTAATATTTTCACTTGTCTTTTATTGACTAAATAAGCTTCCATTATAAAATCCCAAATTTTCTATGAATTTATCTTCTCATTTAATTTAAGATTATTAAAAACCACTATCACAGTAAGCCCTACACAAATCCATGGTATTCAATCTTGTTTTCACTAGATAATTCCACCATTCATAAAATAATCATTAATGTGACATATAGGATATTTCAACACATCCTAATTTGAATTCCCATGCTTCATAGTCATTTCTTCTCAAACTCGAGATTTGTTATTATGACTTCCTTCATGAAGAATGACAAATATACTATCTGAAAGATAATCCTACTATCCAAATGGAAAATCTATTGTATCTTAAACAAGAATAATGATAATCTACTATCGTCAGAATTAAAAGCCACCCTCGTATGTCAATTAGAACTGACTACATTCTTTAGATTGGGACACATCTTTGGTATAAATTACTAGCTCAAAAATTGCAATTTTCGTTGCAAATATTGTTCACACCATCCATATATTTAACAGACACAGAGGTTGGCATCAAAACAAATACATCAAGTAATCAAAACAAAGACCTCAAGTATAGATTAGTGGGAACAAAACTACAATTTTTAATGTAAAATATAGTTCACGTTATTCTTCAATTAGTATTCTAAGACCATTACAGAGTTTGCTCAAAACGTTCAAGTGACACATCCTTCAGCCAAATTTAATCATTGTGATGTGGCAGAATTAACTATACAATTAATGAACTTGGGCTGCATATCCAAGCAATGGAAGATTTGTTGATCTCATTACCATATTAGAAAGATGGGATATTCATACATTTCCATTTGTGATAACATGGTTATTGTCTTATTCACTTGCATTGACAAATGTTGGCCTCTCAACCTCTTCTTTGTACATCTTGAAGAGATCCACATATTCTATTTCGAATATGGCGGTACTGACCCATCTATTGAGCTCCCTTTTGAGTGTGTTCCAGTTTCTATTGTAGAGTATGTCATAGACTTTCTCAATGAGGTCAGAGGGGAGCTACGAGTTGCCATGGAAGAAGATGCTGTGAATTTTAAGAATGAAGAACTTAGAAGCATGACCAACCGTGACAATCCATATTCAGACATGCAAGAAGGAAATGCTAAGCTTAGTAAAACTACTGGTAGTATTCATCTTGCATAATGGATGTGTTCTCTAGCTCCATTGACGATTCTCTGGATTTTCAGAAGAAAATCCTTTCTCATAGGTTTGATGAAAGCATCAATACCAAATTGTCAACGTCTGGAAAAAAATGCGAATGGTTTTACACTAGCAGAAATTGAGATTGAAGATCAATTGCTGATGTCAACAATAGAGTTACAAATAAAAGATTTGGAAAAAATGAGAAGGGGGCGGCAGGACTTGATTGTTGTTGCATCTTTGCTAGGACGCATTCCGAATCTTGCAGGATTGGCATGAACTTGTGAGGTATTAAAGCAGCAAGCTTAGTTATTGCTGATGCAAGTATAATAAAAGATAAACAATTCCAGTTAATCAGTGTCACGACAGAGAAGTGGATTCCAATACAAGAAGTACCCTAATTGAACCTTAAAGAATACTTAAAGGTAAAGAAGAGGGAAGGGTACACATTTTTGGGATTGGAGCAGATGGAAAATAGTATACCACTTAATAAGTATCCATTTCCACTGAAAACAGTCATCGTACTTGGAAGAGAGAAAGAGGAAATTCTTGTTGATATCATCCATGTGCTGGATGCATGTGTGGAAATTCCTCAGTATGGTGTTGTTAGATCTCTAAATGTTCATGTCAGTGGTGTTATTGCAATATGGGAGTATACTTGGCAGCATCATCAGGACTAGATATAGACTTTCCTCTAATCGATTTTCTTGCGTGAATTATAAGGAAAGAAACAAGGCATGAAAAAAAGGGATTTATGCTTGCGGAGGTTGATTATCACCCTTTATGGCGAGGCTACAATTCACTTTTCCCTTCAACTATGTTTGATCAGGGAACATTGCCTACTGGTTATTCACATTGATAGCAAGGGCCTTAGCAAGATGAGGAGAGAGATCTTCAGAATTTGACTAAAAAAATGAGAAGTAGTAGAGAAGCAAAAGGCAACAATTACTGTGTAAGGTGTCGTTCAATAGCAGCCATCAACATTTGAACCAGGAAATGATCAATCATAGTTTTGGTTCAAATTGCAACAATAACTTCAGTGAGACATTTTGGACAGTCACCTTTAATAGCAATTTGGTAAGGTATTAATTCAGCTGGAGTAGAGGCAACATAGGATTGTTGATATTGCCAAAAACTACAGGTGGACCAACAAGGGATTTCAGGAAGAAAAGTGTCATCGTATGCTGCTTAGGATGTTGTTGACTCAGATGACTTCTTGGATCTAATTTGTGCTAATCTCAATGGTGGATACCACTCAAAACCGCCAGAGAAAAGATCCTATATAATCTGTACAACACAAGGAATTGAAAAATAAAAACACCTATTCAACTGTTCATATTACAAAATGAGCTAGATCACTAAGAGGAAAGCCTAGATAGGGTTGAGTGATATAATTAAGCTCAAAGCAGGTTATTTACAATAACATAGTATGATATTTACAAAGAATAACCGGTGCATTCAGAGTTTACCTTCTTATACATCATTGTTCAGTAAGAAAATCATTTCCACTTATGAATGTGGGATAGACCACTTTATACAAAAAGTAAACATTAAGATATTCTAAAATTATCAAGTGACTTTATTACATAGTAAGCCTCATATCCAGGCACCACCACTTAAGGCTTACAATATTGAAAGAAAAACATATTGACTGAGGGAAAACACATATGGACTGAACACAATTACAACATAAGTAATCAAAACCAAACATTCTTCATAAGCTCATTTTTTTTTGGAAAACAATTCATGGACCAACTAGAGCTCCATCAAGCTGCCTCATAACCTTTATAAATGTGTAGCTCCCAAGTTGAATTCTTGAGATCTTGGATTCCAGCTATCCAAACTCTTGAATTATGAATCTCCTGAATTAACTTAATCCACATGCATGTCCCATAACCTCATTATTGGATAGCATTCCACATGCATGTTTGAAAACCCCAATGAGGGATAATCCCTAAGATCCGAAACCTCTTGAACTATTTGCAATATGCTGAGTTATATCTACACTTGATCCATGACTTTATTCAGGATTCTTAAATGCATAGAATCTCGCCCACTCCTTTGAAGCTTTAGAAGATATTGTCATTTGGGAACATCCAACTAATTTTAAAAACCATTCAAAATTCTCAAAAGTAATAAAAGGAATGGCTTTATTTTTTTTCAAATGGAGGAATCAAGGGATTAGCGCATATCAGAAGGTTTACAATAATAGTGAAAAATCTACTTTGAAAGGCCTTGATAGATTGCGACTTATTTAAACAAAAGTGAGAGCACTTCAATGTGAGGATTTGAAGAGTTAAGAAATATTGAGGGCATCCAAGAAAGTTTGATGTCAAACTTTCAAGCTTCTATGCAAAAATCAAGGCTACTCCATTATCAAAGTTCGGAGACATTCGTAGGACCCTAAAATCACATGTTACTCAAAAGGCTCCCATGATAAGAAGGAATGTTTCATTCAAATCAAGGATAGAGAGTGGGCAAGCATGGGAACATTAATGAGTTCAAACATAAACTAAAAAGACACACTTTGGTGAGATCAAGCTATTCCTCTTATATCGAAGTATCAAAGAGTTTTTTTTTTTTGAAAAATAGACATTGGTTACAACTTAGAATGGAGTCTAATGGGATTATCTCCCTAACCTTTCTCAAGGACCAGTATCCTATTCTGAAAACTAAGAAATAGGTATTTGATGATTCACAGATGCTACAATGTCTGACGGACAAACCAGTGGATTCTGTACAATGCGAGCAAGGTTCTTAGGTTTTTGATGGATTCATTGTAGATCTTTTGTTTGTGTGTATGTAGTACCCAAACAATTTCTTTAATCTTGTAACATTTTTTGGAACTACAAAACAATATTCAATTGTTCTAATCCTTATTTCTTAGTCTGGAACATTCTTATACATTATGGATTTCCCATAGTATGGAATGTTTCATCTTTTGGCCTCACTATTCTAATTTTAAGAAATTGGATAATAAATAATGAAAAGAAAAAAAAAATTAGTAACACACACTCACCAAAGTGGTAGGCAAACTATTAGAAGGAACATCTCATTCTCAGAGAGAGAGAAAGAGGAGAAATTTGTGAATGTGTCGACAATCGTTGTACAAGTGAAGATTATGTGCTTCAAATTTTTAATGTAGATTAGTACACTTTTGATCATTCTTGCACTAAAAGCGACTGTTAAAGGCATCGCTTCCTTCAATATTTGTAACACTAATGATCTGCAAACTTGTTAACTCTTGGGAGCCAAATAAATCTGGAAAAGTTTCCCTACAACATTTTTTATCATAAAAGCAAAATAAAATAAAAAAATCAATTAATCGTCAAATTTCTTAGGGTCCCATTTCGAATAGGGAACCCATCTGGATTATGGCCTGGCATCCATCACTAATTTTTGGTTTTATTAATTGCATCCCAATCCACCCTTAATTGTCTCTCTAAACTAAAGAATGAATTGCAATTAATCTAAGATGCAAATGTATCTGGATGAAACTAAAATAAATAAAAAAATCAATCACAGAACTACTCATGCTCCTGTCAATGACCCATTGAAGTAGTTTGCTAAGAATAAAGACAATAATATGAGTAAATGATTGTAAACGCAGAATGGTTCAGCATTAAAACACTCATTTACAGTCCTATGCTCATATATTCAAACAAACATTTTCAGATGTGCAGAAATAAAAATGTAGCAACTACATATATGAATAGTCTAGTTTTTTGCACAGGCAACTGAATAGTCCATGGTGAATGTGAAATAAGAATCAGAGTTCTCCAAAAAATGGCTTGGTAAAAATGGCTTCTCTTCATTAGAAGTTCTAGCAATGGTACCTCGAAGATACAAGAGCCAAAAGCTTCCTTTTCTCCTTGGATTTTCTAATATTTATAATTATTTACAAAATAATTGCCCCTCATTGGTTTCCAAGTGGTAGTTTCAGTTTCAAAATATTGGCTAGGTGGTAGTGTCATTTTGACAAGATAAATGTGAACAATGAGATATAGCAACTGGCAGTTTCATTCATCTCCTTGGAAGTGAACAATTTCTTTTAATTTCTTTTGACAGGTGGTAGTCTAGATCTGCCGAAAGGTACCTTTTAGTCCCTCCCACAACCAACATCTTCATAACTATCCCTATCCATCTCTCATGAAATCCCTTTGTTTCACCACTTTTAATGTGGTGCGAAAACACTTTCATGAGATCCATGTTTTGAACCACTTTTAACGTGTTGTCTAAAAACACTATGTTGCAAACCTTTTCACTTTCCAGGTGATTCAGAGTTCAAACCTTGTGTATCACAAGGAAGATCCTTCTAGGAGTTAGATGATGTACTCTTCTCATACTCTATAATGAGACGCATGAACAAATCCATGCAGTCATTCTAACGTGTAACCCCATCCAAGCTTGTGTCTGTGAAACTCACACACTTCCATGACAACCATTACATATATTTCAAAAGTGTTCATTATGATGTAGCAAGGACAACTTTCAAAACAACACACAGTTAATATTTTGATCTCCATAAAGCTGGTATCCCATTCTATGAAAAAATTAGACAAAAATAATAATACTCTCGTGATCCAGAGATGAGAATATTATCTAACAAACTAGTCTCTAAATCAACCTAGGTTTCAATACCAGGCTCCTCCATTTGTTCCTCTATACTCCATACATGGTGACACAATATGTCATTTCTAGTACTGGGAATCCCATAAAGTGGGTACTTTTCACCATTAATTATGATAAGAATTCACTGATACATTGAGCTCCACATTCTACACCTTTAGACTACCTAAAGTAGTCCCATTCTACATTTGTTGCATTTTCCCAACCTAACTACTTTTTCAAGCTCCCCATATTTTTTTCTCCATTTTCCACCAAACTAGATTCCAAATATAATTTCCAGCGAGCCAACTAAAGGGATGTGTCAATGATGTCACCCTATGTGCCAACAATGTCCTAATCATAGAGCATTGAGGTTGTGTCTCAATACCCTTATGTCCTTGAATAATATGCAAAAGCAGTAAGGAGGAAATTCCAAAAGCAATTAGAACACAAAGGATGATAAAGGTCTATGGATAAGAGGAGGGCACAGGTGTCTCCTTCATCATGTAGGGGTGTGGGTAAAAGGATCCAGTAGGAGAGCTAGCACTCCCATAAGTGAGGCCCATAAAAAGAGTACATTGCCCACTAGCACATTACACAATATAAAAATGGACGACATGGGGGGTGTTATCCACTTCAATTTGGTTTCAAAAAAATTGAGCCCCATGTGCCATTCTTGGGTGAGTCTACACCTATATCCCTGGTGAGAAATGTTAATACCTAGCCTTCTGATCATGGAATTGAATGGGAAATGGAGAGGAAGCTTTCTTGATATGAAAGATTAAGCTCTCGAGATGAGTGGATATGGTAGAGGTTATGGATTTGGGAATGGAGTTGAAACTGGGAATCAATTGGCACAGAGCCTCAAACATGTGTAGGTGAGCACAAAAATCTAACTGTGAAGTCATTTTGGAATCACAATTTCAATATTTCAAAATGCAGAATTGCAAACTCCAAGTCCTCCAGAAATTTTGGATGGGTTGTAAAAACACTGTAAGTTGTGCTTGACAGAAATGAAAATGCAAATAGTTAATGCATAAAAAAGATGTAGAGATTTTGGATGAATATATTTTAAATATACATACAATCTTAGACAGTACATATAATAAAACTATATCCCAAATTTCCATTCAAAATTGCCGAAGAATAAGGGATTCTTTGAACGAAATTGTTACAAGGCCTATTAAACAATGTTATACTGTAATCTAGGGGGAATGACGTAAGACCACATTTGTAACTTTTAATATAGTAAAAAAATATGGGAATGATAGAGAAAGATTATCCACGCAATAAAAAGGTCCTCCTAAGTCAGAAAGCTTGGGACTTTATCTAAATTGCAACAATGATTAGCAAGACCAAAAAAAAATGCAGAGCCCAAAATAATAGTGAACCCAATAATAATAAAACTGCTCAACTGATTGACAAGAGTAAAAGACAGGTTACCTCCAAAGGCCATGCTCTGTTCACAATGCAAAAATCAACAAAAGTACTAGGATTAAACACATTGTTCTAATTACCAACACTAGATGCGTGTAAGTATCCTATACAGAAAAAGACTCTCGAAGCTACTCAAAAAAGAAAATGAGTTCTCTAAATGATAATAATGTACACATATTGCTCATCTGCTTTGGCTAAAGTGAGAGAGGTTACCTCCAATGGTCATGCACAGTTCATAATGCAAAAATCAACAATGATACTAGGATTAAGCAACATGGTTCTAATCAACAACACTACATGTGAAAGATATCCTATACAAAAAATCCTCAAACTAGCCATCGGATTGGTGGAGGAAATGGCAGAGTCAAACCAAATGCAAATGGAATACGGACTCTTGGCATAAGTGAAGGCAAGTAGCTACGGGTATTTGCATCAAATGACAAGGAGACTTGTGGAAAGTATAAATTGTGGGTTTAGTGGGCTTTCGGTCCAAATTTTGAACCTATCTCTGATACCATGTGTAAGAGCCCTATCCTAGGGACTTCTAACAAATCTATTTCTCTAGAATTTAAATGCAATAAGATGTAATAATGAACTCTCCTACAAGACTTTTAAACAATGAAAATTTTAACATTTACATTCTAATCCTCATAACTTACAGTGAACATTTCATTTTAATAAATTTGCATGAGTAATCTATAAAGGAATACCTATATTGGTGGTCGATGGAGATGCCTTTGAGCTGCTACTCCTACTGAATTCTCCTCTTGACTAACCTAACTGGATTTACCTCCCAGCCAACTAGGAAATAAATCCCTAGCCCAAGAAACCTCCATAGGTTCCCTATCCCCCCGAGCCCAAGTCCAACCAGATGTAGTGTGTGTGTCCAAGATGAATGATCTAGACCAAGATGAATAATATTTCCCTCCTCTCAAGAACCCGAGAAACGTCCACAGGTTCCTAAGGTCTCCAAAATCACAGCAAATCCTAAAATCACAACCAATCCCAAAATCAAGAAAGACCCCCACATGCCCTTTTCTCCCTTCCTCCTTCCCTTTGTATACCCTACCTCTCTTCTCCACCTCAACCACCTCTCATTAATGTCATTAACTTCTCCTCCATCCTTACGATTGACTTCTCTTCTCCCAGTAAATATGAGGGTACATTTTGGACTGTGAGATATATATATATATATATATATATATATATATATATATATATTGATAATAAGATGGAGAGTACCATGCCTTCTCCCAAGTAAATGTGAGAGTACATTTGGGAATGTGAGATGTAATTAAATGGAGAGGACCATGTCTTCTCCCTAGTAAATGTGAGAGTACATTTGGGAATGTGAGATGTAATTAAATGGAGAGGACCATGTCTTCTCCTAAGTAAATGTGAGAGTACATTTTGGAATGTGAGATGAATATATATATAATTTTAAATAATGGAAGGAGACCATATCCTACCCAAGATTCAATTTGAGAAGGCAAGTTGGAAATTTGAATAAAATAGAAATAATGAATGTTATTAGTAAATAAATTTATAGTTTCCAAAATGAAGGTATTCATCAATATTTCTCAATATTTTCAGGTAATGTAAACATTAATAAAATTTTCATGATAAGAGTTAAGTGGGCCATTACATTCATCCAACAATTCATCAATGAAAAGAATGGGAAATTTATCTTTAATAGTGACGTTGATGAGCTTCTTATAATCTAGACACATACACCATGATCCATCCTTCTTGTGGACCAATACTACTGGAGCGGAGAAAGAACTTTGACTAGTTTGAATTATATCATCCTCTAGAATTTCTACAACCACACGTTCAATTTCACTCTTTTGGGCATAGGTATATCTATAAGGCCTGATGTTGGAGGAACACTTCATGGAATCAAATGAATAGCATGATCATGATCATGAATATGTGGAAGACCTTTGGGGGTCTCAAATACCTCCTAATAATTACCCAATAGTTTTTAGAGGTTTGGATAATATATGATTTTGATGTTTGAACCCCGTGCAATTACAAGCTATTGTTGTTTCTTCAGAATATTTGTCATGCCATTAGAGTTTATTATATTCCATAATTTCCTTGTCATACCCCTTATTTCAACTTCCTTTCCTTCCCACAAAAATCAAGAAAAGTTCTTGAAAATGAAAAGTTATTGTTCCCAAATATTGTAACCATTAGACTCGTAGTACCACATCAGCACCACCCATTGGAGTGGAAGGAATTGGCATATTAAATACATATTCCCCCATTGTTAAATTCATATTATGGCACTTTCCACAACAATTTATACTTCCTCCATTTTCAACCATCACTTGACACTTGCTTCTGATATAGAAATAATCTAATTCCTTGGATATCTTACAATGAATAAAATTATAGGTACTACCCAAATCAATCAGCACTATTACATTTTTCTTCTTGATATATCCTTTTATCTTAAGAGTTTGAGGAATGGTAATTCTCTTCAATGGATTACAATATATGTTCGAATTCATTTCTTCTTTGTTTGGGGTTGGTTCCTAGTGTGTATCCTCATTTTTTGATGTTTTTAGTTCTTTTTCTTCCTCCTCTTCACAATCTATGTAAAATAATTTCTTCTTAGCACACTTATGACCTTTAGTGTTCTTTCTATCAAAACTATAACAAAACCTTTTTTTTATCGTTTTTCCTCTAACTGTTGTGATGTCAACCTTCTAGGTTGTGGAATTCTAGGATAAGCAACACTTCCATCTTTATAGTTGTGGGTGGTAGAATTCCTTGTTGCAATAATTTTTTTTTCAACTTTTCTTTCCACCCTAAATTCCTTCTATAATGAATTAGGTTCCCAAATCTAAACCTTATTTTGGATGTTATCCTTTAGAGTCCCTATGAAGACATCAATTCTATGCTCCTCTAGAATATTAGTTACCTTGATATTCAATTTTTGGAATTCCTCAATGTGCTCTGGCATTAAAGAACCCTTTTGTTTGAGATTTATCAATTGGCTAAAGAAGGTGTTATTATTGTATCCGAATAATGTGATATCATTTTCTCCATAAACAATTACCAAGTGACAAATGGTTTATGAGAAAAAAATCCATCGATACCATACAAACTAATTGGGTTCTAATTATAAATATGTGATGCATACTTTTTTTGTGTGTTGCACATCATGATGATGAAAATATTGTTGCATATTTAGTAGCCACATTATTGGGTCCTTGCCATCAAACTTCCTCATATCGATCTTTGGAATGTCGTGGGGCTTAAACCAAACATTGGAATCTCTAAAATCATAATTCATAATTTTTTTTCCTCATCATGATTTTCATGGATTACCTTATCACCACTAGGAAGCCTTTCTTCTAGCAACTTTTCCAAATGTTCATTCAACCCTTTTATCCTGATATTCATCACTTCTTCCATGTCTTCTTTTAAACCATCTTTTAAAACTTCCATTTCATTTTTTATACCATATATCTTAACATTCATCATCGCTCTCAATTCATTTCTTGTTACTTTTTCCTATAGGAGAATGTTTTGCACTTGGTCTCATAATATTCATATATCATGTTGCATTTCTTCCTCTTCTTCATGTATCATAGTAGAGCATTATGGTTTCTTACTGGGTGTATCTTTTTTTTTCAAGTCATTATGATATCAAATATGACATCTATGTTTCACTATTCCCTTTGAATCATTTCAAGATGATTTCTCAAACTAAAGTTATGCAAAGTTTTAAAAAATACACACCTTTTTATTGCTTTTGGGAGTTCTATCTTGAAACTAGTATTCTCTATAATTCAGCTCTTCGAGGTCTAACATTTAGTTTTTCGGTATCGCTTTGAATATTTTTACCAATGCCATAACTCAGATCAAGATTGGATTCTTCAAGATAAAGTTATACCTAATCTCCCACATTAACCTAATTGTGAATGGTTTAGTAGTGGGAAATTCTACGAAACTCCATGTGTTAGAGTTTCAACCTTTGGTTCAAAAAATCATACACAACAGGATATAATCCATCCCATTTTAGTCACTTTTTATGAAATTCAAATATGATTGTCGTAGATAAAGTTATGAGAATTTTCACTACGTAATTTGTTTTAGACTCAATTCTGGAGCATGCAGAAACTATAACTTCTTCGAACCATATCTTAGAATATATAGTGAACCAATATCTGAAATTTATACACAAATTTCAGCAATATTTCTACTCCACGTGATAGAAATTTCATTTTCTAAATATTCTTAGAAAAATGTTATATCAAAATTTACATGATGACTTGTTTGAAGCAGTGAAACCATAAAAATCCAAATCTCTGGTACCAAATTTTATGAAACCAGTTCACAAAAGAGAAGAAAAGATATATCAACAAATTGAAAAATAGCCTCTTATAGGGGGAAACCTCCTTTACATCACATAAATTGACAATTCTTGGATGATACAAATAGTAAGACCTCCTTGGCATATAAAAGAGTCTGAGGAGTCACAATATAATCAAAGCCTACATAACAATAGTAATGTAATGGCACAAAAATAACAATACTAGGCTTCTATAGCCATAACAATAACAATATAGGGGTATACTAACAATAAAAATAAGGGGCCTACATTGGTATTATAGGACCAAACATCATCAGAGCATTTTCTTTGAAAAATGTGAGGTTGAAGGGGTGGTTTGTAATCATAGTTGATGTGTTTCAAGGATGGCCCATGTGTCACTTACAAAAGGCACTACAAGGTTAGACAATTATTAAAATTGGAAACTAGGGCCAAATTTCACTTTGGACATCTTCTTTTGGAAATATAATTGCAACATTAAATTTCTCTTTTGGAGATGACCAAAATTGATCAAAAGGTTGTCAAATTTGGACAAGTAGAAGTGGGATTTTGAGTTTATTATCCCACATTAAAATTATCAATATTGACCTTATCTCTAAGTCGGCTCAATAAGTCCAAAATCCACGTCCCTTCAACCCCACAAACTAGTATATATTGAGGTTCCCTCCACATCATTTCATACATCCATATCCAGCTATTCCATCTGAAATAGCCGCAAAAGGAAAGGATCTCCAACAAAGATTATTAGGGAATTTGTTTGGGGCTGAATTTCTTAGGCAGGAGGCCAAGGTCAATATCGAGAAGGTCTAGGCTTATATATAGCTTGGTTATCATCTACGTTTATACCAAGCTATAGGAAGCTTGAGGCAAGGAGGATGAGCATGATCTTGGATGAAAATTTGTTGTAAAAAGAAGGCACAAACCTAGGGTAGTTTTAGCGAATGATTATTTGGGGTTGCTTCTACTGTCATCAAGTGTGGCTTCCTTATCTCAACAAGCCACTAGATTGAAGATGAGTTTGGGGTTTATTTTCATGTGTTCTTATACTTTCAATTGCACCAAAGGAAATGTTACTACAAGAGTCTGTTGCAGGCAATTGTGAAGAGTCCTAATAGCCTAATTCAAGTCTTCTTCCTTAGCCACTATCACAGAGAGAAAGTTGAATTAAGATCAAGAG
Organism: Pinus tabuliformis; assembly: GCA_031772625.1. Taxonomy (NCBI): domain Eukaryota; kingdom Viridiplantae; phylum Streptophyta; class Pinopsida; order Pinales; family Pinaceae; genus Pinus; species Pinus tabuliformis. The sequence goes on along the minus strand of CM062816.1, from coordinate 1,185,610,412 downwards.
TTCATTACACTTTTTTTGAAGACAATTTCATGATTATGTTAGTTCTAAGCATCTGTAGTGTTCCTTGACAAGGAGCCTCAAGTACTTTTTCATTGTTGGATCCCTAGAAGAGGTCAACTATGGGAGGAGTCATTGAGAAGGATGACCAACAACTTCTTGGAACCCTAACCAGGCTGTAAGCTCTACCAAATTTATAGAACAAAGTTTTGGGAAGAAGAAGAATTGATCAAGGGTTTTCCCCATCCTGGGGTTTTTACCTGGCTTGAGCCATAACCTTTTGTTCTCGTATGTTGGCTTGTCTTTTGCAATTACATTTAATGTTGTTTCTTTAGCTACTATCATATGGTAGTAGTTAAATTGATTTCTTATGGTCAAATAGAATTTATGATGGGATAACGAAGTTGCTAACTTATGCAAAGGACATGTTAATCCTAAATTTAACATGGTATCAGAGCTAGAAGAGGTCAAACCCAATAAAGAGAAAAAAAAATCTCATATCATTTGTTGATAGTTCTTTGTGGCCTTATTCATTGATGAATCAATGTATGTATAAATATTCATAAGGTGTGTTTCAATTGGCATCAAGAGATATCTTTGTCTTTCTAGGAAGATCATTTTTGTAATCATCCTAAAGCAGATAAACAAAAGAAAGTATGAAGGAGACCTCTAATCTATGGAATTACTATAGGACCTGTGCATTTTAGTTTTGATCTATTATATTTCTTACTTAAATTATATTCCTCCAGCAATTATAGATCTATGGGAGTAAACTACATTCATATCTAGATTGTAGACTTTGACCTCTACTGTGAATGAACTTGCCATCACTATCTTGACACTGGTTCCTATGAAATTCACATATTTTCTTGAAATCAAGTCACATCAGGTTGATCATGGAAGAATCCTTGCATATCTATTTATACTATTGCAAAAATCATTACAAGCTTCCAAACCTCGATTCATTGTCATTGTGCGATTGCAACATACCATAACTCTTGAAGAATCCTTAGAAGCATAGTACTGAATTGAAAGCACAAGAGTAAAATCATATTAAAAACCTTGGAAACTCAATATTGATATTTACTTTTCTCCGGTTCTAGAAGGAAAATTGAGTTTTTCATTGCATCAAACATAAAGCACCCTTGGAGCTTTGGTTTAGTGACATCATTATTAAAACTTGATAATATCTTGTAGCAGCATTGAGACCTATTGAATCATTGTTGAAACATATGTTTTATAACTTCTCTTGATCTATCTTACATGGCATTATACATGATGGAGGATTCTCGCTCTGGAATGGTTTAATCATAATGACAATTTTAGCACACTTTTGAATAACCTCATCGTATTGGCATATCCTCTATTTGGTATATGTGTCATTTTTTTCATGTATATCTCGTCATTGTATAGTCTCAATATTATAATTCCAGCATCGTTGTATACATTGATCTCAGCTTCATTCATATACAGTAATCTCGGTTGATCTATGCACTTTATATAAGTATACTCTCAGCATTCATGTATGTATGGAATGATATCGGCACAAAACTTGGTATACAATATGATTTATAGCTTACATTACCCTTGGTTCGATACTCAACTTTATGACACTTTCTCCTCACTCTCTGATGCGGCACAATCATAGTATATTGTATCGTTGTTGTAGCACTTTAATGGATGACTCAGTTATATTTCTACTACAAGCATATTCGCACATCAACCATGTCTCATTTTTTTCTCTTATATACTCCTAGGGTAGTATCTTTTGTTCAGATTATTACTCAGAATAGAAACAATATCGACATAGTAATATGAATATGGTTCTACTAAGTATTGAATGATGTAACTAATTAAAGGAGAGAAGTTGGAAATTCTCTGATGGTGCTCAAATTCGACCTTGGCGTAGTTGTGAAACCCTCTACAATTCGTAGCCAAATCAGAGAAGGGAATTCTCTCTTGCAGTAGTAGCTAAATTCACAAAAACCTGTGTGATCTTCATGAAGTTATGAAAACTGTGTTTTTGTCACATGGATTATGAATATATCATATCTATTTCATCTTGTGGTATAGTTTCGCCCTAAAGAAATAAAAGAGATACAAGTAATACATATTATCATAATTATTGGATCTCTAGTATTAAATATCTACAAGAGAAATAGTTTCATAGTAGCATAGACTCATTATATCAATTTTTATCTTTGATCATTCTCATTTCTCATTAGTCCTATTCTTTCTTGCCCATCAAGAAAAGGAAAGAAGCCATGAAGGACATTGTGTTTTCCTCTATCGTGTTTTACCTTCAAGCAAAGAAATATTGTGATTAGAGTCTTTTATTAGCAAAACTAAGATTCTAGTGAATTCACCTTAGTAAACTCACATCTTGGATCTCTCAAGAAGAAATGGTTCTCCTAAAAATCATGAAGCTATCCTGTGCAGTAAAGTTTTTTTGGATACCTTACATATGGCACTACTCTAGGTATAGTAATTCATCATATACAACACAAAATCATTCATGACCTTTTTACAAGATGTAGAAGCTTCTGTAAAATTATGACAATATTGCAGTATTGTTCACAAATGAAGTTGTGAACAAGTCATTTAGATATCCTATGTTTTGAAAAATTATCTATTATGAAGAATCTACAGGGATCTTCTAGTTTTAAACAAAAAATTTGCAGCAATTTGGATAAGAGATGCAACACACCTGAAGATTGTACTTCAAAGAACCGTTAAGAAGAAGAATTACATGGCACTATAGAACAACCTCTTTTGAGGCAACTCTCACCTTCAAATCAGAGTTGCCTTGAAGAAGGTGCATATCAGATTCTTTGCAGGGGACCTTTTTTTCGACATTCGAATCTTATGTAGAATAGTGTTATAAACACCTGAATGCGAAAGATATTTCCTCATTGTGGATCAGTTTCCCGGTATAAAAAGATCATGACTAAAGGCCAAACGATCACTTGAAGAGGGAGCTATAGAATACTCAGATTAATAGTAGGTTGTAGATGATTTCATTCTCGATATTCCAAGGGAACTATGAATTTTGGATACAACTATTGATGTTGTCTATCCAACAAGATGATGATCCTGTCTTTCACCAATCATATGCATTGATTCAAAGACAATTTATGGATAGCTACTCATTAAGATAGTATGATCTATGCTATAGATCATTGTTGATGTAATAGTATGACAAATGGTAAGAGATCATCTAAGTGCTATGTATCTTGAGGTAAGCCTTTATTTCTTAAATAAATCAAAGGTTGAGTATGAAAGAACCATTAAAGAATAATTTACAAGCAATAAGCATGAAGCCATTTAAGGACACTCTTCGATATCCATTTATGCTCCTCACCATTATTGAAGAGCATGATTTAGAAAATTTAGTGCTTCTCATATTGAAAAACCGTAAAACTTTATTTATAGTACATTAGGAACCATCAAATTTCCATCATTCTGGGATGGATTCTCATGTGTTTGTCATCCTCACAAAGCCTCTTGGTATCTCTAAAACATGCTGGAGTCATGGATAGACCCTACTATGAGGATCCTGGTTTAGCATTAAGCTTTGGGTTATCTTGGGGGATTGAGGTACTTATTGAGTTATGAGAAACCCAAAGAGTGAGTGGTTCACCTTTCCTTATTCTTGTGAACACATGTATGTAGGGTGACTTTTTCACCTTCCCCTACTATTGATGACATACGTACAGTATGAGTGGTTCACCTTCTCCTATGGCATATGATAGGGATGAGTGGTTCATCATCTCCTGCAAATACCCTAGTGAGAGATTCATATATGCATATGTTGACATCCCGGTGGGACGTGGTTCATTCTTTCCCCACATGTAGGATGCTTATTCACTATGATATGTGGTTGAAATGTCGATGGAATGTGGTTCTTCCTTCCCCACATGTAGGATCCTTCCTACTATTGTTGTTTTGCAAGCGTGTAGGACATGGTTCATCCTTTCCCTACTCTCGATGTTTTTTACATGTGTAGGATGTGATTTTCCATACAATGATTGTCATATGTGATTGTAGGAGGTGGTACATCCATTCCCTACATGCGGCATGTGTTTTTAGGATGTAATTTCCCCTTTCCATATGAATTATTAGGAGCAAGATGTGATATATTATTTCCTTCCTGATGTTCTTGCATCATCCTACCCATGTATTTCGGGACACATGGGAAGTGCCTCTCATTTGTCCAATGAGTTGGGAAAAGTGGTTTGGGACCATAGCACTATCGATGGAGGAACCATGTACTGTCATACTCCCTATGTCTAGGATGAATGATGTTTCTTCAACTTAATCACTTGGGATCAAGTACAATTGGAGTTCATGGTTATGTGGAATGAATTTTCTCAATAGACAATGGCAAGGTATTGCCACTAACTCTCAATCAATTCTTCTTTATTATTCATTTTAGTGTTCAATAGAGTAGAGATGAGATTAGATTCAAAGATGATTCATGGCATCAAGATGGAAGGTTGACCAATGACGATGGATGGATTAGTAGGTGGAATTCTCCCTAGTTTAGAGGGAGTGTTAAAATTGGAAACTCGTGCCAAATTCCACTTTGGATAGCTTCTTTGCAAGGGATAATTGCAACTTTGAATTCCTCTTTTTGGGAGGACCAAAATCGATCTAAAAATCGTCAAATTTGTATGAGTAGAAGTGGGATTTTGAATTTATTCTCCCACATGAAAATTATCAAGCTCAACTTTATGTCTAAGTCATCTCAATAATTCCAAAACACACATCTCTTTAACCTTGTTAACTAGTATATATTGGGCTTCCCTCAACCTCGTTTCATACATCCATATCCAACTATTCTCTCCGAACTAGCCACAGAAGAAAATGATCTCCAACAAAGAATATTAGGGAATTTGTTTTGGGCTAAATTCCTCATGCAAGAGGCGAAGGTCAATATGGAGAAGGTCTAGGCTTATTTGTGGCTCAATTATCATCTACTTCAGGACCAAGCTAAAGGAATATTGAGGCAAGGAGGACGAGCATCATCTTGGATGAAGATTTGTGTTAAAAAGGAGTCACAAACCTAGGGAAGTTTGACCAAAGGCTTATTTAGGGTTGCTTATACTATGATCAAATGTGCCTTCCTTATCAAAACATGCCACTAGAATGAAGGTGATTTTCGGTTTCATTTTCATGTGTTCTTATACTTTGAATTAGGTCGCAAAAAATATTACTACAATAGTCCATTGCAAGCACTTGTGAAGAGTCCTAATAGCCTAATTTATGTATTCTTCCTCAGTCATTGTGAAGGAGAGAAGGTCACAGTAAAATCAAGAGGTATTTACTCTTGTTTGAAGATAATTTTAGGATGATGTTGGTTTTGAGCAGTTGTAGTCTGCCTTGGAAAGGATCCTCAAGTCCTTGTTCATTGTTGGATCCCTATAAGAGGTTAGCTATGGGAGAAACTCATTCAGAAGGATGATCAACAACTTCTTGGAACCCTAACGAGGCTATAAGCTTTGCTGAGTTTATAGAAGAAATTTTTGACAAGGCTATTTTGATTCATATTATTTTACTCTCTCTCTTTGTTGATCATATGATAATAATAATAAGAATAATTGATTAACAGTTCTCCCCATCTTGGTGTTTGTCCTTGGCTTGAGGCATATCATTGTGTTCTCTTGTCTTGGCTTCTCTTCTGCAATTACATTTAATGTTTTTTCTTTAGTTATTGTCATATGGTAATGGTTAGAGTGATTTATTATGGGCAATTAGAATTGATAATGGGATAATAAAGTAGCTAACTTATGCAAAGGAAATGTTAATCCTAAATTTAACAACATTGCACTCCAATTTGAGAGGAAGAGGAAACTCCTTAAGTAGAAGGAGAGGAAGAAGAACCACTTGAGAAGGGTAAAAAGGTCACGGGAGATAAAAACGTGAAGAGATCAATAACTTGCTTAGTTTCCTAAACGACTTGGCTAAGAGCCAAAGCGAGATGGTGGATTTGATGAGACATTGACGAAGCAAGGTGGGTTCCACAGGAACTCCAATGGGGGAGTAGTAGAATAAGGACCCCAAAAATGGCGAGGGGTATATTAATGGAGAGGCTATCCATGCATGAAAAACCGTACATAACCACCCCCACATGTATAGATGGTCATCCATACCTACCATGCCACAATGTTTCAGTGAGATAGAAGCTGAAAAAGAGGAGTAAAACGACTTGGAAATTTTCTTTGGGGATTATTTGTGGAGTATAGGAGGTTGGTGTGAGAGTTCCAATCTTCCATGAGCATCATATATTTTTGAAACCTTTACATGAACAAAAATGTTGGTTTTTTGCAAAAGGAAATTAGGCATAATAATGAGCTACAGAAGGCACTAGGGAAAGTGAATATTCTGTGTTTTGATGAGTCATTAAAATTCTCAACTAGATCATGTTTCTAAAAGCTAGACACCAAATTTCACCTACGTTAGATTACCTAGGTTGACTCCGTTAAGTTGGATATAGTACATATAGATCAGGAATACCATGAATGGTGGTATTATGAGTTAGTGACCATGGATCATGCCAAAATCACCTCATACCATAAGTTTACTCAGAGACTCGTAGAGCACTTTGACAAGAAGGATCTAGAGATTTAGTTCAAGGAGATGTCTTAGCTTCAGTAGACAAGCTGTCCATACGCATACATCTTAGTTTTTTATAGATTGGTAGATATCATCACAAACATATCTAAGGCATGACTAGTGATTCTATTTATGGTGGGGTTATCTAAGCCTCTATGTGGTAGCGTTGAGTGTTATCAACGTTTCACTCTAGGAGATGTATATAATATATCTAGGGACATGAAGAATGTCATTCCTAAGAGAATATTCCCTCCTAATCCTTTCATCCCTAGAAGTTCAAAGAGGTAAAATATTTTCAAAGGGAGTGGACTCGAAAACTAAATTTCAATGAGGAGACTCAGAAGAAGTCGAGAAATAAAATTATTTATCAAGCTTCTAGGAGCCTTGGGTACTAGAGAAACATTTGTAGGAAAGGATAAAATGGAAAAGGCCCATTATATTGAGGTGTAATTAGTGAGTGAAAATGATGATGAGGATGAGGAGCAAGAACTAGAGTATACATAAGGATAGAGATAACATACAATTGGGGGTGAGACTCCACAAGGTAGAGGAAAATCCCCTGCTATTGCATCCATGTCAGGATTACCCATGTATCATACTTCTAGAGTTAGAGGAGTTCTACAAGTTGACATGATTTATTGATGGTTAGGCTTCCCATAAACTCATAGATGTAGCTATAGTTGATCAGAGAGGGATTCTGACATAGGAGTTTGATGGCTTCACAGTGTGCATACAATGTGCCCATAAGATGGACTACACTAGATATATCCCCAAGTTGAAGATAAATATAGGGAACTATACAGTGACATTATTCCTTTATGGTGGATGTATCGAACACCATTGTGGTGCTAGGATTTGAATGGGTATAAAATGTTGGGAATACACTACAAACTAGAGGAACATGAAGATGGAATTCAGAGACCTGATAGATGGCAAGAAAGTGGTATTGAGGGCCATGCATCTATATCCATTGAATATAGTATCATCTACTAGAGAGAAAGTAATGATGTGGAATGGTGTCATTGAGTGGGAAATCAAGTGCTTCATTACAAATAATATGCAACTGGATCAACCTTGACAACATCTAGACACCACTCAGGTATTACTCGACAAACACCAAATTTTTTTTGTTGATATTTCTCTTGGTAGGACACTAGAAAAATGTTTTGAACATGTGATAGAGTTGGAGGAAGGAATTCAGGCTGTGATTACCAAACCCTATCCACATCTAAAGGTTTTACAAGGATGATACTAGGAAATTCATAATAGATTTATTGAGGTTGTAACATATTCATCCTAGTTCTGACCCCTTCAGTTATTTAGTAGTGATGGCTAAGAAGAAGTATGACACCTTGCAAATGTCTATTCACTACCGTGCTCTTAAGAAAATGAAAATAAAAAATTGGTATCGCATTCCAAAAATAAATGAGTTCATGGATAAGATTATGGGAACCAAATATTTTTCAAATATAGACATTCATTCAACCTACCGTTATATCCAAGTTTGGGAGCAAGACATTGCGAAGACTATTTTCAAGTGCCACTATGTACACTACATGTTTTGGTTATGCCATTTGGGCTAGCCAATGCAACCAAAATTTTCAGTCTTATATGAACCATCTGTTCCACAAATAGTTGCAATGATAACTGTTAGTATTGCTTGATATACTTATCGACAACAAGATTGTTGACAACCATCATGCACACTTGGATGAGGTATTTAGGATTTTCGAGGAACAAGAAGTCTATTGGAAGAATCCAAGTGTGAGTTTGGTATGACTAGGATTCTCTACTTAGCACATGTGATCAAAGAGAATGGGGTTCAAATGTGTTGATTCGTGTAATAGGTAATATCTACTCCTGATTATTATCTTTTACCCCTTTCATATCCATCTTGTGGCATGATATAATAACAAATCGATAGGATTTTGATAAGGAATGAATAAAACTACTCTTGATATGATTTAACCGACCAACCTAACTCTCATTACTTTTTATGTAGAAAAACAACAAAAGGAACAGCTGGTGTTCCCATGTCGAAACAACAAAATCTAATCAAAGAAAATGAAACACGTCAGGTGTGGATGAACCAAGGAACAAGTCAAGGAGATCAGCAGGAGATAGAAGAATTGTCTAAAGATAGCATTTAGTTGTGAATCCCTCAGGATATCCTGATCTTGAGGGATCACAATTATCTTTTCCTTTTGACTATAAAATAGAACACTGAACAGGGATCTCTAGTCTTTTACTTGGACTGTAATTTTAATTTACAAAAGGGTGATTCTGAGGAACAAGATCATGTTGTAATGTGACTTTGATGATTAATATACAACTTGCGTTGTTGTTCATTCATATATTTTGAAATCGTTAAGCAGTGTTCGCTGGTGGCTAGGGCATAGCCTCTACCGTTGTTCCATGTCTTATGCATTTTCTGTTTCTTGCAAGTTATTCTGCTTTATAGATTTTTAGTTGATGTGTGTTCATTGAATCAGATTTCTGGTATTCATTTCATTAATGCACAGTCATAGTTGGTTTTATTTAATTCATGTCATGGATTGAATTAGTTATCGGTTAAAGAATCATTTCTGGTTAATTGCATAATAGAGCGTGATTGATTAAATGCTTACCTTCTATCCAATAGTTTAAGTACCGCTAAAAGAGCTCATTTAATGCTACGGTGCTCTCGGTTGATTTTCATTTGAATTTGGTTGATTAAGATTGAATTACGGTATTGTTTGAGATAGAGTCATGATGTTTAGATGAGTTATTTCCTTTAGAGTTACAGGCTTAAGATTTATGATTGCATCCGCTTACTCTTGTATTGAATTTCATAGCTTATTTTAAAGCATTACTCTCTGATTTATTGATTGCACATATTGTGTACACTCTTGGAATCAGAGGACTTACCCAGGTTGATAATTAATGTGAGGCAATTAGGATTTTTAAAAGACACATTTTAGCACCCAACATTTTGGTGTCGTTGGTGGGGATCGAATATGCCTGTACCAAAAACCACTCACAAAAGAATCCTTTTACCAACATATATGCGAAGACTCCACCATGAAAATCCTAGCTGCAAAAGGAAATCCTTTGGCAGCTTCATTATTGTAAAAGGTTATTCACTTTTGTAAAAACTATAAATATGATTCTCGATTTGTTTTTCTGCGTTTTTTTTTTTTTTATTCCCGCTTTGGAACAACATGTTTGATGTTTGTTTTTCCCTCTTCAGAACAATGTTTTTGATTTCTGTTGTTCCCACTTCAGAACAACATGTTTGATTTTAGTTGTTCCCTCTTCGGAACAACACTTCTGATTTTTGTTGTTCCCTCTTCAAAACAACATGTTTGATTTCTGTTGTTCCCACTTCGGAACAACACTTTGATTTTTGTTGTTCCCACTTTGGAACAACACTTTTCATTCATGTTATTCCCACTTCGGAACAACACGTTTGATTTTTTTTGTTGGGTAAAAGCATGTTAATATGTCTCATTATATGGCAAAAGCAAAAAAGTACTCGAATGAAAAAAGATAAAAAAAATAATATAAAAATATCAATTAAATGAGTTGAGTTTCATACTTGTTAATTATAAAAAATAAATGCTAAATTTCTAACAAAGCTAACTCACAATAAATTTTGGTAAAAGCTATAGTGAACCTATTTATTGGGTTTAGAAAATATAAATAATGTTATAAAAAGTAAATACTAAATTTGCAAATAAGTCAACTGATAGTAAATATTGGTAAAAGCTATGGTTAATCACTCACAAAATATAAATAACTTTATGTAAAGTTAAATGAAATGCTAAAACTCTTTAAAAATATATATAAAAATAGAAGTAGAATTTCTAAACAAATAATTTTCTATATTATATTTTGAATAATATAAAATATGTTATTATAATCATAGTTAAAAATTTTATTATAAAAAATATAAAATATATTTTAAAGTTTTTCAAAAAATAATTTTAACATTTTGTTATATGTTATTTTCAAATTTCTATTAAAAAAAAATTGATTTTATAAACTTGAAAGGGTAGTTTCTTGGGTCGCGGTTTTATATATACGAAAATATGATCATTTTTACTAGTATTTTAATAATAATTAAAAAATATGCTTATTTTTTATTTTTAAATTTGTTTAGCAATCTTTAGAATGTTTACAACACATCTCTTAAAGAAATTGGAATTAAAAAAAATAAATCAATAGAGAAATGGGTGGTCGCGGTTTTGTCACTACTTAAAAATTTATGTAAAATATTAATGATACCTTTTAAAGAAAATGAATAAATTAGATAAAAATTATATATTAAATTTTAGAAAAAATATGACATGAAATTGAATTTAAATTGACATGTTTTGTCTTCTTTTACCACCACCTTGTTTTTGATGATTTTGTAATTCTAAGAGTAAACATTCCAACTCCATTTATTTTTATAAAACTTCTTTGCCACAAAAAGGGAAAAAGTGATACACATTAAATCTTCAGAACAGCTCATTAGATTCATGTACTTTGGAATAACACTTTTGATTTCTGTTGTTCCCACTTCTAAACGACACATTTTATTTTTGTTGCTCCCCCTTCAGAAAAGAACTTTTTATTTTTGTTGTTCCCACTTCATAACAACACGTTTGATTTTTTTTGTTCCCACTTCGGAACAACACGTTTCATTTTTGTTATTCCCACTTCGAAACATCACTTTTTATTTTTTGTTGTTCCTTATTTAGAACAACACATTTGATTTTTGTTGTTCCCTCTTCGGAATAGCACATTTGATTTTTGTTGTTCCCTCTTCAGAACAACACTTTTGGTTTTTCTGTTCCCACTTCGGAACAACACTTTTGTTTTTGTTGTTCCCACTTCGGAACAACACTTTTGTTTTTGTTGTTCCCACTTTGGAACAACACTTTTGTTTTTGAGGTTCCCACTTCATAACAACACTTTTTGTTTTTTGTTGTTCAAATACTACTTTTTTTTTTTAAGAATTTGTTGTTGTTCTTTCTTTGGACCAGCATTTTTGCTTCTTGAAGTTGCGTTTTTTTTACACAACATCCTTTTTCCTTACATTTTTGTAATGTTGAATAGCACTCCACAACTATTCCAAGCTAATGTCAGGCCCATTTTTCTGATTCGATTTCATGGCATGATGTAGAATAATTTTATAAGGGCAAGAATTATGGATTCTATTAAAGCAGGTGAATATCCTTAAACGTTATAATCTTTAGCAAGACAGCTTCTTGATAATAGATTTCTTAAAAAAAAATGGGGAAGGACACAATTATTTGTATATTACTTTACTGTATTGATTTCTATTGTACATAATATCGATTGATCATCTTTACTGTGTTGGTTCCACCCCTCCTGGTTATAAGTCTCTCTATCTATTATAAGTGAGATTATGGGGATATTTTTTTCTATTGATATGTTCAACTTCTTCCACCATCCTTGCTCTTAAGTAGTATTGATTCTTCCTCTATTTATTATAAAAATGTGTAATAACAAAAAACAATTCCTATATATAGAGGATAGGGTTTTTCATTAAGAGCCAGCCTAGCATGTTCATAAGGATGTAGCAATGTGGCATTCCCACCATGGCCGCCACACTAGGGTTATGATCCAAAGGATGGCTAAAATATCTTTGGAACAGGAGGTCTCATCACGAGCCGACCTGGTCACTTTTGCTACTTCCGAGTGAATGGTAGTGTGGTCATCTGGTTACCATGCCAAAACATTGATCTCTTTTGTAGAAACAACAATGGAATTCTCCAACTATAAATTGAGTATCCTCGCTCATATGGGTTAATAAGCAACTCTATCAAGGCTATGGACACCTGTTGGAAATAGAAGCTCTGCTTATGGTATTGAAGTTCCATTTTCCACATCAATAATTATTATAATACCCTCTTCTTACTTTTCTTTCTATTAGAAGAATTATTTCCTTAATTTCTCCCTACCTTGAACCTTTATGCATGAGTTAACATTTTTAATCAATCATATCATTTGCAGTGGGAATATCATTAGCAAAGAATCTTTCTTGTACATTGTCATCCTCTTTCCTTACCACATAACCTATCATCAACCAAAGAATCCTATCTCTTATCAATAACCATCATTATACACCTCGCTTTCATAATATTCATACCTTTTACAGTCCCCTCATCAATATACCTACTCTGTCCCATATTAATGTCATATATTTCACCTTGTACATTTCTATCAGAACAACATTCACCCATCCATTCGGTCATAGGCGACCTCTCATCTTGAAGGAGGGAGGGGACCTTCATCACACCCGTGCATGCGGTATAACTGTTTTATTGGATTTCATAGGTTGATATGGTACTCTATGATCAAGCAGCATGTGGAAAAATAATAGTCCTTGAATTAATTAATTTTCATAGAAATGTCGTTTAAAATTGGAAAACTTAGCTATTACAACTTACTTTCTATTCTATCTCTCTGTTGATGTTTGTTGTTGTGTTCTCTCGACTGCACTAATCCTTTGAAATAGTAGGAAGAACTCCAGCATTATGGGTGGTAAGTTAGTGCGCTGATAACATTTAGTGCTGGAAATCTCCAATAGAGCCAAAGAAATTCTGGTCCACACAGGGTGGATATCATACGTCATAGGATTTCAGCCCCCTAGTGACAAAATCACTATCGAATTTCTATAGGATCTGCAGAAAGGGAAATCCCTAATGAGAGGTAGAAGAATTACAGTATCAGACGTTGTAATAACTGAAGTATCTAGGCTGCCAATGGAAGGAACTACATGGCCAAAGAAACACATAATGTTACAAGATGCAGTGGACATTTTCAGAGTTGCAGACGAGGAATTAATCAAGAAAGGCAAGGGCATATAACCATCTTGTTTGGCATAACCATGGCGTGAGTTGGAAAATGTTGTCCAGAGGTAGATTACCCATGATGGACAATGACACATGGTAAGACCATGACAACTCAAACTTTTAGTTGTTTTGAAACAAAAGATCACTGTTAATTTTCTATCTTTCTTGAATTTATTACTGCAGCATACCGCCAATAGAATAAGACGGGCTAGGCACCCAGAAATCGTAGTTAGCCACCATGGATTGATAAGACTAATTGTTACCCACAACTTCGTTCAACCAAACTTAACATGGGATGGTCTCATAGCACCCCTAGAGATTAGCCAAAACCCTGTAATTTAAAGTCTTCAAATTTTGGCGATAAGCGAGAAGGGCCCTATTTCGAAAAGGAAAAGTTCTACCATCTCAAACATTGAACCCCACAAGTGCAGGCTATCTGGAAGGTTATATCTACTTCATAGAATGTCTATAGATAGCGTTGAATGACCTATAGAACCAACCAAACCAATTAGTATAGACGACTATGAGTTGGATCTAGAGGAAGAACTTGAACAAGGGGAAGGATGTCATCCAGAATTAGAACCCGGGGAAGAGGCCAATTTAGGACAAGAACCCAAGGAAGAGGATAGACTAGAATCAGAACAAAAAAGGGAACAACACCTTGATGATGAACTGGAAAATGAAGAATAACTACTTCAAGCATCAACCATGAGTCCCCAAAATGATATTCTGCAAGATTTTGAGACAGGGATAGCTTAGCTCCCGACAAATCTAAATGCATACATGCAGCCTGGAGGATCACTTGATCCTAGCTTAATGGAAGCAAAATCTGTAGAATATTATGGGCATACAAAAATTCTGACCTCTGACCAGGAAAAGGAAGCAGACACAAAAGTTATTCATGAATCAGACAACTAGTCTAGTGACACAGTTCTATTGGAACACAGTCATGATAAACAACACGAATATTTAGATGCATAAGATATTGACGAGCCTGTTAGTGTAAAAGATGCTCCTTGGAACAGGCGAGTAGCCAGAGAAAAACTAAAGAAGCTGAGACACAAATATCAAAAGCTTCAAAAAACTGTTAAAAGGCTACGCAGGAAGCTTAAAAGAATTGCAAATGACAAAGCCCAGAACACTACTCCTAAGGTAGTCTTTGTGGCTACGCAAATAGAAATATGTAAGGGTAGGTCAACAAAGACCCAAACCAAAATCATTCCTACTCGAATAATAGCCACCCTGGCAAATTTGCATGCAGACTTAGTGGATGTAGCCATTCAGATGGAGGGTTGGTCCTCCCACAACAAGGAAGTACATACCAAGGAAATATCCTCTCATAGCACAGGAACTCAGACAAAAGAACAAGACAAGGATATCCTGTTATGAAACCAGCTCAAGAAAAGATAGAAAAGATAGATCAACACCTTAGAATTCAGCCTCTTCGAGGGGGCAACCTCCTTTACATTACATAAATGAACAATTCTTGGATGATACAAATGAAGACCTCCTTTCTATATATAGGAGTCTAAGGGGTCATAACATAATGAGAGCCGACATAACAATAATAATGTAAGGGCACAATAATAACAATAGTGGGCTTCTATGTGGCACAATAATAACAAAATGGCCAGTACATGGGTACATCAATATAATAAGTGGGTTGTACTAATAACAATAAGGGGTTACACTAGTAGTATAGGGGCCTAACATGCCCCTCTCCATAAAAAATTGTTGTCCTCAACGCTTGAGTAGTTCTTGATGCTTCTGTATAAAATTCTTGTCCTCCCATGTGGAATCTTCAGCGGGTAAGTTCTTCCACTTGATGAGATACTCTGAAATTGATCGATTTTGTAGATGTCGAGTTCTTGTTTCTGTGATTGCTCCAGGTTCCAATATGATTTTTCCTTCCTCTTCAATTTTTGGCAATATTGTTTGAATTGGGATCTTTTGCAACTTTTGAATAAGTGGCCATACTTCTTCGTCCTTCTTCCATTCATCCCTTGCTTCGCTTATCTAATCTAGTTGGATAATAGAAATAGCACAATACAATGCTTCCACATCCTCATCCTTGAAGAGTCTTCCCATTCGGTAAGGTCGCCATTTTTTAAGTGTATGTAGTATTGCCAACATTTCCTTCTCATAAATAGCTTGCTTGAGATGTAGCAGTAAAAATACCCAATCAGCTACATCAAACATTTTTCAGCACGATGTTGATCTAGCTGTTGTTTCGTTTGATTTTGCACCGAAGTGGCGTTATCCTTTAAAAGTTCAAGAACTTGTTGTTGATGCTCGATGTGATATTTCTCTACTTGAACCTTTTTCTTCTTGATCTGTCCTTCTATCTTTAGTGTTTGAGGAGTGGTAATTTCTTCCAATCCTTAACAAGATATGCTCAAATTCATTTCGTGATGCTCGATGTGACCTTTCACTTCTTGAACATTTTTCTTCTTGATATGTCCTTTTATCTTGATAGTTTGAGTGGTGGTAATTCCGACCAATGAATTACAAGATATGGTTGGATTCATTTCTTCTTTCCCGATGTGAGCTTTCACTTCTTGCACCTTTTTATTCTTGATATGTCCTTCTATCTTGAGAGTTTGAGGAGTGGTAATTCTTGCCAATACTTTACAAGATATGGCTTGGTTCATTTCTTCTTTCTTTAGGGTTGGGTCCTGGTGTATATCCTCTTCTTTTGATGTTTCTTGATCCTTTTCTTCCTCCTCTTCATACTCTATGTAAAATAATTTCTTCTCAGTACACTTATGACCTTTAGTGCATTTTCTATCACAATTGTAACAAAGCCCTTTTTCTTTTTTTTCTTCCAATTGTTGTGGTGTAACCCTTGTAGGTTGTGGAAGGCTAGGAGAAACATCACTTCCATCTTTATAGTTGTGAGGGGTAGACTTCCTTGTTGCCATAATTTTACTTTCCATTATGTAACAAAGCCCTTTTACTATTTCCAATTGTTGTGTCATTGCTCTAAAGAAGGTGTTGCTCTTTGTGTCCTCATAATGTGCTATCATTTCCTCCGTGAAAATTGCCCAAGTGATAAATTGTTTACGAGAGCAAAGCCATTGATACCATACAAACTGATTTGGTTCCAAATATAAAGTTTCCATACGTACCTTTTGTGTGTTTTGCACATTATTGAGATCGAAGAATTGCTCCATCTGTAATATCCATGTTGCGGAATCCTTGCCATCAAACTTCCTCATATTGATTTTTGGAATATGGTGGGTCTTCGATCCAACATTAGAGTCTATGGAATCATGATTAACATTTCTTTTGTTCTCATCATGAGTTTCCTTTACTACCCTTTCACCATTAGTGACCCTTTCTTGTAGCAACTTCTTCAATTCTTCCATGTCTGTCTTCAAATATATCTTCAAATCGTCCATCTTAGCTTCTACACCTTTCTTTAAACCATCCATCTTAGCTTCTACATCTTTCTTTAAACCATCCATCTTAGATTCTATTCCTTTTTGTGCATGTGACACGTGTTGCACTTGGTCTCGTAATTTTGCTATATCATGTTACATTTCTTCCTCTTCTTCATAAGTCATGCTAGAGCTTTTAGGTTGCTTACTAGGTGTTTTCCTTTTCTTTCCTCAGGGCATCAATTACCGATAATAATGATTTACTATGCCCTTTGAATTCCTTCAAACCAAGCTTACACAAAAATTAAAAAAAAAACTACACAGCTTTTTTCACTTTGTAGAAGCCTGATATTGAATCTGATGTATCTCTGTAATTTCGAATCATCCAGTTCTAAAATTGTGACCTGTAGTAGCCTTCTGTGTCCTCTTTCCAATTACGCTAGTCTGACCCAAATTGGATTCTCCAAGAAAGAGTTATGCACAATCTCCCGCAGTGACCTGATTGTAGACTAGTTCCATAGAGAGAACTTGTATGAAGTGCCACGTGTCACTGTTTCGACCTTTGAATCTAAAAAATATATACAAGAAAACTACAGTACATCCTCTTTCTGCATCTTCTTGTGAAATTTCAATCTGATGCTCAGAAAGAAAGTTACGACGATTTTCCCCAGGTCACTTGTTTGGAATCTAATTCAGGAGTCTCCAAAAAGACCAACTTCCTCAGATCATATCACTGCAAATATAGCGTGAAAAGCTCTGAAATTCGGACCTAAGGTTCAGCGCAATTTCTTCTCAAATAGGGTTTTTTTGCAACTTCTGAAATGTCAGATAAAAAAAGTTATAGTGAAAATGCCAAGATGACCTGTTTGGAGCAGTGAAACCCTAGAATCCAAAGCTCTAATACCAAATGTTATGAAACCAGCTCAAGAAAAGATAGAAAAGATAGATCAACGCCTTAGAATTCTGCCTCTTCGAGGGGGAAACCTCCTTTACATTACATAAACGAACAATTCTTGGATGATACAAATGAAAAGACCTTCTTTCTATATGTAGGAGTCTAAGGGGTCATAACATAATCAGAGCCGACATAACAATAATAATGTAAGGGCACAATAATAACAATAGTGGGCTTCTATGTGGCACAATAGTAACAATATGGGCAGTACATGGGTACATCAATATAATAAGTAGGTCGTACTAGTAACAATAAGGGGTTACACTAGTAGTATAGGGGCCTAACATATCGTGTCAGGCAAAGACCCTATTCTCCTAAAGCTATAGGAAGAACTGATGCAAGCCTAGCTTTCTCTAGAACAATGTGAACAAGAGACAACCTCTCTCCAAAAATATCAAGAATTGCATAAACAGTTTATGTAATTAACCATAACTGAAAATAGGACTTTTGACATATTTAGACAGGAAGAAGAAAAGCTAAAGAAGGTAAATACCAAGCTGGATAGAGCCAGGAATCAGATAGACACCATTTTCTCTCTATATTCAAATGTCTTGACATGTAGGTCTCTGGCCACAAATTATTCCCCGTTCTTATTAGAACGGTACTTATTGTTAAAGGTTAAAGCCGTAAGAGCTGGCAAGCTAATCCAGTTAAAGACAACTGGAGATTTTATAAGTTCCTACAAGGAACATGGGGCAAAAGTCCAAAGGCTTCTCTGCAAATTTTATCTGCATAATTTCATATTGGAAGGAGAAGTTGTTAAGAACCCTAGCCATTTTTTTTGGACATATTCAATTCCAGGTTCTTATCTCTTTTGCAGTTAATCAACTTAAGTGGTTTAAGGTGTATAATTCATTCCAAAGGCAGGAACACGAGTTGGATCTCTGGGTAAGAAGCGAGCCTACTCACCCTTTGTAACTATTTTCTAGACATAAAAGGTTGATGACACAAGAAAGCATGATTCAAATTTTAGGGCCCATACATAAGGAAATTGTACAGAAAAGAACAATGTATTTCCTCTCTATCGAAGAAAGATCCCTGACTGCATCCAAAATGAGATGGACTATCTCAACTAATAGTGTTAAGGAAAGAGAAACATTCAATTATGTGAAATTCAAAGCTACTGCAAGTCAGTTAATCACATATAGCAATCTTATTTTGAGGGAAGGGCCTTATTGGTTTGGATGTCGATTTAGATGTCCCATTATTTGGTATCCTCCTGAAGGGTATCAATTTCACTATGAGTTACCATGATAAAGAAACCTTTTTTCCAGCCTACTCCTTAACTACATTACATCGGAACTATTTATTTGTCATGTGGACATGAGAAAAGGTAAGCAGGTGAGTATGTTGAGCCATGCAATAGGTATGTATTTACTCTTGATTATTATCCTTTCCCCTTTTCTTATGCATCTTGTGCCATGATATAATAACAAATTGATATGATTTTGATAAGGAATGAATAAAATTGCTCTTGATATGATTTGACCAACCAAAGTAACTCTCATTACTTTCTATGTAGAAAAACAGCAGAAGGAACAATTATTGTCCCCAAGTTGGAACAACAAAAGCTAATAAAGGAAAATGAGACATGTCAGGTGTGGTCGAACCAAGGAACAAGTAAAGGAGATCAACATGATATAGAAGAATTGTCTGAAGATAGCATTTAGTTGTGAATTCCTCAAGATCTACTGATCCTAAGGGATCACATTTATCTTTTCCTTTTGATTATAAAAGAGAAGATTGAAGAGGGATCTCTCATCTTTTACTTGGATTGTAATTTTAATTTATAGAAGGGTGATTCTGAGGAGCAGGATTGTGTTGTAATGTGACTTTGATGATTAATATACAACTTGTGTTGTTGTTCATTCGTATATTTTGAAATTGTTAGGCAATGTTTGCTGGTGGCTAGGGCCCGGTCTCTAGTGGAACTTACTATTGTTCCTTGTTTTATGCATTTTCCATTTCCTGCAAGTTATTCTACTTTATAGCTTTTTAGTTGATGTATCTTTGATGAATCAGATTTTTGGTATTCATTTCATTAATGCGCAATCATAGTTGGTTTTATTTAATTCAGGTTGTGGATTGAATTAGTTATTAGTTAAAGAATCATTTCCGGTTAATTTCAGAATAGAGCATGAGTTATTAAATGATTTCCTTCTATCCAATAGTTTAAGTACATCTGAAAGAGCTTATTTTATACTAAGGTGCTCTTGGTTGATTTTCATTTGAATTTGGTTAATTAAGATTGAATTACGGTATTGTTTGAGATAGATTCATGATGTTTAGATGAGTTATTTCTTTTAGAGTTACAAGCTTGATATTTACGATTGTATCTGTTTACTCTTGTATTGAATTTCATAGCTTAGTTTAAAGCATTACTCTATGGATTTATAGCTTGCACATATTGTGTACACTCTTGGAATAAAAGGACTTAGCCAGGTTGATAATTAATGTGAGGCAATGAGGCATTTTAAAAGACACCTTTTAGCACCCAACAAGGTGCACGAGGAGAAAATTAGGACTATCATCGAGTGGTCGACCCCAAAGAATGTAACTGAGCTAAAGAGATTCCTATGCCTTTGCAAAACTAGATGAAGTTTTTTAAGGGGTTCTCAGCTAACAACACCTCTAATAGATCTCACCAAAAAAGGGGCTTTGAGTTGGTCCAATTAAGCACAAGAAATAATTGAAGATGAAGTAGGTCATCAGTTGATTCCCTATGCTATCATTTCAAGATTTTACCCAACCTTTTGTGCTAGAGTGTGATGCTTCGACGATGGAAATATTAATAGTTTTGATGCAGGATCACCACCCCATTGTATTTGTGATAGACAAAATTAGGTACTATGAGAGATATTATTCAATTTATGATAAGGAGATGTTGGCTATCATGCATGCACTGCCCATGTTTCGATAGTATTTAGTGGAGAATAGGTTCAAAGTGAAAACATATCATAATAGCCTAATAATCCTCATGGAATAAAAGGAGTTGAGTGAGAGGAAAAAAGAGTGCATTAGAAAGCTACATGCCTATCATTTTTAAATTCAGTATGTCAAGGGAAAAAAAATATCATAGCAAATTCCCTTTTCTATGATACCACTCTCTCTCACACATGGAGATTAGAGGATTGGAAAATCACTTCTACTTGTAGAATAATCCAAAACAAAGAATCTTCTGAGGTTTTGGATTGATTGATCTAGGATTAAAAATATCGGGTCGTAGATGAAATCATCTACTATAATAATTAGATCTATCATGTATCGAAATCACAACTCAATTAGAAAATTATGCAAACATCTCACAACTCATCCCTAGCAGGACAACCAAGTTACTTGAAAAACTACAGGAAAATTGGGGAGAGGTTCACTTGGATGGTTCTCAAGATGGATGTGCTAAGGTTTGTGAATGAATGCAACATTTACCAACAAAACAAAAGTAGAATTTACTCAACTAACAAGGTTGCTACAACCACCCCCCATCCCTGAGCAAAATGGGAGAGCATTTCCATGGATTTCATCACTTGGATACCCCAGGTATAGGGGAAATAGCCCATTTATATAATGGTTGATAAGCTTATAAATTTCGCACACTTCTTTTCTATTGTTTCTAAATATTTAGCCACATAGGTGGTGAAGTTGTTCTTCAAGGAGGTATTTTGATTGCATGGATTCCCAAAGAATATTTTGAGTGATAGGAGAATAGTTTTATGGGATTATTTTGGCTGGAATTAATAGAACTTTGGAGTACAGAGTAAACAAAAAGCACTCGTTACCACTTACATACTGATGGGAAAATGAAGATAGTTAACAAATGGCTAGAGGGATATCTCAAAAACTATATATCTAGCAAATAGAAAGCATCATAAAGTGGTTGCATCTAGGAGAACATGGTTATAACACCACTTTCCACAATTTCTATTAAAATGGCACCCTTCAAAGCATTGTATCAGTATGATGCCTCAACATTTTGAGACTGGATATTTGGATATAGTTGATCCCGTTTAGCTAAATGTTGGGTTTTAGAGGGCCAAGATATTCTATGAACCCTCAAAGACAACTTACAGATGGGTCAAAACCAGCAAAATGTCTACGTATATAGGTAGAGAATAGACATAGCTTCGAAGTTGGGGACATGCTGTACCTTTGTCTATAGCCATAGAATAACTCACCACTCAAAATGAAGGGGGCGCAAAGACTAAAGCCTATGTAGTATAGGACATATAGGATTGTGAGATGAGTTGGGGAGGTGGCCTAGGAGCTTGAGCTTCTGGAGGGCTATTAAATTCAAAATGTCTTACATGTTTGATTTGTCAGAAAGACTTTGGGTAGCATGTTCTTAATTATACTTAAAATCCACCCTTGGATGAATAACGGGAGTTGGTTTTGGTTCCAAAGGAAATTATGGAGATAAGGGACTAAGAGTTGAGGAGTAGGGTCATGAAGGAGTACCTAGTGTTATGGAAGGATTTTCATGTTGAAGATGCCACTTGGGAGGGTGAATGGGTACTCAAACATCCATAGCTAAAGTTGCTTGAGGACAAGCAATCTTGGTTGGTGAGGATTGCCATGTCCCCAACTGCTTAGGAGGTGTAAGGTCGAGTTCCACTAGCCTAATTAAGTTCTAGTAGGCTAAAGCATAAAAAACTTAACTAAGTGAACATGATTCATATAGCAAAAAATCACAAACTCTAATGTGAGAAAATGCGGATATATCTTAGCTTACTGAAAAGTCACTTTTAGTTTATATAGTGAAAAAGTCACTAAAGTAACTTTATAAAAAGAAAAGGGTAAGAGATGGGAAAAGCGGTAAATAAGTTATAAAAAGGGAAAAATTAGTAGCCTATGAGTATTCTATCATTTTTTCATTTGAGAAAAAGAATTTTTTGAGAGCTCCTCAAGAAGAGTCTATTATTTTCAAAACCCTATTTATGGTTTCTATTTTTGGTGTTGAAACCCTACAACATAGCTAGTTTGGGAGTGAGATCATACAAATTTTTCCATTTTTCTTCAATGAGGATGGGATATGTGTACAAGGAATTAATCCATTAGTATTATCAGTTTATTTTATTTTCTAATATGGGCTTTTCTTCATCCCTTGGATGGGTTTTGCATATCCATTTAAGAGGGAGAGATTTTGGACTTAGAAAGGGTCGAATTCATTGTCTTATAATGCCAAGTTACCTCATGTTCTTTGTTGACTGATTTTTGGGGTGAAGGTATTGTATTTACTAGTTATTAAATGGCTGAATTTAGTGTAAACCTAGTGTAGATGATAAAGGAGCGTCAAGTTTCCCTTCATCTGGCAACAGATTGGGCCATGTACTACAAGTTTAGAAAAATTTTGTGTTGGGACTAATTTGAGTTTATGTTGATTGTAGAAAAATTTGTGGGGAGATTCTAACCTCCAAATTTTTCCATGCAAGTCTCTGTTCTACTAGTTGTGGTGCCACATGTTGGGTGCAGGAATTGCACTTAAGCAAGCTCCTTCAACACTTAATTGTCAACATGAGGGTTTCGTAAACTTATAGACAAAGAAAGGGAAATGCCAGAAGTGGTATGAACTTTTCCTATTCCTAATCTGACTTCTTAAATGAAATGTTGCAGAATCAGAAAGAAAACAATCTTAAAGGAAATCAACACCAAAGCAATTCTAGTGCTGGAATGTAAAAGAATAATTTACGAGGAAATCAAGTAAAGGAACTTTGACACAACTGGAAGAAATCTTTAATGTTGAAATGAAATACTATGTTTATCTTTAGTATAGATGGCTAACAACTTAACAAGTGGGCCCTTGTAAAGATCTATTTCTCAATTGATCTTCCTTCTACACCGACGAACCTGTTCTTGTACTATTGCAATCTTCTTGCACTAGTGCAGGTATAGTACTTATGTGAAAACATATATTTTAGCTTCTTTACTGAATACTTATGTCTTTGTGGAGGTGAATTAAGCCTCAAGGCTTAGAGCACTCTATTCCTGTGACAACGGACCAACTCTTGCACTGAGACAGAGCTTCCTTCAACAATGTTTCCAATTTACTTTCAAAGGAATTAAAAGACGTGTTGAAAAGAATTGAAATTGCAAGCTATATTGTGAGATAAATTACATGTGAAAAAGAATGATTTAATTAACTGAACTTTGTAATAAAAGAAAACTTCATAAATATAAAGCAATTTGGAATAATCAAAGCAACAATCAATGTAATTTCCATGCATCAAACTAACTTTCGGAAATTCACTTATAATGTTTATGTTCCTTTTTCGTAGGTCATAAAATGCAAGTGTAAAGTATTGTGTTTGTAATAGCGTCCTTCCTTAATTCATGTAAACATTCTTAGATCCTTCAGATGTATAACTTTTTAACATCAAGAATGATTACTTGAATTAACAATACTTTTGCTTGCAGGAATAAATGAAATTATAAGAAGGAAAAGGAGCGTAACACTTGCTATGAAGTAAATGAATAAACTCAAGTGCAATAAACTACATGCACTGGTATATAAAGAACCTTCCTACGTGACCCGTGCGGAGGAAAACTAAGACAAAAATTATAGGAAAACAATTGCAGGAAGGAAATTGAAAGAAATTGATTGCACGAAAGAAATTGCAAGAAATATATAAACTTAATTAAACTTCCAAACTACAGATCCATTCATGCTTGACTATGAAATGAATTTAACTTGGAACTTCTTAAATAAACATAAAAATAATCCAAGCCACACAACTGCAAATGAATAAATGTTCGCACAAACCTTTTAAATGGTGAAAGCACAAGAGTAAAAAAGTTGGGTTGGCTTAGCACTAGCCAACCAACTCGTTTCCTGTTTATGAAACGAAACAACTTATTCACGCATGAAATAAAAATTGGACACACCGTGAAGAAAACATGGCGTATTCCTTGTATTAAATTTGATCATCAAATATACAGGATAATGTGAGTCCAGCCCAGAACCATATGTGATACAAAATTACAAAGTAGATGAAATTACAAACACGGAGACCACTAGCTTAGCTCTACCTATGGTCTATATTATATACAAACTCTCGGCCTTAGCCATATTCTTCTAATTAGAGTCATTTCCTATTCAAGCCTTTCAGCCCAACGGGCTAACAAACAACACTGCAAAACCAACTAATGGTTATAATAAAGCACAAACTTTGCTAGTCGTAGACCATATTCTTGGCAAGTATCCCTGACTATACGCCGTCAATATCCAACCTCAGATAGTCCAAAACTGAACTAGGAGTCATGGATCAAAAATGCATACGTGGAAGGATTTGAACTATCACAGAGCAACATCATTGTCAGTGTAGGAATCTTCCTGCACTGATCACGTTAAATAATGATTAACACTCAGTTCTTCAATTAATTTTAGGAAATTTAAACATAAGATACAAGAGATACTAAAAGGTATGAAATCTATGCAAAGTAATTAATAAAGCACTTAATAAATCTTAACTATGAGATACAAAGTATGTGTAGGAATAGATGATTATCTTGGACTAGTGCAGGAATGAGAGGGTTAAATAGAGATAAAATAGAGGTTAAGGCTTATGAGAATAGGGTAAAAATAGAGAAATTTTGGACACAAACATCCTCCCTTCCCTAAGCTATT
Source organism: Pinus tabuliformis (assembly GCA_031772625.1). Lineage (NCBI taxonomy): Eukaryota > Viridiplantae > Streptophyta > Pinopsida > Pinales > Pinaceae > Pinus > Pinus tabuliformis. Next base: position 1,185,585,002 of record CM062816.1, on the reverse strand, counting down.
ATGTGTCCTCACACAACATTTTACCTTCTGCAGAACATCTTCAAAAATGGGTGGCCAACTCTCAATCGTGTACTTCTATACTTATCCCTGCTTTGACTACCTTTGGCTTTCTACCTTGGACTCCTTTCAGCTGATTAGTCACCTTCTTGAGGCATTTGTAGTAGTTGGAAGCCTGATACTTCCATACTTTCACTTGTTGTTTATGCTTCTTGACCTCTGCGAGAAACTCTACCTTGCCTTGCTTTTGCCAATTTTTCTCCTTCATGACCTAGTTCAAAGCCTCCAGGTCATGAAATTGATGCTCCAATTCCACTATTCAGTTGTTGAGGTAGAGGGTAGAGGGCTTTGTGATTAGATCCTCTGGTGTAAATACCTTCTTTGCAATGGACTCAAAGCAAGTCTCATCATTGTCAAGATTCAAGTCATCTAGTGTTTACATTATGGCATCACCAAGAGTTTCTAAGCCCAGGGTCTCCTTATCACCGAGCGTTTTGGTTCCCTCCACAACCTTCATGTGAAGGGTTTTAGTATCTTACGCAATTAACTCCACAAGATTTCTAATGCCCTGTTCTTCCTATTATTCAAGGGATCTAGTACCCTATTCATTTAAACCAATAGGGGCTTCAGTACCTTGTTCATCAAAAACATTGAGGGTTTCAATGTCCTGTTCATTGAAATTGTCGAGGGTCTCCATGTGATGTGCCTCATCATCCTCGTAACCCTCTGCTTGAACTTCACCTGCACTCAGTGTCATCTTCTTCTTTCTTAATCTGTGAACAAAGGTAGACAACAATATGTCATCTTTCTTTTAAATGTTTTCTTTGTTTACCATAGTGTGGGCTGCTACATCTTCAAGTACTGAAAGGTTATGTTCTTTAGATGAAACCTGAGGTGATTCATCAATCACAATGAAAGAGCATGACAGATACTGATTCGTCCCTGGAGAGATAGTCTTCTTCTTTGTCGAGGTTCTAATTTTTCTTTTCTTTGTTGAGGGCAGAATGTCAATTCGAAGAAATTCTTTTTTGATTTCACCAGCCTGTTTCACCCTTTTTCTTGGCAGGGGATAATGTATATGCCTTCATTTTCTTGGTTGCACTTGTGCCAACAAACTTCCCTGCACTCCACACCTGAAACTCCTTAAGGAATGCCTTCTAGGCCACTCCCTTTTCTTCCAGCACTTTCTTGATGAGGATTGTGATAATCCCATGGTGATATAGCTTATATGTGACGTGTCTTGTGTGCTCACTCTACACACCTTTCGCCATTTTCTCGAGACTTTGGAGTAGGTATTAAGGAAAATTAATAAGTTTCCTCGACTCAAAGTGCAACAACAACCTAATATGGTACATGAATGCTAATTTCTAACATCCCTCGCATGTCAAAAACTTATGTAGTATGTACAAGAGGTCTCACCATTTTCCGAGCATGGCGCTTTGTGGAAGCCCTTTCTTCCAGTCAACTTTGAGCTTTTTGTCAATCACAAACCAATGCCATCGTTTCTTTTTAAGCTGAAATGTTTTGAACCACTGTTCCCCTTTAGTTGGCAAGAATGTAGCTCGTGCAATGGACTCCTCTCTGACTTTGAATTATAATGAGCCGACCTTAGCTTGCCCTCCTTCAAATGTCTTCTCAAACTCTAGCACGATGGCCATGTCAAAGCCATCAAACTTCTACAAAAATGGAAGGAATTCTGATTCTTACAATAGTGCAAGATTGTTCCCATATTGTGCAGTCTTCTTGACGTCCTTCAAGGATGATGGTTCATTCCTTACAGGTGCCATGTTTGAATCTGTCACAATTCCCTGTCACAACCTCAAAAGGATTTCAGTGAGAAATACCAATGGTTGCTCAGAATTTTATGTCGGAGGTTCATCCATCGTCTGTTTTTTCAGTCCCATCCAACCGATCATGTTTAAGTGTAAAAGAACGGCTCCTCGGATCAGATTCAGATACGTATCATCCTAATACGGGTGAGCAATAATGATTGGATGTGGCGGAGGCTTATGCGAAGATGGTGTAACAGTCATAATGATCAAGTTATGAAGTAAGAAAATGATGAACAAGTGATGGGAGATTGTTTCAAAGGAGGTGAGTATGAGTTTTCAAACAATCTGTACTATCCCACGGGCTACCTTATAATTCAATTAAGACATATTTCAGTACTCATTAAAAAAATTAGATTTTAGAACCCAATATATCTTGCACTTTAAACAATTTCGTAATTCAGTAAATGATAAAACAAAGTATTAATTAAAATATATAGAGATATGATTTATCTGTGCAAGAATCATTCATGTGCAGAGTAATAAATTCCATAAAAATTCTTCATAAGATGCTCCTGGATGGTGTGAAATTTTTTTTTCACTTTCTTCCACAGCCGGCTGCACTCCTGCACTGATCTTGCTTGCACTGCACCATGCTTCCACTGACTGCTTGCATTGCACATTTTGCACCAAGGATTTTACCAAAATAACAATTATGATAGAACACAATTTTGTAGCTGAACTTTTAAGAAAATATCCTCAATGTACAAGAAAAGTTGTATTCGCCATCCTTTTGTGTTTGATGAGCATGCCTTCTAGATTGATTGCATCAAATTCTGCAATCAATTTATGAGGGAATAAAGAAGTGGGAAAGGGGTAATTTTCAAAATGGTAAGGAACATTACAACATGGATTCCAAGAATAATATCACCAACGGGGATAAGCGAGAATGGGATGTGGAAAAAATTCAAGAGAGAAAAGAGGGACTTTACGGAATCGGATAGGGATAAGATATATATATATATATAAAAAGAAAAAGGAGGTTGATTCATTATGGGATTCAGAAAAGAAAAATAGTGGGAATAATGAAACGGGAAAATAGAAGAAAGGAAAAATTTTATCTTCAAGGTTTGCCTGCACTAGTGCCGGAAAAAGTAACTGCAGCAGGAATTAATCGTTTACTTGGATTAAAAAATTCCATGTTATTTACCCCAAATTTGGGTAAGGGTTGGGTTCCTTGAACCTTCTTCTTCTTGGTGGTAGCCAACATATCTAAAAAATCAAGTAACATTCCATTTTCATTGAAATTTCGATCTTTCTGCCAGCATGTTGGTTTTCAGGTTGATCCTTCTGCAATCATGTGAGTCAATTGATTTTCATAATTACAAGAAAAAAAAGTACTTTTTTATTTTTTTGATTTTTTTTTTATTTTTTTGAATGAGGAAAAGAAAGAATCAAATATTCAATAGATTAGTGTTACCACCTACCAACTCCTTTTCATATTCTTGTTGGACTTGCTGCATAAAATCTCCTTTAATAAGGGGATGAAAATATATCTTCAATCTATGCCCATTTACCAGGAACACATAATTCCATCCATCAATAGTTTTAATCTCTACCACTCCATTTTCAAACACTTTTACCACCTCATAGGGTCTCATCCAGTGTGTATAGAATTTCCCTTTAAAATATTTGAATCTAGAATCATAAAGGAACACCCAATCACCTGGTTGGAACAGCTTCTTCTGAATAGACCTGTCATGCCACTTGTTGCGTTGTTGTTGAACCAAGATGTTCTGTAGAATAGAAACCCTTGGGAATTCATCTAACTCATTCAACTGTAGAATATGTTATTGTTATGCTTCCGAGAGATCTAACCCCAATTTGACTGCAGTCCCGAAAGTCTTGATCTGGAATTCTATTGGCAAGAGGACTTGTTTCTCGTACACTAGCTCATATGGTATGTGTCTTATGTTGTTCCTACAAGTGGTTTGATATGCCCACAATGCTTCTAGTAATTTGTGAGCCCAATTATTTCTGTGAATATTTATTTTCTTTGTGAGGATGGATTTAATCACCTTGTTTTTCGACTCCACCTGACCATTTGCTTGTGGGTGATACGGTGTAGATTTCCTGTGTCGTATTTTGTACTGCTCCATCACACCATGTACCATATTAGAAATAAAATGTTGTCCATTATAAGAAACAATTTCTCTAGGCACACCAAATCTAATAAAGATTTCAGTAAAAAAAAAATCAACAACAACTCTTCTAGTAGCAAAAGAAACAGCTTTAGCTTCTACCCATTTTGTAACGAAATCTGTATAAACCAAAATATGTTTCTTATTTAATGATGTTGGATTTGTTGGTCCTATAAAATCAATGACCCATTTTTCAAAAGGCTCAATCATAACCTGAGTACATAATGGCATTTCATTGGTTTGATTAGGTTGGCCAATTCATTAATAGCTGTCACATTGCTTGACTTACTGTTTGACATTGTTAAACAAGGAGGGCCAAAAATAGCCAACTCATAACCCTTCGTACGCAGTCCGCTTATTAGCGAAGTGACCCCTGAAAGGTTCAATATCAAACACTTCTTCCTTTCTTACACATCTACAAATAATGAGATCTGCTCATGTGTAAAAGAGGTCTCCTTGAACCCAGAAATATGTTATGCTTTTCTGTATGATATTCCACTTTTCACGAGCGGATAAGTGAGGTGGTAATTTTCCAGTGACTAAATAGTTAGTTATGTCAACAAACCATGGGAATTTTGTTGACACAACAAAAATATGTTTGTCAGGAAAATCATCATCAATAGGAATTGCTTCACCAAGACTATTTAATCTTGAAATATAATCTGCTGCTACCTTAGATTTTCCTGGTTGATCAATAATGGTAATATTAAATTCCTGTAACAATAATAATAAGCTTTTCAATCTACCACTAGTTAATTGTTTATTAATAAAACATCTTATTGCAGAATGGTCAGTACACACAAATTCTTCATATCCTATAATATAATGTCTGAATTTATTAGTGGAAAAAATTACAGCTAAAAACTCTTTCCCAGTAACTCTATAATTGAGTTTAGCAGGTGATAAGTTTTTACTAATGAAATAAATACCATAATATTGTTTGTCTTCTTCTTGTCCTAAAGCTACGCCAATAGCAGTATCTGAGGCATCAAAGGAAATATGAAATGGTAGGGACCAGTTTGGTCCTCTCAAAACTGGTGCCTCGACTAGTTTTTCCTTCAATGTCTCAAAGGATTGTTGGCAAGCTCTGGACCAAGAAAACTCACTATATTTAGCCAAAAGTCGGAAAAGAGAGGTGCCTATCCTGGAGAAATTCTCAATGAATCTCCTATAATAGCCTACATATCATAGAAAACCTCTCACTTCCATTTGATTTTTGGTTATAGGAAGACTTAATAATTTCTATTTATGTAGGGTCAACCTCGATACCTTTATCAGAAATAAGATGGCCAAGAGCCGCCCCCGACTTGCACATTAATCTGCATTTTTTGTCACTCAAGGAGAGATTAGCTTTTTGGTAGCAAATACACACCTTTTTCCACATTATTATGGACTTCCTGAAATGAATCACCAAACACGGAAAAGTCATCCATATAGATTTATACACACTCAAGGTCAGCAAAAATGGCCAAGACCGCCCTTTGAAAGGTAGACAGGGCATTACATAGTGCAAAGGGAAGCACTCGATAAGAAAATGTACCCCATGGACATGTAAAAGTGGTTTTGTCTTGATCCTTGGGTGCAATCTGTATCTAGTTATACCCGCTAAAGCCATCTAGAAAAGAAAAGTACTTCTTACCAGCAAGGGTATTGAGTACCTGATCGATGAAGGGAAGGGGGATGTAATCTTTGAGAGTGGATTTGTTAAATTCTCTGTTGTCAATACAAATGCACCATATCCCATATTTTTTCCTGACTAATACCAATCGAGAGACCCATTGGCTGTGAGAAATAAGATAAATAAAATCAGCATCTACGAGTTTTTGCAATTCTTCCTTTGCTACATCTCTTAGAGTTGGGTTCATACACATTTGGGGTTCTCAGACAGGGCAGGCTCCATCGTGAATATAGATATGGTGGGTACAATTTTCAGGAGGGATGCCTTTCATATCTTCATAGCCCCATGCAAAGGCATAAAGATGGTTTCACAACAAATGCACAAGCTGCTCTTGCTGGGAAGAATCCAAATATAAACTGATATGAAAGGATTTACCTGGACTAATCTCAACAAGAGTGGTATCAGGCTCAAGAGTACAGAGAGTTGTCTCTAGATATGGTGGCGAGGGAGGTAGAGAGTCATATCATTCCTAAAAATATAGACTAGAAATCGGACTCAATGACTCAAAATTGGGCATGGTGTCTAGATTGTTCAGGAAGTCTTGAATCTCACCCTCTTACGAGAACTCAGCATTCTAATGTATCAAGGAAATAGGGTGAGTATCCTCATCACTACTGTATTCTAACCATAAAGTTTCTAAGAGCTCCTGAATGGATCTAGAGGGTGGATACAAGGTGACCTTCTTCCTAAAATCTCCATGGGAAATATAGATGTCACTAGAACGACATCTGATATAAGCATCAGTCATAGAAAGCCATGGTCATCTCAAGATTAAGGGATGTCCTCCCATAGGATTCTTTGGCTAAAGCATAATGAAGTCTATGAGGTATTCCCAGGACTCTAGAGAAATGGCCACATCATCCAACACCCCTTCTGGCTTGATTTTAGACATATCTGCTAGTTCAAGCATAGTGGGAGTAGGAAGAATATGGAGCGATCCAAGTTGATTCATGGTTTTCTTGGTCATAACATTAATGGCTACCCCAGGTCTATAAGTACATTGGAGACAAGGACATCACCTATCTGAACAAAGACAACAGGGTTTATGGGGTCAGTATATTTCTCCATGTGCATACACCCCATCATTAACTTTGTTGCTCTATTAACAAATTGGATAGTTTAATGTTCTAATATTCTCCTTCCTCACTTCTTGTGACAGAGTTCCCTAATGATTTTTGTGCAAATAGGAATCTCTTTAATAGCTTGTAGCAAAGGTACCCTCAAGAAAAGGTTCCTAAGCTCATAATCCAGGCTAGACGCAGGAATGGGGTCTTTCTTATCCACAACTAACCTCTCTAGATATGGAGGTCGGTTGGAAGAAGGTGGAAAAGGCTCAGAAGGTGCGGGGATAGGCTAGATGGCACCATATTTTTTAGAATGGTCAGGAGTTTCCTCCTCACCTTTCTCGTTGGTAATCACCATAGCCTTCTTTTGAATTTTTGAGGTTATTATCTTCCCCGATCTCAATTGGAGGTCATTGACTCCAACTGGCATGGATTGATATCTAGATGAGGAAAACAGGTCCATAGAATGATCATTTGTGTCTCTTTGTTATTAGGGTTGGGTAAATGTTGGGTAGGAAACTAAGAAGGTCAAAACGGCGGAGTTAAAGGCAATGGTGGCATTGGCTAACTCAGCTGAGGTAATGATGGTTGAGGCAATGAGTAAGGTGCATATGTAGGATGGTATGACTACATAGGTGCAGGATAGGAATGGTGTGAATTATGTGAATGGTTTAGTCCTCTCCATCCTTGTTGCCAAGATTGGGAGGGTTGTCCATAATGATATTGGTTCCCATGCTACGAATGTTGAGAGTGACTAGTGTTAGGATAAGAATATGAATGTGCATTATAACCAAAAGAATGTGGTGGAGGTTCAGGAGCTATACATGCACTTACCTGAGGCGAGTTTCTTCGAGCTCCAATAACATGCAGTGATTCAGCTTCTGGTTTTCCTCCTTCAAGTACAGCTTTCAGCCCAAGTATGGAGGGACTTTTCTGTGGTATGCCTCTCATTACAAATTGCACATTTATTATTTTCTTTAATATCGAGAGAAATTTCTCTTAAAAGATGCTTTCTTCTACATTTTGGACAAAAAATAGACAATGACTTTTGTTCCTCTACAAGTTTTTGTTGAAACTTCAAAGATTCTATTTGTTTACTAACAATATTCATTATTTAATATCTCTATTCTTACAATATTCATGATATTTTGACAAGAACACTCTATTCATTTGTTCCCAAGAAGATATAGTGTTTCCTCCTAGTCCCATTAACCAACGGAGTGTTGCGTCCTTAAGAGTTGTAGGAAACAGCTTTAAATTATGGGCATCATATGAATAATCATAACTTCTACACAAAATATCAAACTCGAATAGGAAAGAGTCTGCATCTTCATGTACCTTACCATAGAAATGTGGAAGATCTGATGGTGAAATATTTTTCATTTGTACTTGTGTATCAGGATCCATAATTGGGAATCCAAAAGTGCACTACTCATCATTTTTCTGATTTTCACCAGTTCCTTCTACATGGTCTTCCTGCTCTTCCAATTTTTTTCTTCGACATGAATTGCTCTCAATAGGCTGAGAAGGCTGACTATGGGTTCTAATAGTCCCCTTTTTCCCCTTTGTGGGCTAAGTCACACCTAGACCACTATTGCCAGAGCCCAAGTAGATTGCTCCTGTGTGATTATTCTAAGTTCATTTACACTTTTTGCCTGCAAAAGAAGGCCCAATATGAGATTTGGTTTTAGATTTATGAATATTTCCTTGGCCCCTAGTGGGCTTTGCACCCCTACCTCTTTTAGGCATTCGTTTTTTACTAAAGCATGCACCGATCCTTCTCATTCATTAATTCAAAAGAAAAATTGCATATTGTACAAAAACCTGATCCTTTATAAGAATTTGGCAAAAATGAATCCCTGCCAATGACCAAGACCCCCCAAGCTACTACAGTGATTACCAAACTTTAGAGAAGTAGACATGGAAAAGCTACAAGATCCCCCACCCACTAGGGAAGTTCCAGATACAACACACCTCCCAAAGCCAATATACAGCCATAGACTCCCCCGACTGCGCCAAATCCACACACCACGAAAGAGGGAAAAACTGCGCCAAACCAGATGAAGGATAGTGCCCACCTAGCCCCACAAAAACTACCCATTTGATCCCAATTGTTGATCCTGGCTACTAGATCCAACGGCCAGAAATCATATCACACGACCTAACACAACTGAGAGATAGTGTGCAATGGAAGGCGGTTTCAAAGCCAACCAACTTGCCACGTGTTACAATGTCTATGGGATCACTCCCAAAACTACAAAACCATAAACCACTCATGAATCACGCGATCTCCGGAAAACCGACCATCCCATGGTTTTCAAGCCTGCAAGCGAAAAGGGGGAAAATTTAAGCAGCTGGAAAAACTAACCATGCATTCTGTTTATTCCTGATACAGAACCAGAATCCAACATTGTACTTGTTTTGGAAAAGACCTGGCGACTTGTTTGCCGATGAGATGAGAACCTCGTTCAACTGACTCTGAGATAAAATGAGACATACTTTAGCTTGCCTTTATACCAAGTACATTCTGATAGGTTGTATAAGTTCTTTCCAGAAAAATAAATTCATGCTTTTCAACTTGGCCCGATATCTAAACACTAATCTATCTTCTGCGGCTTGTTCTTCACGGAGAACCTTTAAATGGTTTTGAGGTATCTCCTGCCACTTTTTCGCCATTCCTCCATCAACATTGTTCACCCCTTGGTTGGCTAGAAGGTCCACTAGTTTATTGGCAGAACGTCGAACATGGTTGAAACTAACCATTCGAAGCTCCCAGAGGTGAACGTAGATTCTTTCGTAGACCTGGATTAGTTTCCAGTGAGTAGAGACTTTCTCCGGCCGATTACCACATTTGATTCTTTTCACATAGTTAATGGTAATCTCTGAGTCCGCTTCTACAATGACATTTGAGCAATGGTTCTGGATCAGAAACTCTAGACATTGTTCCAGAGCCATTAATTGTGCCATATTATTTGTAGCTCTTCCCAAATGGTAATGGAAGATAAAGATAATACTGTCCTTTTCATCTCTTAAAACTCCTCCAAAACCAGTTGTTCCCGGGTTACCTTTGGAAGCCCCATCAATGTTGTATTTCAAATAGCCTTTCGGTGGTGGTTGCCAGAAATCCTTCTCTGTATCCGTAGTTATGACCTTCTTGATCAGTCCTTAAGGAATAATCCCTTTCATTCCCAATTGTCTGAGAATTCTCAGCCCAGTCTCAGAGGGGGGATTTTTAGGGAGATTGCGTACTATGATACTAACTATCTCCCTAATTTGTTTTAGGATCAGATCAAATAGTCTATGAGGAATAACCTTTTCATTCTTAAAAATTCATTTATTTCTTTATTTCCAAACATTCCAAATAATGAAGCTTGGCGTGAAGGCCCAAGCCAAATTAAGGAACTCATTCTCTGAATAGTTTCCTCTCCACTTGTTTAGGGTATTTGTGATACTACTTCGGTCCCTATCTGTTTGTTGGAAAATGGTAGAGAAAGAATCCCACAACCAGGTGATGTAAGAGCAACTTCTAAGAATGTGCTCCATGGTATCCTCCTGTTCTTCACAAAGCTGGCACCTGGAAGGCCCTATAACCCCCCTTTTCTTAATGTTGTCCCAAGTTAAAATTTTCTTATGATGAACCAACCACATGAAAAGCTTCATCTTCATCCAACCTTGGTGCTTCCAGAGGTGATACCAGGTCTTTTCTAGAACACTAGAATCAAGCTCAAGGAGAATACCTTTAGCTTCCTTAAGATTAAAGGTGCCTTTATTTTTATTGCCACATCTCAATTGATCCTACCCCTATGTTACTTAAATCATTCTTTGTGTAAGCAAGCTCCCCAGAGCCTCTGCTTTAATTTTAATGGGGATATCATCTTTGCAGTCAATTTTTCTCCAGCTTCTCCACTTTCCGGAGTTCTGAGTAGGATCCCAGAAATCCTTAGCTTTGTTTAACCCTTGGGAATCTTTTTCCTGCTTGAGGCTTAAAAAACCTTCTGTTAATAGTGTTGGTTCTTGTTGCCATTTTTCCTCCCAAAAGAGTGTAAGATCTCCTGCTTTGATTTCCCAAAAACTGTTTTTTTGATCTAGGCTTCTATTTTCCCAGGCTTTGTTCTAGATGTGAGATCCTTTTAAATTTCCAGACATCCTTATGAGATCATTAGTATGCCAAGAACTAGCATATTTTTCTTTCCAGATCCTTGCCCACTGGGCTATTGGCTCCTGAACCCATCGCCACCAAAGATTGGCTCCTAGCACTTTACTAAGAATATCCTAATCATCCAAGCCTAGACCCCCATCACTATTAGGTTTAGAGATTTTATCCCAAGAGAAAAGGGACCAAATATTCTTTGCTTCATCCTCACCCTAGAGGAAATCTCTTTGTATATTCCTAAATTGCTTTAAAACCCCTTTGGGAGCTGGGAGGGCTGATAATATAAAAACTGGGATAGACTGCAAAACCGCCTTTGTCAGAACCAACCTGCCTACCAAGTTCAAGACTCTGAAGGTCCATTTTTTGACTTTGTCTTGCATTTTATTAAGCACCGGTTCCCAAATACTCTTGTGCATAGGTCTGGATGTGAGAGGGATTCCCGAATACTTTGTGGGGAGGGAATCCCTTTGGAAGCCAATTATTCTAGAAATATTTCTTTGAATAGCAATGTTAGTGTTTAAGAAGAAGATTTTTGAGTTAGAGAGATTGACTTACATACATGTAGCCATGGAAAATTCCTTCAGGATTTGATTGAATGTAGAAGGTTCTTTGACTGTGGGGATTCCTTGCACCATGGTGTCATCTACAAATTGTTGGTGAGTTAGAGCTTGACCATTCTCAGATAATTGAAGACCTTTGATTTTTCCCATTTCCTTCGCATGCTTAATGGATCTGCCAAGTCCTTCCATCATGAGAATAAAAATAAAGGGAGAGAGCTGGTCTCCCTGCTTGAGGCCTCTAGAAGGAATGAAAATCTTTGAAGGAGAGCGATTCACCAAAATTGAAAAGCTAGATGAAGTCACCAAATCCATGACCCATCTGACCCAGTTGTGATCGAAACCAAAAGTAGTGAGAACCTTCTTGATGTAAATCCAATTCACCTTGTCATATGCTTTGGCAATATCCAATTGCATGATCATCCCTGCCTGCTTTTTACTAGTAAGTGTGTGAACCACCTCATGGGCTTGAATAATGTTATTTAAAAATTTTCTGCCCTCCACATAACCTGCCTGTTCCTCTGACACTAAGTAAGGAAGGAGAGGTCTTATTCTGTTAGCAACAACCTTCGATATTATCTTATATACTACATTACAAAAAGCTTTGGGTCTATACTTATCTGGAGTTTGGGCTGAATCCTGTTTGGGGATCAGGGGGATGAATGAGGTGTTAATGGCTTTCAGAATGGTTTTGCTACACCTGGAATCCTCCACCACATTTATAATATCTTGTTTGACAATATGCCAACAAGCTTTTAAAAAATCCACATTGAAACCATTCGGGCTTGGTGCTTTCCAATTCTGCATGTCTTTGAGAAACTCGCTTACTTCCTCTTCAATAACAGGTCTATTGAGGTTAAAATTGTCCTCTCTAGGCACCAACTTAGGGATATGCCTTATAATTTTCTTGATGGATTGTTCCCTGTCTGGATTGCTTTCCTGAGTGATGTTTTGAAAATTCTTAACAAGCACAGCTTCAATATTCCTATGAGTGTTCTGAAGCTCCCCATTCTCGTTCTTTATCGTAGAGATTTTGTTGTGTGCTCTATTAGCTATGGTGGATCCGTGGAAAAATATTGTATTCCGCTCTCCTTCCTTGAGCCATTGAACTCTAGAATTTTGCCTCCAAAATATTTCCTCTTGTTTGTACACATTTTCCCATTCTTGATGATGTTTTTAAGCCTAATCACTTTTTACTTTGTTAAAGCCATCTTGGATCAATTCCTGGTTGAGTTCTTGAATTTTGATTTCCAATGATTTTTTGTTGTTCCATTCTTTGAGCCTAATCTTGACATGCTTTAGTCTTTTATGAAGGAGGGACATTTGTGATCCTTGTAATTGCAAGTCTTCAAACCACCATTTTTCAATGTTATTTATGAAATCCAGGTGGGAGAGACAGATATTCTCAAATCTGAAGGGCCTATTTCTGGGAGAAACCATACCCTTGATTTTCATTGAATCGGCTAGTGATCAGACCCTCTGAAGGGAAGGATTCTTGCTGTTATTTCTTTATCTATAATCATCAACTCCTCTAAAATCATGAACCTATCTAATCTAGAGGCTACCTGTGCCTCACCTCCTCTTTTGTTGTTCCATGTAAAAAATCCATTGCTCAATTTTGAATCAACCAATTTCATATCATCTGTGAAAGATTGGAACGCTAAAGAGTCTTTGATTAGCGCTTTGGTTCCTCCTTTTTTCCCGAAAGAGACTTGATCATATTGAAATCACCTCCAATTATCCTAGGAATCCCAGCATGTCTGTTCCTGAGGTCTATTAGGGATTCTTGCAATTTGAGTTTGTCATCTATTTTTTGAGGACCATAAACATTTGTGACCAGGAAGGTTTCCGAAACCCCCACTGGTTGCATGACCATGGTAAGTAATTTCTGGATGCTTCAGCATCTATTATGCTGATTTTCTGGGGATTCCAAAGATTTAGAATGCCCCCTACTGTGTTTTCAGCTTTAACCTGTAGAAACTCAAATCTATTGAGCCATTTGCTATGAATTTGTTTTATTTTCTGAATGGAACATTTGCTTTCCTGGATGAATATCATATCCGTCATTTCTTGTTTCATTCTATAACTTAGCATTCTTTGTTTTATTTTACTACCTAGACCTCTAATATTCCAGGATGTAAACTTCATAATTCAAGATTTGTAAAGGATTAATTGGTTAGGTCTTTCATCTTACCTGAGTATATCATTAACTTTCAACACTCCATCAAGAGGTGCTTCTACTTTTTCCTACCCCTTTTCTTTCCTGCATTTCTGGTAGCTAATCCTGGAGTTGATTTAATTGTTTTCACAACTCTCTACTCCTGTTGGTCAATGGTTTTTCCTTTATCTAACCCCCTTTCCTGAGTTTTCCATAAAAATGACTATTGAAATCTATTGCAATCTTCTTGGGGTAGTGAATCTATCCCTCCCGTGGTTCCCTACATCAAGAACCCTTCCAGATCTAGGTGTTCCTTATCTAGAATTTCTTGAAGTTCATGGTCCTCCAGATCTGCTTCACTCTAGGTCATTTCCTGATCCATCTCTAGCTCTGATTCACTCATCATAATTTCTTTCTTATTACCAATCTTTTCTTTTGGGTTGCAATTTTCTTCCTTTTCCTTTTCATTAGGGCTGTCCTCCATAGATTGATCTTCATTTTCCATTTCTTCATTCTCTTCTAGTGCTTGATACCTATTTTGACTGGCCTTTTAACCCTCATTACGAAGTTGCTTTGGTCCTTTTTTGCCTCCTTTTCCTCTACTTGCCACTTTCTAAAAGCTTTCTGTGTCCTTCATTGTATTTTGTTTGCTCTTGTTGTCTACTCTACTAAGAGGTCAATCTCTAAACAAGTGTCCATGTTCATGGCATTTATGACATCTAAATGGGATATGCTCATAGTCCACTGTTTGCACCCATTCCTCATCAAAAAATTCTAGGATGACTTCATCCGGAAGGGCTCCTGATAAATCCATTTCTACACAGATTCTTGCATAGGAAGTGTATTTTCCCCTTCTTGTGGCTTCCGAAGCTTTGACAAAACAACCTAGTTTATTGCCAATGGTAGCAAGCGATTCAGTTTGCTAGTAATCAAGAGGTAGAGAATAGAACCTTACCCAGATAGGTACCGAAGTGAAAGTCTCTCACTCTGGAACAAAGTTCATCATCCAAGGCCACATATAGAGGCTAGCTATTGCATAAAAGTAGGGTCCTCCTTCGAATATTCTGTCTTTGTCATCGATGCTTCTGAACACCACGGTGAAGAATCCTTTTGACCTAAGATGCAAATCGATGCTTCCTTTGGGTTTACAGTGGTACTTGATCCATATCTATAAATTATTTTCCATGGGCCATAGTCCCATGAATTTGCAGATTATAGCGTAAGTCCCCATATGTTCCCTGTGTGCCTGCAGTGCAAGATTATTTAGCACTACTCTAGGAGTAGTCTCCATTTTGGGTCTGCATGGTCCCTTTTATTTATTTTCCATTGTTCTCTGGCTTTTGTCTTCTTCCTCCTTGTCTTTAGTGCTGAAATTTTCCTTGCCCTGACCACGTTTGTCTCCTTTTCATTATTATTTTTTTCCACTTCCACCAAACCTCTGACATTACCCAGTTGGGACTTGCCTCTGCTAGCTATGGCCTCCATGTAGGAGGGAGTGGAGCTCCCTCCTCTATGGCCCTCCATTGGGAGCAAGCACTGAAACTCTTAGAAACTCTAGCTGCGCTCTCTCGCTCCTCTCCCTTAGAGTTGGAACCTACCTCTTTTAGGCATTCATTTCAAAAAATAACGAAACAAAATTCAAATAAAAATGTTGCAACTCAAAAATAACTGGACACCTATAAATTCCTTCAAGCAAATAAAGGTACACTTTAGGAAAAAATAATAGCAGACTTAACCCTATTGCAAAAAAACAGAAAATTCTTACCAATTCAAATCACCTCCCCGGCAACGGCGCCAAAATGTTGGGTGTAGGAATTGCACTTAAGAAAGATCTTTTAACAGTTAATTGTCAACCTGAGGATTTAATTAGAGACGAAGCACACACAATGCCAGAAGTGATATGAACCTTTCCTATTCCTGATCCTACTACTTAAATGAAATGTTGCAGAATCATACAGAAAACAATCATAAAGGAAATCGACACCAAATAAATTCTAGTGATGGAATGTAAAATAATAATTTGCGAGGAAATCAAGTAAAGGAACTCTCGCACAACTGGAAGCAATCTTAAATTCTGAAATGAAATACTATGTTTATCTTCAGTATAGATGGGTAACATCTTAACAAGTGGGCCCTTGCAAAGATCTATTTCCTAATTGATCTTCCTTCTACACCAAGCAACCTATCCTTATACTATTGCAATCTGCTTGAACTAGTGTAGGTACGGTACTTCTATGAAAAAATACATTTTACCTTATTTATTGAAGATTTATGTCTTTATGGAGGTGCTCTAAGCCTCATGGCTTAGCTTGAACTAGTGCAGATACAATACTTCTGTGAAAAAATATATTTTACCTTATTTACTGAACATTTATGTCTTTATGGAGGTGCTCTAAGACTTATGGCTTAGAGCACTTTGTTCTCATGACAAGAGACCAGCTCTTGCACCGAGACAAAGCTCCCTTCAACAAAGTTTCCAATTTACTTTCAAAATAATTAAAAGACATATTGAAAAGAATTGCAATTGCAAGCTAGATTCTGAGATAGATTACACGTGAAAAAGAATGCTTTAATTAACTGAACTTTGCAATGACAGTAAATTTCATAAAATATAAACAATTCAGAATAATCAAAGCAGCAGTCAAAATAATTGCATGCATCAAACTAACTTTTGGAGTTTCACTTATACAGTTTCTGTTCCTTTTTCTTAAGTCATAAAATACAAGTGTAAAGTATGGTGTTTGTAATAACGTCCTTCCTTAATTCACGTAAACATTCTTATATCCTTCAAAAGTATAACTCTTAACATTAAGAATGATTACTTGAATTAACGATACATTTTCTTGCAGCAATAAATGAAATTATAAGCAAGAAGAGTAACATAACACTTTCTGTGAAGTAAATGAATAAACTGGAGTGTAGGAAACTACATGCACTGGTATAGGAAGAATCTTCATGCACGACCCAAGCGGAAGAAAACTAAGACAAAAATTGCAGGAAAAGAATTGCAGGAAGGAAATTGAAAGAACATAATTGCATGAAAGAAATTGCAAGAAAGAAATAAACTTAATTAAACTTCCAAAATATGGATCCGTTCACGCTTGACTATGAAATGAATTTAACTCGGAACTTCTGAAACAAACATAAGAACAATCCAAGCCAGACAATTGGAAATGAATAAATGTTCTCACAAACCTTTCAAATGGCGGAAGCACAAGGGTAAATAGATTGGGTTGGCTTGGCCCTAGCCAACCAACTTGTTTCCCGTTTAGGAAACGAAACGGTTCGGCACTTATTCACGCATGAAATAAAAATTAGACAGAACGTGAAGAAAACATGGCTCATTCCTTGCATTAAACTTTATCATCAAATATACATGATAATGCCGGTCCAACCCAGAACCGAGGGTGATACAAAATTACAAAGTAGATGAAATTACAAACTCAAAGATCGCTAGCTTAGCTCTACCTATGGTCTACATTATATACAGTCTCTCGGCCTTAGCCATATTCTGCTAATTACATTCATTTCCTATTCAAGCCTTTCGGCCGAACGAACTAGCAAACAACATTGCAAAACTGACTAATGGTTATAATAAAGCACGAACTTTGTTGGTCGTAGACCATATTCTTGGCAAGTATCCCTGACTACACGCCGCCAATATCCAACCTCAGTTAGTATGCAACCGAGCTAGGAGTCATGGATCAAAAACACCCGCGTGGAAGGATTCGAACTATCACGGAGATCACATAGCAATATCGTTGGCAGTGCAGGAATCTACCTGCACTGATCATGCTAAATAATGATTAACACTTAGTTCTTCAATTAATTTTAGGAAAGTTAAACATAAGTTACAAGAGATACTAAAAGGTATGAAATCTATGTAAAGTAATTAATAAAGAAATTAATAAATCTTAATTATAAAATACGAAGTATATGTAGGAATAGATGATTATCTTGGACTAGTGCAGGAATGAGAGGGTTAAATAGAGATAAAACATAGGTTAAGTCTTATGGGAATAGGGTAAAAATAGAGAAATTTGGGACACCAAAACCACACTTAAAGCATGTGCGTGGGGGCTACCATAACTAAGAAAAGGTCATCAATTTCTTGCTATGTTTACAATGTGAAAGGAGGTTGAATATGGTTCACAGGATGATGCTTATTGCTAGACTATTCCTCTAGTAAAGGACTATTATCATTATGGATAAATATATTAGGTTCCCTCATCTCATTTATTATTATAATCTTTACTAGTACTATGTATTTTATGAGTTACATTTAGTAAAGGATTAATGATATTTGGCTGCCTCTATGGTTCCAATGATATATATATGACCACATTCTTTTGTTATGAAGCATTCTAATAAGTATATACTCTATAATTATTTTTTATTTAATCCAGTAAATAAGGAAAAATGCACCTACAACAGTTTTGCATATCAATTATTTGGCATAATGCCACAATGACCAACACCAAATAAACTTAAATATTTAGTACAACTTTCAAGATATTCCATATTAGGTATATTACAATTGCTAAATGAACCGCATATGTCCTAATACTCATCGTAAATAATTAAAAAATTTCTTACTAATAATTCACAAAGAAAATCCCCATTACTAACGATAAAATAAACTCACTAATAATAATACCAAAGAAAATACTCGTCAATAATTCACCAAGAGAATACTCATAAGTATTTGAGTGGACATAATCAATAATTAAAGACATAATCACTCATAATAACTTTCAACCTCATTAACAATATCCGAGGGTTTAATTGTTAATACAAATTCTAAGAATTAAAAACAATACTAACGGATATTATCATCATTACTCGTTATCAATCATCTTTAATAATTTCCAATCATATACTTGTTGGTAATTATAAAATGACAATAATCATCAAAACGATAATAATTGAGTATTAATAGTGTCGACATCATAATATTCCAAAAGTATTTTAAAAGTTTATTCCCATCGTTGGTTGTTAAAAGTATATTTGTAATGGTTTGTAAGTAAAACATGAAAAGAAAATAATGAATCTAACTCCTAATATCTTAATAACCCTAAAAATCAAAACTTAAAACAATTATCAAAGCCCCTAAGAGTAATCTTAGCAAGGAAGAATTTGTAGCCCTTAGATCCTTAAACTAGGACAATGATATCGTTTTTCTGAAAGCTGACAACGGTGGGGCTGCAGTCATTCTCAACAAAGTTTATTATCGTTGTAAGATGTTGGATCATCTTCATAATAGTGGTAGCCATAAGAAGCTTCCCAAGAACCCTTTAAAGAAGATTCCTAGGAATGTGCCCCTTTCCATAAAATCTTGTAAATCTATGTGTTCCTCGCACCATAAACTCTTTGAGAGCAATCCCATCACTCCTAGGATCTATGGGTTCCCTAAGATTCACAAAGAGGGATCTCTCCTTAGGCCCATTGTCAACACCATTGGTGGTCCTACCTATCTTCTTGCAAAATTCCTTGCCCTAAAGCTTAAGCCCTTGGTTGGCCGTACAGAGTCCTTCGTCAAAGACTCTTCTTCGATTCTTAATGAGCTCAAGGGCATTAAGCTTGACCCTGAGGACATTCTTGTTAGTTTTGATGTAGTTTCTTTGTACACCTGCATCCCTATAAAAGAGGCCATGGAGGTGATCAACCACCTAACATATCCTTACATTGCTCGATTAGTTGAGATCTGCCTCACTTCCACCTTCTTTAGTTTTGAAGGGGAGTTCTTTGAGCAAACCTGTGGTGTTGCCATGGGCTCCCCCCTATCCCCGGTCGTAGAGAATCTTTTTATGGAATATTTCGAATCCAAGGCTCTAAACTCGGCCTGCCTCCTGTCGAAGCTTTGGAAAAGATATGTAGATCACACTAATGTCATCTGGTCTCATGGCCAAGAGGAGTTAGATCTCTTCTTCAATCATCTCAACAATCAATCCTTAGCCATCAAGTTCACCAAGGAGCAAGAAGTCGATGGTTGCCTCCCGTTCCTTGATATTCTTATTTCTAAGAATAGTGATGGCTCCCTATCCCACCAAGTGTTTCGTAAGAAAACACATACTGAGAAATATCCTCATGCTGATTCCCACCATTTCCTAGCTCAGAAGTTGGGTTTTCTCAACACCCTTGCTACTCGTGCCCTTAGGATCTCTGATGAAAAGAGCTTCGAGAAAGAGAAATCCCACCTCCTTATTGTCTTTGTTGAGAATGGTTATAGTAAATGCTTGGGTTAGAAAGCATTCCTTAAAGCAGCAAAAAATTCCTTAACTAGAAGAGAACCGAAAGAGCAGGTCCCATGTGTCCATCTTCTGTTTGTGCAGGGGACTACTGATAAGATTGCTAGGATTCTTAGGAAGTATAATGTTCCCTCATCGTTTAGACCCCTCAACACCGTTTGTAAGTCACTCAGATATGTGAAGGATCCTGTCGGCCCTAAGGATATGAAAGGGGTATATATTATTCCTTGTTCTTGTGGGACCCCCTATATTGGTCAGACCGGTCGCCCCATTAATCAAAGGATTAGTGAGCACACAACTAACCTAAAGCACAGGAGAACCAAGTCTTCCGCTTTAGCTGAAGATGCGAAAAGTACCAAACATCATGTTTGTATTGAGGAAGCGGGTGTTATTCCTAAGGTTTCGCAGTTCCATCACCGAAAATTTAGGGAAGCCCTTAAGATTGAAAAAAGACCAAACAATCTCAATAGAGAGGACAGATGGAAGATTAGTAGTTGTTGGATCCCAACCATCTCTTCCTAGTTGTTTTCTTCCTTCCCTTCTTTTTTGCTTGTTCTTGGTCCTAGTTTCCCCTTGTTTTCCAATATCCTTCTCTCTTTGGCCTTTATTGGTTATCGCTAATCTATAGTTGTTGGGTCCCAACCCTTGCCTCTTAGTCTCTCTTCATGGTTACTTTAATTTAGATTATAGGTATACAACTTCATTAATGAATTTAATTTTATTATGGTAAGATTATTATTCCTCGAAAACTCTAATAATAATTCTATTTATTGAAATCAATCTAGGATAATATAATTAATTTTAAAACATTGTTTGTAACCCCTAAAAATCTATATAATATTTGTAAATAATTACTAATTTAAAATAAATTTATATATTTTGAATTATAATTTAATAAAATATGTCCCTTTAACTTTTAATAAAAGTATAACTAACTATATTTTAACATCCCTTAATAGTTAATTACACTATTATTTATATATTTAATAATATTTTAACTAACTATCAATTTATTTATTTTAAAAATTATTCATTTTAAGTTATAGTTATAATTATTCATAACTACTAATTTAAAATAAATTTATTTTATAACTAATTTATTTAATATATATTTGGAATTATAAGTTAATAAAATATGTCCCTTTAACTTTTTAATAAAAATATATTTTAACATCTCTTAGTAATTAATTACACTATTATTTATATATTTAATAATTTTTTAACTATTAATTAATTTAATTTAAATATTATTTATTTTAAGTTTTAGTAGTAGCTTTAACCTGTACATAATTAGCTATCAAATTTAATATTCATTAGAATTATAATAATACAGGTGATGCCGTTGCTTGGTCAACAAATTTATCCGTTGGAGGTCTCAAACTATTTAATAGGCAAAGCTAGATTTGTTTCTTCAACTTATCACGATGAACCACACTTGTTGGTTCGAAATGAACCACACTTGTTAGTTCGAAAAGCATCGACAAACAGAAATTTTTTTCATAATATTACAGTACTCCATGGAAATTGACCAAACAATTAAACTCAAAATATAAACTTAAAATTTAATAATTAAACTCAAATAATATAAAAACATGTAACTAAAACTTAATAATATTACATACACATTACATCATACTTGCAGGTAACTAATTGGACAAGTTTGTATTATGTAAAGTATCTATCTGATATGACGTGTTTTATTCTCATTCCAACTATGAGACTTATATACTGTTATGTGATAGTGGTCAAAATTACTGTGATAGTGGTGGAAATAGAATGGTAACCAGACCTAGTTGCCATTAACGGATTGATAATACACACATATTATGTCGGATTCCCTGAGGACGTTTATCTGTTTGATACATGCAGGTTGAGCAAAACTTTTCGAGAGAAAGAAAGGCAAAGGGAGAAACAGGCAGAGGTTTACAGTATTTACATATCGGAGTTTTTATGTTGATTGCAGATTTCTGGAATTCGATGGTCAGGAGAGAAGGGTCAATTGACTGAGAGAGATAAATGATAATCAGATTCCTAAATATGGACATAGATTCAGCATTCACATGGACCGGATATAACAATCCCGTGACTTCCTTACGGGCAAGCAGCAGAGTCATCGATTTTGGATGTCCCGAATTCACGATCCAGATCATAAGGATCGCCCGCTAACTGCAGACTACTCACCATATCATCGTCTAAAACAGGTAGGTTGCTATATTGCATGTCTTCAATCTCTTGCGCTAACGCGCTGTAAAAACTGGGATCCCGGCTTTCATGAGACCCTGTAATGAGACTGTACAGATTGTCATGTCGCAAAGTAACGTTACCCAGCTCGGCTTGTGTGGAGGCCAACTGCGATTGCAGTTCTTCTAATTTTTTGAGGAGGTCATTGATTAGTGCTACACAGCCAAGGACAGGATCTGCAACTCTTGCGCTTGCCTCGTACACAAAGCTGCTTACTGCGTCACCTCTCTGCTCAGGTGGGAGATTCTGTTTATTATCACATAACAAGCCATTGGATTATGATCACTTATTTCAATTTCGAAGAATCGATGTTTTGCATCCTACCTATAATTAAGGACATAAAACGACCCTGTAGTAGTTTGAGGACATTGCCATATCCGAATAATCTGTGTACCAACAAGAAATTATTACGATCATTTGGCGGGAAATAAGGTGAGAACACACATTTATGGGGAACATTTCTTTTTCTGGAACTTGCAAGCAGCGCAAGCACTATCTGCCTTGGAAACTTGGCTCATTCTCTGCAAAACAATTCCGCACAATACCTATTGTGTTATCAGTTTTCTGGCTTTTCTTTGAATGCATTCATATTAAGAAATATGGATCCTAACCTTTACCGTGATGTCAGTTTTGTATTGAAGAATAATATCGCACAGAAAATAGAGGAGCGACTTGAAACAAAGTACGAGGGACGTTCTAACTTCTAATTACGAGGAAACGAAATGACCAGCAATGTTGAGGAAGAAAACAAGGGACGTAGATGCGATAAGAAGCATACCAGGCCGATTAATTTAATGAATCAGAAATTTCATGGAAACCAAATTATCACCATTTGAGTTGTTTGGCACTGGGGTCCATTATAGGCAGCAACATAGAAAGAAACATCAGACAGTATTTCCAAAGACAAATATAAAATTGATGGTAGGCGATAGACCGCATCTTCTAAACCTCTGGTTATTGCTTCACGCCATGTCACATATGTTGGGCTTTCCATTTCTCCGGAATCTGATATATCATTTGACATGAGATTGGTCGAAGATCATTTCATAATTTATGTTTCGTTTAATCAGGTGGAAGGTACAAGTTATTTTCGGTTTATTGTTCATGTTTATTTAATTTTAGTTCTGTTTGACTTGGTATAATTTTATAAGGGATACTCAGTGGTAATTTATGATCCATGAAGAGTCCTAATGACACAGAAAGACTGATGATAATGATGGCTTTTTTAATCAACGTGGGTGCCCTACTAAAGCAGCTTCAACGTATTTACGTATTTCGTTGGTGAATTTGCAGAGAAAGGTAGCTGGAGGAGATATGATGTGGTTCTGAACAAAGTTTATTTTATTTTTGGGAGGGATGGATATTTTATTTTGTAGGTTGATACTACGTTACATATTACTTACATAGGAGGATTCAAAATCTTAAGCGACCAAAGTCCTAGTTCACATGACTATCCCAATCAAATTGCGAAAGATAGATTATTTACATGTTGGTGTTAAAAAAATGTATTTTACAATTTAATATGAAACATATAATTTTTTTAATATTCAATTTGAATTCAGTATTTAATCTTTTAAAAATAAAAATAAAATATTTATCAAATCAATTATTATATTATATATATATATATATATATATATATATATATATATATATATATATATATTTATTAGTTTTAATTAAAATATTGATATATAACATGAAGGAGATATGTACTCTCTTTCATAGGTAGTATATTTTTTACAAAAATTATTAATAATTGAAAAATTAATTTCATTCTTAATTATAAATAAAATATATCAATGAATATATTTTTTTTTCTCGGTAAATACTAATTCTATTAAAAAGGGGAAAAAATATGTACATTGAGGTTAAGACCTCATAGGAGGTCGAGGCCATTCCTCAACCAAAAATTCAGGGACCTTACAGTTTAAACTGTCCATCAGAAATACATTACAGACCTCAGAGATTTGATTTCGATCCCCGACAGATTGACAAAGTTTACTAGGACTACAATTAACATGACCTTCAGTGACCTCAAAAATACTGTAGCAACTAGCATGGCTGTCTTTAACACAAAAATTGAAATCTGGATTGTCTGATGTTGCTAATTGAAGCATGAGATAGAAACAGACAATAACCTTTAACTTCAAAAACAGAGACACAGAACCAAAATTGCAAATCTTGTGAGCCAGAAGGCGAACCGACAGACCGAAGTAGAGATTAATCCGCATGGCTTGAAGAAGCAGATGGAGTCTTCTTTGCCTGGCTTGGTGAAGCAACCCAGGTTACGAGTCCTTCAGCGTCCAGAACCGGCATTCCGTCAGAATCAGTAACCAAATGTAACAAACCAGCAACTTTTTGAGATGGCTCTCCAACAATGTCATTTTCCTGAGCTGGGACAGGCTGCTGAGGCGCAGCTGAGACAGGGGCGTCCTCCTGCATGCGGTCAGCATGAAACACCAACCCAGTCATATCCCCAAGAAGAATACTGTCATCCTGAGAAGGTGAGGAAGCGGGTGGGGTTGAACTGAGCTGGTAGTTTTCCTCCTCTGAAACAAAAACTGTAAAATTCACCGTTACCACCGGCCTATTGAGCTGACTCTGGAATATGAACCTGGAGGTCTGGTAGGAGTTATTAGGGATAATCCTATCTTGCACTAAAGGCGGAGATGAGGGAGGGGCTAAGGCAATGGGTGCGACCTGCTGAGGAGCAGGTGGAGAGCGACCCCTGATCCCTGACCGACCTCCACGACGCGGAATGCCACGACTGCGAGGCATTGAAACAGCAGCAAGAAACCTGAGAGAACGAGTGAGACAGAGTGAACCTGAGCTGGTGGGAGCGCTAATGAAATTCTGCCTATTCCAGAGCCGGGCAATTGAGCAGACGGGAAAGATCAGACAAGAGCACTGAAGCGGCATCGCTTCATAAAGAGCTGAGGCATTAACTGCAGCATCGGGGTTGAGCCTGTCCACATTAATGAGCCGGACTGTGAGCAGAGTAGCCATGCTCGCATTGAACTCCATCGCACCTCGAGACTGAACAGACCTTAATTCGCTTGCCGTGAACCTGAAATATCCTCCTGCACCGCGTACCTGGTAGATTTTCCGCCTGCCATCCGTCAGGCCAGGTGTCTGCTTGGTGTGGTTTGTCATGATGTGCGGTTGTGATCACCCGCATCCGGGTATATCAATGAATATATTAATGTTCATATTATGTAATATAATTTTATGTTAATTTTATTTAGAGAGATAAAGTAAATGAAAAAATATATATTACTTTATAATCTCAAAAAGTCTTGTAATGTTTTTTCTTTCAAAAATATTTTAATGTGGTATTTAAATAGACTATTCAATATCACATTAATTAATATATTTCAATATTAATTTTGCATCTTTTCATATAGGGAGTGAAAACAAAATAGATGAAATACTTCAAATGAAATATTTCATTGCTCAATTTAAATCAAAGACAACGTCTATTTTAACTTTGGATCTACCAAGCATGTAGAGGGAATAAATAAAGAACAAATCTCTCTAGATGAAAATTTCTTTTTGAGTGCAAAACATAAATAAATAAATAAAATAAAATAAGAAATAATAGATGTCTAAAAGTTGCTATCAACCCTTGGTAGATCTAGACTTATAAATCTATTTTTTGTTCTTAACAATATTTTTTATATAAATTTCATTTATCTATAAATAAGAATATTCTAATTTTTTATTTTATTAAAAATTTGATAACAAATATAGTTACATATATATACAACATTTTTTTCACAAGTTTTATATTTTTCTAATTTCACTTTTTAATATGATATGCATAGCATTGAATATACATGTATTACATATTTAGATATTTGGCGTGACATTAGAAGGCTCTGCAATCTGATCTAGGGTTTGAATGAGGGTTTGGCACTCGTAACCATAGCCAGTCATGGAGGAGGGAGTTATTCTCCCTCCTATAGTCAAACAGCCGCAAACAGAAACAAGGAAACGGATCTGCATCGCTTCAAGAAAACAACACAAGCGGTAACTGAGGATACTAACACAGGAAATATCAATCCTCACGAACAGAGAGTAAATCATGAGGAAGATAGCAGAGAGGAGAGGAAAGAGGGCAACAATAAGAAATCTTCACCTGTGAGGGCGATAGGCATCTGCAAACCTAAATCTACCATCACTCCTCAAGTCTTTTTAAGTTACCCAGTGCTACAACTACACAGAGATCACATGGCGGAACATGCGATCATATGCAAGTTTATGGGGATTTGGCCAGCGGAAAAGGCCTTACATGCATGGATAAGGAACCACTAGAAACCAAATGGGGAAATAAACCTTCACCTTGGATCCAAGAGTTTCTTTATGGTGGTGTTCACAAGCTTAGAAGATAAAGATAGAGTGTTCGAGGGAGGACCCTATTCTACTGCAAGCCTTTACATGCGACCATGGGTGATGAACCTTGCCCAGAATGAGAAATGTTCACTTCAGTACCGTTATGGTGTCGGAGTCTCTAAAGGCTATTGGAAATAAACTAGGGCATTTTATAAAGACATCAGATGCAACATTAAGAGGCAAATACACTTCCTTCGCTCGGTTCTATGTGGAAATGGACCTATGTGGGGCACTCTGAGACGAGATCATTTTAGAAGTTTATGATGAAGAATGGGTGCAGGCGGTGGACTATGAGCATGTCCCATTTAGATGTCATAAGTGCCATGAACACGGGCACCTATATAGAGACTACCCATTAAACAAATGGGAAAGAAACAAAAAAACCACCACAAGAAAAGATCTCTTGGGTTTCACTAAGGTGAGGGGTAAGGGGAAAGGAGGAAAGCGACACCAAAAGAAAATCAACGAGGATGTACAACTAAACCATAATAGTTTCAAAATCTTAGAAGAATAAATTAGAAACAACGGGGAAAACTACAAATTGGAGACTAAAACTAGTGAGAAGGATAGGGATAATAGCATGGAGGACATACCAGAGAACAACTAGCAATAGGATGATCTACCGAGCATCGTGGAGCTCAGCAAGGACCATGAGATGACCTCAAGTGAGGCAGGAATAGAGGATCATGAACTACAGGAGATTCTTGAGAAGGAAAACTTGGATGTAGAAAAGTTTTTGGAGCAGGGTATAACAAAGGAGTTGACTAGCCTGCCAAAAGAGGAGTTTGACAGGGTTCAACAAATCTTCCTATGGAGATCACAATCAAAGAGTTCTAGAGTCAAAAGAAACCATGATAACTAGGAAAATGGAGGGATGAAGAAAATGTAGGAAACATCAAGGCACTCTTCCAAAAAAACGAGTAGGAAAAGAGGAAGGAAAAGATAGAATGAGCTACGGACAGAATGTGGAAAACTCATGATCAACTCAGGTAAGATGAAAGATCTCACCAGTTACTCTTTTACAAACCTATCTTAATGAAGTTTACAACTTGGAGTAGTAGGGGCCTAGGAAGTAAAAGGAAACAAAGGAATCTTAGTTGTAGAATAACAGAAGAAAAACCATATATGGTTTTCATTTAGGAAACAAAGTGCTGGATGGATAAAATCAGAGAAATACATAGCGAATGGTTAAGCAAGCATAAGTATCTAGAGGTTAAGGTATGCAACTTAGGAGGAGGGATTCTTATGCTTTGGGATCACCAAAAACAGACAAACCTCTAAGCAGGGGAGTGTGGGATTCTGTTTCAAGGAAAACTAGTGTCGATTCGAATTGCTAGTCCCACTAAGATGGGTAGCTATATTAGAAACAAGAAATGAAAGACTTTTAAGAGTTCCTTTAAGTGTGATAGATGGAGAAGAAGAAAGGAGGACCAAATTGGATCTTCCACTTTGATCCTAGCTTGATTTCTCATTTCGTTGATAGAATTTTCCACTCCTCTCCTACTTGTCCCACTTCAAAGAGTACCTATAGAGTCAAAGTAACAGCAAACTATCAAAGTATATCTATCTAAAACATCATAAATAATGCAAAATCAGAAACACATGACCATACAATTGCATTCATAAACAAGATTCACAGATACACAATTATACGGAGGAAAACTCAAAGAACCTTATTAATAGTAATGTAAGAAAGGATTACAACCTAGATATCTGATCCAGCATCATCCTCCCAGTTGTAGAAGCCCTCTTCACCTCATGAATAAGAAAATCACCCAACAATGCAATGTCTCTTCTCACCAGCAAACCAACAACACTTCCTTACGAAATACAAAATTTCAACCTCCAAATCTCTCAGATGAGGGATCCATTTATAGATGTCTTGCAAGGGTGTGAGTCAGCTCTGGGTTTTTTGTTAGTGTCATTCCACTGATAGTTCTTGGTTCCACTTGGAGATTTCATTGATATCTTACTCATCCCTGGGCGAATTCAAAGAGGCAAGTGTCACAGGAGAAGTTTTTGGAAGATTCCATGGTCATCCACCTTGCAAACTATCTTTGCCATTTGTCTATTCTCACTCATCACACCCCACAAAAGGCCATTTCAGTATGCATCGCACCTGGCCAGTTTGGCAGTCAGTATGCATCGCACCTTGCTGATGGAGCAGTCTGTATGGTCCAGTTTTGGCTAGTTCTGAGTAGTTTTTCAAGTGGAACTTCTGGAAAATGATGTAATCAGTTGACCATGATCCTTTACAGTATGAAGCAACACTTTTAGGGACTTAAGGAGCCCTTAATTTATGGACATATGAGTTTGGGGTTGCAGTAACCAAATATGTCTATAACAGCTTCCCCTTAAATCATGAGGTCGTAAATCTTTTGATGTCGGGTGAAATGCTTTATCATGAGGATCCGAGGTATTCGTACTGGAAGGTGACCTATATAAGATATAATACAATACATCATCATCATATTATTTTCATGATCTAGATGATGCCAGCATTCCCATCCTCAACTTTATAATTCATTTTCATGTACATAGGACAAACAATCATCTTCTATTGCAAATTGATGATCCTTCATATGAACAGTCATCTTCCATGGCTTAGATGACTATCTGTGCATCTTCTGTGTACAATTGATGTCTTTATATTCCTAAATATATCGCAGCCCAGATGGATGAAACTAGATCCGGGGTCTTCAAAAATGGTCCAATCTTTGTCCGATGTATAAGTTGATCCATGTGGAAAGATGTTCTGAAGTCGAACATGGAAAGACATCACTTGATTACCAGCCAATAATGTAAGTTGTTAACAGATTTGAGAGGAGTCACTGATAAAGATGATGACCCTCAAGGTACTACAGTACAATTCACGTGGTGTGAATATACGATTCGATGTCGAACACCACGCAAAGTCTTTTGGTCAAAGGTCATTGATGTAAACCTATCGCCGGAAGTGAGAAACTTGCCGTTGACGCATGCAAGCTTCAAAGTACTGAAAGGGTTGTTTCTAAGAAAACTTCTTGGATAATGAGCTGATGTTTGCAAGAAGTGGCCTGCCATAGGAGGGCATTGATGTATCCCACATCTACGATGTGAAACAAAGCAAATGATTTTTGTGGAGGTGAAAACGATCTCATGATATAAGGTTTAGGAATGACAGCCATGAAAAATGAAGAGTGGATGTAATGTAGTGGATGAGGCATTTGTTGGATGGTAAATTCTCTGAATGACTTCTCTTGAACATATTGGCGACACCAATATGGACTTGGTAGCCTTAACCCCATGGATGGTATAGAGGACCAATGGTGACTGTGAACGAAAAAACCCAACCCAACTCGATCATGGTGATGGAGTGAAAGTGTCATGTTCAAGAGTGACCTGCTACCAATAGACTTCTTCAAGTTTTCTTCCCACTTTTTCCCAGTCATTTCTGACCAGTACCTCTTTATTTTTGACAAGCTTGAGGAGTATAACATATGCTTGGTCTATAATTTTCCCTTCGGGCAAACCTGTCACTTTGTGTTTAGTGAACCTAGCATTAGTGAGACTCGTTCTTCTCTGGGTGGACAAGTTTGTCGCTCTTGTTTTAACAAGTTTAATGACAAATATAACTTGGTCCTTTTCATGTTTAGAGATTTTTAAAAGGGATGAAAAGGAGACTCCAATAGTCCTTTTTCGTGGCATAATCCCTTAAGTCTGAAAAAGTATAAAATAATACGAAAGGGATGACTTTTCGATAGCTTTAACGATCTGAAAAAGACAGGCGCTCGATATTTTTGTTTAATAATCCCTCAAGTCTAAAAAAGATTAAAATATATGAGAGGGATGGTGTTCTCTTTACATTAACAAGTTGGAAAGGCCAATAGGTCAACAATATTTTTATATTTAGCGAGTCTAAAAGAGTTTAAAAGAGACTCGCTTTTTTAGGAATGAGTGGTATTTCTGGGTAGCAATTGGTTCTAGGTAAGTTTGGAACTCTTCAAAACATGGCAGTGTGAAGAGGGTGGCAATCAAAATCACTCGTCGTAGATGTTCCTCAAAAGGGTAAACAATCAAGTGGAAACGTATGGTCGGCCAAATGAAATGGAGGTGACGAAAGGAACACAACCAAGGTTCAATAGGGCTGGTAGCAAAGCGATCACAAAGGTTATTTACCAAAAGCGGGTTTATTTTTTAATGAGCTTGAACCTTGTGCCAACATGTGCTCAGTTCAAGTTGATTTTTTAATGAGCTTGAACCTTGCGGGAACATTGCTGTTACCAGTCTTTTGATAATGTCTCTTGCTAGATTTATTTTTTAATGAGCTTGAACACTACTATAACATGTGCTCATGACCTTTTTATGCAAGCTAGAAATGACCGAGCTACGAGGTTAAAGGGTTGAGAACCTACAAACTAAGAAAATCAAAGGTATTATTTAACTTAAATGCAAAGGTTTGCATGCCCCAAGGTCTTTCAGTAAAAGGAGAGTTTCTAGGTTACCAAATGGAAGTCCCTATGGTTAGTCAAGATTGTTTTTGTCGGTAGAAAAAAACTCTTCCTTTGCTTTGTCCATCGAAATAGACAAAGGTGATTGTTGTGAGCTTCCAATCACATAATGTACGAAGGTGAATGTTGTGAGCTTCCATTCACAATCGTATGAAGGAAATAAGTGCGTCAGACTGATTACATAACCTATAGGGGAATGTTATTTGGTCCAAGTATTATGACCTTTCAAGAAAATCTCTCTTTTCCTCTGGGTTTGCCTGCTGAAGTAGACTAGGGTGCATGCCCCCTAACCTTCATCACACTCACCGAACTACTTGTGGTAATTAGGTGGATGGAATGAAGGTTGAAGAGATATTGTTGATGTAAAGAGACCATTTAGGGATGAAGTTTGATTCATAGCTTTGTTTGAACTAGGAAATGAAAGCTAGTCGACAAGTTGCACCAAACTGCCTTCATGTGGAAAACACATCACTCGAAAGAATGTGGAAATAATGGCTTCCATTCTATATATATAGTCACATCCAAGGAGTAGATTGTAATCTAGTGGACCTTGGACTACCATCACATTCAAATGAAAAATTTTCTTTCTCAAAGTTATTTGAAACTTTGGAAGGATCCCTAACGGTCGACTCGTTCCTTTGTTGAAGCCCAACAAATTTTGTTTTTCAGGAAAAAGTGATGGTCAACCAAGCACTTTCCAAGAATTTGAGGAAAGGATACTCACCGAAGCCCCTTCATCTATGACAGTGCCAAACACGATCATTTTGTAAAATTGTACTATGATTTAGAATGGTACATTAGATGGAAGGCGAGGTTTTGCTAGTTGATTCCAATCAAAGAAAATGACTAGAATGCTTAGCTGAGGTACTGAATAAATGTCTGGATAAGTTTCATGAAATAGGGGGGTCACTTCCTATTGTGAAGGAATGGGTGGAATTCTCCCAAGTTCATTAGACTCTGTATCGACAAAAAGAATTTGGACTGTGTCGTTCTCATTCTCTTTGGAAACTATATCATTGGAATGTGGGTCTTTTGAAGGAAAGACTGGGTCGATTGCCATCTCAACCAGTTGAATTTGGTCCTGTATGGACTCATATGGTTCACTTTCAATGATAGGTGATTCGATCGACAATTGAGTTATGTCAATCGGGTTTTCAACTAGCGAAGGACTTGGCAAGAGTTTCTTGTATCTAGGTGGAAGTTGCTAAGGTGAAGAAGGACAGTTATCCAAAATGCTTTTGGCTTTATCCAAAAAAGGACAATGGTGAAGAGTATGATCACCTTTACATAACCTACATGGAACTCTGACTTTTCCTTTTTGTTTACTGACTTCATTTTCACTAGTTGATGTTGTGCTATCAAACTGACTGTGAGGGGTTGATGACACCGAATGGTGCAAACGAGGAGACCATTCTCTCAAGATCCATGGGATGCAAGGGAAATATCAATGGTAATGTCTCTCCTTGCAAATTACGCATGGATTTTTTAGTTTGGAAAATTTAGTGTGTGGATTTTCGTTAGATGATGCATTGTTGTTCCCTTTTTTAGCTGGCTTCTTCTTCTTCTCCTTCCCTTTCTTTTTCTTCTCAGTTACTTGGTTTTTAGTGTCACTAGTTTCGCCAAGCGAGGAGGAAGAGGGGGAAGGAGAGACAAACGATGTAGAAGGCGAAGGGGTAACTTCAATATCATCTGGATGTTGATTAGATTGTTGAGGAATTATGGTGTTTTGAACGGCAGAGGTCAAGAAAAGGAATACCAGCAGGCCAAATGTGATTCCTGGAAGGGACCATGTAGCCATATATGGAGAACCAATATCTCCCAAAGAGGAGAAAGGACTAGGATTTCCTCCAAAATGGATTCCTTGATTGGTAGACTCCATTATCTCAACATTAGATCAATGAAGGAACAAGGATGTTATTCCGATAAAAATAAATTTTAGACACTTTGACACTACTTTCTTTTTCAGTTTTTAAGAGTCGAGAAAAAGAAAATGGTGACTCTAGTTGCCTTCAATTTTTAATGATCTTGAAGTGACAAGTGCTCAGATGGACCTTTTCTTTTAAGGAGTCAAAAAGGAATGAAAGTGACTGCTCTAGAATTCTAGATAGAGGGATTACCAAACCGATTGCAAAACTGCAAAATACACCTTGGTGATAAATGATAAAGAAATTACCAAGGACTTATGTATGGCAGTCATTCTTCCCAAATGTTGTGTTAAGTTCATTATGATAGATAGGGCGGCAGACATGGCTTCCTAAGAATAAAGGATATCAGCCTATTGTGGTCTCCCAATATATACTCGACGGTATGGGGAGCACAAGTCTGTACTGGCACTTGTCGTATCAAAGAGGAGGAATCACCAAACCTTTGATGAAAACGATAGTTACCAGGTTTTACGATGCCAGAACATGTCTCTAGCCTAGACTTATAAATGTGTTGCGTTAGGTTCCAAAGCGTTTTTATGTTCATTGAGGTTTATTTTAGAGTTGATCTTGCTTAGAAGTTTGTCTTTCAAGGTTCATTGCATGATGTAGATGTGAAATTCCTAAATATGCAATATAAAATGATAAACAGTCGTTTATGTTCTTTTAGCAATGAAAATCCTTGCTACAGAGGAAAGAAGATTATGATTTTTCTTTCAACGGAGAGCATAGAACACACACTAAATGCACTTTCCTAAATCAAATTTCACATGCAGTCAAAATGCAGATGCACATGCATGTATTTGTTTTCCGCTTTTTTAATGTGTGAATGGCAAAAAGGAAAGCTAAGTATAGATCTGAACTATTTCCTTTCAAAGCGACATTACGAACAATTTTCTTTTCAAAGCGAAAGGAAGACTAAGACGAAACTTTCCGGTTTTTGAATTGAAAACTATTTTCGACACTTCAAATACTAATAATTTCAAAATCAAGTACAATGACAAAAGTACAATCAACTATCTAGAAGAGGAAGACATGACGACACTCTTCTTTTGATCTAAAATTACATTATGACACTTGCATCAAAAATGAGAGTTCAATTAGGCTACTTTCGACAAAGTAAGATTGTAAATGATTGAAAAATACACAAAAACATTTACAATTCCTAACTGATGGAGGCCGAAAATTGTGAAGGAAGAAGGTTTTAGCATGAAGGTATTGATCATGTAGAACAAAACTACTTAAGAAAGTTGAAAGCAAGGAGGAAAAGACCAACTTTCGAAGAAGAAAGCAGTATCACTTAATCATCGCACCTGCAACATAGGGAAACAGGGATGCATCTCACCTGCAACACACAGGAGGTGCGATGCATCCAAGTTGCAAAGTTACAGATAGTGCGATGGACCAGGGAGAGAAACTAAGCTTGG
Source organism: Pinus tabuliformis (assembly GCA_031772625.1). Taxonomy (NCBI): domain Eukaryota; kingdom Viridiplantae; phylum Streptophyta; class Pinopsida; order Pinales; family Pinaceae; genus Pinus; species Pinus tabuliformis. The sequence continues at coordinate 1,185,550,702 of CM062816.1, read as the reverse complement.
TTTTTGCTCAAAATTTCCAGCTAAGTTCAATGATTTAGGCTGAGTAATGATGGATAGTAAAAACAAAGAATAAGGGTAAGATCTGATGAGGTTCTAAGCTACCACAAGGGCTCTTAGAATGCTTTGTAAGTCAGATGTTCAATTCATAAACCAACCCATAGATTGACTGAAGCAGCATTCATCTACTTCACAATTACATAGAAAAGGCGTTTCAAAGGCTAGCTGGCTAACTTCTGGCTTTGTCTGTAGTTTATAAAGCTAACAATAAATAAACAAAACAAACTGTTCGGTCGCCAATGGAGTCGCCATTTTGTTTCAGGGAAAAATAGTGTCGATTTGAACTTCTAGTCCCACTAAGATGGGTAGCTATCTTAGAAACAAACAATGAAAGCTTTTTAAGAGTTCCTTTAAGTGTGATAGATGGAAGAGAAGGAAAGAGGACCAACCTGGATCTTCCACTTTGATCCTAGCTTGATTTCTCCTTTCCTTGATAGAATTTGCCACTCCTCTCCTACTTGTCCCGCTTCAAAGAGTACCTGTAGAGTCAAAGTGATAGCAAACTATCAAAGAATCTCTATTTAAAACATCATAAACAATGCAGAATCAGAAACACAATGACCATACAATTGCATTCATAAACAAGATTCACAAATACACGATTATATGGAGGAAAACTCAAAGAAATTTATTAATAGTAACGTAAGAGAGGATTACAACCCAACTTTCTGATCCAGCATCATCCTCCCAGTTGTAGAAGCCCTCTTGACCTCATCAACAAGCAAATCACCCAACAATGCAATGTCTCTTCTCACCAACAAACAAACAACACTTCCTTACAAAATACAGAATTTCAGCCTCTAGATCTCTCATATGAGGGATCCATTTATAGATGTCTTGGAAGGGTGTGAGTCAGCTCTAGAATTTTTATTAGTTTCATTCCACTGATAGTTCTTGGTTCCACTTGGAGATTTCATTTATCTCTTACTCATCCTTGGGCGAATTCAGAGAGGCAAGTGTCACAAGAGAAGTTTCTAGAAGATTCCATGATCATCCACCTTGCAAACTATCTCTGCCATTTGTTTATTCTCGCTCATCACACCCCACAGAAGGCCATTTCAATATGCATCGCACCTAGCCAATTTCGCATTCAATATGCATCACACCTTACCCATGGAGTAGTTTGTATGGTCTAGTTTTTGCCAGTTCTGAGTAGTTTTTCAGGTGGAATTTATGGAAAATGATGTAATCAGTTGACCATGATCCTTTAGGGTATGAACACTTTTAGGGACTTAAGGAACCCTTAGCTTATGGACATATGAGTTTGGGGTTGCAGTGCGCAAATATGTCTATAATAGAGTCAGTCATTAACAAACCTCAGAATAGGATCCAGAAATGGACATGCAGATCTTTGAATTTAGCAAGGCGGCTTGTTCTCACAAAATTTGTCCTACAGTCCATACCCATTTTCATGATGTCAGGTCTTCCTGTTCCTAAAGGAGTTTTGCAATAGATCGGGAATATTCAAAGAGATTTTATTTGGGCAAAAGGGGAAGATAAAAATAAATTGTCTTTGGTATCTCGGGATAAGCTCTACCAACCGAAGGCCCATGGGGGTTTGGGGCTTCATGACGCTAAAACCCTCAGAAAATTTTCGGGTTCAATGCTTTTGTGGAGGTGGCTCAAGGAATCGGCAACCCCATGGGCCAAGCTTTGGAAACATAAATATGCAAATAATTGGCAAGAGACTGATCACATTTGAATGCCTAGGCTTATCAACGGCTCACACATTTGGAATTTTTCATGGGAAACTAGAGGCATTGTCCAGTCGCACAGCTTCTGGGAGATCCAAGATGGGAACCCGGCATGATTCTGGGAGGCTAACTGGTAAGAAGAACCAAACCTGTTTAGGGAAGAACTAACCGGTCTCAAGAATGAAACTGACAACAGAGGTTTATGCATGGTAAGTGACTTTTGGGATCAGGTAAGGAATAATGGAAAATGGAGAACTTGGAAGGATCTAGGCTACAGGGAAGAGAGCCCTTTGAAAGCTCAAGAAAACTCTCTTGCTATGGACTTGGAACAAACAAAGATTTTGGTTTCATCCTCGTCTGACCAACTTAGATGGGGAAGAAACACAGAAGCTAACTTTAACCTCAAAGAAGCCAAAACAAATAACCATAGGGTTTGATTATCAAAACGCTGATAAGGCATGGAAGGACCTTTGGCAAAACCTACATTGGATGAAAATAAAGTTGTTCATGTGGTTGGCTCAAAAAAAGAAAATTCTAACTTGCGAAAATCTTCTGATGAAAGGTTTTGTTGGCCCATCCAAATGTTATCTGTGTGGTACAGAAGAGGATATGATGGAACACTTACTCAACCTTTTCTCTTTCACGTCAACCTTGAGGGATTCGGTGGCCTCAGTCTTCATGCAAACTGACAGGAATGACCTTAGTATTACAAACACTTTGAGGAATTGGAGAAGAAAATTCTCAAGAAATGAGCTCATCAACAATGCTTGGACTCTAGTTCTAGGCTTCTTAATTTGGGATGTCTGGAAAGAATGCAATGGCAGGATTTTCAAGAGCAAAATGCACTCAACCCAAAACACTATTGCACAGATATTAAGACAGCTCAAAGATATTGTTGGTGCCATGTTAGGGAGACAACGTGAGAACCCGACTCTGCCCTAGGACACTTGTATACTACTGTAGTTGGGTGTCCATTTGCTACTTCCCCAGAGCATACACAAGGATGTGAGCCAAATAAATGTTGGTAAAGACTTTTGGCAACCTCCTCCTCATGGTTTCTTGAAAATTGACATAGATGGAGCCTCTAAAGGTAACCCAAGGATGGTTGGTTTTGGTGGGGTCATTAGAGATGAGCAAGGGTGCATAAAGGACATCTTTCATAGTCATCTAGGAACTGATACAAATAACATGGCAGAGGTCATGAATTTAGAGCAGTGCCTGGTAATACTAATCGAGTCAAATTCTCATAATTCCATCACTGAATCTAACTCAGAATTGGTTATTAATGCGGCCAAGAAGATTTGCAATGGAAAAGCACCTGGATAAATATCAAAACATTGGTGATTTTTGTAGGTCTTTCAGTGCATTCATTCCCACCTACAAACCTTGAGAACGACCAACTTTGTTCATGTGCAAATAAAAGCCAATATGCTAGTTGATCATCTCGCGAATGAAGGAGTGTTTTGCAAACAAAGTTACAACAACTATGCATGGGATTCGACACCTTCAGGGAAATTGCGTGAGAATTGTCAAAGGCAGGTGGAAAAAGACATGGAAAACTTCCAAAATATTAGGACTGAACAAGAAGGAAGACTAGTGGAAGTAGGAGAAAGCAGACGTATTATAAGCCATTCTTAACCGTTGATTTTCAAAAAAAAGGGAGAAGAAAAATGCTTAAGACAGAGCTTTCCACAAGGGAGAGGGACATGGTAAACATCAGGCCTCTTAGTAGGTCATTGACCATGGATCCTGACAGCCTTTGTAATCGAATGGCCATCGGGTGGAAAGGTAATCAAAGGTTAACCACCAAAGCGGACCCGATGCTTTTTAGATAAGTGGTTTACAGTCCTCATCGCATCCGAAAAGGAAAGTAAATACCATGCAAGTTTCTTCTCCGATATCTCAGAGGACTGTGAGATCAGCAGGGGATTTTTCATATGGTTTGGTTCTAAAAGTGGTCGAAGCTTAATTTTCAAACCGGAACCGAACATTTGTAAAACATTGGCTCACAATCCTTATCATGTCTATGAACCGGGTAAAAGGGGCGCATGTTGCCAAGATGATAGTTTCGTGACCGTCAGATCTCATGGGATCATGGATGGAGACTTATTTTGTAAGCCTTAGGTTGAGGGTTTCAGTTTTATTTTGGGGTTGTGTAGTTGGTTACCCTTCACAGGGACAACCCTTGTTGGTCCTTACATTGTAAATCCATGTAACATATGTAATCTTTCATGCGGTTAATAGAAGGCTCCACTCTTATTTGACCAAAAAGAAGAACATACATGTATTACTTGGGAAACACATTTTGGTAAATAATGATTCTTTTTATATTTATAAATTAAACTTAAATATGAAATTCTCATTATTATAAATACAAACCATTATTTTACTCTCTCTCTTTATATATAATATTTTTAATTTTAATTATATATTTATCAATTAAATTCATTAAGTTGTTATAGGTTGATTATTATATGTTCAGAAATATCATGGTTATGATTATGAATCATTATTATTGATTTTTTTTAGTTTTGTTTGTAAGTTGAGGTCTTTATAAACTAATTGAGTTAAGATTTAGAATATACATCCCTAATATTTTGCCAGTGTCACTCCCACTACATTTGTTGGCTAACATGTAAAGACCCATATACTTAGACAACTTACAAAACTCAAAGAACATCTAAAGATTCGTAGGGAAAAAGTACCAAAATACATGTAAAATCAAAAGAACTGTCATAGTCATCCTTAATTAGTATAATTAATTGGAGAAGGGTTGTCACGATCTACCCTTGGAGGAGGGTTGTCAACCTTGAATCCAGTCTCTTTAATCCTTCTAGAGTACGACAGTGAACACACCACACACCCACCATATGATCATGTATATGCCACTGGTTATGTTGGATATCCCAAAAGATATTCATAAATTCCACCTGATCCTCCTAACATGCCTGATCTAACTTATCTAAATTTGTCTACAAGGACTGAAATGTCATCTCTAGAGATGTCTGTGAATGAGAAACACCTAAAATAATCGATTGTTGGCTGGGAGGAGGGTCCTTTTCATCTCATGGAACACTGATGAGAAGAAACCCTTTGACCTCCCTGCCTCCCAAATCATGATGACCTCCACTGCTCAGGGTGCATGTTCTAATAGGAAGACATAGTTGAGGCAAAAGACAACATCAACACCACAAAATATCTTGTGTTAGACCATTAAACCAACCTGAGGCTAGGAGATAATATCAAAGGGACACTCTCCCACACAACCACCAACTCCAAGCTCCAACCAACACCCCTCCCACAACACACTAGGCTTAAGGAGCCAAAAAAAAACTACAAAATGGGATCTCGTCTTAAACCGCTACACCACCCTAAGGGAATAAGAGAATGACATAGAGAACCTTACCCAATAAACCACAACCACCCAACTCCAACACATAGTCTATCCTAGAAACTCTAACCACGGGGCACAACCGATGATGGACATATAATAGAGAGTTGAGAGAAACGGCCACCCAGAAGCATAATGGAGTATCCCTTGATAACACATATACCAAAACACTCACCCATAAGCCAGAACACTAGAACTAGTTGTCCAACTGCAGCTACTAAAAGAGAAAACTCGCTCACAATCTCGGAATACCACAAAGGAAAAATGAGCGAAACATAAAAGACCCAAGCACCACCAACGAGCAACCCAAACTTAAAATTAACATTAATAACCTAGAATATAAACCATTTAATGATTAGAGGAAAAATGAAAACATAATTACCATTCACCACTCACTGAAGCATACCTGCCTATCAGGCTGATGTAGTAGAAAATCCACTAAGTAGAACACCCACAGGAACCCTACAAAAACTAGTGATGGAGATAGTGGTGATCCTATTTCCAGTATTTCCTAGAACATTAATTTTTGGGGCACCCCTTCCCCATTTTAGCACACCAAGCTACCTATCGATTTGGACTGAGTAGTGCATGAGCTTTAGGAACTAAAAATATAAACACCAAGCCTCACCAATCTTCAATGCATTAACCATTACAGCCACTAGAATTAAAATTAGTAATTGCCACCTCCTACGAGTAATAGACTCCCACACTTCTGAATGGGTGGGCGACACCATGCCATGTAATATCATGATCATTTGTATGATTGTAAGGGAAGCATAAGCACCTCACTATGTGTTGTTTCTCTATGTATTGGCAGCCCATTAGGGAGATTATTATTTAAATTTATTTTAATGTTTTCTGGATGTTATGATCTTTCTCTCAAAAACATATTTCTGATTTCTATTAATAAAATTAAATCTAAAATATAACAAAATAAAAATCATTTTAATAGTTTTTTTCTTCTATTATTTTTTAATTGAGTCAACATTTTATTTTATTAATTTTATTGTTTGATTTAATGTTCATTTTACAAAGACTACAACATCTCTCGCATATTGAGCCCAATTTAAATGTTTACACTCATTTATGAAGACTACAATGTCTCCTTGTACGTTGTTATAGAGCCACATGGTGAAATAAAATAATTATGTGGCATTAAAAATAGTTCTTTTAGCTACAATTCAGTGATAGAAATGAGCATATTGCAGGAAAAATTGAATAGAAAGACGAAAAGTGAAATTTCATTTTATTACTTACACTATGTGTTAAAATATATTTCAATGTCGGCCACAATTAAAATATTTCAAGTAAAATAATTCTCTCTAGATAAATGGACCAATATATATAGAGATACTTTTGAATATAAAAGGGACGTGTATTTAAAACTATACTAATTAAAAAAAATGTGAATTATAAATAAAGTATTTCAATGTTCAAGTTGGTTAAAATATTTCAATATCAACTATGTATATTATATAAAGAAAAAAAAATTGAAAAAGAAAAATAATTATGGCTAAAACATTTCATTGCTATGTCAAAATTAACAGATGGAAATAATTAATGCTCAACGTGGAAGTAATTAGGATGGGTAATCTTATGATGGTAATCTTAATTACTTCCATGTTGAGCATTCATATTTAATAAGAACAAAAGAGCGATCAAATGTACGGATCTGTAAATATTTCTTCAATTTTTGCACTTTGAAGGAGGTTTGCACTTTGAGAAATTTGATCCCTTTTGGCTCTGAATAGAACATGGGTCAATATTGATATTAATTTCAAGAATTCCATAAATAAATATTAGATCGATATTTTTTTATAGGTTAATATAAATGGTATGTAAATATTTTTTTATTATGATGATCATGGTAGCTATTATTAATGCCTATTAAGATTAATTTTATTTTTTGGAAATGGAAAAAGAAGAAGTTAATTGGTTTTCTTTCAAATTTTATTTTTATCTTTAAAATAAATTTGAAGGTCATTACAGTTTTGATTATTTAAGAAGTTAAGTGGATTTGATTGTTGCACACCCTACCACCTACTTCATTACTCTCTGGTAGTGGAAGGTATTGAATAAAAAATATCCTAATCTGCAAGGTCTATTATGAATATGGGTTCATAATAATTCTCATTTACCAACTTCCTTGAAACCTAAAAAAAATCCACCAACGCATCTGACTCGTCGAGATCTTTTCAATGTCTTAAAATCAATCTCAATTCAACTCCTAGATTCAATGTTATCCTCATTTAACTATTCACTTGTTAATCCCCCCCCCCCCCCACCCCACATAAACATGCACTTAATGTGGTGTTTCCCATGGTGCTCACATGGCTCTACAACATGGCCCAAAATCTTGCATGGCTCTTGCCACACCAACACACCCAATGACAATGTGTTGTCATGGCCAAGGCCAACATGAGAGGGTAAGGAGTGCACTCCCTTCTAAATATGGTGTTGTGGTACATGGATATTTCTATTTCTTTCAAGGAAATTCCTTGTTTGGCATCTTTTGTCAAACCATGCTCATTTTCTGTATAGATTAATAAGGTGCGTGGTGTGGGGACCCATAATTGATAACTTTTTATACTTGTTTCCCTACCTTTTCATATAATTTTGACTCTTACTACCATACCTTATAAGTTTGACAGTCATCATTAACTAAAGAATGTTCCCTTTCTATGTGTCATCCTTACTATCTATCTTTTCTTATAATTTTATATAAGAGCTAAATTCTTTAGACAATTTTATTAATAAATTGAGAAAGGGATATTATAGGGTGTCTAGCTTCTTGAGGTGTTAGAGGACCATGTTTCCCATTTGTTCCTCACAAAGAATGGATTGAAGACGTTGTTGACACTATTCATACACGTAGAACATATTTTCGACACATTGTTCTACTATGTTTAGCAATGAAGATCGATTTGGACAAATAATCAGTCAAAGCTAGTTTGACCATCGAAGGAGACAATTATGGATAGTGCAACTAGCCTAGTTGAAACAATTAGGATTCCTAATTTACAAATCATTGTAGTATTAGGTAAGTTGTTACAACTTGGTTTGAACAAGGGCTATTTGTAGAGATACACTTATTGTATATTCTTGATTTAGATCACATGGGAATTGAGAGATTCTCATGAAAATCTTGCGATTTGAAAATAGGAATGTATTTTGTAACTATAAAGGAATGTACTCTCTATTCTTGAGGCACAAATAGGCATGCAAAGAACATATAGTGGAGTACTAGAATCGTAATAATGTACTTTAATGTTTCATCAATGAAAATATCGACCATTTATGGGTTCATACATTTCTTCTCAGTAGCTTTTTGTGCTTTGTAATTTACCAACCCTTGCTAGGAAAGATGGTCCCTCCTTAGCAGGGATCATTGGTTAGGAAGGTATAGTATTCATGTGTTTAATTACTCTTAGTTATGATTCATGTGTGCTTTAGTGTTACTGTCAAAATATTGTTTATGCATTTAGTATTTTTAGAATTCCAATCTTTGTTAATGTGCAAAAACATAGGTCTTAGGGTGATCCCTTTATCAGTGTGATATTTATTTATTTTTTTCCATAGAATTTTTGGTTTAGTGACTTTTGAGTGTTGATGGTCTCTAAGAGTGTTGTTTCCTTGATTCAGAGAGATTATGTGACAAAGTGAGTTCTATTATGTAATGTGTGTCTTTTCCTAATGAAAGAGTGAGAACGAGTTGATTTGTAACAACAAGTGTTTTTTATGTCTGAGAGTGCCATTACAATGATTCATTGGAAGGTGTTTTATTTGCTACTTACCATTTGTTCTTGCATATACTTTGTGTGATAGACTTGAAACAGAAATCCCATCCAAATTTACAATTACAAGGGTAACGGGACCACCCAACATTTTGGCATTGTTGTTGGGGAGGGTATAGACATGCATATGTGTGACTAGTGTAGATGTGTTGATTCAAAGTGTGGTAGACCTATTCCTAACTCTCAGGTTTTTAGGCAGTAATATGAGAGGTAATAACCTGCACATCTCTTCAACGTATCGATGTGGAATCAACCTCATAAGGAGTTAGGGCACATAGAATTGCATTGAATGAATAATGAAGAATAAAAATATTGTGCCCCCAAAGAGACTAACAATGAAGGTAAGATAGAATGAGGAAGAAAGAAGAATAACTAGGATTTGGGAAGAGTAACATTTATACATGAGATCATATCAAAATTGAAGCATAATCATCTACTCTGGGAGTAACACCTAAGAATAAAATATCAGGTAATGTTGTGCAAAAAATATCAACATCCCCTAACTATGTTGTGTTGGGTGCACACATTGGAGAAAATAAAAATTTAATGAACCTTCAATATCATAGGAAAGCCCTGGAGTTTCTAGTCTATTAGTATCAACAGAGGATAGATATCAAGATTTCATATAAGGATAAGGAGATATAAATGAGAAATGCCTAGGATCAAGTCATGAAGAATGACCACTTAATAAATACATTTTGAATTTAAGCAATGCAATGAAATAACACGCTGGCATTCTGCTGTAGAGGGTGTTGTGAAACCATTAGGACCACTTGGACAACACGCAGCATTTGAGCAACCTAAGCAATTTACATCTTCGAGGAGGGAGAAACCTTCCTAGAGGGCCACTGGTAACAATGATATAAAGCTCTCAATATTTTAGGGAGAACCAAATGGAAGGTAGCTATGTTACCACTTTCGGGTTCCCTATTAGAAATCTCTAGGGATAGTCCCCATTGAAGAACATTCCTTTGTCTACACTTCCTACTTTCCAAGGTAAAAATACAAATTATCCATATATATTTCTTTTTGAATTTGATATCCTTTTCATAAGTTATGACTACACCAATAATGAACAAACACTAAAATTGTTTCCAGCCACATTAAAGGGGGTCGACTAAGATGGCTAATGTGACCTGATGGAGCATCCATTGCTACTTGGGATGGAATGAAGAAGATATTGTTAAAAAAGTATTATGATTACCATCATTCTAGAGATGAGAAGGATGACCTATTTAAAATCACCCAAGAACTATATAAGAATTTGGAAGAGCATCTTGAACATCTTCCGTATAATTTGCAAAGATCTCAACATAGTGATCTAGACAAGGAAATGGTTAAATTAATTTTGATCAAAGGAATGAGGGATGATTAACTTGATATGGTAAATATTTTAGGGAAGGGAGATATATATAAGGAGCCTTATGACGATATTTTTCAACTTTGGTAAAGAAGTTACATAGGATCAACAAGAGGCATACCTATGACACATGATGCTTCTACTATGATTCTACATTAAGCTAATGGTGGGGCAACACGAGTATAACTTGGAAATTTGTAGGATAATTTTAAAAATAATATAATGAGCTTGTTGTCATCTTAGCTCGATGTATTTCATGCAAAGTAGAAACAAATTGAAGTGAAATAAGCTTTAGCTATATTCTTCTCTTGATGCAGGAAGAAACACCCCCTTAGGGAATACCTACTTAATAGATGCAATATATGTGAGAAGGATCACTCCATCAAATAATTCCCCTCATTACCTAGACTAAAAGAAATCTATAAGTAAGAAAAGGATTATGCTGAGGCATCATACTTTAGTGGTGCTAAAAGGCCTTGAAAATCTAGTCCATCAACTATGGTACATGAAACCTTCCCCTCTTTTAATTGTTGGTTTCGTATTTATGGTTGACAAAAAATTCCCCCATAATAAATGCAATATCTTGTAGCTCCATGGTAGCTTTCTAATCCACCTATGGCTCAAAGTCCTACACCTTAGCCTAAACGGCCCTCTCCTTCATGGCCTCAGCCATGGAAAGGGACTACTAGTCCTAGTTAGGTGCTTGTTCAAAGCCCAATGCAATAACAAAAAATTGTCTCTTACCTATAATGTTCCTCTGAGTGAACCTTCATTACTTCCCTAACTACATGTAAAACTAACCCTAATCCCAATAATCAGAAAGTACAACAAGTTAAAAAACTATGTTCCCCTACTTATTACATCATATCTTTATAATGAAATGAAATTCAACTACAATCAAGAACAACAATAAACCCCACTACTTCTCCTGTTATCATAAAAAGTGAGTTAGAGAATTTAGTGGGAGAAGAAAACTCAGTTCAAGGATCTCTAGAGAAGAAACAAATTATAATAAAGGATGTTACCCTTGGTATTGATGCAATTGAGAATACTTACAAAGTTCTAACAATTTGTGATATTTCTAACAACATTTTAACAACTAGTAATATGCCTAACGTAACTATAACAATTGATGCTACCCCAGTTGTGAAAACTATAACAATTGCATGGAATGACACTTCTTCTCATGCCCCTTATCCTAAAATATTAACTGAAGTCAAGAATACTCCTGAAACTGATTCTAATTTCTTAAAGGTCATGAAAATTTTATTTGTTTGGAATTCCTTGCTTCAAGCAATTCAATATGTTCCTATTTAAGATAAAACAATTAAGGAATTGTGTGTCAGAAATCTAGGTAGGAAATGTTGGGTCCTCTCTATTGTGCATATAATTGGAAAGTTATCAAAATTTATTTTAGGGGATAACAAGCTTACTAAATACGAATACCCTGAGAACAAAAAAATAGTTTTTCATATTGAAGAAACAACTCTTTGAAATACACTGATTTATTTAGGAGAAAAATTTAACATAATAACTAGACTCGATTGAGCTACTTGGGTTTACTAACTTGCGACCAAGTCCCACTGTTTTAGAATTAGTAGATAGGTCTAGGATCACACATAAAGGAACAATAGAGCATATTATTATCTCAATAGATGCTTAGCAGTACCTAGTGGATTTTATGATGTTACATTCTAAGACATGCCTAGGGGGAAATTCTATAATGTTGGGCATGCCATGGTTGACCACTGTGAATTTCTTTATTGGGTTAATATTTAAGTGGGTGACCATCTTTGATGGTAACACTACCAAGGATGTTTTTCTTTTCAATCAAGTAAAACCAAGTTTGAAATGTTAAAACCATTTATGTTCTAAGTTCAAATCGTAAGAAGTTGATACATTTACACTACTCAAAATAGGAAAATCCTTGCATTTTAAAAATGAGACTGATGATGGTACTATTAACAACTTCAATAATGACCATTTTTCTTTAACACTATCAACATCTTGATTGTTGAGTTATGTAATAAACAAATCTAGTGACGAAGAGACTCTTGATGATCTAGGTGGAAATTGATGGCCACCCGCCTATTCCACTTTGAACCCCATCACTGCCTCTTTCAGTTTTTCCTATTTTCTTAATTGTAGCACAACTTAATATTTTTAGTATTTTTTCAATTCGTCAACTTCCAGAGCCATTTTGAGGCCCTAAATAATGGTTTTTTGGCAAAATAGAAATCTAGAGATTTCAATGGAAATCATAATTTCAGTTGTAGTCCTCAGAGAGATATTTCCAATGAGGTATCATACGTGTCAAACAGAGATAATATGACCAAGTTACAACCCTGGGAAGTTGACTACCCAACTAACCCCAACGGGGCCCATAAACTCTTGGTGTTACATCTCCTTGGGTTAGCATTTTCATTGTTTAGGGTTTTCTTGTATTGTCCAATAATAAAAATGCCCTTCAGCCTCATTGTAACTCAGTTCAAAGGCATGTAGTTGCCACATCTCTTCTTAGAGATAAGCTACTATCTTTGAGCTAGTCTTATTTACGTTCTGTTTGTAAGCATATTGCAGTATTTGATATTAATGAAATGAACTATTATTTCTACTGCATCTATGTATTTACGATTATATCTGTAATTTGTTGCATTCTTATTTAAATCAGGATTAGTGGTATCAACGTGGTCTACCATTTGTCTCTTTTTCTTTGCATGTCCCCAATCAAGTTGGGATATGAGTTAGGGATCGATCTAGTTGAACCGTTGCAACATCAACCTCATAATCCCAAATGGTCACCCATGGAGGAAGAAAAGAAAGACGAGGGAGAAAGAGATCCTATCAAAATATTGGTTGTGGAGGCCCTCGAGAAACAAGGGAATGCAATGATGCATAGGTTTGCCTAGATCCTTCAACGATTTCCCATTGGTGATGCATCCACATCTGATAGCCACTCTGGAGGCTCCACACCTTTTAACATACAAGTAAACTTTTACATTCCCATATTTTAGGGCCAAATAGATGCAGACATCGTAGATAAATGGTTGAATCTACTAGAAGAAAAAAATTTTCATCATGATTTTTCTAGTAGGAAAAATAATACTTTTTCTCTTCCTAAAGTTGGCCCCCATGTCAAGGACTCGTGGGAAACCTACTATGAGGAGAAGAATGAAAATACAACCTCATTGTTTCTAGCCACTCCCACTTGGAATTCATTCCGAGACACCATCAAGGAGTTGTACTACCCTAACATGACCTATGAGGACAAATACATAAAGTGGACCATGATGTGGCAGGGAAGGGACCAAGATGTGCCAGAATATACTAATTTTTTTCATACCCCTCGAAAAAATTTGGGTATCAATGATTATGAGAAACATTTGGTACTCAGGTACTGTGGCTTCCTACAAAGATACATCCAGGATGATATGGAGTTCTGTGACAACTCCTCGCTCGGCACGATGTACTAATACACCATCAAGATCAAGCAGAAGTTTAAAAAAAAGAAGCGAGACTTTGGATTTGCAAATCCGAAGAAAGGGAAAGGTGCCCCCAAACCGTAGAACAAATCAAAAAGCTAAGGGGGGCAGCCCGGGACAACCCATAAAAGCCACAAGCAGAGGAAAGCACTGTGAAGCTAAAGGACAATGGAAAGTGGTGTGAGTTCCATAAGAGCTCCACTTGCAACACACGTGAGTGTCAGGCCAAGCAGTCCCTGGTGCTTGAGATGAAGGCTACAAAATCAGATGGATGTTCCGACTCTGAGTCAGAACCCAACAAGGGGAATTACAAAGGGAACCATATTATCGATTTAGAGCCTGATTCCACCATTGCCACCATGAAAATATAGAAGGTCAAACCCGAAGATCTAGAGGAAGAGGAGCATCTCTTCCACTCCTAGACATGGGTAAGCAGTTCCCTGCTACAGTTCATTGTCAACAACGGGATCCAAAGTAACATAATTGCAGTAGAGGTTATGAAGTGGTTTGGCTTACCGGCCACATCACACCCACAACCATACAACATCGGGTGGCTTCACCAAGGACGGGATCTTTGTGTGAGCCAAAAATTTCACCTTCCATACAATATCAAGCCCTTCACAAATGAGGTATTATGTGAAGATTCTCCCCTTGATGTTTGTGATGCTTTACTAGGCCAACCATACTTGTGGAAGTGACTTGTTGTGTATGATTTAAGGGCTCGTGTTGTTATTCCTAACTTAGGAAATAAGTTGTACATGATATTGGAGGTGGCACCACCTACTCCCATCCCTCTAGTTACTGCAAAACAATGTAGTAAGCTCATTTCCAAAACCGAGAAATTTTTTTTAATGATGATCCATTATTGGGGAAAGAACAAGACATTGGCCACGACCTCCAGACAAGGCCCCTCTACACAAAAAAAATAGATGGACAAGGTCATGGAGGAGTAAGAGGACATCTTCACCTCCCCCATAGGGGTGCCTCTGTACTGCCAAGTCAATCACTCCATCAATCTGACCCCAGGCATGACATCTCCTAATGGACCAATCTATTGACACTCCGTTCTATAGAACGACTAAATCAAGAGGCATATTCAGGAGCTACTATAGAAAGGTTTTAGGCCCCTATACTACTAGTGTAACCCCCTATTGTTGTTAGTATAACCCACTTATTATATTGATGTACCCATGTAGTGCCCATATTGTTACTATTGTGCCACATAGAAGCCCACTATTGTTATTATTGTGCCCTTACATTATTATTGTTATGTCGGCTCTGATTATGTTATAACCCCTTAGACTCCTATATATAGAAAGGAGGTCTTTTCATTTGTATCATCCAAGAATTGTTCATTTATGTAATGTAAAGGAGGTTGCCCCCTCGAAGAGGCTGAATTCTAAGGCGTTGATCTATCTTTTCTATCTTTTCTTGAGCTGGTTTCATAACATTTGGTATCAGAGCTTTGGATTCTAGGGTTTCGCTGCTCCAAACAGGTCATCGTGGAATTTTCACTATAACATTGTTTCTGTGACGTTTCATAAGTCGCAAAAAAAACCCATTTGAGAACAAATCACGCTGAACCTTGCATCCGAATTTCAGAGCTTTTCGCGCGATATTGTCGGAGATATGAACTGAGGAAGTTGGTCTTTTTGCAGACTCCTGAATTACACTCAAAACAGGTGACCTGGGGAAAATCGTCATAACTTTCTTTCTGAGCATCGGATTGAAATTTCGTAAGAAGGTACAGAAAGAGGACGGACTATAGTTTTCGTTTATATATTTTTCATAGTCAAAGGTTGAAACAGTGACACGTGGAACTTCATACAACTTCGATCTACGGAACTAGTCTATAATCAGGTCACTACGGGAGATTGTGCATAACTCCTTTTTGGAGAATCCAATTTGGATCAGACTGGTGGCATTGGAAAGAGGACACAGAGGGCTACTACAAGTAGCAATTTTAGAACTTAAATATTTGCAAGTACAGAGATACAGTCGTTTCAAGATCAAGGTCCTAAAATCAAGAAAAAGCAAGATGAGGAAGTTTGATGGCAAGGATCCTGTAAATTGGATACTTCAGATGGAGCAATATTTTGATCTACATGGTGTACCACTGTTACAAAAGGTATGTATTGCATCTTCATATTTAGAACCAGATCAATTTTTATGGTATAAAGGGCTTTGTTCTCGTAAAAAACTTGTTACGTGGTCAATTCTCACGGAGGAAATGATAGCACATTATGAGGATACAAAGAGCAGCACCTTCTTTAGAGCAACACCACAACAATTGGAAAGAGTAAAAGGGATTTCTGACATATTTGAAAGTAAAATTATGGCAACAAGGAAGTCTACCCCTCACAACTTTAAAGATGGACGTGTTGTTTCTCCTAGCCTTCCACAACCTACAAGGGTTACACCACAACAATTGGAAGAAAAAAGAGAAAAAGGGCTTTGTTACAATTGTGATAGCAAATTCACTAAAGGTCATAAGTGTGCTAATAAGAAATTATTTTACATGGAGTATGAAGAGGAGGAAGAAAAGGATCAAGAAACATCAAAAGAAGAGGATATATGCCAGGACCCGACCCCAGAGAAAGAAGAAATGAATCAGACCATATCTTGTAAATCATTGGAAAGAATTACCACTCCTCAAATTCTCAAGATAGAAGGACATATCAAGAAGAAGAAGGTGCAAGTAGTGAAAGATCACATCGAGAAAGAAGAAATGAATCCAACCATATCTTGTAATTCAATGGACGAAATTACCACTCCTCAAACTATCAAGATAGAACGACACATCAAGAAGAAAAATGTTCAAGAAGTGAAAGATCACATTGAGCATCAACAAATGAATCCGATCATATCTTGTAAAGGATGGGAAGAAATTACCACTCCTCAAAAGATAGAAGGACATATCAAGAAGAAAAAGGTTCAAGCAGAGAAAGATCACATCGAGCATCAACAACAAGTTCTCCAACTTTTAAAGGATAACGCCACTTCAGTGCAAAATCAAACAAAACAGCAGGTAGATCAACATCGTAGTGAAAAACGTTTTGATGTAGGCAAGCAAGCTATTTTTGAGAAGGAAATGTTGGCAATACTACATGCACTTAAAAAATGGCGACCTTACCGAATGAGAATACTCTTCAAGGATGAGGATGTGGAAGCATTGTTTTTTGCTATTTATATTATCCAACCAAATTGGATAAACGAAGCAAGGGATGGATGGAAGAAGGACGAAGAAGTATGGCCACTTATTCAAAAGTTGCAAAAGATCCCAATTCAAGCAATATTGTCAGAAATTGAAGAGGAAGGAAAAATCATATTGGAACCTGGAGCAGTCACAAAAACAAGAACCCGACGGCTACGAAATCGATCAATTTCAGAGTATTTCATCAAGTGGAAGAACTTACCCGCTGAATATTCCACATGGGAGGACAATAATTTTATACAGAAGCATCAAGAACTACTCAAGCGTTGAGGACAACGCTTTTTGAAGGAGAGGGGCATGTTAGGCCCCTATACTACTAGTGTAAACCCCCTATTGTTGTTAGTATAACCCACTTATTATATTGATGTACCCATGTAGTGCCCATATTGTTACTATTGTGCCACATAGAAGCCCACTATTGTTATTATTGTGCCCTTACATTATTATTGTTATGTTGGCTCTGATTATGTTATAACCCCTTAGACTCCTATATATAGAAAGGAGGTCTTTTCATTTGTATCATCCAAGAATTGTTCATTTATGTAATGTAAAGGAGGTTGCCCCCTCGAAGAGGCTGAATTCTAAGGCGTTGATCTATCTTTTCTATCTTTTCTTGAGCTGGTTTCATAATAAAAGCTGACATCTGGTCGAGTTGATCGCCCTGTGGGAGCCCGATCATATCGGTATAGAAAAGGGATGGTACTTGGAGACTTTGTATTGACTATCGAGCGTTGAACAAGATCATTTTCTGTAATAGGTACTTGATCACATAGTTTAAAGAGCTTCTAAACCAACTTGAGGGGGGGAATATTTCAGTAAGATCAAATTGAAGTCATATATCACTAGGTACCAGTCGAACCCTCTGATGTGTGGAAGGGTACCTTCAAAGATAAGGAGGGCCTTTTCGAATGGTGGGTTATGCCTTTCGGGTTGATGAATGCTCCTGCAACCTTCACAAGGTTGATGGATGACATCTTATGACCATTCACCAAATGATTTGTAGTGGTATAATTGGATGACATCATCAACTTCAGCCAAAGTTGGGAAGAGCACCTCCACCACATTTGACAAGTTCTCCAAACACTAAGACAACACAAGTTGTGTGCCAATTTGGAGAAATGAAATTTTGGCATGACCCAGGTTCAGTATATGGGATACATTATTGATGAACAGGGGGTGCATGTGCATCCAGCCAAGATCCAAGTCATTCGGGATTGGGCAGCCCCAACGACTCTAACGGAGCTCTACAGCTTTCTGGGATTTGCCAATCTCTACTGTAGGTTCGTGTTGGGGTTCTGTCATATCACTTGGCCCTTGATTCAAGTCACCAAGTGAGGAGAAAAAGAAAACGTATTTTGGTCTGAATCTCAACAAAAGGCATTCACAGAGTTGAAACATCACCTCTGCTTAGCACCAATGCTCACACTACTAGACTTGCAACAACCATTTGGGGTCGAGACAGATGCCCCCAATTATTATATTGGGGCAGTACTCACTCATAGGGACATATAGTGACATATCACAGTGAGACACTTTCAGACATAGTCCTAAAGTATCCCACTTATGAAAAAGAGATGTATCCATTGTGCAGTTCTGCCGACAATGGAAGCATTACATTTTTGGGAAGGAAATGGTCATCCACACAGACCACCGATCCCTGTAGTTCATACAGATGGAATGGAAGTTATTTTAGAAAATTATATATTACATATAAATGGAACACATAAAATATTGTAGAAATATAACCACAAAAACACACAAAACAAGAGAGACACAAATATATGTGGTTCACCCAATTTTGGCTACGTCCATAGAGAAATAGCCAGTCCTTCCTTTTAAATTATCCATCAAACTGAAGAGATACAACCTATGGTAGATCCATTGTAATTCCCTCTTCTATATCACACAATCTCCTCTCTCTTTCTCACTTAAAATATAGATCTACATAGATGCAATACAATTCCCTCATATATAGAGAGGGGCTTCCTTCTAAGGAAAAAAACCTAAATTAATCATAACTTATACCATCAAATACCTACCTAATGAATGACCCAAATTCACTATGAAACTACAACATTTTATAAGGAAATTTTACATTTATTTTTATCTTCTGGGGCACTGCCCCCGATTCCCCGCCAGGGGGCCTCCAAATAATCATCTTCGCTCCCCTCTGGCAGTGCACATTTAATATAACATCTCTACTACCTGTTTATGAAATTCAATTTGGTTGATTGCATGCACATCCTTGGAATGATTTTTGAAGGTTTTTTTCTTATACTCTTTTGAAGTTCTTGGAGATTTTACCTCTAGTTGTAGGAAGGTCATCTGCATCTTCCTTGTTTTGAGGTCAAAAGCTGAAAGAAACCTACTCTCATCAGTGGGAGTTTTCTTCTAGTATTGTTGTACATATAGCATCCTTTAATTCTTCATTTCTTATTTTAATCTCTTTGTACTTCTCCATGATATCTGTCTCTTTCTCAATTGGTTTTCTAGATGATGAAACTTCTGCACTATTCTAGTTTTTAATGCTTTGGATACTGGAATATGATGGAAGAGATGCTTCTTATATATGTGTTATGAGTGCCTCATCCCTGAAAAATAATCTCTTCTTCTATTTCAATTGCCTTTTCCTGCTCTATTAATGGATTTAGGTTGGTTTTCTTTCTACTTACAAGCTTGAATTTAGTATCAGAAGTAGTTTCTTCTAAGTAGGATACTTCTTCTCTAGCCCTTTTTGAATTTTTGTCCTGCGGGTCTAGAGTATGCAGGATGGAACTAGTATCAACCTGCTTATCCACCTCCTCTAGAGTGTTTTCCAACCACTATGACTGGTTGGAATACTTTTCAATTTATGTTTTTGGATCATGAATGAAATGCGTCAATTGGAATTTGGCTCTTAACTCACTTATGACACCCAGAGGGTCATAGGACCATTTGAAACTGCTGCTAAACTTGAAACGTTGTAAACATTTATCTGCTTCCTTTCCTGCACTTCTATTGTTGCATATAAAAGGCCCTATTTTGTTTTTAATCTTGAACTGGTTCTTCTTTTTAGTAGAAAGGAAATGGATCTCATTAGAATTCAAGATTTTTATGATGTATTGCAAAGAAAACATCCTCATTGGGAGGTAATTACAAAGCTTGTACGAAACTAGTTGGCTTCCATACACTCTGATCTCTGTACGATTTTGGTATAAATGCCAGTCTCCTATTTTACTTTGACCTGACAACTGTAAAACCTTCTTTATCTCTTCATTGATTCTAGGTTGAATGCTACTGCTTAGTATATTGACAACTGGATAAACAAATGGATCAATGACATCTTTATAGCTAGATTCTGTGGAATCCTTTCTGATCAAGGATGTCCAAAAGACAACAGATTCGGGATTACCCTCTATGTCCAGTTTTTGGAGCCTAGTTGCAAACCTTTTTTATTGGAAACATAAAAACATATGGAACAAAACTGAGGAGTATTTTAACACTCCTTCTGGAAGCTTGACTAGCTAATCATGCATTGTGTCTGCCTAGAATTTGGAAAACTTGAAAGTTATAGATGGAGGCTGGTCTAGGCTAGACATAGAGAGGAAACCCAGGATGGATTCATCTACATGATCATCAGTAAAATATCCTAGAATGCAAGATAACATGGTTACAATTTGCCTGGTTTGTTCTGGGAACATGGCAGTAGAGTATGGTGGGTTTTTATTAGGAATTTGAGTTGATTCAGGGAGGAAGGTTTGAAAGATTTGAGAACTGTTGGGAGGGTCTAGCTTTAGGTAAAGCTCAGTAAGGGTTTCAATGGAGAAAGGCTCTCCCTCTAGTTGTGGTTGAATCTGTAGAATTTTATTAATAGATTGTGTAGTGATAGTAAATAAGATTTCTTCGGTAGGGGTGACTATGGCTCTCTCATCTGGAAAATAGATGATTTGGCACAGTCTGATGAGTTCAGGGAATTGATAGGTCTGTGGAAAGGTATATTTTGGAAGGTTAGAGTCCCACAGATCAATATCAGCTACCTTACCAGAAAATTTGTCATGGCTCTAGCAATGGAGCTCCAAAAGATTGTTGTAAGTGACTGTGTCTATGATTTTGAAATCCTTATCCACCAGAGGAGTGTAGCCGATATCTAACAGGGATGGCTGCAGAGGGCTTACTATTTGGACACTTTGGAAAGCCATTAATTTGATTCAATTTATTTTTTAACTGGCTTAACTAATGGAGGCGAGTATTAGAATTACTTGGAACACTAGAAAATTAGTTGTGGAAGTGGTCTAGATAGCAGCAGTGTCAATTGTAATTCTCACTGGCTTTTCCGCAACTTTACATGGGTATAGAAATGTATTAAGAAGGGGATATTTCATTCTTTGAAACTTTGGATAAGTGGGTTATTTTCACTTTTATGACAAGGCGGGGTTAGTTAAGGAGAAAATAAAAGGATTTTTAATAATGGTAATTGGTTTTTCAAATGCGAAAAGAGTTTACAGGATGAAGGGAAATGTTAGAAAGATATTAGTGATAAGAGATAAATCAAATGGTGCTTTGCATTACTTTTGAAAGTATCCTACCTACCCTTTATTTATCTTAACATTTTTTATTTGCTTTATTGGGTGAATTTGAGCTTGCTAACCTTTTTATTTTCTTTCGATAAGAAAACTAACTCATTTCTGACCTTATATCTTCCAATAGATCAGATTAATCTTATGAGCTCATTTTTAATAACTACCTAACTAATGATCCACCAAGATTAAATGGTTTGGTCAGATCTTTATTCAGTAACTATCATGACATAAAATTTAAAAGCTTGAATAATCAATATTAAACAGTATGGTCATCATGAATTGTGGAATTTTGGACGAGCTGCACACAATTTTATTTGCAATAGAAAAGTAAGCTAAGAGTAGTGGCATTTGAATGTGCAACAATTTCAGAATTTATTTTTTGCTTCTTTTTGTGGAGTTCATATTTTAGATATTTTTTATCTTTCTTTCTTTGTTCTGTTGCTTATTCTTTTAGGACGTACCCTCTTTTCATTTTTTAATATGGAAAACATTTGCAAACAAAGCAAAGGTATGTACAATATTATAAGACCTAACATAGTTAATTCAAAATTATGATCCCTATTATTATAGGAACCTAACAGTGGCTCCACTTGGGGATGGCATCTCCATGTGAGATGTCAAGAACATTTTGATCAGTGGCCTTGGAACCTTGACAATGCTTTACTTGGAACTGATTTTTGTGATCTCCTTTGTTCAAACATATGATGTTACATATTTTAAATCTTAAGATTTCCTCTTCAGGCTTCAACTTTACAAGATAATAATCCACTCCAATCTAAACTTTTCTATGTTATTTACAGTGAATAAAAGAAATGAACTACTAATTATTCTGGTGAAAAATAGTTCTTTAGCATTTAACCAATGACTGGTCCACATTTTAAGTCTGTCCCATCTAATTCTTTTAATAAAAATGCATTGTTACCTCTGTAACCATAAATAATATATGGCCATTTCCAGAGAAAGTCAAATTTCCCATGTTTTCCTTTTTCTTCCCTTCTAGAATGCCATTTTAGTACTTGATCACCTATCAAGAATCCTCTGCTTTAGTTTTCTTATCAAAGATCTTCTTGATTTTTTCTTGAATTACTTGGGATTTGATATAAAATTCTTCCGTAGTTTGCTGCAAATGAACTGGTTGGTTTATCCTCCTTTGCATGCCATTTGATTCTACTTGCACCTCTTGAATCATTTTCATTACTGGCACTCCTAATGAGGATGGATAAATAGAATCCATCCAATATACCAATTGAGAAGGAGATGTACAAATAGATTTATTAGTAGTAAGTATGTCTACCCATAGGGCATTCACCAACCTTTTATTCCAGGTTCTCTTGTTATCTTCTAACGTCTTCTTGATGATGTTGACTAGGCTTTCGTTTGAAGATTCTGCAACCCCATTACCTTGAGGGTAATAGGCAGTGGAATGGACTAGCATGATATGGCATCGGTTACAAAAATCTACCATTTTCTTAGATTTGAAGGGAGTTGCATTATCATTGATGAGTTTTTATGGGCATCAAAATCTAGAAAGGATGTTGTTCTCAGGAACTAAAATAATGATAGAGTTTGTTCCTTATCTAGAAGGAATGGCTTCTATCCATTTGGTAAATAGTCAGTGGCTCTCAAAATCCATTTATGTTGGGCAGAGGAGGCTGGGTGAATTTCCCCAATAAAGTCTAAACCCCATTGCTGAAAAGGCATTTCTACTGAGATAGGTTTGAGGGGTAATGGTAAGAGTTTCTTCTTCCCTTCAAATATTTGGTGTTTGTGACAGGAGGTCACATATTTTCGGACATATCAAAAAAGGTGGGCCAGTAAAAACCTGCCCTCAAAATCTTATTAGCAATTGTTTTCCAGTATAGGTGTCCCCCACATTCTCCTGAATGAGATTCCTACATAACTTTGTCAGCTTCATATTTTAATAAAAAGTCTGACAGGATGTGACCATGATCTTTCCAAAATAAAACATTGTCTAAGATATAATATTTAGTTGCTTTCATTTTTACGAATCTACTTTAGTTCTAGATAAACTAGGAGGAGCTTGTATGTTGAGTAAAACAAATATAATGTATGCATACCAGGGTGAATCTATAAAAGATTCATTGATTTGTGGAGTCACCGTCTCTTCTCGATCATCTATGGAAGTAATGAAATTTATGTCTAAGGCTCAATAGTTTGATTCGATCATGAGTTTGGCTAAACCTTGGCCTTTAATCGATTTTGTAAGCTTGATCTCAATGTCATATTCCAGTATGGTGGCAATCCATTTGCTTCTTTTTCCATCAGGCCCATTCTGAGTTAGAATGTCCTTTACCATTGAGTTTGGAACATATGCTATTATGTCAGAGTATAGAATATACACTCTTAAATCTTTTATGGCTTTTACTAAAGCAACAGCTTTCCTTTCCATTATATTATATTTTAGTGTAGAATCCCTCAAAGTTTTACTGAATAAAGCAATGGGTTTTTCATAACCCTCATCATTCTTTTGCAACAAGACTATTGCAATGGTGTACTTTGAAGAAAATAAAAAAATTATGAAATCTCTGTTAAAATTAGGACTTATAAGGACAGGTGTTTTAGTAAGGGCTTCTTTGATTGCTTCAAAAGACTGCTTAGCCTCTACTGTCCATTTAAGTGTTGAACCCTCTTTTAACATGTTATTCAAATATCTAATTAGTTATGCTATGTTAGAAACGAATCTTCTAAGAAGATTTCTTTTACCTGAGAATGCTTGTAATTGTTTAATGTTGCTAGGATGATTGATATGAAGGATTTCTTGTATTCTAGTTGGATCAATTCTTATGCCCTCTTTTGAGATTATGTGTCCCATGATATTTCCTTCTTCTAATCCAAAAAGTGATTTTTTAGGATTTAAGGATATGCCAAACTTTCTGCATTTTATGAATACTCTTCTTATATGATCTAGGTGTTCATTATATAACTTGGAAAACATTGTGATATCATCTAGGTAGATGACTAAAAAGTCATGGATTTCCTTTGCAAAGGCTATGTCCATGGCTCTTTGGAATGTTTCTCCAACATTCATTAATCCAAAGGGCATTTTCAAATACATGAAAGTTTCCCAAGGAGAGGTGAATGCAGTTTTTGTTTGATATTCAAGTTGCACTAGGATTTGATTGTATCAAGAAAATCCATCAAGTAATGAAATTCTAGATGACCCTACTGCCCTCTAGAGAATGTGATCCATTTTAGGGATGGGATAGTTATCCTTCAGTGATACTTTGTTCAAGTTTCTGAAATCAGCATAGAGTCTATTAATTTCTCCTATTTTCTTTCTAGTGGGGACCAAATTAGAGACCTAATCAGAATATCTGATGGGTGCTATGATCTGAGCATCGTACATCCTTTTAACTTCTTTCTCTATTAATGGCATAAGAATAGGGTTAATTCTCCTTAGCTTTTATTTAAAGGGTTTCTGATGTTCTTTAATTGGTACCTTATGCTGGATAATGTTGGTATCATAAGACTTGAGGTCTTCATAACTCTAGGCAAAGATGTCTTGGAATTCCCTAAACAAACTAATGTACTTCAGATTTTCAGCTAGGGGTAGTGTCCTAGATATCTTGATAAGCTTAGGATTTTCTTTTGTTCCTATGTTTCACTCCTCTATATCTGACCTTAGGGGTTCCATTTTAGGTTTTCTAGTGACATCATTGGAGCCAAAGAGGTCTTCTAGTGGGGCTAATCCATTAGGCAAAAAGTTGTCTTTGTGGTTTAAAACTTCTGATTCATCATTGATTAACTTCTTAATTTCTACTGTTTCTAGTTGTTCTATTTCTAATTTAGTGAATTTAGTTGGTTCTATCTTATTTACATTATTTACATCTATTTCATTATTTATGGTATAATCTGATGTACAATCAGTGTCTATATTACCATTTTGAAATTATCCTTCAAAAATCATAAAATCATAAATTTTACTGTCATGTGAATTTTTTTTCCAATACTTAAATTATTAGGTATGGTTGGTCTATGCCTTACCTCAGCTATGTACTGACGATTTGGCTGGAAGAGTAACCTGCATGTGCTGGAAAAAGTGGCTAAGCTATCAGCTTGCATGTTTTCCTTTCTCGGAATGACAACAAATTCAATCTCAAGGAAACAATTTATCAAGTCTAGGATGGTTTCTCTGTAACAGCTAAGTCTAGGGTTATTAGTAATTTACTCCCATTTGTCTTGTTTTATAATGAGTTCTTAGTCTCCCATGATGGAAACTCTTTTAGCTCCCAATTTTCTCACAATTTTAAGGCCTAGCACTAATGCTTCATATTCTGCCATGTTGTTAGTTCATTTGAAATTTTATCTGAAAGCATGTCCTTCTGAATGATCATTTTCTAAATTGGAGATCCATACTCCAACTCCTACTCATAATCTAGATCCATCAAAATCTAAATGCCACAAAGATTCATGTGTTGATATTTCATTGTCATTTTCTTTGTGTTTTTCTTCTACAGTTGTGATTTTATCTTTGTCATTGTGTAAATTATGTAAGATAAATGAGTCTAGATCAGAATGCACGGAATAAATAGGGTAATTTTGTGGTCTTTCTGAACTACTTACCATGAATTTCATCAAGGTTTCTCTATAAAGATTTCTTTGCTGACCAAATACAGAAATGGTAGTATATGACATGTCTAATTGTAGTGACCCTTGTAATTTTTCTCCCCATGAGAGAGATAACAACATACCATATTTGGCAATGACATTAGCAACTACTATGTCCATAACAATACTCTTTGTTGGGCACTGGACTAGAGCTACACAAAAATATTTTATTAGGCCAAGGCATTTGACTTGACTAGAACCAAAGGAAAATAGGTCCTTGTAGGGTCTAGTGATATCTAAGTTTAATCTTTCCATGACTGCTTTAGGCATTAGGTTATGAGATGCCCCTAAATCCAACATAACATTATGTAAGATTTTATCATGAACATTTAAGCTAATATAGAATGGAGGGATACTGCCTTGTTGATGTTTTCCATTTACTTCTAGACCAAACAATAACTTACGTTGATCATCATTAAGATTTACAACATCTTCGCCTTCACCTATATTCAGTGTTTTGGTGATTTGTGCTTTGTATGATTCATTTTTCACGAGCTCTCTTAAAGGAACTAGTATTTTCAATTTGGCTATCTCAATTTTGATATTGAATGGCATTTGAGTTTTGCCCGATTGAATAATTTCATTCTTAGCAATTATGGTTTGTATATTTTTGTCTTCTTTATCAGCACTTGGTAATTCAGTTTGTATGACAACTGTTTTGTATTCAATTTTATTGTTTGGAACAGTTTTATCTTCATTTGAGGTTTGAGTTATAGTTGAATGTATGTCTACAATCTTTGGGCTGGAAGCCCCCTGAATTCCTCTTGGTAGAATTTGTAGAATTTTGGTCACAGGAGCTTCCACTATTTCCTTAGTTTAGGTTTCAACTGATTTCTTAGGAGGAACTTCTATGTTCTTTTTTCTTGTAAGGCTATATTGTGTATGAAATTCATAGATAGTAGATTCATAGCCTTGTTTGTAGTTAAAGGACTCTCTAGATTCTAATTGTAATTGTTGTAGCATGTACAATTCATGTTCTTCCTGAGCAAGAAAAATGGAATCTTCGTTGTTTACTCCCATCAAGTTTATCTATATGTCCTAGTCTTCTTCATGTTGTTGTGAAATTCTAGCATAATTTTCGTAGAAAGGTGGTCTAATATGCTGATTGGGTACAACTTCTCTTGATTTTATAGTATTGGGGTTTTTCCTAAAGTTGGGGTTTATAATTTGGGGTCCTTGTTGATTTTCCCACTCAGACTTTCTTTCCATATTCCCTAACCTATCCATTAGCCTTTCTACACTTTTAGCTAAACCATCTATCTTAACATCTGAAGTGGATGGTTCTTCTTTAATGGTAAGTCTCCTCTCATCCTCATCCTAAATCTTTTAGCCAATAAGTTAGCTTTTACACTAACTGCAACACTCTATATTTGTTCTAAAGTTGCAGGGTTTCTTTCTCTTAAGTGATAGGACATGTCAGCATCAAAACCATCTGGAAATTTATTCAGGGCAAGGTATGGTGGGGGTATGATATTCACTAGAATTATATTGTAAATGTTGTTAAACCTTGTATAGTAATCCTAGACAAATTCTCTAGGATATCTCCTTATGTTCTCATATTCAGATAATATCTGGAGAGGGTTTTTATTTCTCTCCCACCTATTTATGAACAATTGGTGGAAAGAAGCTAAATCAACAATATGGTTAGGAGGTAAATATTTAAACCACTTTCTAACATCTCTTGCTAGTCTTTCTAAAAATTATCTCATTTGTCCACCAGCCTCATCAACTTTATGTAACTCAAAATAATATGTCATCTTTTCTACATGTTGCTGAGTAGTATACTAACTAGTACCATCAAACTACAAAATTTTATTCTGGTAATCTTGTGGCATAACATGTAAATTGGCTTGTAAGGCAAAAGGTGCATATCTATCTCCCATGGCTAAGATTTCAGCGTGACTAGGAGGTGAAGTAGTGTTTCTTGAAGACGAACTTGAAACGTTAGGTTGGACATGAAGTTTAGGTGTTAATGGATTTGTGGAATTAGTTGTGGTGGATATTATAAGTGAGGTGGTACTGAATGAGGCTGTATTTATAGTTTCTGAAGATATTGTAGAGTGTTTATGGGTAGCAGCAGTTAGGGCAGCTAATTCAACTGATTATTGAAAATAGGTTTCGTCTATATGCCTTATCAAAGTTGAGGTTAACACATCAAGTTTGTCAAAAGTATCCAGAACATGTTGATCTAAATCAAGATGTATAGTATCCTTCTTTGATTCAATAAATTGAATAAAATCAGGGTCTATTACAGTATCATTGACTGAATTTTCAAATTCGGTACAAAACAATGAATGCTCACATCATAAATCAAATTGAATATCCCCTAAGTTTGATAACCATTTAGGAAGTGAATTTGCTTTGTTTAACTAACTAATAATTCCTTGACTTTCTACTTTTTCTGGTTTTCTTAAAATTCTATCAGGATCATCAACAATTGTAGTAGGTTGTGGATTAGGATGAGCCCTAGTATAATGCATTGCTTTAGAAGCTAGAATTTTAACTTTTGATGATGATTTCGAATAACCCTTCAAAAGATTAATGTGAAAAATGAGGAAAATTGTTTCTTTTAAGATTGATTTTAACTAGGGACTCAGTTCCCCAATATGGTCACCAATATGTTATCACTCTAAAATTTCTAGGGGTTGTTCAATGCGTTAAAAAGAAATATCATAGGCAACTACAAACCTACTTTGGAGTAAGAAAGTGTTACAGGGCCAGATAGGTCAGCAATATCCAACCTCAAGGCTCAATATTGAAATGATTTTTTAATCAGGATCAAGGAGTAATTAAGAATTCCTTAAACTAGATACTGAAGAAGGATGAAGAAAATCAATCGGGATTAGAGGGAAATCAAGAATTCTCTAAACCAAATATCAGAAGAAAACATAGAAATGTATAAGAGTTAAAAGAAAAGTGTAATTTCTAAGAAACATCTACAGTAAAACTCTTGCTATAACATTCAAATTTAGAACACATTAAATTCTATGGAATACTTAGAAAGAAAATTGTTGGCTTATGGGGGCTTGACCCAGGTTCAGAGTTATTTAGCCAAATAATTCCCTACACTACTCGCTCTTTCAGCATCAGCCCATAGAGTGTTGGCTGAAGTCTCACCCGAAGCAGTATGGGGGGATGCTAGAACCATGTTTCTGTGCCCTTCAGATGTTTGTGATGTCCGTTTACTCCAACTATGTCTTCCTTCACGCAAGTCATTTCCCGCACTGTTCTAATCTTCAATACCTTCGTGATCTATTATAATCGTCTTTCATGCAGCCCTAACTAGGGACTGAGATGCTTTCACACTGCTATGGCAGCGACCTGCTCTATTTCCCCAAACTACACTACGTATCTTACTTATCTTTTTAACAATATTACTTATCTTCATGTAAACAATTACTCTAACTTTCATTCACTTAACAATAATAGTTATATATATTCGTGCAACATATAAATCATAGAAGTGCAATTTATACCCAAGATATC
Source organism: Pinus tabuliformis (assembly GCA_031772625.1). Lineage (NCBI taxonomy): Eukaryota > Viridiplantae > Streptophyta > Pinopsida > Pinales > Pinaceae > Pinus > Pinus tabuliformis. Next base: position 1,185,521,036 of record CM062816.1, on the reverse strand, counting down.
CAATGCATAAAACATGAAATAAATACATAGAATTGAGATGAAACTTCTCTTTATTAATACTTCCAACTGTTACAGACTCGAATTTCCCTATGCACTGAGCTGCATGGGTCTGCGCACTCAGTTGTGGACTACTAGGCCTCTACGCACTCACCTGCAGAGCCTTCTCTACGACCCAAAACTAGACTTTACTCCCCATATATGACTCAACCCTTCATCCTTATTGTCATTAGATTTTATTGATTGCTTAACTAATTAGAACCTTGCTCTATTTACACAATCCCATGGTCTGCAGACCATGGGTAGATATATATAGCCGACATTACAATAACAAAATTAAGGGAAGAATACCTGATTACTCTTTTACAAACTACGCACTCTAAGCCTACAAAATGTGGAGTATTTACATTAGAATTACAATATTTGACCAAAATCTAGGCTCTAAGCCCCAAAACTTTCCTTGGAGGATCTCGCGCCCAACAGGCCCCCAACACAAACATCACGACTCGCCCTCGAGTCACTCTATTGGTGTGGAGACCTTTGTGTGAAGACTTCCAAACTCTGACTAGATTGCTACAAGTTCGGCGGTGCACTGAGTGGCTACCTATTGTACTTCCTCGATGCGTTGTTCAATGACTACTGTGGCTGAACTATTGTCCCAAATCCTTTCCTGCATTGCTTGCAACTACGTGATATTTGCTTCAATGGAGGTTGAAATGGTGTACACCTCATCAATCCACGGCTATTAGTGTGCCTTCAAAACTGCTTCCATATGCTGAGCAACATCCACCTCCTCCTTGAGTGCTTTAGCCTGCTGCATCCTTGCAAGCCTCTGTGTAAGGGAAACCATCTGTGTGGTCCCTTTTACTTCGTCATATCTCTACTGCAGGTCACATGCCTCTGTCTCTAGGCATTGTATGTTCGGGTCCTCCTGTAGGGTGGTGAGGACCTTGAAAGTCTTCTCGAACAACTTTGTGTTGTTTGTTACTGCAAGTGTTGACGGCTAACATTGCTGTTGTGATCACGTTGCGCATTGTTTCGTAACCTCTTTCGGAGTTGAAGTCTGCACTTGCAACTATAGTTATGCTATCTGAAGGTTCAAATCTAGTTGAACCCTAGCCACTTCTTCCTTTGCTTCGCACACCCCTGCTGCTAATTTTTAGATGTGCACCTCCACCGATTCTTCTGCTTGGATGGCCAGCTTTGGGACAATCTGGTAGGCTTCCTCTACCACCTGCACTATTTTTCTATTCTACGCCAATACCTTGTCATGCTTTAGGCTCAACTGTTCAATGTTGATGCATTTCTCACTCATTACCTAGAGTGCATGACCCTCCCTGGCTCGTAGTTCTACAATGACTCCATCCTACAAAATATAGAGCGTCTCCTGAGGGAGCACAAACATGTTTAATTTGATTCCCTTCATGTTGTGGGGAAAAATTCCTATGCAGGACGATCCTATCCACCTAAGGTGTGACAGTGACTTAGCAACAAACAGAGACAGCTATTCTAGTTTTCTTCCTTTATGAATTAAGAATGAAGAGAGATAGATGGACTAACCGGTGTCTTCCGTTTGTCCCTCGATCCGGTCTCTCTTCTCTTTGTGAGTTCCCAGCTACTTGCCTTCTCGCTCGCCCAGCTTCAAGAGGTTTCTGCAAGATCACAATAAGAGAACACTACACAAGACATGTATTCATATTCATAACTAGTTCAGGATTAGAAATAAACTAAACATATTAATGCAATCATACATCAAAAATACATCAGTATATAGGAGAAACCAAGATAGCTTTATTGATGAATATCAAGGTTCAGGAAGAGATACAACCCAGAGGGATCCAATCCAGCATCTCCTTCCCAGCAAATGGAATTCCTATCTTCACCCCCTTCAAAGCATTAAGCACCCAATGATTCCAATCTCAAACCAACAGCAATTCTTTGCAATCACAAAATTCTAGCCCCTAGATCTCATGGAGGAGAGATCCATATATAGATGTTTAGAGAGAGGATGAGTCAGCTTGAGATCTGACTAGTGTCCTCTCCCTCTATCAGTTCTTGATTCCACTTGGAGGTTCTTTCTTCCACTTGGAGATTTGGAACCTCTTACTCATCACCAGTTGAATTCCTTGAGGCAAGTGTCATTGAGGAAGATTTTGGAAGCTTCCTGGGCTTTGACACCTCGTGGAATGAACTTTCCGCATGTCAACTCTCGCTCAGCGCAGGTAGCCAGTGTTGGCTTTGACATTCAGCGCAGGTAGCCAGTGTTGGCTTTGAAATTCAGCGCAGACAACTAGTGGAGCCACTGAAATGATCCTGAATTGACTTGTTTTTGAGCAGTTTCTGGTGGATAACTTTTGTGAATTGCTGTGGTTTGTTAGCCTTGTTCCTCTAGGGGTAGGAACAACATGTTTAGGTACTTTGGATCCCTTAGATTATGGACATTTCATGCTCAATGCTGTAAGGCACAAAAATGTCTATAACAGTTGCCCCCTAAAGTATGAGGCTGTTTATCGGGTGAAATGCTTTATCAGGAGGATCCGAAGTTCATCCAATGCTGGGAGTAGACCTGTAATAAGATACAATACAATACATTATTTTTCATACTGCTTTCATGATCTAGCTGAGGCGGGCATTCCCATGCTCAGCTTTATAAATTCATTTTTCTGTACATAGAACAGACAATCGTCTGATGGTAGACTGATAATTTTTTATGAAATTATCATCCTTTGAGTAGGATGATTATCTGCTGCAATGATGTACATGTCAATGTCTTTATCTTTCCTGAATATATATATCGCAGCCTGGATGGATGAAACTAGATCCGGGGTCTTCAAACTCGTTCGGTCTTCACTATAAGTACAAGTCGATCCATGTGAGAAATGTTCTGAAGTCGAACATGGAAAGACATCGCTTGATTACCGGTCAATGAGGTAAACCGTTAACAAGCGTGAGAGGAATCACCGATAATGATAATGACCCTCAAGGTACTGCAGTACAATTCACGTGGTGTGAATAAAGGACTTGGCGTCGAACACCACGCAAAATCTTTCGGTCGAAGGTCATTGATATATACCTGTCGCCGGAAGTGAGAAACTTGCCATTGAGGCATGCAAGCTTCAAAGTACTGAAGGGGTTGTTCCTAGATCAACTTCTTGGATAATGAGCTGATGTCGACAAGAAGCGATCCGTCAAAGGAGGGCCTTAATGAATCCCACATCAGTGACACGGAACGGAGCTAATGATTTTAATGGAGGTGAAAACGATTTGAGACATATGATTCAGGGTGGCGATCATGAAAGGATGAAGGATAATGTATGGCAGTGGATGGGACACGGTTGACTTTTCTGAACGACTTCTCTTGAACATATGGCGACACTGATGCGATGGATCGGTAGCATTACCCCAAATATGGATGGTATGGCGAGACCATGGTGATGTGACCGGTGAATGAAACAACCCAACCCGATTGTGGTACGGAGGAAAAGTGTCATGTTCAAGAGCGACTTTCTACCATCAAATTTTTCTTGAGTTTCTCCCAATTTTTCCCCAGTCATTGCTGACCAGTACCTCTTTATTTTTGTCAAGCTTGAGGAGGATAACATATGCTTGTTCTATAACCTGCCCTTCGGGCAAGCCCATCGCTATGTTTTAACGAGCCTAGCGATAGTGAAACTCGTTCTCGTCTAAAGACAAGTTTGTCGCTATTTAATGATTTTAACGAGTCTAACGACAAGGATAACTCGGTCCTTTTCATTTTTAGAGAGTCTGAAAAGGTACATAAAGTTAACTCCAAAAGTCATTTTTCGTCATCTAATCCCTTAAGTCCGAAAAAGTATAAAACAATACAGAAGGGATGAGTTTTCGATAGTTTTAACGAGCCGAACAAAACAAGTGCTCGATATTTTTGTGCAATAATCCCTCAGGTCCAAAAAGATTAAAATCTAGAAGAGGGATAGCTCTTTCGGTCGCTTTAATGAGCTGGAAGGCCAAAACTCGGCAATCTTTTCATATTTTACGAGTCAGTCGAAAAGAGCTTAAAGAAGACTCGTCTTTTGAGGAACGAGTGATAAACAGGGTTAGCAGCTGATTCCAGGTACAGGTTGGAATTTTCCAATCAAGGCAGTGTCACAAGGATGGCTAGTGAAATCACTCTTCGCAGCTGTTCCTCAAAATGGGTAAACAAACATATGCAGGTGAACGATTGGCCAATGGAAAAGTGGAGGTGACGGTGCAAACACGACCAAGGATTTAATGGCTGATAATATTACATTCACTGTGGTTATTACCGGGATAGTTCATTTTTTAATGAGCTTAAACGCGGGTGGAAACATTTGCTCGGTCTTATGTTTATTTTTTAACGAGCATGAACTATGTAATAAAATTGCTCGGATCTTGCGTTTATTTTTTAGCGAGCATGAACTGTGTGCTAAAACTGCTCGATCTTATGTTTGCATGCCCCCAGCATAATAACGCAAATCGAGGTGCATGCCCCCCAAGCTTCATTGCATTCAACTTGGTGGTTGGAATGAAGATTTACCTTTGAGATTTGGGAAGGGGATTTTTTTCATTTTTTAATGAGGTTGACACAATAAAAGAACTATCCTCATGACTCCTTGTTTCATTTTTTAACGAGGTTGGCACGAGATTAGAACCGTCCTCGGAGCCCACTGTATTTACAGTATTTCTATCAGGGCGATGATCCACGCTGACAAAATGTTTAGGAATCTTCCGAATCCATTAGATATAGAAGATTTCATATTGTAAGTTTCCACTGTGGCCACTTCCGTCAGATTACTTGCAGGCGGTAGGGCAAAAGTACCCATTAAGGCAGGGTCTTTTAGGAGACCTACTCCAATATTTTGAAGCGAATGATTGCTTCCATGGATCATTGGACTGCTCCCCATAACTTGTGAACTGTCGGGGAGGAAAGTTTGTTGGTGGATGACTGTAATTCCTCCTTGAAAGGGAAATGCAATCTTCCTGAAGTAGGTCGACACAACTGCAGGGCCTTCCCAGTAGGATGTTGTAATCGAGGTTTCCATCAATTACTTCAACATCAATTCCTACTGTTTTGCCCCCTAGCTCAACTTGCAAGTTACTTAAAATCCTGTATGGAGTGTATGATCGTCCATCAAATGATTTTAATGTCGTTGACGATCTCGACAAGGGTGGTGAGCCTAAATTCTTCCAGCAACTCATCGACATAATACACGTAGATGCCCCCTCATCAATAATTGTTTGATGAACAGTTTTGTTGAGGGCTTTCACTTGAATAAGGAAAGCTAGTTGAGCTGGTAACTGAGGGTCATATCCTTTATGATCAAAGGCCACAAGATTGGATTCCATTGGGTCAATTTCACCTATTGCTGATAATAAAGCTTGGTCTTGGGAGAGGCAATTTTGCGGTACCTCAAGCGTCGACATAGCGGACGGCGATTGGGCCAGGTCCTCTATTATATTATAATTCTGTGCTATTTTTGCACGAGGATTAAATGTCGACTTGTACACTACTCCCTTTGGCGACTTTATCATTTGTTCAGGAATGGTGGGTGGCACAACTTTGGTCAAAGTTGTTGTCGAACTACTAGGTTGTTCATTAGCCTTGTTATTCGACACCTGTGGATTCCCGTAATCTTTATTCCTTGCCAAAGCATCATTTTGCTGCTTTGAGATAGACAACATAAGCACTTGGGATCGAGAAGCATTTTGATTAGCAACCAGTTTGGTACCCGGGCTTGGAAACGGATCAGTCAATACTGCTGAGGTTTTTGAACTCTTAAAGAGTTTCTTAACTTCAGCTATATGTGGACAATCTCTCGTCCAATGATCCTCATCGCATATATGACACCCCGCAGGGGGTTTCCTTTTTCTCCCTTTCTTTTTCTTCTTGCCCCCTGGTTGCTTCAGTTTTTTACCCTTGTCAGTCGACGCGACATTTACTTCCGAGCCAAGAAGTTCCTCATTTGCATTTTGACTGGAAATCTTACGGGCCCTTGTAGATGTAGCCTTTGTCGATTTCGTGTCTGTCGTGTCAATCACGCCATCAATGGCATGAGAGTCATTGTTTGATTTAGGAGGAGGAGGAATTGAGGATTCCGGTCTAGGGGCGTCAGGTATTTTGTCATAGAGCATGCCAGACTGAGTATAAACTAAGTCCAGATACTGCGCACGAGCGATAACATGCTCTTCCGTTACGACTCCCCCCTTTGCCACATCTTCCGTTATAGCAGGAAGTAACGACTTGATAAACCATTCAGCTAATAATTGATCGGGAACGTACATTTTTACCATCCTACGAGGACGTCGCCACTCATGTATATGATCAGATATGTGGGTGGCCGTTGTCTGTTCGAAGTTGGTTAAGATTTCTGTTCCTGTTTCATACCTTATCGGTAATTGAAAATGGGTTAAGAATGTTGTGGCTAAGGTGCTGAAATTGTCGAACGAAGCTCTAGGTAATTCAATATACCATTTAGCCGTTGGACCCATTAATGTCCTCTGAAAGAGGCGAAGCCTTATCGAATCATCATTTAAGGTGTTTGATGAACACCATAGATGAAAGGTCATCACGTGATTCGATGGATCTTCACCTGGATTTCCATTAAATTTAGGAATGTCCGAAGGAAGTTTGTGAGGAATTGTTGGCCACCAAGGGGCGTAAGCAATTGGATCGTTTGTTAACCAGTGTAAATCGGGTAACTCTAAAGTTGCCACGAATGGTAACTGTTGATTCAGGTTAGGTGAAGCATACCCAGGGTACGATGGAATTGCCTGAGCAGTGGGCCTTTGCATACCAGCATAATGTAATTGATGTTGGTATGACTGATACAGTTGGTGGACTTGACCACTGTAAAGCGGTTGGTTTTGACCGTTTTGAATATACGGTTGTCCACTGTTCGCAAAGATCTGCTGCTCAGAACCTTGGTACACTTGTTGGAATTGTGGTTGTTGGTATTGCACCAGCCACGGTTGTGAAGCCATGCTCTGTTGTGCTATGCTAACCGTCGGGCCAAGATGTTGGGTAATTGTACCTGTTTGGACCTGTGTCGCCCCACTAGTTGGTGATTGTGGTTGAGTCATAGGGTCAAGGGGTTGTTGCATTACAACCTGAGAAATCTGAGGTTGACATACAACATGCAACGTTTGAACTTGCGACACTGTCACAATAACCGGTGTGGTCGAGATGTTCGACATAGGTACACATTGTTGCATAGAATACACAATCCTTGGTTGCTGAGGTAGCATAGGTACCCAACCACTTGATGTAACTCCAGTATAACCTGAATACTGTTGTGAACTCCCGTATGGATATCCTCCCGGAGGGGGTAATGAAAGGGCATACTGCCCCCCATACGGTGGCAATCCGGAATTCAAGGGAATTGTCTGTCCTTGGGGGCTAGATTGCCCAAATTGACCTCCAAAGGGATCAATCTGGCGAGTCTCAACATAAGAGTTGCCGGATATTATTCCGGAGGAACAAACTGGAACGGACCACACTATCGAAATAGTCCCTGGGTGGACTCCTTCTAGCGGTTGTGAGCTAGTCGGGACAGATGGTGTGCCGGCAAACATTGTCGGAGTGACGGCAGGGAGTTCTATTGTCGCTGTGTCATTCGACACAGTCCTAGATGTTGACGGTCGTCCAGACATTTTGAGTCTATCCAAGAGATTACCTAGCGGTTCTACAGGAACTTCCATTGGTGATAGACTAACTTCTGATGTAGAAGGAAATAGAGTGACCCCTACTCCAAAATGTGTTGGAGTACTTGCTTGCGGATCCTCTACAATTTCCTTTATCGCAATCAAACCAGGTGGAAGAGGAAGACCATCAGGTCCGTAAAATATTTCTGGTGCTGAAGAAGGGGTTGAATCGACAGCGACAGTTGTTTGAGGAGCAAGACTCTCTGAACCGGTTACAGATGGAACTGGTTCAGTAACGCAAGTATTTTTTCCCAGACTAGGATCAGTGTTACTGTCCCTCTGTGGCTGTTGAACTTCTTCTATAGAGGCAGGGTTTCCAGAAATGTTTGGAGTAACCGGAATCTCAGATGTCGTTGGAACACTTGTTCTAACATTGATAGGAGATTTCGAACCGGTTAAACGAGTTCGCTTTGTCCGTACTGTTTTCGATTCCGGAGACAAAGACGGTTGACTCGTAAGCCTCCGCGAACGACGGGGTTTCAATTGACTTTCTTCCACGATTGTGGATTACTCGATCAACCAAAATACAAAAGGGGAAAGTGTGTTTCCGAATTTAATGAATTTTTTAGACGCTTTAGACACAACTTGCTTTTTCACTTTTAAAGAGTCGAGAAAAAGCTAAAGATGACTCTAGTCTCCTTCGATGTTTTAACGAGCCCGAAGTGACAAATGCTCGGATGGAATTTTTCCGTTATAGAGTCTGAAAAAGGCCAAAAGGAAGTGCCCTAGAGTTCTAGGTAGAGGGTGTGCCAAAATTTTCGCAAAAACGCAGAATACTTTTTAAGGTACGGGCGGGCGATCTTCCTGAATGCTGTGTTCAGTGCATTGCGATCAGTAGGGCGGCTGACATGGCTTCATAAGGATAAAGGTTTTATGCCTATAGGGGTCTCCCAATATATACGCGACGGTATGTGGGAGTACAATCCGTACTGGCGCTATCGTCTCTCAGGAGGAATCACCCACCATCAATGAGATCGACAGTCACCAGGCTTTACGACGCCGGAACACGTCTCTAGCCTAGACCTCTATGTTGTGCGTTATGTTGCAAAGCGTTGTTAAGTTCATTCAATTTATTTTAGGTTGATATTTTTAGAAGTTTTCCTTTTGAGGTTCACCACGAGATGTATGATACAATTCCTAAATGCAGTCTAAAGATGATAAGCAAGCTTTATATCTTTTCAACTTTGAAAATCCTAGCTACTAAGGGAAAAGAAAGACACCATCTTTTCTCAAAGAGCAATCAACACACTCTAATGCACTTTTCCTAAATCAGACATGCAAACTATCAAAATGCAAATGCACAATGCAGGTGTTTGTTTTCCGCTTTCTTAGTATTGATGCCTACAAAGAAAGCTTTTTGTACAACTTTTAATTCGCTTTTAAATGACAAATACAAACAAGTTTACTTTTTCGAAATCAGAGAGGGTAGAAGAGATTACAACACTTAAGGATTTCCGAAATGAATACTTGTTTCGACACTTAAAAGAGACAAATTCAAACCAATAAGCAAAAGCAAATGTATAATCAACTGCAAACAGCCAATGAACTCTCTTCTAAGATCACAATCAACAGATCTGAATCAAGTGCTACATGATGATTATTTCACTTATGCAAAGGAAAACTGCAAATGACGCCATAAACACATAAAAACACTCACAGTCTTTTTGTACAAAAGGAGGCGGAATTTAAGCAGAGAAAAGGAGTTATCAGACTGGTACCTATGCTGGTTACAGCTGCAAAAATCAGAGATCAAAACAAGGCAAAACAGAGCAGAGAACCCCAGCTGCACAAGGCCAAACTGGTTCAGCGCAACCTCAACACAGGGGTTTTGACATTCAACACAAGTAGCCTTCACGGGACCTGCGTTGAAATGCAGAATCCCTTCACAGGGTCTGCGCTGAAGGAGAAACTCTCGTTTCTCACTGGGTTCTGGGTCACAGATTGCTATTTAATCTACTGTTTTAGGCCAAATAAAAGCAACAAGCAAGGTGCAATCAAAGGGATGCTTTGAGGGAGTACTAAGATCTATCACAAAGGATCATCAAATCATTTGTGAGCCCATTGTTCAGATCATAGACAAGTCCAGTGATTGGATCAAAGCAGCAACTGTCTACTTTGCATCTGGGAATAGTAGATGCAGTTCGATTGTTGCTGTCGAGTCTATGAAACAAACAATGATAGAACCATAAATAAAATGACTAAACAAATCTCCCCAGTATGGTCGCCAATTTGTTGTGGGGAAAAATGCCTATGCAGGACGATCCTATCCACCTAAGGTGTGACAGTGCCTTAGCAACAAACAGAGACAGCTATTCTAGTATTCTTCCTTTATGAATTAAGAATGAAGAGATATAGATGGACTAACCGGTGTCTTCCGTTTGTCCCTCGATCTGGTCTCTCTTCTCTTTGTGAGTTCCCAGCTACTTGCCTTCTCACTCGCCCAGCTTCAAGAGGTTTCTGCAAGATCACAAGAAGAGAACACTACACAAGACATGGATTCATATTCATAACTAGTTCAGGATTAGAAATAAACTAAACATACTAATGCAATCATACATCAAAAATACATCAGTATATAGGAGAAACCAAGATAGCTTTATTGATGAATAACAAGGTTCAGGAAGAGATACAACCCAGAGGGCTCCAATCCAGCATCTCCTTCCCAGCAAATGGAATTCCTATCTTCACCCCCTTAAAAGCATTAAGCACCCAATGATTCCAATCTCAAACCAACATCAATTCTTTGCAATCACAAAATTCCAGCCCCTAGATCTCATGGAGGAGAGATCCATATATAGATGTTTGGAGAGAGGATGAGTCAGCTTGAGATCTGACTAGTGTCCTCTCCCTCTATCAGTTCTTGATTCCACTTGGAGGTTCTTGCTTCCACTTGGAGATTTGGAACCTCTTACTCATCACCAGTCGAATTCCTTGAGGCAAGTGTCATTGAGGAAGATTTTGGAAGCTTTCTGGGCTTTGACACCTCGTGGGATGAACTTGCCACATGTCAACTCTCGCTCAGCAAAGGTAGCCAGTGTTGGCTTTGACATTCAGCGCAGGTAGCCAGTGTTGGCTTTGACATTCATCGCAGACAGCTAGTGGAGCCACTGAAATGATCCTGAATTGACTTGTTTTTGAGCAGTTTCTGGTGGAGAACTTTTGTGAATTGTTGTGGTTTGTTAGCCTTGTTCCTCTAGGGGTAGGAACAACATGTTTAGGGACTTTGGATCCCTTAGATTATGGACATTTCATGCTCAATGTTGTAAGGCACAAAAATGTCTATAGCACTTCAACCCGCTAACCATAGGCCTATTGGCCTCATTTTCTGTAACGAGTACACCATCTAGCAACACTATTGTGTTAGTCATCCAGGTGTGCAACATTTCCTCAGCCGAAGATGTGCCTACTGTGAGGTTGGTTGACACAATGCCAACCTGTGGAGTGCTCAACTGCAACTCCTGTATCTGTGGTTGGAGAGCCCCCAACACCATGTGGTGTTGCTCCTCAAACTGCTGGAGGGCCTCCATAGTGACGTCCCTCACTGTCTCTCCAATATCATGGAGATCCCCCTCAGTGAGGGTGATCTGGTCGAATGATGTCTTTGAAGCCTTCGAATTCTTTTGCAGCCGTAACTCCTCTCTTGGGCATGGATTTTTTAGCTAAGTGGACGCTGTCTATGGATCTGCACTACCTTGCTCTGTATCGGCCTATGGCTCAGGCGAAGGTGACTTCTATCCTTCGCACTCTTATTCTGCTATCTTCTACTACTCTTTTGCCAACTTCGCAGCATCACGCGCCACCTAGGCCCTAGCCACTACTTCTTTCTTCCTACATTTCTCTGCCAAGTGTGCCATCCACAGTTTTGCCTCTTCATTCTTCCACTGTGCAGTAGACTTATCCACTTCCACCACGGATCCAGTTGGAGCGTGCCATTCCAGCAGCCATGAATCAAGGACCACGAAGATGACATCATTAATTTCCAAACAGCGTAACTTGTGCCACATCTTTGCGAGATCCTTCGCATAACCTTCCCCACCAATATCTACATTGTGACTTTAGCCGCAGGGTTGTTGATGTTGTAAATGGTGTACCCTCTCTTCTTCTTCTCTAGATTAAACTTCTTCTTCATGGCCTCTGTGATGGCAAAATCATCACTCTTTCCCTCCGAAATGTTTGCCGAGTCCTCCCCTTTGTAAGGGAGCCGGGTAATTCTGTGAATCAAATGGTCTGTGATGGGGATGGGCTCCTCCAGCCACATGCATCCATAATGCACCAAACAGAGCAATTGCCTGCTGACAAAAATGGTCATTGGGGTGCAATGGTAATGCGACACCCAAAGCAGGTTTATAAACCTTGCTTTCTCAAATCGTCTCAGTCATTTATGCAGCTCCAATTCTATGATTTCAGTCAAAGAATCTTTCTTCTAGTGCATGAGTTGTGCGGTCACAACATGTAGGAACTTCTCTTCGTCCACGAGATCCCAGTCCTCAAACTTCAGCACGGGCACTTATCCCAAGTGCGCTCCTTCAAAAATAATGTCAGCAAGGAGTAGCGAAGTCTGCAGAGACCTCTTTCTCTCATCTATATCTTTGGAGACCTTTGCTTTACCCTTTTGTGGAAGAACATATGTGGGTAGCCTGGTAAGAGGGTCCATACCCTGGGCTTCATCCTCCTCCTCTACCAGGATTTCTTCAAATTCCTCCTCCTTATCAGCCTCCAAATTGATAGCCTTCCCCTTTTCTTCCATGGTAAGCATAGTCCTCAGTGGATTTCTAGGTTATATGCACACTGGTACCATGGTCGGCTTGTCTTTCTTGGGTCTAGGCATGCGCAACAGGGATTTCTGTGACTGTCCCGACACTTTCTGGGGCTTCCACTTCCGTAATGGCCTACGTGGCTTCCTCAATGGTCATTGCTTCAGTATCCATGGCTTCTTTAGGTGTTGCAATAGTGCGATTCCACAATTCTCTCAACATCTCAAGTAATTGCTCAAGCAACAAATTCACCTTTAGAAGATCGAACAAGTCTAGGTTCATGAATGTCTAAGTGCACAACAACTCAGTTCTCAAATTTCCAAGTGTTGTTTGCCGGACAACCCTTTGTAGTTTACAACACCTTTTGAATTTGAATTCGACTGTTCCCCCCAAATTTGGTCCATTAATGCTCGATTGGTGGCAGATGTTCAAGAATCTAGCTCGTAAAGTTCACCTTAAATGCCTGTTGTCCACTCCATTTGGTCTCAAACCAAGCATCACATCGTGAATAATAATTGTAGTGGTCACTTTCCATCTGACCCGTATAACAGCGTAACTACCCTCACAATGTCACGGACCCTGTGACACTTCATTACTGTGCACATTACTGACATCGTGCAGCTCCCGGGCAGAGTAGTTTATAGTCCCATGCCTCCTTCGAGCTACCTGGAGCGCTAAGATTGTGCTTCTGTCAGCTGGTCAGATGGTCGAGCCCCTTATGTATGCCTTCAAATGACTGCCATTGACTTTTCTTAGGAAGAATTCTCCATTTAACATTAACAACTGCACAGCACCAGCATCTACCATCTCCTTAATAACATATAGACCCAGCCAATGCATTCTGAGCTTCCCTATGAATTTATCTAACTTACTATCATGCAAAATACGAAATCATTCACCTTAAAGGTGCGCAACTTAATGTGTTGATCATGACATGCCTTTTGATGCTACTTTTGTACCTACTGGTGAAAGCCAGCAAAAAATCGTTCTTCGTCGAGCTCCTCCAATTGCGCGAGCCTCTGCTTTAAGGCTCCGCGATCCATCATACCTATGACTGTTTCTATGTGCAGACTAGGCATGATGTATTCCATGGGCATTACAGCTTCCATGCCATAGACAAGCCTAAAAGGTGTCTGTCCCGTCAGCTTATTGCATGTCATGCGATAAGCCCATAACACTGTAGGTCCCAATCACTTCACTGCGGATTGCATGCCTTGGTCAGCATGGTCTCAAGTCCTTTGTTGAACACTTCAACTATCCTGTTAGACTATGGGTGATATGGTGTGCTCTTCAAATGATATGCCTAAAAATCTTTCATCAATGTGCTAATCATTTCATTCAGGAAGTGGGTACCGCGATCACTCATTAAGATCTTTGGACATCCAAATTGTGTCAGTACGTGTTCAAATAGAAACTTCATGGCAGTTGTGGCCGTGCAATCCTTCACCCTCTGCACCTTTTCCCAACGAGTCATCTACTTTGTCATAGTGATAATATATCTCACGCCTATTTTTCATTGAGGTTTGATATGTCCTACAAATTCTACTACCCATTTTTAGAAAGGCTTTAATGTCATTTGTGGGTTCAAAGGCATTTCGTCCCTCCATTGTGTGCTTTTGAATCCTGTTAAAGGGTTGGCCACCACAACCCTGTGAGGAGAGTCTTCTACGTGTTTTCTCTTCTTGCATAATGTCCTCCTACAGCGTCCAATGAGCGTCCGCGAGGATGTCGCTTCATTCAAATGCAAGTGCATACCTTCGCAGTATCTCATCATTCCCCATCTTGTATGGATGCCATGCAATGAAAAATAAATATGGCACGCACACCACTAACTCCTTCCTGTGCTAAACAAAGTATACTTCTGGCATAGTTCTAGTTGTTAAAAAGTGAATTATATCTTCGAGATGTCCATCTGCTGCACACACAACAAGAAGTTGTCCATCGGGTAATCCTTCCTCCATACTAGTAGGTTCCTCCTCTGTCTCAATGCGTGACACGTGGTCTGATCCCGCATTCAATCATCCAAGCTTCACAACAACTTCAAAATAATACTCTTGTAACAACAAAATCCATCTGCATATGCACTCCCCCAACATAGGCTTATCGACCAAGTACTTCAACACAGAATGATCTGTATACATCTTAAAATGTCCTGCTAGGAAGTAGTGTCGATACTTGTGTAGCGTATACACCATAGCTAGTCCATCACACTCAGTTGTGGAATAGTTATTCTCTGCTTTAGATAATTTGTGACTCACAAACATGATACGATGATCTAAGGCTTATCCACCATCCTGTGTTAGTACTACACCCAGCGCTATACACGACGCATCAACATGGACATGAAACTCTTTCTTCCAGTTCGAGAAGAAAAGAATTAGCGCAATAACCATATTTTCTTTCAATGCATCAAGGCTTTTGTTATAGTCATTGTTCTAGCAGAATGTGACATACATATTCAATAGCTTTTCCATCAGCACGGTGATCTGGGCATAGCCTTTGATAAACTTTTTGTAGTAACCCGTATTTCCCACAGTAGCGCACAGCTATTTCGCACTTCGCAGTGCTTCTAAATTTAGAATCACCATGATCTTCACAGGGTCTACCATCATCCCTTGTTTATGAACCACATGCCCCAACAAGTTCCCAAAAGGAATGAGGAATAGACACTTCTTTAGGTTGAGCACGATTTGGTATCTTCGGCAGGTATCCAACATCAAGCACAAGTTCACTACATGGCACCTAACCAGCCCAAATACATTCCAGTCATCAAAATATACCTCCAAGAACTTATGAATATATTCCGTGAATGCCACAATAACCACGCACGAAAAGATAGTCAGGAAATTTTTCAATCCAAACAGCATGATAGTATATTGAAAGAAACCCCACTCAGTTCTGAAGGTTGTCTTTCTCCTATCCTCCTGTACGATTTTGATCTGGTTGTACCCGAAGAACCCATCAGTGAAAGAATATGCTTCCTGACCTCCTACATTGTCCAACACTTCATTCGTGAAAGGAGTTGGGAATGGATCATGTGCACAAGCATTATTCAATTTTTTGAGATGCACGCATATCCTTATCTCATCCTTCTACTTCTTCTCTTGTACCACCATTGGGCTTACCCAATCAGATTCTTCCACAGGCTCAATGATGCCTGCTGCAAGAATTTTGTCTAGTTCTATGTAGACCTTCTCCTTGTATTTCATATATAAGTGGTAAGGCCTCTGCTTAAATGGCTTCATGTGGGGATTTAACGTGATCTTCATTACTCCTAAATCTTTGACTATTCCTTTTAAATCTGTAAACTTGTTTAGGAATAATTCCTTATATTCACGGAGTAATTCAGTGACCTTATCCACCGCTGCATCATCTCGGTACTCTCTGATATTTTTGGATTTAGGTTCCACCTTCGTACCAATGTTTACCTACGTAGTTTTCATTAGCGCGGTTATATCAGCGTTCTCAATCTATGGTCTGTGAACCTCACGGTGGCCTTTTGTTTTTGGAATGTTAATATTCTATGGATCCTCATCCTCCTCTTTAACAGTTACATTATAACATTCTAGTGCACAACTCAGCTGAGTAGCCCATTTAGGCTGAATCAATTCTACTGGCTCCGGTGGTATCCTAAATATGGCTTCTTTTACCTCTTATAGCACTTCATCAATACTGTCCCACCCAGCCTCAAAACATAAGGTCATCACGAACCCTTCGCGCAGGATATCCCATTCACCTATCCTATGGTGCAGCTCTATTTCTATATACAAGTTCATTGGTATAACATATAGGGTATGACAGAATAGGTGCACCCACTCAGGTTGTGGCTTTTCTCCATAGGCCTGCGTCTACTTGAACAGATGTGCACATGGATCATCCTATTCATTGTACTTATTTGTCAGTCATACCCTAAGCTTCCCTAATCATGTGTGCATCATTCTCCTACATTCGTGCCAGTCGTCAAAGCTCCCTTTGTGCGTACCCCACCATCTCACAAGCGTAGCATGTAGTACCCAATCCAAGGCCTAGAATCATTACTTTTTTGGCACCTCTCTTTCAAATTTATCTAAGAAGGTATCTACCTCACTTAAACCATCATAAGTATGCATGTCTCTTATATCTGTCGATACACACCACAATGACCTTGTCATCATATTCCAATTTAGTGTAGTTACCTCATGTAACCGATTCTGCCATCACTCTATTTCCTCATCCGAATCCAAAGTATAGGAGCTTTCATGCTCCCATGAAATCCACCCATCTGTGGTGGGATTCACCCAGTCCTAGTCTTGCACTGTTATCTTATAGATGTAGTCCAAATCATCATTTCTTTCATAGTCGCACATTGGCTCCATATAGCGTGACCCTTCAATAGGCTCCAAGGGTACAATTACGCACAGTGACTTCTTTTCAAAAATCATTTTTCACTTCTTCAGATTGATTACCCCATTCATGTCAGTGGCCCAATCAATTCCTAAGAGCGTGGGGTAGGGATTGCTATCATCAACAATCTCTATCACTTCAAAATCCATCAGTGCACTCGCTCCCTCAATATCCACAGCTATTCCCTGGAATCGCCCCATGGGTATTATTTCTGCTGGTTCGCCATCCTCAGTTGAATTAGAGACCACTGCAGCATAGGTCGCCCCATTTGCTCCCATGTCTACTTCGGCAAAACATTTGCATCTAATCCCAAATCTAGAATTACTTGGTCCATCTCATATTATCTGATCTGGGTGGTTAGTCTCATCTCTCTTCTCGCTCTTGTCTTATGCTTTCCGATCTAATGGACTACGTGAGGTTCTCCTAGTGCGATCCAAGCACATTGGTTGATGAGTTCCTGTAACACTTTCACTGCCTTACTGTCTCATAGTAACTTCATACATGTTTCCGAGAATGTTGTGAGCATAGATGGGTCCATCTTCAACTCCGGTTTATCTTTGCTTCCTGAAGTGGAGACATCAGTGAAGCTCTTCTTAACTTCCATGAAGGCTTCCCAAGTGTGCTCCAAATCAAACTTCACTTCTTTCACCAGAGCCTTGCAAACTCAAGTACTATCTTCTGGTTGTTTGCCTTTATCATCTCTCATTGTGATTTCACTTTGGAGCACAATTTTCACATTCATATCTTCCTCGTGCGGCTCAGACCTCATCATCTGTAGGTTCTCAGTTAGGGGAGGCGGTAGCGCTCCTTTTTCATGTATCCTAGCTATCAGTGTAGGACAATATTATGTCTCATGATCAAATAAGGAGAAATACAAACACGATAGGCACGTTGGATTCATGCAATCATGGGCATATTGTCCTAGTCCTCCTTACTTGTAGCATATCAAATGTCTGGGACCTCTTCCAGGTCCTCCTCCACCTCAGCCTCGTCTGCACCCCTGAAATGTTGTTCATGCCATTCCTGCATTTTGGTCAAGGGGCTGCATTTCAGCCTAAACTTAGTAGGTGGGAGTTCTATCATCGTCAACTATAGCTTCTGCAAGTGTGCTCGTCATGTCCCACCGACCTACAAAAGTTGCAGAACAATTGTTGTGAATTTTGTGTATACTTCTATAACAAGTGACAATTGTCCATGTCATGTTTTCCAACTATTTGACAAATCACGCACCACAAAGCATGCACCGCACTAGGTCCTGCTTGAGCTTCCAGCCATAAAGGCATCATTCCTCCTCCTGCAAGGTAATTTTTAAAAATTAGGCAGTGGTCCTTGTCATGACCCTGACCCTTGCATTTTATGCACCATACCTCTTCGTACACTTCTGGTTGAGCTGTCCTATCCTATTTCAGACTCTGCATCTCAAGGCATAAATTCTTCAGCTACGCATGGATCTCCTGAACTCCTAGGTTAGGATCCTGCATCGGGGTCTCATGCAACCTCATGGCAATCTCCAGGGCTTCTGCCTAAGTTGTTTTCTTATGATGCGATAGCGCACTCCTTAAATGTGGCATTATCGAAGCTACAAACCACTCGCAATTCTATCCATCCATCAAATTCATCTTAGCTTCGTGAATCATACATTTTAGCCTATGATCCAGCTCCCAAGGAGTCTCACCTAGTAGCATCATGATCTCTTTGAATCTAATGATCGACTGTGCTTCAGACTTCAGCTGCATAAATACTCTATATAGAACTACTTGGATATCCGCGATTCTTGCATTTGGATTATCATTAGAGTGCTTAATATACTAGGTCACCTTCTTTATATTGTCATCTATAACTCCTTGCGCTTCCCATACAGCCCTTACAATGAACTAGAATTGGTCTGGATCCTCATTTCGCAAACCTTTCAACACAAGAAACTTCATTGTGCTTGCCATATTGAATCGTAGTGGTGGTGAAGTGGGTACGGTGAAGATGCAGGTGATGGTGGTGAAGCTTGTGGTGGTGTGGGTGGAGGTGGTATTCATGGAATTCTTTATCCTATCACGTGGATCGCACTTCGGGATGAGTCCTTCACGAGCCCTTCCTCGTCCGCTTGCGGAGGTGAAATCAAGGGGCTAGTTTCTAGTAACTTATTTCCTTCATTCCTAAAATCTTTTCCAGTTCGCGTAGCCCCAAACATCAAGGTAACTACATAACCCTATTTTCGTAAAATAGCATTTTAATCCAAGTATTCAAAGACTGTACACACTTACCTCACTGTCCTTTTAGAAAGCGTCGCTCTGCCTCGTTGTAGCTAATTGAGGTGTTAACCGTGAACTCAGTAACAAATCCTCCTATAATATGATCGAGCCAATGATCAATGGCGTGCTTGATCTCTAATGCTTCCAACCTTCACACTAACTCTTGGGTCCACACAATAGGACCGTCAAGCTTCCACCTTCCTTGGCTATTTTCTAGCTTCGGGATCAACTCGTATAGCTTAGTACGGAAGGACACGAAGAAGATTTCATGGATCTCTCTGTACAGGTAGCAGTCTAACCACTCTTCTTTTGACAGTCGCGGGTTTCTGTTCTCCTATGGCGTGAACTCATGAATTCTTCTGTCTAACCAACCTTCAATTTATTTCTTAGTTGGATTCCAATGATATGACATCGGACATCTCTATGTAGATTCCAGTCCTGGCAACAAACCATTTGTTGGCTTATGGGAGCCTTACCTAGATTCAAAGTTATTTAGCCAAATAAATCCCTACACTACTAGCCCTTTCGGCATCAGGCCACAGAGCACAGACTGAGGTCTCACCCGAAGCAGTATGGGGGCATGCTGGAACTAAGTTTCCACACCCTTGAGATGTCTGTGATGTCGATTTAGTCCAACTATGGCTTCCTTCACATAGGTCATTTCATGCACTATTCTAACCTTCAATACCTTTGCTATCTGTTATAATCATCTTTTGCACAGCCATAACCAGGGGCTGAGATGATTTCACACTGCTATGGCAGCTACCAGTGCTATTTCCCCAAACTACACCGTGTATCTTACTTATCTTCGCGTAAACAGTTAAGTTTCATTCACTTAACAATAATAGTTATATATATTCAGAACATATAAACCATAGCAGTGAAATTTATACCCAAGATATCCAATGCATAAAACATGAAATAGATACACATAATTGATATGAAACTTATTTTTATTAATACTTCCAACTATTACAGACTTGACTCGTCCTGCGCACTCAGCTGCAGGGGTCTGCACACTCAGCTGTGAACTACTAGGCCTCTACACACTCAGCTGTAGAGCCTTCTCCTACTCTACGACCCAAAACTAGACTTTACTCCCCATACATGACTCAACTATTCATCCTTATCATCATTGGATTTTATTGATTGCTTAACTACCTAGAGCCTCTCTCTATTTATACAATCCCATGGTCCGCGGACCATGGGTAGTTCTCCACAGCCGACATTACAATAACAAATTAAGGGTGGACAACCCTATGACTCTTTTACAAACAACATGCTCTCCACCCACAAAAAGCAGAGTCTTTACATCAAAATTATCATCTTTGACCAAAATCTGGGCTCCAAGCCACAAAACATCCCTTGGGGATCTTGCACCAAACACAAACATGAACAATTGAAACTTTTACTTCATTGAGATAGCTCAACACATGAATCCTATAAAGAAGTCTCTTTATAACTTGTTCTATCTATCAACCAGAAGTTCGTACAATAACCCTTAGGTAAAAGATCATTCAACTACAAAAATATTCAGAAATCCACACTAGATACTTTGAATGATGAAGTATGTATGCAAAAATTTTACAAAGAGATCTTATTAGCTGACTAGGATTTAATTAAGGAAAATAAATATCTTTATGCAAAAAGATAGTGACACCTATTTAACTGACTGAGATCTATCCCTTTTTATTTGATTATTGTTACACTGACTTCTTCCTTCATCTACTTTTCTCTGACGTTATCTACTCCTCTTACCCTATTTATGCCTTGCACTCTTATAGCAAATCACACCATTTTCCCCATGTTTCTTCATCTGGAAGTTTGATTTTCAACATCCTCCGGTAAATCTCATCTTCTTCTATATATTTGGCAAATGTAGGAGCACTTTGCCTGTGGGCACACCTTTCATGGATGAACTATTGGAAGTCTCTTTGGATACTTCCCTCGCCCTTTTATCATAGTCTTTATGCCTCATTTGTTTATCATTGATTACTAAAGGATTAGGAAGACCCTTATGTCTTAATACATCAAATTTGTCAGAAAACCTGTTTACTGCAAGTTTCATGTTTTGACATTTCTCCTCAAGTTGTAGCATCATATTTCTTTTGGAAATCGCTTTTTTGACTTCTAGTGTAGTCTCTATTCTGTCAGTTATCCCGAGATCTTCTATTTCATGCTTGTTTTTAGAATTTAGGAATTTGATTATTTGCGTGGCTTCCTCTAGTTTCTGTCTAAGATCTGCTTTTACCTTTTCGATTGCCTCACTGGCTTCCTTCACCAAATCATTATACTCAAATATCACCTATATAGAAGGCCAAATATCGTTAACTAAGTTAATGATATTGGCCCACAAATGTTTCTTTAATTGGGCTAAAGGCTCTTTTAGTGAAAACTCTTTTTCTAGCTGGTGGATTTTGTCACTCAATCTATTGGCTTTTTTTTTTTCAATTTGATGAATTAATTCTGCTAATTTCTTTTCCTCTTCTAAGCTCTTTACTTGTTCCTTGAGATTATTAATATGTGTTGTTTGAATGGACATATCTTCCATTTCTTTAATCAATTTGTTGTCCTCATCAGTGGGATCGATTGTTACTCTTGTTGATGTTGTTGTTGTTCAAGACGTTATAGCTAATGTAGCTGATGAAATTGATGTTGATGAAGGTGTTGATGTAGATCCTATGGGAATAGTAGTAATGGGAACTACTTCTCTTCTAGCCTGGTTTTCCTATACAATTTTATCCATTTCTAACTCCATTTCCTTTAGTTGAGTTGTCAACTGGATGATTAAGTTCATCATCTCATCCTTTTGGTTAACTGTCTCCAAAACCTCCTTAGCTTGTGGATGCTCAGTGGGTGGTAGCTTTAACTATTCCTTCAATGCAGCTATGTCTTAATTATTTTTTTATGATTTTTTCTGCTGCCTTGATGTCAATTGGATTATAGCCAATTTCAATTACCAAATCTTCCAGTGACTTAATCCTTTTGTCTTTGGCTTGTGATGAGGCCCTTTCCAGTTTTAACTGTTACTATATATTTTCAAGAGAATTCTTCAATTTCTGGACACTTAGAGCTTTATGTGTCATGGTTGAATAAAACAACTCTCCTGCCTCTTTATGATATTCAATTTGGTCGACTGGATGCACATCCTTGGCATGAATTTCGAAGGTTGTTTTCTTATACTCTTTTGAAGTTCTTGGAGCTTTTACCTTTGCCTATAGGAAGGTTATTTGCATATTCCTTGTTTTTAGGTCAAAAGCTGACAGAAACCTACTCTGATCACTGGTATTTTTCTTCCAGTATTGCGTACATATAGCATCCTTTAATGATTCATTTCTAATTTTAATCTCTTTATACTTCTCCATGATATCTTTCTATTTCTAAATTGGTTTGATAGATGATGAAACTTCTACACTATTCTGATTTTGAATGATTTTTCTACTGGAAGATGATGGCAGAGGTGCTTCTTCTATATGTGTTGTGAGTGCCTCATCGTTGAAAATAATCTCTTATTCTGTTTCGATTATATTTTCTTTCTCTATTATTGGATTTAGCTTGGTTATCTTTCTGCTTACAAGCTTGAATTAGTATCAGAAGTAGCTTATGCTGATTAGGATCCTTCTTCTTTAGCTCTTTTTGAATTTCTATCATGTGGGTCTGGAGTATGCTTGATGGAACTAGTGTCAACTTTCTTATCAACCTCCTGTAGAGTGTTTTCCAACCACTCTAACTGGTTGGAATACTTTTCAATTTCTAGTTTTGACTCATGAATGAAAGGGGTCAATTTTAATTTGACTCTTAACTTACTTATGACACCCAAAGGGTCATAAGACCATTGGAAACTGCTGCTGAACTTGAAACCTTGTAAACATTTGTCTCCTTCCTTTCCAACATTTCTATTGTTTCATATAAAATGACCTATTTTGTTTTTAATCTTGAACTGGGTCTTCTTTTTAGCTGAAAGGAAATGGATCTCATCAAGGTTCAAGATTTGTCTGATGTATTCCGAAGAAAACATCCTCATTGGGAGGCATTTGGGAAGCTTGTATGGAACTAGTTGGCTTCCATACACTCTGATCTATGTATGATTCTGGTATAAATACTAGTCTCTTGCTTTACTTTGATCTGACAACTGTAGCACCTTCTTTATCTCTTCACTAATTCTAAGCTGAATGCTACTGCTTAGCATATTGACAATTGGATAAACGAATGAACCAATGAAGTCTTTATAGCTGGATTTTATGGAATCCTTTCTAATGAAGGGTGTCCAAAAGACAAAAGATTGGGGATTACCCTCTGTGTCTAGTTTTTGGAGGCTAATTGCAAACCTTTCTAATTGGAAATATAAAAATATATGGAACAAAACTCAGTGTTTGAACACTCCTTTTGGCAGCTTGACTAGCTGATCATGCATTGTGTCTGCCAGGAATTGCGCAAAGTTGAAAGTCATAGCTGGAGGCTGTCTGGGCTAAACATAGAGAGGAAATCTAGGATGGATTCATATATATTCTCATTAGTAAAATATCCTAGAATACGAGATAACATGGTTACAATTTTCTTGTTTTGTTCTGGGAACATGGCAGTAGAGTATGGTGGGTTTTTATTAGGAATTTGAGACCTTTTGGGAAAGTCTAGATTTAGGTAAATCTCAATAAGGGTTTCAATGGAGAAATGCCCTCTGGTTGTGTTTGAATTTGTAGCATTTGGCTAATAGATTGAGTAGTGACAATAAATAGGATTTCTTGGGCAGGGGTGACTATGGCTCTCTCATGTGGCAAATAGTTGATTTGGCATATTCTGATGAGTTCAGGGAATTGGTAGGTCTGTGGAAATGTATATTTGGGTATGTTAGAGTCCAACATATGAATATCATCTACTTATCAGCAAATTCTCCATGGCTCCAGCAATGGAGATCCAAAATATTGTTGTCAGTGACTGTGTCTATGATTTTGAAATCCTTATATTCCAGACAAGTGTGGTCGATATTTAACAGGGGTGGCTGTAGAGGGTTTACTATTTTGATGGCTTGGGAAGCCATTAATTTGATTCAATTTACTATTTAAATGGCTTAACTGATGGAGGCAGGTATTATAATTACCTGGAAAACTGGAAAATTGGTTGTGGAAGTGGTCTAGATAGCAGTGGCAGCAATTCTGGTTGTCACTGGATTTTCCGCAATTTCGCATGGGTATGGAAATAAATGGAATGGGGCAGTTTTATTTATTTTTGAACTTGGCAGTGTATCACATGGTATGAAGTGGTTTGGTGGTTTGGGTAGGAGAGGGTGTGGTAATATTTGGTGATGTCGCGTGGTAGGAGAGGGGGTGGAGAAAACCACCGCATTTCACACGTCTCCCTTCGTTTTAAATGTCAAACATTGAGGGGTGCGAAAAGGGATTTGGGACATTGGAGCTGATCAAGGATGCTTGGAGGGTTGATGGGTATTGCAAAATCAGTCAAATGAGGTGGGGTCAGGTAGTATATAGGTGGAGGTTTAAAAATGAGTTACAAAATATATCAAGCGGGAAGGAGCTAAATGAAATATAGTGGGGAATTTATTAAGCAGGGGATATTTCATGCTTTGAAAATTTGGATAAGTGGGTTATTTTTGCTTTTATGACAAGGCGAGGTTAGTTAAGTAGAAAATAAAAGGATTTTTTTAATAATGATAATGGGTTTTCCAAAGGGGAAAAGAGTTTCCAGGATGAAGGGAAATGTTAGAAAGATATTAGTGACAAGAGATAAATCAAATGATGCTTTCCATTACTTTGAAAGTATCCTACCTACCCTTTATTTATCCTAACATTTTTTATTTGCTTTATTGGGTGCATTTAAGCTTTCTAACCCTTTTATTACCTTTTTATAAGTAAACTAACTTATTTCTAACCTTATATCTTCCAATAGCTCATATTAGACTTATGAGCCCGTTTTTATTCTCTAAATAACTAATGATCTGCCATGATTAAATGGTTTGGTCAGATCTTTATTCACTAATTATCATGACATAAAATTTAAAAGAATGAATAATCAAGATTATATTATATGATCATCATGAATTATGGCATTTTGGACAAGCTGCGCACAATTTTATTTGTGATAGAAAAGTAAAATAAGAGTAGTGGCATTTGAATGTGCAACACTTTCAGAATTTATTTTTGGTTTCTTTTTGTGGGGCTCATATTTTATATCTCTTTTATCTTTATTTCTTTTGGTCCTTTGATTATTCTTTTAGGACACACCCTCTTTTCATTTTTTAAGATGGAAAACATTTTCAAACAAAGCAAAGGTATGTACAATATAACAAGACTTAACATAGTTAATTCAAAATTATGATCTCTATTATTATAGGAGCCTAACAAAGCCAACAACGAAATAGCTTCATTGGGCACATTCAACACATTTTCCAATAGGTCCTTGACATATTGGAAAAATCCAATGGTAAGTACAAGCAATGACATGATCAACATTGGGTGCCACACAAGTTTGAGGTGGGTGACAAAGTCTGGCTACATTTGTAGGAGGAGTGCCTCGCTGGGCCACACTGCAATATTTGCCTACTTCGATATGGGCCATACACCATCACGAAGGTTTTAGGAGATAATTATTTTAAGCTTCGCATTCCCCCATTCCTTGGCCTGAACCCAATGTTCAATGTGGATTGCCTTCGGCCATACTTTCCACCATTACTGGACACGTCGGACATTGTGGAACAACTCAAACCAATAGAGTTTAATCGAGACTGCATGGAACAATTTGTAACTGATCAAATCATGGACACATAGATCAAGAACACTTGCCAGGAGAAGATCCATTTGTATCAATTTGTCAACGCCGACCAACTCCTACACTAAAGAAAATGGCTGACCAGGGACAAAGTTCAGTCAAAGTTTCCTCATCTTATGGAGGAACTCAATGCAATGGAGACCATTTCTTCCTAAGGGGGGAGGAATGATCAAGGTTGATGTTTGTGGTAACCTTCCTATTCCACCTAGACCCCCACCACTACCTCTTTTAGTTTTTTCAGTTTCCTTAATTGTAGCAGTTTTTTGGTGTTGAACTTCGGGATCCGTATTGACGCCATAAATGAAGCTATTTGGAAAAATATAAATCCAGTGATTTTTAAAAAAATCATGATTTCAATTTTAGTCCTCGGAGAGATCTTTCCAACGAGGTATCACACGCGTCAAATGGATATAATATGACAAAGTTACAACCCAGGGAAGTTGGTTGCCCAACTAATGCCAACGGGACCCATAAACTGTTAGTGTTACATGTCCTCGGGGTTATCATTTTGGTTGTTTAGGGTTTTCTCTTATTTTTCAATAATAAAAATGCCCTTGATCCTCTTTGTAACTCAGTTCTGGGGCATGTAGCCACCACATATCTTCTTAGAGATAAGCTACTATCGTCGAGCTAGTCTTATTTACATTCTCTTTGTAAGCCTATTTCAGTATTTGATATTAATGAAATGAAGTGGTATTTCCTCTACATCTCAGTATTTATGGTTATATCTATAATTTGTTGTGTTCCTATTTAAATTTATATCAATGGTATCAGAGCAGTCTTCTCCTTGTCTGTTTTTCTTTGCATGCCCCAAACCAGGTCGGGATATGAGTTAGGGCTCAATTTGGTTGAAAATTTGCAAGATCAACCTTGCAAACCCCGACGGCCACCCATGGAGGAAGAAAAGAAAGACGAGGGAGTAGGAGATCCTATAAAAATATTACTCAAGGAGGCCATCGAGAAACAATTGAACTTGATGATGGATAATTTTCCCCAGATCCTTCAACGGTTGCCCACCAGTGGCACATGCACATCTGACAACCACAATGGAGTCTCCATACCTTTTAAGGTACAAGTAAACTTTGACATTCCCATATTTGGGGGAAAAATGCATGCAAACACTATAGATAAATGATTAAATATTTTAGATGAATATTGTTTTGCTCATGATTTTTCCAGCCAGGAAAAGATTATTTTTTCTCTTCTCAAAGTTTCCCCCCAGGTCAAGGACTGGTGGGAAACCCACTATGTGTAGAAGGATGAAAGTACGAGCTCACTATTTTCAGCCGCTCCCACTTGGAATTCATTCTGGAACACCATCAAGGATAAGTACTACATTGTCACGAGCTATGAGGACAAATACATAAAGGGGACCACATTGCAGTAGGGAAGGGACCAAGATATGCCATAATTTACCAATTTTTTTCATACCCTTCACATGAATTTGGGTATCAAGGGTTGTGGGAAACATTTGGCACTCAAGTATTATGGTTTCCTACATAGATACATCTAGGACGAGATGGAGTTCTTGGACATCTCCTCACTCGGCACGGCATATCGATACACCGTCATGATCAAGTAGAAGCTTAAACAGAAGAAGCGAGACTTTGGATCTCCAAATCCGAAGCAAGGGAAAGGTGCCCCCAAACCATAAGACAAAGGAAAATGCTAAGGAGGGATGGCCCGAGACAAGTCGCCAAAGCCACAAGCAAAGGAAAGCACTATGAAGCCAAAGAACATAGAAAATTTTAGCGGCGAATGTTCGCCCTTTGGCGAAATTAAGGGGTTTTAAATTTTTAGTGGGCAAATATTTTGTATCATAGTACATTTTTACAAATCACCTCAAATAGCTGACCTTATTTTAAGGGAGAGGGTAAAAAAGGTAAATTTAGCCCTTGAAATTAGGGTTTACAACCTTCCATTCGCCCATTTTCAAGAATAGGTTTTATTTAAGTGAATCCTATGGGCCAAAGGCCCAAATACCATAGTTGTAAAAGAGGTACGATAAATTAATAAAAATATAAATAAATGAGAGGTATGGTAAATAAATAAAATATTTTTTATATTTACTCCATAAGTCACCTTATATACATGCAAGGGTGTAAACAAATAAAAATATAAGTAAAGTGGAGGTATGGTAAATAAATAAAACGTATTTTTATACTTACTCAAAAGCTATGGTAAATAAATAAAAATATAAATAAACTAGACGCATGGTAAATAAATAAAACTTCTTTTTATATTTCGTCCATAACTCTCGTTCTATTTATGAAGGCTCAAGAAAGAGGTTTTATTTAAGTGAATCCTATGAGCCAAATACCATATTTGTAAAAGAGGTATGGTAAATTAATAAAAATTTAAATAAATGAGAGGTATGGTAAACAAATAAAACATTTTTTTATATTTACTCCATAAGTCACCTTATATTTACAAACACTCAAAAAATGCGTTATATTTAGGTGAAACCTATGGGAAAAATACTATGGGACAAATACCATGGACTAGATTGTTATTAATACCATGCAAAAAAAATTATTAACCCTAATATTAGTATTAATAAAAATAAAAATGGCACATGGTATTGACCCATGGTATTCACCTGGAATGTAGCTTATTTAAATGGGGGAATTAAACCAGCATAGATCCATCTTTACTCTGGATCTACTAACCCCCAAGAGGTATCAAATATTGTGATACGCAAACTAGCATAGAGTGAAAAAAATATTTGATCCAATCAAGAGTAAAAATGGATGTTGTAATTTAATGCATGTTAAACATTTTAGCTTGGTTAAAATTAAAAATAAAATAAAAATAAACTATTAATTTTATTAATTTTTATAAATTACTAATAGTAATTTTTAAGCTCTAGGTTTATGATAACCCATGGTAATACCATGGTATTCATGTGAGCATAGACTATTTAAAGGGGAAATTCTATCATCTTATATCCATCTTAATTCTGGGTCTACCAAGTGCTTAGAGGGATAAATAGATTTCATCCCCCTAAGAGTGGTAGATGTGGACTTAAGATGGATATAGGTTGGTTTTTATGATAATGAAGATATTAAATAGACTTAGGAAATTATATTGTAAAAACATCTTAAGGTGAATGGTTAAAGCATAGACATTGGACAAGTATATTTGTATACTTTTGTTTTAAATTGAAACAAATCCAGGGCTAAAAGGAATGGATTGATTGCACTAGTCATCCTTCTATAACTTTCCAACATATGCTGGAGTAAACAAATTGTAATTTGGGTAATTTTTCTAATTGCAAACACAAACATACTTGTGTATTGGTAGGGTGGTTACGAGGTCCCTAGAAGTGATGAATTTGAATTTTTCTTGGTTTTATATATAGTATTAGGTTTTTTCTCATGCTTTCTGTGAATTTCACGGGTGAATTTTATCATACACCAACTAGGTTATCGATATGTAAGTTCAGTAATTTTGATTTCAAAAGATACTTTAAAGAAATGCAATGATTTCATTTGTGTATTCAATAAACACAAGATTTATAATTGAGTAAAATATTCGCCATGCCTGGTGAGAGATTCGCCTAAAAATTATATATACATATCATATTATTGACAAAATTTCCTTCCGTTTTTCTTTTATACCATGGAGATTCGCCCATTTATTATACATCTAAATTTAGAGGGGGTTCTTAAAATTTTCCCTACCAAAGAAGGACATGAGAAAGTGGTGTGAGTTCCATAAGAGCTCCACTCACAACACAAGTGAGTGTTGGGCCAAGTAGTGACTGGTGACCGAGTTGAAGGCTTCAGAAACATATGCATTTTCTGACTATGAGTAAAAACCCAACAAGGGGAATGACAAAGGCAAGAAAATTATCTATGTGGAGCCCAATTCCGCCATTGCCACCATGAATATCAATAAGGAAGAACTTGAAGATCTAGAGGAGGAGAAGCGTATCTTTCCCTCCCAGATGTGGGTAAAGGGTTCCCTGCTACAGTTCATTTTCGATAGTGGGAGCCAAAGGAACCTCATTGCAATAGAGATCATGAAGCGGTTGGGCTTACTAACCACAACACACCCATAACCATACACCATCGGGTGGCTTCACCAAGGACAGGATGTTCGCATGAGCCAATAGTGTTGCCTTCCATACAAAATCAAGCCCTTCATGGATGAGGTATTATGTGACGTTGCTCTCCTTGATGCTTTTGATGTTTTATTACACCAACCATACTTGTGGAAGTAAGATGTTGTGAATGAGTCAAGGCCTTGCATTGCTATTTTTATCTTGGGAAATAAGTTGTACAGGATACCTGAAGTAGCACCACCTACCGCCACCTCTCCTGTTACTACCAAACAATGTAGTAAGTTCATTTCCAAAACCGGGAAATTGGATTTCCTGATGATATGGCCTTAGAGAAAGAAGAAGAGGGTGGCCATGACCTCCAAACAGGGCCCCTCTGCACAACAACAATAGATTAACAAGGTCATGGACTAGTATGTGGACATATTCACCTCCGCTGCAGGGGCGCCTTTGTAATGTCAGGTCAAGCACTCAATCGATATGAACCTAGTTGCACTATTTCCCAATGGACCAATCTATCGGTTCTCCATTCGAGAGAATAATGAGATCAAGAGGCAGATTCTGGAGTTTCTATAGAAAGGTCACATCCATCTGAGTTCATAGCCCTATGGGAGCACGATCACATTGTTACAAAAGAAGGATGGGGTTTGGAGACTTTGTATTGACTATTGGGCACTGAACATGATCATTCTCCAGAATAAGTACCCAATCCCACGGATTGATGACCTTTTGGACCAACTCAAGGAGCGGGGGGTGGGGGTCGGGGGGGAATATTTCAGCAAGATTGACCTAAAGTCCAGATATCACCAGGGACCAATCGAACCCTGTGATGTGTGGAAGATTACCTTCAAAGCCAAGTAGGGCCTTTTTGAATGGTTGGTTATGCCTTTCGGGTTGACGAATGCTCCTACAACCTTCATGAGTCTGATGGATGACATCTTGTGGTCATTCACCAAATCATTTGTAGTGGTATACTTGGATGACATCCTACTCTTTAGCCAGAGTTGTGAAGAGAAGCTCCACCACATTCGATAGGTTCTCCAAACACTGTGGCAATACAAGTTGTGTGCCAATTTGGAGAAATGAACTTTTGGCATGACCCAGGTTTAGTATCTGGGATACATTATTGTTGAACGGGGGGTGCATATTGATCCAGCTAGCATCCAAGTCATTTGGGATTAGCTAGCCCCAACCACTCTGATGGAGCTCTACAACTTTCTGGGTCTTGCCAATTTCTACCGCAGGTTTGTGTTGGGGTTCTCTCATATCACTTGGCCCATTAGTCAAGTCACCAAGGGAGGAGAAAAATAAAAATTCTTCTAGTATGAATCTCAACAGAAGGCATTCGCAGAGTTGAAACATCGCCTCTGCTCTGCATGAGTGCTCACACTACCAGACTTGCAATGACCATTTGAGATTGAGATAGATGCCTCTGACTATGCTATTGGGGTAGTCTTCACTCAACAGGGGTATCTAGTGGCATATCACAATGAGACACTTTCAGACACATTCCGAAGTATCCCACTTATGACAAGAGATGCATTCCATTGTTTAGGCTTCCCGATAATGGAAGCATTACATTTTGGGGATTGAAATGGTCATTGACATAGACAACTGACTCCTGGAGTTCATACAGACGCAAGGAAAGTTGCAGAATGATCGCCATTAGAATTAGTCCACATACCTGCAACAGTTCCATTTGAATGTCAAGTATAAGAAGGGAAGAAACAATAATGTTTCATATTGCCTCAACCGACCATCAATCATGACATTAACCAAGGTGCTTAACTCTTGTGGACATGAGACTTATGATTAGGCAATTCTCTCGAAAAGTGACCCCGAATTCGGCCAGACACACCATACACTCTTGGTGGTCAGCAAGTTCCAGATTTTCACCTGTAGGATTCTTTGTTATGCGACCTGGGACAACTTTATGTTCCTTCAAGTGAGTGTTCCAAGATGAGTCAGGAAACGCACTATAGTTGGGCTATTAGGCATTTCAAGGTCAATATAACGGTTACAGTACTACATAGGTATTTCTATTGGCCAAATCTTCGACAAGATGTCAGGAATTACATCAGATCATGCACTATTAGTTGCATTTCCAAACCAACCATCAAGAAGCAAGGCATATGTACTCCACTACCTACCCCTAGTCGACCTTATGAATCCATCTCCACGGATTACATGTCAAGACTTCCTTCTACTAAGCATGGCAACGACTATGTTTTTGTGGTTGTCGACAAATTCTAAAAGATGGCCATTATAGTTTCCTGCAAGAAGAATATCACAGCAAAATCCACTGTTAAAATCTTCCTTGAACGAGTTTGGGTACAAATTTGGATCCCACAATCTATCATCTCAGATCGGGACAATAGTTTGCTCAATACATTTTGGTCCAATCTCTAGTTGATGCTGGACACCAAGCTCACAAAGTCCACAACTTTCCATCCCAAAACTAATGGCCAGAAAGATGTCGTCAACAGGATGATCGTACACATTCTATGCATGTACAACTCAAAGAATCCATGCAAATGGGATGAGAGCCTCCCCTATGTCCAAAACAGCTATAACTGGGCTCTCCATAGCTCGACTCGCGACAACCTTTTTCAGGTGGGCTTGGGATTCTAGCCACTATTTCCCATTGATGTGGCCATACCATTTGCAATGACCCAAGCAAATTCAGCTCATGTCCAGTCCGAACCCGACAAGGAAAATAACTTCATTGAGTGCATTCAACACATTCTCGAATAGGTCCATGACATATTGGACAAAACTAATGTTAAGTTCAAGAAGCGACATGATCAGTGTCGGATGCCACACAAGTTCCAGGTGGGCGACAAAGTTTTGCTACATTTGCTGAAGGAGTGCCTCGGTGTGCCCCAACACAAGATTTGCCCACTTTGATATGGGCCATACACCATCACCAAGGTTTCGGGAGATAATTCTTTTGAGCTTATCATTCCCCCATGCCTTAGCCTGGACCTAGTGTTGAATGTGGATCCCCTTCATCCATACTTGCCACCATCACTCGACACATACAATATTGTAGAACAACTCACACCAATAGAGTTATATCCAAACTTCATGGAATGAGTTGTAACTGATCAGATCATGGAGACACAGATCAAGAACACTCGCTAGAAAAATATCTAGTTGTATCGAGTTGTCAAATACAACCAACTCCTGCACTAAGGCAAATGGCTCACTCTGGATCCGTTTTGAGGCCCTAAATGACGTTTTTTCGGTAAAATATAAATCCAACAATTTCTATTGAAATTGTGACTTCAGTTGTAGTCAACTAAGATATATTTCCAACGAGGCATCATAGGTATCAAATGGAGATAATATGACCAAGTTACGACCCTCGGAAGTTGGTTGCCCAACTAAGCCCAACAGGGCCCATAAACTCTTGGTGTTCCATCTCCTCGTGTTAGGGTTTTGGTTGTTTAGGGTTTTTTTTATTGTTCAATGATAAAATGACCCTTGAGCCTCATTTTAACTCAGTGTGTAGGAATGTAGCCACCACATCTCTTCTAAAAGATAAGCTACTATCATCGATCCAGTCTTATTTACGTTTTGTTTGTAAGCATATTTCAATATTTGATTTTAATGAAATGAAGTGTTATTTCTACTGTGTCTCTGTATTTATGGTTATATCTATAATTTGTTGCATTCCTATTTAAATCCAAATCACTTGATAATCTTGTTACAGAGGAAATACCTACAACCCAAAGCCTGAATGGTGTCCTAGTGGAGATAGAGCCTAGTAATACCTTACACATTGACCTTAGTTTATAATCTCCTGAATAGAGAGAGATCAATGATGTTACTAAGGAAGAATAAAGAAGCCTTTATGTGGTATTATAAGGACATGAAGGGTATCCATCCTACTCTAAGTACACACCATAACTATTTAAAGGAAGGATCTCTTCCTTTCTGAGAACCTCAACATATAATTTTCCTAACAATGAAAACTTTTGTCTAGGAACTTCAAGAGCTCTTAGAATCAAGTATTATTTATCCTATTTCTGATAGAAAATGGTTATCCCCACTTGCCATTATTCCTAAGAAAAATTGGAAAAGTATATTTTATGTAAGCTATAGGGTTGTTAACAAAGCCACTCAAAAGGACCATTTTCCATTACCCTTTACTAATCAAGTCCTAGATACTCTGTCTAGTAAAATGTTTCTCCCTTTTCTAAATAGACTTAGTGGCTATAATCAAATTCAAATTTCTCCTCAGGACTAGGAAAAAACTACCTTCACATTCAGCTAAGGTACATTTTCCTATAGGGACCTATCTTTTGGTCTTTTTAATGCACCTACAACCTCTCAACGAGTGTTGTTAGGAATTTTTGCAAACATGGTTAGCAATTATTTGGAAATTTTTATGGATGATTTTACATGCTATCAGTATGAGTTTGATGAAGCATTGTGATGAGCCCCAATTTTTGGTACAATTTGGGCTCATTTGGCCTACTTGCTCTGCTCAAACCATTCATTTTTTATTGCTTATGCATTAATTTCTTGGTTTATTCGTGTTGTTTGTAGGAAGAAGGGTAGACATTCTATCTACGTGACTAATGCATGATGCTTTCAGGTTTTTGGCATTAAAAGGGAGAAAAGACAACGAGAAAGGAGACAAGGAGACAATGAGGTGGCACTGCTGGTTTTTAGGAGAGGATGTCCACAGTCTTGGGGACCTTCCTCGTGATTCCCACCATAGCTCCGAGCTCCAATCCATCTCCCCACCGAGCTTAGAAGCAGCCAGCTGTTCTACAGGAACAACAGTTA
Source organism: Pinus tabuliformis (assembly GCA_031772625.1). Classification (NCBI taxonomy): domain Eukaryota; kingdom Viridiplantae; phylum Streptophyta; class Pinopsida; order Pinales; family Pinaceae; genus Pinus; species Pinus tabuliformis. Next base: position 1,185,486,312 of record CM062816.1, on the reverse strand, counting down.
TAACTATTCTACAGGAACAGTAGTTATGACTGTCCTACAGGATCAACAGTTAAACTTCAGTTGGACAGTCAAGCTCCTAAAATCAAGGACACCTGTTGGATGATCGTTTTTGCATAAATACTGAGGCCGTAGCCTTGGATAGAAGCTTTTTGAACCTTGGTATTATTCTTGTAATTTGAAAGTACGAGCTACAGCTCGGTTTTTGTTCCTTTTGTAAGCCATTTTGGCATGTCATCAGACTTTCGTTTATGAATAAAGGCAGTCAGATTTTGGTCTCATTCTGAGTTTCTAAGGGAGCTATAGCTCTCAGGTTAGGGCCCAACCTGAGAGCAATAGATCTCCTCGGTGTTGTAATGTGTTTGCATTTCGTTCCAGCACTTTGAGTTTGTTTACTTTCACATGCAATTCGAATTTACAGTTTGTTAGTTTAGTCTTTTTCATGAGCTTAGATAGGATTAGTTTATGGTGATTTGCTTTCAGTTGCTTAAGTTCGATAGGAGGATAGATATAATCTCTTGGAGCTCCAGCAAAAAGGTTGTAAAGGCTCACTGCCATCTCTGTTAGGGATTGGGGTGCAGTCCATAACCAACCACCAAAAAGAAAAGCAGTTCTTCTCATTTCCATGCAAGCTGCAACATAAAAATTTTCATTGAAGATCCATCCATGCATTTTTGACATAGAACCATACTTCTACATTCCATTTCCACGCATAAGTTTCGTTTCTTGGTTTTCCATTGCTGCTCATAGGTTTCATGGCACAGTCATCATAGGTTAATGATTTTCTCATTTTGATGCATAACTCATTTGTTTCATTTACGCTGCTCCTTATCAATCCACTTCCTTCTTCTTCTTCTTGATCTATCCTCAAGTCCTATTCAGCCTCTGTCCAACTCATTTACCCTCCAGATCTCTCATTTCCCACATAGCCCCATCTACTTCAACTTTCGTTGATCCCATCCTTCCAACCATCAAACCACTGCATACACTCTTCCTCCATCTGATTCCTCTGCTCCTGGGCCATCACCAGCTCCATCCCCATCTCACCTATCCTTCCACACCACTCCAACACTCCACCATCTCCCAAAACTTCCACGGCCAATCATCCTATAGAATTGCTCAGACTTCCTGTAGAAACCCCTGAGTTTCCTGTAGGATCCCCTGCAGACTTCCTGTAGAAACCTGCAAACTCGGTTGCTGAGCATACGAACGTGGTAGGCTTCTGTGGACTGATGCTGGAGACCCTCTGGGACCTCCCTTAGCCATCCGGACCTTGCCCATGCTTTCCTTCCATTCCAACCGCTCCTGCACAACCAAACCCTAATCAAAAGCATCATCACAATAAATCCAACCACTTAATGAAAAAGTACAAAAACATGATTTTTCAGATGCAAGTAGCTTAGATGCATGTATTTCAGTTCATTGCAAGTAATGGCATTATTGGTAGTTGTTTTCATCATAGTTAGGGTCTAGCTAGTCAAATAAGGGTTTCCTAGGGTTTCCATGCTTTATTGGTTTTCAGTTTCCTTCTGCAATTAGACTAGTCTCCTTTGAGTTAGCTTTCGTCCATCATTGATAAAGCTTCTTCTGTGAGCCTATAGAAGTTGGCTTGAGCCCTAGAGGACTTGTGCCAGCTGACCAAGTGACAGCTGCGACAAGAGCTAGTACTTGTGCATACAGCACCGTCGCTTCCAAGTTTGTACGAACTACCGGGCTGATAAAATTAAGAGACAGGAAGCTCCAGGAGTTGTAGCATTATTGCTACAATACTGGAGCCCACCATCTCTTTGGCGCCGTTGCCGGGGAAGCGTCAGAGTATTAGTAATTGTTTCTTTTCTTCTATTTCCTTACTCTTGCCTTCTGCTGAGTAGTTTACTTTATTTCCATTCTGCAAAAGTAGTATAGACTTTTCCTGCTTTCATAGATTAGCATTTCCTGCTTTCATAGATTAGCATTTCCTACTTTCATAGATTAGCATTTTCTGCTTTCATAGATTAGCATTTCCTTTCTGCAATTTCATTTGAGCAAAGTAGATTAGTTCTTTCCTGCTTTATGTTAATTTTGCATCTTTCATAGTTAGTTGTAGATCAATCTGTCTCAGTTTTGCAGGTACCAAAAGAAAAGCAAAGCAAAAGCAATCAAAAAGAAAAAGAAAGTCTTTTCCATTTCATGCCTCGTAGGAACCGAGATAGATCAGGCAAATTCCTACCAAACACCCCCACCACATCACTGAGTCACCCTTCTCTCTTCTTTGGTGACAGTGACCCAGAAGAACCTATAGGTGAACAACCTAAGATATCCAAAGACCCTATAGTAGAAGAAGAGTTAGAGACCAATCCATCTGAGGCTATGGCTGACAATAGAAGAGAAGATGAGAGAATAGAAGGTTCCTTCCCCATCCGAGAGACCAATGGAGAGATGAAAATGAAGAACATTAGCCCTTCTGCCCTACCTCACTTCCATGGGCTGACCACTGAAGATCTAGACACCTTCCTATTTGAGTTTGCTGTCCTTTGTAGAACCTATGACTATACTGAAGATGAGCAAAAGTTGAAACTTTTCCCTTCCACTCTCAAGGATGCAGCACTACGCTGGTTCATGGGCTTACCTGGGAATAGTATCACCACTTGGGCTCAGATGCAGCAAGCTTTCAACACCAAGTACCGGGATTACTGTAGGTCCAAGGAAACAAAGGCGGAAATATTTCCGATGTCCATGGGAAATGATGAGTCCTTAGAGGATTATGAGGAGAGGTTCCAACTAAGCTATAAGCGGGCCAGGTGCACACTTGACCCTGAATCCCTCAAGTTGGTCCTGCTCCGAGGAGTCCCTAAAGATCTCTTAGATACCCTGCACATGTTAGCTGGGGGGGACATTTACCAACTGCCTTATGAGGACATCAAGACTGTGTTTAGAAACCACTCCAGGGCAGCTCGGAAACGAGGTAGAGGAAACCACCTCGCAACTAGTGTCCCTTTCTCCAAACATGAGCTTGCAAATCAATTAGAAGATCTTAAGAGTGAGGTGAGACAAACCATTGCCATGCAGCTTGACACATTCAGGATTCAGCAAAAGAAAGAAGAGGCTGAGAGAGCCTTGGCTGTCTTCTGCCCTAGGTGCACAAGGAGGCACCCTAAGAACGAATGTCCATTGCATTCAGTTGAAGTGTGTTTCGTTTGTGAGGAGGACCATCCCACAAATCAGTGTCCAACCTTACCTGGGTTTAAAGCCATGTACCAAGGGACAGAAGCTCCCACAGAGCCTCTTTATTACCTCAACCAAAGGAGGCCACAGGGATCTAGACCTTATCAGCAAGGGATGCAAGGGGCATCTCAAGCTTATTACAGCCCCAACCAATCGGCTCCTCTGCCTTCCTGGGGTCCCCCTGCTCATCCTTCATGGTCCATGCCTCATCCATGGTCTTATCCACCTCAGTACCCCACTCAACCTACTTCTCATTCATATCACTCACATGCCCAGCCACAGCCTCAATGGAATGCACCTCAGTCGGGGTGGAGGCCCCAATACAACACTCCTCCTGCCATCTTGCCTCCACCACCAGTTCAACCTCAGCCATTACCTCCTGCTCCTCCAAGGCAGCCTCAAATGCCTGCTCAACCGAACCCGAACCCCAACAATAGACAGGCCCAGCAGGTATACACTGGGGAAACCTCATGCCCTACCTATGTTGTGGAGATCCATGAGATCAATCTTCGATCTGGAAAGACTCTACCAGATCGCCAACCTCCTCCCCCAGAGGATGAGGAAGATAAACAGGAAAGCGAACCAAAGGCTATTCAACCCTTTCCTGAGAGACTAACAACCACCACACAACCCAACCCAGAGGAGGAAGAGCTTTTGGGTGAGCTCAAGCAGTTGTGTGTAAAAATACCACTTCTCCAAGCCATCAAGGATGTACCAATATACAACAAGCTGGTTAAGGAGAAGTGTTTCAAACACCCAGGCAGACGGAAGAAAGATGCCTCAACTATCAATGTCATAGCACAACTGTCTGACCTTATGCTAGGACAAGTCATCTGCCCAAAGTACCTAGATCCTGGAAGTCTTGTAGTAGATGTTCACATCAATGGCACTATTATACCTCACACCTTGATTGATCTGGGGGCTGCCATTAATGTGATGACCAGGGATACCATGCTTAAGCTTAATCTTCAGGGTTCCTTAAGGAAGACCTCAACAGTACTGCAATTAGCAGATCGCTCCACCGTGACTCCCGAAGGGATTGTGGAGGATGTCTTGGTCTCTATTGACTCTTGGGAATACCCTGTAGACTTCCTAGTTCTGCAACCAAAGGCCAAGCTTACTGGATATCCTCTCATTTTGGGAAGGCCTTGGTTAGCTATTGCAGATGCTTACATAAGTTGTCGCGCAGGTAACATGACCATCAAAAATGGTCCCATGTCCAAGCAGCTAGTCCTGTACCCTCCTGCCCAACCCTCCTTAGAGCATGACTTACCACTCTGGTTGGAAGAAGGAGAGGAAGATGAGGTGTACTCGGCACCTCTGTGCACCTTAGATACCACTAGAAAAGACCCCCCAACCGAGGATGACTTGATCGGGACCTTGATCCAGAATCCACCTTCCAGTGCACTACCCTTAGAGAAATTGGTGGAGGATGCCCAAGCTAGCACCTTAGTGGATCTTTGTACAACCAACCCTGTTACTCCCAGAGTCAAGAATGTGGAGTTCGGCCCTGACAAAGCATTGAATATCAGCTCCTCCCTATCTCCTTCCCAGGAAAAGGAGCTGTGCAGTCTGTTGGCCAACCACCTTGATGCTTTTGCTTGGAGCTATAAGGAAATGAAAGGAGTCCATCCTTCGGTCTGTACCCATCATATATACATCAAAGAGGATTGTAAACCGGTTAGGAAACCTCGGAGGAGAATGAATCCAGCCCTTAAGGACATTGTCAAGGAAGAATTGCAAAAACTGTTGGATGCCAGATTCATTTACCCCATCTCAGATAGTGAATGGGTGTCCCCTCTAGTGTTGGTTCCCAAGAAAAATGGGAAATGGAGAATCTGTGTGGACTACCGAGAACTGAACAAAGCTACCAAGAAGGACCATTTCCCTCTACCTTTCATAGATCAAGTGTTGGATGGACTGGCAGGAAAGAAGTTCTTCTCTTTCCTGGATGGGTTTAGCGGGTACAACCAAATCCAAATCAGCCCGGAAGACCAAGATAAGACCACCTTCACTTGTCCTTGGGGTACCTTTGCCTATCGAGTCCTTCCCTTTGGGCTATGCAATGCTCCTGCTACCTTTCAAAGAGCTTTCTTGAGCATCTTCTCGGAGCTAGTCCATGATGCAGTAGAAATCTATATGGATGACTTTACCCCTTATGGGGCCAACTTCCAGGAAGCATTGTCCAACCTGGGAAAAGTCCTAACCAAATGCACCGAGATGAACTTGTCCCTTAGTCCTGAAAAATGTGAATTCCTAATGACTGAAGGGATCGTGCTAAGCCATACCATTTCTTGCCAAGGATTGCAGGTGGATCCTAACAAAATTGCTCTCATCAAGAGGGTTCCACCTCCTCAAAAGGTCAGGGATGTCCGGAGTTTCTTGGGATTAGCAAGATACTACCGGAGATTCATTAAAGATTTCAGCAAGCTAGCCTCGCCATTGTTTGGCCTGTTGGCAAAAGATGTGGAGTTTAATTGGACTAACAATTGTCAGAGGGCTTTAAATGAATTAAAGGACAAGTTGGTGTCAGCCCCAATCCTGAGAGGTCCAAACTGGGCCCTACCTTTCCACATCCACACTGATGCCTCGAACAAAGCCATAGGTGCAGCTTTAGGACAAGTTGAGCAGAGACTTCCATATGCCATTTACTTTGTTAGCAAAAACTTGTCCAAAGCTGAGCTGAATTACACTGTAACCGAGAAAGAATTTTTGGCTGTGGTCCATGCATTGAACAATTTCCGACATTATATTACTGGTTACCAGACCTTTCTACATACTGACCATGCTGCTATTAGATATTTAATGAATAAACCAGATGTGAATGCTCGTATTATTAGATGGTTACTTTTATTGCAGCAGTTTGATTTAACCATTGTTGATAAACCAGGTAGAGAAAATGTTTTTGCTGACTTTTTATCTAGGTTGGATTTGTCTGCAGATGAGGATGGAACAGTGGACGATCAGATGCCTGATGAACATCTGTTTGCTATTTCAGTGCTTTCTCCATGGTTTGCTGATATAGCAAACTATCTTGTTTCAGCACAGTTCCCTCCACACCTATCTTCCAGAGAGAAGAGCAGAATCATCAGAAAAAGTGCCTCATTCACTTGGATCGGGGGCAATCTGTTCAAGCTTGGCCCCGATCAGATCTTAAGGCGTTGTGTAAGGGAGGAGGAAGTCTTTGATATCCTCCTCACTTCTCATGATGGGCCTTGTGGAGGGCATTTTGCAGCAAAGAGAACTGCCTTCAAGATCCTGCAGGCAGGCTACTATTGGCCCACACTTCATCAAGATGTCAGAAGATATGTCAGTCAGTGTGACCAATGCCAAAGAATGGGGAAACCGACCCAAAGGGATGAGATGCCTCTCCAACCTCAAGTGACTCTTGAGCCATTTGAGAAGTGGGGCATGGACTTTGTGGGCCCAATCAACCCCTCTTCGAGGCAAAGGACTTACATCATTGTGTGTACTGACTATTTGACAAAGTGGGCCGATACCAAAGCAATCAAAGCAGCAATAGAAGAAAAGGTGGCCGAGTTCCTAAGAGAGAACATCTTCTATAAGTTTGGCTATCCAAGAGAGCTGGTCACCGATCAAGGGAGCCAGTTCACCTCCAACCTGGTTGAAGATCTCCTATCTCACCACAAGATCAAGCATAGGACTTCCACCTCTTATCACCCTCAAGCAAATGGGCAGGTGGAAGTCACCAATAGAGCATTAGAAGGGATCTTGACTAAAGTGGTGAGCAGCAGCAGAAAGGACTGGGCAGATCGCCTGGTTGAAGCCACATGGGCTTACAACACCACTTGGAAGACCACCACTGGCTTCACACCGTATGAGCTGGTCTATGGGAAGAGAGCTTTGATGTCCATTGAGTTTGAATACAACACTTTGAGGATGGCAGCTCAGCTGGATCTAGATCTCAGCCATGCACAACAAGAAAGGCTGCTGCAGCTAAATGGCCTGGATGAGCACCGCATGCAGGCCCTCCTTCACTCAGAAGTGGTTCAACTTCAGAGAAAGGTGTGGCATGACCAACATCTCCATGACAAGCAATTTCGGCCGGGAGATTGGGCTTTGTTGTATGACTCAAGATACAAAGATTTCAAGGGGAAGTTGAGAACCAGATGGCTAGGACCATATACAGTGGAGAAATGCCATGACAATGGATCTGTCCTCATTCGAACCATTGATGAGGAAGCCATTCCCATGCTTGTCAATGGGCATCGTTTGAAGATCTACAGGAGACCTCTCTCAAGACAAGAGTTCATCAAGACTATAGAGAAATCTATATTGGTCATAGAGAAGGGTTCTGCCTCTGCCTCTGGCATACCCTGAAGAAAGAATATCTGAAAAAAAAAAAAAAAGGAGAAAAAAGAAAAAAAGAAAGAAAAAAAAAGAAGAAAAATAAATAAAGATCCTTGGGTGAAAACCTCTTTGAGGCGCCCAAGGCAGGTAGTAGGGGTGAAAACCTCATTGAGGCGCCCCTATTGTCTTTCAAAAAAAAAAAAAAAAGAGAAAAGGTAAAAAAGATCCTTGAGTGAAAACCTCTCTGAGGCGCTCAGGGCAGATGGCACGGGTGAAAACCTCTTTGAGGCGCCCCTGTTATCTTTCAAAAAAAAAAAAAGAAAAAAAAAAAAAAAAAAAAGAAAAAAAACAATAAGCAAGATATGGTAAAATTGCATGCAGGTTGCAGATGCTCTATGGAGAAGAGGAAGCCCTTCAACTCACAGCCAGGGGTCCTTATCATACTGTCAAGGAACCTCACCAGCACCTCCTCCAAGAGTACCCATGTTTTTTCAAGGTATGTGCAATTTTATCAAGGTTTGAATCTTCTACAGGAAGATGTTGTCTTTCTACAGGAAGATGCAGTCTTTCTACAGGAAGGCGCGATTTTTCTACAGGAAAGTACAGACTTTCTACAGGAAGGCCGAACTTTCTACAAGAAGCTCTGTGTTCTACATGAAACTTCCTGTAGGAGTTTTGGACGGCCAGAATTCATCTGAAAAAGAGATTTCGCGACTATGGATTGGTTTGGATGCATGCAAGCCTCTGTTGGCACCCTTGCACATTGCTGTCACCTTGCTCCACCATCCTTGTCGACATGCGGCCAAGTTCCCTGCACCAACAAAGAAGATCGATGAGTTCTCGCGGGAAAAGCCATTTTCAAAGCTAAACAAATGCTGGATCTCATACCGCAGGCATCAAAGAGCTCCGGGAACGTGATTGAAAGGCCAGAACCGCCATCGTGCAGCATGCACCCAAGGAGAAAGGACTGTTACGAGACCCCTCGCGGGAATCCTGTAACAGTTCAACCTGCTTGAGTGGATACCATTCACAGTACCTCCATCTGAAATGAAACACGGGCGCATGCGAGAAAAACATCCACTCCATCGTTGGCAGCCTGTAACCACGAGCCTCCGGGTCTGTGTAAGTCGCATGCAACAGGTAGATCCCCTCACCATCGTCCGAGAACTGGAAAAAACGTGTGCAGCCACGCAGGTAAGTGTCTCAACCCTTCCTTCCATCAAATCGCATGAGTCTTACTTTGAAATTGTTTGCATGGCGTAAAATTGAATGGTTGAGCGGCCGTATGGCCAGTCGACAGGCCACGTCGGCTAGTTAAAGTGTAATTGGATGTGTGGGTGGCGGCCACGACAGAAAGAATGAATTGCACGCATGTGAGAACAATCTCGTCAGAAGCATGAGTTTAACAGGAAAAGGCGGCGGCAAATCTGTGGGAATGAATGCGGCAGCAAGTAAATACGCAGGCGAATGATGGATGATGTCGCCCAATGTTCCGGTGGGGACAGCTCATCCCCCGCGCCACAGATTCCGCCGATTCAAAATCTAATCGGCTAGATCATGCGCCTACATTTATAATCCAACACTTCAAACTTGGGTGGCTATTATGATCTCCTCTTCTCTTTGATACGCCAAGCTGTTGGCTACCAGAATGACGGTAAAGCACACCTCCAGCGCGGCCAACTACAGTCCTCCCCGAGAATTGCGCACGGCTTCTACAGGAACGCAGTTCTACAGGAACGCAGTTCTACAGGAGCGCAGTTCTACAGGAACACAGTCTACAGGAACGCAGTCTACAGGAACACAGTCATCTACAGGAAAGCAGGTGCCTCACGAAAAAGGTGGCCAATTAAAGAGGTAACCCTGAACTCTCATGCAACTGGTTAGTAGAAGTGGCAAGACCATCGTCCACAGTCGGGTCATAAAGATATTGGTGGAATTGTTGTTTGCTGTACCTATGATGTCATTCTGCAGGATGTCAGTTTAGGTAGACTGTGTTGAAATTTTGTGGATTATATGCATGCTCTGCCTTAATAGACCAAATCTCTGTTGCATTTGCCACCTTTAATTAAACCGACCGTGTTCATCATGCCGGGTGGGTTTATAAGACGGGAACCCACTGATTCAACTAAACTAAGGAGAAACCCGGCAGTGGTAGAGCTCTTCACCAGAGCACAATGGATGCCTTTTTGTGATAAGCTGCAGGGTTACGATGATGAGGTGGCCGAAGAATTCTTGCAGGCTCTGAAGCCTAAATCTCAGACACTGGCCACAGTGAACTTTAGAGGTCTAAGCCTCAAGCTCACCCCAGAACATATCAGTCGGATCACAGAACTTCCTATGGGTCTGCCGTGGGATAAAGAGGAGAGAAAGCTGAGTCAGCAAGCAAAGAAAGAATTCTTTCCACCTGAGGAAGAATTCTCGGAGGAGAAAAACGGGGTACGAAGAACGAGCCTGTTGCCACCTTGGAACGAAGTCAATTTGAAAATCATGAAATATATTACTTGTGAAGGTCGTTTCAGCATCGTGTATGCATATCACTTTCGGTTGCTTACTGAGTTGAGGCACCGAATTGACCTTCCTGTAGAACAAAAACTGAGCATCCCCTATTACCTCCTGCAATCTCTAATGGAGTGTGCTACAAAGTTGAAAGAGGGTATACCAGATCAGATAGCCCACCATGGGCTGATCAAGCTTCTTGTGGAAGATGCATTGCACTCATATAAGGTTCCCCTCTCATGGGAATCCTTCTGGAATTTGACAAAATATGGGGACATTAAAATGTTGATCGAAGAAACGGGTTCCTCCAGCAGTGAGGAACACGAAGCAGTGGCCGAGGAACAGAGAGAAGAAGGCCAAGAGACCCCAACAACCATACAGAAGAAAGAACAGAGGAAGAAGCATGAGGAAAAGGAGGACAAAGAAAAGGGTGGCACACCTATCCTGTCAGCAAGGGAAAAGAGGATGAAGAGCAGAATGGACAAAGCAGAGGTGGTCCACGTCAGCCCAAGTACCTCAATAGCACCTGCACCCAAAGCAAAAATCAAAACTCAGGCAGGCAAGCAAGCAGAAGTGGAGACACCTGTGTCTACAGGAAAGCAAAAACAGGCTTCTACAGGAAGCCCGAAAACACAAACACAGGCTTCTACAGGAAGCCCAAAAACAAAAACAAAGGCTTCTACAGGAAGCCCGAAGATCAGTGAGAAGCAGGCTTCTACAGGAAGCCCAAAAGCAAAGACCAAGGCTTCTATAGGAAGCCCGAAGACAGAGACAAGGGCTTCTACAGGAAGCCCGAAATTGGAAAAAGGGGCTTCTACAAGAAGCCTGAAAGTCATTGAGACACAACCTCCTACAGGAGGTCTGAAGACAAAGAGAGGGCCTTCTACAGGAAGCCCAAAAGCGGGAAAGAAAGAATCTTCTACAGGAGGCCTGGAAGTGGGCAAAGCAGGGTCTTCTACAGGAAGCCCGAAATCTGAAAAGGAGGGGCCCTCTACAAGGAGCTCTGAGAGAGCAAAACGCAAGAAAGAGAAGGCTGGCATTCTCGAAAAGGAGGCAGCAGCGGCGCTGGCCGCCCTCAGTACACCTCCAAAGCCGAAGGAGAAAAGGGAGAGGGAGACCCCTCTACCATCTGAAGCCAGGAGAAGCAAGGGGATGACCACGGACAAGCCACAGCCTCCACCCAGCAGCCAAACCATTTCAGGGGATGTCCCTACTCCACCCAGTGCAAGAACCCCCTCTAAAACATCAGCCACCCCCGAAAAGGGGAGCCCAAAAATAACTTCCTGGACACGAAAAATAGGCCAGTCGCCTTCCGAATCCCGGCTCAAGGAAATAGGAAAGGGGGAAGAAGCATCACCTTCATCACCACCAGAGGCAGCGAAGGCAGGGCCGCCAAAAACGGGAAAGGAAGAAGCGCCACCCTCGGCAGAAAAGGCAGAACCACCAAAAAAAGGGAAGGAAAAGCATGCTCCGGGCTCTAGTTCTCGTCCAAAGACGAGGAGCCAGGGCAAAGTTGCTCAAGGATGAGCAAATAGTTTAGCTGGGGGGTGATGATGAGCCCCAATTTTTGGTACAATTTGGGCTCATTTGGCCTACTTGCTTTGCTCAAACCATTCATTTTTTATTGCTTATGCATTCATTTCTTGGTTTATTCGTGTTGTTTGTAGGAAGAAGGGTAGACATTCTATCTACGTGACTAATGCTTGATGCTTTCAGGTTTTTGGCATTAAAATGGAGAAAAGACAACGAGAAAGGAGACAAGGAGACAATGAGGTGACACTGCTGGTTTTTAGGAGAGGATGTCCACGGTCTTGGGGACCTTCCTCATGATTCCCACCATAGCTCCGAGCTCCAATCCATCTCCCCACCGAGCTTAGAAGCAGCCAGCTGTTCTACAGGAACAACAGTTATAACTGTTCTACAGGAACAATAGTTATGACTGTCCTACAAGATCAGCAGTGAAACTTCAGTTGGACAGCCGAGCTCCTAAAATCAAGGACACCTGTTGGATGATTGTTTTTGCATAAATACTGAGGCCGTAGCCTTGGATAGAAGCTTTTTGAACCTTGGTATTATTCTTGTAATTTGAAAGTACGAGCTACAGCTCGGTTTTTGTTCCTTTTGTAAGCCATTTTGGCATGTCATCAGACTTTCGTTTATGAATAAAGGCAGTCAGATTTTGGTCTCATTCTGAGTTTCTAAGGGAGCTATAGCTCTCAGGTTAGGGCCCAACCTGAGAGAAATAGATCTCCTCGGTGTTGTAATGTGTTTGCTTTTCGTTCCAGCACTTTGAGTTTGTTTACTTTCACATGCAATTCGAATTTACAGTTTGTTAGTTTAGTCTTTTTCATGAGCTTAGATAGGATTAGTTTATGGTGATTTGCTTTCAGTTGCTTAAGTTCGATAGGAGGATAGATATAATCTCTTGGAGCTCCAGCAAAAAGGTTGTTAAGGCTCACTGCCATCTCTGTTAGGGATTGGGGTGCAGTCCATAACCAACCACCAAAAAGAAAAGCAGTTCTTCTCATTTCCATGCAAGCTGCAACATAAACATTTTCATTGAAGATCCATCCATGCATTTTTGACATAGAACCATACTTCTACATTCCATTTCCACGCATAAGTTTCGTTTCTTGGTTTTCCATTGCTGCTCATAGGTTTCATGGCACAGTTATCATAGGTTAATGAATTTCTCGTTTTGATGCATAAGTCATTTGTTTCATTTACGCTGCTCCTTATCAATCCACTTCCTTCTTCTTCTTCTTGATCTATCCTCAAGTCCTATTCAGCCTCTGTCCAACTCATTTACCCTCCAGCTCTCTCATTTCCCACATAGCTCCATCTACTTCAACTTTCGTTGATCCCATCCTTCCAACCATCAAACCACTGCATACACTCTTCCTCCATCTGATTCCTATGCTCCTGGGCCATAACCAGCTCCATCCCCATCTCACCTATCCTTCCACACCACTCCAACACTCCACCATCTCCCAAAACTTCCACGGCCAATCATCCTGTAGAATTGCACAGACTTCCTGTAGAAACCCCTGAGTTTCCTGTAGGATCCCCTGCAGACTTCCTGTAGAAACCTGCAAACTCGGTTGCTGAGCATCCGAACATGGTAGGCTTCTGTGGACTGATGCTGGAGACCCTCTGGGACCTCCCTTAGCCATCCAGACCTTGCCCATGCTTTCCTTCCATTCCAACCGCTCCTGCACAACCAAACCCTAATCAAAAGCATCATCACAATAAATCCAACCACTTAATGAAAAAGTACAAAAACATGATTTTTCAGATGCAAGTAGCTTAGATGCATGTATTTCAGTTCACTGCAAGTAATGGCATTATTGGTAGTTGTTTCATTCACAGTTTTGCATAGTTAGGGTCTAGCTAGTCAAATTAGGGTTTCCTAGGGTTTCCATGCTTTATTGGTTTTCAGTTTCCTTCTGCAATTAGACTAGTCTCCTTTGAGTTAGCTTTCGTCCATCATTGATAAAGCTTCTTCTGTGAGCCTATAGAGGTTGGCTTGAGCCCTAGCGAACTTGTGCCAGCTGACCAAGTGACAGCTGCGACAAGAGCTAGTACTTGTGCATACAGCACCGTCACTTCCAAGTTTGTATGAACTACCGGGTTGATAAAATTAAGAGACAGGAAGCTCCAGGAGTTGTAGCATTATTGCTACAATACTGGAGCCCACCACATTGCACAACCTTAATAAAGTAATTAAGTATTGCATACAAACCCACCTTTGTCTCAATACGGATAAGTGCCATAGGATGATGACTTAAGGTATTTTTTTAGGTCACTATCTCTCTACTATAGGAATATAGGTAGACCCGACAAAATTTGTGGTAATTTTCAAAAATTCCCACCCCTAACACACAGAAGGAGGTACATAGATTTTTGGGATAGACAGGTTATTATAGATGATTTATAGAAATTGTTTCCATGTTTTCATTCCCATTGTTTTCTATGTTAACAAAGAATAAAGATTTTGTATGAATTGAAAACTGTATGTATGCAAAATCTCTTATTTTGTGAGGACCTAACATAAGTATTTTGTTTCACATATCCATTGATACTTCTGATACAACCATTGGAGTTGTGCTTAGACAACAACAGGAAAATAAACCATATTCCATCTACTACATCATCAAGAACTTGATCTCCGCATAGGTAAACAACATGCTGACATGAAAAATAAAAGAAAAATTAAATATATATATATATATATATATATATATATATATATATATATATATATATATAGATATAGATATATTGTTAATCATGTTATATATATATAAACTTTAATGCATTGTACCCATTTTTCTATCTAGTTTTTAATGAATAAGCAATTTAATAATGCCAAGGTTATTAGGTGGTTGTTGTTACTACAATAATTTGATATTTCCGTTATAGATAAACTTGGGAACAATAACTTTGTTGTAGATTTTCTTTATAGATTAACTAATTTTCTTGATAATATGTTTTTTGAAAACTCTTTTCAATATGAATACCCTTTTGTGGTATGAAATTATTCACCTTGGTATGCAGACATTACTAATTACCTTTCCACAGAAAATATTCCCCATGACCTTTCTCCAAGGGAAACGAGAAAAATTGTTCATCAAAGTTCTTGGTACTTTTGGTTGGATGGTTACATATTCCACACATATTTTGATAAAAATATTAGAATATGTGTAAGTGAGGACAAAATCTATGATATCCTTAAGGCCTTCCATGATGAGCCTTCTGGAGAGGATTTTGTAGATAGGATAATAGGTCATGAGATGCAAGGAAATATGTGCAATAGTGTGATGTTTGTTAGATGATGTGTTAGCCTTCTCAATTAGATGAAGTGATGTTACAACCTCAAATGGTGATTGAACCATTTGAGAGATGGGCTTTAGATTTTATAGGACCAATTAATCCCACATCTCAACAAAACACTTATATTTTAGTGTGCACAGACTATGTCACCAAATGGGTGGAAGCTAGATCACTTACTAGGGAAATTAAACATTTTGTTAGAAAACTCTTATTTGAGGAAACATTTGATCAATAACAAGTGTCAAAGGAAATAGTTAAAAATGGAGGATAACAATTTACTTCTTAGCTAATACATGACCTTGTCAAAAAGTCGACAATTCATCACCAAGTCACTTTACCATACCACCCACAGGTGAATAGGAATGTGGAAAGTACTACTAAAGTACTTGAAGCTGTTCTCAAAATGACTATGGTAGATGATCAAAGATACTGGGTTGAGAGACTTCCAGAGGCATTATGGGAATACAAAACTACTTCAAAGGATACTACATGATTCTATCCTTATGAGTTGGTATTTGTTAAGATTCTTATCTTTCCCATTGAATTTGAAACTAAGACACTTAAAAATACTTTGGAGGTCAATTTAGATTTAACTGTTGCTCATAGACATCAACTGGAACAATTGAATGAACTAGAAGTGAAGTTCTTGGATGTTGTGCAATGAAAATATTTCATCCAACAACAATGTGCCAGGTGGAATGAAAGACTTATTAAGAAGAAGGTGTTTAAGAAGGGTGATTTGGATCTATTATATGAATCTATATTTAAATATGTTAAAGGTAAGTTGGCATCAAGTGGCTAAGTCCTTATGAGGTAGAAGCAGTTTTTGATAATGGGACTATGAAACTGACAACCATAGTTAAGTCCTAGATATCTTTTCTTCTTAATGAAGATTGTTTGAGGTTGTATCATAAGCCTAATTCTAAGCATTGATTAATCAAAATTGTCTCAGATTCATATGTAGACATTGAATTTGTTGGGGAAATGGAATTTTTTATTGCGCTCCAAACCACTTATTTTATTATTATTTCTTTTAAAAAAATTAAAAATAAAAATTAGAAAAATAAAAGTTAGATATATATATATATATATATATATATATATATATATATATATATATATATATATATATATATATAGTGAAAACCCATTTGCAGAATCTTTAGATAACTATGGAGACTAAAATCTAACGTGTTGGCAGTCAACACATTATTTTTCCTCTTTTGTGACAACATCCTTGCAGCTATTATATCTATAAATTCTCTTATTTTTTAAACTATTTTTCGGTTACAAACTGATTGTTCGTAAGTGTCTACAGTCATCACAAACTTTCATGTAATAACCTTATTTAGTATAATTCTCCAAACATTTGTTGATACTTATATGCATATTTGTATGTCACATTCTACAACTTCACATAGTTTTGTTGACACAAACCAAAGGTGTGTTTATTTTCTATATCTATCATTAATTCCATCACTGTCAGTTGTAATTCCATGGTCATACACTTAATTCTGTTGACACACAAGCTTTTGTCTCATTGCATCAATCTAATGAGGGGTCTTACCAATAGACATGTTCCACGATTGGATTGTTATGCAACACTAATCATCCCATCACCCTTGTATAGTCTTCATGTCAAAATTATGGTAAGTCAATGATGGGTATGCTTCTTTTCATTTACTTAAAATTCTGATTTTAAGGATGGTTTTAACTTTTGTTACACCTGCCAAGGATAACCATTACCATTAGGTTTGTAGGAGTTGTGATCATATCTACCATATGATACACCTTATCACTATCCTAATTTAATAGTTATGCAATGTACAAGACATCATATGCTACCCCAATTCATTGATTACTAATTAGAAATTACATTTATAGTAATAAGGTGCAATTAAACCTGCCACTATTTGTAAAACTTTATGTGACTATTATTAATTATTCCCAGTAACTGCAAAATATGCCATAAAGCCTAATTCACTGAAAGACAAGCCAATTCTAGCAGATCGATACTCTCTACCGTTGAAAGCATTTTGCATGAGCCGAGTGTAAGCCTATAATAATTTTTGAGTATCCATGGTAGGAGTAGTAGTCCATCATGAACTTGATTGCACCATTGCTTTGTTAGACCATCTAGAAGCCCTAATTATATTACAAAATCTGGGTTGGTTAGCCTATTTTGAGAAGATGGAGGAGTTTAGTGAACATATCACTTGAGAATTTGCACTAGCCTTGAATCATAAGAGTTATGTGGCAAGAGGAGTTAATATTATCGTTATAAGGGAATCCATTGCTAAGGTGATAGGTTTCCCATAGAAATGGATGTGCTTTACTTTTAGGAAATTGGAAATCCCAACAACCAAGGCCACATTTTTACAAGGACGCGAGGAGGTAAGCCATAGTAGAAGAGGAATTGATAGAATATCTTGTATTCACCTCTGAGATGATGTAGATTACTTTATTCATAAATTTATTATATGTGACGGGAATTTTAATTTTGTACTTCATTATCATTTTACACTACTAGGAATTTTGAACATGGACAATAATTTAATATTCCCTACTAGTTGTTAAAATCATTACAACATATGAAAAGAGTTGTGTGAGTAGCAAAGCATCATAAAACTTTCTTGACTAACCATGGGCCAATGAAATTGATCATATTTGACACATTATGACAGTAAGGAAGCACATGGAATAGGTTGATAACACATTTGCATGCACAAACTCTTGAGGGAGGATGAAAAGTTGAAGGATAGAGAAAAAGTGTGAAGTTGAAGCAGATGAGAAAAGTGTTGAAGCAACACTAGAGAGTGCTAAAGCAACATCAGAGAGGGATGAAACAATGTTGGAAGAAAGGGAAGTTATACCTCCTAAGCACCGCCGAAGGGGTCTTCAAATTAGGTACTCTACGAAGAAGGTTTGCACTGAGGAATCAATGGAGATATCTAGTGGACATTATGAAAGTGTTGAGTATGGATGCCCTATTGAAGAAGAAGTACCTGACACAAGGGAACATGAAACAATTATTCCTGAGAAAAAGATATCTAAAGAAGTCCCTAAAAGGGAAATTCCTATACAAATGACGTCAAAAAAGAGGTTGTTGAAGAAGGAATTGGGAGGCAATAACCCTAAGAAGAGAGTGTGAGTAACTACTGCACCACCAATTTCCTCAATGCTGAAAGTTCATGCTTCTATAGTAAAACTAAAAGAACTCAAGGAATCAAAGGATACATAAGTTAGGGAAAGAAGCAAGAACTCATGATAAAAAAATAAATTATTCCCTCAGCAAGTAAATCTGAAATTGATCTTCTTGTTCAAAAAATTCATTAGTTGTAAGATCAAAATTAAAATATGAAGAGTCAACTTGCTATGATTAAAGGAAAATTTCCATTTTAGAGAAAGACAATAATAGAAACCCTAACGTAAGTGGGAGTAATGGTGTCACGTATTGATACAGTGGAACAACTTGGCATGGGTTATAGGTAAATACTTAAGGAGGAAAATTATGAGGGGCCAACCTTTATTTCAATTAGAATTCAAGTGGAAGAACAACATGAGTTATTCCAAATCGCTATTCGAAAAGAACCCGCTAATGATGCTATTGTTACACAAGAACAAGAAGCTGAAGTAGAGCAAGATGAAGAAGTTTAGTCTTCTACTCTGTGAGAACTTGTTAACGATGATGTTGTTACACAAGAACTAGTAGTGGGAATAGAGAAATTTGGAATAAATCAAACTAATACTACATAAGAACCTACAAATGATGTTTCTCCTCCAAAAGAACCAATAGCTGAGAAAGTGAAACATGAAGAGAAAATAGATGAATATATATTACCCGAATTTTTCAACCCTACCACTGTAAAAGCAACATATACATCTCAATCAAAATTTGAGGAGGCATTGAAATCAACATTTTGACTGGAATAATTAGGGAAGTGGAAGAGATTGACAATTATTGAAAAGTGAAGTTATTCCTTTGAAGAAACATATCAATATTGTTGATGATTTGAAGAGAACTTGCGAGGGAAATGTGTTGGTCCATTTCACACGCTTTATAAACTGATATCAAGATACTATTTTATAAATATCTAAAAAACATTCTATTTTAATTAACTAAAGATCTCTTGCCAATAAATGCAAAACTTTTCTCCATTTATTCAATGAACCAGCACATATTCCGGACATTTAATATATAAACTTGTTTTTCTGTCGGCCAAATTTTACTGTTTGGGGGACAGAGTGATTTTTTATCTTAGATTTCAATTTGTGACTTAGATTCCTCATTCCCTTTAACACATTATCCAAATATTAAATGAATTATGTTCACTCAATTAAGTCAATTAAGTCAATTAAGTAACAATTTATAACTTGGTATGGTTTCTAGCATTTTACATTACGCTAAAAACTAGCATTCAAAAACAATTATAAGCTTTTTTTACACAATGAAATCTTTGATTGTAAGCTCTACACTTTGAAAATCAAATTGCAAAATTTTACTATTCTAAATGTATTAGATACTAAAAATTGATGCATGTTTTTATGTTTATGTATTTGTTCATGCATTTCAGTATTTCTTTCAATTGACCAAAAGAATCAAATAAGATGGAAAACGAAAAGCTTGAACACTTAATAATGTTGGAAGTGAAGGTCACAATATTGATGAATTCTTGACAAAACATTCAAGATATAGAAAAGTTTTAGGATCATTACACTACCAAAAATAATTTTACTCTGAACATCACCAGAAAGCTAACACTAAATAGCCCCATCCATCTCCATGTTTCACCTTCATATATGTACAATATAATAGAAATAAGTTTCAAACTATTTAGTTGGGAAATACTGTAGGAAATAGATTAAATTTGTCATTTAATAAATGGATGCAGTTCCATTCACATAACCATCACTTGGACTTGAACCTAATATCTAGCTCGTAAACTATAGTTGCTCCACATATCCTTCACCTATGACTAACCTCTCTAATTGGTCACATGTAGATACAAACTGCCCATCACCAATGCTAGTTGCACCAACATTAGCACCATCAACATCAACAACCGAAGATGCTCCTTTAAAAGCACTATGTATATTTGAATTCACCAAATAAATATCAAAAATAGTATTTTTATGATATTGATAGATACGATTTTATTGATATGTTTGAAACTAGTAATCTTTACAAAATGCGTGAGAGTAAATTCTATTAAGTGCTTCAGATATAGTGAAGTTATGTATCAATTTTTTGAATAAATATTGATATCATTATTAAGTATTAATTAGTTCTTCAATGCTAAGTGTGTATTCCAAGTTTCCACATCTTGGTAAACATTATCATTTGGACACTATTTTTGCATATAACGTAGTTTTCCTTTCTCACATGTTGTAGTACTAATGCACTACAAGAAAAAAGGATATGGTGAGGGTCAAAAAATGTCACCATAGGCTCATTGGTGACTATCAAAAGAGCCTTTGTCACCAAAAAACGAATGTCACCAAAAGTAGAGTTGCCAAAAGTATAGGTGTTGTGGTGACATTCAAGGTCAGTCACCAATAATGATTTATAATGATGGATAACGACCATTACCATTTCATATGAGCAATGGTGAAGGACCTTTGCCTCCGTCACCAAAATCCGAACATCACCAAAAGTGGTATCGCCAAAAGTATAGGTGTTGTGGTGGAATTCAAGGTCTGTCACAAATAATGATTATAATGAGAGATAATGATTGTCACCATTTCATATGAACAATGGTTTATTTTGATGGACATTCCATGACCATCACAATTGATGTATATATATGGCAACGCTCATTGACCATCACCATTTCATATTTTAGTGAGGGTAAAAAAATGCCACCATAAGCTGAGTGGTGGCAGTTAAAAGAGCCTCTCTCAAAACAAAAATCAAACATCACCAAAGGCCGCATTGCAAAAAGTATAGGTGTTGTGGTGACATTCAAGGCTTGTCACAAATAATGATTATAATATCAAATAGTGACTATCGCCATTTAATTTTTTGGTGAGGGTAAAAAACTGTCACCATAAGCTCATTATTGATACTCAAAATAACCTTTGTCGCCAAAAATTGATTGTTGCCATTGCATATGAATATCAGGGCATGATGGATTCGAACCACCAGCCTCCTTCTTGTAAGGCAGGTGCTCTTCCACTGAGCTAGTGTTGGCATTATAGTTGCTGAATTATGCTACTATTAAGATCTTTTGGTCTTAGTTATTAATAGAATATCTGCGATTTGATGTAAAGGCTATATGGAGACCTATGACATAATAGTTGTCATATTTAGTCATGTATGGACTTTTGAGGTCATGTCAAATATGCAATCCCACTTGATTGGATGGTAGTGTCAAAAATGTAATCCCACTTGGTTGGGTGGTTGAGTCAAATATGTATGCCCACTTGGTTGGGTTATTGATGTAAGTATTAGTCCTTAGTTATAGAAAGTACATACTCAGTTGAGCTATAGAGTCATCTTCTTCATTTGAAAATATTTATGAACATTCAACATATGTTGAGGGGGAGCATGGACAATGTTAGTGTCAGTATATGCATACTTCCATCAGGGATCAAATATTCTCTTTGCATTTTCATTTTAGGTATCTCGTATTGAATTTTGATCATTCCATTAGGTCATGCCAAAATGGTCCACTAATGGTTTTCTTCTTCTCAAAAAATAAAATGTTCCCTCATGAGGTACATTTTCTGACCCATCTCCATGTTGCATTCATTTATGGTTTCAGTTATGTTATTTTTAGAGGCAAGATGACAAAGGCAAATCAATAATGCAAGAGGAAGAAACCCCAACCACCTTGACTACACAACAAAGGCTTGAAAAGGAGATTGAGGAGGAAAGAGAAACATGGCTTAACAGGGACAATTTTCATTCGGAGAAGCCGTTACGAAGGGCCAACAGGGACAATCAAATCATTAGGCACATGGCTCACCATTACAGGACCCAAAACAAGATTTGTAACATAAGAGTCAAGCAAATGAAGACAAGGCTAAAACAAGCACTCAAAGGAAAAAAAGGAGAGTGATAAGCTTATTTTTCTTTCTAAAGCTTCTTTGGCTATCCTAGAGACTTGATGGTGGTGTTCTCCACAAATTTTGAGTAAGTTTTGAAATTTTTTTCCTTTTTGAAGAATTTAGAAATTTTTGACTCAGAAAAATTGGCTCAATGGCGCTACGCTTTTCCTAGGGGAATCCAATCAGGAAATGGTTAGCATTTTTGGATTCAAAATGATGATTAATGCACCCTGTACATTTTCTAATCTTTTGGAGCAAAACTGGTCAACCAAAAGGTCAAAAAACACCTAAAAATTTGACATTCTTGCCCTCTTTTTGACCATGGAGCTGCGAATAGAAGAATTATTGGGAGAATCGGTTTTTAAGGGGTCAAATCAACTCGAAATGGAAAACTAAAGGAAGATGTGGAAAGTATACAGGACAAGCTTTCCAATGATATATCATGAGCTCAATTTGGACACAGGGAAGACCTCCAAAACGGTCGTGCAAAATGTGTTGCGCATAGAGCTTCGATGCTGTGCATAGGACAATTTTATACTGAGTTTCCACTTTACTATGCCATGACTATAATTTTTGGGTTTTCTATCATATATGATGTTTTTGGTGATGTAAGGGGTGACTAGGCATGTAAATAGGATGGATATTAGTTACTGGAGGGTAGATTCATTAGATCAAAAGTTATCTTGAGGACAAATGAATCAGTTCCCTCCCTTTTAGACGCAAGTTGTTAGGGTTGCCTAGATTCCAGTTTCTTGTTAAACTTTTGATGGATTATTTCCTCATCTTAGGTATTCAAACCATGATGATTGAAGTAGGTTGAATTGATGTCTATATCTTCTTTTTCTTTCTCATTGTAAAGGATTCGCTTCAGTGGGATGCTTAGGCTTTGATAGACATCATTTTGTACCCGTTACAGCAGGATCCATGTGGTATGATGCCCATATCAGTTTTTCTTATGTTTTCACGTGTTAAAATGTATTATTGACTCCACTTCATCATTTAATACTCTTTATGTGAATGTATACAAGTCTGAAAGGCAAAATCAATAACTTTTATGCTCTGTTTTGGGCAGATATTTCATAATCT
Source organism: Pinus tabuliformis (assembly GCA_031772625.1). Classification (NCBI taxonomy): domain Eukaryota; kingdom Viridiplantae; phylum Streptophyta; class Pinopsida; order Pinales; family Pinaceae; genus Pinus; species Pinus tabuliformis. The sequence continues at coordinate 1,185,463,335 of CM062816.1, read as the reverse complement.
GTGTTTTCTTCAGTTTATAAAGAATCCATGAGGTTTACATGCTCTTCCTCCTCACCTGTCTTTTCACCTCATCCATCAAACCCTAAGGCCTTAATCATTTTGCCTACCTTGCCCCATCGAAAACCCTGTAGTTTTGACCTAATTTCCTTGACCTAACTGTTTGGCTCCTCCTGATCTAGCAAAACCCTTCAAAATCAAAATCAAACCTAGTGCTACTATACCTAGCCTAATATCAGTTTCTAGATCTAGTCAATTTGGCTGAGGTCCTTATGGAGAGAGTCCTCTCCTGGCCTAGTAGGGCTAGCTACTTGGCTAAGACTGGTTTGTGGTTACCCTAGCATTGCCTTCCTTCAGCCTAAGGTTCAATCTAGGTGCTAACATAGTGGCAACCATACTAGGGAACGAAAGATAAAAAATTAATCACCCCAGTAAGATGTTTTATTTGAACTCTTAAGCTTGTGGATGATGACTTTTAGAATTTGAACATAGGCTGAATTAGAAATTTGTAAAGAAATATCTTAATTTTCAAAATTAGACATACTAGCTTCCCAAAAGTACACCAGATCCAATCCAGATCTGAATCCTCCAACCATTGTCAGTGATCCTCATAAAATTGGGCGAAAATTTAAGAAAGTTGCAGAGAAATCTAGTTTAGCTGGAGAAAAATAAATTAAAGATTTTATTCCTCGAGTAAATTCACTGTCGGAAAGGTTAGACACTTTGCAAGGAATTGTGTTTGATATTAATTTTGAGCATAATTTATTTTGCAGTAAACATTTAAGTTGGATTGGTCATACATTTGTTGATTCCTCTATATATCTTATAACCCCGTTGAAGACTTGTTTTCACACAATAAATCATGGTCACAGCTTATTCACACCCTTGATCATTTGCAAAACCTCTCTTCAAACTTAAACACTTGGGTGCAAAACAAGATTCATAAGCCATCTTTCGATTTTTGAAATACTTCCCTTGCATCTACTACCACTTAAACTATCTCTCATCCTCTGCCTTCTTCACGGATTGTTCACACCACTCAAGCTATCGTTAATACCCCTTTGATCATACCAAATATCCCAATCCTTGTTTTAAATCCACCACCTCCCCCACCTCCAGCTATGGCTAACCGATATGCACCCCTTGTTTTTCCTCAAAATCCTAGTGCCATGCCCCTTGATTATCAAACTAAAATACATTTCATTGAAAACACTCAAACTATTACAGCTCAATAGCACGTAGACAAGATGAATGATTTCTTTGACCTCCATGAATTTGAAACTGAAGATGTGACGTTGAGGCTATTTGTACAAAGTTTTGGAGGAGAAGTTCGGAAATGGTTCAAATCCCTATCTACAGCTTCTATCACTACTCTACCTGCCCTTTAGAGGTAGTTCTTAGTTCGATGGGAGGTGAAGAAGAATCCCCTTCAGATTTTGTCTGAATATGAGAACATCAAAAGAAATGTTGGCAAGAGTGTGCAAGACTATTGTGTGAGATTTTATGTAGTATACAATGCGATCCCTACAAATATCAAACTACCAGAGGGATTGGATTTGCTTAAGTTTCCAGATGGATTTGATGTCGATATCACATACTAGTTGTCTGAACATGATCCTACAACTCTAGAAGACATGCAAAAGAATGTTGTGAGCATAGAAGCAAACTTGCTAGCCAAAAGAGCAACAATGAGATTAGAGAAAAGAGTGACCATGAAAGAAGAAGCATCTACTTCAAATTTAAAAATGGATGCATTAATTCGAACAATGGAAAGGATAGTTGACTGATTGTCCATCACAGACAGACCTGAACCACAGATCTAGAACCCAAACTTTAGAGGCAGCAACAACCCCAATTCGAAATCAAGCAAAGAGAGAAAAAAGCACCGAAACAACCAGCGCAACAACAACAACAGATCAAAACTCTGTTACAGCAGAATTATGTTCAAAGAGTGGAAGAAGAAGAGGAGGAAGATGCAGTAAATGAAACAAATCACTTCTTCACTGTAGATGGTATGCCTATATTTCTGAACGAAGATGAGGAGTATGCAGAAAGTTCTGACATTCTAAAGGATGAGGACTACATCTTAGCAAATGATGTTGTTTTGGAGACCAAATCTAATCATTATCTACATGAATGCTTTGAGCACACAACAGAAACAATATTCTTTGAGGAGCAGAGATGTACTGGTCAGTCCTATTCAAAAGAGGAAGGATGTTTAGTCAAAGAATGGTCTCTCAAACAATAAAAAAAAGGAAACAAGCATGATGATCAGAATTGTAGCAAGGTAAATAATCCATCTTCATGTACCACTGCAAAAGAGAAAGACAATCAGAAAAAGGATAGTGCAACGAAGGAGAAAATAGATAAGAGGGACACCGATGTCAAAGAGGTAGAAAAAGTCAAATATTTTAATTTAGAAATTTAAATTTCTAAATTGAAAGTGTCCATTCCTTTAACCGAGCTTGTTAAGAATAGCCATTACAAACACCATGTGTCTAGAATATTGCAAATTGATCCTTTGTCTGACATGGTGAATGTTGAGGATGATCATCCTGAACTTATTTTTATTCTAGCTATAGAAGGTAAGCTAGAAGATAGTGAAGTCCCACCCTTTTATTTGAGTCTTAGACTGCATGAGTATATTCTTCATAATTCTATGCTTGATTCTAGAGCTTCCCAAAGTTTGATGCCCAAAGTTATCATGGAAAAGCTAGGCATGTATATCACCCAAAAATATCATGATTTGTATTCATTTGATTTTGGTAGAGTTCGTTGCATTGGTCTCATCAAAGATTTGGTGGTTTCCTTAGATCAAATCCCATCCAAGAATGTTTTGATGGACATGGTAGTAGTTGATATATCACCTCGATTTGGTATGCCATTGTCTAGATCGTGGGGAGCCAAACTTAAAGGAACTTTACAACTTGACTTTTGTTATGCTAAAATTCCCATTTTTGGTCAATTGTGGAAGTTGTACCCAGAAAAGAAGATGAAATATATGATCACTGGTAAAGAGAAGCCCATAAATACTCCGATGAATGTTGTACATATAGATTTAGAGTCTTTTATTTTCTACACTGATAGTGGATTGAATGATGTAGATATTCAGCTCGTAGAAGTAGATGATGTACCAGAAATTCCTGAATGTTTTAGAGCATTTCTTAATGAAGAAAAGAAAAAAGTGGCAATTCCTTCTGAGTAGCCTCCACAGGAGTAGAAAGTCAATGAAGAACAGAAAAATAAAGCAACCAGCAAAGGTAAGATTGAAACAAAAGCAGAATTCCAACATCTAGAAGATGAAGACGGCCTTTGGAGTATGGACTTCGATGGTGCTTTGGGTAAGGATGGTGTGGATATTGGAATTTGGATTTGAAGTCCTCTTTCGTAGGCGACAAAGTCCCAAGTAATGTTAGAATGTGTTCTTATAAATTACCTTTCGATTTCTCTAATAATGAAGCGGAGTATGAGGCATTGATTATAGGTCTAAATATTTTGAAGAAGCTAGGTGTGAAAAGGGTTTTTGTTTATGGTGATTCGAAGCTCCTGATTAAACAAGTTAAAGGATAATATCAAGCGAAGCATCCGTGGATGAGAGCTTATAGGAGCAGAGTCCTGGATATATTAAGATGTTTCCATAATACACATTAATAGCAGTGCTGAGAAGTCAAAACATCATTGCTGATTCACTTGCTATAGCAACGAGCAATCAGAAAATTCCAATGAATTATAGAAATAAATTTGAAATTCATGTCAAACATAGGCCAACTATTCTCGATAATTTGATATATTGTCAAGTCTTCTAGGATGACAATGAAATTAATTCCTTTTTGCAGAACGAAGGGAAGTTTAGGGATGCTTTCATTGATGACGTTTGTGATTCTGATGAACAAGACATTGAGGTAAATCAGATGGATGTTTTACAGATGAAGGATAATGTTATTCCTAGAGGTATTATACCTTTAGAGGAGTTGTTTGATCAAGATGATGTGGCGAGAAAACCAACCTTGGTTCCTACTGACAAAGGAGTTGAAGATGTAAACATTTGGACAGCAGACCATCCCAATCTTGTTAAGTTATCAAAAACATTATCTCCCGAGTCAGAGGCTAAGAATGTTAAGTTGTTGTTTGAATTTTATGATGTTTTTGCATGGGATTACTCAGATTTGAAGGTATATGACAAGAACATCATTCAACACACCATTCGTATCAAGACGGATTAAAAACCCTTTAGACAAAAGTTGAGGAGGATCAACCCAAAGCTGCTACCATCTATCGACAAAGAGGTAAATAGATTTTTTAAAGTTCGTATCATTGTTCCAATTAGATTCTCTGATTGGGTTTCAAATTTGGTCCCAGTACAAAAAAAGACCAAAGAGATAAGGTTGTGCATTGATTTCCAGAACCTAAATAAAGTATTCCTGAAAGGTAATTATCCTCTTCCTAAGATGGACCATATTTTGCAAAGAGTAGTTGGAGCATCACAGATGTCACCACTAGATGGCTACTCAGGTTACAATTAGATTTTGGTGCACGAAAAAGACCAAGACAAAACTGCCTTCAGAACACCATGGGGGACTTTTCAGTATGCCAAGGTGCCATTTGGGATGAAGAATGATGGGGCCACTTTTGAGCAGGCCATGGATATAGCTTTCTCTAACGAGAAGGATATTTTCTTGGTGGTTTACTTAGATGACTTGACAATATTTTTTGGTTCTGATGATGAGCATTTACACCACCTAAGGATTTTTTTTCAGAAATGTAGGGAGTCGAGATTTCTTTAAATCCAAAGAAGAGACTTTTTTCCATGGAGGAAGGTAAGCTCCTCGGTCATGTAATTTCCAAAGATTTTATTTGTATTGATCCTTCTAGGGTGGATGCAATTCAATAAATAGATTTTCTACGCAATAAAAGGGAGATCCAAGCCTTCAACAATAAGATGAATTTATTACGAAGATTTATACCAAATTTGGTTGAGCATTTGTGTGAGTTAACTAATATGTTGAAGAACGACAACACTATGAAATGGACTGAGGATTCCATGAAATATTTCAAATTGGTAAATCTTGCATTGACCACAACCCCTATTTTGATTAGTACCAATTATAATCGTGATTTTATTATATTTTCATTTGCGTGTGAGCACAATTTGTTTGTGATGTTGATGCAAAAGAGGGATCATGTGGAGTAGCCCATTGCATCTTTCAGTCAGACTACCAGAGATGCTACTCTTAGCTATAACATCATTGAGAAAGATGCTTTGGCTCTTATAAAGGCATTGAAGTATTTTCAAGTTTACATTCTGCATTCGCATACCCTAGCATATGTTCCCAACGTGGCTGTCAAAGATGCCCTCATGAAAACTAATCCAGAAGGAAGAAGAGGTGAGTGGATATCAACAATGTTAGAGTATGATCTTGAGATTAAGCCCACGAAACTGATCAAAGGTCAGGGCTTGGAAAAGCTCATAGCTGAGTCAAACCTTCATGCTCTGGACATAAATCTTATTGCAGTAATGTCAGATGACGAAGATGGTGGCACACTCATTTAGTATCAGAAATGTTTCTCAACTCACCTTGGTATTCCGATATAGTATATGTTCTTCATCATATTTCTCCTCCTCCTGGAATGTTGAAAAGTAAAGGTAGATCACTAAAATTGAAGTCTGCAAATTCTGCATTTTAGATTGTGCTCTCTATTGGAAAGATCCGGGAAGGGTTCTTTTTAATTGTTTGGTTGAAAATGAAGCTCAACAATTAATGAATGATTTTCATAGAGGAGATTGTGGGGTTCACTTGTTTTGAAAAACAATAGCTAATAAAATCTTGAGAGAAAGGTATTATTGGCCATCTTTGATTTTAGATTTATATAAAGCAGTCATGAGCTGCCTCAAATGTTAAGTTTTTCAGGGGAAAAGGAAGTTGTTTCCTCTTCCTTTGAAGCCAGTTGTAGTCAATGCACCTTTCCAGCAGTGGGGGTTTGATTTCATAGGAGAAATTCTTTATACATCCTCAGCACAACACAGATGTATTTTGACAGCTACCGATTTCTTCACGAAATGGATCGAAGCCATTCCCGCAAGGCAAGCTACGGACAAGATAATTATTAAATTTTTAGATTCCAATATCTTGTCTCATTTTGGTTTCCCTCACAAGATTATTACATATAATGTAGCAGCGTTTAGGTCTAAGAAAATGGTTGAGTTTTGAAACAAATACAACATCACATTGGGTCATTCCACGACATACTATCCACAGAGCAATGGACTAACTAAGTCTTCAAATAAATCCTTGGTAAGAATTATGAAGAGGATGTTGGAGGCAAGCAAAAAGAATTGCATTGAAAGATTGTCAATGCTTTGTGGGCCGACAGAGTGAGCAGTAAGAAAGCAATAGGTATGTCGCCTTTTGAATTGGTTTATGGTATTGATATAGTGTTTCCTACATCCCTTGCAGTTCTGATCATGAGATTATTACAAGAATCCAATAGTGAAGAAGAGGATATTCAGTGTCGGATCAATCAAATGATTCACCTTCAACAAACAAGGGAAGAGGTTTCTCAAAATACTTTCTAGCTACAAGAGAAGATAAAGAAAGTTTATGACTGCAAAACCATGGCAGAAAATTTTTAGCTGGAAGGTGTAGTGTTGCGATTGGATGCACGAAATGAAGAAAAAGGGAAACATGGTAAGTTTGACAATCTATGGAAAGGACCTTATAAAATCTCAGCCTGTCGAGGACTGAATGCATTTTTATTGAAGGAATTGGATGGTTAAGAATGTTCAGGATGACTAGTGAATGGTAGGCTCCTGAAACACTATTATTTATGATGCAGCTTGCTAAAGTTGTTTCACTGTCATTATATATACCAGTTTTCTTTCCTTGCAAGATTTGAAGTACAATGTCATTTGAGCTTGGGGCCCGAAGTTAAGCCTATAAAGCTTAAATGATTTGTGTTGTTTTTAGTTGGTTTTTGAGTCAGTTTTGAGTCGGTTTTGAGTCAATTTTCAATGTGTATCCAGTCATTTTTAAAAAATATCAAAATTTTTTCAGTCTTTCATTTGTTTGACCGTATTGGCCCAACCAACTAGGCACTTGGTCTGCAATGTTCTTCACACCTACAACGAGTTGCCATCCCCAATAAGGCTAGTGTTAGTGTTAGTATATGCATACTTCTACCAGGGATCAAATCTGCTCTTTGCATTTTCATTTAGGTGTCTCGTACTGAATTTTTTATGATTTCACTAGGTCACGCCAAAACGGTCCACTGATGGTTGTCTTCTTCTTAGAAAATGAAATTTTCCCTCATGAGGTATATTTGTTTCATTCCACTAGGTCATGCCAAAATGTTCCACTGATGGTTTTCTTCTTCTCAGAAAATCAAATTTTCCCTCATGAGGTACATTTGTCAACCCATCTCCATGTTACATTTAGTTATGGTTTCAGTTATGTTATTTTTAGAAGCAAGGTGACAAAGGAAAATCAATAATGCAAGAGGAAGAAACCCTAACCACCTTGACTACACAACAAAGGCTTGAAAAGGAGATTGAGGAGGATAGAGAAACATGGTTTGACAAGGTCAATTTTCATTTGCATAATCTACTACAAAGGGCCTACAGGAACAATCAAATCATTAGGCACATCGCTCACCATTACAAGACCCGGAACAAGATTTGTAGGATAAGAGTCAACCAAATGAAGACAATGCTAAAACAAGCACTCAAAGGCAAAAAGGAGGGTGATAGGATTAGGTTGTTTATTGAATATTCCTTGGCTAACCAGATACTTGATGGTGGTGTTCTCCAAAAATTTTGAGTAAGTTTTGAGAATTTTTTCCTTTTTGAAGAATTTAGCAATTTTTGACTCAGAAAGATTGGCTCTATGCGCAGCGCCATGGGCACTGTGATTTTCCTAGGGGCATCCAATTAGGAAATGGTCAGTATTTGTGGATTTGGAATGATGATTATATGCACCCTATGCATTTTCTAATAATTTGGAGCAAACATGGTCAGCCAAAATGTCAAAAACCACCTAAAAAATGACCTTTCTGCCCTCTCTTTGACCACGACATTGCGCATAGAAACAGTCTTGGGAGAATCCGGTTTTGAGGGGTCAAATCAACTCCAAATGGGAAACTAAAGGAATACTTGGAAATTAGACAGGATAATCTTTTGCAATGAGCTCTCATGAGCTCAATTTGGACACCAGGAAGACCTACAAAATTGTCGTGCAAAAAGTGTTGCACATAAAGCTTGGGCATTGCACATAGGACAATTTTATGCTGAAATTTCACTTTACTGTGCCATGACTGTAATTTTTGGGTTTTCTCTCATGGATGATGTTTTTACTGATGTAAAAGGTGACTAGGAATGTAAATATGATGGATATTAGTTACTAGAGGGTAGATTCATTAAATCAAAAGTCATCTTGAGGGCAAATGAATCAGTTCCCTCCCTTTTAGAGGCAAGTTGTTAGGATTTCCTAGATTCCAGTTTCTTGTTTAGTTTTTTATGGATTAGTTCCTCATCTTAGGGATTCAACCCCTTAGGATGGGAGGAGGTTGAATTGATGTCTATATCTTCTTTTTCTTTCTCATTGTAAAGGGTTGGATTTAGTGGGATGCTTAGGCTTTGATAGACATCATTTTGTACTAGTTACAAGAGGAGATTAATGAAAATTTGCAACTATTTCTTTGGGATCCATGTGGTATGATCATCACAGTTTTTATTATGTTTTCATGTGTTAAAATTTATTTTTGATTCCATTTTATCGTTTCATACTCTTTATGTGAATGTATACGAGTCTGAAAGGTAGAGTCCATAACTTTTATGCTATGTTTTGGGTAGACATTTCACAGTCTAGGTTTTCTTTAGTTTAGGAAGAATCCATGAGGTTTACATGCTCTTCCTAGCTCCTCACCTGTCGTTTCACCTAATTCATCAAACCCTAATGTTATGATCATTGTCCCTACCTTGCTCCATTGAACACCGTGCATTTTTTACCTAATTTCCTTACCCTAACTATTTGGATCATCCTGATCCAGCAAAACCCTTCAAAATCAAAATCAAACCTAATGCTACTATACCTAGCCTAATATCATTTTCTAGGTCCAGTCAATTTGGCTGATATCCTTATGGAGAGAGCCCTCTCCTAGCCTAGAAGGGCTAGCTACTTGACTAAGTGTGGTTTGTGGTTACCCTGGAATTTCCTTCCTTCAACCTGAGGTTCAACCCAGGTGCTAATAGACAATATAGTGCAATTCAAATCCAAAGGGGGAGCTTTGGTCGACCCTTTTCCCTTGATGTCAAAGGGGGAGAGTATCTTGGTATTTGAATAATGGTTATTTGATGTATCTAACATGTTTCTAGAGATTGAGGTGATCAACATTGTTTGAATAACGAGTGTTTGATGTATCTAATAGGTTTCTATATGTTGAGGTGATGAACACCAACATGGCTACCATCGAGTCCAAAGGGGGAGATTGTTGGCATTATGATGTTTGTCTTGTCCTTGATGGAAACTAAATTATAACAAAATAATTATATGGTAAATAGATGAATCCACAAGTCAGTTCAGAGGTGACAAAGTGATGGAATAGAATAACAGAACGCTAGCACAAAGGTTTACATAGTAGAATGAGAAGTTTGATAATGGTGAATATTTGAAGATATACACACGGGTTCATCTGCAAGGGAAAGTCATGTATACACACAAGTAAAACAAGAAAAGTGACGTACATTCTAGCGCACTAATTTAAGAATACTAAGGATCGTTACCATGGTGTTAGCCACAACATTGAGCGCAATAACGATTACTTGATCCCGTCTAAGATTGCCACAGGCACTAGTGTAGCTTTGACTCATGGCATTGGCTAAGGCTCTAACTATATAAGGAGGTGAAGATAAAAGTGCTAAGTGTGCATGTGAAATGGTTTTTGATGAATACTTCAATTTGAAGTATATTTTCATTGTAACAGCCATATTTGACACATATCTAAAACAATTATGCACCAACGAATACAATGATTGATTAGGACCCTGAGACCTTAAATGACTTTCCATTATATGGTTTTCTCATGGATTGACTAAATCTAAGTATTGACGCATGTGTTTATCTCTTAATATTATGATCTAGGTCTTTTTGAATTTCGGAAGAGCTGCACAATTTTAGGTGAAAATTTGCAAATTTGTATGCAAGTTGGTTTTGGTTAAGTCGTGTATACATGTGGGTTCATTTCTTCAAAGTCACGTACATAAAGGAAGGGTTTTTGTTCATAAATGACTAATCAACCTGATCAGTGTTGTTGTATCTCTCATGTCTGTCTATGATGTCCTCATGTTGATCTAGGTGAGTGATAATTCCTAAAGTAGAACTGATTGAATGATGGATTTGAATTTGGTTACATGTTGATTGGTTGAAAATATTATTGATGTTGCTAACTCTATGAGGGTTCCGTAAGCTAACAAAATATTTCAGAATAACTTTGGTCAACTCTATGTCTGAAAAATGATCCAAGATCTTTTTTCTATAGATGCGTTATTAAATTACATATAACAAAGCATTTAAAAACCGTGGAACATAAGAATATAAAACAAAGATAAAAGAGACATAATCACACATGAGATCAAGACATAGAGAAATGATTACATATTTCAACTAATTTAGACTACATCTACAAGCCCTACTCAATAGTGGGGAGGCCTTCATTCATTAAATGGCATGAAAAGAGAAGAAGTACAATCATATTTTACATAAACATCATTATACCTCCAATCTAGAAGATATATGATAAATGGAGAGCCCAACTCTAGAAATGGACAGCACCACTAACTTCCCGGTGAAAAATTATGCATAATCGCCTATCCAAACGACCAATTCTACTAAAAGGGCTTTTTCCACCTTCTCGAAACCTTTCGATTTATGAGGTAAGGTGCTGACCACCTGCCAAGAGCAGGTGCTGCTACTCTAATTTGTAAATATATGCTTCTCTCTGCTTCTCTCTCTCCTCTTGTTGTGTGGGTAGCCCACTTTATATTTTGGTGGGCATGATCCTTAATAATCCAGGCAGTTTTAACAATGATAGGTTTAGCAGGTTGTTTCAACAATCGACATATTAGTCCAAGGTCTGATCGTGCTTGTTTTGCATTCTTAGAAAATCCACCGGAAAATAGTTGACACAAACTATTTCACATTAATACATTAAACTGGTGGACTTAACACTAAGAATCGCCATCCACTCCTTAAATAGGTGTTGTATCATCTACAAACACCCTCCAAAATTTTGCTTCAACTTCTTTTTGGAGCATCCCTACTGACCATCCTCGGCAGCATGTCTTGCACTACCAAGCACATCAGATTCAGTTGTTTCATAGAGTCTTGTGAGCCTGTGCATGCAATTTTGTTCCAAACCCTTCACAGGTTGCTTTCCAGACATAGTGTCATTTTTTAGTTGAGCAACTCCCTCTAGGAATTGTGCAATTCTGGATGGGAACCAACCTTCCCTCCAGAAATTGCGCAAAGCAAGATGGGCTCCAGAATTGCACAATTCTTCTTAACAGTCTTCCTCTCAAAATCTTTGCAATTTACCCCAGGACAGCTGCTCAGCCCAAAAATTGTTCTTTCTGGATAGCAGTCCCCCGCTGCTCCAAAAAATTATGCAATCCATCTAGGGTAGCCCACCCAGGAGCTAGCAGAAATTGCAAAAATCCATCCAGGCAACCCACTGGGCTCAGAAATGGCACAATACAGTCAGAAAATCATCCTTGAGAAAACTACAAGGTCTGACATAAGACAACTTCTCAGCTCCGAAATTGTGCAACACAGTGAAGGAGGATTCCTTGAGAAACTTTGCGAGGTCTAAACATGATAGTTTCTCAACTCAGTAATTCCGCAATACAGTCAGACAAGCTTCCTTTAGAAAAGTGCGAGGTTTGACCTAAGATAGATGCTCATCCCAGAAATTGCGTAATCCTAGGAGACAAACACTTACTCCTCTCAGAAATTATGCAATCCATTTGGGACAATGATCTCTGTCGAATATCCTGGTTACAACCAACCTCCAAAAATTTTCCTAAGATTCATTTTGGAGCATCCCTACCGACCATCCTCAGCAGCATGTCCTGCATTGTCAAGCACATCAGCTTCAGTGTTTTCATAGAGTCTTGTTAGCATGTGCATGCAAATTTGTTCCACACCCTTCACAGGATGCTTTCCAGACTTAGTGTGAGTTGCCAGTTGAGCAACTCCCTCTAGGAATTACGCAATTCTACAGAGGAACCAACCTTCCCTCCAAAAATTGTGCACACCCAGTTGGACACTGAGCTCAGCTCTAGAATTGTGCAATTCATCCCAGGAGAACTGCTCAACCCAAAAATTGTGTATTCTAGGAAACACTGCTCCCAAAAATTGTGCAATCCCTCTAGGACAACCAACCCAAGAGCTGGCATAAATTGTACCCAGCCAAGTAGCCAGCTAGGCTCAGAAATGGCGTAATACAGTCAAACAAGCTTCCTCGAGAAAATTACGAGGTCTAACATAGGATAGCTGCTTAGCTCCAAAATTATGCAATGGAGTCAGGGAGGCTTCCTTGAGAAAATTGCGAGGTCTGACCCAAGATAGTTGCTCAAATCTGTAATTTCACAATACAGTCAGATAGGCTTCCTTGAGAAAAGTGTGAGGTCAGACCGAGGACAACTTCTCATCCCAAAAATTGCGCAATCCTGGGAGACAATCACCTATTCCTCCAAGAAATTATGCAATCCCTTTGGGACAATGATCTCTGCTCATCCCAGAAACTACACATATTTTCATCCCATGCTCGTAGATCGATGCATGTGTCTTCAGGTTGATTGATTCTCTCCAGGACCAAGAAAAACCAATTTGCATGCATGGACTACTTTTCCCAAGGAAACATGGAAAGGCATACATTGATTCATAGATCTATTTTTAGCAGTTAGAGGTTACATACAAGGATCATTTCAGAAACCTCCTGCCAAGTGTCACTTTTCCTAGATTTATGGTATTCTTGTCGCAACCTCGATTTTATGAAAACTCATCAACAGACATTATAGAGCTCATTCCTCACATTGGCCTTGCAGCTCTAACATCCCACATTGCATCTAGGAGTCATCAACAAATTTAGCTCAACTATTTTGGGGTAAGCTCATTTTTCACATCTCGCATTGTGTTTTGGGGTAAGCCCGTTTTGGTATTTGTTTCGTGTGGGTGTTTTCTGCTTGATTTTATTGAGTGCTTGCTATCCTTTTTTATGTATGTTAGCTTGTAGGATCATGTTTTTAGTTTTTGTCTACATCTCACTATTGTCGCATGCATGACACTATTTTTGCACGAATGGTCATCATTTCGACAACTTGCTTCACACACATACATGCTTTCCCATTTCCTGAATCCTGCACTTGATGTTTTCATGTATGATCATTCACTCTTTTTTGCACACTTCTCACGTTTTGAGTCACCCATCGACTGGTCTAGGCTAGCTTGGCCTAGATTGTGCCTTGCCTCGCTAGCACTGCACATTTCCAGAAGCGAAGGCTCTCCCTTCCCTCCAGAAATTGTTCAAGTCTGGCCCAACACTAACCTCGAGGCTTGAATTACGCAATTCTTGGAGGCATTGTCCTGCTGGCCCCAGAAACTGCACAATGCAGTTTGTTGGCTGCATGTCACTACTGACTGAAATTACGTATTGTGTAGTTTCATTCCTCATCAGGCCAAGATGGAATTTTCATTGCATAGTTCCAAAATATTCAGTCATCCTCCTAACAAACCGTATTGTGCCTTACAGATTTTTGACAGTCAGTCTCCTGACCTCCCAACAGAAATTGCGTAACCTTCACGATCAATCACACAGGTATGTTGCAAGTCAGTCCTTAAGTTTTTTTGGTTTTCAACTGACAAATTTCTTGCCATGAGTGTTGCTATGTCTCTAGGCATCACAAGTGTTTGTCTTTCTCTCAGCAGCACAAGTACGATGGACTTCAGGAGAGCATAGTCAAAGGACACAATTAAGAGCACAACGGGGGTTGTAGCCAAGAAAGTGTCTATGAGCTTGCCTACCTATGAATACATCAATTTGTTCATAGACAAGGACATCAAGATGAATGGAAACGACATCACAGCAGGTAGCACCATCAACAATAGCAGAAGGCATCACACCTGCACGTGACGAATACAAGAGAAAGTTTGTTGACAACTTAGAGGTGGAACAAAGCTGCAAGTTCAAAGCAGATGCTCTCATGACTAAAGTAGCCTTGGAGATTGATGGTATCAAGTGACAGCGTGACATGAAGATCACACGAAGGTAGAGAAAGAAATAAAGAAGGATTTTCATGTGTTGAAGCAACAACTCAAGCAAGAACTAGAGCTGCATAGACGAGAGAATGATTTGTAGCAGTAATAGGTATAGTAGAGGGTGCAACATGCACAAATAGATGAAACTGCACCCATAAAATTTATAGATCCATCCCAGTAGTTGGCACGGAGTAGACAAGGTGAGAAGTGTTGTTGATCGCATGCAAGGGAATTTAGTAGCATGCATATTATTGTGCACATGCATGGGATCACACCCATTTGGCACACTCACCAAGGCGAAGATAAGAAGCCAGTCCAACTGGAGTTGAACATGTACTTCCACAAGTTGATGTGCATTGTCACCAACACACACTTGGAGATCATCATAGACACTCTGCATCAGTATTTTGTCGTTTTATACACACTCAAGACGATAATGTGGATGCTATCAAATCAGTTGGACAAAGAGGCCACATCAATGTACCCGAATGCAACAAAGGCAAGAGTTCTCTTTCAGTAGGATGTCACCATTGAGTGCATGGACACCCTCACGAATGACCAATCTTGGCATCATTTCACCACCATCGACCATCACAATGATGTCAAAGAGTTGGTATCAACACAACGGTCTATGTGTCAATGATATCTTGGATGTCTTTCTCAAGCCATTTTTCTCACATGTGTACATGTGCAGATTGTATGTAACGTCTTGTCAAGTGGAAGTTCAAGTGTCCATAGTTGAATGTGATAGTCATCGAGTAGTTGAAGAGTCATGAAGATAGATTAATGGTCACAAAGGGGAATTTCAAGGGTCACCCCACCCTTTGCTATAAATAGCCCCTCATAACTCATTGTAGAGGCTTTTGGTCAGCCAAGCTTTCAATAGGATTATCTTAGAGAAAGCTTGGACAATATCATAATGAATCTTGGCTTCTCCACTATGTAAAGCTATTATATCTCTTTGGAGGAGCAGGCAGTTGTGACTGTAACATTCCTCTATTGGAACTAGTGGTTGGACATGGATGTATTATATGACTAGAACTTAAACTTCTTAATGTAATAGAGCTAGCATGTTTCATGCATCTGTAGTATTGTGTTCCAGCTATCTTGTTTAGTCCAAACAATATATGTATCTATTTTCTTACGCATGCATGTATCAACTATTCTATATAAGTATGTATGAATCTTACTAAAACGTGATGATTGGTTTAACCATCACTTTGGATTGTTAGCTAACTTGTTTTCCATTTCGTAATGCATATTCACTCATGTGTTCCCTTTCAAGCCGTGTGCTATCAAAGGTTTCCAAGGGGTTCACTCACCCAAATTTTTGTGTGTTAGAACCGTGCATGCACCTTCCTTGACTTGCTGCATATGTCACACCTGTTAGTTCCAGTGTTCACAGCCTATCACAAGGGATCAAAATGGCCTCTTACTATGTCTGGTTTTCAGAGATGTTTTGCACATGAGTTTCAGTGAAAATCATATCCTAAGTATGTTCATCAAAAGGATCTTAGAAAAATATTTTCAATGGTATGTCACACTCCCATAACCAGCTCCCAGATAGAAGATATGATCGAAATGAATGATTGATTCTTGGTTATGCATGTTTTGAGGTCAGTTGCTGCACATAGGGACAAGTTTACAACAAAATCAGTTTGGACAGTAATTTTACAAAAGTGAAAGAGGATTTTGTCCATCACATACAAAACAACAAAAACCTCCTTCAGTTTATTCACAAGTATTACTATGTGGGGAATATGCGGTGATATTTGAAGCCTACATTAAAACAAAACAAATTTTGCTGTTATTTTACTGTTTTAGTCATTTTATTACGGTGCAATTTGACAATGGATGGAAGGTATTTTTGAGAAACCCAAAGAGGATATTTTTAACCCCAACCCATGTAACCTAAAAGTATTTCAATTTATTCACAGGTGTCGTGAATTTGGATATGTGACTATATCTTTACAGCTCATTTTCACAGATTTAAATTTTTAATGATTTTCTATTTTAGAAATGATTTTGTGGCATCGATTGGGAGAAACTGGAAACTAATTTCCAAATTTGGAGAGAGGTTCTTCTCAAAAATGACCTTATCTACAAAATCTTCTTTCTTTTTGGTAACAGGTGCTATGGTTTAGGAGATACGAGTTCATCTTCAACACCTATTTTCAGAAATTCGGTCCAAGTTTAATGTAAGTGATTCTATTTTGAAGAAGATGGTTGAGCTCAATTCCCTTAGTACAAGGATGAAAAAATGTATATATTTGATGAATTTTAGAGTGTAATGGTTTGATTTTGGCAGCAGAGAGGTTGTTTTGGCTTTGTGTAAAAAATTTCCTAAATATCATTTTAATAAAGCAGTCTTTTTTCCTTGGGATTCATCATGGTGTTGATGTTTAGTATGTTTTTCCTATAATTCATTTATGAATTATGTTTTTTCTGCCTTTTTATAGCATTATCTAAGTTATATGTTAGGAATTCATCCGTAATGATGCTCCTCTCATGATTATTTTTCTGTTAGTTGTAATGGTTGTCTTAGCAGAATTCATGTGTTGCTAGATGCTCGGTTGAGCAACCTCGTAATTCTCTTTCATCTAAAGTTGTTGTTTGCATATTCATCCATTATCTGATGCCTGTAGGGAAGCAAGAAGTTTCCCTTATACTTCTCACATTTACAATCTTCACTTGGCTGAACATGGCACTTAATTTGCTCTAGGTTTACCGGCAGAAACTGACATCGATTCCATAATCCCAATCATCCTTTCTCTTGTTGTTTCAACCCAAAAGAAATCCAATCAAGTCCTTTGAGCTACTATGCCTAGCCTAAAATCCATATTTGATTCAGTCATCTCAACTGAGATTGACAAGGAGAGAGCCCTCTCCCGACCAGGTAGGGCTAGCTACTAGGGTAAGCTTGGTTTATGGTTATCCTAGGATTGCCTCCTTTCAACCTGAGGTCAATCTAGGCTCTAACAACACCCTTGCTACCAACAGGGACATTCTACTTACCTCTATGTAAAAACGTTGTCAAAGGAGATACCGTACGACCCATTGTTAGGAATCCTACACCAAATAGTTTGAGGTCTAATTGGGACTTCTTACCGGGGAGATCGCCTAACATGCTGGTGGGTCTAGCACCATCAACATTTTGGCGCTAGAAGGAGGTCCAAATGACAAGATGACTCCTCATCATCTATTTTGAGCCTTCACACATCTATCATGGAGTTTTCTATAGTTCGTCATCCGCAATGTCTATCCAACAGACATATCTTTCACATTGAGAGGGAGTTCTCAAATGACTTGTCATGAATCACGTATGATGGTGAAGGTGAAGTGGCCTGGCCTGAGCACTTAGATCACTTCCATGCACTCATGGAAGGCATGGAAGATCTTAATGAAATAGAGGTTTTTTGCTTCTCACACACGCACTTCCCGACAACTCATTGCAATGGTGTGGCACACTACCTCATAACTATGTGCACTCATTTAAGCAGTTCAACAATCTAATTGAATATGTTTTCCAACATTTTGATCATGAAGTACTTGATAAAAAATTGTTAAAATAATGGAAGGCCCCACACGAATCACCTATGGATTTTTCGGAGCACTTTCGTCTATTCATGTTTAAAGCCTCGAAAAGTCAGATGAAATTTCAGTATCTCATGGACAGATTTGAATATTTCCTTATTCGATCTGTCAATCCCAAGAATAATTTCAAGCTCAAACCTTGATGAGCATACTTAGGTGATGGAGTTGCGCAATCACATGTGGACACGGTCACTATCACAGGTGACTATCTTCCAGCCCCTCATCAAACAAATCCACCACTGTAGAGTGATGTGGGAGAATATTCACACACATCGCTTCATCCGTCACATCCTCCTGACATTGTTCCTTCAAATTTTCATTAAGCTTGGTTGCCAATCCATTATGTTATCACATGTATTTTTTACCTAAACCTCCATCCTCATATTTTTATCATCCTCCGAATTGCACTGTCTTGTGTTCTTCTGTTCCAAACTCTACAACTCTTTTGAATGAGGATCGATCTATTGGTGGAGTTGGTGTTGCAAAAACAACATGCATTGGCATTTGTAAAGAGTATGACTAGAGATTGAACATTCACTGGTAGTATAGGACATCCTTGGTAATCCTGCCATCCCTGATTTTTCATGTGTATCTCCATCTGCAGATGCACCCATTGTTCACCATCTGTAGGACACACCAAATGTCAGTCCATCATCCAACAACAGAGAGGACCAATCATTCTTTGAACATCCACTTGATTTTTCATCTATATTTTCTAGAAACACAAAGGATGAATGTTCTTTCTTCTCATCTAGCCCTCTGTACGATTCATTGAATCATGAGGATGCCGACCAACATCCTGAGTTTTTTGGTCTTGGTTCTCCTGATCTCTTTACCTCATCATCCAATCATGATGATGATTCACTTGTTATTAATCTATCTAAGCCAGTGGTCTACGATGATCCAAATGTCAACAAAGTCGAAACCCCAAAGAGTGTCGAGGAACTTTAGCCCGAGCTGATGATTATGTCAGGCCCTTGTTATCCTAAGTTTGGTTTCACTTCTGATAAGCAAAATGTTCAAATATTCAGGGATCCTCATCACTCATCTGTATGCATTTAAGATTAATCTAACACTCTTATTTCACTTCCTCCACTCAAAATACATGATCCCATGACTCATGCATTGGAGGAATTTTACACAAAAAGCACACTTGCACAATGTAAGTGGTCTACCTTTCTCATGTTTGCTTTCATGTCACAGTCAAGAGTATCAATGTTCTTAACATTTTCATGTAGTGTCACACAACATCATGGTAGGTCCATGCAATCCATGTCATGCACTTTCACTCATTTTTGTTCTGTGGACGCTTGTAAGCTCGGAGTGTGTCTCTCTTCATTATTGTATCTTTCACATCTATTGGTTCGCACAGCTGTGTTGTTCACGAACCATTCCTTCACTGACATGGGTCAACCAATGTGTCAATGACTGCATTAGAAGTATCACTTCACATGAGACGACCCATGCACTGTTAGTTTAGGAGTAGGAGTAGTGTTTTCTTTTTGAGTTGTTTCCTTGCATGCATGTTTGCTTATTTCTTTGTGTGTTTGTTTGTTTGCTTGTCTATTTTCTTAATTTCTTTTATTTTTCGTTTTCTTCTACTTGTTAATTTTGTTTATGGTTAGTTTTCTTGTTATTGTCCATAGGTTAGTTTCGCATGGACCGTGTGTAACTCTTGAAACAAGCTGGGTAAAGTACAAGAGGACTTGTACAATTATCAACATTTGGTTATCTGTTGTCCACTCTCTTATGTAAGAACTTGTTACTTCAGTCCATGATACATCAACGGAAAATACATATTGTTAGAAGTGAAACTTGGTGAAAACACAACACTTGCACGCTAACTAGTATAACCTACTCTAGTATGTTGTTTTGGGGTTAATCCTCGTCAGCTCAGTCAAGTAGAGTAAGGTGAGGGGGAAAACCTTAACAAGCATGTAAGAGGTATATATAAACTAATTCTCTAAAGCAACAACCGATTATACTCTCAATAAGTCGGGATCCCTCTTCTCCCTCTAAAATGAATAATCTCTATGCACAATTATGAAAATGAAAAATGAAAAAGTGAATTTTCAAAAAAATGAAAAATGAATAAGGCAAAAGAAGAGAATGTTTTCCTACATAGAGAGGTGATGTAAGTAACTCCACTGGGGTACTGATCAGGCTTGTTGGCATCAGAGTGACACTTGTGTTCCTACGTGACTCTGCTGCGGTACTATCCATGCCTATTGGCAGTGGAGCAACACAAGAGATGAAACTAAAACTCTCACGACTATACTGCTTGAGCACCAATATACCCCTCATCCCCAATCAAAAAAACTGTGTTGGCCTAGATTGGAATGTGTGTCGACTGACCAAGAGTTTGGCAGATGTTACATCTCACAATCAATCAAGTGAGAAAACGAAGATGACCAGAGAACTGAACAATACTTCGAGAGGTGTTGGACTTGCTTTTCACGAATGAAGTCCATTCAGAGAGCTGGAGTGCTACCAGTGTGTCAACGTGTGTTGTAGTGGCTACAGCCACCCTCCAAAAATTTTCTTAAGCTTCATTTTGGAGCCTCCCTACCGACCTTCCTCAACGACATGTCTTGCACTGTCAAGCACATCATCTTCAGCTATTTCATAGAGTCTTGTCAGCCTATGCATGCAAGTTTGTTCCACCCCCTTCTTAGGCTGCCTTCTGGACATAGTGTCAGAAGTTGGTTCAGTAGCTCCCTATGGGAATTGGGTAATTATGGAGGGGAACCATCCTTCCCTCCAAAAATTGCACAAACCCAACTAGACACTGAGTTGGGCTCCAAAATTACGCAATTTTTCCTAACAACCTTCCTCTCAAAAATTGTGCAATTCATCCCCGTCAGTTGCTTAGCCCAGAAATTATGCATTCTTGGCAACTGTCACCTATTGCTCCCATAAATTTCACAAACCCTCTAGGATTTCCAGCCCAATAGTTAACATAAAATGAAAAATCCAGCCAGGCAGCCCACTGGGCTAAAAATTGGCACAATACAGTCAGACTGGATTCCTTAAGAAAATTGCAAGGTCTGACCCAGGACAACTGCTCATCTCAGAAATTGCACAACACAGTTAGGTAGGCTTCCTTGATAAAATTGCAAGGTTTGACCTAAGACAACCACTAAGCTCAGTAATTGCACAACATAGTCAAAGAGGATTCCTTGAGAAAATTGGAAGGTTTGACCCACGACAGCTGTTGAACCCAAAAATTGCACAATCCTGGGAGACAATCACTTATTCCTCACAAAAATTACACAATCTCTCTAGGACAGCCATCTCTGCTCATCCCATAAACTGTGTAGATTTTCATCTCAGGCTCGTAGACCGATGCATGTGTCTTTAGGTTGACTGGTTCCCTTTGGGACCAAGCAAAACTGATTTGCATGCATGGACTGCTTTTCTTGAGGTAACATGTAAATGCATCCCTTAATTTAGGGAGCTATTTTTAGTAGCTGGAGGTTACATGCAAGGATCGTTTTAGAAACCTCCCACCAAGTGTCACTTTTCCTAGATTTGTGGCATGTGCATCACAACCTTGGGTTTATCAAAACTCATCAACCGGACATTGCAGAGCTCATTCTTCATGTCGACCTTGCAGCTCTTGCATCCCACATTACATCTAGGAGTCATCGGCACATTCAACTGAGCTGTTTTTGGGTAAGCCCTCTTTTGATGTCTAATGCTGCATTTCTATCGTGTTTTGTGTTTCACTTTGTGTGAGTTTTTTCTCCTTGATTTCAGTGAGCACTTGTTGTCATTTTTATGTATGTTAGCTTGTAGAAGCACCATTTAAGTTTTTGTTCACATCTCACTATTTTTGCATGCATAACACTATTTTTGCATGAACGGTCGTCGTTGCGGAAACTCGCTTCACACATATGCATGCTTTCCCATTTCTTGAATCCTACACTTTATGTTTGCATGTATTATCATTCACTCTGGTTTGCACTCATCTCATCATGCATTCAGACTTCTCACATTTTCAGTCACTCGTCAGCCGGTCTACGCTGCCTTGGTCCAAACCATGCATTGCCCCACTCAAACTACACATTTCCATAAGCAAGGGCTTTGCCTTCCCTTTAGAAATTGCATAAGTCCCGCCTAACACTGACCTCCAAGCTTGCCTTGTGCAACTCTTGGAGGCAGTGTCCTGCTGACTCCAGAAAATACGCAATGCAGTTTGCTAGTTGCATGTCACTACTAACTGAATTGTGCATTGTGTAGTTTCAGTCCTCAATAGGCCAGGCGGGACTATGCATTTCACAATTCCTATAGTCACTCACTCTCCTGACAGCCTATACTATGCCTTGTGCAGTTTTGGCAGTCAATCTACTAACCTCCTAGGGGAAATTGCACAGCCTTCACGATCAATCACAGAGGTATGTTGCAAGTTAGTCCTCAAGTTTGTTTTGGTTTTCGACTGACAGATTTCTTGTCATGAGTTTTTCTATGTCTCCAAGAATCATAGGTGTTCTTCTGTCTCTCAGCAGCACAAGTACAATGGATTTCAGGAGATCAGAGTCAAAGGAAATCTTTAAGAGCACAACAGGGGTTGCAGCCAAGCAAGTGTCTATGAACTTTCCTACCTATTAAGACATCAAGTTGTTTGTAGACAATTACATGAGGACGAATGGCAACAACATCACAATGGGAAGCACCATCGGCAGCAATAGAAGGTAGCACACCTGCACTCGACGAATGTAAGAGGAAGGTTGTTTACAGCATAGAGGCCGAACAAAGCTCCAAGTTCAAACAAGATCTGCTTGTGTTGAATGCAGCCCTGGAGGTTGAGGCTATGAGGTGATGATGCAGGAGGAATATCATGCAAAGATAGAGAAAGAAATAAATAAGGAATTTCATGTGCTGAAGAAGAAACTCAGGGAATAACTCGAGCTACATAAATGATATAATGCGTTACAACAGGAACAGGGATAAGAGGGGGCACAATATGCACATAGAGATAAAACTCTGCCCATACAAGTTATAAATCCATCCCAGTAGCTGGCGCGGAGCAGAGAAGGTGAGAATTTTTGTTGATCACATGCAATGGAATTCAGCAACATGCATGTTATTGTGTGCATGGATGTGATCACACCCATTTGGCACAATCACCAAGCCGAATACAAGAAGCAAGTCCAACTGGAGATGAACATGTACTTCGACAATTTGATGTGCATGGTCACCAGGACACACATGGAGATCAGCATAGACACTATGCGTCAGTATGTTAATGGTCCATCCACACTTATGATGATGATGTGCATGCTATCAAATGAGTTGGAAAAAGAGGCCATATTAGTGTACCCGAATGCAATAGAGGAAAGAGTCCACTTTCAGTAAGATGTCACCATTGAGCACACAGTCACCATCATGGATGACCAAGCTTGGGATTAGTTCACCACCATTGACCATCACAAGGATGTCAAAGATTTTGTCTCAACACAACGGTCCGACTACCAGTGAAGTCTTGCATGGCTTTCTCAATCCATTTTGTCTCACATGGGTACATGTGTAGATTGTATGTAACGTCTTGTCAAGTGGAAGTTCAAGTGTCGATAGTTGAATGTGAAATTCATGGAGTAGTTGAAGAGTCATGAGGATAGATGAATAGTCATAAACGCGAATTTCAAGGGTCACCCCACGCTTCACTATAAATAGGCCCTCATAACTCATTGTGACTGTAACATTCCACTATTGGAACTAGTGGTTAGACATGGATTTATTGTATGATAGGAACTTACACTTCTTAATATAATAGAGCCATCAAGTTTCACACATATGTCATATTGTATACCAGCTATCTTGTTTACTCTAAATGACATATGTATATGTTTTCTTATGCATGCATGTATGGACTATTATTTATAAGTATGCATGAATATTACTGAAATGTGCTGATTGGTTTAACCATCACTTTCGATTGTTAGCTAACTTGCTTTCTAGTTTGTGATGCATCTTCACTCATGTGTTCCCTTCCAAGCTGCATGCTATCGTGAGTTTCCAAGGGGTGCACTCACCCCACTTTCCCTATGTGAGAACTATTCATGCAGCTTCCTTGACTTACTACATAGGTCACACCCTTGCTACCAAAAGGGACATTTCACTTGCCTCTATGAGAAACCACGATCAAGGTGATACTGTATGACCCACTGCTAGGACTCCTACACCAAATGATTTGAGGTCTAATCGAGACTTCTTACTGGGGAGATCCCCTGACATGTTAGCGGGTCCAACACTGTAAACACCCAATGGCTTTACCAGTGGAAACCATATTCTATGGGCACTGATACACATCGCAAATCATAATCGGTTAGAACCAGGGTAATCCTCCATAACAGTCGCTACATGGTGTGATATGCGATGTGGGAACTGGCAGACTCAATGGGTTTTACAAACCATATCCTATACTGTTATCACATCTGGAAGTATCGGTAAATCACAATCGATGGAATTAGCGGGTCTTACTGTTTATGAACGCAGTGTTGCATGATATATGATTACGATATTGAAATCACAACCTTGACTGTCAGGGGTTGGTTCTTTAAAGCACTTCCATTTCTGATATGAAATTGTGATCATTGCATCACACCCTTCCTTACTTGGGGCCGATTTGTAAAACTGTTGACCTACCTCAGATCTTGGATTTGTGATATTGCAATCGCAACCTGATCCTGCCGGGGCCGATTGCTTAAATGAAGACCTGTGAATTTTTTTGCAATCAGTAAAATGTGGGTCCAATGGCAGCCTGCCACATGGTGCTTCCCCATTCCCTAAGATTTCTGCCATATAATTTTCTCCTGCCACCTATCCAAGTCAAACCCGAACTTTGACTTTCTCTAACTTCTTCATATGAGCTCGATTCGAGTATCATTCACATTGTTGGAATTAAGATGATGAGAAATTTGATCTGATGCTAAGTTTATCGAGATTCTACCACTTTGAGTTTTGAGACATTTTACCATGCCACTGGTACTTTGTAGAGATCCACTAAATCAATCCTCCTGGATCCTCCTGGATGAATCCTCCTCACTAAGAGAATCTTTTGGTCCTCCAATGGAATTAAATAATCTGCAATTGCTATGTACATTGTATGCAGCACAGGTGTCCTATTAGGTCATCCTTCCTTCTCCTTCACCCTTTTCCTTTGGAGCCATAAGCGATCAGCCGACACTTGCATCCCCTGCAAACATGTAGTACAATATCCTGCAAAATTACATGTTTTGCTATATGACAAAAATTGAGCCAAGCATCACATACTTTCCACGAATTGATAGCACATAGTCTGTGGTCAAGTTTACAAAAAAATATAAAGAATACTCCAACTATCAATACAAGGAAAAGCATCATTTTTGCTTCAACAAGTGATGGAAAACACATCATCACTGCAACAAAGGATTTACAAAAATAAGGCCAAACACTATTGTTGCTTCAAAAAGTGATGGAAACACATCATCACTATCACATTTTAAAATGCGACACATAATAAGGCCAAACATCGTTGTTGCTGCAACAAGTGATGGAAAACACATCACCACTTCTATAGTATAATGTGCAACACAATATTTCCAAAAATAATTCCATGACATTCTACCACACCTAGAAGAACCATCTCTCACTTATCAAAGACAATGGGTCATCTCCTTGTGGGGCATTTTTGATTCGAACAACTATTTCACCTAGTTTATGTACGGATGCCTTTTCCTTGTGATAGTACTCTAGATGGAGCCTCCAACATGTGTCTCTTTGATGACCACCACTATCGCAATGACTATAATAAGCCTTCTTCCTCCAGATCTGCTTTACCTCCTTCTTTTCCTATTGTTGAGAGGTTATTTCATGTCTCATCCCTTTTCGTGCTGCTATTCTCCTCCAACACTCAACAAACACATAGTTATGCAGTCCACAAAAACTACAAGTTCTTTTATGCTATGATTTTCATTCATTATTAACAATACAATTGTAATCAACATGAACAATAGAATGATCCAGCTGGATATTGGTGGCCACCCGCCAATTCCACTTGGACCCCCACCATTGCTTCTTTTAATTTCAATTTCCTTAATTGTAGTAGAGTTTACTATTTTTAGCAGTTTTTCGAGTCCTAAACTTCTGGAACCATTTTGAAGCCCTAAACAACATTTTTTTGGAAATCTAGCACTAGTCGTTTTTTGTCAAAAATCTCCTTTTTTGTCATAGTCCTTGGAGAGATCTTTCCAATAGGCTATCATGCATGTCAAACAGATATAATATGACCAAGTCGCGACCCTGGGAAGTTGGCTATACAGCTCACCCAAACGGGGCCCATAAACTCTTCGTGTTACATCTCCTCAAGTTAGGGTTTTGTTCGTTTCCGGTTTTCTCTCATTGCTCAATAATAAAAAGGCCCTTCTGCCTCATTGTAAGGTAGTTCAGAGGCATGTAGTTACCACATATCTTCTCAGAGATAAGCTACCATCGCCCTAGTTGGTTTATTTCCATTCCTATTTGTAAGCATATTTTAGTATTTTACATTAATGAAATGAAGTATTATTTCCATTGCATCTATGTGTTTATGGTTATCTCTATAATTTCTTGCATTCTTGTTTAAAGTCGGATCAGTGGTATCAAAGCAGTCTTCTTTTCTTCTCCGTTTTTCTTTGCATGTCCCCAACGAGGTTGGGATATAAGGAGTTAGGGCTTGAACTGGTCAAACCTTTGCAACACCAGCCTCACAAATCCCAACGACCTCCCATGTTGGATGAAAAGAAATATGAGGGGGCAGGAGATCCTATCAAATATTGCTCAAAGAAACCCTCAAATGGCAAAGGAACACGATGATGGACAACTTTTCCCAGATCCTTCAGTGGCTACCCAAGGGCAATGCATTAGCTTCCAACAGCTACTCTGGAAACGCCAGACCGTTTAAGGTACAAGTTAATTTTGAAATCCCCATATTCGAGGGTCATATAGATGCAAATTCCATCGATAAATGGTTAAATCTGCTAGAGAGTTATTTTTCTGTTCATGAGTTTTCCATTCAAGAAAAGATTATTTTCGCTCTTCTCAAAGCAACCCCCCACGTCAACGATTGGTGGGAAACCTACTACAAATAGAAGGATGAAAGTACAAGCTCACTATTTTCAGTCGCACCCACTTGGAATTCATTCCGAGATGCCATCAAGGAGTAGTACTACCCTATCAAAAGCTATGAGGATCAATACATAAAGTGTACCACACTGTGGTAGGGAAGGGACCAAGACGTGCCAGACTTTACTAATATTTTCCATACCCTTGGCAAAAAAGTTGGGTATCAAGGATATAGAGCAGCATTTCATACTCAAATACTACAGTTTCCTGCATAAGTACATCTAGGAAGAAATAGAATTCCTAAACATCTCCTTGCTTGGCACAACATACCGATATGCCGTCAAGGTCGAGCAAAAGTTAAAAAAAAAGAAGTGAGAATTTGGATCTTTGTACCTGAAGCAAGGGAAAGGTGCCCCCAAACTAGAGAATAAAGGAAAAAACTAAGGTGGGGTGACCCATGACAACCCGATAAAGCTGCAAGCAAAGAACAACACCGCAAAGCCGAAAAAGGACACAGGAAAGTGGTGTGAGTTCCATAAGAGCTCCACTCACAACACAAGTGAGTGTCGAGCCAAGCAGTCACTGGTGGCCAAGCTAAAGGTTTCAGAATCAGATGCATGTTCCAACTCTGAGTGAGAACCTAACAAGAGGAATGACAATGGGAAGAAGGTTATTGATGTAGAGCCCAACACCATTTTTTCCACCACGAAGATCCAGAAGGACGAACCCGAAGATCCAAAGGAGGAGGAGCATCTCTTCCACTCCTAGATGTGGGTAAAGGGCTCCATACTACAACTCATTATCGACATTGGGAGCCAAAAGAACCTCATTTTGATAGAGGTCGTGAAACGGTTGGGCTTACTGACCACAACACATCCACAACCGTACATCATCAGGTGGCTTCACCAAGGACGGGATCTTCACGTGAGCCAATAGTGTTGCCTTCCATACAACATCAAGCCCTTCATGGATGAGGTATTGTGTGACATTTCTCCCCTTGAAGTTTGTGATGTATTATTAGGACAACCATACTTGTGGAAGAGACATGCTATGAATGAATCAAGGCCCCGTGTTGTTATTGTTACTTTGGGAAATAAGTTGTACAGGATACCAGAGGTACGCCACCTACTGCCATCTCTTTGGTCACTACAAAACAATGCAGCAAGCTCATTTCAAGAACTGAGAAATTTTTTTTCCTGATGATTCGCCTTCAAGGAAAGAAGAATATGGTGGCCACAACCTCTAGACAGGGCCCCTTCGCATGAAAACTATAGATGGAAAAGTTCATGGAGGAGTACAAGGACATATTCACCTCCCCCACAGGGGTTCCTCTACATTGTCAAGTCAAGCACTCCATTGATCTGACCCCAGGTGCACTGTTGCCCAATAGACCAATCTATCGGTGCTCTATTCTAGAGAATGATGAAATCAAGAGGCAACATTAGGAGCTGCTGCAAAAAGGTCACATCCGTCTGAGTTCATCAACCTGTGGGAGCCTGATCATGTTGGTACAGAAGAAGGATTGGAATTGGAGACTCTGTTATGACTATTGGGCACTGAACAAGATCATTGTCCATAATAGGTACCCAATACCGAGAATTGATGACCTCCTGGCCCAACTGAAGGGGACAAAATATTTCAAAAATATCAATATGATGTCAGGATATCACCAAGTACCAATCGAACCCTCCAATGTGTGGAAGACTACCTTCAAAGCCAGGGAGGGCCTTTTTGAATGGTTGGTTATGCCTTTCGGATTGACGAATGCTCCCGCAACCTTCATGAGGATAATGGATGACATCTTGTGGCCATTCACCAACTCATTTGTAGTGGTATACTTGGACAACATCCTAATCTTCAGCCAGAGTTCAGAAGAGCACCTCCACCACATCCGACAGGTTCTCGAAAGACTACAACAACACAAGTTATGTGCCAATCTGGAGAAATTCACTTTTGGCATGACCCAGGTTTAGTATCTGGGATACATTATTGATGAACTGAGGATGAATGTAGATCTAGCCAAGATCCAAGTCATTCGGGATTGGCCATCTCCAACCCCTATGACAGAGCTTCGTAGCTTTCTAGGTCTTGCCAACTTCTACCATAGGCTGGTGTGCGATTTTCTCATATCAGTTGGCCCTTGAGTCAAGTCACTAAGGGAGGAGTGAAAGCAAAATTCTTTTAGTATGAATCTCAACAGAAGGCATTCACAAATTTGAAATATCCCCTTTGCTCGGTACCAGTGCTCGCATTACCATACTTGCAACAACCATTTGAGGTTGAGACAAATGCCTCTAACTATGCTATTGGGGTAGTCCTTACTCAACATGGGCATCCAGTGACATATCACAATGAGACACTTTCAGACATGGTCCGAAAGTCTCCCACATATGACAAAGAGATGTATTCCATTATGTAGGCTTGCCAACAATGGAAGCATTACATTTTGGGGAGGGAAATGGTTATCCACACAGGCCACCGATCCCTACAGTTCATATAAAACCAAGGGAAATTGTAGAATGATCGCCATCAGAAGTGGTCCACATACATGCAACAATTCCATTTGAATATCAGGTATAAGAAGGGCAACACCAATAATGTTACAGATTGCCTCAATAAACCATTGATCATGGCGTTAACCATTGTCCTCAACTCTTGTGGGCATGAGACTTCTAATTGGCAACTACTGTACCAAAATGACCCAGAATTCGGCCACACATACCAGATAGTCTTGGACGGTCAGCATGTTCCAGATTTTCGCCTCTAGGATGCCATGTTATGCCACCTAGGTCACCTTCGCGTTCCTTCAAGTGAGCGTGCCAAGATGATTTGGGAAGCACACTATAGTCGTGTTGTTGGGCATTTCGAGGTTGAGAAAACGGTGGTAGTACTACATAAGTATTTCTATTGGCTAAATCTTCGAGAGGATGTTGGGAAGTACATCAGATCATATACTATCTGCACCATTACCAGACTGACCATTAAGAAGCAAGGCCTCTATACCCTGCTGCCTACCCCTAGTTAACCTTTGGGAATCCATCTCCATGGATTACATGTCATGCCTTCCTTCCACTAAGCATGGAAATGACTGTGTTTTTGTGGTCATTAACAGGTTCTTGAAGATGGCCATTATGGCAGTCTGCAAGAAGAATATCACAACAAAAGCCACTGTTAAACTCTTCTTTGAATGAGTGTGGGTACACTTTGGGATACCAAAGTCTATCATCTCAGATTGGGATAGCAGGTTCCTTAGTACAGTTTGGTCCAGTCTCTAGTCGATGTCGTACACCAAACTCACTAAGTCCACAACCTTCCATCCTCAAACTGATGGCCAAAAAGAGGTTGTCAACAGGATGATCATACACATTTAGCACATGTACAACTCAAAGAATCCATGCACGTGGGACGAGACCCTCCCCTATGTTCAGCACAACTACAACTGGTCTCTCCATAGCTCGACTCGCCACAACCCTTTTCAGGTGGGCTTGGGATTCCAACCACTATGTCCCATTGATGTGGCCATGCCATTTGCAACTACTCATGTAGATTTGGCTTATGTCCACTCCAAAACAGATAAGGAAAAAAACTTCATTGAGCACATCCAACATATTCACCAGCAGGTCCATGACATTATGGAGAAATTAAATGCCAAGTACAAGCAATGACATGATCAAAATCGGGTGCCACACAAGTTTCAGGTGGATGACAAAGTCTGGTTGCATTTGCAAAAGGAACGCCTTACTAGAGCCTATCACAAACTTAGACCACTCTGATATGGTCCTTACACCATTACCAAGGCTGGGGGAGATAATGCATTTGAGCTCAGAATTCCCCCGTTCCTTGGCCTGCACCCAGTGTTCAATGTGGACCGCCTTTAGCCATACTTTCCACCATTACTAGACACATCCGACATTACAGAACAACTCACACACACAGAGTTAAATCCAAATAACATGGAACAAGCTACAGCTGATCAGATCATGGACACACAGACCAAGCACACTGGCCAACAGAAATCCAACTATATCGAGTTGTCAAAGCAGGCCAACTCCTTCACCAGGGACCAAGTTCAATAGAAGTTCCCTCACCTCATGGAGGAAATCAACGCAATGGGCACCATTGCTTCCTAAGGGGAGAGTAATGATCCAGGTAGATATTGGTGGCTACCCGCCAATCCCACTTGGACCCCACCATTGCTTCTTTCAGTTTTTAGTTTCCTTAATTATAGCATAATTTACTATTTTTAGCAGTTTTTCGGGTCCTAAACTTCCTGAGCCGTTTTGAGGCCATAAACAACGTTTTTTTGGAAATCTACCGGTAGTGGTTTTCTATACAAAATTGTCTTTTTTCGCCATAGTCCTCAGAGAGATATTTCCAATGGGCTATCATGTGTGTCAAATAGAGATAATATGACCAAGTTGCAACCTTGGGAAGTTGGATGTCTAACTCACGCCAACGGGGCCCATAAACTCTTAGTGTTACATCTCCTCGGGTTCGGGTTTTGTTTGTTTAGGGTTTGCTCTTATTGTTCAATAATAAAAAGGCACTTGAGCCTCATTGTAAGGAAGTTCAGAGGCATGTAGCCACCACATCTCTTCTCAGAGGTAAGCTACCATCACCCTAGCTAGTTTATTTCCATTCCTGTTTGTAAGCATATTTCAGTATTTTACATTAATGAAATGAAGTATTATTTCCACTGCATCTCTTTTTTTATGTATATCTTTGTAATTTGTTGTATTCCTATTTAAATCCAGATCATAGAGTAACGAGACTAGTTATACCTTTCTTGTTGGTCTTTGGTATGATCATGGGAACGAGAGCTTGCCTCAGCTATTTCTCTATAATGCATACTGCCATATTCTGATGGTGATGTGTTCCCATCATCCTATTTCCTTGATGGTTTCAACAACGTCGTGGAAGCTTCTAACATCTTTGAGCATTGTCCTTCAGTGCACCCCAAACTTGCGAATCGAGGTCTTTGCTCAACCTCCAATTGTTGAGTTATGCCTTCGCCATTGATAGCAAGTCCTTCTTCTTCCCTTCACCTCATCTCAGTAAGGAGTTGCATTCTTGTCCCTATAGTGGGTATATCCACATTTCCAATAGAAATTATACTATGTGAAGATGAAATTGAAGAGAAATAAACATCTTTTACCTCTACTATCAATTTGGAAAGAAATGATGCGGGCTTCTCATCATCTGTTATTGGCGGTTGGATGGCTATTTTGGCACATTCCCCAACCAACTTCCTGACATACCTGAGTCGTGCATGACTAGGTAATTCCTCTACTTTTATGTGGTTTATGATGCCCTAGACATTAATGCTAAGGCCCTTCCCATGATACCCCATTATCTTTAACAGTTTGCACCTGATTTCTATAATATGGTATTAAAAAATGGCAATATCATCATCAGGAAACATACATGGAGTCAAAGAATTGCTTTTTACCTCAGAGGGGTCATGCCACATCTTTTCCAACGCCTCATCCTTAGCTTGCAGCTATTATAGAAAACTCTCTTTCTCCTCTTTCTCTTCTTGTAGAAGCCTCTTTAATTCAGCAAGCTCTTCTTGAAGACTCTGGTCATTTCACTTCAACTCTTCTAGGGCCTCATTCTATGGTTTGCAACTAAAGTTGCAATCGTTGCTTCTCCTCCTTCTCATAGTAGCCTTCTTAATTTGGCATTCTCTTCTTGAAGTCTCTGTTTAATCTCCTCATTCAAGGAAGGCGATGAATAAGATGCATAAGAACCAGAAGATGTGGATGATGCATCGCTCTCCGATCTCTCTGTCTCCTCCTCTCTTTTCTCCTGATACGCACCATACATGATGTCCACCATTTTGGAAATTTTTCGGAAGGTCTTGTGCATTTATTTATCTTTCTCCATGGCTGCACACTCAGTCATTCACGTTCACAATTCTTAACAACAACAAGACCACTTCTCTTCCCAACAAGCTTCAACATCCACCATGTCTCCTCTTCATAATGTGCATCCTTTGAGGCTTATTTCGGGTTAGCGTACTCATGCAATTCGCATCAACTAATCCATACTCTGATATCGGTTGATCCAGGATCTTCTTTCTATGGATGCGTTATTAAATTACATATAACAAATCACTTAAAAATCATTGAACATAAGCATATAAAATGAAGATAAAAGAGACATAATCACACATGAGATCAAGACATAGAGAATTGGTTATGGAGTTCATCCAATTTGGAATACATCTCCAGGCCCTCCTCAATAGTGTGGAGGCCTTCATTCTTTAAATGGTATGAAAAGAGAAGAGGTACAAGCAGTTTTTACATAAACACCCTTATACACCAATCTAGGTTATAGATGACAAATGGAGACCCTAGCTCTAGAAACAGAAAACAACACTAACTTCCTGGTGAAAAATCATGTGAATCACCAATTGAAATGCTTAATTCTGATAAAAGGGCTTTCTGCACCTTCTCGGAAACTTATGATTTCTGACGTAAGTTTCTGACCACCTGCCAGGAGGAGGTGTCGCTGCTCTGCTCTGTAAAACTACGCTGCTTTTTACTACTCTATCTCCTCTGGCTGTGCAGATAGCTCACTTTATATTATGTTGGGTAGGATCCTTAACAATCTGGGTAGTTTTAAAAAAGTCACAAGTTTTGCAGGCCATTTCAACAATCGGAATATTAGTCTGAAGACAACTTGTGGTTATTTTTCATTCTTATAAAATCCACCAGAAAATAGTTGACATAGTCTGTTTCGCATTAACACATTAAACCAATGGACTTAACATAGAGAATGGACGTTTACTCCTTAACCCAATGGATTTATCACTGACGGCCATAATATATCAGTGTTGATACCCATTGAAAATTGTAATCGGTTGGAACCAGGGTAATCTTCCACAATGGCCACTACATGGTGCCATATGGGACATGCAAAATGATGGACCTGACAGGTTTTACAAACCAAACCCTATATTGTTATTTCATCTAGAAGTATTGGTAAATTGCAATCGACGGAACTAGTGAGTCTTACTATTTATGAATGTGGTGCTATGATATGCGATTGTGATATCGTAATCACAACCCTGACTATCGAGGGTCGATTCTGTGAAGCATTTCCTTTGCAATGTGCAATTGCAATCATCGCATCGCACCCTTCCTTACTTGGGCCCGATTTCTAAAACTGTCGACCTGCTTCCAATCTGCAATTTCCAATATCGCAATCACAACCTGATCCTGTCGTGGTTGATTCTTTAACCATGGAGCTCTACCTTTTTTGTGATAAGAAAAATGCGGGGCCAATGGTGGCCTGCCACTTGGCTCTTCCCATTTCACTGAGTGTTTTTCCATGTCATTTTCTCCTGCCACTTGTCTAAGCCAAACATGAACATTTTCTTGCTCTAACTTCTTCATATGAGCTCAGATTTGAGTCTCATTCACATCGTTGGAATCAGGATGACGAGCACTTATATCTTATGCTAAGTTTACTGATATTCTACCACTTTGAGTTTTGAGCCTTTTTACCATATCACTGGTACTTTTTAGAGATCCATCAGGATAAATCCTCCTGGATCCTCTTGAATCATTTAAAATTACAATTTTTTAGTATATTGAGATCTATATGCAAGTTTCTCTACAGAATAATGCATATACACACGAGGTGCCTTATGTGAAGTAGCATATACATGTTGGCATATGAATGATCAGGGTTGCAGTTGATTCTGTGTGTTGATGCAATATTCTGAGTTCAGTTCGGGTTTCTGGT
The DNA here is from genome assembly GCA_031772625.1 of Pinus tabuliformis. Lineage (NCBI taxonomy): Eukaryota > Viridiplantae > Streptophyta > Pinopsida > Pinales > Pinaceae > Pinus > Pinus tabuliformis. Next base: position 1,185,428,602 of record CM062816.1, on the reverse strand, counting down.
TACAGTGATCTCACTGTTATATTTGAATTAAGTTGGAGTTTTCATTAGTTGATGTAAATGTTGTGATGTATTAAAGCAGGTGGATCCAGTCTCAAAATTTATGAAACGTGTCCTACGGATGTTAGTGAGGGTTGGAGGCTTCAATGAGGCAGTTGAATCTTCCTACCAGTAGAATTTGGAGAATGAGTGAAGTTTGTAGCCTTCAGAAGGTGGGTGCCTGTGTACTGGCATGAGTCTCCACTAGTAAAAGAATGTAACAATTTTTTTATATTAATATGTTTGAATATTGAGACGACAGTAGCAGTGGTTTTCTCCCACATTGGGTTTCCACATTAAATCCTAGTGTTCATGTGTGTTTCTTATGTGTGTTACTTTATTCTATTCTTACTGCACTTGCTTACTGCTTATCAAGTGCCTGATAAATCTCTTACATTTTGGTTTAAATTTAACAAATAAAGAATTAGTTGCCTTACAAGTTTACTAATCATATGCTAGTTTCTTTTACAACAGTTGCGTACATATATGAGTTGGGTTCAATAAAGTCATGTACATATTTCAGAAAATAAAATTATTCTTTGAGTTTTTAAAATACTGATTCACACCCCCCCCCCCATCATAGTATTTTTCCCAACAACTAGCACGCTTTAAACAATTATACTTTAAAAAATTAAACCTTAAAACTTTACAAATTATAAATTATACAACTTTCAATCAATTATTTAAATTTGTAAAGTATTGGAAAATGTTTTACTAAACAAGAAAAATAACATCGAAGTTGTAGGTCCCTACCTAATGGCTATGGAAGTTATGAAAAGTGGGTGGAGGGAAAAATAATTGTGTATAATATATTCAATATGTTCAATTGAATACTCAATTAGAAGTGAAACTTTGAAGAAATTTATAATAGCTATAGATTACCTATAATTATCAAACCTAAAATATAAAATTATACCAAAGATTGATTTTTTACCTTGTGAATCATGATCTGTTGTAACAACATAAAGATCTTCCTCTAAAAGATTGATTTGCATGCCCAAAAGTAAACAACAGTGAGTATATATGATGCAATTATGAATAACGAGCTACATGCTTGAATCGTACTCGCTATGGGATCTTGAAAGCTAATTGGGTGTGCTTCTTGTTATTAAATTCAAGATGTCAAAATAAAATGATCAATAACAATAATCCTGAAACATAACCAGTAAACAGAAGTTAAAATTGTAGGCACAAATCTTGGCTAATATCCGTTACATCAACAAAATATCCAAGGGGAATTTAAACACTTCCAAACCCACACCAAGCACGAGAATTCATAGATGTAAATGCATGGATACAAGGAGAGCACTATCTACCTCTAAATGATAACTATGTGTTCCCACAACTACTTTATCTAGAAAAGGGTTGTGGAGAAAAGAGCCTCGAAGAAGAAAGAACTACACAATACTAAAATACACTTCATCCCCCATCTACCTATATAGAATAGATCTAAGGAATAAAAAAAAGATACAAAGAGAATAGTATTAGAGTGGGAAAAATAAATATGATAAGGAAAACAATAACCAACAACAAAATCTATTAATTTGAACACGTGTCCACATGTACTCAAAGATTAGTGAGAAAAAAAGAACTCGGCATGATTGATTATGAACTTGATAAAATAACATTTACTCCTTTAGAAGAAAATCCCATCCTTTTTTGTATTTTCCTCTAGAATAAATCCTCTATGTATGGAATTATGGTTTGTACAACACTCTATGCTTACTCTTTAACATTAAAATAAGTGTTCCCAAATTTGTTTCTAAATGTCTGATTTATTTGATTTTGGGCCAAACCTAGTTAAATCATGTTAAGATTAACCAAGATGCAATGAGCTTAAATTGTAACACCCCTCCTTACCTTCCTGAACCAAAATAGGTGGTTAATAGGTATACCTGAATCCCAAGGTATTGTTAAGATAATGGCGCCTAGAATTTCTTATCCCTTCTCCTTTTTTTAAAAATAGACAATGAGTTCACTCCATCCAACTATTTTTACCTCTGACATCCATTTTCATGAAGATTGTCTTTATGTTTCAATGTACAAAAATTCATTGTAATTTTTCATCGGTATGGATGACCAAGAACCCTCATACCCAAATTAATTACAACACTAAACTAACATGTTATTTTATAGAAAACCATGGAATCAGAAACAGACATTAATTGTAGGGAAAAACTTCTAGAACCACCATGTCAAGCCCATTTCATCTCATTGAATGAGGAAATATTATATGGTAGGCATGTTGAGAGAATGGTTTTCCAATTTCCTCCTCTTAATGAAACCTTTTAAAACTCTCCAAGGAATAAAATCAAAATGCAAAAACTAAACACCTTCAAAATCCATTCACCCTCACAAAGGAACAATAAGAGTACCTTTCAATTAACATGGACCTACAAAAATGCCTTGTATTTGGCATTTTGATAACTTACAAATTCTTTGATTTCAGTTATTGCTCAACCTAGAATTATTCAACCCTCTAAAGAATGGAGAAGTATTGTCCAATATAGCCCCTAAATCGTGAATAATGATCCAAAAAGTTAATTCCAACATCTTCTTATAATTCCTTTGCGCTCCCACATGAGGTGATGAAATGTATGCCCAAGCAAGGATAAGGAATTTCTTAAGGAAAGCAAAAATGACAAAAAAAACATTCCCCTTCCGTTCCGCCATTGCCCCATGTTTCTCCTAGGATGTTGTTGACCCAAAGTGCACTTTAACTATTAATGTTATAATATATCCAATTTAATTCAAGTGGTAATATGGTTACCATAATTATCAAGTGAGTACCATAATTGTTTTGTTAGTTGTGTTTCATCTTGTGATGGCCTTCGTTGTTCCTTGTGCAATTCAAAAACTAATTTTAACATAATTTCCATGGGTCCATATTAGGGTAACACAATTACATGACCCTTATGCACTCATAAGCATGCAAAGCAACCCAATGAAAAAAAAACAGCCTTACATACAAAACTAATATTAAGGATAAATTGGAAAAGACATGTTTGTACATATATCTATGAGACCCACCTAACATTCCTTCCTTGTGGGATCATATACAAGATCTGAGACATTAACATGAAGCTAATTCTGAAACATATTATATAGATCAATACTTGTCCCCAAGAAAATAAACACCTTTGAAGATGAACCAGTTTGATGATCCCTGCAATATGGTATATAAGTATATCGTTAATTCCTAATTAAGATATACCATTTCAAAAAGTGTCTCCAACATGGGGATTTAGAAGGAACAAATTAATAATAGGAAAGGCAATTTATTAATAATGATCCTTGTGAATCAAAGAGCCTTGCCGTGAAGGATCCTTCTGCAGCAGACAAGGATGTTCAAACAACCCTAATTATATAATGACTTGTATATACCAAATACCATATTGTCTCATATCAAAAGGAAGGTAACACATTGTCTCAATTATTTGTCACACATTCTTAGTTTGTCTCTGTCTATGAAGGAGTATACTAGTATTTTAGTGGAAATAATAAAATCATAAAGTGTTACATGATCATGATATTATCTATGTTAGAATTTTTGAACGTTCTTCACTCTCATCACTCAATGGTAGGTCAATCTCTTAATTCACATGTGAGCACACCCAAATATGAGTTGTGCATGTAAACATTGTTTCATTTATCACCTTCCCCAACTTAAAAGAAATTAAAATCTCTTGGGTGGCAACAAGATGAAACACATAAACCTAAAAAAATATAAACCTCTCAGATGAAACTAAAACATATGAGTCCGATATAATAATAGAGAATGTGTATAGGAACAATAGAAAAAATTAGTTGAACCAATAGTTGAAAAGAGACTAGACCAACCCAAAAACTATTAAGCATGACAACTAAAAAAATTCTTATTGAACAAATAGAAGATTTCAATGGTTAGCATGAGGAACAAGGGATAGATGATAAAACCAAATATTCCCTTCTTCTGATCCATCCTATTGAAGGGTAGGTCGTAGCCTTGTAGAAGAAATATGAAATGAAAATTGAAGGAGGTTTCCAGCCCTTTAGATTTGATAATGACTTCAAAATTTGACAAGATCAACCAAACAGTGAGCTACCATATCATTTTTCAAAGGGAAATCTAGAAGGAGGACTAACAGTCTTATAGATCTGTTGGCATTAAAAGCTCTACTAAGAAAAAAATTTGATGGAGGGATAAGAGAACTTCTGGTCTTTGGAGATTCTTCCTTGGTAGTGAAATGGTTGCAACATTCCTAAGATGTAACATATCAACTTGTTGGAAACTACAAATCACCTGAAGGAGATCACATCAGTTTTCAGGAGGTTCATTGTAGCTCATGTCTTCCCAGAGCTAAATGAGAAGGCCGATAGCCTTTTGAAGGAGAGTCTTCTCTTACAACCTAGCAACTTGTATTCCCTGGAGGCTAATAAGGACACTTCGACTAAAAATCAGTCATCCATACAACTTATTTCCTATCATCATTTCATATGTACAAGACATTGTATTTGTAAGGCAGGCACATATATATGAACAATCATAAATTTCTGTTTTTGAGTCAGTTTCCATGATCATGCATGGGTTAGAATATTCAAAATTATATTTGAAAGTATGATAATGCAATATTTAGTATGACGATTGGGGCACATTTAGCTAAAAGAGGTGAAGATTTTTGGCTCTGGTGTTGCTGCTCATGAAGAAAGAATTTTTTTTTTCCATCTTGGAAATTATGATTCAATTTATTATTCCAAGTATTGTTCAAAGACCAAGCTATACAATCGAAACACTTGAACTTCAACCATTTTTCCAATTCTACTATTCTATCTTTACTTTTGGATGAATAGGTTATTTTATTTAGAGTTGTGCCAAATCTCTTGACAAGTGTTTAGTAAAATGGAAAGACATGATGCATATTATAGTAGGCTACAAATATCATTCAAGAAGGATCGGTAGTTTATGCTACAGATTCTATGTTTGGGAACCAGTAGATCATTACAAATCCATTAAAAAGAGCATGCATTTGATATATCAAGAGATAAAGATTATAATCAGCCCTTAAGGAACACTTTCATGACCTTTCTCATCAAATTTGGATAGAAAATGCAAAACTAATTGACAAAAAATAACAGTACTCGAAAAAGAAGGATAAGAGACCCTTGTGGAAATTGAGAAGTGAAGCAATACATAAAAATAGATAATAGGTTGAAGCTAAGTAACACATGTAAGCCATTTTGGAATATATGTTCCAAACCTTGTAATGACTCTTGTATACCTAATATTCATACCTAAAAATTCCTCTTACATGGATCTCACTTATAAGTCATAAGAATTGTTCTACATGCACCAAAGAGTTTCACATGGTAAGTAATGGCACCATTTCATTTACCTTTCAAAATATGAGTAGGGCCTATAGTTATCCATAATATAATCCAACAATTGTAATATACAGTAAAGAATATCGACTGAACAAAAATGTCCTCAAAATCAAGATGATAGCACTTCCAATTTCCAAGGAGTAGAGTCCCAAGAGCCATATCTAAGCAATATGAACACTTAAATATTTGAACTCACACTACTTGGAACTATAACATGTGTCACCAAGCATGTGAAAAAACCAAAATAAAAGAAATAGTTCATTATAAAGGAAACACCTCTATTGCCAAGAAATATCAACATCTACTATGAAATGTATGAACCATAAATTTCCCATAAATTATGGGAATTTGCAGTGTTTAACATGATATTTCCTAAGGGAAACCATAATTTTTGTTTGAAATTTGCACTAGGGGAAGGTACCAACCACTGGGTAGAGTTTAAGTACATATAATGCGTCAGAAATTATTGACAAGCCTAACTTGTTTGCCATCTCTACAACCTTGGCTAAATGCTCATGGATGAAAACAACACCCGAAGGATTATTGAGATTGACAAGAACCATTACTAATGTGTTCTTCTTAGCTATTGTTTCAAGGTTTTCTCAATTAACTTCCCAATTCCATTATGTAATTAAAATTATATTTCTTGGCTTCAGTGCCATTGTATGTCAACAATGCTTCATAAAGTGGATACCCTAGTGTTGGCAACAAAATGTTTGCATCTTTACATCCCTAGAAAACAATAGTTACATCCATGGCTTGTCTACAACCACGGGTTAAGTGGACAGAATCCACAACTAGCTGGTAAGGAAGGTCGAGAGAGAGATACCTTGCCAATGCCACTTGTCCACACTCTAGAGCCATTTTGTAATAGTTTTTTATAGATAATATTTGAATTTCTTGCACATATTTCATGGTGATCCACTCTTTGTGGATGTTGCTCACTTTGTTTGAGCAACTCTTCCATAATAAGTGTATGACAATTAGCATAGAGGTCCCTACATTACAAGATATTCCCTTTTAGGCACTTTTCTTTGCAGCAAAGGACATCCTAGAGTGAATCTATTTGTCAAGGTATCCCATATGTTATATGCATGAGTATGGAACATAAATAAGTATCAAGACCTTGAGTGTGGAGAACCTACTTCTCTTTAATTGTAGTCATCATTTTTCATGTTAGAAGAAATGATAATTGGGAGCACTTTGGCAAAGGATCATAAAACCAATATTGCTATGAGAGTATGAATGGATTGTTATGGAGAAAAAAGAGTTGAATTTCAAAATGGTGTGATTCATGCCTTTGGATAAGAATAAACTACATATTGTTTTGAAAGCCATTGGAGCAACTTCAACCCTTACACTAGTCCAACTCCTTTGTACCAAATAAGAATAACTAAACACTGGAGGATAATATAATATGAGAATAAAGGAAATCAACAATATAAATTCTTGAGAAATATGGGCATTTCACACAAAGATATACTTTCCAAGCTACCACATCTCCATTGGAAAATGAACTTCTACTAAAATCATTGCATTAGGTAATTATCTCTAGTGATGCCCCTATACGTGGAGAACCTAAACTAAGTGGACATCATCTACAACTAGCTAGTAAGGAAGGTTGGGAGAGAGATACCTTGCCAATGCTACTTGTCCTCACTCTAGAACAATTTTGTAATAGCCTATTATAGACAAACTTTGAATTTATTGCACATATTTCATGGGGATCCACTCTTTGTGGATGTTGCTAACTTTGTTTGAGAAACTATTCCTTAAGTAGTGTGTGACAGTTAACATAAAGGTTTCCTACATTATAAAAGGGTCCATTCTTGGTACTTTTATTGGTAGAAGAGAACATATTGGAGGTGAAAGAGTCCATTCTGGGCACTTTTCTTGGCGACAGAGGACATCCTCAAGGTGAATTTATTTGGAAGGTATCCCCTTTGTTATATTTATGAGTATGGAACATAAAGAAGTGTCAAGACCTTGAGTATGGAGCACCTACTTCTCTTTAAGGGTATTCATTAGTTTTCATGTTGAAGGAAATGATAGTTCGGATAACTTTGGAAAAGGATCATAGAACCAACACTACTCTAAGAGTATGATTGTATTGTTGTGGAACAAAAACACTTGAATTGCAACATGGTGTTATTTGTGTCTTTGGCTAAGAATCGACTGCATATTATTTTGAAGGCCACTGGAGAAACTTCAACCCTTACACTAGCTCGACTCTGTTGTACCACATAAGAATAACTGTACATTAAAGTATAATATAATCTGAGAGCAAAGGAAGTCAACAATATAAATTCTGCAGCAATTTAGGCATTTGAACACAAATATATACTTGTCAAGCTACCACATCTCCAATGGAAAAGGAACCTCTACTCCAATCATTACTTCTGGTCACTATCTCTAGTGATGCCCCTGTACGTGGAGAACATAGATTAAGTGGACATAATCTATAGCTAGCTGGTAGGGAAGGTCAGGAGAGAGATACCTTTCCAATGCCACTTGTCCTATGTCTAGACCCATTTTGTAATAGTCAGTTATAGAAAATATTTGGATTTCTTGCACATATTTCATGGGGGTCCACTCTTTGTGGATGTTGCTAACTTTGTTTGAGAAATTCTTCCTTAAATAGTGTGTGACAGCTAGCATGGAGGTTTTGTACATTATAAAATGGTCCATTCTTGGCACTTTTATTGGTAGGAGAGCACATCCTGGAGGTGAAACAGTCCATTCTGGGCACTCTTCTTGGCAACAAAGGACATCAGGGAGGTGAAGTTATTTGGAAGGTATCCACTTTGTTATATTCATGAGTATGGAACATAAAGAAGTATCAAGACCTTCAGTATGGAGCACGTGCTTCTCTCTAAGGGTATTTATTAGTTTTCATGTTGGAAGAAATGATAGTTAGGAGAACTTTGGAAAAGGATCATAGATCCAATACTCCTCTAAGAGTATGCCTCAATTGTTATGGAGAGAAAACACTTGAATTGCAGCATGGTGTTATTTGTGTCTTCGGCTAAGAATCAACTACATATTATTTTGAAATCCACTAGAGAAACTTCAACCCTTATACTAGTTCGACTCCACTGTACTGAATAACAATAACTATACACATAATCTGAGAGCAAAGGAAATCAACAATATAAATTCTAGAGCAATATGGGCAGTTGAACAAAAAGATATGCTTTCCAGGCTACCACATCTCCAATGCCAAAGGTACTTCTACTCCAATCATTACTTCTAGTCACTATCACTAGTGATGCCCCTGTACTTGGAGAACGTAAATTAATTTGACATAATCTACAAATAGCTGGTAAGGAAGGTCGAGAGAGAGATACCTTGCTAATGCCACTTGTCCTCGGTCTAGACCCATTTAATAATAGTCAGTTATAGAAAATATTTGAACTTCTTGCACATATTTCCTTGGGATCCACTCTTTGTGGATGTTGTGTTGATGGTGTTGGAGCCGGCAACATGTCAAGGGATCTCCTTGGTAAGAAGTCCCAACTAAACCTCATACTATTTGGTGTAGGAGTCCCGACAGTGAGTCATACAATATCACCTTAACCGCGGTTGCATGAAGAGGCAAGTAAGATGTCCCCGTTGGTAGCAAGGGTGTGACATGTGTAGCAAGCCAAGGAAGGTGCATGAATGGTTCTCACACACAGAAGGTAGAATGAGTGCGCCCCTTGGAAACTTTTGTAAACATGCAGCTTGTGAGGGAACACATGAGCAAAGATGCATCACAAATAGGAAGGAAGGTGAACCAAGAATCCAAAGTGATGGTTAAACCAACAGTGCATCTCAGTAAGATTCATACATACATATAAAGAAAGTGTCTATACATATATGTTTAAGAAAGTAGATACATATATCATTAGAGTAAACAAGTTAACTGAAATACATAACAACATATGCATGAAACATGTTGGCTCTATTATCCTAAGAAGTGAAAGCTCCAATCATACAGTACAACCATGACCAACCACTAGTCCGTATAGCGAAATGTTATAGTCACTACCGCCTGCTCCTCCAAAGAAATGTACTAGCTCTATACTATGGAGAAGCCACAACTCGTTACAATACTCTCCAAGATTTCTCTAAGATACTCCTATCGGAAGCTTGGCTAACAAAAATCCTCTACAATTAGTTATGAGGTTCTATAAGTAGCAAAGGGTTGGGTGACCCTTGAAATTCCCCTTTGTGACTCTTCACATACCCTCATGGTTCTTCACCAACTACATTACTATTATAGTCAACTATCAACACTTAGACTTCTACTTTACAAGATGTTACATATAATCTACACATGTACCCATGTGAGACAAAATAGGCTTGAGAAAGCCATGGAAGACATCACTAAGACTCAAATAATTGTGGGAAGACCAACTGCTTGACATCCTAGTGATGATCGACGGTAGAGAACTAATGCCAAGCTTGTTCATTCATGATGGTGTCTGCACGCTCAATGTTAACATCCTTCTAAAAGCGAGCTCTTTCCTTCGTTTCATCCGGGTACACCGATATGGCTCCTCTATCCAACTCAACTAGTAACATGTTCATCATCATCTTGAGTGCACCTGGACCAACAACATACTCATGCGTAGTGTTTGTGCTAATCTTCAAGTATGTGCTAGTGTCTATGCACATCAACCTGTCAAAATACATGTTCATCTCTGGTCAAACTTTTTTCTTGTCTTCACCTCGGTCATTGCACCAATGGGTAGGATCGCATGTGTGTGCATAATGAAATCCATGCTCCTAAACAACCTTACATGTGATCGACATCACTTTTCACCCTATCTATGCCTTGTCAATTGATGGGTTGTGTCTATAGCCTGTATGGGCACATTTTCATCAGTCTGTGCATGTTGCGCCTCTTGTTGTACCTGTTCTTACTACAACTTATTCTCTCATTTGTGCAACTCCCGTTCTTCCTTGAGTTTCTGCTTGAGCACCTAAAACTCCTTCTCTAGTTTTCTATCTACCTTCGCATGATAATCTTTCCACACCATCACCTCATAGCCTCAATTTCCAAAGATGCTCTTATCACAAGTGGATCTGCTTGAACTTGCAGCTTTGCTCCACCTCTGCATTGTCAACAACCTTCCTCTTGCCTTTGTCATGTGTAGGTATGTTACCTTCTGCTACTTCTCACTATGTTGGTGTTGTCATTTCATCTTGATATCCTTGTCTATGAATAACTTTATGTCTCAATAGATAGGCAAGTTCATAGACACTTGATCAACTGCATCCCTAGTTGCTTTCTTAATAGTTTCTCTGAATCTACTCTCCTGGAAGGCATTTACCTATGCTGCTGAGAGGCAGATGAACACGTATGATACCTGGAGACATAGTAACACTCATGTAAATTAATATGTGAGTTGAAAACATAAAAAAACTAGAGGAATGACATGCAACATACCTGTGTGACTGTCTATCAAGATTGCACAATTTTCACTGGGGGGCTAGGAAACTAATGGACAAAATTTCCCAATGCACAGTCCGAGTGGTCGGGAAGCTAACTGACTACTAGAACTGTGCAATGCATAGTCCATCCTGGCCTGTTGAGGATTGAAACTGCATAATGCACAATTTCATACAACAATGACATGCAAACCAACAAACTGTAATACACATTTTCTTGGGCCAGTAGGGCACTGCCTCCTAAAATTGTGCAATGTAAGCGTAGAGGTCATTGTTGGGCTAGAATTGGGAAATTTCTAGAGGGAACGCATAGCCTTCACTTCTAGAAATGTGCAATGCTAGTTGAGTAAGGCAATGTTCGAGCCAAGGCAGCCTAGACCCATCGACAAGCGACTAAAAACATGCAAAGTCTAAATGCATGGTGAAATTGAGTGTAAAAAAGAGTGAATGGTCATGCATGCAAATAGTAAGTGAAAGGTTTAGAAAATGGAAAAACATGAATGTGTGTGAAGTGGGTTGCGCAATGGAGACCATCGATGCTAAAACAGTGTCATACATGCAACAACAGTGAGCTGCAAACAAAAACCAAAATCATGCTTCTACAAGCTAACATACATCAAAATGACAGTAAGTGCTCTTTGAAATAAAGAAGACATCACTTAAACGAACTGAAACAAAAAAGGACAAAGAAACGCAGTGTAACACATGAGAAGTTGACTCAGCCTCAAACAACTAAGCTAAAAGTATCGAAGACTCTTTTATGCGATGTGGGATGTCAGAGTTGTAAGATCGATCAGAGGAATGAGATCAGCAGTGTCTGGTTCATAATTTTTGATAAGATCGAGGTTATGACATGCATACCACAAATCTAGAAAAAAGTAACACTTGGTGAGAGGATTCTAAAATGATATATGCATGTAACCTCCATCTACTAAAAATAGATCCCTAGATCTAGGGATTCCTTTTGCATGTTTCCTTTTGCCATTTCGAGAAAAGAATTGCATGCATGAAAATCAAATTTTCTCGGTCTTGGAGGGAATCAACCAACCTAAATGCAAATGCATCAGTCTGTGAGCCTGGGATGAAAATTTGCACAATCTATGGGCTGAGCTAGGCTAGCTGTCCTTGAGGGATTATGCAATTTCTAGGTTCAATAGGTGATTGCTTCCAATAAATGCGCAATTTCCAGGCTGAGCCACAGTTTTAGGCCAGATTGCGTAATTTTATCAAGGAAGCATGTCTGATTGTTCTGCAAAATTTTGGAGCCTAGCAGGTTGCCCAGCTGATTTGTACAATTTTTGGAGGTAAGGGTGGTTCCCCTCTAGAATTGTGCAATTTTCTGGGGGAGTTTGTCAGCTAGAAAATATCTTATGTCTGGAATGGTAGCCTATGAAGGGATACAAACATGCTGACATTCATAGGATGGTAAGCCACTAAAACTCACCTGATGCTTGTGTACTTGATAGTGTACAATATGCTGGTAAGGATGGTCGTTAGGGAGGCTCCAAAATGAAGCTAAGGAAAATTTTTTGAGAGTGATTGTAACCGCTACAATATTTGGTGACACACTCATAGAACTCCAACTCTTTGAGTGGACCTTGTTCATGAAAAGCAAGTCTAACACTTCCGGAAGTATTGTTCAATTCTTTCTTCGTCTTGGCTTCCACACTTGCTTGATTGTAAGATGTAGCATCTGTGATGCTCTTGATTGGTTGACACACATTCCAAGCCAAGCCAACATAGTTATTTCGATTATGATGAGGGGTATATTGGTCCACAAGCCATATGATAGTCATAGCTTAATTTTTCATCTCTCGTGTTGCTTTACTTCCAACAGGCATGGATAGTACCCCAGTAGAGTCATGCAGGAACACAAGCATCACTCTACTACCAGCAAGATGCCTGGTCAGTATCCCAATGGAGTTACTTGTATCACGTCTCTTTGCGAGAATCTTTTCTCTTCTTTCAGCTTATTCATTTTCATTTTCATAACTTTGCATAGGACTTATTCATTTTAGAGGTGGAAGAGGGATCCTGAATTATTGAGAGCAGAAGAAGTTGTTCTTTTAGAGAAGTAGTTTGTATATACCTCTGTCGTGCTTGTTAAGTTTCCCCCCTCACCTTACTCTACCTGACTAAGCTGACGAGGATTAACCAAAAACAACCGACTAGAGCAGGTGACACTAGTTAGAGCACAAGTGTTTTTTTTTTCACCAAGGCTCAATTCGATCTGAACATATTTTACATTGATGTATCATGGATTGAAGAAAAAAATTTCTTCCTATAGAGGTAGGACAACAAATAACCTAGTATTGATAACTACACAAGTCCTCTTGTACTTTACCTAGCTTGTTTCAAGAGCCGCACATGGTTTCACATGAAACTAACCTAAGAATGTAAACAAGCAAACAAACAAAAAAAAATCAAATGAAGAAGTAAATGCATAACCAAAACAAGTAGGCAAACAATAAGGAAATGAAACAAACATGCAAAGTAAGAAGAAAACATGCATTCAAGAAAACAAACCAAAAGTAAATACTACTCCTACTGCTAAGTTAACAGTGGATGGGTCTGCTTATGTACAGTGATACTTCCAATGCAACCATCAGCACATTGGCTAACCCATGTTGGTGAAGGCATCAATTGCAAACAATATAGCTATGTGAACTAGCAAACATGAAAGATATATCAGTGAAGTCAAACAAACTTCGATTTTAAATGTGTAAACAGAACATAAGTGAGTGGAAATGTGTGACATGCAATCCCTTCACTTACCCTGGTGTTGTTCTACACTACATACATATGTTAAGTGTACGCATTCTCTTAATTGTGACATGCAAGAAAATGTGAGAAAGTTAGACCACCTACGTTGTGCAAGTGCACTTGCTGTGTAAGATTCCTCCAATGCATGAGCAATGGGATCGTGTAATTCGAGTGGAGGAAGTGAAATCTATGTGTGATATTGATCATCAATGCATACATATGAGTGATGAGGAGCCTTGAGTGTTTGAAAAAATTGCTAATCAGAAGTGAATCCGACCTTAGGACAGCGAGGCCTGACATAACCATCAGCTCGGGCTGAATTGACTAGACAACCTAGGGGATTTTGACTTCATCAATAGGTGGATCATCGTGGACCAGTGTCCTAGATAGATAAAAAATGAGTGAATCAACCTCATGGTTGGATGAGGAAGTAGAGAGATCATGACAACCAAGATCAAAAAATTTGAGATGTTTGTCAGCATCCTTATGATCTGATGAATCACACAGAGGGGTAGATGAGAAGCAAGAATGTTCACCCTCTGTGCTTCTAGAAAAATAAGATGAAAATCCAAGTGGATCTCCAATAGATGATTTGTCCTCTCCGTTTTTAGATGATCCACTAACATCTAGTGTGTTCTATGAATGATCAACAATGGGTGCATCTGTAAACGGATTTAACCACGTGAAATTAGGGATGGAAGAATCACCAAAGGTGTCAGGGAAAAACAGAAGAGGAGCAGGTAGAAGAGAATCATCCTTCACCATGGATTGATGCTCAAGTTTTGAGTCATACTCTTGATGAATGACATCGCAAGTTGGTTGTGCAACACCAATTCCATTGATAGCTTGATCCTCGTTCACAATAGGTGTAGAGTCCGGAATGGAAGAACACAAGAGAGTGAAATTCGGAGTATTAGCAGAACATGAAGACAAAGGTTGAGGTAAGATGTTCATGTGACAACCCATGGGCTTTGCGACCAAATCTGCGCAAAAATTCAGAGGAGTGATGTTGGCAGGATGTGACAGTTGAACGGACATGTGTGCATGTTCTCTGACATCACTCTGTAGTGGTGAAGTTGTTTGATGAAAGTACGGTGAATAGTCACTTGTGAAAGTGACCTTGTCCATTTGTAATTGTGCAGGTCCATCACCGAAGTATGCTAATCAGGGTTTGAGCTTCAAATTCTTCTTGGGATTGACAAATTTGGTAAGGAGATATTCAAATCTATCCATGAGATACTAGAATTTCATCTAACTTTTCAAAGCTTGAAACTGCAACACACAGAAGCAGTCCCAAAAATCCATAGGAAATTCTTGCGGGGTCTTCCATTGTTTTAACAACTTTTGTTCAAGAGGTTTTGGATGAAAATTATGGAAAGAAGATTCAATGAGATCATAGAACTACTCAAGTGAGTGAACACTGATGGGTGGCAGACTCTAGCACCACCATAGTGTGTATGCAAGTAGGACACTGGCCTCTTTTGCATAGAACTCATCTCCAAGGAATGCATAGAGGTCTTCTAAGTACTTAGGCCAGGCTACTTCACCTTCACCATCTATTGGCTTAATAGGTTCTGACCTAGGTTCAAAGTTAGTTGCACCAACAAACAAAACCCTACATTGTTGGCCCTTTCGGCAGCAACCTACGTAGTGCAGGCCACAGTCTCACCCGTAGTAATACTGGGGGATGCAAGAACCAAGTTTCTTCATCTAGAGACTAGTGTGACGTCTTTCAGTGCCTTAGATCTGCTTCCACATAGATCGTTAGTCTTCTAGGGTTGTTTACTATAACTAGGTTCAAGTAGATTCCAAACCTTCATGAAGATCCACGAACAGTCTTTGCGGACCTTAAACAGATGATCGACCTATTTTCGCACATCAATAAACAAACCTAGATCGGAGTTCATGCAGATCTACTTAATCCATCAGAAAACATAATATAAATAGATTTCAACTTCGTGGAAGCAGATAACCATTAATGTCATACATTATTAAGATAGATTCAGTGAATTTGTACAACATTCATTCATTATTTCATAAAACTTATTATTAAGAAGCATAATATAACATAAACAGATTCAAAAAATGGCATAGTAATTCTTCAAAATAGTCTTTATTGATCTTCAGTTCTCGGATTAAAGACTCTTCTACCCTATGCACACAACTGCAGGGGTCTGCACACTTAGCTACAAACTCTCCCGAAGTGTAATGAAATGAGCTCACAAAAATATAGAAAGGATATATCAACACCTTAAAAACCAACCTCTTTGAGGCAGAAACCTCCTTTACATTACATATATAAACAATTCTTGGATGATACAAATGACAATATCTCGTTTCTATAAATAGGAGTCTAAGGGGTCACAATATAATCAGAGCCGACATAAAAATAATAATGTAAGTGCACAATAATAACAATAGTGGGCTTCTATGGGGTAGAATAATAACAATATGGGGACTACATGGGAACAACAATATAATAAGGGGGTTGTACTAATAACAATAAAGGGTTACACTAGTAGTATGGGGACCTAACATGCCCCTCTACTTCAAAAAGCGTTGTCCTCAATGCTTGAGTAGTTCTTGATGCTTCTGTATAAAATTCTTGTCCTCCCATGTGGAATATTAAGTGAGTAAGTTCTTCCACTTAATGAGATAATCTAAAATTGATCGATTTCGTAGTTTTCGGGTTCTTGTTTTTGTGACTACTTCAGGTTCCAATATGATTTTTCCTTCCTTGTCAAGTTTTGGCAATATTGTTTGAACCATGATTTTCTAAAACTTTTGAATGAGTGGCGACACTTCTTCATCTGTCTTCTATTCATCCCTTGTTCATTTATCCAATTTGGTTGGATAATAGAAATAGCACAAAACAGTGCTTCCGCATCCTCATCGTTTCTTGAGAGTGCATCTGGAAACAACATTTTTCTTCCCTTTTTTTGTAGATGATTTCAAAGTCATAACCCAGCATATTTGTGACCCATTTTTTCTGTTGTTCTAAAGATAATCTTTTTTCTAAAAAGTATTTAAGACTATGGTGATCCATTTTTACCTTAAAGTGTCTTCCCATTAGGTAAGGTCACCATTTCTTAATTTCATGTAGTATTGCCAACATTTCCTTATCATAAATAGCTTGCTTGAGATGTAGCCATAAAAATATCCAATTACCTACATCAAAACTTATTTCATTGCGATGTTGATCTTTATGTTGTTTCATTCGATTTTGTACCAAAGTGGCATTATCGTTTAAAAGTTGGAGAACTTATTGCTGATGCTCGATGTGATCTTTCAGTACTTGAATCTTTCTCTTGTTGATATGTCCTTCTATTTTAAGAGTTTGAGGAGTGGTAATTTCTTCCAATGCATCACAAGATATTTTCATATTCATTTCTTGATGCTCAATGTGATATTTCACTTCTTGAACATTTTTCTTCTTGAAATGTATTTCTATATTGATAGTTTGAGGAGTGGTAATTCCAACCAATGAATTACAAGATATGATCGGATTCATTTCTTCTTTCTCAATGTGCTCTTTCACTTCTTCAACCTTTTTCTTCTTGATATGTCCTTCTATCTTGAGAGTTTGAGGAGTGGTAATTCTTGCCAATGCTTTACAAGATATGGTCAGATTCATTTCTTCTTTCTCTGGGGTTGGTTCCTGTTGTATATCCTCTTCTTTTGATGTTTTTTGATCCTTTTCTTCCTCCTCTTCATAATCTATGTAAAATAATTTCTTCTCAGCACACTTATGACCTTCAGTGTATTTGCTATCGCAATTGTAACAAATCCCTTTTTCTCTTTTTTCTTCCAATTGTTGTTTTATAAACATTGTAGGTTGTAGAAGGCTAGGAGAAAAAACACTTCCATAATTATAGTCATGAGTGGTGGGATTCCTTGTTTCCATAATCTCACTTTCAATTTTTCTTTCCAACCTAAATGCCTTCTTTCCAATGAATCAGGTTCCCAAAGATGAACCTCATGTTGAATGTTATCCTTTAAATTCCCTATGAAGACATCAATCCTTTGCTTCTCTGGAATACCATTTACCCTTATATTCAATTTTTTGAATTCCCAATGTTATTAAACACTTTTGTTTGAGATTTATCAATTGGCTAAAGAAGGTGTTTCTCTTTGTATCCTCATAATGTGCTATCATTTCCTCCGTGAAAATTGACCACATGACAAGTGGTTTACAAGAGCAAAGCCCTTTATACCATAAAAATTGATTCAGTTCTAAATAATTATATGCAATACGTACATTTTGTAACAGTGGTACACCATGTACATCAATATATTTCTCCATCTGTAGTATCCAATTTACTGGATCCTTGCCATCAAACTTCCTCATCTCGCTTTTTCTTGATTTTAGGAGCTCGATATTGAAATGACCGTAACTCTGTAATTTCAGATCTTTAAGTTCTAAAATTGTTTCCTATAATATCCCTATGAGTCCTCTTTCTAACTCCACAATTCTGATCACAATTGGATTCTTGAAGAAAAATTTATTCCCAATCTCCTGTGATGACCTAATTATAGACTAGTTTAGTAGAGTGAACTTGTACGACGTTCCACTTGTCACTATTTCAATGTTAGGTTCTAAAAATTATACCCAACCAAAATAATGTCTGTCCTCTTTCTATAACTTCTGAAGAAATTTCAATCTGATGCTCAGAGAGACATTTATGACGATTTTCCCAATATCACCTGTTTAGGATGTAATTCAGGATTCTGCCAAAACCCTAACTTCCTTAGATCATATATCCGAAACTATAGCGAGCCAAGATCTAAAATTCAGAACCACAGTTCAGACCGATTTCACCTCGAATGGGTTTTTGTTTCAACTTTTGAAACTTTGTATCAAAAACATTATAGCGAAAATTCCACGATAACCTGCTTTAGATGAAATTATGAAGCTTGCAAAAACCCTAACTTCCTCAGATAATATATCCAAAAGTGTAGTGACACACGATTTGAAAGTCAGAACTGTAGTTCAACATGAATTTGTCTCAAATAGGTTTTTATTTTTGCTTTTGAAACGTCGCATAAAAAACGTCATAGCGAAAATTCCACGATGACCTGTCTGGAGTAGCGAAACCCTAGAATCCAAAGCTCTGATACCAAATGTTATGAATCTGGCTCACAAAAAGATAGAAAGATAGATCAACGCCTTAAAAACTAGCCTCTTTGAGGGGGAAACCACCTTTACATTACACGAATTAACATTTGTTAGATGATACAAATGACAAAACCTCCTTTCCATATATAGGAGTCTAAGGGGTCATAATATAATCAGAGCCAACATAACAATAATAATGTAAGGGCATAGTAATAACAATAGTGGGCTTCTATGGGGCACAATAATAACAATGTGGGGACTAAATGGGCACAACAATATAATAAGGGGTTTGTACTAATAATAATAATGGGTTACACTAGTAGTATAGGGACCTAAGACCAACCCTCCTATGCAATGAGCTACCAAAGCCTTCCCTTTGTCACCTATGCATAGGAAGTAGAGCCTTCCTGCCTTAGCACTTACCCAAGACAACAAAAACCTTTTAGTGTACCCAATTTTCTATCCAATTTTTTTTCTAAGACTGCTATGACTCAACTATTTATAGCTTTCCTTCATACAATAACATGGTCCGCGGACCCTGGGAGAATCTTACAACCGACCAAAAACATAGACTAAGACCATTTTGACTCCTATCTACTTTCGTGCTCCACATCCACATATCATGGAGACTTTACAATATTTTTAAAAAACATTTACAAAATTGGGTTAAATTAACCCCAAAAGTAACCATAGGGACTCTATCCCAACAAGTCCCCAACACAAATATCATGACTCATCCTCGAGTCACTCAGCTGGCGCTGCCATCTTGCTACGAAGACCACCCAACTCAATCTGCATCACTACAACTTCTGCAACGCTCTGTGCCACTACCTATTGTACCTCCTCAACTAGTTTCTCAGTTGTTGCCCCCTCCACTACGAAGCGCATGGTCCTCTCCATCTGCTCTAATTCTTTCAGCTTCTCCTGAAGTAACAGAGTAAGATGACAAGCTTCCTCTAGCCACAGTTACAATCTGGCCTTCAGCAAGGCCTCCTTCCTCTGCAAATGATCCACTTGTGTGAGCAGTTGTTTTCCCTCCTATAGCTTCAAGAGGCATTGCACTGGCGCCAAAGTACGTTTAGTCGCTTCAACATTATCGTACTGTCGCTGTGTTTCTTAAACATATGTGTTTAGCTTCTGCAGGTTCAGGTCCTCCTATAGATTCATCCATAACTCCATCATAGCATCAAACATCGAAGAGTATTCATTGACTGCGATGTCCATTGTATTCATGCCCTCCTTTATTGTTGCTCCATACTGCTCCCGAACCTTTGGCGGAGTCATTCACTCCAACTCCAAATTTAATTTCAGCTCGGTGATTTTCATCTGGAAATTGAAAGTCACGCTACCAACATCCTCCTTTGAAGTACGTACTGCAGTAGCCAATTTCCTCACTTTGGCTAAGGCCTCTGCATCCTCTAGTATATTTATTTTAGGCACTGACTTGCAAGCCTTCTCGATCGTTGTCTCCAATTGTTGATGGTGTATCTGCAACTCTTCCTTTTCTTTCAACACCTGAGTTTCCTCTACAAACAACTATTCATTATTGACCTTAACCTCACTGACAACGGTGAGTGCACTTTGTTCCCTGATCCTCAATTCTTCTGACACCCCTTGATGTAGCACAAGGAGGATATGGAGTGGGAGCATGACCAAATCTATCCCCATGTCCTTCACGGTATTAATCACAGTGCAATCCTCTCATGACTCTACATGAACGGACCCCTCTGGCAATAGAATGACTATGAGGTCCATATTCCATTCTAGCTCCACCATTCTGCTATTGTCCTGTGTCAAGCTCGCCTATGCTCCACTCACTCTCTCAATGCCCACCTGGATCCTGTTTTCCTAGATCTATAGCTCACAGAGATATTTATGGATGATCCCCAACGTCTACATATATTGTTGCTCAAATTGTTGTAGAACCTCCATTATTATGTCCCACAACTTGTCTCTAATCTCATCTAGGTCACCTTCTGTCAGTACCATGGGATCAATATGTGTCTACTTATTAGATTTATGCTTTTTCCATTAACCACCCATCTACTCCTACCCACATCTCTTTAGAATGAAAGGAGTGCTCTACTCCTCACCACCACGTCCTCCCTCTGTTGACAACTCTTTCTCATTAGTATGGTGCGAAGCAAACTTTCCACCCTCCACTGTATCTTATTTCTTTATCTGCCTACTTTTTAGTAGCATGCTCTTTCTCCATCTGGTCCTTCTCCATAGCTGCATTAGCAACTTCCTTCTTCTTCCTTTCATCTAAGGCATGCACGGTCGTCTGAGCGGCATGCTTTCGCTTCTATGTGGCAGAGCTTTTTGTTCCTTTGCTTGTTCCTACATTCAGAGTCGTAGGTTCGCGCCATTCTTCTAGCCAATACCAAAGAACTTCTTTCACATCTGTTTCATACACCAAATAAGGCAACAAATTCCATGTGTGTTCTGGGTCCTTCCGCGCACGGATTGACACATTGTGAAAGTCAACCTTGAACTCCGCATAGGCTCTCAATTGTTAGAACAAGGTTGGGCACAACCTTTGCCCCTACTTAACCATCATCTGAAGTTCCACCTCCATCAGGACCAAAAAAATATTCGTCTCCTTGATTCATGCTGGATTATTTGTAGACCACAGCGAGGCAAACCACGTTGCCTCGGGTAAATGGTCCTTGTGCGAAGCAAATTTGATGTCCTATGAAAACCTACAAGAAACTAAGACAATAGACAATAAAATCCAATAATAATGAAGTGGCTTACTTTCCTCAAAGTCTTCTCTACAGTTCGCAAGGAACTCCTGGCATAGATATTTGGCCCAATTATACTGCATGCTTGCCACTCACTGTTTAGCAAGTGACACTACGGGAACTAGAACTTCATCTGCATGAGACTTACTCATGATCTTTCCTGTAAGGATCTGGTAGTGAACTGTACTACCTATTCTTCAATTGAGAGGATAGAGTATCCGTGCAATTTTTTCACAAGACCATACTCTTTCTCCATTTTATCCACTAGTTCTTTCTCCCCAATTTTCCCTACAAACTCCATGGCAGGGCCACTCCTTTGTGAGGCAACTTAGTTATCCTCTGGATCAACATGTATGTGATTGGAATGGACTGCCCAAGCCATAGAACCCCATCGTGCACCAGCGTGAGGATCTGGTGCACACAAACAGTATTGATAGCTGAGTGATGATAGTGCAACACTAAGAACATGTTAAAAAGCCCCACCTGCTCAACACTGTGGGCCCACTTCATGGGTTCCAACTGCGTAACCCCCATCTTAGCATAGTATATCATTTTCATATACTTATGGGTCGCTAAGTACGAGAAGGTCTCATGGTCCGCAAGGTCTCAGTCCTCCATTTTCAAGACCCGAATTCACGATAACCTCAGACCTTCAGATTCAACCTCCTCGGTCAACAGGGGAGTTGACACCACAAATTTTCCAAAATTCAGGTCCTTGGTCACTTGGGTTCTTCCCTTTTGTGAGAGATGTACTCAGGAAGTCATGTGGTAAGCCTGACTTCTTCAGCATCAACTTCTTCAACACCTTGGTACTCTTCGTCTTCCAAATCCACCACTCTTTCCGATTGTTTGTCTTTTTTATCCTTCGACCAATCCTCCAGATTCTTCTTTAGTGACATCCTTACAGGCACCGACTCCTTCTATTTTTCCTTCATAGAGGAATGCTTCTCCCTTGCGGCCCATTTTTTCTCTTTTGTGGTAGTTTTCTTCAGCCTAGGTGACCTCAGCACCATAAGCACAACAAGCTTAGCTTCCATACTGGTTACTTCACGGCCTGGCGCATCAGACACAAAAACTTCTAAACTTATGGCTTCAGCAGAGTTTGTAACAATCATCCTCTCAATGAATCACTCTTGGGCTACTGCAATGCAGTTTTCAAATGAGGGGTGCATTAACAATTATTCCTAGAACGCATGATTCATATGCTTCAAACAGCAAAATGCACAAGCAACTCTCAAAATGCAAAGTGTTATCTCCTGGACCAACAAGTGTAATTTATAGGGGGTTTGAATTCAAATCTGAACGTTCCCCCCAAATCCTAATAATAAATTCCCCTTTGGTGGTAGATATTCAAATATTTTTACCATATATAATGCCTACCAACTCCCCTTAAGCATCTTTTGGCCATCAAATCATGAATATTAACCTCAACGATTACCTTTGGACCCACCTGCACGGCACCATCAGCCATGGCGCAGCTCATGTAGTGCGGCTTCACCTGTCGCACTCTCGTCATCTGTCATGCAACCTCTTTTCCATTTTTTTCCCTTAGTTGGTCAGCGTAATTTGTAGTCCCACAATCCCTTACAACTCCCTAGATTACCGAGACTGGCCTACTCGCATATAGTCATCGAACAAGGGCAGGATCCCTTGTATACAACATCAATCTACTACCATTCACTTTTCTAGGGAATGGTTCCCCATTTAGCTTCGTGAGCTAAACTGCGCCACCATACGTGATCTCCTTAATGACATATGGCCCCAACTAGTGCATTTGAAATTTTCGTGGAAACTTCGTGAGCTTGCTATCATATAACACTACCAAATCTTCCACCTTGAATGTGTGCAACTTAATATGATGATCATTCCATGTGTTTTCGCATTCCTTTTGCACTTGTTGATGAAATCCTGCAAGGAAGAGGTCTTCTTCTAACTCCATGATTTGCACAAGTCGTTCTCCCAAGGTCTCACGATCCACCATATCAGTCAAGGCTACAATTCTTAAACTGGGCACAATATACTCCATCGGCATGACTGCCTCAATTCCATAGACCAACCTAAATGGTGTTTGTCTTGTCAATTTCTTGCAGGTCATCTTATAAGCCCATAAAACAACAGGTATGCACATGCCCAGTCATTCCTCTGTGTGTTGCGTACCTTTGTCAATGCATTCTCCAAGATCTTATTAAAAGCTTCACCTGCGGGTGATAGGGCGTACTCTTCTGATGATATACCTGAAATGATTCCAACATCTCACTAACTGTTTCATTCATGAAATGTGTACCTCTATCACTCATTAAAATCTAAGGAAATCCAAACCATGTCAACACATACTTGAAGAGAAACTTCACAGCAGTGGTAGCTATACAGTCCCACAATGGATGCACTTCTGCTCATTGAGTTAAATACTCTGTCATTGAGTTAAATACCACACACCTATTTTCTTTCCTAGTGGTTGTATCATGCCTATAAATTCAATGGCCCACTTATCAAATACGTGCAATGAAAGTTGGGGATTTAAAGCAATTCATCCCTTCGTGAAAGTTGCCCCATCCTTTGGAAAACATCGCAAACCTTGCAACATGCCTTAGAATCCTTGTGTAATGTTGGCCACCATAACCCAACATGTAAAATCTTCTATGCGGTCACTTTCCCTACATAGTGGCCTTCTATCACTCCCCCATGGGCTTCAGTGAGGATACTAGTGCATTCAAAGTCCATAACATATCTTCTCAATATCTCATCCGACCCCATATTATAGAATTGACCCGCAGTTATGGAAAAATATATTGCGCGAACTACTATCTCCTTATTTTATTTAGTGGAATATCCTTATGGAGTAGTTCCCATTTTCAAAAACTGAATAATGTCCGCAAAATGGTCATCCGTGACACGTATCACAAAGAGCTATGCATCTAGAAGTCCTTCCTCCAAGCTACTGGGTTCTTTGCCTTTTTCAATCATTGATAGATGGTCTGGGCCTGGATTCAATCTTCAAGGCTTCACAATTACCTCGAAGTCATACTGCTGGAACACTAGCAACCATCAGCATATCTTTCCCCCCAACACAGGCTTATTAACCAAGTACTTTAGTGCGCAGTGATCCATGTACATCTTAAAGTGTCCACCCAACAAATAATGCCTGAATTTTTGCAACACATAGACCATCACCAATCCTTCATACTCTGTAGTGGAGTAGTTCTTCTAAGCTTTGGATAACTTCCTACTTGTGAAAGCTATGAGATGTTAAATCTCGCCTTCTCCTCCCTGTGTTAATACTGCTCCTAACATAATGCAGGAAGCATCAACATGCACATGAAACTCCTTTTTCCAATCTGGAAACACCATAATAGGCACTGCCACCATCTTCTCCTTCAATAAATCCAAGCTGCGCTAACAGTCCTTATCCCAGCAAAACATTGTATCCTTCTTTAACAATTTTTCCATTGGCGTGGATATCTGGAAATACACCTTGATTAAATTTTTGTAATACCCAGTGTGTCCCCACATTACGCGTAGTTTTTGTAACGTTTGTAGGAGGTTACAAATTCACAATAATGGTGATCTTCAGAGGATCCACCATCAATCCTTGCTTACAAACAACATGGCGAAGCAAATCCAAAAAGGCACACAGAATATACATTTCTTCAAGTTCAGTGTGATCTGAAATCTTTGACATGTATCCATCATGAGGTGTAGACTCACAACATGGCACTTTACCAACCCAAACATGGTCCAATCATCTAAATGTACTTCAAGGAATTATGAATAAATTATTTGAATATCACGATCACTACTTGGGAAAATATTGGAGATGTGTTCTTCAATCCAAATGGCATAACTGTATATTGGAAGCACCCCCATTCAGTTGTGAAGGTTATTTTTCTTCAATCCTCTAGCGCGATCCTTATTTGATGATAATCCAAAAATCCATCAGTAGATGAATACACTTCCTATTCACCAACATTATCTAATACTTCGGCAGTAAACAATGTTAGAAATGGGTCATGCACACAGGCATCATTCAACTTTAGAACGTCTACACATATGTGGATTTCACCGTTCTATTTATTTTTTTCGACCACCATTGGGCTCACCCAATTAGATTCTTCTACAGGTTCAATAATTCTAGCTTCCAGCATCTTATCCAGTTTGAGGTAGACCTTTTCCTTATACTTTGGATTCAATCAATAAGGTCACTGCTTAATAGGCTTCGCATCCGGTTTTAATGTAATCTTCATAACACCTAAATCTCTGAAAAATCCTTTCAAATCTAAAAACTTCGCGGGAAATAAGTCCTGGTACTCACGTAGCATCTCAGCTACTTTATTAACGTATCTTCGTCCCAATAATCTCCTATCTTGGCAAACTCGGGCTCATCTTCAGACCCAATCTTCACCTATCGAGTTTTCAGAGGCGATGATGTATTTGTATTTGCTACCTTTGGTCCTTCAAAGTCATGTTTTCCTTCAGTCTCAGGATGGTGATATTTCGTGGGTCATCCTCTTCTTTTCCAGTCACATTATAGCATTCCAAAGCATGGCATACTTGTGTGCTCCAATCTGGTTCGGTCCATTCCAAAGGTTCCTTTGGCATCCTGAAGGTAACTACTTTAATCTCTTAAAGAGCTTCATCGAAAATTTCAAACCCATCCTCAAAGTTGAATGTCAATAAGAAAATTTCTCTCAATACATCCAATTCCGCAGTGTCATGGCCAAAGCTCTATTTTGAGGTACCAGTTCATGGGGATTGCATCCAAGGTATGAAAAAATATATGTACCCATTTTGGCTGCATTTTTCCCCCATGCTTTAGTCCACTTCGCTAGGTGATCACGTATATCATCCTTACCACTATACTTCTCAGTCATTATGGTATTAGCATGCCCAAACCGTAACTTCATCATTCGCCTTTAATCCCTCCATCCAACAAAAATTTCCTTATGTGTACCCCACCATCGTGTAGGCATAGCACATAACACCAACTCCAATAATTGAAAAAGGTTGTGTTTAGGGACTTCACGTTCAAAGTCACATAAAAACATATCTAAGTCAATCAAACCATCACATTAAGGTATCTTTATTACCTCCGACGAAGCACAACACAGTGACTTCATCATCATATTGCATTGTAATGTAGATACTTCATGTAAGCAATTTTTCCAATGCTCTAATTCCTCGTCTAAGTCAGATGTGCATGAACTCTCCCGATCCAATGCGATCCATTCACCCGCTATTGGATTGACCCAATCATGATCTCACGCTCTTATCTTGTAATTTGATCCAGCTCGTCATCACTTTCTACATAATCACGGACGGGTTTGGTATAGCGCACTCCTTCTGTAGGATCTAGTGGCACTATGACCGTAAACGACTTCTTTTCAGTGGTTAGTTTCCTCTTCTTCAAATTAATGACCCCATTCATATCAATAGCCCAGTCAATTCCCAAGAGCGTCGGGTAGGGATTACTAACATTGACAATTTCTACAACTTCAAATTTCGTTAGTGCACTTGCATCTTCAATATCAACCTTCACTCCATATAATCGTCCCATGGGGATGATTTTCTACTAATTCACCATTCGGAGTTGTATTGGAGACCACTGTAGTGCAGGTCTCCCCATCCTCTCCCACGTTTTATTAGGAAATACTTTCGCATCAGACCCCAAATCCAAGATGACCTGATCCATTTCGTATTCACCTATTTGCATGGTTAGCCTCATCTCACGCCTTGTTTGTGCCTTACGCTTGCTAATCTTCCTTACTATCCACTGCTCTATGGGAGTCTTTTTCTTATTGGCACATTTTTCTATTAAGTCTTCCAATCCTTCAACTACTTTCTGATCATGTAGAATCTCTATACAAGTCTTCAGATGTAGCTAGTATTGATGAATCTACTTCTTGAGTCGCATTAGTCTCAATCATTTTCTCTTGAGGTAGAGGCCTCAACGAAGCTCTTCTTTGCTTCCAAGAATGTTTCTTTACTACGATTTAGAACAAATTCAACATCCTTCTCAGCAACCTTGCATAACCATCCCTCTTCCTTTGGCTGCTTACCTTTATCTACACCAATTGTTATACCACTTCTTAATACAACGTTTATGTTCTGATCCTCTTACCAGGGTTTAACCCTTATCATCTGAATGTTCTGCATAGGATGTTAGAGTCGTGCCTTCTTCTCTTTCATATTTTCCATGAGGACTAAACATTCCTCTATGACGTGATCAAACTGTCGACAATACTGACATGAGGGATGTGTGGGATTTGGAAAATTGTGTGCGAAGTGCCCTTCTTCACCACAGTTATAGCTAATTAACTACCCATGCCCTCACCCTAGACGAGTGCCTCTTCGTCATCCTTGACCTTCTTTCTGCCAGCATTTTGTAGGTGGGGGTTATATCCATCATCAATTCATAACTTCTATAGTGGCGCTCATTGTGGCCTGCTAACTTACAGAAATTGAAAAATAATTGTTGAGGGTTCTTTACAAAATTCTACAATAAATGACAGTTATCTGTGGCATGTTGTCATGTAACGTGACAAATAGGACACCACAGCGCAAATCCTACACTCGTCCCAATATTAGTCTATGGTTTCAGGGGTATAGGCCCCCCCCATAATATAATTCGTAAAAAATAAGTAATGATCCTTATCACGTCCATGGATTTTACATTCTAGATACTAGATCTTAGCATGCACCTCCAGCTAAGCTTCCCTTCCTTTCTTCACGCTCTGCAACTCCAAGTGCAAGCTCTCCAGTTTCAAATGAATCTATTGCACCCCCAAGTTCTTATTTGGAATAGGTGATGCATGCATCCTCATTGCAAACTCCAAGGCTTCTGCTTGCATTACTATCTTCTGTTGTGATATAAGTATTCTTCAGTGTGGCAAAAGTGATTCTATAAACCTGTCATGATGCTGGGTATCTAAGATTGGCATATTAGCCTGCCTGATCTGGTATTTTAACCTTTGATCAATGTCCCATGGTGTCTCATCAAATCTCATTTAGATCTCCTTAAATTCAATTATTGATTGTGCCGTTGACTTAGGCCTACTGAACTCATTGTTTAAATCTAGTTGGGTGTCTGCCAATGACGTGTTAGGGTTATTAGTGCAATACTTTATATATCAAGTTAATGTGTGGTCCTGCAAGGTGGTGACCTACTGTACTTTCTTAATATTTTATTTAGTAACCTGCTGTAACATCCACACAGCTCCCACAAAAATCCAAAATTGTTGTGAATCTTCATCGCCTGTTCCTTTAAAGATCGACATATTCATTGCATTCGCCATGTTGAATGGTGGAAGTGGAGGTGGACTAGGTGAATGCGTAGGTGTACGTGGTGGAGGTGGAGGTGATGGCAAAGTGGATGGATGATATATCCTTGGAATACCCTGAGTTATTAACTAAACGACGCTTTGCGACGTAGTCAGCACCGCCCCTTCGTCATCACTTGAAGGGGGTTCAATGAGCAGACTATATTCTGGGCTAGACCCTATATTTCTTCTAAAGAGTCCTCCACTTCAGGTAGCTCCAAACATTAACGTAATGGCATTACCTGCTTTTCACATAATAGCATTTTAATCCAATTATTCAATGACTTTAAGTACTTACCTCATGGTCCTTTGAAAAATCCTCACTCTGCTTCACTATAGCTAACTGATGTGTCAACTGCAAATTTAGGAACAAATCCTCCCAGAATTCAATCAAGCCAATGATCGAAAGCCCTCGCAATTTTTTTTTCAGAAGCCTCTAGTTGTCACACCAATTTTGGAGTCCACACTATAGAACTATCAAGCTTCCACCTCCCTTGACTATCTATTAATTTAGCTGTCCACTCATATAATTCACATGGAAAAGTGAAAAATAAAATTTCATGTACCTCTGTACACAAATATCTAATCAAATAATCATCCTTTGACAAGTGTGGATTCCTATTTTCTTTAGCCTCAAACTCGTGAATCTTCTGATCTAACCACTTTTCAATCTCTTTCTTAGTCGGATTCCAATGATGAGACATGACACATCTCTTAGGCAGATCCCAGTCCCAACAAGAGAACCATTTGTTGGATTAAGGGGTCCTCAGCCAAATTCAGAATTAGTTGCACAAACCAACAAAACACTACATTGCTGGCCCTTTCAGCAACAACCTGTGTAGCGCAGGTCGCAATCTCACTAGAAAAAGTATTGGGGGATGCAACAACCAAGTTTTCTCATCCAAAGACTAGTGTAATGTCTTTCAGTGGCTTAGGTATGCTTCTATTTAGATCAATAGTATTCTATCGATTTTTATTGTAACTAGGTTAAAATGGCTTCCAGACCTTCGTGAAGTTCCACGATCAGTCTTTGCGACCTTAAACCGAAGATCTACCCATTTTCGTGCATCAATAAAAAACCCTAGGGGTTCGTGTTGATATACTTAACTCATCATAAAACATAATAGAAATATCTTTTAACTTGGCAGAAGTAGATAACCATTCATGTCATGCATTATTAAGATAGATTCAGTGAATTCGTGCAACATTC
This sequence comes from Pinus tabuliformis, assembly GCA_031772625.1. NCBI lineage: Eukaryota > Viridiplantae > Streptophyta > Pinopsida > Pinales > Pinaceae > Pinus > Pinus tabuliformis. The sequence continues at coordinate 1,185,398,623 of CM062816.1, read as the reverse complement.
ATTCATTATTTTATAAAACTTATTATTAAGAGGCAAAATATAACATAAACAAATTGAACAAAATTGCATAATAATTCTTCAAAATGGACTTTATTGGTCTTCAATTCTTGGATTACAGACTCTTCTACCCTGCGCACATAACTGGATAGGTCCACACACTCAGTTGCGGACTCTCCCCAAGCCTCCTACACAATCAACTGTAGGAGCCTTCCCTGCTTCTCCTAAGCATATGAAGCAGAGCCTTCCTGCCTTAGCAGTCAACTAAGACAACAAAAACCTTTCAGTGTACCGAATTCTCTATCCAAAGTTTTTTCTAAGACTCACTATGGCTCAACTATTTATAGCTTTCCTTCATATAATACCATGGTCCGCGGACCCTGCAAGAATCTTAAAATTGATGAAAAACAAGGGCTAAGACCCTTTTGACTCCTATCTACCTGTGCGATATGCATCCACATATCGTGAAGGCTTTACATTCTTCTTACAAAAATTTTACAAAATTGGGTTAACTTAACCCCAAAACTAACCTTAGGGATTGTATCCCAACACCATCATACGTGAATTTGGACAAGAGATCAGCAAAATCGCTCGTGATTTCGAGAAATTCAGCACGCGAAAACATTGTGGAGGGATAAATTTGATAGTATCCATGATAGATGTACAAAGATTCAAAACAAAATTTGAGGACTCAGCTTGTCATCTGGCCCTCCTAGCACCAAAATGTTGACGGTGCTGGACCTACCAACATGTCAAGGGATCTCCTTGGTAAGAAGTCCCAACTAGACCTCAGACCATTTATTTTAGTAGTCCCAGTAGCGACTAGTACAATATCTCCTTGACCATGGTTGCACACAGAGGAAAGTAAGATGTCCCTAGTGGTAGAAAGTGTATGACATGTGCAACAAGCCAAGGAAGGTGCATGAATGGTTCTAACACACGGAAGGTGGAATGAGTGAGCCCCTTGAAACCTGTGTAAACATGTAGCTTGGAAGGGAACAAACGAGTAAATATGCATCACAAACTGGAAGGGAGGTGAACTAATAACCCAAAGTGATGGTTAAACCAACAACATCTCCCAGTAAGATTCATACATACATATGCATAAAGATTCTATACATATATGTGTAAGCAAGAAGATACTTATATCATTAGAGTAACCAAGTTAACTGAAATACAATAACATCATATGCATGAAACATGATGGCTCCGTTATCTTAAGAAGTGAAAGTTCCTATCACACAATACAACCATGAAAAACCACTAGTCCCGATAACGGAACATTACAGGCACTATTGATTGCTCCTCCCAAGAGATGTACTAGCTCTCCACTACGGAGAAGCCAAGGCTCGTTATAATACTCTCCAAGATTTCTCTAAGATACTCCTATCAGAAGTTTGGCTGACCAAAAGCCTCTACAATGAGTTATTAGGTTCTATAAATAGAAAAGGTTGGGGTGACCCTTGACATTCCCCTTTGTGACTCTTCACCTACTATATGACTGTTACATTCAACTATCGACACTTCAACTTCCACTTTACAAGATGTTACATACAATCAGCACATGTGCCCATGTGAGATAAAATAGGCTTGAGCAAGACATTCAAGACATCACTAAGGCTCAGATAATTGTGGGAAGACCATCTCTCCAAAATCCTCGGGATAATCGATGCTAGTAAACTAATGCCAAGCTTGGTCATCCATGATGGTGTCCACACGCTCAATTGTGACATCCTTCTAAAAGTGAACTCTTGCCTTCGTTGCATCCAGATACACTGATATGCATGGAAAATTTTAGGAGCGAATGTTCACCCTTGGGCTAAATTAAGGGATTTTATATTTTTATTGGGCGAATATTTTGTATCATAGTACATTGTTACAAATCGCCTAAAATTTATTTGATAAAAAAATTAGGTATGGATGTTAGCCCACCTTATTTTAAGGGAGAGGGTAAAAAAAGTAAATTTAGCCCTTGAAATTAGGAGGTACAATCTTCCATTCGCCCTCATTTTCAAGAAAATGTATTTATGATAGTTATAAATATAAATATAAATATAGCGGAGGTATGGTAAATAAATAAAAGCTCTTTTTATACTTGCTCCAAAGGTATGGTAAATAAATAAAAATGCAAATAAGCTAGAACTATGGTAAATAAATAAAACCTCTTTTTATATTTAGTCCATTTTTTATATTTACTCCATATGTCACCTTATATTTATGAACACGCAAGCGTGTAAATAAATAAAAATATAAAAAAACTATAGGTATGGTAAATAAATAAAACCTCTTTCTATATTTAGTCCATAACCCTTGTTCTATTTAAGAAAGCTCGAGAAAGAGGTTTTATTTAATTGAATCCTATGGAAAAATACCTTAAAAATATAAATAAACGAGAAGTGTGGTAAATAAATAAAACATTTTTTATATTTACTCCATAAGCCACCTTATATTTATGAACAATCAAAAAATGTGTTATATTTAGGTGAAGCCTATGGGCCAAATACCGTGGGCCAAATTATTATTAATACCATGCAAAAAAACATTATTAACCCTAATATTAGTATTAATAAAGATAAAGATGGCAGATGGTATTGACCCATGGTATTCACATGGAATGCAACCTATTTAAAGGGGGAATTAAACTAGCATAGATCCATTTTTATTCTGGATCAAATATCGTAATAAGCAAACTAACATAGAGTAAAAAAATATTTGATCGCTCTCGAGGCTTGGTAGGTCAATAGTAAAAATGGATCTTGTAATTTAATGTCACTTAAACGTTTTAACTTAGTTAAAAAAAAAACAATTATTAATTTTATTAATTTGATTAATTTTTATAAATTACTAATAGTAACCCATGGTATTGACCCATGGTAATACCATGGTATTCATGCGAGCATAGGCTATTTAAAGGGGAAATTCTATCAACTTAGATCCATATTAATTTCGGGTCTACCAAGTGTTGGGAGTGATAAATAGATTTCATCCCTCTAAGAGTGGTAGATGTGGAGTTAAGATGGGTATACGTTTGTTTTTATGATAATGAAGAAATTAAATAGACTTAGGAAATTATATTGTAAAAAAAAAATTTTAAGGTGAATGGTTAAAGCTACATTTAGTCACTTCACAAAATTTAGTAAAAAATACCGATATCTCCATTAATATTGGTTTTTTCTGATTTAACAAAAAAAAATTCAAAACAATGAAATATTAACTCCTTCAACATCACCTTCGCAGAAGAGAGATAGTGACTGCCCAGATTTCTCACCAATTTTCAAACATTCTCAATATGATATCTTCATGAAAATGTTAAGGTACTCATCTTGGATTATCTGTTTGAAAAAAATGTTGGTTTGTACAACCTTTCATCTTCTTTGCTATTCTTATTTTGTCGTAATGATCTGTAGGGGTTGGGTCACTACACCATATTGTCCTGAAAGGCGGAGATTGTGAACCAAAAAGGAAATTAATCCACATGTTACAACGCTGTTAAAAATGGTATGAAGGTAGTGAATTATGCTAATAAGAAATTTGGATTGGGAAAGACGTAATTAAATTTTATTATTTAATTTAATATTTCCAATTAAAATAATAATAAATCTACATTTATATATTTATATATTGATTGGAAAGCTTCTGAAAATGGTCACTTCTTTCCATTATATCCCCTTCTGGCCTTTGGGATACGTACTACTTCATTATATTTTATCGTTGGGCTTGCTACTTTTTGGGGTGTTGGAGATTTTTTTTTTTTTTTTTTTTTTTTTTATCTCGCAGTTGGAGTGTGTGGAATAAGAAAGAAATTTGATAGCTTGGCAAACATGGCCACTAAAACTTGCAACATCATTTGTAGGAAGTGAAAATTTATGTTTCTTTTTTCCAAACATGTATGTTAGTATGTTACAGTTTAATGAATATGCTTTATTATTACAATATATGGTTTCATACTTTAACAAAACATTTGCCAAGAATTCACAATGTTTTATTATTCAGTGAAAGATTTTCCAAGATCTTAGAAGATTTTATAATTCAGTGAAAGATTCACCATGACTGTACAAGATAATATAATCTAGTGATCGATTCACCCAATATATATATATATATATATATATATATATATATATATATATATATATATATATATATATATATATATATATATATATATATATCTATTGGGTGAATCGATCACTAGATTATATTATCTTGTACAGTCATGGTGAATCTTTCACTGAATAATAAAACATTGTGAATATATATATATATATATATATATATATATATATATATATATATATATATATATATATATTAGTGATAAAATCGCTTCCCATTTTTCCTATGTATCATGGGGATTCACCCATTTATTATACATATAAATTTAGGGTGGTTCTTAAAATTTTCCCTGCTGATATGGATCATTTTTCCAAATCGTTTGATAACATGTGCAATCATTGTCTTATGTGCAACTGGACCAAAAACATACCGATTCATAGTTTTTGTGCTCATCTTCAAGTGTGTGTTGGTGTCTATGCCCATTAACCTATTGAAATACATGTTCAGCTCCTATCAGACTTGGTTCTTGTCTTTGCCTCTTGCCGCACCATTGTCTCATAGCCTCAATCTCCAAAGCTTCTCTCATCATAAGTGGATCTGCTTGAACTTACAACTTCTCTCTTCCTCTGCAGTGTCAAAAACCTTCCTCTTGCCTTTGTTGCATGCAAGTGTACTACAATCTGTTGTTGTTGATGTTTCTACTCATTGTGATGTTGCTGCCATTTAATATTGATATCCTTTTCTATGAAAAACTTGATATCTCCATAGATAGGCAAGTTCATAAACACTTGATTGACTAGGTCCCTAGTTGCGCTCTCAATGGTGTCTCTTACTCTACTCTCCTTGAAGTCATTGTACCTATGCTGTTGAGAGGTAGTTGAACACCTGTGATACCTGGAGACATAGCAAGACTCATGGCAAGAAATCTATCAGTTGAAAGCTAAAATAAACTACAGGAATAACATGCAACATACTAGTGTGATTGTTTGTGAATATTATGCTATTTTCACTAGGAGGCTGGGAGACTAACTGCCAAAAATGCGTAAGGCCTATTCCAGCCTGTCGAGAGGCAGACTAACTACTGGAACTATGTAATGCATAGTTCAGCCTATCATGTTGAGGACTAACACTGAGAAATGCGTAATTTCAGTCAGTAGTGACATGCAAACCAGCAAACTGCATTGTGCAGTTTCTAGGACCAGTAGGGTACTGTCTCCTAGAATTGTGCAATGCAAACCTAGAGGTCAGCGTTGGGCCAGACTTGCACAATTTCTAGAGGGAATGCAGAGCCTTCACTTCCAGAAATGCACAATGCTAGCCGAGCCAGCCATGGTCTAGGCGAAGGCAGCCCAAAGTTGTCGATGGGCAATAGAAAACATGAGAAGTCTAAATGCATGGTGAAACTAAGTGTAAGAAAGAGTGAATGGTCATGCATGCAAATAGTAAGTGTAGGGTTCAGAAAATGGGAAAACATGTATGTGTGTGAAGCGGGTCGCCGCAACGGTGACCATCAGTGCTAAAACAGTGTCATGCATGCAACAATAGTGTGATGGAAACACAAACTGAAATGATTCTTCTAGAAGCTAAAATACATCAAAATGATAATAAGCACTCATTGAAATGATGTAGAGAACACTTACACAAAGCGAAACATAAAAAGCGACAGAAACACAGCGCAAGACATGAGAAGCTGACTCACCCTGAAACAGCTGAGCTAAAAGTGTCAAAGACTCCTAGATTCGATGTGGAATGTCAGAGCTGTAAGATCAACATGAAGACTCCTTGCAGCATCCGGTTCATAAGTTTTGATAAGATCAAGTTTATGACGTGCATGCCACAAATCTAGGAAAAATTGATACTTGGTGAGAGGTTTGTTAAATGATCTATGCATGTAACCTCTAGCTACTAAAAATATATCCCTAGATCTAGGGATGCCTTTCACATGCTCCCTTTCTCCATTCTGGGAAAAGCATCCCATGAATGCAAATCCATTTTGCTTGGTCCCAGAAGGAACCGGTGAACGTGAAGGCACATGCATCAGTCTGTGAGCCTAGGATGAAAATTTTCACAGTTTCTGGGCTGAGTTCGGCTAGCTGTCTTTGAGGGATTGTGCATTGTCTAGGGATAGTAGGTGTATGCTTCCAAAAATTGCACAATTTTTGGGCTAAGCTGCAGTGTTGGGCGAGATTGCGCAGTTTTCTCAAGGAAGCGGTTTTTACTATTCTGCATAATTTTTTAGCCCAACAGGCTTCCTAGCTAATTTGCACAATTTCTGGAGCGAAGACTCATTCCCCTCCATAATTGTGCAATTTTCTATGGGATCTACAAACTAGAAAATAGCTTAATTCTAGAATGGCAACCTGTGAAGGGAGACAAACAAGCTGACATGCACAAGTCGATAAGCCACTGAAACTCAGCTTAAGCTTATGTACTTGATAGTGCAAGACATGCTGCTAAGGATGGTTGGTAGGGAGGCTCCAAAACAACGCTAAGGAAAACGTTTGGAGCATGATTGTAGCCACTACAACATGTTACTAATTTTGTTTGAGCAACTCTTCCCTAAGAAGTGTGTGAGAGTTAGCATAGAGGTTTGCTACATTAGAAAATGGTCCATTCTGGGCACTTTTCTTGGCAGGAGAGGACATCCTGGAGGTGAAAGGGTCCATTCCGGGCACTTTTCTCTATAGGAGAGGACATCCTGGAGGTGAATCTATTCATGAGTATGGAACATAAAGAAGTTTCAAGACCTTTAGTATGGAGCACCTACTTCTCTTCAAGGGTATTCATCAATTTTCATGTTAGAAGAAATGATAATTCAAAGCACTTTGGCAAGGGTTCATAGAACCAATACTGCTCTGAGTGTATGACTGGATTGTCATGGAGAAAAAAAACTTGAATTGCAACATGATGTGATTCATGTCTTTGGCTAAGAATCGAGTATGTATGCTTTTGAATGCCACTAGAGCAACTTCAACCCTTACACTAGTCCAACTCCTTTGTACCAAATTAGTATCACTAAACACTAAAGGATAATATAACCTAAGAGAAAAGGAAATTAACAAAATAAATTTTGGAGAAATATAGGCATTTGCACACAAAGATATACCTGTCAGGCTTCCACATCGCCAATGGAAAATACACTTCTACTCCAATCATTACTTTGGGTAATTATCTCTAGTGATGCCCCTGTATATGGACAACCTAAATTAAGTGGACATCATCTACAACTAGCGGGTAAGGAAGGTTAGGAGAGAGATATCTTTCCAAGGCCACTTGACCTCAGTCTAGACGCATTTTATAATAGTCTGTTATAGACAATATTTGAATTTCTTGCACATATTAAATGGGGATCCACTCTTTGTGGATGTTGCTAAAATTTGCTTCAGCAACTCTTCCCTAAGAAGTGTGTGACAATTAGCATAAAGTTTTTCTACATTAGAAAAGGGTCCATTCTGGGCACTTTACTTGCTAGCAGAGGACATCATGAAGATCAAAGGTTCCATTATGACACTTTTATTGGCATCAGAGGACATCTCGGAGGTGAAGTTATTTGTCAAGGTATCCCCTTTATTATATTCATGAGTATGGAACATAAATAAGTATCAATACCTTAAGTATGGAGCGCCTACTTATCTCGAAGGGTATTCATCAATTTTCATGTTAAAAGAAATGATAATTGGGATCACTTTGGCAAAGGATCATAGAACTAGTATGTTATATACCTAGGGTGGATAATATGGGGTACCAAGGGAGGTACCCAAGGTAATAATGGGATGGGCCATAGTAATAAATAAGGTGGTTAACCCATGTCATGTAAGGGACCACAAGTAGTTAATAATAATGTAATGGTCCCATGGTATTAGTTGATGGTATGAGGGAACCATGGTAATGATGCATGGTATTGTATGTATGAGGCCTATATAGAGGCTAGAGACTCCACATGGAGGGATATGAAGTGAAGTATTATTGTATGAACAGGCATATGGCTTGTGGAGTGTTCTCCTTCCTTAAGGAGTGAAGGTATGGTGTTGCCCTACCTTAAGGGTTTTGATAATAAAGATAATCCTTTCTATCTATATTCAATCTTATTATTCTTGGGTTATTTTCTATTCTCATATATCTTTTGGATCAGAGCTACAACAATTGGTATCAGAGCTACAACAATTGTTGTAGATCTAACCCGGAAATACTATAGATCTGATATAAAAATATAAGATAATGCAAGTAAACCCAAAGATAATATGAAATGATTCTTTATAGATCAAATGCTTGAGGTAGGGCAACATCATACATTTTCTCCTTAAGGAAGGAGAACACTCCATAAGCCATATGCTCGTTCATACAATAATACTTCTCTTCCTATCTCTCCATGTGGAGTCTCTAGCCTTTATATAGGCCTCATACATACAATACCATGCATCATTACCATGGTTCCCTCATACCATCAACTAATACGATGGGCCCATTACATTATTATTAACTACCTTGGGTACCACCCTTGGTACCCCATATTATCCCCCCTAGGTATATAACATTCCACCCCATACATTGGGCCCATTACATTATTATTAACAACTTGTGGTCCCTTACGTGACATGTGTTAACCACCTTATTTATTACTATGGTCCATCCCATTATTACATTATTACCTTGGGTCCCTCCCTTGGTACCCCATATTATCCCCCCTAGGTATATAACATAGTACAACCCTAAGAGTGTGACTGGATTGTTATCTAGAAAAAAAACTTGAATTGCAACATGGTGTGATTCATGTCTTTGGCTAAGAATCAGCTGCATATGATTTTGAAAGCCACTGGATGAACTTCAACCCTTACACTGGTCCAACTCCTTTGTACCAAATAAGAGTAACTCAACCCTAAAGGATAATATAATGTAAGAGCAAAGGAAATCAACAATATAAATTATGAAGCAATTTGGGCATTTGCACACAACTATGTACCTACCAGGCTGCCACATCTCTAATGGCAAAGGAACTTCTACTCAAATGATTTCTTTTGGTAATTATCTCTAGTGATGCCCTTGTACATGCATGACCTAAATTTAATAGATTAGGAATGTTGTGATACTTCAAAGAAGTTGGGCATGATTTTTGTAAGGATAAACCACAGATGCTAGGCTTCCATAGTCATAAGAACTACAAGTAGAACTAGAGTGTAGGCTATTAGTATTAAGTTATAAAACCATTCTCCTAAAAATAAGGGTGTCCCTCAATCTAGGGTTCTCTTTGGCATTGGATAATGTGCTAATGCATCCTTTAATACCATGGGTTCTCATCTCCTTAGAAATCCTAAAAGATGCACATGTTGACCATGCCAAAGGGCTCCACACACTACTTGTCTTCATGGTGGAGCACTCTAGATCAGGCTAAGAAACTCAATCATACTTGTAATAGATACACAAATCAAAGTGGGAGTGTTGCTAAAAGATACTCGTGTAGATATGTGCAAGGTAGATCAAGGGTTGTTAATACAACCCCATTTTTTGGTAGGGATTTTCCTCAAAGTATGGGCTTATCTTCTAAAATCTTTAAAATACACAAATATTTTACATAACCTGCCTTAATAATGCACTTAATAACCATTTCAAATGTTATGGCAGTTGTTCAAAGTCAAATTCCTTTAAAATGATTCCTTATTCCTGAAAAACAACCTTAACAAACTCAATGGATTTCCTTAGTGCTATGCACTCTTTTTCCACCTTAAAATATGCTAATGGCTCTGTTATATTACATGAAATAACTTTCTTAGTAAGAGATTCCATCCTGGGTATTTGTGTGATGGATGAGTTAAGGGGTCCTTAGATCTCTCAATGTGGACTGCTTTCTTGATTTTTTTATTTTGATGAAGCCTTATTCCAGGAAAGGAATTTTCCAATATGGGAAAAGAAATTAGTTTTATATATCTAAAATCATACCTTTTAGCTATTGTTTTGACGATGATACAATCCATATGATCTTCCCACAATTTTATCTACAAATTGTAGCCACATCATCATATCCCTATAGTCTCTTGCATGATAAATTTTAATTTTGTCTTAGTAAATTTCTATTGTTACATGTCTCCCAACCATTCTACATGTCTAATCTTCATAGAATATGCATTGTGTTTCTGCTGCAAAATCTGGCCTATAAACAGTTGAGAGTGTCCCAAAGTAATACAGTTATTATCCATGCCTTTTATGCTGCCAAACAATCACAATAACTAGAGTCCCCCTAGTGGAAATAAGTATGCACTAGTTGGAACTACATAAACAAGAGTTATGGATTTGATAAGGGCTAAATTTCTACCACATGTGCCTATAGGAATGAGGGTTTACCCATTGTGCCTCCTATGCAAATTAGATGGAAAATATTTTACAGTGTCATTACAAACTCAGTCATACCATAATTCTTCCATAGTTCATTCCTATTGAAGATTTCTCATTACTCTATAATAGAATTAGGATGAGCATATTACCCACATATCATTAGATTCCACTAATGTGCATCAGATGTGGCCACCTTTTGAGAGTCTGTATCCATCACAGAGATATTGTATTTTCAAACTTGTTTCTAGCAGTATTGTATAATTCACACCTCTAATGCTATATTTTGGCATGAAGTCAATTATAATACCATCTTACAGAGGTGGAAGTAAGGTATTAAAGTTTTATGAATATGATGCAATGCAAGGATGTACAAAAACCAATTAAAAAATCTATATTCTTAGGTTTCAACCATCATTTTGAACTGTGCACCAATGTTGTAATGGGTGCCCATAAAATCTATTGATTTGTGTTACTTGATTACTTCTATATCCAAAATGCTTATTTGATTCCCATAAACACAAATAATATTTTCGTACTCTATCATAACATCACTATAAAGATAGATATGCTTATGAATATTGTGTAAGTCCAACCTAGGATCTCAGAACAATATCCTTTTAGAATGTATTAAAAAAATAATTTGCATGTATACATTATTATATTTATAAACATTTTGGATAATGTTGGCTTCTGATTGTTGATTTTGTTCTCCTAATTGTTACACCAATCTCCCTTGTTCTTCCTTGATCTAAGATTAGATTAACTACTGGAAATAATATGCTAAAAATGAAAATGCATTTTGAAGGGTAAAAGGTTGCTTGTATGGGTTAATTCTTAATGTCCTTTCCTTTCAATATCATTTTCTTTATTTGGGTGTTGGCAGTAGAACTCGAAACTGCAAATTAGTATTATCACAGTGTCTAATGTTGTTGTAACACACCACTTATGCATTGTGCAAAAGGCAACGTGTATTCTAGAAGATCTTGCATGTTTGTTAACCTTTGATCCATGGGATTTTGAATTGACTATGATGGAATGGAAGCAACACATGATGCTATGGTTGACAGAGTAGCTAGCATAGTTGGTCTCAATTGAGTATTGGGCACTGCTGGATTTGATGTAGGAAAAATCAGATGTTGGTTAAGTGCATTCATGGGAGAAATATAATATCTCTTGGGGCGTTGTTGTGATGATAACATTAGAACATTTAAACTTTACACCGACATACTGCAAACATGCAGAAAATAATATTTACTTGCATAAGGGAGAATGGATGTTGGATAATTCAACTGAGAATTATAATATTGTATGGGTTGGGTGCATAATGATGCACACCAAGGGGTTTCATCCTCCTCCTCAATCCTTCTCAATTTTTCATATTTACATCTAAATGAAGTAAAATTTCATGAAAGAATCTGGTGTTCATAATTATGCACCCGACCCAGACAATATTATAACCTAGTTTTATTATCCAATTTTTCCCCCTCATGCAAGTAAAATCCTAGGGAATCATCTCCTTTCACCTACTTTGCTATGACACATCCATCTCAAAACACATTGTCATATCTTTATTTTATATGACCATTTCTTGTCTAGCAGATTTGAAGGAGAGGGTTGCTTTTTACAATCAAAAAAGTAATAATTGAAGAACTAAACCTTGATTCGAATCAAGTGCTAGCTAAAGGAGTCAAGGATGGTGGCCTTTACAATCTCCTAGAAAATACTAGAAGCAGAGCGATTTGTTGACCAACAATGAAAATCTATGTGATCGCTAACACCGTATATTTAGTCTCTTAAACTATGGTTCCCTACATCTTTTGAAGAAAATGATGGTTGAATTCCATGACTTCAAGGTCAAGGAGATAGAGAGGCATGAAAGGGATGTGCACTAAACAAGCATTCCAAGATTTACTTCCCAAGAAGAAAGCATATATTTCAATGGACTAATGATTTAGTTCATTCAAATATCTGTGATCCATGTACTCAACTTTGTAGAGAGGTAATATTATGGTTTTAGCCACCAAAAAGAAATCATGAAATGTTTGAACCTTCATTCTAGTCAAGTGTTGGCCAAAAGATTCAAGGAGGGTGGCCATTACAAAGTTCTAGAAAATCCAATGAAGTTGTTGGGTCCCTATAATACTAGTGATTACCCCATTACTATTGTAGTTATACCCCCTATTTATATTGTTGTGCCCCTATTACCCCCATATTGTTATTTCTGTGCCCCATAGAATCCCTCTATTGTTATTTTTGTGGCTTTATATTATTATTGTTAGGTCGGCTAGATTATATTGTGACTCCTTAGACTCCTATATATAGAAAGGAGGTTTTGTCATTTGTATCATCCAAGAATTGTTCATTTATGTAATGTAAAGGAGGTTTCCCCCTCGAAGAGGGTGAATTCTAAGGCGTGGATCTCTCTTTTCTATCTTTTTGTGAGCTGGTTTCATAACATTTGGTATCAGAGCTTTGGATTCTAGGGTTTCGCTGCTCCAAACAGGTCATCGTGGCATTTTCGCTATAACGTTTTTTCTGTGAAGTTTCAGAAGTCACAAAAAAAACCCATTTGAGAATAAATCACGCTGAACCTTGAGTCCGAATTTCAGAGCTTTTCGCATGACATTGGCGGAGATATGATCTGAGGAAGTTGGTCTTTTTGCAGACTCCTGAATTACATTCAAAACAGGTGACCTGGGGAAAATCGTCATAACTTTCTCTCTGGGGATCGGATTGAAATTTCGTAAGAAGGTACAGAAAGAGGATGGACAGTAGTTTTTTGTATGTGTGCTTCAGATTCAAAGGTTGAAACAGGGACTCGTGGCACGTCGTACAAGTTCGCTCTATTGAACTAGTCTAAAAGCAAGTCACTGTGGGAGATTTCACATAACTCTTCCTTGGAGAATCCAATTTGGCTCAGACTTGTGGCACTGGAAAGAGGATGCATAAGGCTACTACAAGTAGCAATTTCAGAATTGGAGGATCTGAAATTACAGAGATACATCAGATTCAATATCAGGCTTCTATAAAGTGAAAAAAGGTGTGTAGTTTTTTTTTTAATTTTTGTGTAAGCTTGGTTTAACGGAATTCAAAGGGCATAGTAAAACGTTATTATCGGTAACTGATGCCCCGAGGAAAGAAAATTCAAACACCTAGTAAGGAGCCTGAAATCTCTAGCATGACTCATGAAGAAGAGGAAGAAATGCTACATGATATATCAAAATTACAAGAACAAGTGCAACAAATGTCACGCTCACAAAAGCTAACAGAAGCTAAGATAAGTGGCGTGGAATCTAAGATAAATGGCGTGGAATCTAAGGTAAATGGCGTAGAATCTAAGATAAAGGGCATGGAAGCTAAGATGGATGGCATGGAAGCTAAGGTGAATGGCATGGACGCTAAAATTGATGGCATGGATGATAAGATGGATGAATTGAAGAAGTTGCTACAAGAAAGGGTCACTAATGGTGAAAAGGTAGTAAAGGAAACTCATGATGAGAATAAAAGAAATGTTAATCATGATTCCATAGACTCTAATGTTGGATCGAAGACTCACCATGTTCCAAAAATCGATATGAGGAAGTTTGATGGCAAGGATCCCGCCACATGGATATTACAGATGGAGCAATTCTTTGATCTCAATAATGTGCAAAACACACAAAAGGTACGTATGGCAACTTTATATTTGGAACCAAATCAATTTGTATGGTATCAATGGCTTTGTTCTTGTAAACAATTTATCTCTTGGGCAATTTTTACGGAAGAATTGATAGCACATTATGAGGATACAAAAAGCAACACTTTTTTTAGCCAATTGATAAGTCTCAAACAAAAGGGTTCAATAATGGAGCACATTGAGGAGTTCCAAAAATTGAACATAAGGGTAAAAGATATTCCAGAGGAGCATAGGATTGATGTGTTCATAGGGTCTTTAAAGGATAATATCCAACATGATGTGCGCCTTTGGGAACCTGATTCATTACAGAAGGCATTCAGGTTAGCAAGAAAAATGGAAAGCAAAATTATGGCAACTAGGAAGCATACCGTTCACAACTATAAAGACGGAAGTGTTGTTGCCCATAGTCTTCCACAACCTACAAGGTTGACACCACAACAATTGGAAGAAAAAAGAGCAAAAGGGCTTTGTTACAATTGTGATAGCAAATACACAAAAGGTCATAAGTGTGCTGAGAAGAAATTATTCTACATAGATTGTGAAGAGGAAGAAGAAAAGGAGCAAGAAAGGTCAAAAGAAGAGGATATATTCCATGAACAAAGCCTAGATGAAGAACAAATAAATCCGACCATATCTTGTAATGCATTGGCGGGAATTACCACTCCTCAAACCATCAAGATAGAAGGACAAATCAAGAAGAAAAAGGTAATAGTGTTGATTGACTCAGGAAGCACCCACAATTTTATTCATTGTAGGGTAGCAAAAGAATTGAATTGCTTCCTATATCCAGTACCAGAGTGTCAAGTGATGATTGCAAATGGAGGAACAATAAATTGTTCTGGAAAGTGCCATAATATCAAGCTATCCATGGGAGAATATGTATTGACTAGCCCAATGCTTTCCATTCCAATGGGAGGTGCTGATGTTGTACTAGGAGTCCAATGGCTACAATCCTTGGGTACAATAGCTTTTAATTTTCAAGAACTTTTCATGAAATTTTCTGTGGAAGGAAAGGAAGTTGAATTAAGGGGTATTGCAGGGAAACCAGGAAAGATAATCAGCTCTAATGGCATGAAAAAGCTTCTAAAAAAGTAGCAAAGAGGTGTAATTGCACAATTATGTTCGTTAGATGTTTCCACATTGGAATCATCTATTTCTCCAGATCTCCAAAAAGTCCTGGACAATCATTCCAAGGTATTTGAGACTCCCAAAGGTCTCCCACCTATGCGTGATCATGATCATGGTATTCATCTGATTCCAGGAAGTGTTCCTCCAAACATCAGGCCGTACAGATATCCATATGTCCAAAAAAGTGAAATTGAACGTATGGTTGTAGAAATGCTAGAGGCTGGTATAATTCAACCGAGTCAAAGTTCTTTCTCAGCTCCAGTAGTATTGGTGCACAAGAAGGATGGATCATGGTGCATGTGTCCAGATTATAGGGAGCTCAACAAGCTCACTATTAAAGATAAGTTCCCCATTCCTGTTATTGATGAATTACTGGATGAATTGCATGGATCAATTTACTTCACCAAGTTGGATCTTCGTTCGGGATATCATCAAATTAGAATGAAGATTGAAGACATTCCGAAAACAGCATTTAGAACTCATGAGGGTCATTATGAATTTTTGGTCATGCCTTTTAGCCTTACCAATGCACCTTCAACATTTCAAGGTTTGATGAATTCAATTTTCAAACCATTCCTTAGAAAATTTGTGTTAGTATTTTTTTATGATATACTAATCTACAGCAAGTCTTGGAAGGATCATGTTGAACATGTTGACAGGGTGTTACAACTATTGGAGGAGAAACAATTATATGCAAAAAGATCCAAATGTTTCTTTGGAGTCCAGGAGGTGGAATATTTGGGTCATATTGTATCTCATGAAGGAGTTAAGGTAGACCCTAGCAAAATTAAAGCCATTAAGGAATGGAAAATCCCCAAATCCATAAAGCATCTGCGAGGATTTCTTGGGTTGACAGGGTATTATCGCAAGTTTGTTAAGAATTATGGGAGAATAGTAGCACCTCTAACAACATTATTGAAGAAAGATTCATTTTCATGGACTTCGGAAGCAAGAAAGGCCTTTGAACATCTTAAAGAGGCAATGTGCCAAGCACCGGTCTTAGCTACGCCGGACTTCACAAAAACCTTTATTATGGAATGTGATGCTTCAGGAAATGGAATTGGTGCTGTTCTAATGCAAGACGAAAGACCCATTGCTTTTGAAAGTCATCCAATCAAGGGAAAGTTTTTAAACAAAGCTATTTATGAGAAGGAAATGTTAGCAATACTCCATGCACTTAAGAAATGGCGACCCTACCTAATGGGAAGACACTTCAAGGTAAAAACGGATCATGATAGCCTTAAATACTTTTTAGAACAAAGATTATCCTCTGAAGAGCAACAAAAGTGGGTCACAAAGATGTTGGTTTATGACTTTGAAATCATCTACAAAAAAGGGAAGCAAAATGTGGTGGCAGATGCACTCTCAAGAAAGGATGAGGATGTGGAAGCATTGTTGTGTGCCATTTCTATTATCCAACCAGATTGGATAAACGAAGCAAGGGAGGAATGGAAGAACGATGAAGAAGTGTGGGCACTTATTCAAAAGCTACAACAAGATTCCAGTACTTCTGATACATTTAGCTGGCAAAATGATTCATTATGGTACAAAGATCGCTTATACCTCTATAAGAATTCCCAGCTAAAACAAAAGATTCTTATGGAATTGCACACTTCTCCCTTAGGAGGGCACTCAGGATTTTTAAAAACTTACCACAAGGTTAAGAAGGAATTTTTTTGGGATGGCCTTAAATCAGATATTCAAAAGTTTGTGGCGGAATGTTTGGTTTGCCAGCAAAATAAAGTTGAAACAATTAAGACACCAGGTCTATTACAACCTTTATCCATTCCAAGCCAACGTTGGGAGGAGGTTTCAATGGATTTTATCACAGGTTTACCCAAGTCTGAGGGAAAGAGTGTCATCATGGTGGTAGTTGACAGACTTACCAAGTATGCACACTTTTTTGCATTATCACATCCATTTAAAGCTAGTACAGTTTCTACTGCATTTATGGAAACAGTTCAAAAGCTACATGGAAACCCAAAGATTATTGTAAGTGACAGAGATCCCATTTTCACTGGAAATTTTTGGACAGAATTATTTTCTTGTCTTGGTACTCAGTTAGCTCATAGCTCATCTTATCATCCTCAATCTGATGAGAAAACTGAGATAGTAAACAAATGTTTGGAAGGATATCTTCATTGCTTTGTATCTGATAAACAGACATAATGGGTCAAATGGTTGCCTCTAGTTGAATGGTGGTATAACACTTCCTTCTATATAGCAACAAAAATGACCCCATTTATGGCACTTTATGGGTATCAACCACCATCCATCACATCATATTTAAGAGAAAATTCTAAGGTTCAGGCAGTGGAACATCACATCGAACATCAACAACAAGTCCTCCAACTCTTAAAGGATAACCTCGTGTTGGCACAAAATAGAATGAAACAATAGGTAGATCAACATCGCAGTGAAAGAAGTTTTGATGTAGGTGATTGGGTATTCCTACGGCTACAACCATATAAGCAAATGTCCCTAAAGCAAGCTAAGAAGGATAATAAATTATCATCAAAGTATTATGGTCCGTACAAGGTGTTGGAAAAGATTGGTACTATGGCATACAAATTGGAGCTTCCTGCAGCTTCTCGATTGCACCCAGTTTTCCATGTTTCATGTTTAAAGAAGGTTATAGGTGACAAGCTCCCAATTCAAACAATATTGCCAGAACTTGACGAGGAAGGAAAAATTATATTTGAACTGGAAGCAATCACAGAAACAAGAACTCGACAGCTACGAAATCGATCAATTTCACAGTATCTTATCAAGTGGAAGAACTTATCCGCTGAAGATTCCACATGGGAGGATGAAAATTTTATGCAGAAGTATCCAGAACTGCTCAAGCGTTGAGGACAACACTTTTTTTAAGGAGAGGGGCATGTTGGGTCCCTATAATACTAGTGATTACCCCATTACTATTGTAGTTATACCCCCTATTTATATTGTTGTGCCCCTATTACCCCCATATTGTTATTTATGTGCCCCATAGAATCCCTCTATTGTTATTCTTGTGGCTTTATATTATTATTGTTAGGTCGGCTGGATTATATTGTGACTCCTTAGACTCCTATATATAGAAAGGAGGCTTTGTCATTTGTATCATCCAAGAATTGTTCATTTATGTAATGTAAAGGAGGTTGCCCCCTCGAAGAGGCTGAATTCTAAGGCGTGGATCTCTCTTTTCTATCTTTTTGTGAGCTGGTTTCATAACAGAAGCACAGAGATTTGTTGTCTAGTAGTGACAATCTATGTGATCTCTAGCACAAAATGTTTAATCTCTTAGATTGTGGATCCCTACTTATTTTGAAGAAAGTGGTGGATGGATTCCTTGAGTTCAAGGTCTAGGAGAGAGAGGTGTGCGAGGAATGTGCAATAGATAATCATGTCAAGGTTTTTCTCTTGATTAGAAAGTATAGATCTAGAGGGATTATTGATTTAGTCCATTCATATGTTTGTGATCGATGTCATACTCTTTACAGACATGTGATATTTATTAAGTTACTTTCATTGATTGATTTTCCAAGAAAAATTAAATATATTTCAGGAAGACAAAATATGGGGCTTTCATTAGGCTCCAAGAGTTCATCGCTCTCATTGAGAAACAATCATTTAGGATAATCAAGGTACTAGGATTTCATTATGGAGGCATGTATCCCTATAATGACTTTGATTCCTTTTTTCTAAAAGGCATGGATCAAGAGATAGTTGACAATGTTGTAAAACTTGCAAAAGAATGGCATTGTTGAATGGATGAACAAGTATATAGTAGAGATTTCTAAAGCTATGGTTCATGACTTATATTTTACCATGTTCATTTGGGTAGAAGCTTTCTATATTGCAATCTACATACTAAATAGATGTCCATACAAGGTGTTGATGGAAAAAATCGCAATGAAACCTTCACAAGGGAGAAACCATATGTTTTTCATTTCAATGTTTTTGAGAGTCTACTTTATATTCATGTTCCATAGGATTAGAGGATGAATCTTGAACCCTCCAACTTGCAGGGTATTTTAGTTAGCTATAGTGAGTCTTGTAAAGCTTAAAATATCTATGTTCCCTCTCAAAGGAAGATAGTAGTAAGCTAAGATGTGAAGCTAGATAATGATACATGGACTTCCAAGTTCCAATAGCACCCAATATTAATTAAGGAGAAGGAAACACTACATGCCCGTTTTGTTGATCCATACGTTTCAAGGAGACGGGGTGAAATTCTAATATGTTTGAGCATAGGAATAGATATTATTTTTCCTTCTTGTATAGCCAAGAAGCCCAGGTGGCTTACACAAACATTGCAGGAGGAAACAGAGAAGGATGGTGTTTCATCGACTTCCATTTAGGTAAGCCATATTCCTAAAATGTTTCCTACTTATGTTGCATTGATTTCTTCCATTATTGATATAAAAATTTCTAGTTTTGAGGAAGCAACAATAAAGAAGGTGTGGCAATATACCATGGTGGAGTGCAAATCCATCATGATGAATGATGTATATAATATGGGATATATTTTCAGTACTAAAAAAAACAATGGTGGATTTGAGGTGGCTATACAAGGTGAAGCACATGACAGATAGCAGTATCAACAAGTATAAGGCTTGGTTCATAGCAGGAGGATTCTCCTAGAAAGAGGAAGTTGACTATGAGGAGATATTTTCTCCAATTTTCAATTAGACTTCTGTCCAGAGATTTATGACTTTAGAATCTATTTTTAGTTGGCAATTAAATCATATTATGTCACTCCATCCTTCCCTAATTTTCTAATTGAGGAAAAATTGTATAGTTATCAGCCAAGAGGGCTTGACGCTTGCAGGAAGGACACCCATGTATACAAATTGAATAAGGCCCTTTATAGGATGAAGCAGGAACCCATAGCTTAATTATCTAGGATTTATGAGTCCTTGTTAACTTTGGGCTTTTCCAAAACTACTACACATCCTAGTTTTGATTACTTATTTGAGAGATCTAATCTACTTGTTCTGGTCCTACAAGTAGATGATCTAATCCTTACAAGTAGTTGATAGAAGCTCATTTCGAGGTGCAAGGCTGCACTGGCATGAGAGTTTCACATGATGGACATTGGACTCCTAGATCATCTCTTGGGCCTAGAGATATGGTAAGGTGTAGGTGAAGTTTTCCTTAGGCTAGCTACATAGTTGAGATCCTAAAGAGGTTTCACGTGATGGATTGTAAACCAATGACCACTCCTATGGTTCAAATCTAAGTTGCATGGTTACTTTATATTTGGTAATGTTTCCTTGAATGGAAATTTAATTGTATCTTATATGTATCCCGCTAACGTTAGAGTTGGACCTAATATAAATTTTGCAATGAACACCTTAAGTCAATTCATGGTTGAGATGAGGAAAATAATGAATTCACTATATTGTTGCAAAACATGTGCTCCAATAACTAAAGGGCATGCTATATTTTTTTTCAAGATATGAGGAATATGCTAAGTTGATTTTACATGGATTTGTAGATTCTGAATTTCCAAGAGATGCAGGTGGCAAGAAGAATACTTTAATGTTGCTTCGGTTAGGGTTAAGGAGTGATATACTAGTTCAGCAGGGGGAAGGCTTTAGTTTCATTAGTTTATCTTGATCAAAGTATAATAGAGTACATGGCAGATAGAACTTCTAATTGTTAATCCATATACCTTAATAAGTTGGTTTCAGAGTTGGAATTCAAGGTGTTGGAGCCTACTATGATATATCGTGAAAATCGAAGTTATATCAAAATCTTTAAGAATCAAATTTCCATTATTGATCCAAACACATTGAATTCAAGTAGCATTTTCTCAATGACTGAGTTGAAAAGGGAGAACTTCTTGTAGAGTATTTAGACAAATCAATATATTGCAAATATTTTAATAAAGCCCTTGGCCAAAGGGAATTTTGAGATGTTCAAAGGGATACCTCGAGTAATTGAAAACCTTTTCCTTGGTAGGTGGGAGTGTTACAATATGTACCTCAAATAGTCTTCTACAACAACAACATATTCGTACAACATCATAATCATGGTGTAGGAGTAGTTATGTAAGACTGGGGTACAAGTCCACCAGCTCTAGATAGATGGTTCAAGTTATCTGTCAGTTCTATATAAAGAGCCAAGTCATCTTATTTGTAAATAGTAGATGGATTGGGATATGGGTACCTCCGAGTTATAACTAAAGAACTAAGTTTAGTTTTACTTTCAACTCACTTTTCATACAGCAAAATTTTCATGTTAAGAATTAATGAAAATTAATGCCAAGTTTTGACAGTCATCTTTTAGGTTCAATTTTTTGTTTTCTACAATGTGTTATATAGATTATTGCATCTAAAATTTAGTGATGTTTTGATAAGTTTTTAGTTCATGTTGTTTTAGTTTATTGTAGAAATTATATAACATTACATATTATGATTACCATGAGTTAAAAAGTTTCACACAATTCTTGCAGCAAAACTTGTTGATCCTTTCCAAAGGAATCAAAGCAAAGCTGGTGATAGGACAACACAATATTTCAACCAACTGAACTACCAGCCAGGGCTCAGAAGATCAATTCTTTAGTCAATAAAGTTTAATTTATTTTCATGGTTATGCAGATTTAAATATGTCCTTATGGATGGCAAATTGATCAAGAGAAACTATTGTCCAATACCATAAGTACTTGATTTATTACAATTCACTTGTCAACAATATGATTGCAATTAACAACAAAACTTGAAAAAAAATTAGCATATTTCTTGTCTTATTTTTTGGGTTACCATAATGAACTAATAGGTTTCAAAGGATGAAAAAGAAGAAAAAAATTGCATAAATAAAATTAATTCAATAACAAATTTACAAACAATCACTTACATGTATTCTTTTCCCATATTACAACTCTTAGCCTCACGCACACACCGAAGAACCACTAGCTTCCCTTGATCATCACGATACCCACGCTAATCATACAAGGCCACACTAAAAATGAATCACAAGCACACAAGCCTTTATGTAGTCACTTCCCATATGCATGGAACTAACTATCAAATAATGGGTTATGTATATCATCTGAGACACCTATAACATAAACCTTTTTCCTTGGGAGCTCATGGGAAGAAATCTTTTAAAAAAAATTGAACCAAACCAAACACCTATGATAAATATGCTAGAATGAATTCAAAAAATAAATTTGTATACTAACCGATCATTGGTTCCCTAGAAAATAAAATAGAGTGTTAAGCTATCCACAAGCGTTCCCTTATCATTATTGTGTGTCCCAAAACTAAAAAAAAAAAAAAACAAACCCACAATCCAATCATGGCAATCAGATCATGACATTAGCAACCTAATTTATCCGATGAGAGAAACCATCCAATTCACTGATAACAAATTTAAACACCCAGTGAAGAATTTTCTATTAAGAAAAGCATCAAATTAGTAATAGCCAAGTCCTAAAACCTGATACCCAAGATAAGAACACTGACCATGCCAACATTGACTATTTTAGGATTTGTATCTGCTGAAAGAGATTCGGTTACTACAAGAATGGAGTCTTTGGGAGTTGGCTCCATAATTTTCGAGGACCCAAAATTGGACATCAATATTATGCCCCTTCCAAGATTAGATTTTCTCATCACAATAGTTGTTGCCATGATATTTTCTAGTTTCTAGTTGTAGTGAAATAATATAATGGCATGATACTCCATCTACTGCGAGAAGGATATATATAAAAATCCATCCATTATTCAACTGAAGCTTGTCGAAGGCCACCAATTTTCCTAAATGCCGGAAAGGACCAAATTTCTGGTTGGTTGCATGCAACTTTTGGAGATTTAGCCAAAGGCGGGCTTCTCATTTAAGCCATTCAAATTTAGAAATGACAACCTAAGAATATACTTCTTGTGGGTGGCTCTAATGACCAGGATTTTTTTCAATGGTTTTGTAAGGCAATTTTTTGGCATTGGATTATATTGTATATTTGTATATACGAGTTTTGTAGTTAAATAAATCTAATTAGAAGGGATTTTTTTGAAGGTTTTGTAAGCCAATTGTTTGGTATTGACTTATATGATATACTGTATATATGAAGAGTTTTGTAGCCAAACAAATCTAATATGTAAATTAGATATTCATTCGTATTTTTTCACATTATTAAAGATGTTTACTAGTTTAGTAGTCATTTGGATGGTAATGGATGCTAGCCATATGGATGGTGTTTAGTGGTTTTGATTTCTTTTGAAATCTAAACTTTTAAAGTTTTTTAATATTTTATTTGAACTTTAAAAATCCAAGAAGTTAGTTAAGATGGTTCTTTTCATGTTATGTGATTTGGTTTTAAAAATGATATATTATGTATAATTTATATGTGAAAGTTAATTTTGAAGATTGGTTTATGTAGTTAGGATTTAGATGTGAAACTTTTATATAAAAATTGGAGAGGTTGTGGCATTGATTTTCTTGATCCCTTTAAGATTATGTTTTATAATTAGGGTCAAAAGTTTACTCTAATTTTCAACTTATGGATTATGAGGAAATAGAGAAGTTAATTGTTATTAGAAACAACATAGATCCATATTAACTCCAGATCTAACAAATGCCCAAAAGGGTTAAATTTATGAAGATGAAAACCTATTTTTAAGTGCAAAACTTGGAATATCAGTGTTTTGATAGATAGATAATTGACTTGGTCAAATGTTAGATATTCAATGAAAATTGAATGTTCATTATATAGCTGACGAACATGCAATTGTCTTTCGATATCTGAGCAATAATGAATTTTTTGGGAAACGAAAAGGAGCAATTCAGGATTGGAAGTAGCTTGACTTATGTTATTGAATTCTAAGTTCCTTCGGCCATTTAAAATATGGTATTTATTTGATACTTACTTTAAAATATTTTCAGACCTTCTTTTGACCTTTTCCAAAATTTCCTTATAGTTCTTATGTCAACTCCATCAATTAAAATTTTTCTTGGATTTATGATGCTTAGTCCATGCTAGTCTTCCTTTAGTAGATTAAAAAAAAAACTTTAAATTTTTTCCTTCTTCCTTGACTTTTCATAAAAGAGAACACATATCATAGTCATGGAGAGTTAGCTTCTTATTATCTTATATCATAACTCATCTTACAAGAACTTGGATCCTATTGGCTTAAATTCATAATTATTCTCACAATTGAGATACTCTTAATCTCGACATGTTCTAAGCATGTAGCAACAAACCAAGACCCTTGGTCCTTCTCCTATACCACATATCTGTAACATAATAGAGATAATTTTAGACCTATTCTAGGTATTTTTCTTCAATAGGAATTTTTTTCCAACCATAGAAAATTCTTCTTACAAACTCGGCTTTTGGTGAATATGTCCTTCATAATCTTGACTACATTTCAGAGACAAATTTGGACCTTGTTCCTAGGTTTGATACCATGTTGAAATACAAATGAATAATAGAATTTATTAACATAATAATTATTTTTATATGTTTGTTATTTAGCCATTAATTGCTTTTTTTGCTTAAGCAAGAGCCAATCCTTCAATTTCATTAATTCAAAAGAAAGTTACATAATGTACAAAAATAGTCCATTTACAAGAAATCCAAAAAGAGATTCCCTAACCAAAAGTGAAAGCAAAAACCCACGCCCAACACCAGACCACCCCAACCAGCGGGAAACATATACTACCGTCTACAACAGTCACCCTTGAACACACAAAGTACACCAAAGAGTGGGCCAACCCATATGGCCCCACAAAACAACCTAACCCATCTTAACTGTCGATCTTGGCTACTGGATCCAACAGCCAGGATCTGTGTTGGACCAACCAACACTACCAGACGATAGTGTGTGATGGAAAGTGGTTTTAAAACTTCCCCCTGCCACGTGCTGTGTGCTCTATGGAATCGCTGCCAAAAAAGCAAAACCACAAACCACTTCAGTGATGAGTGATCAACGGGAAACCATTTGCGCGCAATTTCCAACCGGAAAAAGACAAGGGTGTTAATTCCGGCCACCGAGAAAACTGATTTCCCACCTAGCCTGATCTTTCTACGGGCCCTGAATCTAAGACTGCTCTGATGTGAGACATGACTCAACCTGTTGCCATCCGAAAACCAGGGGACTCCTGTAAGCTTACTCCAAGGAGAAAAGCGACCAATCTTTGCTTGCCCTCCAACCAAGTATATCCTGAGAGGCAATGGAAGCTCAAGCAAAGAAAAATAAATTCGTGCTTGTCTCCCTTCCTCGATAAGGAACAATTTCTCTATCCTATGCAACTTGTTCATCACAGAGAGCCTTCAAATGGCTTTGGGGCATCTCCTGCCACTTTTTCACCATCCTGCATTCAACATTATTCACACCTTGATTAGCCAGAATGTCCACTAGTTTATTAGAATTTCGACGAACATGGTTGAAACTAACAGTTCAAATTCCTTGGAGGTGTACTTGAATTCTTTGATAAACCTAACTTAGTCTCTAGTGATTTGAAACCTTATCCTGTCTACTGCCATAGCTGATTATTTTTACAAAGTTAATGGTTATTTCTGAATCTGCTTATATAATGACATTAGAGTTATGGTTCTGAATAAGAATCTCTAGACATTGCTCTAGAGCCAATAATTCTGCCATGTTGTGGTGGCTCTACCTAAATGGTTGTGGAAGATTAAGATAATATAACCTTCTTCATCTCTTAAAACTCCTCCAAAACTAGTTGTTCTCGGGTTGCCCTTTGAGACACCATCAATGTTGAATTTCATATAGCTTTTCAGTGGAGGATGCTAGAAATCCTTCTCTTTGTCCATAGCTATATCCTTTATTTTTAATATTTGGGGAATAATCTCTTATATTCCCAGAAGCCTGAGTGTTCTCAGCGCAGTCCCTGAGGGAGGATTCTTTGGGATATTTCAAGTTGCGGTGCTGACTATCTCTCTGATTTGTTTCAAGATTAAATCCTATAGTTGCTGAGGGTTGGACTTTTCATCTTTAAATATTCTTTTATTCCTTTCTTTCCACAGATTCTTGATAATGAAGCGTGGCATGAAGGCCAAGGCCAAATTAAGGAATTCATTCTCCTAAAAGTTCCTTCTCCATTTGTTTAGGGTATTTGAGATACTTCCTCTGTCCCTATCTGTCTATTGGAAAATGTTGGAGAAAGAATCCCAAAGCTAGGTGGTGTAAGAGCAGCTGTTGAGAATGTGCTCCATAGTTTCCTCTTGCTTTTCACAAAGCTGGCATCTGGAACGTACCACAACACCTCTTTTCCTAAAATTTTCCCAAGTCAAGATTTTCTTATGATGTACCAACCACATCAAAAGCTTGATCTTTATCCAACCTTGGTTTTTCCAGGGGTGCTGCCAAGTCTTGTCTGGAAAACTAGAATGAAGCCCAAGGAGAATACCTTTTGCTTCCTTTAGATTAAAAGTGCATTTATTGTTGTTTCCCCATCTCAGTTGATCCTGCCCCTCTATAACCATGATCATCCTTTGTTTTAGTAAGCTTCTCAGTGCCTATACTTTTATTTTTATGGGGCTGTCATCTCTACAGTCAATGTTTCTCCAGCTTCTCCATTTTCTGGGGTTTAGAGAAAGATCACAGAAATCCTTTACTTTGTTTAACCCTTGGGAATCTGTTTCCTACTTGAGGCTTAAAAAATCTGTTGTTAACAGTGTTGGTTCTTGTTGCCGTTTCTCCTCCCAAAAGAGTGCTAGATCTCCTGCTCTGATTTCCTAGAAACTCTTTTTTGCACTATGCTTCTATTATTCCAGGCTTTGTTCCAGATGTGTGAGCCCTTTATATTTCCAGAGATTCTTATGATATCTTTAGTGTTCCAACAGCTGGAATATTTCTCTTTCCAGATCCTTGCCTAATGGGCTTTTGGCTCTTGAACCCATCTCCACTAAATCTTGGCTCCTAGCACTTTACTCAGAATCTCCTGATCATCTAAGCCTAGACCCCCATGTTTCTTAGGTTTGCAGATTTTTTCCCAGGAAACCAAGGCCCATTTCTTCCTTGTTTCCTCCTTACCCCACAGGAAATATCTTTGAATATCCTTGAATTGCTCTAAAACACCTTTGGGAGCTGGGAGGGCTGATAACACGAAAACCGAGATAGATTGCAGCACAACCTTTGTTAATACCAACCTGCCAGCCAGGTTCAAGGCTCTGATGGTCCACTTCTTGACTTTGTCCTGCAACTTATTTAACATTGGTTCCCATATACTTTTGTGCATTGGTTTGGCCATGAGAGGAACTCCCAAATACTTTGAGGGGAGAGAATCCCTTTGGAAGCCAAGGATTCTTGAGATATTTCTTTGAATAGCAATGTTTGTGAAAGAAGAAATTTTTTGATTTTGAAAGATTGAATTCCATACCTATGGCCATGGCAAATGCCTTAAGGATTTTATTGTAGGCTGAAGTTTCTTTGACTGAAGGAATTCCTTGCAGCATGATATTATCTACAAATTGTTGGTGAGTTTGTGCCTGACCATTTTTAGTTAGTAGAAGACCCTTGATTTTGCCCATGGCTTTGGCATGCTTAATAGACCAACCAAGTCCTTCCATCATGAGGATAAAGAGAAAGGGAGAGAGTAGGTATCCCCGCCTGAGGCCTCTATAAGGAATGAAGATCTCTGGGGGAGAACCGTTAACTAGAATAGAAAAGCTATAAGTAGTCACCAGAGCCATTACCCATATTACCAAATTATGATCGAACCCAAAGGCAGTAAGCACCTTCTTGATATAAATCCAATTGACCTTATCATAAGCTTTGGCAACATCCAATTGCATGATCATTATTGCCTGTGTTTTTCTAGTAAGTGAGTGAACCACCTCATGGGCTTGAATAATGTTGTTTAAAATTTCTCTACCCTCCACATAAGCAGATTGTTCCTCAGACACTAATGTAGGAAGGAGAGGTTTGAGTTTGTTAGCCACTACCTTGGATATTATCTTGTATACCACATTACATAAAGCTATGGGTCTATACTTATCTTCTGTTTGAGTCGAGTCCTGTTTTGGAATCAGGGAGATGAAGGAGGTGTTGAGGGCTTTCAGGATCATTTTACTACTCCTAAAATCCTCGACAACATTCAAAATATCCTGTCTGACTATATCCCAACAAGCATTGAATAAATCCACATTAAAATCATTCGAGCCTGGTGCTTTGCCATTTTGCATGTCTTTGAGGACCTCGCTAACATCCTCTTCAGTTACTGGTCTATTTAGGTTATTATTGTCCTCTCTGGACACTATCTTAGGGATATGCCTTATAATTTCCTTTATTGATTGTTCCCTGTTTGGATTGTTTTCTCAAGTGATGTTTCGAAAATTCTGAACCAACACCACTTCAATTTCCTTATGTGTGATCTGAAACTCCCCATTCTCATCCTTTATCATCGAGATTCTGTTGAATGCTCTATTAGCCATAGTGGATCTGTGGAAAAATATTGTATTACACTCTCCTTCTTTGAGCCATTGAACTCTAGACTTTTGCCTCCAAAATATTTCCTCTTGTTTGCATAGGTTCTCCCATTCAAGATGAAGTTTATCAACCTATTCACTTTTTTCTTTGTCAAAGCCATCTTTGATCAGTGTCTGGTTGAGTTCTTGAATTTTGATTTCCACTGATTTTTTGTCCACAAAAATGCTACTGAAATCCTTCTTATTCCATTCTTTAAGTCTAACCTTAATCTGCTTTAGCCTTTTATGGAGGAGTACATTTTTTATCCCTATAATTGAAAGTCTTCATACCACCATTTTCTGATGTTGCTAATGAAAACCGGGTGTGAGAGCCAAATATTCTCGAATCTGAAGGGTCTATTCCTGGGAGAATCCAAACCCTAGATTTCCAATTGAAAATTGACCAGTGATCTGAGCCTCAAAAGGGAATAACTCTTGTTGTTATTTCATTATCTATAAACATAAGCTCCTCTGATATCAAAAACCTATCTAACTTAGAGGCTACCTGTGCTTCCCCTCCTCTCTTGTTGTTCCAAGTAAAAAGCCCATTGCTCGAATCTGAGTCAACCAGTTTCATATTATCTGTGAATGATTTGAACGCTAATGAGTCTTTGTTTAGCGCTCTGGTACCTCGTTTCTTTTCTGAGAGAGATTTTATCATATTAAAATCCCCTCCCATAATCCAAGAAATATTAGCCTGTCTGTTCCTGAGATCCATGAGGGATTCTAGCAATCTGAGTTTATCATCTATTCTTTAAGGACCATAAACATTAGTAATCAGGAAGGTTTTCAAAACTCCCATTGGTTGAATGACTACTGATAAGTAATTTCTGGATGCCTCTACATCTATTACATTGATTTTTAGGGGCTTCCAAAGAGTGAGAATACCTCTAGCTGAGTTTTCTGCTTTAGCTTCTGGAAGCTCAAATCTGTTGAGCCATTTGCTATGGATTAGTTCTATTTTTTGGTTGGAACACTTTGTTTCCTGTATGAATATGATGTCTGACATATCTTGTTTCATTCTAAAACTAAGCATTCGTTGCTTTCTTTTACTGCTTAGACCTCTTATATTCCATGATGTAAACCTCATAATTAAATATTTGTAAAGGAGTAACTGGTTAGTTCTTTCATTTTACCTGATTCTATCATCAGCTTTCCACACTCCATCAAGATCTCCTTCTACTTTTTCCTACCCCTCTTCTTTCCTGCATTTTTGGTAGCTAATCCTGGAGTTGATTTCATTATTTTCACACCTGTGCACTCCTACTTATTGATTGTTTTTCCTTTATCTAACCCCCTTTCCTGAGTTTTCCATAAAAACAATTGTCTTATTCTATTGCATTCATCTTGAGGTAATGAATCTATCCCCACCGTGGTTCCCTGCTTCAAGAAACGTTCCAGATCTAGGTTTTCTTTATCTAGAATTTCCTGAAGTTCATGATCCTCCAGATCTATTTCACTCTGGGACATTTCCTGATCCATCACTAGATCTGTTTCATTCATCAAGGTTTCTTCATTATTATCAATATTTTATGTTGGCTTGTGGCTTTCCTCCTTCTCCTTTTCATTAGGCCTTCCTCCATAGATTGATCTTCATTTGGCATTTCTTCACCCTCTTCCAATACTTGAAACTTATTCTGACTGATCTTTTGCCCCTCATTATTTTGTTGCTTTGGTTCTTTTTTGCTTCCTTTTCCTCTGCTTGCCACTTTCTAAAAAATTTCAGTGTCCTTTATTGTATTGAGTTTGCTTTTGTGTTCTGCTTTACTGAGAAGACAGTCTCTGATCAAGTGTCCATGTTCATGGCATTTATGGCATCTAAATGGAATATGCTCATAGTCCACCATTTGCAGCCATTCGTCATCAAAAACGTCCAAGATAACTTTGTCCAGAAGAGCTCCTGATAAATCCATTTCCACACAAATGCTTGCATAGGAAGTATATTTTCCCCTTCTAGTGGCTTCTGAAGCTTTGACAAAACGACCTAGTTTTTTGCCTATGGCCTCAGGTGATTCATATTGCCAGTAATCTAGAGGAAGAGAATATAGCCTTACTGAGACAAGAAATGAAGTGAAAGTCTCCTGCTCTAGAACGAAATTCATCACCCAAGGCCTCATATAGAGGCCAGCTACTACAAAAAAGTAGGGTCATCCTTCGAATATTCTATCTTTGTCTTCTATATTTGTAAACACCACGCTGAAGAATCCCTTTGACATTAGATGAAGATCGATGTTGCCTTTGGTTTTCTAGTGACACTTGATCCATGTCTATAAATCCTTTTCAGTGGTCCATAATCCCATGAATTTACATATTATGGCGTAAGTTTCCATGTGTTCCTTGTGATCCTACAGTGCAGGGTTATTTAACACTACTATAGGAGTGATTTCTGTTTTGGGTCTGCAAGGTCCCTTTTGTTTTTTCTCCCTTATTCCCTGGTATTTTTCTTCTTCCTCCTTGTCCTTTGTGCTGCTACTTTCCTTGTACTTGGCCCCATTTGTCTCCTTTACATTATTACTATTTTCTTCGTTCTCTGATCCTCTGACATTATCCAGATGTGACTTGCCTCTGCTGGCAACGACATCTTTGTAGGAGGGAGTGGAGCTCCCTCCTCTGCAGCCCTCCATTAGGGTCAGACTCTGAAACTCTCAGAAACCCTATGTGTCTTCCATCCTCCTCTCGAGATCTAGTGGGATATTCTTTCCAATTTCTCAACATGCTTAGAAATTTATTTAGCCATTAATTGATTCATTAGGTCATCAAGCAATTATGCAAATACAATGCACAAAAGGATAAGATAAATTGGAAGTTATGCTAGAGGTTAGGGAAAAGCCCACTAAGGAACAACCCAATAATCGTTTCCTTAGAGAGTCTTCATCGACAAGGGAAACCCAAGTCATAGAAAAATTGACCACTTGATAGCCATTCTCCAAGTTTCAAGTTGACCCTCCAAGCCCTCCAAGATAAGATGCCTTAAATTGTCCACAAATAAGCCTTGCATTGTGTCTATAATTCATAAATAGTTCACATTGTTTTGTGGTGATAGGCATGCCAAGACAAGCCAAGTGATCAGGCATGCCAAGATGTGCTAGGTTCTAGGGTGTAGTGCAAACACATGCTAGGGAGTGTGTTGGCCAAGTCTGAGGGAAACACAAGGGAGCACTAGTTTCAAATTCATGGAAATGAAGTGTCAACGAGTTCCAAATGTGCTAAGGAGGGAGTGACAAGGTGTGTTAGGTAGTGCTAAGGCATGCTAGAGTGATAGGGAAGCATAGCAAGATGTGCCAAGGGCCAAGGTGTCCCAGTGCGTGCTAAGGCATGTTAGGTAGCGCAAGGGAAACACAAGGGATCACTAGATCAAAATGCATGGAAATGAATGAATAAGAGCGTGTGATAGGGGGTGTCAGTGAGTTTCGGGTGTGCTAACGAGGGAGTGACATGGTATGCTATGAAACGCTAAGTCATGCTAAATTCTCAGGGCGGCATGTGTCCAAGATGTGCCAGGTTCGAGGGTGTGCCAACATGTGCTAGGAAGTGTTAGGGAGTGTCAAGGAAACACAAGGGAGCATTAGGTCAAAATGCATGGAAATGAATGAATAAGAGTGTGTGAAATGGAGTGTTAGTGAGTTCCAAGTGTGCGAAGGAGGGAATGACATGGTATGCTAGGAAACACTAATTAATTCTAGATTCCTAGGGAGACATGAGACTAATATTTTCTATGTCCCCGGGTGTGCCAGCATGTGTTAGGAAGTGTTAGGGAGTGTCAGGGAAACACAAGGGGGCATTAGGTCAAATTAATGCATGTAAATGAATGAATGAGTGTTTGTAAGAGGAACTGTCAGTGATTTCTAGGTGCATTAATGAGGGAGTCACATGGTATACTAGGTAGTGCTAAGGCATGTTAGAGGCTAGAGACACATGCCAATATGTGCCAGGTGTTAGGGTGTGCCAATGCATGCCAGGGAGTTTCATGGACTGCCATGGAAACACAAGGGAGTGCTAATTTCAAATGCATGGAAATGAATAAATAAAAGTGTGTGACAGTGAGTGTTCATGAGTTCTAGGTGTGGTAAGGAGGGAGTGACAAGGTATGTTATGTAGATCCAAGGAATGCGAGAGTCGGTGACATGCCAATATGTGACAACTTCCAGGGTATGCCAATTCATGACAGGGAGTGTTAGGGAGTGTCATAGAAACACAAGCAGGAACTAGTTCAAAATGCATGGAAATGAACAAATAAGAGTGTGTGATAGGGAGTGCTATCAAATTCCAAGTGTGTTAAGGGGGTTGTGACAAAGTTATATGTTAGGAAGTTCCAATGAATGCTAGAGTGCCAAGGCACGCCAGGGAATGATAGGGTGTACTATGGAGTTCCAAATCCTACCAAGGAATGCAAGGGATGCTAACATGTGCCACATATTTCCAAGGGATTGTTAGACATGTAGGTGTTATGGCATGTCAAGATGTAAACTATGTAGCTTAATTGTTTTATGACCGTGGTTGGACGTGATCCTTGACTTATTGACTTGTTAAGTGGGATGAGTTGAGATTGGACATTAGTAGCCTAAGATGACTTATAGGTATCTCTTAGGTGAACAAGGCATAATCTAGTTGTAGTATCTGTAACTTGGTCAAGTTCTTGTAGTTGAGGCAATACTCGGTTGGGTTCCCAAGTCTAAACAAAAGTAAGGGTATTTTTGAGGGCATGATAGCTAAGGAGTGTCAGGGCATGCCAAGGAATGAAAATTCTTGCAGAAACATGTTGGACAGTGTTAACACCCTAGCGACCTCCTTTATCCTTCAAGGTCTGCAACAATTAGGGTTTTCGTTCACAACTCCATTTGTGAACATCTCTTTGTTGTGCCCACTTTTTCAATACTACTACTCCAAGATGAAAATTCTAGGGCTATGGAGTATGTCCTTCTTCTCATTGGATCAATACTCTATAATACAATCAACTAGGGCTAGTTGACTAGCCCACTTGATTGCCACTTCAGTCCTTCAAAGTTTGCACATCCTTATGCCCAATACACCTATATTTCTACCATTCTTGTTTTCCTTCACAATTACAGGACTTAGGGATCTTCTTTCATAGTCACCTAACAACTATCCAATTATACTTATACTTCCATCAATCTACCCAACCATTGCCCATTATTTTATTGGTTTAGGGCCCACAACACTACCCTCATCTAGGCCTCTTCAAATTTCCCCCATAAAAATGATTTGAGTCCTCTCAAAATCATTGCCCTTGTGTACCAATTTATTTGTTGTCAAATCTATGAATATCTAAAATACTCCTCTTATCATCCTTCTAATAATCTGGAGATGATTGAACTAGGGTCACAAATCAGCCACTAATAGTCCATTGACTAATTTTTTATAGGCTGCTTTAGATCTTCATCGAAAACTCTATGGAAAACCCACCAAAATAAACTCCTCTTCATGTCAATCAATTATTCATATGGCACATTTCGCATACTCAATATTCTCCCTGGTTTGCACCCTCCTTTAGATATTCTATTTCCACACATACTTCTGCGAAACATCTTCCATATATGTAGTCTATATTGGAGATATAAACCTCACTATAAGGGTCACAACACCTCTTCTTCTACATAGATTTGTCACAGTCTTAAGGGCATACTGTATCGATTAAACAGGATTGGAAACCACCCTAAGTAGGGAATTATAATTTTATTCTGATTTCCTTAGAACATATTGTTGGATAGGTAAATCCCCTCTGCGGACAAAGGTGATCCCACTAGCCTAAAACAGAACTAGCCACAATCAATTCACGCTACTACGCAAGTTCCTAGTTGTACATTAAAGGTGAATTAAGAAGACCAACCTGGAGTCCAACGCTAATGTCGAAGCAGAGTTGAGATTCCCGCTCCTTTGCCCCAGCAGGTCACAATCCTTGCGATCCTCGCGAACGGACACCTGCACATGCAAAGGAAGAACAGATACAAGCATATAATCCACCAAAGTACAACTATATTTCAGTCAGAAAGGAAATAAATCAAACATCATTATAGTAGACAATGAGATTGGAACCATAACAACAGTCGTTCATTAATGAATAATAGACGGGAAAAGTTACAACCAAGGTTCTGACGTTGAACCTCTCCTCTGGCTCGGCGAGCAGCTATGTGTGTCTTGCAATATACCTCCTCTCCGGCAGCATAACTTCTCTATGCTTCCCTATGACTCACGACAAGCATAATCACAACTAGCATTACTCAAAAACTAGCTTGTCTAATGCATGAGGACAAACATTTATAGATGGAAAAGGGAGGAAGATTCAATGAACCAGGACACCCATTGTGGATTGGCATTATCTCTGAAAGGATAGATGTCAAGGATAGATGATGACTCTCGACCTCTATCCGATGGATTTTACCCTCAAAAGACTTCGTGATCTGAAGGGAAAAAACACATGGGCGCGCGTTTGTCAAAAATCATTACCAAATTGGGTTGGCGCGGGTGTTGTTCTGTGACAGAGCGCCAATGGTCGCACCCCCTTTTGAGGATCTCAGTGATTGGCGCAGGTAGGACACTATGGACCTGCGCCAATGGAAAAAGAGCACTTTTCAGGGATAATTTGCAGAAGGTGTCTTCAGGGAACATGAAGTACATACTCAGGGGAACATAATGCAAGTGTTTTTGGGTTATGTCACTGCTCACAGGTCCCGGAATGCGTCCTCCAATGTACGGGAACGGGGCGATAGGGACGGTGACCAATGGTGACAAATTCCTGTGTAACAGATGCCCCCTAAAGCATGAGGCCCGAGAGGGAGAGAGGGGTGAAATGCTTTACAAGAACACATATAGCTGCCGCCGAAGATCTACATTGAGAGGAACAACTGATAGTTCAATTACATGATGTACATGGTATGGTCGCAGCCATCCATAAGAGAGTACATAAATAATCTAGATCCATAGTATGGACGCAGCCATCTAGTTAGGATCAATGAATTGACTCAGGTATGGTCGCAGCCATCCAGTGAATGAGTCATGTATCAAGAATCACACCTGGATTACAACAGACACAATCCAGGGTCTTGCGCTCCATCTCGACCCGAACAAGAGTACAAGTTCAAGCATGCGAATATATGAGCTGAAGTCGAACATGCATGAACATCGTCTGATTACCAGTCAATAGTGGAAACTGTTAACAGATGCGATAGGTACCACCAATAATGACAATGGCCCTCAAGGTACTATAGGTACAATCTACGGCGTGCGAATTAATGAGCTGGCGTCGAACACCCGTAGAATCATTCGATCGGAGGCCAATGATGAAAACCTCACTTCGAACACGAAGAACCTGCCATTGAGGCATGCAGGCTCCAAGGCACCAGAAGGGAGTCTCTAGATCAGCTTCCTGGATAATGAGTTGAAGTCGACAGGAAGTGACCTTGATCGAAGGTGGGCCATAATGTTTCCCACATCATCGACGCGAGACAAAGAGATAATGTTGTGAATCAAGATCATGTGAACTATCAGATGGAGGTTGTTTCTTTTCAGAGGTCAACTTCTCTTGAACATATCGGCGGCACGACAGTGGAATTGGCAGTATTTGACATCAATGGATCAGAGGTCACGATGACGAGGCAATGAGCAGATGAGAGGTCAAATAGGATTACCCAAATTCATGGAGGCCAGTGAAAAATGAGATGAGATATCCCCACCCAGACACGAAAGCAGACAAGTGCCATGTTCAAGAGCGACATACTGTCGACACGACAATAATTATGGTTCCAAAATTTTCTTTTTCCGCACCATTTCTGGCGAGTACCCCGATTATTTTTAACAAGCTTGATGGGGATAGCATATGCTTGTGGTGTGTCATTTCGACAAAATCCGATGTCATCAGGTTTTAACGAGTTTGACAAAGGAAGAACTCGGCGTCTTTTCATGTTTAGAGAGTTTGAAAAGACAGCAGAAAAGGAAACTCCAGGGGTGTCCTTTTTTCGTAAAGTTGTGTCTTTCGAGCCCGAAAAAGTATAAAACAATGCTCGAAAGAACCGCCCAACCATTACGATCGAGGAGTACTTTTCATAAATAGTGATTCCAACCTGAAAAAGTAAAAAAGTGGTCAAAATCACATCGTTTCATGACCATTAACGAGTTTGAAACGACAAAACCCGGTAATCTTTTTATGTTTTAACGGTCGACAAAAAGAACTTAAAACGACCGCCCCTTATTAACGTTTAACGAGTCAAGAGGAGTAACTTGGCCATCTTTTCCTTTTTAAACGGTCAGAAAAAGAGCTGAAAGCAGACCTTAGAGTAACCTTTTCATTTATTTTACTAAGCCTGAAAAAGTAGGAAAATGAGCTCGTTTTGTTGCTTGAGTTGCACCAACCCCTGTCATCATGCAAAGAACAGCGTAAAACCCACTTTGACATAAATATATTCAAAAGTACTCAAAAAATATCATTTTTAATGTATTTTTAGGTCAAAAATGCTATAAATAGTGAAATGGTAAAAAATAGATTTACTTTTCAATTTTTACCTTGTGAGTTGACCATTGGAGGGTTTTGGGTGCAAAGTTCAAGTGCTGATTGCGATCAATCCAAGAGACCATTCGAGCCGCCGTCTGAAGCAGGTAAGAGGCCTCATCCTTAGCTCTATTTTCATTCCATTTATTCAGTTTTCCATCCACAGAATGATCCTCTGCAAGGGGGATTGCAAAAACTAGGGTTGCGCCCATTGGCGTGAGTTTCCCGCACGGGTTCGCGCCAATGGGCTATTTTCCTAAAAGGAGGCACGACATTTTCGCGACTGTTCTGAAAATAGTCGCGCCAACCGCGCGAATTGATTTTCCAAGAAATCCCACCGTTTGTTTTGCAATTTTTCTCTGATTTTGGTTTCATCAATGATCTAACGATGACATCTTCGGATTTTTGGTTGCAGGGATTGGTCAGAATGGCTATAGAATGGAGAGAAAGGGAACATGAAGCCATAGATTCCATGGCATTGGAGGATGATGCATGCATGGATGCTTTGAGAGATTGCGGCTTGAAGAAATTCTTCCTTACCTCATATTTACGTGCACAACCTGAGTTACTGAGATTTATTGTGGATGCTTGGGACACGGAAGATCAGGTATTCCGCCTGAAGGACCAGACATTGGAGTTGGATGTCTCCGATGTCTACTTTATTACTGGACTATCACGGCGGGGTGCACGGCCCATCTTGACTGGAAGCAGGCCTTTCGGGGAAAAGATGGGAGAGGTGATGGCAAGAGTTTGTCCTGGGGCACAGACTGGATCCAACAGTGCCAAGGTGGATATTGTCACTATTCTGGACCTGGTGCTACGAGTGGTACTATTCACTATCACCCGGACGGCTAGGGTACAGGCACCCCACGAGGCCAGCAAGAATCACTTGCTGCTGGCAACTGAGTGTCTGAATCCTACATTGTTTGATTGGGCCACGGCAGTGACAACAAACATCAAAAGGCAGCTTACCAAGTGTAAGCGTGATGGCAACAAACAGTTTGGATATGGATCCATCATAGTATCATTTTTTCTGGAGCGACTACCGATATTCCGGATCCAGGGAGGTCTAGTGGCAGATCCATTGCCACGGGAGCCAAGGTTGGCTCGATGGGCACCACTCATGCCCAGAGGAGGAGGGGGCCAGCAGATGGCCTGGAGGCCCGAGTTCTTCATCTGGCTCCGTCACCAGATGATCGTCGTAGAGGACTGGCCCTATGCGGGCACTGATTTCACTGGAGATCCAGACCTCCCATTGCCTGCAGGGGAAGACTGGGACGAGGAGCTAGGTAAGAACTCTCTGTGTTTTTGATGTTTTTATGTATTTAAGTTTTTTTTGGTAATACATGCCATTCTCTGACAACAACTATGTATGCAGATGTTGGTGCAGAACGACCAGCTGACTTGTCTCATATAGCACGGAGGGCACCTGCTGCCGACCCTCAGGTAGAGGGTGATGCGGATGATGACCTAGTACAGAACCTCGAGGCACTTACTCGAGGGATCCCAGATTATGGGAGATTGGCAAACATTCCCAGAGCGTATCAGAGGCA
Organism: Pinus tabuliformis; assembly: GCA_031772625.1. Lineage (NCBI taxonomy): Eukaryota > Viridiplantae > Streptophyta > Pinopsida > Pinales > Pinaceae > Pinus > Pinus tabuliformis. The sequence goes on along the minus strand of CM062816.1, from coordinate 1,185,359,963 downwards.
CACGGTGGGAGTGTCTACTCGCGTCCATCATCTGTTGAGACGTGTGGTGCGAGCGGTGACATGCTATCATGAGCATCACCGTGGTTAGACGCCTAGGTTTCATTTTTGCATATTTTTGAGAGACATGTTGTCAGCGGCCGTATGGGACTTGGACATGTATTATTTTTGGGTTATGTAATGCGCGTGGCGCAAACATTATGACACACACGTATATATATACATATGTCTATGGTTTACTCTTGTGTTTTCATGTGCCTGCTTATATACTATTTTAATTACAAATTATGCAAATGTCTATCTAATACATGATTGGCCAATGCATAAAATAATGTGTTTATTTGTCTTGGAACATGTTGATATGTGATCAAATCAAAATTCCTTTCTAACAATCTTACACGTAAATACAACCTTAGAATATGATGGTTTCTGACGGAATATTGCCCGTTGAGCTGGTGGACAACAAGTTGAGAGTCCAGGTTCACTACCAATGCACGAATGCCGAAATTAATTGCTTTAGCAAGTAGCTCGATTACAGCACAGTATTCGGCGACATTGTTAGTAGTACGACCTAAACACACACCCTGACAATCTATTAGCTCACCATGAGGATCGTAGATCACCCATGCCGCAGAGGACAAATCGCGAGTACTGCGGCAGGCACCATCAGTGAAACCAACATAAGGTGCATCCGACATCTGCACAAGAAGCGAAAAACACAATAAGTGGTAGCTATGTCTTGAAAACTGACACACACACACAACACACTAAAGTACATGTATGTACACAATAAAATGTACTAGCATCACGCATAGTACTTTTTCAAATAAAGCCCATTTCGGGGCTTCCCAAGAGGGTTTCCTTCATAATCAATCAGCTCGTAGGCCCCTTTCTGCAGAACTTTCTTGAAAATGTAAGGGCCTAGCCACATAGACTCGAGCTTTCCTGCTCCTAGCTTATATTTTGCCTAATCATAGAGCAGGACTAAGTCTCCCTCAACGAAAGAACGTGGACGGACGGTCTGATCGAAGTGAGTCTTGACTCGCTTCTTTTGCGTTTCGATGGCCAAAGAGGCCAGGCGACGAGTCTCATCTAGCCGTTCTAAATAAAGAAGGCGTTCTTCTAACGGAGTGGTGTTGGGAAGTAGCTCGACAGCTAATTTCAATGAAGGGATCTCACATTCGATTGGAAGGGTAGCCTCTAGTCCATAAACTAGTTGAAATGGAGTGAAACCAGTGGCATCCTTCACGGAGGTTTGGTAGGCCCACAAGGCAGGGAACAACATCAAATGCCAGTTAGACTTATGCATGCCAACGATACGTTGAAGCATTGTAACCAAGATCTTATTGACAGCTTCAACTTGACCATTGGACTGAGGGTAGTATGGAGTTGAACTATCGTGTTGCAAGCCTAGCTGGGTTGTTAATTCCGACATCATATGATTACGAAAATGCTTTCCGTGATCGGTGACGATGGCTTGAGGGACGCCGAATCGCGAAATAACATGATTGAATAAAAATTGCACCGCTGTGTGAGCGTCTTCAGTTAATGTAAGCATTGCCTCGGCCCATTTAGTAAAGTAATCGACGGCAATGATGATAAACCCATGCCCCCCGGCCGAGCGAGGGTTACAGGTCATATAATCAATAACCCATTTTGCAAAAGGACCGACGGTGACAACAGGGTGCAATGGAGCAGGAGGCGCTCGCATTTTGCGCTGGTATATCTGGCACTCATGACAAGAGCGAACGGCAAGGATGCAATCCTTGAAGATAGAGGGCCAAAAGTAGCCAGCACGAAGGATTTTTTGGGCAGTAGCATATCCGGACATATGTCCGCCACAGGCACCAGAGTGGCAGTCATTCAAAACCCGCTCAGCTTCCTCGAGAGTAAGACAATGGCGGAGAACAGAGTCGGCGCCGAGACGATATAATGTATCTCCAATGATACGGTATGGTTGAGATTGATGACGAATCCTTCGCCGAGCGTCTTTAGACACACCCGGGCGAAAGGAGGACGTTTGCAGATATGTGATTATATCTCCGTACCATGGATCGAGGGTGCTAATGAGGAACAGGGTCTCATCCGGAATTTGATCCTCTACATGTGAGGTCGAGGAAGAAGATGACAAAGAGCAAATTAACTCAGCAAACACAAGGGATTTCTTAGACTTGGAAGTGGTAAATTCCAAGTCAAACTCTTGGAGGATAACAATCCACTTCGAGTATTTGCCCCCCAGCAACTGGCATGACAATATATATGTCATGGGATTGCAATCAGAAATCACGGTAGTTGTTCGCAGCAGGATATAATGATGGAAACGTTGGACAGCACAAACCACGGCTAAAGCCAACTTCTCGACATAAGCATATCGAGTTTCCGTATCTAGAAGGTTGCGGCTGAGATAATAAATAACATGTTCAGTGCCATCATCGTCAGCTTGAACAAGAACCATGCCGATAGTGGTATCGGCGGCAGCCAAATACAGCGTGTAATCGCGATAATAATTCGGAGGACGGAGTAATGGAGCAGAGACAAGGAGACCCTTGAGACGCTCAAAAGATTCCTGAGCAATGGTATCCCAATGAAAAGGGACATCGCGTTTTAATAACTATGTAAAACCCTTGGCTACCTCGGCATAGTTTGGAACGAAGCGACGTAAAAAATTTGCTTTACCCTGCAATCTTTGCAATTGCTGTAAAGAAGCAGGGGGAGGAAGATTCACTATGGCCTCGACTTTAAGGGGATCCAAACGGATTCCCTCTCGGGAAACAACAAACCTGAGAAGTCGGCCAGATTCAACGCAAAAGACACATTTGTGAGGATTAAGCCTAATTTGATAGTATCGACAGCGAAGAAAGATTTCGCGAAGGTGTGTAGGGTGGTCCTGACGTTTGGCTGAATGAGCAGGGAGATCATCCAGATAAGGCTGTACAATATGTCGAATGTCATGAAATGCATAAGACATTGCACGCTGGAAGGTAGCACCAGCATTTTTAATACCGAAAGGGAGCTTCTTATAGGCAAAAGTCCCCCATGGGCAAATAAAGGCAGTTTTGTGTTGATCAGCGGGAGCAATATTGATCTAGTTATAACCAGAGAAACTGTCCATAAAAGAATACATTTCACTTCCGGCACAGTCGTCAATAATTTGATCAATGAATGGTGTGGGAAAATTATCTTTAGGATAGGCTCTGTTTATATCACGATAATCGACACAAACCCGAATTATACCCTGTTTTTTGGTTACAGGTACAATATTAGAAACCCAATCTGTGAGAGGAATAGGATAAATAAAACCGGCGTTAAGAAGCTTCTCTACCTCGGCCTTAATCGCTGCAGCCTTTCGGGGGTGTACAGGGCGTAAACGTTGACGAACAGGCTTAGCACCTGGGTACGTGATTATCTCATGCAACACTATACTAGGATCAATGCCGGGCATTTCTTCATAGGACCATGCGAAGACATCACAAAATTCGCGAAAAAGTTTGGAATAAAGTTGAATCTCCTCTGGAGTACAAGTGACTCCAATGTGAAGATGCTCGACAATCCCTGGTTTGACAGAGATGTCGATGGGTTGGGTTTGCGTAATGTTCACCATATTCCCTAGTTTTTGGGTTTGTGTAATGTTCGCCATATCGGAATGTTTCTCTTAAGGAATCCGAAGAAGCCTCGTCTAGAAGCCCTGAGGATGGAGTAAGCGTAGAAGAGGGAGCTGAGGTAGCAATGATTTCAACATAATTAAGCTCGGCAAGACTCAACGGCATCCGATCGCCCCAGGAATCTACTTGGTCTGTGGGAGGTATGATCCAGGGGTCAGAACTAGTAGTGATCATATTGATAGAGGTGATATTTGGAGGAGGGAGTGGAAAAACACCCATAAGGGCGGGATCTTTGAAAAGTCCAGCTCCCAGACTCTCAGATAATTTGGAGGTATGCTCCACAAACGGGATGGTGCCTTTGGAAGAAGAAGCAAAGAAGGATAGCTGGTCAACGGTAACGATATTCCCTTGATGAGGGAAACGAATGATACGAAAGAAAGATGAAGCGACAGCTTGCATCGCGTATATCCAGCTACGTCCGAGAAGGGGGTTGTAGGTTAGAGTAGCATCAACGACTTCAACTTCCATCTCAACCGTCTTCCCTTCCAAAGAGATGGGTAAACATTGGAGTATACCGTAAGGACGAGACACTCTTCCATCAAAAGCTTCCAAGGTAGTAGAAGAGTGGCTCAGCGTTGGAGATCCAATAGCTTTCCAACAGGCAACAGACATGATGCAAGTTGAGGCACCTTCATCAATGACTGTACGATGAATCGTCTTGGAATCAATAATAACCTGTATTAGGAAGGCGATTTGGGGAGGCAGTCTCTGAGTATGGCGTTCTAAGTCAAAAGTGATTAAATCCGAATCAGCCGGGTCTATGCCACCAATGGCAGATAGCAAGGACTTCCTCTGAGAAGGGCAACTCTGGAGAACTTCTAAAGCGGACATAGCTGACGGAGTCTGTGCTAAGTCCTCAACGATATTGTAGTGCTATGCAGCGCGAGCATTTGGGTTGTAAGAGGATTTCCGGAGTACTCCTTTTGGAGGGGGTCGAAGTGGCATCTCAGTGGTAGGTCTCTCAATGTGGAGTGGACTTGAACTGAACGGAGGAGCACTAGAAGGAATCTCAGGCTCCTTCCCGGCAGATGGCGGATAATCTTTCGTTCGAGTACTGACATTGATAGGTACCGTACCAGCCATAAACACTTGAGAACCAAAGGAAGAGGGAGGCTGAGAAGGGTTAGCCACCATTTGACTTTTTTGAGTTTGTTGAGTGGGAAAGGGCTCTTTGAGCACCGCAGGGGTCACAGGGGCGCCTTTCAACAAACGACTAACTTCGGACCACGTCGGGCAGTCCTTGGTATAGTGATCCTCATCACAGATAAGACAAGGATACTTGGGTTTGCGTTTAACGCCATCCTCGGGTGGAGGTTTAGTCGCTTCCTGTTTGGGTTTCTCTGGTTTATTTTTCGCTTTACCTTTCTTCTTTTCTTTCGAGGCCTTGTTTGTCGTATTGGATTGGACGGTATTAACCTCGGAAGTGACATTTGAAACGGGTGGTGCCTGGGAAGATTGTTCATTTGAAGCAGTCGATTTTTGCTTCCCAGGGTTCGCGGGATTCTTCTTTGAGGATGAACTAAGCGAACCGATAATACTGTCAATAGTTGGTGTTGGCGGGGCTTTAGATGTTCCTGGTCTTGGGGCATCAGGCAAGTAATCATATAATGTACCTGATTGAGAATAGACTAAATCGAGGTACTGAGCGCGCGCAATAGCTTCCTCTTCAGTGACACACGCCCCCATGGCAATATCCTGAGCTATTGGAGGAACGAACGAAGTCGTAAACCAATCGGTAAGAAGCTGGTCGGGAATCCAAAATTTGGTCATACGTCTACGCCGTCTCCATTCATGGATATGATCAGAGATATGCGTAGCCGTCGTTTGTCTTAAGGAGGTGAGGAGGTGTGTACCCGTTTCATATCGAATGGGTAACTGGAAATGAGTGAGAAATGCCATAGCCAAAGAATTGAAATCCTTAAAGGACCCGCGATTAAGTTCAATATACCACTTAGCGGCAGAGCCATTGAGAGTCCTTTGAAAAAGGCGAAGCCGAATTGAATCATCAAGCCATGAATTGGATGAACACCACAAGTGATAAGTCATGACATGGGCTTGTGGATCTTCATTAGCTTTACCATCAAATTTCGGACAGTCACCAGGAATTTTAGTTGGAACCAGAGGCCAATAAGGATTATGAAGAATAGGATCATTGGTCAATTTGGTATTAGATAGACATTTGCATAATTTGTAATCAAAACAGTATATAAGCAGGCACATGAAAACACAATAGTAAACCATAGACATATGTATATATAGACGTGTGTATCATAATGTTTGCGCTACGCGCATTACATAACCCAAAAATAATACATGTCCAAGTCCCATACGGCCACTGACAACATGTCTCTCAAAAATATGCAAAAATGAAACCTAGGGTCTAACCACGGTGATGCTCATGATAGCATGTCACCGCTTGCACCACACGTCTCAACAGACGATGGATGCGAGTAGAGACTCTCACCGTGTGCCTCTGATACGCTCTGGGCATGTCTGCCAATCTGCCATAATCTGGGATCCCTCGAGTAAGTGCCTCGAGGTTCTGTACTAGGTCATCATCTGCATCACCCTCTACCTGAGGGTCGGCAGCAGGTGCCCTCCGTGCTATATGAGACAAGTCAGCTGGTCGTTCTGCACCAACATCTGCATACAAAGTTGTTGTCAGAGAATGGCATGTATTACCAAAAAAAACTTAAAAACATCAAAAACACAGAGAGTTCTTACCTAGCTCCTCGTCCCAGTCTTCCCCCGCAGGAAATGGGAGATTGGGATCTCCAGTGAAATCAGTGCCCGCATAGGGCCAGTCCTCTACGACGATCATCTGGTGACGGAGCCAGATGAAGAACTCGGGCCTCCAGGCCATCTGTTGGCCCCCTCCTCCTCTGGGTATGAGTGGTGCCCATCGAGCCAACCTTGGCTCCCGTGGCAATGGATCTGCCACTAGACCTCCCTGGATTTGGAATATCGGCAGTCGCTCCAGGAAAAATGATACTATGATGGATCCATATCCAAACTATTTGTTGCCATCACGCTTACACTTAGTAAGCTGCCTCTTGATGTTTGTTGTCACTTCCGTGGCCCAATCAAACAATGTAGGATTCAGACACGCAGTTTCCAGCAGCAAGTGATTCTTGCTGGCCTCGTGTGGTGCCTGTACCCCAGCCGTCCGGGTGATAGTGAATAGTACCACTCGTAGCACCAGGTCCAGAATAGTGACAATATCCACCTTGGCACTGTTGGATCCAGTCTGTGCCCCAGGACAAACTCTTGCCATCACCTCCCCCATCTTTTCCCCGGAAGGCCTGCTTCCAGTCAAGATGGGTCGTGCACCCCGTCGTGATAGTCCAGTAATAAAGTAGACATCGGAGACATCCAACTCCAATGTCTGGTCCTTCAGGCGGAATACCTGATCTTCCGTGTCCCAAGCATCCACAATAAACCTCAGTAACTCAGGTTGTGCACGTAAATATGAGGTAAGGAATAATTTCTTCAAGACGCAATCTCTCAAAGCATCCATGCATGCATCATCCTCCAATGCCATGGCATCTATGGCTTCATGTTCCCTTTATCTCCATTCTATAGCCATTCTGACCAATCCCTGCAACCAAAAATCTGAAGATGTCATCATTAGATCATTGATGAAACCAAAATCAGAGAAAAATTGCAAAAAAAACGGTGGGATTTCTTGGAAAATCAATTCGCGCGGTTGGCGCGACTGTTTTCAGAACAGTCGCGAAAATGTCGCGCCTCCTTTTAGGAAAATAGCCCATTGGCGCGAACCCGCGCGGGAAACTCGCGCCAATGGGTGCAACCCTAGTTTTTGCAATCCCCCTTTGTAGAGGATCATTCTGTGGATGGAAAACTGAATAAATGGAATGAAAATAGAGCTAAGGATAAGGCCTCTTACCTGCTTCAGACGGCGGCTCGAATGGTCTCCTGGATTGATCGCAATCAGCACTTGAACTTTGCACCCAAAACCCTCCAATGGTAAACTCACAAGGTAAAAACTGAAAAGTAAATTTATTTTTTTACCATTTCACTATTTATAGCATTTTTGACCTAAAAATACATTTAAAATGATATTTTTTGAGTATTTTTGGAATATATTTATGTCAAAGTGGGTTTTACGCTGTTCTTTGTATGATGACAGGGGTTGGTGCAACTCAAGCAACAAAACGAGCTCATTTTCCTACTTTTTCAGGCTCAGTAAAATAAATGAAAAGGTTACTCTAAGGTCTGCTTTCAGCTCTTTTTCTGACCGTTTAAAAAGGAAAAGATTGCCGAGTTACTCCTCTTGACTCGTTAAACGTTAATAAGGGGCGGTCGTTTTAAGTTCTTTTTATCGACCGTTAAAACATAAAAAGATTACCGGGTTTTGTCATTTCAAACTCGTTAATGGTCATGAAACGACGTGATTTCGACCGCTTTTTTACTTTTTCAGGTCAGAATCACTATTTATGAAAAGTACTCCTCGATCGTAATGGTCGGGTGGTTCTTTCGAGCATTGTTTTATACTTTTTCGGGCTCGAGAGACACAACTTTACGAAAAAGGACACCCCCGGAGTTTCCTTTTCTGCTGTCTTTCAAACTCTCTAAACATGAAAAGACGTCGAGTTCTTCCTTTGTCAGACTCATTAAAACCTGATGACATCGGATTTTGTCGAAATGAAACACCACAAGCATATGCTATCTCCATCAAGCTTGTTAAAAATAATCGGGGTACTCGCCAGAAACGGTGGGGAAAAAGAAAATTTTGGAACCATAATTATTGTCGTGTCGGCAGTATGTCGCTCTTGAACATGGCACTTGTCTGCTTTCGTGTTTGGGTGGGGATACCTCATCTCATTTTTCACTGGCCTCCATGGATTTGGGTAATCCTATTTGACCTCTCATCTGCTCATTGCCTCGTCATCATGACCTCTGATCCATTGATGTCAAATACTGCCAATTCCATTGTCGTGTCGCCGATATGTTCAAGAGAAGTTGACCTCTGAAAAGAAACAACCTCCATCTGATAGTTCACATGATCTTGATTCACAACATTATCTCTCTGTCTCGCGTCGATGATGTGGGAAACATTATGGCCCACCTTCGATCAAGGTCACTTCCTGTCAACTTCAGCTCATTATCCAGGAAGCTGATCTAGAGACTCCCTTCCAGTGCCTTGGAGCCTGCATGCCTCAATGGCAGGTTCTTCGTGTTCGACGTGAGGTTTTCATCACTGGCCTCCGATCGAATGATTCTACGGGTGTTCGACGCCAGCTCATTACTTCGCACACCGTAGATTGTACCTATAGTACCTTGAGGGCCATTGTCATTATTGGTGGTACCTCTCACGTCTATTAACAGTTTCCATTATTGACTGGTAATCAGACGATGTTCATGCATGTTCAACTTCAGCTCATATATTCGCATGCTTGAACTTGTACTCTTGTTCGGGTCGAGATGGAGCGCAAGACCCTGGATTGTGTCTGTTGTAATCCAGGCGTGATTCTTGATACATGACTCATTCACTGGATGGCTGCGACCATACCTGAGTCAATTCATTGATCCTAACCAGATGGCTGCGTCCATACTATGGATCTAGATTATTTATGTACTCTCTTATGGATGGCTGCGACCATACCATGTACATCATGTAATTGAACTATCAGTCGTTCCTCTCAATGCAGATCTTCGGCGGCAGCTATATGTGTTCTTGTAAAGCATTTCACCCCTCTCTCCCTCTCGGACCTCATGCTTTAGGGGGCATCTGTTACACAGTAATTTGTCACCATTGGTCACCGTCCCTATCGCCCCGTTTCCGTACATTGGAGGATGCATTTCGGGACCTGTGAGCAGTGACATAACCCAAAAATACTTGCATTGTGTTCCCCTGAGTATGTACTTCATGTTCCCTGAAGACACCTTCTGCAAATTATCCCTAAAAAGTGCTCTTTTTCCATTGGCGCAGGTCCACAGTGTCTTACCTGCGCCAATCACTGAGATTCCCCAGTGGAGTCGCCAAATTATTGGATAGGTAAATCCCCTTTGCGGACAGAGGTGATCCCACTAGTCTAAAACAGAACTAGCCACAATCAATTCACGCTGCTACGCAAGTTCCTAGTTGTACATTAAAGGTGAATTAAGAAGACCAACCTGGAGTCCAATGCTAATGTCGAAGCAGAGTTGAGATTCCCGCTCCTTTGCTCCAGCAGGTTACAATCCTTGCGATCCTCGCGAACGGACACCTGCACATGCAAAGGAAGAACATATACAAGCATAAAATCCACCAAAGTACAACTATATTTCAGTCAGAAAGGAAATAAATCAAACATCATTATAGTAGACAATGAGATTTGAACCATAACAGCAGTCGTTCATTAATGAATAATAGACGGGAAAAGTTACAACCAAGGTTCTGACGTTGAACCTCTCCTCTGGCTGGGCGAGCAGCTATGTGTGTCTTGCAATATACCTCCTCTCTGGCAGCATAACCTCTCTATGCTTCACTATCACTCACGACAAGCATAATCACAACTAGCATTCCTCAAAAACTAGCTTTTCTAATGCATGAGGACAGACATTTATAGATGGAGAAGGGAGGAAGATTCAATGAACCAGGACACCCATTGTGGATTGGCATTATCTCTGAAAGGATAGATGTCAAGGATAGATGATGACTCTCGACCTCTATTCGATGGATTTTACCCTCAAAAGACTTCGTGATCTGAAGGGAAAAAACACATGGGCACGCGTTTGTCAAAAATCATTACCAAACTGGGTTGGCGCGGGTGTTGTTCTGTGACAAAGCGCCAATGGTCGCACCCCCTTTTGAGGATCTCAGTGATTGGCGCAGGTAGGACACTGTGGACCTGCGCCAATGGAAAAAGAGCACTTTTCAGGGATAATTTGCAGAAGGTGTCTTAAGGGAACATGAAGTACATACTCAGGGGAACATAATGCAAGTGTTTTTGGGTTATTTCACTGCTCACAGGTCCCGGAATGCGTCCTCCAATGTACGGGAACGGGGCGATAGGGAAGGTGACTAATGGTGACAAATTCCTGTGTAACACATACCTTATCCACCCATAGAGAAAAAAACTCTTACCTCCATCAAAAAGCTCAGCCTAGCTCATATGGATCCATAGATTCCTGACATTTCTTTGACTGAACCTTGACATGAACTATATATTTCTACAACCCCCAAACTAGTGTTACCTAAGTCAATGCTACGAATGTGGTTACTTCTATTCTGGCACTAAATTCTAGTGCACATCCTCCTCCATTTGTCTCAGTATTTATCACAATCCTTGCAGCCTACTAACCACCACCATACACGGTCTCAACCCTCTCTGTTATTTCAGAATTTGGTGTGGCCTTTGCACAGAGACACCACTGGAATCACGTGCCCAAATTATCATGAGAAACCTCTCTGGAGATCGATATGCCATAAGAGATCCAACAATATTACATCCTACTTGATAACTTAAACCCATTAAGGTATGCACATTCTTGTGAACCCTCACATGATGATCTTACTCTTGGTGGACGATCATGGCCTCCCTTTATCATCCCTTACTCAACCGTCTAACTCAGCCTACTTTAGGACTACATATCTCCTAGACTCCTTGATCAAATGAGCCCCTTCTCTCTCGACATTCTTCCCTTCATCCTAAGGCCTCCTTAAATAGATTTTCCTATGCCTCTTAGGAACCCTCTAGAACTTATGGGTTTTATCCACTTAGACCTTAGGAAATATTAGTTTTCCTTTTCTATTTTATTTTAGATTTAAACACCATATTGGGTCCAAAAACCCTTCACTTGGGTTCTTTTCCCATAAATAATTTTGTGACCAAACTCACACAAACCCATCTCTCTAGGATTGTGGAGTACCTCCCAAGTTACACAATTTTGTTTGGTGTGGAGCCTGATTATCTTCTTTATTCAGAGGTATCGCCGCATTGGACCCCATTTCATAATGGGGAGACAACATCACCTATTATTTGCACAACAAGGGGGGTCCGGGGGGTGGAAATGACCTTTAGGAGCCCCCCGCTGGTGGGGGGATCAGAGTAGTGCCCCCAAAGCTAAAAATAGATGTAAAATTGCCTTGTAAAATGTTGTAGTTTCATAGTCAAACTGGGTTGTTCATTAGGCAGAAATCTGATGGTAGAAGTTATGTTTAATTTAGGGTTTTTTTCCCTAAAAGGAAACCCCTCACTATATATGAGTGAATGATATTGCGGCTATGTAGCTATGTAGAGAGACGAGATTGTGTGGGAGTGAAGAGGGAATTACAACGGCTTTGTTGTAGGTTGTGTCTCTTCATTTTGCTGGATAATATGAAAGGAAGGACTAGATGTTTCTTCGTGGATGTATCCAAAATTGGGTGAACCACGTATATCTGTGTCTCTCTTATTTTATGCATTTTCTGTGTTTATATTTCTGCAATATTTTATGTGTTCCATTTCTCTCTAATATATAATTTTCTAAAAAAATCAGCAACATAGCCTAGTTGTAGTAATCATAACTATGTCAAGATCTTGTAGTCAAGCAAGGAATTCTTTGGGTTCGCAAGTTGCAAATTAATTAAGTGCAATTGTGAGGGCATGATAGCCATCGAGGGTCAGGTAATGCCAAGGAATGAAAAGGTGTGCTAACACATGTTAGACAACGTCAATGCATGTTGATGAGTGTTAGGGAGTGTTGGGGTGTCACAAGGGAGATCTAGGTCAAAATGCATGGAAAGGAATGAATAAGAGTGTGTGTCAGGGAGTGTTGTTGATTTCAAGTGTGCCAAGGATGAAGTGTGTCAGGAGAATTTTAGAATAGGATTTGTAGGAGAAACCCTACTATTGTGGTAAGGGGCTTCACATAGCAGTTTTAGACAAAGGGAGACTTTGTGTAGGGCACAACACTATTTTTCTTTTAGCTATTATTTTTATATGTGGTGTGGCACACTTTGGCTGCATGCTCATGTTTTAAACTATTCTCGATAATTACATATTGTACATTATTGTGTATAATTTTTGGAGCACTTGTCTTGTGTCAAATTATATCTTGTGTGTCTTGTGCATCTTCTAGTTCTTGTAAACTCTCATTTAGTGCTATACTATTTATATGAATTGGGCATATATTTGAAATATTGCCTATGTAAGATATGTTTCTTAGTTTTTTTATGGCCATGACTAGATGTGATCCTTGTGTTTATAACTAGCTAAATGGGACACATTGATCTTGGACATGTGTGGCGTAAGATGAGTTATAGGAAGTTCTTAGGTGAACAAGGCATAGTATACTTGTAGTAGGTGCCATTGGTCAAGTTGTTGCGACTGAAGCAGGTCAATGTCACATGAAATGTAGTAGCCAAGGACTTTATTGGGTTCCCAAGTTGTGAAAAAATGTAAGGCTATATAGTTGTGAGGTCATGAATGCCAAGGCGTCCTAGGGAATGCTAGGGCATGCTAACATGTGCCAGATAGTGCAAAGCCATGCTAAACATACTAATATGTGCCAAGTGCTAAGGCATCCCAAGATTTTCAAGGGTGTAACAATTTAGGGACTGTCAAGGAAACAAAAGGGAGAAAAATGTTAAACAAACATGAAATGAACACATAAGATGGTTAATAATTGATCAATTTATCTTTTCCAAGAGGGGCACACTAGGCACACCAACACTAGGTGCCAAGTGCCAAGTCTTAAAGCATTCTAACTGCCAAATATTCATATGTTCTTCTCATTTAATTAATGTCAAATAAATTTAATATTAAACCATGTCAAAGCATACCAAGGAATCTCAACACATGCTATACATGCTAAGACTTTCCAAGCACTAACATGTGCCTAGTACCAATGTGTGTCAAGGAGTGTTATGGATGCTATGAAGTTACAGGGAATGTCGAAGAGTTCTAAGTGTACTAGAGAGTGCTAATGCATAGTGAGGGGTTTTAGGGAGTATTACGATAACACAAGTGAGAGCTAGGTCAAAATGTATGGAAGTGAATGAATATGAGCATGTGTTATGGAGTGTCAATGAGTACTAGTTGTCATGCCAAGGGAGTGACAAGCAAGGATAATTTTAGGGGCGAATGTTCGCCCTTTGGCGAAACTAAGGGGTTTTAAATTTTTAGTGGGCGAATATTTTGTATCATAGTACATTTTTACAAATCACCTCAAATAGCCCACCTTATTTTAAGGGAGAGGGTAAAAAAGGTAAATTTAGCCCTTGAAATTAGGACTTACAACCTTCCATTCGCCCATTTTCAAGAATAGGTTTTATTTAAGTGAATCCATTCGCCCATTTTCAAGAATAGGTTTTATTTAAGTGAATCCTATGGGCCAAATACCATATTTATAAAATAGGTATGGTAAATTAATAAAAATATAAATAAATGAGAGGTATGGTAAATAAATAAAACATTTTTTATATTTACTCCGTAAGTCAACTTATATACATGTAAGGGTGTAAACAAATAAAAATATAAGTAAAGTGGAGGTATGGTAAATAAATAAAACGTCTTTTTATACTTACTTAAAAGGTATGGTAAATAAATAAAAATATAAATAAACTAGACGTATCGTAAATAAATAAAACCTCTTTTTATATTTAGTCCATAACCTTCGTTCTATTTATGAAGGCTTAAGAAAGAGGTTTTATTTAAGTGAATCCTATGGGCCAAATACCATATTTGTAAAAGAGGTATGGTAAATTAATAAAAATATAAATAAACGAGAGGTATGGTAAACAAATAAAACATTTTTTTATATTTACTCCATAAGTCACCTTATATTTAGGAACACTCAAAAAATGGGTTATATTTAGGTGAAACCTATGGCCAAAATACTATGGGACAAATACCATGGACTAGATTGTTATTAATACCATGCAAAAAAACATTATTAACCCTAATATTAGAATTAATAAAAATAAAAATGGCACATGGTATTGACCCATGGTATTCACCGAAATGGCACATGGTATTGACCCATGGTATTCACCTGGAATGTAGCCTATTTAAATGGGGGAATTAAACCAGCATGTAGCCTATGCTAAGATTCACTAGGACTTTACAAAGTTTTATTATTTAGTGAAAGACTCGCCAAGATCTAACAAGATTTTATAATTGAGTAAAATATTCGCCATGCCTGGTGAGAGATTCGCCAAAAAATTATATATACATATTATATTATTGATAAAATCGCCTTTCATTTTTCCTATATACCATGGAGATTCGCCCATTTATTATATTTATAAATTTAGGGGGGGTTCTTAAAATTTTCCCTGGTGACAAGGTATGCTAAGCATTGGCAAGGCATGATAGGGAATATCAAAGCATGTCAAGAAGTGTCAGAGTGTGCTAGATAGTTCTAGTGTGGGTTAACATGTGCTAAATAGTGCCAAGGCATGCCAAGAGATGTTAGGTGATAAGGCATGTTAAGATGTATAGGGTTTTAGGGTGTTCCAATGTGTGTCAAGGAGTGTGAAGGAAACAAAAGGAAGATCCAAGATAAAATGCAAGGAAATGAACAAATAAGATGGTTAATAAGTCAATACTTTATCTTTTTCAAAAGGGGCATGCTAGGGACACTAATAATAAGTTGAAGTACATGAAAAGTGTCAATGTGTGCCAAGTACTAATGTATGTCAATGAATTCCATGGTGTTCCAAGGCATGCTAGGGACTACAAGCCATGCCAACACATGCTAGGAGAGTTCTATGTTTTGTTATGGAATGCCAACATGTGCTTGGGCATCCTAGTCATGGCAATATATTCTAGGTACAAAGATTATCCAAGACATGCAAGGTGCCAAGGAATGTTAGTGTGTGCAAAATCATGGTAAGGTGTGCCAAGACTATTGAGGAGTCTTAGGTATCTCTCATTAATAGAATTAACATAGCTTGATTATGTATTAAATAATATAGTTCCTACACACACTAGTGGATCTTTATATAAATGGAATTCATTAGATAATAAAACTAATAGATATGAATCATGTGTTGAATCATAGGAAAACTATATTTTCATTACTTGAGGGAAATCATACACACTAACTACTTCTTAACAATTTTACTTAATATAACCACTATGAACTTGGAAAGATAATAAAAAAATACTCCACAACAATGGTCTTGAATTGTTAAATTTTCACAAAAATATAGTAACAAGCACATAATGTCATAAAAAAATCATCTGAATGATCAGTGATGAAGAAAAAAAATTTACAGTCACCACAAGTAACCAAAAAGAGCATTTGTGAGGGTCAATAAATGATTGTCACTAGAAATGTTACTAAAGAGAGAATTAGTGATGGGACTTTAATGACCCTCACCAAAAGTGCCATTGAAAATGGCTTCGGTGACAAATCTTAAAGGACCATCACTATATACACATACAACAACACTTCTTTAAGGACCCTCACCATATGTGACATTACTGACGAACCTTAAAGGTCTGTCTAAGGCATGACCCTCACCAATGACCTTTTTTATTGTAGTGATTATTTTAATAGATTGTATGTTACCTATGATCATTACAATGGTTAGGTAATAAAATATGTTCTAAACACTAATGTTAAACAACACAAATAATGACTACAATATGCAACATTAAATTTGATAAATGAGATTTGGTATCATATGTTGGCTTTAAAGTACCAACAAGTTTATTGTGTGGCATTGTTTATGGGATCTGAACTAATCTTTGCCAAAACAAAGATCTGCACTCGCCCACATGTACTAAGAAAAAAACCTAAAGTGGGTAGTCTTTAGTTCCAAAGATGTCGATTATGCCACAACATGGAACAATCACTATTCTCCACATATTTGCAAAAATATTTTAGTATGAAGAGATTTTTGTACAAAGATATTTCACTGTGTAGACATCTTTTACAATATAGAGATATTTGAGCTTATAGATTTCATCATATGGATTCTAAAGATTTCATTGCTTGGGGAGATTTCATTATGAGGAGTTTTATTGGCACTCTGCACAACCTTTAATTAATTAACTAGAGGTCTTCATAATACAATTTAGCATTAAAATACTGCCAATAATATATAATACTAATGAGGTGGAAGAACTATGTGGAGAGAGAATCATGATACTAATTAGACTGCAAACAAATTCACTCTTAGCATTGAATAATTAATTAATGCTTATTAGTGTCATTAATATCTATTCAACACAATGATACACAGTCACATTATTTCTTAAATGATCAATAACATTTACTTTGATATCTCTAAAAACATATATATGAGCATAATGAAATCATATTTTTGGTATTTATTCAATGAATTCAAGTATATGCATATGTTTTCTGCAACTACTATGCCTAATAGAAAATTGAAACTATGTGTGAATCTCCTTCAAATTTCTATTTTCATATCTCCATTGTCACGGATACCACTAGTCAAAATTAGATAGTTAGGCAATGTAACAATGCCTAGACAAAATCACATTGAATATAATAAAGAATATATTGTTATTTGCTCAAAGTGCATTGATTATATACTTTGTTCTTGTTGCATGTATTCAAGTTATTGTTTACTAATTTTTCTATTAACAATAGAATGTTTGATGCAGTTTTGACTGGGAATGCAATTTGTCCTTATTACAGAGTGTAGAGGTAGAGTTGAATTTTTTATTTTGCAAATTGATTAACATAACTATAATTAGATCTAGGGTCATTCAAAATAGAAACAACTCGACCACATAACTTACCTTCTATCTCAATAATGGATGTCTGGTTATTTCCTACTTGTTGTCCACAACTGAATGGATCTGAGGAATCCTATAGCCTACATCCGAAACTGTTTGCGCCTCCTCACCATGGTATATTTGAGGCCTAACACCCTAGTACAATGGACAGTCCTTCTTGTGATGATATTTTCCACATATCCAACACTACAATGGTCCTCTACCATCACCTCTATTTTGCTGCGACCCATGTTCCTTCTCAACTGCATTAAACATCTTGTGAGGAGAAACGTTTTCCTTCTCACCCACATATTGAGCTATTCCCCACTTCGGTGGCCACTTCCATTTAAATTTCTTACTTCCCTCCAAATCACATTTAGGATCAACTTTATCACATGATTTCTCATAATAATGATTTGATTTTCTAGGAAACCCACTGATGAAACTTTGAATATTTTCTTTCTCATCATTGAGATAAGGTAGATATCTAAATGTTGGAAATAATACTGAGAGGGGAGGTGAATCAGTATTATCAAGTTCTTTTAATAAATCTTCCTTATTTATACTTTGAATTATTTTTGCATGTCAGTACCATAAAATAATGAGCATGAACAAGAAAAACAGATAGTCACACCAAAGAACACCAGATGTAAGGTGGAAACCCAATGTGGGTGAAAACCACCTGCTGCAATATGTCTCTATCTTCTTTCAAATTAGAAACTCCTTTTACAATGGTTTTGTACTGGTGCAGTCCTTTACCAGTACGCAGGTTGCAACCTGCAGAGAGCTACAAATCTCTCTCGTTTTCCAGTCTCTCCTGGAAGGGAGCTACAACCCCCTACTTCTTTTCTTTCAAGGACCACTTTTCATAAATTTTCAAACTAGATCCATAAACATCAAGAGATCATCAATTACAAGTAAATCGCCCAGTCAACTGCAGTAACCAAATCAATAGTAACAGTAAACTAAACCTAGAACACCTTATCAACAGAAAAATTCAGCCAACAAAAGTCTTAAGACAGATCCGCAGTTTTTCTTTATCTGGCCTGCGTGGCTCCGCACTTCACCTTCTGCTCCCCTGCGTATACCCGCAGAGTGCCTTCTGCTGCACTGCGTATCTACGCACCTGCACCTTCTGTCGCACCGCGTACATATACTGTAGCTCCGCACCTGCGGCTTCTATCGCGTCGCGTACCTCTATTGTAGCTCTGCACATGCGGCTTCTGTCGCGCCGCATATCTTTACTGTGCCTCCGCACCTGAAGCTTCTATCGTGTTGCGTACCCACGCACTGCGCCTTCTTCTGCTCTGCATACCCACGCACTGCGCCTTCTTCTGCTCTGCGTACCCATGCACTGCACCTTCTTCTGTTGTGCGTACCCTCGTACTTGCACCGTTAATTGCCTGCGTACCTCTGATTAGGGCCAAATTGGCAGTCCACCAGTGTGCCACAGATGGTCAGATGCCCAGATCTAATCATGCGCCCGAGAGATCACACTTCATAGATTCACTTTCAACTTCACTTTTATATAGATCAAGCTTTTAAATCGATAACCCAATATTTCAGATCTTAAGATATTCAATTTGCAAAAGATACATTAGCCAAGTGATCTCCTTCCCTATTTATAGTCAAGCCCTTATTCACACGATGGGACAAAATCATCAATAACCAATACAAGGGATCCAAACCGGGGCTAAATTAGAGCCTATACCACGGGCCAAAACCATAGAATCAAGAACGGCGGGCTAAATACCACGAGCCAAACATAAGAAACCCCACGTGAGCGCGCTTCTCTACCTTGAAGTGAGTGAACTGGGGTCCGCACCTCATGAACGGGTAACCCGCGGGTATGTACGCACATTATCTATGATATTCCTGCGGGTCCGCAGCTTTTGTATGGTGTACCTACGTACCTCTTATTTTCCAACATATTTTGAGAGCCTGAACAGAGCATTGCCACTTTAGAGAGTTGCCATCAAGTACAACACCTGTAACATAGAGCCATACCATAATCATAATGCCAACACTAAATAGCTCCAGGAACCTACTAGTGTACTCATCATCAGTGATTTAGCCCATCTGCAACTCATAAAATGCCTTAGCTCTATCATTGTAATATCTCTCAGATAGGTACTTATTCTAAATAGCACTCTCAGACTCATCCCAAATCAACTCTTCTTCTTGAATTCCCGTGACCTTCTTCAATTCTTCCCACCAAATGTTCACTCTCCTTTTGATATTGAAGGTACCTATTTTGGATTTTATGTTATGTGAATAGTTATGTAATTTGAATATTTTCTTCATCCCAAGAAACCATGACTTTGCATATTTTGATTTGTTCATCTCTCCATCAAGTGTATAAGGCTTGAATTTCTTGAAATCCTTAGGAACGTACTCACTCCTCCTATAAGAATGATGGCAATGATGACTATGATGATGTATCCTGGATGAGGAACTAGAGTGATACCCATACCTAGTAGTCCTGTTGTCAGGTGTATCCAATGATCTTCCACCTCTAATTGTGTTCCCTCTATCCAACCTGTTTTCATGTACCCCTCGTTCCACTTCAATAATATGATTCTTTTTCATTCACTGCAATATACACCAAGGTTGTTGGTTTCACCAATACCTCATTATTCTGGTATAACTTTAGAGTTCCCTATATTTCTTCCCATGAAGATTTCCTCACAATATTAACTTTATCACCTTAGGAGAGTGTAGATTCGATATATATATTTTCACTATAAAATCTACTCCCCCTTAGATAGGTGACCACGACATTTGGTTCATCGAACCATTATAACTATAATTTCTCTAGACATAACTCTCTGAAAGGTAGATTATTATACACTTCCTTCGATACTTCAACTCTAAGGGAGAATGTCCCATACTAGTATGTATATATATATACACACACATATTTTTATATATGCATATTATTTCATTAATCAATTAGAACCCCTATTTATTTGGGGTGTGTGTTGTTGTTGCTTATTTATAATTTGGTAGCACTTTGCTTATATGTAGTCATGATATTATGATCCTTAAATACTTATATGTGCCCCATTTCCAAGAATCCCGCTCTCTTAATATCATGTATGGGTTTGCATGGGGTTCGGTGATGTAACTAGGTGAATGAATCCAAACCTACTTCTTATCATTGTAATGAGGATTACAATGATACAAACCCATGTGGTATACCATTTCTATGCTCAGAACCTCAATGTGATATGTGGGTGATGCCTTATCTTTTCATTATGCTCTTAAATTTATCTTTAGTATGCAACTTATTACCTTGCATATAGTTTTAAATACACCGAGTTGATTAGGTGCATTACTAGCTCAAGGTTATTCATGGATACTCAATGCTATTGGAAAAGTTAATTGAGGGAAATGGTACTATGATCGCTGCCACCATCTCTTAACTTTTAATGTCTTCACTTTTTCATTAAATGTTTCCCTACACACCCACTGAATGATAACGAAATTTGTGCACCTGGAGATTGACTTGTCCAACATTGCTAGACAAAGGTAGGGCCAACGTAACCCACCCCATGTTCTCGTCACATGGGAAATGTCTAAATTTTGGATTCTATGTAAATATCAAGTGGTGTGAAGTGTTTCTACAATGGGCAATAACTATCTTCCATCCCCAAACCTTTCTTCTTCTCTTTACTTGTGTCCTCTATTGGTTAACCTATGCCTTGGTCTCTACCAGAATGATAATCGGGAGGTCTGGACTACTACCTTGGTTTCCTGAGTATGCATATGCGCATCCTCTGTTCCTTGCTTTGCAAGTGAAAGATTGAGATACCGAGGTTATCAATGGCCTACGACTTCAATGTTTGTGATCATACCTCCATCATTTTTTTCTACAATAATTTTAGATCCATGGATAGTGCAGTGCATTGCCATTCTCCTTAAGGTGAAATTCTCAGGGTTTAGTTTGAAATATGTCGTAGATGGATTCTCTGTAAGGGGTGCACACTACAACATTTCTTGACAGAAATATCTCCCAACCTGTTATACCACATCAGGGAATGGTAAGGATTCATGTAACCCTACTAGTGAATCATTTATTATCTTTTATACTCATCTTGTGATTAGGTCATTCACATATTCCCTCTTTCTGGTTATTGTAGTTAACTTTGCTAGGGTGATTTCTAGGTGTATGGATATCAACCCCTCTTTCTGAGATTTCAATAAAGGTTCTAGTAGTGCCCTCTTATTGTTACACTAAAAAATGTCACCATGACTATTTACAGTTAGTATGGCCCAATCAACAGTCATGCTACCCTCTTAGGCAAGTCTTATGCCTCTGCTCTCCATGTCAAACTCCAAAAAAGAGAGAAAGTGTTTCTAAATGTATTTATCTCTGAGGACGCAGGTTCTCTCAACCTTACCTGCGGGGACGCACCCAATGTTCACAAAAATTGCGTCTTTGGACGCTCTGTATGTAAAGGTGCAGGTGCGTCCCCCTGAAAAGGTTAAAATGCACAAGTTTCATCTTTAAAAAGTCACTTGTGCTCATTTCTAGAGCATTCTAGAAGGTTGTTCGACGTGTATTGAGCGCCTCCAGATGGTTCATGCACTCCTACCAAAGAGGAACTTATCCCATCAATAGGGGAGATATCCCATCCAAAGAGGGGATTATCCCATTGATGGTGGACCTGATTAACCTCCTCTTGAGCACTATAAATACAGGCATTGGGCCAGAAGGAGAGGAGGTTGAAAGTTATACATTTCTAAGGGTAAATGCTGCAGGAATTAGGACTCCCATTTAGAAGCTTGTGAGGAGAGATTGCCATCTTTGCTTGTTCTATTTGGAAGTGGGTGAGCTTTGCCAAAGTAAAGGAAGACTCTTGTGGACCCTGGAAGGAGCTTGCACAACACCAAGGCTCAGGTTGTAATGGTTCCTTTTGATTACCTTTAATGCAAATTGGTCCATTCTTCTCAATAACTTGTTGTTTATGAGTTATTTCATGTACTCCTTGGTCTATATGTTGAATATGCTTTGTTTTATGTTATAATCAGGTGCTATTTAATTGTTTGACTGTTGGTGATTGCATGTTTTGGAGAAAAGGAGGAGCTCATCCAGATCAACAAAGCTTGGACTTCTACAACAGCGTTTGGACAAAGGTAAGAACAAAACACTTGATTTCTCATATTATAATGCATGTTTAGAGAAGGATAGTTCTAGTTTGTCTTGTTTGTCACTAGAGAGTCTTAGGCTCCTAGGGAGGTTGGTTGTGTCTGCACAATCGACTCTTTCCGCCTGACAAATTGGCGACTCCGCTGGGGAATCCATTGATGTGAAAAGTCTTTTCCTTTGTGTGAACTTTTCTCTGAGAAAATTGGTTTATTTTTCTGGTTTTGGCTCTGTGACTTTGTCTGTGGGTGGGTTAGCTTAGGATTAGATTCTTTTTGGTTTTTCTTGAGTTTTTCGGTAGGACGCACCCTCTGAGTGTTGCACAGTGCGTCCTTGGACGCACTGTCGCTGTGTGCACAGAGCGGGCCCGCACCTGTGCTAACGGGTCGCCTGCGTCCCCGGCTAAAATTTGAGAAAATTCCATTTTTTGCATTTTTGCTCTTAGATTTAGTTTTTTCTTAGTTTTTACTGCCCAGATTCATTAGTCCTTTGTCAGAGATCTTCACCTGAACTTGTTTCGATAGCATTGAGTGTTTTAGTGGATTTCATCGAAGTGTAAGCCCTAGGGTTTGATTTTTGAGTACGTCTTGTAGTGACTTTGGCGGTAGAAGTTGTCAAGCCTTAGATCTCTCTGGTTTTGTCAGCATTCTAAGAAGTCAGACCTGTCGTAAAGTCTACCTGTGTGAGCACCTTACCATTGAGTTGTCTCTTTGGGCAAATTTCGAAGTGCTTGTTGTTTACGTCTTGAATTCCATTTTACAAAAAGAACAAAAAGATTTGAGTTTTGTTTTGACTAGTCTTTTGATTCTGCATTAGCTGGTCCTTGATTTGATTTTGATCAAGTAAAACAACCTAGAATCATCTTTGTGAGATTTTTCCTTGTTAGATTTGCTTAGAGTAATTTCCTTTTTGATTTGCTTGTGAGTCAAGTTTTCATAGTTTTTATAGCTTTTAAGATTGATTTTCATTACAATAGATTTATATGCTTTATTTAAAAGAGAAAATACAAAAAACATCTCCTTTGAAAAGTTTTGTTTCAAGTAGCTTTGAAAAGTTTTGAAAGAAAAAGAGTTTTTTCGTGCACGTAAGGAGTGGTCATGTTTGTATGCTTGAAAAGATAAAGAGAATTGTTTCTTTGATTGTCTTTATTAAGAAAGTTGCTTTCTCTAAAATTTGCATTCTCTCAACTCTCTTAGTTAAGAATTTCATTGAAAAAGGAAAAGTAGCGTAAATCATCTTAGGTGCATCTTTGTAGTGGTTTGAGTCGAGTCTACACACCATTGGTTTCACTTCCGCTACCCTTTTGTCTTTAAGAAAAACCATAAAATTAACGCTTAAAGTAAAATCGACGTAGTAATTTTTATTTACTAGGGCTCTGAAACACCAATTTAGATCAGGCTAGTGTCTTGGAGTAGGTGAGTAATTAACTCTCCAAGACAACAAAACCAAACAAGTAGCTTATCTTGTGATAGAATAAATCCAATTGTCTCATTTGTACTCTGGGAAAGCTCCTCTTAAAGGAGAAGCACGAGCTCGTGTCCGAACCAGTGAGGGGATCAATCCCCCCTCGTTGGGAACGACGCCAGACACGCACGTATTACAAACGGTAAACCTCGGATTAACCATTGTCGAGGAGCCAGGGGTCACTTGTCGGTAAAACTTGGATTATTGTCAAGGAGCCGGCAAGGGGATTGAGCTTGCTACTCTGCCCTTGCGTGCTGTCGGAGTTTAGATTGTTCCCCCAGGTGCATTTGTTGCGATTGGTAACCTTACTGACCATTATCTTTAGGATTCTACCGAGGTGACGGTGGAGGGAAGGTCCCACTGTACCTGGAGCAGACGTCGGCTATACTCACTTGGATTTTCTGGGGGGTTCACTTCACTCGAGACGGTTAAAGTGGAGGAACTTGGTCCAGTCTATTCATTAAGCAGGTTGTCGGGGTAACTGTTCCACCCGCCACTTCTGTACTGAATCCAGCGATGTTGGGCTTCATCACCAACTAGCACTTTCGGTCTGGAAGGCTACTGTTTGTGCTTGGTTTGACGCCCTAGATTCTTTAGGCGTGTGATTCAAATTTGTTTGGTTCTTTAGAGACTTTAGGTGGTTTGATTTGAAATTTTATTTTGTTTTCATGTGTAGTAGTTAAAAGTTTTTAGCTGTGGCGGAATTACCGAGACAGTCCCGTAGACTTCGGGGCAAGTCACCTGAAATTGTTACCGGAACAGATTTGTTAAGAAAACTCCGTAGATCGCGGGGTGGATCTCCTGAAGACGTTCCAGGTCAGTACGAAGGGTTGAAGGTCCTTGTAACTCCTCCTAGTGGCAGTAGAGTAGGTTCACCTGAAGAAGGAGAATCTTCCTTGGTAGTCCATCCAGATTACCAAAGTTTAGAGACAGGTTATAATCCCGAAGCTGTTACAGTTTCTGAGCTTGTTGGTAGTTTTTCGTCTGCTAGCGATACAGGCGAAGAACCAGAAATATCTAAACCTGTTACTCCGACTTCTAGTGTTCCTGATTCACCGAGAATAGAAAGAATTATCACCGAAAATCTTCCTACTGGTTTGATTGCTATTGAAGAACTTGCTCCAGAGGAAGAAATAGGCGTCTCTAACCTTGAAGATCAACTTACTATTGATCTAAGGGAGCGTGAATCTATCTTTTACAGTCCTCCTAGAAGTACTACTTGGTACCTTTCGTTAACCAATTATTTAGACAACTTTGGGCTAGGTTTTTCTCCACCTCGTACTCCTTTTCCACCTGGAGGTATTCATACTCCTGTAAATATGTCTAGTCAGTCGTCCGTGTTTACTCAAAGTCCTGAATCTTTCTTACACGGCGGTCGTTCTATTCCCACCGGGTATCAATCTCTTTCTGGTACTTTTGCGGGGGCATCTCCTCAACCCGTTGATCATGGGTTATTAGTTGGAAATAGTGGTAATATACCATTGGGTGTAGGAGACATTTACATGATGTCAGGTTCAGTTCCCGTTTCCCAACCTCAAGGTGGCCAATTACCGCCTGGGGGGCAGCCTCAGTTAACGCCTGGGGGGCAACCTCAAGGTACATCATTTGTGTCTGGGGGACAACCTCAAGGTCAGTACGCGCCTATGGTGCAATACATACCTCAAGGTCAATCCCAGCCTCAATATGTACCCCAGGGTCAACCTCAGTATCAATATCAACCTCAAGGGTGGCAACCTCAAGGATGGCAACCTCAAGGGTATCAACCCCAAGGGTATCAACCTCAAGGGTACCAACCTCAAGGTCAAGGTCAACCCTAGTATCCGTATTTACCTCAAGGTTATCAACCTCAAGGTCAATACTCAGGTCAAGGTTATCAACCACCTCAAGGTCAATCATATGTTCCAAGTATAGGAACTGCACCTTACAATTATCAATCCTATCCTCAATCCGGTTATGGATCTCAGTATCCTCAACCTGTTACGGGTCAATACCCTGGAAAGTTAGTGTGGGATCCATCATAGGGTCAACAGGTGTTGCAGCCAAGTATACAGTCGGTACCTCAAGTTGGACAACCCGTAGTTTCTGGTCCACCCCAGCAACCGCAACCTATCCAGTCAAATGTTCAAACTTCTGTAACTTCGGTAGTTACTCAGCCGCCAATTGCACCTAGTACTCCATCTCAAACGGCTGCTGCAACTACCGCCACATCTACCATACTTACTTCTGGAGTATCGACGGCTCCGGTTTCTACTGTCTCTGTAACCACTCCTCAGATATCTTTACCGTTGTCTGGATCTACGATTCAAACCACGGTCCAGATGCCTGTAGGTCAGCCTGGTATAAGTACGATTGTCACTGCTCAACCTCAATTTTTTCACCAACTGTACCAGGGACAGTACCAACCTGGGCAAGCTATCCAACAACCGGTTTACCAGTATCAACCGTATCCTGGGTACACTTATCAACAACCTCAACAACCCCAGTACGGTCCGGTTAATCCTGGTTTTCCAGGAGGATATAATATCCCAAATGTGACTCCTGTTCCTAGTTATCCTAGATATCCTCCTCCTGTGGCCGGTATTGTGACCCAGAGTTTTAGAGATCCTAACCGACAGTTACCGTTTATCGCAACTTTGGATTTACCAGACTTGACGCGCCTAACGAACGATCCAATTCAATATCTTCAGCTCTGGCCGCCAATGCCAAATAAGTTGCCCAGTGATATACCCAAGTTCGAAGGTAAGTCTGGAGAGGATCCGTCCAATCACGTGATGACTTACCACCTCTGGTGTGCTTCAAATTCTATCTCGGATGATTCGATCCGCTTACGTCTTTTCCAGCGTACACTCATTGGTCTCGCGGCCAAGTGGTACATTGAGTTACCACGGGCCTCTTTTTACAATTTTAGCCAGTTAGCTACCTCGTTCTTAACTCACTTTCAGTTGCCGGTCAGATTCGATAATGGCACGGAGTTATTAACTTCACTAAAACAATCAACGTCCACGTATATTTCTGATCACATTCATGAGTGGAGACGTCGAAGAAGGCTAGTGAAAGTTTTTATCCCGGACCAAATCTTAGCTGAATGGTTTGTTAAATCATTATTACCAAAGATTACTGAAGATGTAGCTAAGGCCGGAGTAGTCACTGAGGAGCAAGTCATTGCTCAGGCGCAATACCTTGACTTAGTTTATACTCAGTCGGGTACGTTACACGAGAAGATTCTGGATCTTCCAAAGTCGAATCAAATTGCTGCTGCTCCTTCGGGATCTCATGCCGCTGATGGTATGATTGGTATCGTGAATACAAAGAGCAAGAAGAAGTCTTCCAAGGCTTCGACTACTCCTATTATCACTTTACCTGATTCCCCGACAGGAGAGTCTTCTCCTGAACTTACCGCTGATATTCACGCTGTAGAAACATCTACGGCCAAATCAAAAAACGGTGGAAAGAAGAAAGGAAAGAAGAAGGCTAAAGTAGACAAGGCTCCGAAGGAGAAAACGGAAAAGTCGGAAACCAATGACGAAAAACGCAAACCTCGATATTCTTGTCTTATTTGTGAAGAGGATCATTTTACGAGAGATTACCCCCATCGGGCCGAGGTTGTGAAAATAGTCAAAGCTTCTCCCACTCCTGCTGTGTTAAAAAATCCATTTCCGGAGCAGGAGAATAAGATGATAGGTTCTTCCTCAAATGCCAGTGAAGAACCCATTTTGATGATGTCTCATGTGCGGATTGCGACTCGATCGCAAGATTATGGTAGTAAGGCTCCCGTTGATGGTAAGGAAGCAGAATCTTCTCATTCTAACCCATCAACCTCAGCTCCTGGTTCCGATCCACTACAGATCGAAAAACCTAACCCGGACTTAGTAATTAAACCGCCCGCCAAGGGTGTACTTCGAAGGTCTGCTTTCAATCCACATGCGAGAGCAGCCCAGAATTACAACATCGTTGAGGACTTAGTTGTTTCACCCTCAGCAATGTCGGCGTTAGAAGTGCTGCAATCATGCCTAGCACAACGAAAATTACTTTTGTCGGCTATCGGAGCTGTTGATGTTCAGGACCCGAACCTGATAATCTTCGATCTAGAAAATAGTACCCCACGTCTCCCCCATCAAATGGCTTTCCAAATTCTAGTGATAGTCAAAAACAGGCCTATTCATCGGACTGTGATTGATGAGGGAGCCTCTACGTGTATTATGTCGATTCAATGTTGGAGATCTCTTGGTTCTCCTTCGTTGAACCAATCCCCCACCATCCTTAAGGCCTTCGATGGCCGTGGGTTCCGTCCGTTTGGTATTCTACAGGAATTGCCTATAGGGGTAGAAGGTAAAACCGTTAGTCTGGATGTGGAGGTGGTTGATGCCCCTCTAGACTACAACCTTCTTTTGGGTCGAAGTTGGTCATATGCTATGACAGCGGTCGTTTCATCGGTCTTCAGAGTAATTAAGTTTCCACATAACAGTAAGATCGTGACTATTGATCAGCTGACATACTTTTCATCCGACCCAGCCTCTTCAGAGAGTATCCAGCATGTCGGTAAGACGACAATCCCTTATAGGGACGTTGGTGTAGGTTTAGTTAAAGATTTTGGTTTACTGGGAACTTTTCCTCTCCCTCCACTCAGCGTAGATTCTTCATTTGCAACAATTCATATGATTACATCAGAAAACATTATTTATGATGATCCTTGGATTGTCCCATCTGAATCTGAGATAGACTCATTCGGTGATGCTATGCCTTTGAGTCCATATGAAATTGCTTATGAAGCTGTCATGTATTTTACCGACTCGTGGTCAACCGAAATCGACCAAATGAATGTGGTCAGTGAAGAATCACTTTTCACCTCAACCTTAGAATGGATAGCGTTTCCCGAAGTCGTGTCATCTGATGAACAACTTCGCGAAATCCTAAGTGTAGACGATCTACCATGGGAAGATCTTCATCACAGATCTTCGTTTTTACCTAAGGATGATGCTTTTGAAAATGATTTTTCATCTATCTTTACCGCTGAATATGTCAAAGACGCTCAGGATCCAACGAAACATTCTGATTCAGAGTTGAATTTAGGGAATATTTCTCGTACTATTCCCATTGATATTTCAGTGAAGCCCGGAATTGAGGAAAACATTCATATAGGTGCCGCATGTACAGAAGATGAAATCCAAACTTACAAGGCCCTATTCCAAGAATTCCGCGATGTGTTTGCCTGGTCTTACGAGGAAATGCCGGGAATCGATCCTACCATCGTTGTTCATGAAATAAAGACCTACCTGGATGCTAAACCCGTCCGGCAACGGTTGCGTCAGATTCACCCTCGAAAAGCGGCTGCGATTAAAGCAGAAGTCGAAAAGCTGTTGAAAGCAGGTTTCATATATCCGATCCCATTAACGGATTGGGTATCGAATATTGTTCTAGTCAACAAGAAACAAGGAACAATAAGAATCTGTATCGACTATAGGGATATAAATCGAGCTTGTCCAAAAGACAACTATCCTACGCCTTATATCGATCAAATTATTGATGATTGTGCCGGAAGTGAAATGTTTTCCTTTATGGATGGTTTTTCGGGCTATAATCAAATCAATATTCTACCTGCCGACCAACCAAAAACGGCATTCATTTGTCCATGGGGGACATTTACTTATTGCAAATTACCTTTTGGACTTAAGAATGCCGGAGCCACCTTTCAACGGGTGATGTCTTACGCATTTCATGACATCAAGCACATTGTGCAACCGTACCTCGATGATTTGCCTGCTCATTCTTTACATCGCGCTGATCACCTTGTACACTTACGAGCAATCTTTATGAGGTGTAGGCATTATCGAATCAGGTTGAATCCCCACAAGTGTGTTTTCTGTATAGAAACAGGTCGATTGCTGGGATTTGTTGTTTCAAGAGTCGGCATTCGCGTCGATCCCTCGAAGGTCGAAGCTATCATCAAATTGCCTCCTCCTTCGAGTTTGCGCCAACTCCAAAGTTTGCAAGGGAAAGCGAACTTTTTACGCCGATTCATCCCAAACTACGCCGAGGTCACTAAAGGTTTTACACGGTTGTTGAAACATAATGCTCAATTCTCTTGGGACGAGATTGCCCAACAATATTTTGATGCACTTAAACACGCGTTGACCCATGCACCGTTGTTGCATCCTCCCAACTACAACCAGGACTACTTCTTATACCTCGCAGCTTCGCATTCCACCATTGGAATGGTGTTAGTTCAAGAAGATGAATTCGGAGCGGAACATGTGATATATTATCTTAGTAGGACCTTAAATCCCACTGAGTTAAAATATTCACATGTGGAGAAATTGGCCCTGGCAGCCGTTCAAGCTGTCCAGCGTTTTCGTCACTACATTCTTCTCCGTAAAACTACAGTTATTTCGGATTGCAACCCTATGATTTATATTTTGACAAAACAACTGCTAGGGGGCAAGTACTCTAAATGGATCGTTATCCTGCAAGAGTTCGACTTGGAGTTCGAGAAGTCCAAGTCTAAGAAATCCTTAGTTTTTGCGGAATTGATGTGTGATTTCCCGTGTGCTGACACAGAAACTGTGGCAGAGGAGTCCATTACGGACAAATCTTTGTTTCTTATCAGTACTGTAGATCCGTGGTACGGAGATATAATCATCTATCTCCAAACCCAAACCTTTCGGCCTGAAGCTTCCAAAGCGGACCGTCGGAAAATTCGGTTTCAATCCCAGCAATATAAAATTATTGGAGATACACTTTATCGCCGGGGGGCAGACTTAGTTTTTCGACGTTGTTTAACTCACGAAGAGGCTGAGAGGGTTTTGAATGATTGTCACTGTGGAGCATGTGGCGGTCATATGTCTGGGTATGCCACAACTCAGAAGGTGTTGCGCGCTGGTTACTTCTGGCCATCTATGTTTAAAGATTGTATCATTGCAGTCCGGAAGTGCCACAACTGCCAAGTGTTTGATCGAAAGATGCGCGCACCACCTGCTCCTCTCCACCCTATAATTTCCGTTGGTCCATTCGCCAAATGGGGTATCGACTTTATTACTTGTAACCCTCACTCGGCCGGGGGGCATGCGTATATCATCCTCACGGTTGATTATTTTACTAAATGGGCCGAGGCGATGCCTACATTCGACGCAAGCGGCAAAACAGCTGTAGTTTTCGTATTCAATCATATTATAACTAGGTTTGGTGTCCCACAAGCAATCATTACTGACCATGGGAGCCATTTTCGAAACATCATGATGACTGAGCTTACAAGCCAGCTTGGTTTGCGCCACGATAGCTCTACTCCTTATTATCCGCAAGCCAACGGTTTGGTTGAGTCTATCAACAAATTTCTAGTTATCATGATCCGACGAACCATTGGTATTCATCGGTCGAATTGGCACAACATGTTATTTTCAGCGCTATGGGCATACCGAACCTCAATGAAAAATTCAACAGGGTTCACTCCTTTCCAGCTAGTTTATGGCTTGGAAGCTGTGTTACCCATTGAATGCGAAATCCCATCACTTCAAATGGCTGTCGAATTACTCCCAGCTACTTCCGAAGAGGAGAAACGTTTATTATACTTAGCTAAATTAGATGAGACTCGACGTGACGCTACATTGGCAATTGAGACTCACGCGAAGCGAATGAAAGCTCAGTATGATAGAAATGTGACCCCTCAAAGTTTTTCGGAGGGAGACCTAGTGCTATTATATGATCAAGCTAACGATAAGCTAGGTGCTGGAAAATTCGTTCCTATGTGGCATGGACCCTACATTGTAAAGCGAAAGCTAGCAAAAGGGGCTTATGAGCTGGTTGATTTTGATGGGGACTCTTTGGGTAAACCCATAAATGGACTTTACCTAAAGAGGTATTATGCTTACATGGTGGGTATGGAGAATTTTTAGATTAGGTTAGGTTTTCTTTCTAGCTAGTATGCTTGTTAGTTAGTCAGTGTGTTTAGCTTAGAGAGTGTGTTTTTCGTCGTTATTCTGGCTTATCTTGGTTTTACTCTTGATATTGCAGATGTCGACGCCTCTCCAAACATACATTGGATTTGCTGATGGTGCTTGTCGTAGTACACGGAATATCTCTTCCGCAGCTTGGGTTATATATTCGCCCTCTGACGAGTTAGTTTCTATGCATGGGGTAAGCCTCGGTCAAACAACGAACAACATTGCAGAATACAGTGCAGTGGTTGAGTTATTATCCGACTCTATTTCATTTGGAATTTGACGTTTGATAGTGAGGTTAGATTCTGAACTTGTTGTATTACAGCTTAATAGAGTTTATGCCATTAGAAATCCTGTGTTATTAAGGTTGTTTTTGAGAGTGCGTCTCTTGGAACGTGAATTTGATTACATTGAATATCAACATATTCCAAGGTCTTTAAATACATTAGCAGATGCAATTGCTTCTCGAATGTTAGACAGACATTTACGATAATCATGCAAGTAAATTTAAAAACATTTCATCACATATGTTAAACAAGATAAGCCGATAATAGTGATATATATATAGATAGGAGTGTGTCAAAAAATATACATCGTCTTCGATCATAGGTTGAAAAACACCTTATGATCGGCAAAAATGATAGAGTAAAAAAAAGTCAAAAATGTCACATGTGTCTACAAAGTGACTAGCCAATCACTGGTGGTGCTCCCTATACGACACCACTGCACGGGCTACCTTGCGCAAAAATCTCCTAAATGGTCCAGGGACCGCGACTACATAGCGCTGAAGCCTGATAGGAATATCATCCATGGTAGTCTCAGGCATATCCGCCGTCAGACGCTCTAGATCATGCTCCAACTCAGCCAGTACCTCTGTAGCCGCCGCGTCCTGCGGGGCCGGTACCGGTGCAACTGGATGTCTCCTCTCAAAAGGCCGGAGGTTGGCTGGGCGCTGTGGACCAACATCTACATTTTGAAAATATTTACTGTCAGTTTTGAGACGATATATATAAAAACAAAAAAAATACATAATTTGAAAACTTGTGAAAAATAAAGTACCTCTGTCATCCCATTGTTCTCCCTGTGGAAGAACCATGTCCGGGTCATGTCAAAAATCTACTCCGGCATACGGAAAGTCCTGGATCGAGAAAACCTGGTCCTCCAACCAGAGAAAGTATCTATCAGAAAATCGAACAACTGCCGCGCCCTCGTCAGGATGTCGGGCCATCACCGCAACCCATCGTACCAGCTTTGGCTCCCGAGGACCCAAGATATCAACAGTGAGTTGCTGAGGGATCAGCATCGGAACTCTCTCTAAGGCAAAGCTCACGACTAAAGGCCCATATCCAAAAGTTTTCAGTCGTCCGTTATTTGCCTTAGTTAGTTGGCTCTTCACATTAGCCGACACAGCATCACACCAGTTGAAAATGGTGCCTTGGTAACAGCCAATTGCCATCCGCATTTGGGACCCGGAAGCAATGTGTAAAGCGGTTGCGCCGCAAATTCTAGTAACCGTGAACGCTATAACTTTGAGCTCACGCAGAGAGATGTGTTTGATCTCCACGCCTTTCGAATGGTGTGCACCAGGTGTGCACCAATCTTCCCGAAGACTAACAAGGGATTGGCCACCTGGCCTAGTCCCGGCTAGATTGAGTTGCTCGCCTCTATTTGGCAAGCCAGTGAGAAAGTATATATCAGAGGGCTCTATCTCGAGCTGGTGCCCTCCGATGTAAAAACATTGTTCTTGAACGTTCCATCTCTCAACCAGCCATTCCAAGAATCTTACCTGAGCCCTCATGCCCGGTATGGCCCAGTATTTATATAACCCGCATGCTTTTAGGGCATCCAGGGAAGGTTGATGTTCGATTGAAGCTTCATCAACCTCCTCGTGCTCTCTTTCTCTCCAATCCAGCATGGTAAGTGCCCTACACATGAATAAATAGGCATTAGAATTAATTTTGGGAAATTTGAATGGTTGATTTTGGAGTTTGGGGTTTCAAAATCCGCGTTTTGCGGAGGACGCACCCCGCGTTTAGAACACAGGGCGTCGGGACGCAGCTAGCCTGAAGGTGGGCTGCGTCACCCGAAGGGCACCTGCGTCCACCGCAGAGCGCATTTTGAAACCTAAAACCCCCCAAAAATCAAAACTAAAACCTAAAATACAATTTTAATTGGATGAAATTGAAGAGTAGGATGTTGTAAAATACCTGGAAGAGACGGCGTTCGATTCTGACGGTCGGATTTTCCGCAGCAACCACGGGAAGTTTCTTGCCAAAAGCCCTTTTTTCAACCTCAACAGTGAAATGGTAAAAATGACATGGTAAAAAGTCTTTTTATAGGTTTTTTGGATGAATTTGTTCATTTTTCACCACGGAAAGATGTTTTTCGATGTATTTTTGCCTATCTTAAACAGGTATGAGTAATGTGTTGCTTTTGTGCAGGAAAAAGGGACTTAGAGGGAAAATTGTCATTTTTCACGAACCAAAATATCAGAGTCATCTTTTAAGCCCTTTTCTGACTCCTAAAAAATGAAAAGATTGCCGAGCGTTTCTTTTACACTCGTTAAAACGGAATTAAAAGACGGTCCCCTTATAGCTCTTTTCTGACCGTAAAATCAGGAAAAGATTTCCGGGTTTTTGTCGTTTCAAACTCGATAAGGAAATAAAACGACGTGTCCTTGATCGCTTTTTACTTTTCAGGTCAGTGACACTAATTATGAAAGTACTCCTTGGTCGCAAGATCAAGCGGTTCCCCCAGGTATTATTTTATATTTTTTCGGGCTTGAGGGACACAAATCTACGGAAAAGTTCAACTTGGAGTCTTCTTAAGTTTTTCAGACTCTCTAAAAATGAAAAACGCCGAGTTTCTCCTATACTGGGCTCGTTAAACATTTCACAGTAAAGGACCTGTTCAATTACAAACAGGAACGAACCACTCCTTCCTAGGGTTCGAATCAAAACTAGGTTGGACTCATCCGAAGGATGAGCTTATAATCAAGCATATGTTATCCTCCTCAAGCTTGTTAAAAATAAAGAGGTACTTGCCAGAAATGGTGGGGGAAAAAGAGAAGAATGAGCCTATTTGTTACCTTTTGTCTCAGAAGAAACTTTATTACCACTCTTGAACACGACACTTTTTCATTCACCTGGGTTGGGAAATCCTTACCTCACAGTTGATCAAACCACTTTGAAAGTCTTCAGCCGGGTTCCGGGGATTAACTTTGAGTTATTCATCACCAAGCCATCTGTCGTGTCGTTATGTGTTCAAGAGGTCTGCAAGTAAAACTTTCATCTGCAAAATACTTGTCATCCATTTGACCATCCCTGAGTCAGTCCTTACAGCAGCATTTCTTCAACTTGAACAAATGATTTCGTGTTGTGGGCTTGCCTACAACGAGTCACTTTCTATCGACATTAGCACATTATCTAGAGAGATGACTTATAGATCGTCAGTATCTTGAAGTCTGCATGCATCAATGGCAGGTTTCTCGCCTTTGACGTCAGTTTACATCATTGACTTTCGATCAAAGGATTCCGTGAAATGTTCGACATCAATTCATTCATTCACATCTCATGGATTGTACTGGGTACTTTGAGAACCATTGACATTACTGGTGGTCTCTCTCACGCTTGTTAACAGTTTACATCATCGACTGGTAATCAAGTGGTTTCTACCATGCTCGACATCAACTCATTTATTCGCATGGCTAGAATCGTACCAATTCGGGAAGTAGAAATGAAGACCCTGGATCTAGTTTCCACCATCCAGGCTGCGAGGAGTTTTGTATTCATTATCTAAGTAGACTAATCACAAACAGATGGCTGCGCCCATACTGTGTCTACAAAAGTCTATGATTATGATGTACTGCAAGATCATTCCTGTATCAGAGTAGTTAGTCTATTAGTTAAAGTTTTAATCTGAGTATGGGAATGCCTACCTCAGTGATGATATAATCTTATACATGTATTTTGTGTTGAAAATTGTAGGTTCTGACCAGGCTCTCCACGAGATAATCCTTGAAATGATAAAGCGCTTCACCCTTCCTAGATAATACAAAACCCTAATCTATTTCAGGCTTCGCACTTTAGGGGGCAATCTGTTACACTAAAAAATGTCACCATGACTATTTACAGTTAGTATGGCCCAATCAACAGTCATGCTACCCTCTTAGGCAAGTCTTATGCCTCTGCTCTCCATGTCAAACTCCAAAAAAGAGAGAAAGTCTTTCTAAATGTATTTATCTCTGGGGACGCAGGTTCTCTCAACCTTACCTGCGGGGACGCACCCAATGTTCACAAACACTGCGTCTTTGGACGCTCTGTATGTAAAGGTGCAGGTGCGTCCCCCTGAAAAGGTTAAAATGCGCAAGTTTCATCTTTAAAAAGTCACTTGTGGTCATTTCTGGAGCATTCTAGAAGGTTGTTCGACGTGTATTGAGCGCCTCCAGATGGTTCATGCACTCCTACCAAAGAGGAACTTATCCCATCAATAGGGGAGCTATCCCATCCAAAGAGGGGATTATCCCATTGATGGTGGACCTGATTAACCTCCTCTTGAGCACTATAAATACAGGCATTGGGCCAGAAGGAGAGGAGGTTGAAAGCTATACATTTCTAAGGGTAAATGCTGCAGGAATTAGGACTCCCATTTAGAAGCTTGTGAGGAGAGATTGCCATCTTTGCTTGTTCTATTTGGAAGTGGGTGAGCTTTGTCAAAGTAAAGGAAGACTCTTGTGGACCCTGGAAGGAGCTTGCACAACACCAAGGCTCAGGTTGTAATGGTTCCTTTTGATTACCTTTAATGCAAATTGGTCCATTCTTCTCAATAACTTGTTGTTTATGAGTTATTTCATGTACTCCTTGGTCTATATGTTGAATATGCTTTGTTTTATGTTATAATCAGGTGCTATTTAATTGTTTGACTGTTCGTGATTGCAGGTTTTGGAGAAAAGGAGGAGCTCATCCAGATCAACAAAGCTTGGACTTCTACAACAGCGTTTGGACAAAGGTAAGAACAAAAGACTTGATTTCTCATATTATAATGCATGTTTAGAGAAGGATAGTTCTAGTTTGTCTTGTTTGTCACTAGAGAGTCTTAGGCTCCTAGGGAGGTTGGTTGTGTCCGCACAATCGACTCTTTCCGCCTGACACTTATTGGCATGATATCTTTAACACTGATGAATATTTTAATAGGTAAGGTGCCTACTTGACTCCGAGGTTAAACTGAGTATCATCTTGAACATTCTTTCCTGATGCATATATGTGTATCTGCGGTTGAATTCTGTCTAGCAAGGTTCCTAACCCATGGAATGAAATGGTGGTGCTATAGCTGGTAGGGTACGCATACTAATGCCCTTAATCCCCTCTTCTATGTGTTCAAGAACTATCCTCTCCTTGAGAAAATTTGTTTCACTAATAGGTGTAGCGAGGTCTTCTGCTTTCCAATAGTCGTTTCTATCTATTTAGGTTACCATCTCTTAGGTTTCAAATTCTTGGCTTGATTTTCTGTGCATACTTCCTAATTTATTTACTCTTGCGACAGAGATTCAGACACAACTGTCAGGTTAATCCTCTTTCTAACACGTAACTTTCATCCTCTTTGGTGTATTCTTTATATTGATTGCATTTATTTAAAGGTATAAACTTAGTAATGCTTACATGGGTGTATTTCTTATGCATCCCATAGGTAAACTATGCTCATGTAGTGGTTCGTTGGATTTATGGACTTTATACCACGTGTGGGTGCCATTGATTAATAATTTTAGCATTTGGGGCATTCCAGGTTTGTTACTACACCTCGGCGGGGATTTCGGCATAGTTACTTTCACCATGCTTCCTGAGATACAAGAAAAGAATCATTGGCATGTGTTCAAAGCTTAGTATTGAAAAACTTTATATGGGTTTCCATTTCCAACGAATTTTCAACTGATAGCTTCTATCCATAGTCGCTTTCGTTGGGTGTTAAACCCATTGGTTGTAATTTTCTAAATTCAAGTCCCCCTAATTACATAGTCACGGTTCCATAGACCTTATCAAGACTCAAGTCTCTGATATTGCTCTGATATTGATTCCCCTTTGTTAATTAATTGGTAACAGCTTTGAATAATGATGCAAATGAAATTTTGAGATGTTAATTAGAAATTTCAAACATGCGTTAGCAATTTCTCTTTCTTGTACACTTTATTTGAATAGTGCACCAAACAACTACATGCTATTACATTCTAGAAATTTTCATTTTGAATGGCTATGCATATTTTGAGTTAAATCAGCAGTTCCAATCTTTCCAAGTTTAGGAGTCACGATATGCAAATCGACATGGTAACAAAGAGTCTAACTTACCATTACTGTTATTTCCTGTGTTAAGATTTTATCTCACTATCATAGAATGTGTTTCTCTTACTCTTCTCTTTTCTGAGATAATAACCAATACGTTTTACTGTACAATGTCTTTATTTTAATGCTAGACTTTTAGAACCTCTATATTTTTCAGAAGAAAATTACCACAGTTTGCATGTATGTTGGAATTACCATATTCCTTATATAAAATTTCGCCTAGTATTTCTCAAACTCTTAACTTCTATTCTACCAATTTTTCTATATATAGTTATTCATAATTTAGTCCTTTTTCTAAAAAACAAAGCATATGTATTGTTGAATTGGCATGAATATACTCGATTCCATTCAATTCTTTAGTCGTAACCGAATTCCATTATTCATAAGTGTCATTATTGTCTTCTATTATAATATGTATACTTCTATACATGGTAAGGTTCATTTCCCATACCTTTTTGTTTTTTCAACAACCTACTATCGTCTAGTGCTCAAATCTATGTACATCCTTTAAAACAATATCTATTTTTATTTTCATTCTTATGCATGAATTTCTTCTCATCCATCTTGAGGTAAATAATGAAGTCACTTATTTTCCCCAATAACATCTTAGTTATAAAGTCAAATCAAACGGTTCACATTTAATGAAGAATCCTAAGAACCCAATTTACATGTCAGTGATATTTTCTGAGGGAATTCTATCTATTCTCCGAAATTCCCTCTAACTGAACTCACAGTCATTAGTAGTTACAACCTCTCAATCATTAGTAATTAATGTTTGTTTCACCATGGCAGCTGCATCTTTTTTTCATATATATAAACTAAAGCAACATCCTACTCAATAAAATCATGGCAGCCACACCGTTTCTTCATGCATATAAAATTAAACAACATTCTACTCACTACATTTTTCTTTGTTACTCAAAAGAGCTAACACACATCTTACACCATACAAAATTAATTCCACACAAAATATTAAGTATTTCTGTTCAACGCAATAGATACCCAACTAGATTGAATAAAATCATACAATACATAATAAAATGGAAATAAATAATCTGAGGAGTACTTGGAAGTTCACAACTACTCACCACCAAACCTATAACTATTCTCCTCAGTTCAGCCCCGAGCCAAGTTGTCCTTGTCAACATCTCTCCCCTATTGATTCCTTCGTCATGTATTTAATACCTGTATTTCATGATAAACTTTCCTTTTAGCGGCGTCCCGCATTTGTGGACCTTTTTTATCCATTTGCCTAGGCTTTTCCATAAAATCCTACCTTTCTCTCCCACATTGCTTTTATGTTTCTTTTCAAGCTTAGTGTGTTTCTACAGCAAGCAACTTAATGGATCTTTCTCTCCCATCCATTAATCTTAGCTATTTTTTATCTAGATTCCTTATCATGATAGAATTTCCCAAGCTCATTTACCTATAAGATTATCTTCTTTTGTTTTGGAAAGATTCTTGTTTATAGGTGTCTCATTCCAAGTACCTATGCTCTATTTATTTATTTATTATAAATTATTCATTTAAATCACTATTCCCATATTTCTCAATGATTTTTCCACCATTATAGTCAAGACAAGATTATCGTAGTAGAGGGATATTTTATTCTCCTCTGTTTTTATTAACATGTCCTCAATATTTTCTATCTAGTTTTGCCTTTCCCTGAACTCTTGTTGGATAACATTCTGCAACTTCCCTTCACATACCCAGGTAGATTCCTCAAAAATACAATGTTTTGTTTGTACTTCTACCTGGATTCATTCTCTTCCAAACCCAGGTATGCAAGAGTTCAGTCCACCCGTCTCCTTCAAGTGCTACCTGCAACATTTGTTCAAGCACCAATGTGAGAGTTATCATGTACACCTTTCTAAATTACTGCTACCCAAAAATAAAATATGATGATTGTTATTTTAACTAATAATAAGGTTTCGCAATTTGGTCCAGATTTCTCGTTTTGACTTCCCTTGAGTTTCTAATAGCAGAAAGGAAAATTCCCATTTTTCTAGTATGTGTGTACTCATGCTCTATGCTTGCTTCTTGCAGTTCTTCTGCAGTCATCATCTCAATTCACATGCATTCCAAGCATCATGATATTAGTAACTTTAATATATTATCATAATGCTACCATAATTCCTTTTCATTCTTCTTACGTTATCTCCAATTGTCATACATATGACCTATCTTACTCACATTATATCCAATTGTCATGCATATGATCTATCGTAAAACTCGAAATAGAACTTTTCATAGTAATTACTTCCCCGAAAGTCATAGTAATCACTCGACTATTTGTTTTAGTTCATTTGTCAATATGCATCTAGTATGCATGTTTTTAGTGCATGATAGTTTACTTCTACTAGTTTTATGCTTCACATGTACTTAATCAATCCCGATCAAGTTATTTTGTTACATATTTCCATGCCCTTCCAGAAATAAGTGAAAGTATATGGCTATTTATAATCTAGATACTTAAGGAGTATCTTGATACATTTGATCTTCATGGTTAGCGTCTGATTTCCTTATTCATACCATGAAGCCTTCCATACTTCACCATTCTTACGTGCTTTTGTTTCTAATTTAGTTCAAAGATTTTCTTCCTTTATCTGGATTGTACCCTTTTACTTATTTTTATTTAACTATTTTTCCATTTGATTTGGCTATTCAGTTGATCTAAAGGTACCATTATTTCTATTTCCAGTGGTTTATGGTCATCATTTGTTTTAATCACGTGGTTATCCACATTTATTTATTGTATCTTTCCATTTATCCATCTTTTTTTTTTTCCTGAAGTGACAATATATCTCCACAGCTGTGTATGTTGCAACATTTCTAAAACAGATATACTTTAGACATTGTTCATAAATTTAAATTCAGCACAATGGAACCCTAGTTATCACCCAGTTATG
The DNA here is from genome assembly GCA_031772625.1 of Pinus tabuliformis. Classification (NCBI taxonomy): domain Eukaryota; kingdom Viridiplantae; phylum Streptophyta; class Pinopsida; order Pinales; family Pinaceae; genus Pinus; species Pinus tabuliformis. Next base: position 1,185,318,837 of record CM062816.1, on the reverse strand, counting down.
TATCCACCACTGGCTACCCGCTGCGACTCTTGTTTTTTTTTAATGAATATGATGGTATACTACATACTATGTGCATTTCATCCATACCCAACAACTCTTAATGCAGAGTTGAACAAGATCAGTAACAACATCACTGTACCATATATGATGTTCATATAATCACTCACCTAGTTGTATGACCATTGTTATATGTGACACAAAAAATAACGAATGGAATTTCCACCTTGCTCATATCAAGGTACTATCTTTAGCAATATGTAGGGTTCATATGACTACGTTAGTTGTGCCTTTTTCTATTTAAGTAGATTTGGTGGTTGCAACGTTATTCTTAAAGTAATTTTTAATGGGACTTAGCTATGCCCACTTTTGAATTTTTCTTCTACTTATTAGGAGCTAATGTATTGTTCCACTGTGAGTTGGGTACCAACAATGTTGATGGCCTATACCTTTAGGTGTAAGGCATCTTACTCACCATTCTCATGCTTGGTTGGTAGTATTCGAAGGTGACTTAATAAAACAATTCCTATAGACTGCCACTATTTTCGTAGGTATACCCTTGTTCTTACCTTGATGGTTTATGTATCTTCCTGAATTATTCTGCATTCCAGGAAATTTTCTAGCCTTCATTTTCCTTAGAATGCGGATTTTTTGTAGAACGTGTTACTAATTTTGGTGACGTTGTCCCTTGTTCCGCCTTATATATTTCCCCCCACCTATTCTAAGCTGATTTTCTCTGTACTTCTTGGGACTGTAGGTTATAATAAACCTATCTTGTATACATGTTTTTGGGTCAGTTTAGACCAAATGTTTTGCAACCTACTCCCGAGACACAAAATTTTCTTAGTTGTTGTGCTCAACAATGATGTCTTATTCATTGCACCACTTAGTATTTATTAGCATAAAATGTGGATCACACACCACTTAGCATAAAAAGTGGATCACATCCTCTACTTATACATACCCTTAGTTGGGTTGGAAAATAATGGTTATTAATTATAGGTCTCATATCACAAGTACAAGAAGTTATTTTTGCATCATGGCCCAAACCACTTCTATAATTTGACACATGTGTGAATTATTCTTTTGCCCAAATCCCTCATATATTCCTCTTTTGTTGTCTATTTCTTTTAATATTGAGGTGCAATAAGCAAGTAATGATGAAGAGATAAATCAATTGTATCATTTTGGACAAGCATCCTCAACTAAAGCATTATCAACTAGTATTTGGTGGAAAATATTTCCACCTTATACTAATAGCTTCCAGAGTGGGGCTTTGGAAGGTTACCCTGTCAGTATAGAGGCAATCCATATGGTACTACACAACTAGAAAAGAGGTTTAGGGATTTGTATTAGTCAGGTTGATATTCCCCATTAATCATGAATACACATAATTATTGTCAATTTGCATTATCAACTTCAACTTCCAAAGTAAACTTTAAGGTTGTACAATTAAGCTAACCAGCAAGCTTGTAGCATACATACCTCCATTTAGACTAGCTCAACCGTGCTGGGAAAGGCTGATGACTCAATGGTAATTACTTGGAAATTTTATATTCTTCTTCTATGTCATCCATTTCCCATAATACAGGTTATGATTATAGTAAATTTAATAGCTTGATTCATCATGAATTTTATATAAACAATCATTATATAACCAACTATTGGGAATTTCCATCACTGTAGATAGTTTCTATTTTGTAGTTGCAGTTTGGCCATTGAGTTCATCATCGAGTGTATAACCTTGTTATCCCAGTCAATGCTAGTTTTTGAACATTAAGTTGTTATGGAAACTTTTAGTTGTATAGCGACATCTATGATGTGTTGTTAAATTGATGCACTCTACATATCTAGTTCAATGACTTGTAACCATCCTCATTCCCATCCATTGGGTTCAAGAGTTGAACCTAGGATCTGATACCACTTGTCATATACCCCTCGTTCCACTTCAATAATTTTACTTTTCTTGTCATTCACTTCAATATAGACTAGGGCTGTTGGTTTCACTAATATCTCATTATTCTAGTATAACTCGATAGTTTCCTATCATTCTTACCATGAAGATTTCCTCACAATCTTAACTTTCTCCCCTTAGGAGACTGTAGCTTCAAGATATATATATATATATATATATATATATATATACTATAAACAGTACACCCCTTAAAAAGGTGACTATGGCATTTTCTTCATTGAACCATTGTAACTATACTTGTTCTACACATAACTCTTTGAACGGTAAATTGTCATACACTCCCTTCGATACTTCCACTCTAAGGAAAGATATCGCATGCTATATATATATATACATATAGGTGTGTGTGTATATATATATATATATATATATATAGATATATAGATATACCTATATCTATATATATATATACCTATATGTATATAGATATATAGATATATATATATATATATATATATATATATATATATATATATATATATATATATATATATATATATATATATATATATATATATATATATTATTTCATTAATCACTTAGGACCCCTATTTCTTTGAGGTGTGTATCACTGCTGCTTATTTAAAATTTGGTAGCTATTTTCCTATATATGGTCACAGTATTCTGATCCTTGAATACTTATATGTGCCCTGCTGCAAACAATTTTTCTCTTTGAATCTCATGTATGGGTTTACATGGGGTTCGGTAATGCAATTATGTGAATGAATCCAAACCTACTTCTTATCATTGTAATGAGGATTACAATGATACAAACCCATGTGGTATACCATTTTGATGCTGATAACCTAAACGTGGCATATGGCCAATGCCTTATATTTTTGTTCTATTTTTGAATTTATCTTTAGTATGTAGCTTATTACCTTGCATATATTTTTAATTACACCAACTTGATTAGGTGCATTACTGGCTCAAGGCTGTTCATGGATACTCAACGCTATTGGCAAAGTTAATTGATGGAAATGGTACTATGATCGTCACCACCATCTCCTAACTTTCAACATCTCCACCTTTTCCTTAAATTATTCCCTACACCCCCATTGAATGGTAACGAAAGTTGTGCACCTAGATATTGACGTGTCCAACATTACCAGATCGATGAAGGGCCAATGCAACCCACCCCATGTGTCGGTGACATGGGCAGCGTCCAATTTTTGGTTTATGTGTAAAGCTCAGGTGGCATGAAGCATTTGTATAGTGGGAAATACATTTCTTCCATCCCCTAACCTTTTTTATTCTCTTTACTTGTATCCTCTCCCGGTTAACCTATGCTTTGGTCTTTGCCACAGTGAAAATCGAGAGGTCTGAATAACTTCCCTATTTTCCCGAGTATGCATATGCACATCCTCTATTCCTTGAATCATTTCTTATCTTTTATACCCATCTTGTGATTGTTTCATTCACATATTCCCTCTTGTTGGTTAAGATAAAATGTGAACAGAGTTGAAAAAGAAGGAGATGTAGCTCACAGGTGAGGCCTGCACCTGGAGACTACACCCAAAACAGAGAGATCACTCTCGTACACTCTATTATTCATCAATGAAAGATTACATCATTAAATACAATACTAGGAATTAGGAAGTTGCAAGCAAACCCCTAAAATCTAGGAACTAATCCTAAACTAGGGAGAACGTTACAACTATGTAACCATTTTCTCCATTAATAAAAAATAATATTAATTATTTTCAACTCCCCCCCTTAATGGAGAAAGAGTTCTCCTGGACTCCTAGAATCCTTCTAAACAATTCAAACTTCACAAGTGCAAGTGTCTTTGTAAAAATATCAGCCATATTGTCACAAGCTTTACAATATTCAACAAAAATTTCTTTTGACTGTATCTTCTCTCTGACAAAATGGAACTGAGTGTCTATATGTTTGGTGTTTTTGTGAAACACTGGATTATATGCCAATTTAATGCTGCTTTGGTTGTTGGTTTTGATGGAAGTGGGATTCTTCTGCTCTTTTCCTGCATCTTTGAGAAGTCTTCTCAACCAGATTGCTTCACACGTCGCTACACACAATGCTTGATACTCAGCTTCACACAATGACAAGGCTATAGTACTTTGCTTCTTTCTACTCCATGCTATGACCCCGGATCCTATGCTGAATGCGTAACCTGTGATGGATCTTCGATCATCCAAGTTACCTGCCCAATCTGAATCTGAAAAACCTGCTAGAATAACATCAGATGCGTCAGTGTATAAAATGCCATAATTAACAGTACCACAAAGATACCTCAACACACTTTTCGCTGCTACCCAGTGACTTTCAAGTGGTTTTGACATGAATTGGCTCAACACACTAACAGAGTATGCTAAGTCAGGTCTGGTTGTTGTAAGATATATCAAGCTGCCAACCAGCTGTCTATACATTGTAGCATCAACCTCTTTAGTGCCATCGTCACTGCTGAACTTCAGATTCTGCTGTAAAGGTGTCACTGCTGATCTACACTGATCCATACCAAACTTTTCTAATAGATTTATGGCATACTTCCCTTGGGTAAGAAAAGTTTGCCGACTATCTCTGCATACTTCTAATCCCATACAGTAATGAAGTCTTCCAAGGTCTTTCATCTCAAAAACTTGTGCCATAAGCCTTTTGATTCCTCTGATTAAATCATTTACATCTCCTGTTATAATCATGTCATCTACATACAAAGAAAACAAAATAATCTTCCCCTACTTATTGTACTTAGTATAAAAATTTGAGTCATTCAAACTTCTATGAAAGCCATACTCTAAAAAGAAAGAATCAACCTTTTCATACCAAGACCTGGGTGCTTGTTTTAAACCATATAAAGCCTTTTTCAATCTGCAAACAAAATGTTCCTACCCCTGCTTTACAAACCCTTCTGGTTGTACTACGCAAATTTCCTCTTTTAATTCACCATTTGAAAATGCAGATTTTACATCAAGCTGGTGTAATTCCCAATCATATTTAGTAGCTAAAGCAATAAGCATTCTGATTGTATTTAACTTTGCTGCAGGTGCAAAAGTAGCATCAAAATCTATACCTTCCTGCTGTGAATATCCTTTTGCAACCAACCTAGCTTTTAATTTCTCTATACTTCCATCTGCATTCATTTTTGGTTTAAACAACCATTTACATCCTATGGGTGTTTTATTTTTAGGCAGTTCAACTAAATCCCAAGTGTCATTTCTAAGAATTGATTCCATCTCTTCATTCATTACAACTCTCCACTCCTTAAATTGACTAGCTTCTTTGTAATTAGATGGCTCTACGATGTTCTAAACATTTGACATCAAAGCATAGTCTCTCAATTTTAATGGTAATTGAGTCTTCCTACCAAATCTCCTTGGTAGGGGACTTACCTCAAATTTTTTAGCTCTAAATGGGCTTGCTTTATCATCTTTTTCCTGTTCTTCTTTCTTCTCTTCTTTCTGCTCTTTCTCTCTTTCATCATCGCTGCTTTCGTCCATCAATAATGGATTGTGCCAATCATCACCAATGTCATATTTCCCTTCCTCTACCTGTTCATGAAACACTACATCCCTGCTTGCAAATATCTTATGAGTTTCAGGATTGAACAATTTATATGCTTTAAATTTTGTGCCATAACCAACAAAGATGCATTTCACAATTTTAGGATCTAATTTCTTCCTATCAGTTTTGGGTATATGGGAAAATGCTTTTGACCCAAATACTCTTAGATGATTTACTGCTGGTTTGAATCCATATAGAGCTTCAAAAGGAGTTTTGAAGCTAAGATATCTGGTAGGACTTATGTTCTTCAAATATACAGCAGTGTTAATAGCCTCTGCCCAAAAGCTTTTAGATAGATCCTTACCTTGTAACATTCTCCTTGCGCACTTCACTAAGGTTTTGTTTTTGCATTCTCCGACTCCATTATACTATGGTGTGTGTGGCACTGCAAACTACTGAACAATCCCGTGAGATTTGCAGAATTTCATAAATTCGCCTAGCTTGTATTCTCCCCCTTGATCAGACCGGAGAATTTTTATACTCTTACCAAACTGTTTTTCCACCAAGGTTTTAAATTCTCTAAAGCACTGGAAAGTCTGATTTTTCTTACTCAGAAAATAAACCCATGAATATCTAGTGCAATCATCAGTAAATAACAAAAAATAATATGCTCCACCTAGCAACCTTGTCTGCATAGGTCTGCATATATCAGTGTGCACTAGTTCTAAAATATTTGTTTCCTTCCTCCTATCATGCACAGGAAACCGTTCTCTATGCATTTTACCTAAGGCACATCCATTACAATTTAACTGAACATTACGAAAGGTAGGGAGCCCCTCAACCATACCTTTTCTCTGCAATAGCATGAGGTCCTACAAATTCAAGTGACCGAATCTCTAATGCCAGAGTTGTTCGGTTGTCGATCCTCCTGCAACCATGCCTCGCTTTGATATACTCTTTACATCTAGTCTGTATAGGCTTCCAACACACACACTTGTTGCAACTATTTCTTCCCCGCAATCCTTTATCACACAGTGAGTCTTGAAGAACTCGACTTGCATATCTTGATCAGTTATCATGGATACAGATATCAGATTTTTCTTAATTCCAAGTACATATAAAAAATTCTAAAGATAACTAATTTTTCCATTTGGTAACTTGACTGGCATAACCCCATAAACTTTAATCTCGTATCCACTATCATCTCCTAAATAGATTTTTGATCCATATGTACTTTCTTCAAGACTATCAAAAAATTCCTTTTTACCTGTCATGTGAGAGGATGCTCCAGAATCAACATACCATATATCATCCTCATCAGATGCTGAAAGGGCATGGTCGACTATGAATAGTCGAAATTCATGACTGAAATCTTTATCTTCTTCAACATCATCTTCAACAAAGTATCCTCTGTGCTTTGCCTGCTTCCTCTTTGCATCATCAGCCTGCTTCTTAAAGCACACACTCTATATATGGCCGTTCTTTCCACAATAATAGCATTTCCTTACAGAATTATTTTCAATCATACCTTTATGTGGACGCTTTTGCAATGTTCCTCCTTTCTGTTGTGATTGTTGTTGTGGCTGCTTCCCTCTGAATGGTCGTCGTTTCGCCATCAGCGCAAGATCATCATTCTGGGGGTTCAAGTTCTGTCACCGCTGCTCTTCTTGCAGTAAGATCCTTGTCAAATCATCAAATGTAGGCGCTTTCTCCCTTGTCGCCAAGACAATGATGAACATTTGAAATTCATCTCGCATCCCGTTCAGTGTGATTGAAACAAGATCAAAGTTAGACACTGCCTCTCCGATGTTTCCCAATGCATCTTTCACATCTTTGATTCGAGCAACAAATGCAGCAGCAGTCTCATTTTCGTTCATCCTCATCGAAAATAGCTTGCTTTTAAGTGCCATAACTCGGCTTGTGTTCTGGGTCTGATACAGAGTTTTGATATTTGTCCAGATCTCTGCGGACATTTTACAGTCTCCCAATGTGCGGGATAATGTTGTCCTTCACGGACATTTTCAGAAAAACTTTCACCTTGTTCTCTCGCTTATCCCAGTCTTGCTCCTGCGCCCCCACATTCACCCTCTACTCATCACCTGTAACTATGGACCAAGCATTCACACCTTCAAGCAAGGTTTGGATTTTAAACTTCCAATTCGTGAAGTTAGATCCATCGAGCTTGCTAGACTCGTGGAGGTAGGATTCCATCGTATTACTCATTCTGATCAGATCTAAGAAATGAATCTACCCAACAGCAACAAAAAATTGATACCTTTCAAAATGATCTGTCACCGATTCAGATCCGCCAATATCTAATGACTCAACAAAATCGTTCGTGCTCCAATGAGAAAATCCACTGTCTTTTTTTTTTCAATACAGCCAAAAAATCGATCTGATCAAAACTGATCCGATCTGCCTCTCCCGGATAAATCTGCAACTTCTCTGATATTCTCCCTTCACAAATCTCCAAACGAAGATGAGGCTTCCCGCAGATCTCTTTGAAGGTGGATTGACGCATCCCCGAGCGTATTGGCGTGTTCCCGAGCGAAAAATCCATGCTAAGAAAAAATTGGTTAGAGTAAAATTTGTTGGCGCGATTTTTACGTGAAATTCTGCGCCAATCAAGTATTTTGGTGCTCTGACGCGATTAACAGACAAACAGTCGCGCAAATTCCGCTCCTTGCGCTACTGTCAGCGCGAAAAGCACGCCAATATCCTTTCTACTCAGAGAAAAAAAACATCCAGTCCGAGCCAGGTGCTCTGCAGTCCACCTGCTCAATTGAGCACAAAGCTCCTTGTGTACACGCGGCCACAGAGGCACCTCACACCACAGAGGAAATTCTGCCACAAGGGCAAGCTGGCCACAAAGGCACTTCAGTCACAAGAGGTGATACAAGATCAGGCTCACCCAATATGAGCTCTGATACCAAGATAAAATGTGAACATAATTGAAAGAGAAGGAGATGTAGCTCACAGGTGAGGCATGCACCTGGAGACTACACTCAGAACAAAGAGATCACTCTCGTACACTCTATTATTCATCAATGAAAGATTACATCATTAAATACAATACTACGAATTAGGAAGTTGCAACCAAACCCCTAAACTCTAGGAACTAATCCTAAACTAGGGAGAACGTTACAACTATGTAACCATTTTCTCCATTAATACAAAATAATATTAATTATTTTCAACTGTTTATTGTAGTTAACGTTAATAGGTCGATTTCCAGGTATATGGACATCAATCCCTCTTACCAAGGTTTCAACAAAGGTTCTGGTAGTGCTCCCTTATTGGCACAATGTCTTTTCCACTGAGGACCTTTTAATAGGTAAGGCTCCCTACTATACTCGAAGGTTAAACCGAGTATCATCTTTAGCATTCTTGCCTGATGCATCTATGTGTATTTGTGGTTGAATTTTGTTTGGAAAGGTTCGTAACCCATAGCATGGAATAGTGTTTCTATAGTTGGTAGGGTATGCATACCAACAACCTCTTTCCTCTCTTTTATGTTAGAGCATAACAGTGCATAGCGGAAAATAAAACACAAATATAGTATAAAAAACCATACACAAATGACATAGTCATTTAACGTGGTTCACCCAACTAATCTGGGCTATGTCCACCAAACAGAGGCATCGACAATCTTATTATTAATCAGGAGATTACAAATAATTATTTCCTTACACTCTCTACCATACCCAATATCCTAAATGGGCATATAATTTTATAACTAAGAGAATCCAACTGACTTATAAATCCTCTCACAACAATTATAGGATGCATTAACTTTTTTCCCAACAAAATAGAGCTAATTTAGCAACAAATCCTATTGTTTTCAAATACATGAGATTTTGCCGAATTTGTTAAAATCTAAAATCTGAACAATCTCCACCTTGACAACAATTAGCCTGATACCTTGTTTCTTTATTATCTTTATCTTTTCTGCAAGCCAAGAGAAGCCAAACACCAACGTAGCTTCTCTAACAAAACTAGTTTCATGAACATGTCTGCACAGTTCTCCTTTGTATGCACCTTTTCAAGAGAGACTCCCCTTTCAGTGATAACCTATCTTACAAAATGGTACTTGATTAGTATATGCTTTGATTTACTATGATAGGCCAGATTCTTAGCCAAATGTATTGCACTTTGACTATCACAAAATAACTTGATGTTGTCTTGCAACCTACCAAACTCGCCAAACAAACCTTTCAACCAAATTGCTTCTTTGAAAGCATGAGAAGCAGCAATGTATTCTGCTTCAGTAGTGGATAAAGCAACAATGTTTTGTAGCTTTGACATCCAGCTAATAGCTCCACCTACAAGAGTAAAGACATACCCTGATGTTGACCTTCTCTTATCCAAATCACCTACAAAATCGAAATCAACATATCCACAAACAAATTCACTACTTTTATTATAAGTGATACAATAATCACTTGTGCCTCTCAAGTATCGAAACACCCATTTCACTGCTAACCAGTGTTCTTTACCTGGATTTTCCATATACCTACTGACAACCCCAACTGCATGTGAAATATCTGCTCGAGTACAAACAATCGCATACATCAAACATCCTACTTCATACCAAACCTCAAGAGTATTTTCTCAATATACTTCTGTTGTGATAGCCACAGCTTACCATTGCTCCTGTCTCTGAAAATCTCCATGCCCAAAATCTATCTTGCTGCTCCCAGATCTTTCATATCAAACGTCCTCGCCATCTGAGCCTTTAACCTGTTGATCTCCACTATGCTTTCGCTTGCTAAAATCATATCGTCAACATATAACACTAAGATAATGAACATGCCATCGTTTAATTGCTTAAAATAAACACAATGATCATATTCACTTCTTATATATTTCTGACTCAACATGAAAGAATCAAACTTCTTGTACCATTGCCGAGGTGACTGCTTTAGGCCATACATTGATTTCTTGAGCCTGAAGACAAATTTCTTATTGCGATGCTGAACAAACCCTTCCGGTTGTTCCATATAAATTTCCTCATCTAAGTCTCCAGGTAAAAATGCAGTCTTAACATCTAGTTGCTGCAATTCTAAATCAAGCAAAGCGACTAATGCTAACACAATTCTAATTGAAACTATTTTAACAACTGGTGAAAAAATCTCATGAAATTCAATGCCTGCTTTCTGAGAAAAAACTTTTGCGACCAGCGTCGCTTAGTACCTATCCTCAGTATCATTCACACCCCGTTTCTACTTGAAAACCCATTTACATCCCACAATTTTCCTGTCTTTCGGAAGTTCAACCAGATCCCATGTGCCATTCTTACCTAAGGCCATCATTTCGTCCTTCATGGCTGCTTTCCACTTATCACTTTTCGAACCTTCTATAGCTTCCTGATAGCACAGAGGTTCATCGTCATTAGCGGCAAATGCAACTGAAGTAACATAATCATCATACCTTTTAGGAGGGTGTTTGATTCTTGTAGACCTCCTTAAGGATGTTTCTGGTGCTTCCACAATTGGATGACTACCATCCGTAGGAACTTCTTCATGATCAACATTTGAGACCTGTTCATGATCTACATCTGAACCCTATTCATGATCTGATTCTGAAACCTGTTCATGACTAGTATCTGAACTATTGTCATCATGACTATCATTAGAAGTGCTTTCAAACTGAATGTGCTGAAAGTCAGATACATCATCCTGTTTCAATCTATTATCTTTATCTAACTGTACAAGAGAGGATTCATTAAACTTTACATCTTTGTTGATGATGATCTTGCGGGTAGTAGGATCCCACAATCTATATCCCTTTGTTCCATCACCATATCCAACAAAGATATACCTTTTTGACTTTGGATCTAATTTAGTTCGCTGATGTTTAGGCACTAGAGCATATGCATCACAACCAAACACTCTGAGTTTAGAATAATCACAAGGGTGACCTTTCCATACCTCTTGAGGAATCTTACAACCTATCGTTGTGGATGGTGATCGATTTATCACATAACAAGCTGTAGCGACCGCTTCTGTCCACAATTCCTTCAGCAAATCGGCGTTACTCAGCATACTCCTTGCTCTCTCTAAAAGAGTCATATTCATGCATTCAGCAACTCCATTTTGCTGAGGAGTATAAACAGTGGTCTTATGTCTCTCGATCCCTGCATCCTTGCAATAGTTTTCAAACTCCTTGGAAGTAAACTCACCACCATTGTCAGTTCTTAAACATTTTATAGTTCTACCAGTGATGTTTTCTACTAATGCTCTAAACTGCATGAAAATTGTAAAAACATCAGACTTCCTTTTCAACATGTAGACCCACACTTTCCTAGAAAAATCATCAATAAACGATACAAAATATGACGAGCCACCATATGAGGTTGTAGGGGCTGAACCCCAAACATCTGAATGGATATAATCAAGTATTCCTTTACTAGTATGTTTGCCTGTTTTAATCTTTTGCTTACTTTTTTTTCCAAACAGGCAATGTTTACAGAAATCTAACTTTCCAGACTTTAGATTAGGAAGTAACTTGCGATCAGCCAAAATTTTTAACCCTCTTTCGCTCATATGGCCCAACCTTTGATGCCATAAGCGAATGGAACTACTGTCACATTCAGACACCATAGACACATGATTTGACCCTGTTCTTCCTTCTAACTGAAATATATTTCCTACCTTCTTAGCTTTCATTACTAGTAAAATACCTTTGTAAATTTTCATTACTCCACCTTGAATTACAGTTTTATATCCATTTGTGTCAAGTGCTCCTAGTGAAATTAAATTTTCCCCTTAAATCTGGTACATGTCTTACATCAGTTAACATTTTGGTTTTCCCATCAAACATTTGCAGCTGTATACCCCCTATTCCCACAATATTACATGTGACATCATTACCCATGTACATGACTCCATCATTAATTGATCTATATGTCTTAAACCATTCTCTATGAATACACATGTGGTTTGATGCACCGGAATCTAACAACCATTGTTGATCATGATTTGACAAATTAATTGATAACACTTCATCACTCATACCTGAACCAGATGCCGAACCTGTATCTGTTGTGTTTGCTTCCTTCTTCTCTATCGAAGAATCTTCTTTAGAAGTTCGCTGTCACTTCCAGCAGTCCTTCTTCAAATGCCCCGATTTCCCACAAAACCAACACTTTACCTTACTCTTCTTCCCTTTCGACTTTGACTGTGAGTCGCTTTTCCTGCTGAAGTGTTGTTCTTTAGAACGACCTCTGACCATCATTGCTTCTGATGTAGAGGTATCTAAATTTGACCTTCTCCTTGTTTCTTCATATAGCAAAGATGCAACCTCATCATCAAAATCAAGGGTTTCTGATGAACTAAGACTTATAGAAGTAACAAAATGATCCCATGACTCGAGCAACGAGCACAATAAAGTAATAGCTTTATCCTCTGATTCAAATTTTACTTCTATACTTTCTAATTGCACTAGGAGAGTATTAAAAACATTCAAATGATCAGTAATCGATATACCTTCCTTCATTCGCAAACTGTACAACTATCGCTTTAGGAGAATCCTATTGGTTAAGGATTTTGTCATGTACAACTTCTCAAGCTTCGTCCACAAACCAGTAGTTGTTTTCTCTGAGACGATATTAAACAAAACATCATCCGCCAAACACAGCTGAATAGCACTCACTGCTCTTTCATCCATCTCAGTCCACTCATCATCTGTCATGTTGTAAGGCTATTTGGACTTTCCCATCAACGCCTTCGCTATGCCTTGTTGCACAAGTAGATCATACATCTTCACCTTCCAGATCTCAAAGTTGTTTTTGCCATTAAACTTCTCGATTTCAAAACCAGCACTCTCATTTTTTTCCATATTGTATCAACCAAAAAACAATCTCCAATTCCAACTTGTTAATCAATCAAATTAGTATCTAACAAAAAATTGCCTTCGCCTTCTACTGTACTGCCTTTACTTTATCAAAAAATCACCCTGCCTATACAGACTGCAAATTATAAATAAAAAACAAATAAAAATTGTAGTTTTACCAACACAGTCCTCGGTTGGCGTGCTTAAGGGGTTTTGGCGCATCCTCAACAGCAGACGATCCACACCAGAAGCAAAAACGGTTAGAGTATGAAATTGGTGTGACTAAACCCCTCGAATCCGTGCCAATCCGGATATTGGGCTCTGGCGCAATTATCAAGCTCGGATTCGCACCAATCGGCGCTCCTATTCCTTAATTACCCGCGTCAATCCGTTCACTGCCCTAATATTGGCGCGACTGTTTCACCCGAAACCGCGTGAATCGCCAAATCTCGGAAAAACTCCACCTGCCACTCTGTCGCATGCACGCACTCGCTCCTCAACATGCTTTGATACCAATTTTTAGAGCATAACAGTGCACAATGGAAAATAAAAGACAAATACAGTAAAAAAAACCATACACAAATGACACAGTGATTTAACGTGGTTCACCCAACCAATCTGGGCTACGTCCACCTAACAGAGGCATCGGCAATCTTATTATTAATCACGAGATTACAAATAATTATTTCCTTACACTCTCTACCATACCCAATATCCTGAACGAGCATATAATTTTATAACTAAGAGAATCCAACTGACTCATAAATCCTCTCACAACAAATATAGGATGCATTAACTTTTTTCCCAACAAAATAGAGATAATTTAGAAATACAACTAAAACTATCCTCTCCCCAAGCAAAGTTAGTTTGGTAATTGGTGGAGCGAGGGTTTCCCCTTTCCACTAGTCATTTTTATCGATTTGAGTTACCAACTCTTAGTTTTCATTTCTTGGATTACTTTTATATATATACTTCCTAATTTATGTACTCTTGCAATAGAGACTCATACACAACTGTCACGTTAATCCTCTTTCCAACAAGTAACTTGCGTCCTCTTCGATGGATTCTTTATATTTCCTGCATTAATTTAAAGGTATAAGCTTAGAAACACTTACATGGGTGTCTTTATTCTGCATCTTGCAAGTAAACTTTATTCATATAGAGTTTTGCTATATTTATGGGGTTTATACCATGTGTGGGTTCCATTAATTAATAATTTTAGGATTTGGGCCATTACAGGATTGTTACCACTCCTCGCTGGGAATTCCAGCATAGTTACTTTCGCCATGCTTCTTAAGATACAGAAAAATAAAAATTGGCATGTGGTCGAAGCTTATTGTTGCAAAAATTTATATGGGCATCCATTTCCAGCGAATTTTCAACTAATAGCTTCTATCCATAATTGCTTTCGCTGCATGCTAAACCCACTGATTGTAATCTGTTAAATTGAAGTCTACCTAATTGCATAGTCTCGATTTTGTAGGCCTTATCAAGATTGAACTCGTTGATATTGATCTGATACTACTTCCCTTTCATTAATTAATTGGTAACATCATTGAATAATGATGGCTATGAAAGTTTGAGATGTTAATCTGAAATTTTAGAACTTCCTTAGCCATTTCTCTTTATTGTAGAATATACTTCATATGTCACCACCTCAAGTGGATGGGTTACATTTTATTTTTCATTGCATCGCCATAACGGGCTATTGGAAGTTGTTATTGATTGAATTTTTCGCTTGAATGCTTTACTCTGTCCTCATTTCTGTGTATTGTATTTGGCTATCATGTCAAACAACTGCAATCTATTACACTCTAGAAATTTTCATTTTGAATGGCTATGAATATTTTGAGTTAGATCGGTGGTTCCAATTTTTAGAAGTTTAGCAATTGCGATATACAAATCGACATGGTAACAAATAGGCTAAGCTGTTGTTACTATTATTTCTCGTGTTAATATTTTATCTCACTATTATAGAATGTGTTTCTCTTACTCCTCCCTTTTATGAGTTAGTAACCAATACGTTTTATTATACAACGTCATTATTTTAATGATAGACTTTCAGATCCTTGGTATTGTTCTGAAGAAAATACCAGAGTTTGCATGTATCTTGGCGTTACCATATTCTGTTTATAAACTTTCCTAGTATTTCTAAAACACTCAACTTCTATTTTACCAATTTTTCTATGTGTAGCTATTCATAATTTACTCATTTTCTGAAAAACAACGCATATATATTGTTGATTTGGCTTGATTATACTAGACTCCATTCCATTCTTTAGCCATAGCAGAATTCCATTATTCCTCAGTGTCATTATTGTCTTCTATTATAATATGTATACATGGTAATGTCCATTTCCTGTACCTTTTCATTTTCAGAACAAACTGCTATCGTCTAGTGCTCAAATCTATGTACATCCTTTAAACCAATACCCATTTTTATCTTTTATTTTTCTTTTCATTCTTATGCATGAAGTTCTTCTCGGCCATCCTATGTTAAATACTCAGGTCTATTATTTTCCCCATTAACATCATAGTTATAAAGTCAAATCAGAGGGTTCATATTTAATGAAGAATCCTAAGCACATAATTTACATTTCAGTGGTATTTTCTCAGGGAATTCTATATATGGTCAATAGGGCTTATAATATCCAAAATTCCCTCTAACTGAACATCCAATCATTATTAATTACAACCTCTCAGTCTTTAGTAATTAATGTAAACTACTATTTCAGCATGGTAGCCACATCTTTTATGCATGCATATAAAATAAAACAAAATTATACGGAATACAATCATGGTGACCACATCCCTTCTACATGTATGTAAAATAAAACAACATTCTACTTAATACAATGTTTTTTGTCACTCAGAAAAGCTAACATACCTCTTACACCATACAACATTAATTCGACACATAATATTAAGTATTTCCGTTCAGCACAACAGGTGCCTAACCAAATTGAATAAAATCATATAATACATAATAAAATGAAAATAAATAATCTCAAGAGTACTTGGAAGTTCACACCTACTCACCACCCAACCTAGAACTGTTCTCCTCAATTCACCCCCGACCCGAGTTCTCCTTGCCACCAATCTCTCCCATTTATATTTTTTCATCAAGTATTTAATACTTTGTTTTCATGATAAACATTCGTTTTAGCAGCATCCCACATTTGTTTATATTTTTTATCCATTTTCTTAGGCTTTTCCATAAAAGCATGTGTTTCTCTCCCACAGTGCTTTTATGTTTTTTTCAAGCTTAGCATCTTTCTCCAACTAAGAAACTTAATGGATCTTTCTCTCCCATCCATTAAGCTTATCTAGAATTTTATCTAGATTCCTTATCATGAAAGAATTACCCAATCTCATTTACCTATGAGATTATATTCTTTTGTTTTGGAAAGATTCTCATTTCTAGGTGTCTCATTCCAAGTACCTATGCTCTATTTATTTATTTATTAGCAATTATTCATTTACATCATTGTTCCTGTATTTTTCATGTATTTTTCCACCATTCTAATCAATACAAGCTTACTGTAGTGAAGGCATATTACACCTATATCCTAACAGAGACCTGCCACCATAGGCACCATTAGTATTCTCTTTTTGTTATTAACTAATCCTTAATTATCCTTCTCTCTGTAAGTCTGACAAACTCTAAAGGATCACCACATTTACCTCTTCCTTCTTTTTCTGAGCCTTTGCAAGTCTTTCATGAGACTCAAACAACTTGTCATTGTTCTCCTTTCAACTTCTGATATCTGCCCCCAAACTCTTCAATGTATCTCATATACCAAGAGAATACCCCATCTCCATGTTTCCTAACTGATCTATAGGGAGAGTCGCATCAACTATAGCTTACCATTTTTCTCTTCATCTCTGATTCTATTTTTCCTACAAGTATGTCACGTCAGATAAACCAAATAGACATCATAATCAAAACCATACCTCAATGACTTTCAGGGGAGGCTTATCTCATCTGTAATATCAGGCCACATTAGCACGATACATTTATAATATTAGCCACATCATATGCCAACATCATGCAAGATAATACCAACTACATACCATGACCTCATACATGAAAACCATTACCATGACAGTGCATTCCTAACAACATGCATCTAGCCCATCTGGTCCAAGTGTTTGAACCATGCTTTGATACCACTATGTAATGCCTCCTCCCATAACTACCCACTTTAAAAGACCTTCCAAGGTAAACATGAGTTTATGGATACTATGAAATGAATAAACCTCCTAAATAACCTTAAGGAAATGGAGTTGATAAAAAAAGACCTTAATGACTTCCCTCAGGTGCTACAAGACCCCCAAGGGCTAAGCCAACCTTCCATGTGCCCAAACCCTGAGTTAACTTGATTTTTCACTTACCTACACTCCCATACATTAGAATAACACTAACTAAATTCGATTGTAACCCTCTATTTCCTTGCACAAGCCTGCAAGGTAGTGTGTGCAGACTTTTTAACCCAGTTTTGTGCCATAGACTATGGGATTTAAGCCACTTCCTTAGGGATAGTATCTAGACCACTACCCAGAACTTGAAAAAACTTTCCAGAATGATAAATGACACAAGGATAAAGCCTCTAACACCAAACTTAATCAAGGACTTGACCTAACCATGTCTAACCATGACAGGGATTCTGTCAAACACATGATGAACATGAAATGTACAAGATATGAATGCACATCTAAACATAGAGATCTGAAACTTATATCGGAAGCATCAAGAAGGTATAATTCCACCTAACAATAGCTTTAAGATCATCTATTAGGCCATGAATTTATTAACGAATTATTTACAAGTAAATAAATGATAAGAGCCACAACTTGAATCTACCATAAAACCATGCTTATAACCAGCATATAACTAGATAAATAACAATGATAGAATAATAATTAAATCCACTTCGAAAAAAGAATAATTATTGATGAGTTACAAGGGGAAAGAGATCTTAACATTCATGTGCAAAAGACAAAGTCATGAAGTTCCACATACCACCAAACCATAGATTGAGTTGAACCAAATATTTCTCTTAGTCAGTCACCCCCATGCCATATTCCAAAAATGAATGGGAAATTTCATAGGATAAACCAATGCATAAATGGAATCCAGAGGTTAAACCACCTCCACCCTCACACTATTGTGATCTCACCTAAACCGGTCCCAGGTTAGAAAACAAAACCAAGCTTGGATGTCTCATAATTCCCTAACCATTCCTTGAGGAATTTTCCTATCTCCACCCACCTGTTGAGGGCTTCGTGGAGAAAACCATCTTCACCCCCAACACTTGGGATTTTCCTGAGACCACCTCACCTAGATCACAAAACCTTATGGAAATCAAAAGATAAACCAAAATGAATCCAATCACACCATCGCTATTTGGAAATGGAAAGGGAAGGCGGAAACCACTATCAAACTAGGGAAACCCATGCCAATGACAACAAATGAACTAGATAGACACATGCATATATCACACATGCCAAAACCAACTAGGAAATAATACATGCAACTTGTTAACTACAAGTATTCGCATTGAAGCTACTCGATCCAACCTTTCCTTGCTTGATCCTTTACTTTCCTTTCCTATCATTTCCCTTCCTTTCCTTGCTTTCTCCTCTTGGCACTCTTCTCCTTTTTGAAACCAATTCCAAAACATAGCTGGCAAAAGGATCCAAACTAATCCTCTAAATCCATTTTATTATTGACACCTCTAATTTATTCAAGTTTCCTCTATTTTCCTTCAATTTCCTCATGACGTGCAAATTGTGACCTTTGAGCTTCATTTTATCCTAATTTATTTTATTTTCATAAATAAAATTTCAACAATGCGTTTTTTCCTTTTCAAATCTTTTTCCAATGGATTTGTCAATTTCCCCTTAGCCATAATAAGCAACAAGTGATGCTCACTAAGATATTTTTCCCAACACTGAGCTTGGAATAGGTGTCCCATGACCTTGGTCTTATTTTTTTCTTTATTAACTTTATTACATGACCTTTTGACTTGAGGTTGTTACATAAGATTAATATAGTAAACCCTATGTTTAATATATTAAACCATAAGATTCATATTATAAACCATATTATTAATATTAAACCTTAGTCTTAATAAAAGAAACCCTAATATTACAAATCCTAATATTAAACCCCAGTTTTGTAATGTTACAATACAATATTGAAAATATTGCAATGTTATGTAACATTGCCACAATTATTTTCACATTAATTGTCACATTGAGACAATACTTGTTGCAATTTGGCGTAGAAAATATGTTAGGATTAACACATTAAACATAGGGTTTATAATATTAGGGTTTATTATATTATTATTAGGGTTTATAATCATAAGGTTTATACTCTTAGTGTTTAATATATTCATACTAAGGTTTACAATCCTAGGGTTATAGTCTTGTGGCTTATAATATTAATCCTTGGGTTTTTAAAAATAATTTCAGGGTTCAAAATATCAATTATAAGGTTTAATATTAACATTAGGGCTTACGATATCAGTTATAGGGTTTAATATTAACAATAGGGTTTATAATATTAATTCTATGTTTATAATCCTAGGATTTAAGGGTTAATATATTAATATTAGGGTTTATACTACTAAGTTTTAGTATATTAATCATCGAATGTATAATCCTATGTTATATGATTATGTGATTGGTTGTCATATTGAGACAATAGTTTTTGCAATGCCACATTGGATATATTTATGTCCCATT
Source organism: Pinus tabuliformis (assembly GCA_031772625.1). NCBI lineage: Eukaryota > Viridiplantae > Streptophyta > Pinopsida > Pinales > Pinaceae > Pinus > Pinus tabuliformis. Next base: position 1,185,298,817 of record CM062816.1, on the reverse strand, counting down.
GCAATGTCACAATATTACACCGTACCATCAAACAAACTATATAAACTCTAATATTATAAAATCGAATATTATAAACCCTAATAATTATATTATAAAACCTCACGTTAGAAACCCTAAGATTAGCTATAGTACTAAACCAAGTATATCAACCAAATTATCATAAAACCCAATGTTATAAACCGTAATATTAATATTACAAACCCTAAAATTAATATTATAAACCATAACTAATATGATAAAACGTAGCATTAATCTTACAAACCCTAAGATCAATATTGCAAAGCTTAGAATTAATTTTATGAACTGTAGAGATTATGAACACTAGGATTAATATTAAAACCCTCACATTAATATTATAAAATGTAATATTAATATTAACTCTTAATATTAATATTATAAAATATATTATTAATATTATAAAATATATTATTAATATTATAAACCATAAGATTAATATTATAAACCTTAAAATTAATATTATAAATTTTAAGATTAGTATTATATAACTTAATATTTTTAACAAATTCAGATTAATAATATAAACCATAAAATTATTATTAAACACTTTACTGATATATAAATTTAATATTAAACTCAAAATTAATATTATAAACCTTAACATTTTGTAACAATATAAACATTTTGTAACAATAATCATTAAGTATAGTGAAAAGTAATACTAGGTCACGTAACAATAATCATTCAATACAATGAGATTGTGGAATGTAATAACATGTCATTTAGAAAGATGAGTGTTTTAGACACAAACATTCATCACAATTTTGTCGTTGTAATAATACTTGAATGATGCCACTTGATCACCATACCATATAACCAGAATTGAAACTGTAATTCACTTGAAAGTGCTAAATGTTACTCACATATTCCATTAAAACGGAGGACCATATTACACTTGTTTATGGCAATGTGAAGAAACCAATGTATTTTGTAACCAATGCATTTTGTAGTGATTACCCAAAAGAGAAAAACATTCATAATGTGCATCACTGTTAATGTCAAGAATGCATGTGGACGGGATTACTATAAGGGATTAAACTTTTCACACTAATAACGATGAATAAGCATGAATAACGACGAATAAGCATGCAAGACAGCAGACACATCGTTTTTGTTGGAATTTCTAATAATTCTAAACAAAACTGAAAAAACAGAACAATACTCTATTTTAACACAGCGGAAATAAAAATCGTTTGCGGAATACGGTGTTTCAGCAATGTAGTTTCGTCAGTTGTTGTTTGCAGTGTATCAGCAACAGTGTTTCAGCAATGCTCAAACTCGTGTATCAGCAAAGGTGTTTCAGCAATGCTGAAACTCGTGTATCAGAAACACTCTGTTTTGGCGTCAAGATTATTTTCTGGTTATGGCGTAACAGCAACGCACAAATAAAACTTCTATTTATAAACAGTAAACCAACTGATACAAATTCATCTTCCTCACATAGAGGGATTTTCACAAAAGATTATGCTGAAGAGCATCTTCCTCTTAACAGAGGGATTACAACAGGAACGCTTCAGTTCCACAAACTGATTTTTCACTATCTGAAAATTACAGTCTCAGCACTGCTGTGCATTACAAAAAGGAACTCTCTATCATTCTTCTAGCCTAAAATAGAATTGTTGTCTATTTGGTGTCTATGTGCTTTGTCCTTTTATGAAAAACAAAGTTTTTAGACAATACTATTGCTAAGCTATTGTCACAGTAAATGGTTGTGCCATTTTCTTGTTCATGACACAAATCTCTGAGAACTCTTCCCAGCCACACTACTTGGCATGTTGTTGCTGTTGTTGTCACATACTCTGCCTCTGCTATTGACAAAGACACAACTGGTTGCTTCTTGGAAGCCCGTGAGATGGCTCCCAATCCCATATGAAACACATATCCCGATGTGCTTTTGCTATCATCAACACTTCTAGCCCAATCACTGTCAGTGTAACCTGTCAACATGAAACTTTCAGAAGAGGAGTATAAAATACCAAACCCCTTCGTTCCATTCACATACCTTAGAATCCTCTTGGCTGCCTGCCAATGAGTCTCTTTCGGTTTTTCCATAAATCTGGAGATTAAACTCATAGCATGCATAATGTCCAGCCTATTTGCAGTCAAGTACATAAGGCTGCCAACTATGCTCTTGTACATTTTTGGATCAAAATCCTTGCTGCTGTCTTCTTTGGTCAATTTCAACCCCATTACAGTTGGAGTCACAGCTGCCTTGCTGTTCTGCATGTTAAATCTCTTCAACATTGCTTCTACATATTTAACTTGAGAAATGAAAACACCGTTTGCACTTTGGTCTACTTTAATTCCAAGAAAATATCTTAAGAAGCCCAAGTCAGTCATTTCAAATTCACTTTTCATGACTGCTTTAAAATTAGCTATGGGAGAGGTATCATTGCTAGTAAAAATCAAATCATCTACCTATAAAACAACAATAAGAATCTTACCGTCATTCTCCTTTATGTAGAGTGTGGGTTCACCATCACACTTATCAAACCCATTCTCAATCGGATAAGCATCTATTCTGTTGTACCATGCTCTTGGAGCTTTCTTCAGCCCATAAAGAGCCTTCTTCAGTTTGCATACCTTATGCTCTTGGCTTTCAACTTCATAGCCTGGAGGTTGTTCAACATAAACCTCTTCTTTTAACACTCATTCAGGAATGCAGATTTAACATCCATCTGATAACTATTCCGTTTGTGTTGTGCTGCAATAGACAACACTGTTCTGACTGTTTCCATCCTTGCTACTGGTGCAAAGGTTTCATCATAGTCTTTGCCTTGTTGCTACTTGTAGCCTTTCACAACAAGTCTTGCTTTGTGCCTGTCAATCTTGCCTTCAGCATTACTTTTGGTCTTATAGACCCACTTAACTCCAATGGCATCTTTGCCTTCAGGGAGGTCCACTAACTCCCATGTTTTACTCTTCTCAATTGCACCAATTTCTTCATTCATTGCTTTAATCCATTTATCTTCATTTACAGCATCTTCAAAATGAACTGGGTCATCAACATGACAATACAAAGCGAATAATGAATTCAGACCGGTATTGTTACTTACCTCTCCTTGTTCATAAATCTCATTCAGATTTCTGAATCTTGGTTTCTTGGTGTGCTTGGAGTTCCATCCAAACTTGAGGGTATTTCTGATGCCTGTGGTGTGCTTGGAGAAGCACTTCCTTGACTTCTCAAGGCTGTTCGAATTCCAACTTGTGGTGTGGATTGTTCTACTTACTGTGGTGGAGGAGGAGCCACCAAGCAAGGATTATTTGCTGCTGTTCCTTCCTCTTCTTCTTCGTGAGACACTATTGTCTTCACATTCACTGTCTTCTCTAAGCTTCCATCCCAAGCTTCATCTTCAATGAACTGCACATCTCTGCTTATTATCAATTTCTTGGTGGATGGATTATAGAGTTTGTATGCTTTTGACTCATCACAATAGCGAATAAAGACACACTTCTCCCCCTTACTGTCAAGATTCTTCCTTAGCTGATATGGTACATGTGCATATGCTACACAACCGAATACTCTCATGTGAGTGACAGTTTGCTTTCGACCACTCCATGCTTCTTCTGGTATTTTGTTCATGACAGCTTTAGTTGGGCATCTATTCAAGATGTAAACTGCGCAAATGACAACTTCTACCCAATAATCATGCGGCAAGTGGTTTTCCTTCAGCATACTTCTGACCATGTCAAGAATGGTCCTATTATTCCTTTCGGCAACACCGTTTTGCTGAGGTGTATACCTCGCGGTGAACTGATTTTGTATGCCATTCTCTCTGCAAAAACGCAGAAAGTCTTTGGAGATGTACTCTCCTCCTCTATCTATTCTGAGCACTTTGATATAATGCCCACACTGCTTCTCAACAAGAGTTTTGAAGTGGCGAAATTTCTCAAACACTTCACTCTTCTATTTCAGCATATACACCCATGTCTTTCTGGTGTAATCATCAATGAAAGTTAAAACATATTTATTTCCAGCAAATGATGGTATTTGCATCGGTCCACACACATCAGAGTGAATAATTTCCAATGGTGCTTTTGCCCTTATACTCTTTCCTGCTGGAAAGCATTCTTTATGTTGCTTGCCCAAGATGCAGCCTTCACAAAGGCTGTCTGGTTTCTCAATCAATGGCAATCCCTTTACCATTCCCTTTCTGTGCAACAGATTCAAGCCTCCGAAATTGAGATGTCCAAATCTCAAGTGCCACAACCAATTCTCATCTTTCACTTGTTCCTGAAAGACTTCTTGTGTAACAACTGCAACAGTTCTTCCTTCCTTCAAATCTGCCCTGAGTTTGAGAGGAAACATTCTATTGCTGGTCATCTGCACCTGTGCAATGATCTTCTTACTTGGAGGTAAGTCTCTGATTGTACACATATCATCTTTGAAGAACACATTGTAACCTTTGTTAATGAGCTTTGCAATGCTCAAAAGATTACATTTCAGACCAGGTACATAGTATACCTCTGGCACAATCATCTGTTCTCCATTTCTTGCTCGGATACTGACTCTGCCCTTACCCTTGACAGATATCTTACTATCAGTTCTTGTTGTTACCTCAGATTTCAAATTTTCATCCAGATTGGCAAACATTTCAATATTTCCAGTCATGTGATTACTACAACCTGAGTCTAAGAACCAAAAATCTTCTTGCTTGTCTTGTGCAATGTTACATGCTAATAGCACAATATTTGGATTCTTATCTTCTTCATTTGCAAAATTAGCATTCTACCTACTATTCATGTCATTTTGTTTTTTCCTACATTCATTGGCGTAGGGCCCATATTTCTTACAATAATAACATTGGACTTGGGATTTTTCATACCTTTGTCCATGAGCTTGTTGTTTGCTTGAACCTTCATTTTGGTTATGATTGCAGCTCCTTCCACTTGTGCTTGCAGGATTATTTCTGCCTTTGTTTTGGCTTCTTCCACGACCTCTATTATTTGCTCTACCTCGACCTTTTCCTTGGCCAAAAGACATCTGAGTCTTGAATGCTTGCTCAAAAGAGGAATCTGTTCCTCTACTCAGTCTGTGTTCATGAGATATAAGAGAAGCACTCAGTTCATCTACTGTGAACTGTGAGAGATCCTTTGTTTCTTCTATTTCTACCACAATAGATTCAAATCTTGAGGATAAAATTCTCAAGATCTTCTCTACAATCCTTCTTTCTTCAAGAATCTCACCATGAGATCTTATCTGGGTTATCAACCCAATAACCTGAGTGAAGAATGAATCTATTGTATCAGATTCCTTCATGCTGATTATTTCAAAGTCTCTCATCAACATGTACAACTTTGCAGTCTTCACCTTCTCCATGCCTTGATAGGTAGTTTTGAGAATATCCCATGCTTCCTTGGATTTTGTTGTTGCTGCAATCCGTGGAAAAACATTTTCATGTACTAATTGGAAGAGAAAAAAGAGAGCTTTGGCATCCTTCTTCCTGTCGCTCTTCAACTGGTCTCTTTCTGCTACTGTCAAAGCAGCCAATGCTGTTGCATCTGCAGGTTCAACATAGCCAGTTTCAACCAGCTCCCATATTCCTTGAGAAGCAAATAATGCTTTCATTGTTATGGACCAATAACTGTGATTTTTCCCATTAAACTGTGGCAGTTGGGAATTTGTCAAACTTGTTCTAGCATCTACCATCTTAATCTGTATGAATAAATAAGAGATACTCGCTGTATAAAAAAAAACAAGAAAAAACTTTCTCTGCTGGAGAAAATCTGCTCAATAAGCTTCTTACAGCTCCTACAGTGAAAAAAACGAACTCTGTTTTTGACTCACTGAGTTCCTAGACCAGCTCTGATACCATGTTCGAATTTCTGATAATTCTAAACAAAACTGAAAAAACAGAACAATACTCTGTTTTAACACAGCGGAAATAAAAATCGTTTGCGGAATATGGTGTTTCAGCAACGCAGTTTCGTCAGTTGCTGTTTGCAGTGTATCAGCAACGGTGTTTCAGCAATGTTGAAACTTGTGTATCAGCAACACTCTGTTTTGACATCAAAATTATTTTCTAGTTACGATGTAATAGCAACGCGCAAATAAAACTTCTATTTATAAACAATAAACCAACTTATAGAAATTCATCTTCCTCACATAAAGGGATTTTCACAAAAGATTATGCTGAAGAGCATCTTCCTCTTGACAGAGGGATTACAGCAGGAACGCTTCAGTTTCACAAACCAATTTTTCACTATCTGAAAATTAGTTCATTACATTTATATGTTAAAACATCTCTGACTTTAAACAATAAGATAATAAAAATATCTTCTAAAGCTTATCTGCATATTGAATGGAGCAAGCGGTGATGCCTTTTGAAGAAATAAAGTCGGCTGTTGCAGGGGAATTTAATGCTGAAAATTTAATGCACATTGCTGTGGAAAATATCAAGCACGGCTTTGACGCATCCAACAGTCTGGAATATCTACTGCAAATCAGATTTCTATCCAACTGTTTATGTTGCAATTGGAATTAAATTCCAACAGTTTTATGCCAGCAGACACATTGTGTTTGTGAAGAGTAACTTGAAGTGGTGATGGGAATGCTGAGTGTGGTTATGTCCACAAAACATACTGGAAAAGATTTGTTTCACAGCCCATTCCTTGTATCATACGTCAATGATGCATGCGAGTTGCATGGAACCATGGATTTTCAATTGTAACTATTTCCAACTCTTAAATGGTAGTGAAAGCATTGTGATGCTACTCCTTTAAGACAAATTGTTCCACTTAGCAATATGGAAGCATGAATTTGACAAATTGGAACTATGAATTTTGAATTGTAATTAATTCAAACCCTTAAAATTGCCGTGAAAGCATTATGATGACACTCATTTGAGGAAAATTGTTCCACTTCGAAATGTGTTGATTTTCTTCAACGAGCACTTAAAATTTCAAATTGTTCGGCATAACAATCTGTTATCGGGACATAATAGTCAACGGCTATGGGAACAAATAATTGGGATTTTGTTGTTAAGGATAAATATTAAATACAAACCTGGTCACACCAATCATTATCTAAATTAAGATAGCACATTGATTTTTTAAATAATTTTAAATGAAATTCTGATTTATTCTTATTTAAAATTTACTTTTGACAAATAAATAAATTTAGTATTACACTAAAAAATAAAAAATAAAAATACTTTACAAATTAAACCATTTAAATTTAGAAAGTTGATAAAAAAATTTAAAATAAAAATTAATCATTTCATCTATTAATTCAACAGCTGCGGAATAACTTAATTATATTTTATCATGAAATCTTTTAATTTAGATAACTGTCTTCACTTTTTCAAATCTCAAGCATACACTCTGATCCTATAAAACAAAATCACATTTGGATAGTAAAATTAATACGTATGCGCCCTTATCAAATGAGAACATGTTTGACTGAGTGGCGTAGATAGGCTCCCATTATTTCAATTCAACTAACATACGGATAGTACGTTACTGCAAGACATTAATGACAATCATACAGAAAACCCTACAACGTAGTTGCTTTAAAAGTTTTGGAGTGGGGCATGTCATGTTCAGAAGTCCATCATGATCGCTTTAAATTTGAACAGCTTTGAAAGTATCATTGGGATTATGGGGGAAATATTGATGAGGTTTATCCCCTTTGTCCCGGCAAGTGAGTTGGACCTAGAATATGCCAGGCTTTATGATAGAAAAACTATATGGATAGCACGTATTAGGTGGTAGGATTGTCAACAAAGGAAAAAATGACTCATGATCCGTAAGGAAAAAGTTCCCCTAGATCTAGTCTTATTCATTCATTTAAAAACAAATTAAAATTTTGCATCCATTCGTCTAAAAAAATTATATTTTGCAAAGGTGAAATATATATGTCTATGGACGTAATCAACATTGATAACCTACTTCAGTAGCTGTAACGTGTTTCATGGATCAAATTGTAGAGAAGGGTAGCTTGAGGAGATATGACGCGCTGTAAATAATATCTAACAAAATATTTATCAAATGAATGGTAATCATTATAATAAAAAGGAAAAAGTATATATTTTGTTTAATTCTAATTCAAATCATTTTAATATTATTGGGTAATATGACTTTTATTGGATAATAGGAAGTAAATATGTAATCCATTACAAGTTTAACCAAGAGTTTTCATATAATTATAAAAAATATTAAAACTCAAAATGTATTTTATTTTTGGGAATAAATAAAATATTTTAATGTGAATTGTAAGTAATTTATTAAATTTATATCAGTTTTTTATAAAGTGATAAAGTAGATGGTCTTAGAAAAAGGAAAAAAAAAATTATTATATTTTTGTTTTGGAATGTAAAAATATGTGTAATGTCTTTCCATTTTAAAAATATTTTAATGCAATGCTGAGATTAAATATTTGAATATCTATATTAATTAACATATTTTATGAAGAGACTTATTGGGGTAGTTTAATTGACTGCATGATATGAAGTATTATGTAAACAATGAGATTCAAGGTTCAAATCCCTTTACATCAAGTCAACAAATAAAATGTATTTAAATACCAACTTTGCATTTATAGAGAGAGAGTGAATGTAGAAAAAAAAATATTTTAATATTGAGTATAAATTCATTATTTCATTATTCTATTTAAATAAAATAATTATGTGATATTAAAAAATATTTCAATGTGCCCTACAATTAAAAAAATTGAACTAAAACACTTCAATATCATCTCTTTAGATATATAGAAATAGCTTTCAATATCAATGAGACATATGTTTAAAAATGTATTAATAACAATTTTTTTAATCTAGATTGTAAATAGAATATTTGAGTAACCATGTTAACATAAAATATTTTAATATCAACTATGTATATTATATAAAACAATAAGAAGAAGAAAATTAGTTCGCCCATTCTATGAGGGTGATATGTGATTTCGTCCATGATGAATGTAAAATTAAGATGTGTCCTTTTGAAATAAAATTAAAATGTTATCTTCAAAGTAAACATCCGCTATAATGAAAAACAAAAATGAATATACCTTGATGGTTGGTAGGAAGGAGATGTGAAAATATTTCACTCTTAGTGTCAACCATAAATAAAGAATTTTGATGCCCATGTGAAGTAACATAGTTTTATATTAACATTAGGGAGATAAAATAACTAAATGTAAAAAAGCCTTATATTTTTACTTTTTAGTGCAAATAAGACATACAATTCTTATACTTTTTAAAGATACTCTAATACAACTCTTAAAGAATTAAAGACACAAATCTTATTGTAGGATCACATGTTGTTATAATTGAGTATATCAATAATAGAAAGCTTTTTCAGATATAATAACATATAATTGGAGAGGATGGAAAAAGATCAGTATTTTTTAGCCTTTTCGTTGTTATGGGACAATTATCTAAAATCTTATTCCCTCTTGTCTTGTTTCCAATAAGGTATGACCAATAGATATTTTCATCTCTATCGCGATGGTCTAGTGAATTGTTACTTTATGCAGTAGCAATTATATTACTCGTTGTGTCTTTCATAGCTACTGTGTGTCTCTGTGCCGACATATCCTCAAATATTTAAATTGTAGAGAGATTTCAATCATTTTAATGGTCAACGTAATAACTCTCTCCATTGTTCTGATATCATGGAAGTCACTAACATAGTACATTTGTGACCACTTCCCCATGTTGATTTATCAATTCGTAATTTTCTCAGAAATCATATGCATTTAATTGTTGTTGTTATTATTAATTATATACCATGATCTAAAATTGCGTTAACTCTCACCACCTTGTATTACTTTGAAATGACTATATGCACTCATGTGTTACTGAATTTCACTTTGTATATCATAGACGGTTAATCCTCGGGGTTAAGCTTGGGTTAGTTTGAGTAATTATTGAAGTCCAAGAAGACTAGGAAACTAATTCAATTGTTTCTTGTATATATTTAATATGTACACATTGTAGATCATTGATTGAGATAATCATTTATGTACAGTCTATTTATTTTCCACTTAGATTATCTTACAATGGTATCAGAGGAGGTAGTTTGTTCACCCTATTAATTCTGCCACTAGTTTTGTGGTCATCTAGAGCATTGTGCAGGAGATAGAGGAGATTCTCAGCCGACATATTGCACGAGAATGGGCATGTCTTTGATTCCTACTTATGGGAATTAAGGAGTGAATTATTCAAAGAAAAGGAGAAAATGGTATACTTCGCTATTATTTGTAATGCTCAGTTCTGTGTTGTGTTAAAAGGATGTTTTCGAAACCTTATGGTTATTGTGGAGTATAAAGGAAAACAAAATGGTTGTGCCATTATCATTCTCTCTAAGCATTCTAGCTTTTGTATTTAGATACATCGACCTTTCTTTGTTTCGAAAATGATAGTCATCTACCAAAACACTAGTAGAAAATGAGAAATTAGTGACTAGGTAACTAAGAAAGTTAGTCGCCACAGCTTTTCCTAGTGAAATACTACCAAAAATGAACAATCTTAAGTGACCGAACTAAAAAAAACTAACATATATCACTAATTTAGTCGCGGGTTAAAATATGTGACTAGCTAGTAAGTAATACAACTAAAAATGACTAACATGAATGACTAATTTAGTCTAAGAACAAAAATACAACTATCTAACAAGTACTACAATAATATGAATCAACTTTTTATGTTAGTCATCTTAATTGTGTCAAGCAATCTAAACTTACAAGTGATAGGGGATTGAAAGGTTGTTAAAGATTGGTTGAAAGGTTATCCTTCCTTAAACACTTCTTCATCCTCACATGGTGTATAGGTGAGCCAACTTTGCATTATTTATCTCTAATAATTTGTAATTTTAAAAATATATATTTCTTAATAAAAAAATTATTTTATGTATTTTTTAAAAATCTATTCATTAAATCTAATTGGATCTAGTTCCAATTTGAAATTAATTTTACCGGCAATTTTATTTTTTAAGACTATAATATCAAATAAAAACTATTTTAATTTCATATTAACTGACCTAGATCCATCTTAACCCTAGATATATCAAGTTCCAAGAGGGGTCCAATCTCTTGTTGTGCAAACTTTTTTTTCAATGCAAAAGTTGAGGAAATGTTTGCACCTCGAGAGATTGGATCTCTCTTGGCACTTGATAGTTATAGGGTTAATATGGATCTATGTTGGTTATATAATACTATAATATCTATATTTGTATTTGTGTCTCTTTGTTATTCCCTCTTTCTATCTCACCCCCCAAACATACACACACTCTCTCTCCCTCTCTTTCCCTTCTCTATCTAACTCTCTTTTCCCCTTCTCTCCCTCTCTATCTATATCATTCTCTCTATTCCCTTGTACTCTCCTCTCTCCCTCACTCTCTCTCCATGACTCCATTTTCACCCCCTCTCTCCCTCCACCTTTCTCCCTCTATGTTTTTCTTATGCCCTCCCTCTCCTTCCCCCTCCAATTCCATCTCTCTCTCCTCATCTCTATCTTCCTTCCTCTCTATCCCTTATCTCCCACCTCCCTCTATCTCTCCCCCCAAATCACTCTCCCTCTCTCTCTCTCTCTCCCTTCCAACTCTATCACTATCAACCCCACCTACCTGTCCTTCTCCATCTCTATGTCTCCATCTATCTCCCTTCCCATTCTCTCCCTGTCTATATCCTCTCCTCTTCTTTATCTTCCCTCCTCTCCTCTCTCCCTCACTCTCTCTCCATCTCTCCCTTCTCAAACCTACCTCTCCACCTCTATCTCTCCATGTATTTTTTCTTTCCTCCGTCTCTCCCCCACTCCAACTCTCTCTCTCTCTCTCTCTCTCTCTCTCTTATTTCCTCTCACTCCCTCTCTCCCACCTACATCTCTCTCCCCCCCATCACTCTCTCTTTTTCTCTCTCTCTGTCCTCCAACTTTTTCACTATATCCCTCCTTCTCTCCACCCCCTCCCCAACTCTCTCTTAAATTTGATCACATTGTATTTTGATTAAGAAGTTATCTAAATTTAAAAAAACTTATTTGGTTGTAAAATAGTAAACCTATATTTTGGATCAATCATGTCAAAGGAAATAAATTAATGAAAAGCTTTAAAAAATCATGCACCTTATTTAATCTATTATAATTAGTCAATATGCTTGCTCTCATCCCTTGGATCCTTAGCTAAGATGGATCTATGGTGGCTCTTTATATATATATATATATATATATATATATATATATATATATATATATATATATATATATATATATATATATAAAGAATCGACATAGATCCATCTTAGATTAATTTTATTAAAACCTTAATTTAATTTCTATGGGAATATTTTTAGTAGTGGTGAGAATAGAGTGTTTAGATATATCTCAAATTGTAACATTTTCCCTTTTAGATTCAATTAAAAAAATGTGTTAAGATTAAATTAAAATAAAATACTTTTACTATGAAATAAGTTATGGTTTTTTGGCATGTGGTATTGATAAGCCATGGTATTGGCCCATGGTATTATAACAAAACCTATTTACAAATTAATATCTGTGGTAGGGTGAGGGTGAATATCCATGGTTAACAATCTTGTCATATTGTTATAAAATATTTTGATTGTGAAATAATGTATGTTTTTTGGGCATATGGTATTGATAATCCATGGTAATCCATGGTATTGACCCATGGTATTGTAACAAATTCTATTTTTACAAGTTAATAGTATCTACCGTAGTGTGGGGATGAATATCCATGGTTAAGAATCTTGTCATATTGTTATAAAATATTTTGGCTGTGAAATAAGTTATGGTTTTTGTACTTGTAGTATTGGTAAGTCATGGTATTGGCCCATGGTATTGTAACAAAGCCTATTCACAAGGTAATAACAAAATAAAAATATAACAAATTGAATTTTGTTATTTTTATTAATTTAACTTTTTATTATTAATTGAGGTGGTATTTAAATGTTTACACTCATCCCAATATCATTTTTAACTTCTTCTTCTCCATTTTAACTTAGCGTCTTACGCAAAAATAACAAATTGTTATTAAAAATAAATCATTTAACCCAATTTCAATTTATATATTTTATTTTATATTATAAATATTTCTTTTCCTTTTCATTTCCAGTTTAGCCTTGGGTTCAAATAAAATATTCACAAATTACAACATCACAATGTAGCACTGCATTTTTGTCTACCTTGTTTATATCAGTGTTGAAATTATAGAAGAAGGAAGACCATCAACATGATCTATGGATTTCATGGGATTCAAACCCTAGATGGAGTTTACATGGGAAACACGTGAGGAGAGCATCAACGATTATATGGAGGAAGGGAAAGGTCATTAGACATGGAGATTTTGGTAATTTTTACATGGGTATGAATTTGGACTCTAGTGAGTCCTTCCTTTTTATTAAATATGATTTTTGTTCTTATGGGTAAACAATTTCGAGGGTTTATATGATCAAAGCATAAATTTTATCTAGAGTTGAGGGGTTAATGATTATGGTAATGCAGATCTTGAAGTTTTTGGTAATTTTTACATGGGTATCAATTTGGACTCTCAAGAGTTCTTCCTTTTTACTAAAGATGATTTATGTTCTTATGGGTAAACAATTTCGAGGGTTTATATGATCAAAGCATAAATTTTATCTAGAGTTGAGGGTTTAATGATTATGATAATGCAGATCTTGAAGATTTTGATAATTTTTACATGAAGATGATTTTTGTTCTTATGGGTAAAAAATTTTGAGGGTTTATATGATAAAAGCATAAATTTTATCTAGAGTTGAGGGTTTAATGATTATGATAATGCAGATCTTGAATATTTTGGTAGTTTTTACATGGGTATGAATTTGGACTATAGAGAGTTCTTCCTTTTTACTAAATATGATTTTTTTTCTTATGGTTAAAAAATTTCAAGGGATTATATAACCAAAGCATAAATTTTATCTAGAGTTGAGGGTTTAGTGATTATGATAATGCAGATCTTGTAGACTTTGGTACTTTTTACACGAGTATGAATTTGGACTCTGGAGAGTTCTTCCTTTTTACTAAAGATGATTTTTTTTATTATGGGTAAAGAATTTCAAGGGTTTATATGATCAAAGCATAAATTTTATCTAGAGTTGAGGGTTTAATGATTATGATAATGCAGACCTTGAAGATTTTGTTAATGTTTACATGGGTATGAATTTGGATTCTGGCCAGTTCTTCCTTTTACTAAAGATGATTTTTGTTCTTATGTGTAAACAATTTCGAGGGTTTATATGATCTAAGCATAAATTTTATCTAGAGTTGATGGTTTAATGATTATGACAATGCAAATCTTGAAGATTTTGGTAATTTTTACATGGGTATGAATTTGGACTCTGGAAAGTTCTTCCTTTTTACTAAAGATGACTTTTGTTCTTATGGGTAAATAATTTCGAGGGTTTATATGATCAAAGCATAAATTTTATCTAGAGTTGAGGGTTTAATGATTATGATAATATAGACCTTGATTGCGACAAACAATTCATGAAAATACAATGCCCAAGTAAGCATTTTGCATGTCCTTATTGAGATTTTGTTAATTTTTACATGGGTATAAATTTGGACTATGGAGAGTTCTTCCTTTTTACTAAAGATGATTTTTGTTCTTGTGGGTAAACAATTTCGAGTGTTTATATGCTCAAAGAATAAATTTTATCTAGAGTTGAAGGTTTAATGTTTATGATAATGCAAATCTTGATTGTAACCAATAATTCATCAAAAGACAAGGAACAAGTAAGCATTTTTCATGTCCTTATTGTAGAAATCGTTTAATGGTTATGATAATGTAGATCTTGATTGCTCCCAATAATTCACCAAAGGACAATGGACAGGTAAGAATTTTGCATCTCCTTGTTGTACAGATCAATTCGCTCCTCCCTAGATTTTCTAGGGTCAGAATGCATGAAATTTTATTTTTTCTTTTCACCTTTTTTTAGTGTCTGATTGCTTGTTTAATAGACTCTACCATGCCCAAATTCAAAGGGCTCAAGTGATACAAGAAAATTTTCTGGTAGGATGCAAATGCTAGACCTTCCTCAAGCTTTGTTACATGAAATTAAAATTTCTTATAATCATGAACATAAAATATTTTATGTTTCATCCTTAGATTCATATCTCAATGCCTACAGATTTAAACCATTTTACTATATTTTAAGTAGAATATACTTAGTTCCATTAAACCTTATAACTCTCCAAACCTTAGTTTAATTTCAGCTAAAAAGAATGAACATGAATGGCTTTTACAATTTAGATTCAATGCTTACGGACAATGATTAAAAATGGAAGAACCCAAATGGTATGATAACTTTTACCCACCCATCAATTTCCAAGATATTTCCTATTATTATGAACCTAAATACAGAGAGTAGAAGAAGAAGAGGAGCCTGGATGAGGTGGACCCTGACTTGCTTGATACTTTTCAAAAGTTGGGCATGCCCTTGACTAGAAGAAGAGATTGACCAATGTTGTTTTATATGTTATTTTTGATAGTGTTTTCATTGCTACCATGCATAGGCAGGCTCTATAGGCAGCTGATGTTATCTTTTGTTCGTTATAAGAGCTAATTCAAGAGTACCTTTATGTAGTTAGGAAGTAGCTTGGTAGGGTTGTTCCTCTTGTTGATAACTATTATGCTACATTGTATTCCTTTATTTAGTGATAGTTCCTTCTATTAAATCCCCAAGAACACTTTGTCACCCATGGAAATATCCACATATTTCAGGATGAATGAGATGGAGACTAGGTAGTTTGAGAGGACTCTTATTATTGTAAATGAGAGGAGTTCTCTGACATATATTGAAGGATTCACTGCACCATTTTATGACACTAATCATCTCCATGCCACAGTACTGGATCTTTATTGCACCGAGGGAGTAACAATAAAGTATTCCACTATAAATAATTGGTATATTGAGGACGAGGAATGCAGACGTAGAATTTATAATTTTATTACGAAAAGAGGTTTGTGTGATGGAGACAAATCCTACAAGTAAATCATGTCATTATATTTCTATGAAATCTCAAAATGTGTTCAATGCAGAAATATGTATGTACTCTTGAATTTATCTATATTGTAATAAGATAAAGAATAAAGTTGTCATTGCAAATAATTGGGATCTACCATGTAAGTTTACTTTACTACATGGAATTCTTGATTTGTTAGATCCCAACTATTTAGGGTTGAATTTATTTTTGTTGTAATCTGATTAAGAATAAAGCTGTCATTTTAATCACTGAAATATACCATGTAAAATTTAATTACTATATGAAATTGTTTATTTGTTATAGCCCAACTTATTAGGATTATGAAGAGTCCTCTTTCACGACAATATTTATGAATTCTCTATTCTTGCTCAAAGAATTACATATTATAGAAAGGTGGAAAATAAATGAGATGCAACTGAATGGATTATGTTTTAAAATGTGTGAAGCGAGTAGAAAATAATTTTCACTTGCATTCAAATATTTTGGAGCACCCACTAAAGCGCTTCAATTTCCTCCTAGTTAATTCCATTTCTACTATCCCAATGCTTCTAGAAGTCCTTCTCCAAAGTGATCCCTTAACTATCTTGGAGGGAAATTGGTTACATGATTGGAACCCACACATTACAATTTGATTAGGAGTAAGGGATGAGAAAGCTTCATATTCTTCAATATATTCCGCATGTTAAAAGCATATCGAATGATTTCATTTGTGTTTAATCGATACAACAATCACTCGAGAATTTGTTAGGATTTTGAGACCCTTTTCAATAAAAAAATTTCTCAAAGTTATGTCATCAATTAAAGAAATTAAAGAAAAGGTGAAAATGATGCAATGAAAGGATTTTCTATTTTAGTGCCTAAGAATGCCTTGCTAATGTGAAGGGCTTGGTATTTTCATGACTCAATATTAGCCACATTTGACTTCCTAGCAGTTCTTTTAATTTAACTTTTGTTGTGTTTATATTGCTATCCTTGAAGTTGGTAACCTACTATGTGTGTAATAGGAAGTATTAAATACTAAACACTCTCAAAGGTGATATTGATGGATGTCTGACTTTAAATGACCCTACTTGACACTTTAGTATTACATGATCATGCAAAGAAATCATTAATCAATATTAAAGGGAAGATGATTAACGTGCAATGTTTCTTGGCTTGTCATATAGTTACTGCATTTTCTCCCCAATAATATATTTGAGGCTACATTTTGGTTGTTACTTGTGGAACTTCCATTTGGCTCATAAAAACATCGAGGATAAATGTCCACTGCATTGGCATTGAACATCATCAAAGAGGAATTCACCAAAATTAGTAGAGGACATGGGAGAAATTGGCACAATGAGTGGATAACGCTATAGAAACAACGAGGCGCCATAATTTCTTGTGTATTTGGATTGACTAAAAATTAACTAGTCACAAAAAGTACCTTTTTTTCTGAATATTTTCATGTATACATAAATACTAAAAACACAATTTCAGACTAATTATTAAAACTAATAATTATCTGCTAGTCATAATCTATAACTAAATAGTATAATATGATTAATATTATTGGACAAAACTATAGGGTCAGATTGTGAGGGGCATTGTCATAATATTTGTACATTTCTCATTGTATTAGACAATCATCTCTCAAAGTGTGATATCCATCCAACGAAATGTACTCCCAGAGACCATTGTGGGATTGAAATTTTTCTTTCAGTGGAAAAGTGGTAATATATTTTCATAGGCCTTAGTATTCTACTTCCCTAAGGTTTTGACACTACTCGCAACTAGCACCTTCATTCAACCAAGTGAGGTACTCATCTTGGAAATTTGAATTATTTTGTCTCCACAATCCAATATGATGCTGGATCAATCTCATGATCCTAAGAACATAGGTTATAATAGTGAGGAACTTTTACTGTGGGAAAAATAATATCCAAATTTAAGTAACATAACTCTTTTAGAACAAGCAATAAGGATATTTTTTACACCAATATTTTTTTTACAAGTTTTTACAAGTTATCTATTGCATGATATTTTTAACATGTAACTTAGTTGGTATGATTGTGCCTAAAGTTTTGTTGAAGGTTGAATACTAAGTTCCTAAGGTGTTATTTTCTATGGTGACATTTTATTTGTTTTGTTTATAAAGGTCATCTAGCCACATAGTGGCCACTATCGAATGTTGAGGTATATGTTGTATAAATATTTTATATTCTACTTTATTTTATATTCAAGTATTCGTCATCTTTCATGTCTTATACTCTGCATTGTATCTTCTATCATTTTCATGAGAGGAACTCAATATTGATGGTAAGAAGCATCAATTGAAGAAAGAGGAGAACAATAACACTAGAGCAACAAATGCAAAATGAGAGAGAGAAGAGAATCTGCCTAGTGATACCCGTAGAGCCAATATCTTTCATAAGAAACACTCATAGAGACTGATGGTCAAGCCTTCAAAGTTGATGAATTCACTTGTAATGCTTTGGCAACATAGTGATAATGTTTTGAAATGATAAAACAATATTTCATTTGTAAATTAATGTAGTCCAACTGATATTAAGTTGGAAACTCATATTGTAATACTTGATATTTTGTATAATAAAATTCATATGGTTGAAATTATTTTTATTTGCACTTGATATTATTTAGTCTTGTAATTAACATATGTAACTGTGTGTTATCATATTATATAAACATGCACATTGTATGACATTTTTTTAAAATTTAGTCACAAAATCATACTAATTAATTTATGTTGATTATTAATAAACACATAAAATCAATCTAAAACTACTAAATTAGTAGTTTATATTAATTAATGATGAAGGTGAATAAAATGAATATATCATTGAATTATTCGTTTATAATGATTATGAATGAAATTAACTGAAATTAATAGAAACTACTAAATCGGTCGTTTATATAATGAAGATGAAAATACCAAAAAAAGATAAATGACAATTGTAAATGATAAGTTTTTTATTAAAATGATCACTAAATTTTGCATATATATGACTATTAGTAGCTAATTTACAATATCTTATAACACAACTAAAATTTAGTCATATTTCTTTGGTCACTAATTGGTTTTAAATGATGACTAAAATTTGCATATATATGACTATTAGTAGCTAATTTGCAGTATCTTATAACAAGACCAACATTTTGGTCATATTTATTTGGTCATTAATTGGTTTTTGTTGAGGATTCATATAGTAATATATTTTGTTGTATATTTGGTCATTAATTGCGAAAATCAATGAATAAACCAATGAAAAATTTATGACTAAATATACTACTATATGGTAAAATTGAGGAAACCAATTAATGACTAAGCTAAAAATGACTAAAAGTTGGTCACATTATAAGATACTATAAATTAGCTACTATTGGTCAACGATTGAAAAATGGTCATTTATATGCAAATTTTAGTTATTTTTTAAGTAACTAATTAGTCATTTTGTAGTAGAGAAAAGGTTGCCTGCATTTTTGTATATTAAAAACTACGAACTCCGCCAAACTATGGTTGATCTAATGATTGCAGCACTACAAGAAACTAAATCAGTATGAAGCTTATTTCTACTTGAAGACAGTGTGAAAATTAGGCAAAGTGCATGAATAACTCAAATAGAAAGAAAAAGGAGGTCATGAAAGGGACCCTGGTTCGGTAGTTGAGATAAGTATGACAACGATATGCTGCATTAGATGGTTATAAGCTACAAATTGAACTACTAAAAATGCCTATAGTTGTTTTTGTAATTTACATGACTTCATTTACTAACTCATCATATTCGTATAGTTTGTATGCTCGGAATTGATATACTGGAATAGCACCCAAAATAGGATAAGAAGAGAGAGAAAACAATGGTGTCTCCTCTCTAGCAATAGTAGATCCCAAAAATTTTGAAAGGTGAATGTGCCCAATTTTTTGCTTAAGATAAAAAGAGAGCTTCTGAGATTCAAATCTGTGTCCCGATGCATATAAGATAAATGGAAGACATTATATGATTTAAGAATCAATGTTTATTTTTATGAATGATTGTTTGTCGTTGCACCAATGTACTAAAATATTTGGTGGAGGTGTTATTTGAGTTTTTAGTTAATACGATGAGTGAGAGGTTGCTATTTCACATAGAAAGTTGTTAATTTTGTCTTTCATGGTGTCTCGCTTCTAGGAATGTGGATCTTGCTGCTGAGAATAATCCCGAGATATGTGGAAAATGGTAAATGAGACAGGTATGAAACCCCAAGTGTGATGTACATGAGAAAAACTGGGTTCTAGTTCGAAAAACTGATATGTGTTGACACTATACAAAATGTTTCACAACCAATAATAGTAAAAAACTAGGCATGGTCAAAAGAGGTATCTAAAATATCATTTAAAGGAACATTTTTTATGGGTTGAAGTGAAGTCATGAATGATGATAAAAAAAATCAACTTTTATTAAATTTTTCCTAAAAACGATTCTTATTAAATATTGTCAAGCATTATTTCTGGAGGGATATGTTTTGTGGAAAGTAGATATCGAAAGGATCATTTTGGAGCTTGGATACTAAAAATATATATAAAATAGGTTGGTTTCACTGGAAAATTCAACCCTAACAGTTAAAATTTTGACAATTAATTTAATATTACTTTTATGAACAATTGTTTTGTATATAACTTACGGAGGAAAGATGAATGAACGAATGAACTGATTATTGATAAATTTACTCTCACTCATGATTAAAGGTGAAAGTGCATAAATAATTCATTTTTTCAATGCAATAAGTGTGACAAAACATTGAGTATGAGCAATACACAATTGCATGACCAATCATTCCAACAAACTAGATTGAAGTTTCCTCTTGGTAATTCTACAAGATAATTTTGTTACTTAGTTGAGATTGTTGCTTTACCTGTACGCGAGATTTTGGATAGAGAGTTACTTTTTAGAAGTAAGAAATTTTTGTGGCATATTTTATTCAACCAATTGGTTCAATAAACTGATAGTAGTGGAAAAGAAGTTTTTTCTACTTTGTATAAGGGTGTTTATTTTCACTTCCCTCCCTCAACATTTTGAATATTGTACAAGATTTTATTCATATTTTACTTTAATTTGTATTGTTAGTAGGTGCAAGATCTGTTGAACCTGACACCTAGTTAAATCATTGTAAATTTGTCTGTATTGGGTGCATTTTCGGTGCTAGCCAACATCCTTTTCCAAAGCTGACTGCAAATTTTTCTTTCATAGGAAGTTGGAGAAGATGGCCAGACTCAATGATTTTTAATAATTATTAAGCAGTATAATGTTATATACTATTCATAATAGTTTCCAAGTCAGCAAGGACATGCTCTTTCACATCCAAGCATGTTTTCAAAATGCTAAAAGCAAAATTGAATTCTTGGGGCTAGAAACCAAATTTCAGCGAGATGAACTACATGAATTATAAAAGAATAATTTTGAACATGTTCTTGTTCAGAACAAAAATTTGTTTTAGCCTCATCATCTGTCAATAAATGATTAGAGTAATGAAGAGATTTCAAGAGAAAATTTGGGTGCACCAGAAATTCATGTTTAGCCAAGTGTATGTGATACTCATTTCCTTACAGATGTGACACTTTTCGTTACCAAAAAAATTGTAAGATCGTGGGAAGAGCTTACTCATAATAAACACAAAACTAGTTTGGGATATAATGTCCTGGATGTATCTTTTCACATTCCATATTTTTCTAAACCAATACAATTTTGAAGTGATGGATTTTTGGATGGTGTTGCTCCAAATGAAGTTGATATATGGAAACATTGAAACAGAGTTGGACATGTGAAAGATCAATTTTGATCTTCACCCATGTGAGCATTTTGGAAAGTGTAATCACCATACACATAGATGTTCCAGAAAGAAGACTACTACAAGAGAGCAGCTAAAATTTGGACGAGTTACTTATTAGGATTGGACGAAACAACCAAGAAGATTTACAGGTCATACTGAAGGATGTGTTCGAGAGTGATGACCAGCCATGTAGAGATGAAGAATACTTCTCACCATGTATCCGAAAAGGGGTGAATTGTTGATGGTCTCCTAAAGATTCGAGTTTGAGGTGTCAAGTTTGTTCGAGATGTGAAGTGAGCCTGAGCCATAACCTGTACTAGTTAGAACCAGAGCTGTGAGACTTCAGTTTTTGCTAATTTAGTTGATTGAGTTATTCGTGAACAAGCACTTCCATATTTGGAATTGGTCAAGGAACTGTTGTGATAGTTCCAGATTTTGTGGTCACCTTAAAACCACATTTTTGGTTGTTCTAAGAACTGCTATGAAGGTTCCAGAGTTGATGCGGGTTGAGGCCTTGAGTTAACCCATGTTGGTTTGTGGTCATCCCTAAAAACATTTCCTTGAGAGACATTCAACTCTTTTCTAAGATGCATATTTTAATTTTGAGCTCTCATTCTTGGACTTTGGTACATCCCTTCGGATTAAGGGGGGAATGTTAGACAACTAATCCTTGGGATTAAGCTTTGGTTAGTTTGAGTGGCTATTGGAGTCCAAGAAGACCCAACAACTTATTCAATTGTTTTGTGTTTGTATTAATATGTACAAATTGTACATCATTGACTTAGATAATGATTTATATATAGTTTATTTGGTTTCCACTTTGGTTGTCTTACTGTATAACCACCTTCTGATTTTTCATAAAACAAACAATGTATATCCCTGCAAACATTTCATTGCATTATTTTGAATATAATATGCATGAGAACCATTTATTATATGCAAACCAATCACGATGGAGGAGATTTTTTATGTGATTGGCGGCCTTTGATTATAAATTCATATTATTTTTGTAACAAAGGTGATATAGGTTTGTTCTACTTAGTCTTGGTTCCATTTTAGACATATTTGACACGTAATCAAAATTTTAGCCTATCCAAAGAAACACAGATGAAAATATTACACTCATCTATTTGAAGTTCAAATATACCTCCATCTAATCATGCCTTAATGTTTACATGCACATGTGATCTCATTTTTATTATTATTATTTTTTAAGTATGATTTTTTATTTCATTAATTATTTTTAATGTATTTATTGTTATTATTATTTAATCAAATAAAAATAATAGGGGATATACATTGAAATATATTTATTGCATTTTAATTATATGTTTGTAAATGAGATATTAAAAGGTGGAATATGAAAAACAAGTTGAAGTTAAACTAGCTTAGATCTATCTTTACATATTATCTACCAAGCACCAAAAACATCAAATCTTTCAAGGTTCAACACTTTTTTTAGAGTGAAAATAGACTTGATTTCTCTATTCCCTTGGTAGATCTTGAGTTAAGATAGATGTAATTCTTAATATAAAATTAACATATGACATTCAAAAAATATATCTAATGAAAAAAAATCAATGTAGATGAGATAAAATATTTCAATATTATATATATATATATATATATATATATATATATAAATATATATATAGTTAAACAAAAAAATCTAGTTATGCATTATATAAATCGTTTGAAAACAAAAAATTTTATGGTTAAAACATTTGAAGTAATCTCACTATTTTACATTTTGGTCCCTTTTCACGTATATTCATTGGTCAATTTGGTAAGAAATCTAGTAATGAAAGCTTCAGCTATGTAGTCTACACAATTCAAGAGGCAAAGAGGATATTCACAACATGAATCTGTTTATGCATTAATAAAATCAATTTAAACAATAAAAAATTCTAAATATATATAGACATAATAAGCATAGATCTATAAGAAGGCAAGGAGGAACAAAACTCTCTAGCTCCAAATAATAAATGCACATCTATTAGGAGGCAAGGAAGACGAAATTTTTGGAGGTGATTTTTTCCAAGTTATTAACTCTAAAAACATTGCACCTAAAAATATTTGATACCTTAGGCCACTTGCTAGATCCATGATTAACAACGATCTATACTGGTGATATAACAAAAACGTTATTGTTAAATAAAAACATATAAGCATATAATATATAAAGCAATTGAAAGAAAAATACATGGTTAAAGCATCTTAAGTAGTCTAACTATTCTATATTTTTTCCCCTTATGACCTATTTTTTTGGTCAATTTTGTATGAAATCCAAAAATGAAGGCTTAAGTTATGTAGTCTACAAAATTCAAGTGACTAAAAGGATATTCATGGAGGGAATCCATTTATCCATCTAAAAAGGAAATTTAATATATATATATATATATATATATATATATATATATATATATATATATATATATATATATATATATATATATATATATATATATATATATATATATATATATAGATATAGATATAGATATAGATATAGATATAGATATAGATATAGATATAGATATAGATATAGATATAGATATAGATAACCATGAATATAGAAAGGGGAAAGAAGGATGAAATGTCTCTAGTTGCAATTTTTTTTTTCATTTTTTTCACTCTAAAAAATGTCCACCTCAAAATATTTGATCCTTCTGAGTGCTCACTAGATCTCTGATTAAGATATCTTGGAACTTGTTGTAAAAAAAAAAAAATATGTCAAATATATGGGTAATTTTGTCCACTCTAAACATGGAATTCATACACTGTTTGTGTATGGAAACAAAGTAGATCCATTTTAATTGGGAATTTATTATTCATAAAGATTGATGAAATCTATGGAGGTACAAATCTTTCTGCAAGTTTTGTACTCTAAAAGATTGAGTGATTTCATCCCTGTTGGATATTGATAGATCCTATCTTTAATATTGATGTTATTTGAAATAATTTCATAAATAAATATCAAACTCAGGCTTATTTCATATGCTTTATTTTTTTGTAAATCTAGAGGGCCTATTAATTCTTAAAAATGATACATATTTAAGAGATTTTCAAAGTCATACCTGTGGCCTCATTCCTACCGGACCTGTTGGTCCAGTAGTAAATACAAAAAAACTAATTGCACAAAAAATTAAAAACCATAATTTTTCAAAGAAATTGCCCAACTTGCTGACAAGAAGCCAGGTACCCATAATCAACCCACTATAAAACCTAATCAATTTTTTTTTCCTATAGCCTCATTTGCATGACCATTATCATGTTAATTATGGAAAGCTTTCATGCATGTGAGCCTCTTTGTCTTCAACTCTTCATTCTCAATGATATAATCACTCCAACATGCACTTATTTCCATGGTTGGGGGAGGCCATTTGGTCCAACATTTTCCATTGGATATGTTGGAGATTGTTCATGAAGGCTATTATCTCATTTCGGTATTCATGATGACCCCATGCTAACTGCCTCACTAGAACTATAAATTGGTTGATTTCTACCTCCAAACGAATACAACAAGTCGATATGCCTAGGTGAGAATATGCATGTATCTCAATTGCCTCTATTAAATCATTCAAAGCTCTTTTATTTCTCACACCCTAGGCTCAAGGTTCCACCACCTGCCTTACACGACCATGTTATTGTTGCATACTCCTAACCCCTAATGCACCATTTGAAGACCTCTACAACATTGCTACTAGATCATCCTTTAGACTGCCCCTGACCCAATATTGCCCATCCAACACAATGAGAACATAAAAAATGGGAGGCCATAGATCAGGAGTATCATTGTTGAATATTAGGAGACATGCCCTTTATCCCTCCCTATTCCTCCTATGCCAATTTTTAAAGGAAAATTCCAACCACCAACTAAGCTTCATGTCCCTGACTTCAAATGACTATTAAATTCGAAAATTCTGAAATCCAGCTAACTAAAACAAAAATTACCACTACCCATTCCAATATATTTCCAAAAAGCAAATCATTATCAATTTCCAAAAATATCACCAAAACTAAAGTTATAAAGCACCCTTTCCTTCTTGTGCTCACAATCGCAAGACAATAGATCTAGAGGTGTTAGGCATTAGGCCTTCCAATACAGGTTTTTAATTGTTGGGGAATCCACCTCCAACCACAAACCATATTCTACAAAAAACACTTAACTAGAATTGTGGATTTTTCGTACAAACAAATCCAGAGTCGAGAGTTTAATTACCATTTCTGAGGGTGTAAACTACCTCTTTGTTACTTAGCTAGTTTCACTACTATGAAGAACTCCTTCCTCTCCAAAAGCTTAGGGGGTCTTCCTTGAGACAAAACTCTAGTGTCAGTCCTGGGTCCCAAACACTCCTTATATTTCTCTTACTTTCCCTTGGCTTAAAATTACATTTTGGCAGTTAAAGCGATGAATGTGATTCATTTACTGAGAGGTTTATTTATATCATACGATAACAAGTACTCTAATTTTGGTAGGAGTTTATAGAATATGAGGTATAGCTGGACCTTAAT
Organism: Pinus tabuliformis; assembly: GCA_031772625.1. Lineage (NCBI taxonomy): Eukaryota > Viridiplantae > Streptophyta > Pinopsida > Pinales > Pinaceae > Pinus > Pinus tabuliformis. The sequence goes on along the minus strand of CM062816.1, from coordinate 1,185,272,523 downwards.
AAAAAAAAACATTTCGAAAAAGAGATGCCTTTCTTCAATTTGTAAGTTCAACACAAATATTGGAATTGTCAATAGTTTATGGCACAATGACATACTCATCTCTACTATGTATCACAATTTATGCACCATCTATTATATCTCCTTAACTGTGGTGCAAGAGTCAATTCTAATCCATATTATATGACTGTCGTTGGTGTTCATTTCTATTATAGTATTATTGTTAGTCATGTCAACATGGGATGATTGTTTTGATATATGCCTGCTTGATGATACAAATGATGCATTAGCCAATTTTCATGCTAAAGCTACCATGTGAGCTTCACATGAAGGTTGGTCGCACACTCCTTATACATTCTTAATTTACTCTTCAAATCCCACAGTGGAAACGTATTAGGGTTCTTCGAATGACCAACCCTATCTCTCAAACTTCCAAGACTTCCTTTTCAATTTGGTTCTCCAGTAACGTCTAGGGCACAACTCTGTTTGCATTCTACGGTACCATGGATGCATTATTCCTTTCATTGTGATTACATCTAGGATAGTTTGACCTTCAATCTTCCATTCCCTATATGAGAGGATTAATAGATTAAGAGTATTTCTCTCATTATGAGCAAAACATCTAAGTGCTATATTTGTTTGGCTACTTACACATTTCTTGAGGTTTGTTGTGCCTCTTTCAAAAATTTTCTCCATGCAATGATATTTTCAAATGACAAATGAAACTGTATAATTTTAGTAAACAATACCACTATATTTTTTTTAATAATGCAACATATAAATACTTGTGTATTTTCTTTCACTATGTATCTATCCCATTTTATTATGTTTGGAACGTTAATATTAAGAGCTACGACATTAATAAACATTTAATACATACATATATTATTATTATTTTTTAATACATATCTACTCTCAAAGTCAAACAAGTTTTCATCCTATATTGCTCTGTATGATCTTTAATAAATATAAATTTTTATACCTTTATAATATATAAACACATATAAATATACTTGTATACACAAGAAGTACTTATCTAGTTCAAACAAATACATTCATTTTAATTTCGTAATTAACACATCGAATGTCTACTATGTGTTCTATTGTTTCCTTCAGCATAATATATTTTCCTTCCATTAATAGTCATACACACAATATTTATGAATAAATGCATAACCATTCCTTTATGGTAAAAGAATTTGTAAAATAAAACAAAACAACTAGATATTTTATCCGAACAATTAAAAATTTCTCTAATAAAATAATAACCAACTAACCAACTCTTTCCATTTTCTTTTACTGCACAAAATAAGTAATTAAAACATAGATAAATTTTTGTCTTTATTTTACATATAACTTACTAATGAAAAGAATATATATATATATATATATATATATTACATGATTTACTAATGAAAAAAATAATTATAATTTCCTTTTTCCAAATAAATAATCATAGTAGGTAAGAACACTAAATTGAAAATTAGTAGTTTGGGAAAGCTAGTAGTTGAGTACTTATCTCTTCCTAACCTTAACATTAATACCAGCGAGTACCCCCAAAGTATATTAGGTCTGCAATTTTCTTATCATATTTTTACACTTGCTTCTCTTCATTCTCTTCTCTTAGATTAGACAAAAGAAGGCAACCAGTATATTTTTTTATCAATTACTCATCTACCACTCTTTCGGTAGTTACTAATTATCTCCACCTCATCAACAAGTGGTAGGTAGTTGCTAGGTCATCAATGAGCCTTTGTTTCGCACTCTCAAAGATAACCCCTTCTCTTTTAGGGAAACAATTATTTGGCCAATTTCATAATTTCTCAATAAACCTAATCATCTAGATTAGATGCCTAGCACTTATTGATGGTTAATAATTCGACAATAATTTTTCAACCTCATCTCTTTTAGCCACATGTACTTAAAAACTATTTTTTCAAAGTTTATTTATTTATAAAATAAAAGGTCATAATTATAGATTTATGACCAAATTAGAATTAGTAATAAATTATTGATGATTAAATTATTCATATTTATTTGTAGGGCCTTAGATATGTTATCATATTGTCTATCCAAACCTTTCATTTACAAGCCATATTCACACCTTTAGAACATATTACATAACAATTATATTACCAATTTTCACTAAATACATTCATTTTACCTTATGGTTAATTATTAATGATTTATTGTATTTTTAATGATTAAATTAGTTTCTAATATGGTTTTATCAATGAAAGTTTACTAATGTGGATATGTGGCCAATGATCATGTTCCACTATAGAAATTTCCATCTCTGTAGTCGTTCAACAATTCAATACTCAATTATGCACTTTCGTGAATGGAGGGAAAAAAATTCAAAATTATAAAATATGTTTTTATTTTCTCTAGCATGGTAAATTAGGTGTCACATGGACCTAATATGATGGTACAAGTCTTGGAATATACTCATCTCACATGTGGGATCCAAGCACATGATCTAAGTTACAACAAAAAATATCTAGGAGTTTTGAAACTATCATTTTCTACCTTTATTTCCATTCATATTATGGAAAATACCAAGAATATGAATAATGTGTTTTTCAAAAAAATAACAATTTACTCTTGTCTCAAATGGTTTCCCAAAATTAAATAGGGTTTGAAAGTTACAGTTGGTTCTTTGAAGTCGTTTTGTACAACATTTCTAGAAAACCCAGATTGGAAAACAATCAAAACAATCATCTTTGGGCAAGATTTCTGAGGCCATGGAATTGAATAAGAAAAATCCAAGAGGGATTTTTGTTGAAAATATAACAGGTTAGGCTCCGTAGAAACATATCCCCAAAATATGTCATGGTAGAAAAGATATTCTTGATTATTTAACACCAAATTATATAAAATTACACAAAAATAAGAGTTATGAGATTTTCCTCTAAAGTTGTAAATTCATTTTCTGAGTTTAGGGGATTTAATATTATCATTCCTCAATGGATTTTATGTATAAATAAAGCCTCAAAGGGCATAGGGAGAGGGGTTGTTCATTATTGTAATAGAGGAGATCAATTATTAGTTTTTGGAGAGACTTAGAGAGTTGATTTGTAACAGATATTTTTGAGCTGAATAAAAAATTGATGGTTGTTGAATTGTGGTACATCTTCTTATCTTCATTTCAGATTTTCTTAGCAGCACTAACCTCTTGGGAAGTGCCCCTCAATGTGGATAAATGGTTCTATGCTTCATGTGTTTTGTAGATTAGCCTTACATCTGGAAATTTAGTTTTATTTTGCAATGAATTTATGTTAGATAAAATTTAGATCTATTCACTTTCATGTTTTCAATTTAGTGTTTAGTACTTCTCTTTAGGTTTAAGAAGTGAATTCCATTTGATTGCATAAATAATTTGATGTTCTTTCCAATTTTTCATTAAATTTGTATTTCACATAGTATTAGTTTTATTGCTCTATTTTCATATATGCTAAGTAGAATAAATTATGATCAAATTCAAATTATTATTTTTCAGCTTAAAGAGAAACAAATTTAAATTGGTTTCTTAACATGATTTAGTATTCAAAATTTCAATTTAGAAAACTTTCGTACTTAATTCGGTACTTATTCAGAATTTTAAATTTTAGCCTTTATGTAGTTAATTCAGTACCAAGTTCTGTACGAGAACAATGTATTAAAGAAATATGTAATTTGTAGTTTAGGATTATTTAATTGATTGGAGCTTTGCATCTACTTTATAACAATGAATAAGAACATACAATATATCTATAAGCCTGCTTAGCATTTATTTTTGATAGTTTGTTGTTGCATTTCTTGTAGTTTATTGCATTGTTTTCTTTACTTCCCTTGTACGCTTTTCCTTATAGTTTCTGGCATTTACTTTTCTGCAATTTACTTCTTTGTATCATGTTTAATGGGTTTTCATCACTATAAGATTAAAACTATTGAAGTCTCAAGACCTAGTAAGATACATATATAAAACCACATTAACATCATCTCTTGGTAATGAAATATTTTTGTTTGAAACCCAATAATCATTAGAGTCCCACAGTCTAGTGACAAGTGATAATCCATAGTGATTAGTTATTTCGAGTGTTAATTCTTAGCATAGGGTAGAATAAGGACTCGTCCTAAATTTCTTGTGCTTTCATCTCTAAGTCTTACGATTTTGGATTCGATAATTAAATGTTGGAATACATTAATTTCGCTAACATTGTTGGCGCTGTTGTCGGGGATGTGCGAAAGGGATTAGAGAGTAGTTTCTTTCACAAGTTTTATGTGTGATCTTCGTTGCAGGGAAACTAGATGGTGGAGAAAGATGGTAATACATGAGTGAAGAGCCACGTGTCCACTATGGTGGGTTCACTCTAAAGTCTAGTTGTCTCTAATTGATTTTCTAGTTTCTTTTTCATATGCATAGACTTAAAGGTATGATCTAAAGCCTAAAGCCCCATTTTTCTTTATTTTTCTTTACTTTTCTTTGTGTTTTCCTTTAGATTGATTCATGGAAAGAAGAGAAGCCTAACTTGTGTGAACATATAACTTGGTTACAACAGGGTCTTATTAGCATGATGTCACTTTGAGTACATGATAGGTCTGCTTGCCTTTGTTTCAAGTGCCTTTCCTTCTTATATCTTTAGGACTTGTAATAAGAATTCCATCCACTAATCCATGTGCATGATAGGCATTAACAACTAGCAAAGAAATATTAAAGGATGATAAAGAGTTTGGAAGAACTCTCTCAAATTCTAGCAGCAGTTGGGATGTCTACTTCTGAGGAAGAACAAATCGTGACAATAGTCAAGAACTTATTTGCCCCTCCAGAAGTTATAGAAGAACAACAAATCCATGAATCACAGGAAGATCTTCACCCTTGCAATATTGTCGAAGAAACTAGGGAATCATGGACCACATCCAATGGAGAGAAACCATTAGAACCTGATATTAAATAATTTTTGACATGCCTATCTACAGATCCTCTAACCACACAGGAGGATAATCATCTAATGCTAGAATATTTGCATGGCATGGTAAAGGAGGAAATGTTAAATAAGCCAAATAATGAGGCAAACCAAGAGCATTTTGATTTTTTTGAAAGTTGGTTTCAAGCAATTCTAAGGCCATACCACTCCTTCATTCTTCCTTACTTCTTGACATCATCATTAAAACAGTGGGTTCCTTGTACTCAAGTGTGCATTGAAGATTTTATTCTAAACTTGAGTATGAATGTAGTCTGATACTTTCTACGCACATGGTCACATTGGACATACTCCTATACTGCAAGAGAGAGATTTACTTTTCTAAGGTAAAATAGGATGATAAATAAATAAATAAATGTTGCATATAGAGTTAGTCTAGTTATAACATATAGTGCAACATCTTTCTCATTTGTTTTCAATAAGTGGGGATGTTAGTAGCTAATAAGTAATTAGCTGAAAATCAGAGATCTATGTTCCCATTGCATATTTATGTTGGGGTCTCTTTCAGCTGCATATTATTTTAATGAAGATTTCCACACAGTCTTATTTCCAACTGCAACATGGTTCAACTATTACTTTGCTTTCCCACTTATTATTTCCTTTTAGTTAGATCTGTTTCTACTTTTTCTTTTCAATAAAGCAAGATATGACCATTAATATTGGAATTTTAGGTAAAGTTGGAGATGACTACAAAGCAACATCATCTAGTATTGCATACCAATTATTAGTACCATTTTTCATCTAACCAACATCGACAATTCTGGTACCAATTTGCTATTTTTCTAGAAAAAATGGGATTCAAATGTATTGTTCATTTGAGATGCTTAAATACTAGAAGAATTTGTTCAAAAGTAGAAAAGACATATTCATCAATTGAATGGAACACTTAGGGTAGTATTTGATGACATCTTCAATTTTTCCTTAAGTTATTGAAAAGGATGCATTCATGCTTTATTTGTTTTAAGACCGCCATTTTACAAATATGATAAAGTAATCATTTTCATAAAAGTGGAATTGAATCTTTGTTTTGAATTTCATTTCTCTTATTCATATATATATATATATATATATATATATATATATATATATATTATTAACAATATAAATAATTTCTCAAAATATAGTTACCAATGCATACTAAGGGGATTAAAACAAATTTAAGATGTCCATACAATGATACCGATGAAAAATAAAATTGAATATTATAACCATAACACTAAATCATGATCTCTAGTCTTTATTAATACTTGCAAGAGAGTTGATGAATTCTTTGTTCATAGTGGGACACTACTTTCAGCGAAATCATACATGAAAACTATGATTAGTATGCCTTTTGATGTCTTTTGGTTATTATTTGGCAGCCTCATCCATCTCACATTAAAAATGGCTCATTCATGATATGTCCTTTGAGTGCCTATGAATACCTTATGCATCCAAGACATTATGAAGGTAATAAAAGTCACTGTGAAAGGTATCATCCTATGCCTTTAAGGTTCGGTGTAACATAGGGTTAAGAGGTTAATCTGTTGAGGCTATGGACGCTTACTGGTAGCAGGTACTGACCTATGATACCACTAGGAAAACCCATCGGGGCTATCAGCGCTCGATGGAAATGGGGCATTCTACCTAAATAACTGTCAACCAAACTAAGGTTTTTGTCGACACGTATGATGGTTACTTTATAGTGTTATAGTAAAAAGGAAGCATGTGTGGATGAAGTCAAGGGTAAAAACCAACTCCATAAGTTTGATGATAAAGAATGGCCTTAAGGTAACCTTGAGTCATCTATCATTGGTTTTTCATACTATATCTAAGATATAATTGTCATAGAAGTGGGGCCGATGATCACACAGAACTAATAAAAATCAACTCGAAAGCTTATATGTAATATTTGGATGACTATACAATTTTGGGATTTGGATCATAAAAATCCTCCTTTTCTACAAGGTTTCTTTCTCTTGAGCATAAAACTATTAAATATTGATGAAATAATATGTAATGAGTGACTTGAAATTTCTTCTATGATTCCTTTTATATTTGCATCGTTTTAATAAATCTGAGATGACTTATTTTTGGTCAATATTCGTCTCAGTAGTTCCTTTGTTTTTCTTTCCATGTTCCTTTATACTATCGGCATCTCCCTCCTCACTTCTTCAACACCTTAACTTGTTTTCATGAGGACATGCAAAACCTCAGCCACAGGGGATTGTTCGTCGGCATCTCGTTGGGAACTTTTCAGTATCATCATTTCATTCTCCTTAGCTTCCTTCAACATATCATATTGGCACTTATCAATTATGGATCTTCCATATCATTCCAGACTGTCAGCCTTACTTTGCCTCATATTCAGATTCATACAACTTCCATTACAGCCTGTAGTACAAATCAAGTCCAAAGTTATACTTGAGATAAAAACATGTTTAAAGGCTCTTTACCTCATTAAAATTTAAGGAATATTAATGATTAACCAGTCCCTACTTCACCTTTCTTAAACCACCATTTGCAAATCCATTAATGCATATTCTAGTTTCTGAGTCCACATCTGTTTAGCCATTATGTTCATTGTCACCTTATATCATCCTTCATTCCTTCCCAACCCTTACTTTGTTAGCATGAGGGAATCAAAAGTCTTAGGCATGGGTGGATGTTGGGCCCTCGATATGTTATCATATTGGTTATCCAAAACTTTCATTTACAAGCCATATTCATACCTTTATAGAATATTACGTAACTATTTTATTACTAATTTTCGCTAAATGCATTCATTTTACCTTGTGGTTAATTATTATCAATTTCTTGTATTTTAAATGATTAAATGAGTTTCTAATATGGTTTTATAAAATATAGTTTACTAATGTGGTTATGTGTCCAAGGATCATGTTCCACTACAAAAATTTCTATCTTTGTATCAGTTCAACAATTTGGTACTTAATTCTGCACTTGCATGAATGGAGGGAAAAAAATTAAAAATTAGAAAATATGTCTTATTTTCTCTAGCATGGTAAAATAGGTGTCACATGGAACTAATATGATGTTACAGACCTTTGAATATACCCATCTCACACGTGGGATCCTAGCACCTGATCTAAGTTACAACAAAAAATATGTAACAGTTTTGAAACTGCCATTTTCTACATCAATTTCTGGGCATATAATGGCGAATCTCAAGAATATGGAAAGTAGGTATTACAAAAACCTATCAATTTACTTGTATTGCAAACCATTTTCAAAAATTCAATACAATTTAAAAGTTACAATTGGTTCATTGAAGTAGTTTTGTACAACATTTCTGTAAAACCCCAAATGGCAAAAAATCTAAACAGACATCTTTGGGTGATATTTTTGAGGCCATGGAATTGAATCAAGAAATTCCAAGAGAATTTTTTGTTTAAAATATAACAAGTTAGGCACCATAAAAACATATCCCCAAAATACATCATGGTATAGAATATATGGTCAGTTTTTTAAAACCAATTTGTATTAAATTACACAAAAATTAGAGTTATGAGATTTTCCTCTAAAGTTGTAAATTTGTTTCCTGAGTTTATGGGATTGGATATTCTCCTTCCTCAATGGATTTTATTTATAAATAAAGCCTCAAAGTGTATAGTAAAATGGGTTGTTCATTCTTGTAATAGAGGAGATCAATGATTAGTTTTTGGAGAGACTTAGAGAGCTGATTTGTAACACAGAATTTGAACTGAATAAAAAATTGATGGTTGTTGAATTGTGGTACATATTCTTATCTTCATTTGAGATTTTCTTAGCAGAACTAAACTCCTGGGACGGTCCCCTCAATGTGGATAATGTTTCTATGCTTCATGTGTTTTGTAGATTAGTCTTACATAAGGAAATTTAGTTTTATTTTTCAATGAATTTATGTTAGATAAAATTTAGATCTATTCACTTTCATCCCTTCAATTTATTGTTTACTACTTCTCTTTAGGTTTAAGAAGTGAGTTCCATTTTATTGCATATTTTATTTGATGTTCTTTTCAATTTTTCATTAGATTTATATTTCATAGAGTATCAGAATTATTGCTCTATTTTCATGTCTATTAAGTAGAATTCATCATGATCAAATTAAAATTGATTTTTCTAAGGCTTAAAGAGTTAAAAAAAATTAAATTGATTTCTTAACATGATTTAATATTCATAAGTTCAATTTACATAACTTTTTTACTTACTTTGGTAATTATTCAGAATTTCAAATTTCATCCTTTCTGTACTTAATTTGGTACTAGGTTGTGCACTAGAACAGGGTATTAAAGAAATATGTAATTTGAAGTTTAGGATTCTTTAATTGATTCGATCTTTGCAACTAATTGATAAAATATTTCTAAAGAGAATAAGAGAATACAATATATCTCTAAGCCTACTTATCATTTATTTTTGATAGTTTGTTAACACATTTCTTGTAGTTTATTGTCTTGTTTTCTTTACTTTCCTCGCACACTTTTTCTTATAGTTTCCAACATTTAATTTTCTACAATTTACTTCTCTACAGCATGTTTAATGGGTTTTCATCGCTATACCTATCACTATAGGATTAAAACCACTAAATTCTCAAGACCTAATAAGCTACATATATAAATCCACATGAACATCATCTATTGGTAATGAAAGACTATGGTTCAAAACATGATAAGCATTAGAGTCCCACAATCTAGTGACAAGTGATAATCCTTAGTGAATAGTTCTTTTGAGTGTTAATTGTTAGCATAGGCTAGCATAGACTCTAGTCATACATTTCGTGTGCTTTCATCTGTAAGTCCTACGATCCCGGATTTGATAATTAAATGTTGGAATACATATAATTCCACAAATGGTCTTTCAGACATAACATTAAAAAATAACATGCACATATGCACAATTACTTACATAAAATATCAAGCAAGGGGATATCACATCCTTTCGTACTTGAATCTAACATTGTCCCTTTGCCTGATCACTGTCATATTGAAATATGTTCTAGATTGTTAAAATAGAGAAGGATATGCTTCTTTGAAATCATCCTCCAACTCCCAAGTTGCCTCTTATGGATTGAAATGTTTACATTGAATCTTCAACTGCACTATATCTTTATTCCAGAGTGTGATTTCGCTCCGATCTAGGATGCGTATCAGTTCTACTAGGAACTCTCCCACTGGCTCCAGCTATACAAAATTCCAATCAATTATATGGTACGGGTCATGCACATACTTCTTTAGTAAAGCCACATGAGAAAAATTGTGAACTTTTATGATCGCTAGAAGGGAAATTTAATAAGAAACTGGTCCAATTTTGGATAAAACTTCAAAAGTTCCACAATATCTAGGTGATAATTGAGCCCAATTTCCATGTCTAAGTGTCCTTTTTCTGAGTTTCACTTTCAAATACACATGATCTCGCACATCGTATTCTTAAGAAATCCTTTTAAATTTACATCTCTTTTGGTAAACTTATACTATTTTCAATTTTTTTGACATGTTTAACCATTTCTTCCATTTCATTTAACATGTTTGTCACCAACAAGAAGGTCCCAACTTAGAGGTACTTTTAATTTTCTTCCATGTATTACTTCAAAGGGATTCATTTTTGAAAAAATTTGGTACCCATTGTTATAAGAAAACCCAACTAGCAGAAGGAAATCTTCCCACTCAGTTCCTTCATCTAGAACATACATTCTTAACATTTCCTCTAAGATTTCATTAATTATTTATATTTTCATAGTACATTTAGGGTGACAAGCTATAATAAATTTCAGTTTTTTCCAAATTCGTATAGTCACTTCCCAAACCTTGAAGTGAATATGGAATCTCAAACTGAAAGTATTGTTTTAGGCATACTGTTAAACATAAATATTTATTTCATAAAAATTTCCACTATGTTGATAGCTTTAAAAATATCCTTAACAGGGATAAAGTGTGTAGTTACACTAAGATTATCTACCACTACCATTTTTGAATCATGTTGTTTCTTGGTTCTTGGGAATGCAATAATGAAAACCATAGATATGGTTTATTATTTCCATTCTGGAATTAGAAAAGGTTGGAACAAACCTATTGTAAGTCCATGGGAAGCCTTCACTTGTTGGCATGCTAAACATCCAACTACATATTCTACTACCTCAGATTTCATATTTGGTCAATAATAATCGATTTTTAACGTAGTTATCATATATTGATACCTAGGATATCCAACTATTGGTTTCTTATGTAATTCATCCAACAACAACAAAAAATCAATTTTGGGTAATTAGGCAAGTAAATTATTCCTTTAAACAACATTATATCTGCATTATTTACCAAAAAAATTGTTTCGTTTTCACTTAATCCTCTAGTTTTCTGCAATTTTGTTTTGATATGCAAGTAGTCTTCATTAAATTTGTTCTTATTTTGATCCTTTTGATCAAATATGTTTGCCAATTTGTTACTGGAAATGTGAAAATTTGATGTAATTTTCTACTTATTAAGGCATTAAAAAACATAGTTTCCTTGCCCTTAATATGTACAAATTTGAAAGTTTACTCTCTAAGAAGTGCTAACCATCTAGCTTGCCTAATATTTAGGTCTTCCTAGTCGAAAATATATTTAAGGTAAACTTTGTTGTTCTTAGCTAAAATTTCCTCACAATCAAGTAATGTCGGCACATTTTTAAAGCATGTATTATGGTTACTATTTCCAAGTCATGGGTAGCATAATATGTTTCATAATATTTTGGATTTTTAGGCTCATAACTGATCACATACCTCTTTTGCATTAAAACACCTCCCAATCCTTATTTACAAGCATTCTTGTACACAACAAACCCTTTATTGAAGTCAACTAGTTTTAGGACTGGAGCATTGGTTAATAAATGCTTCAACTTCTCAAAGCTATCCTAGCACTTTTGACTCCATTCAAATTCTATCATCTTTTTTTGGAAAGAAGTAATGGGATAGGAAAAGTTAGAAAATCCCTCTATAAACCTTCTATAAATGGCTTGACATTAGCTGCATCTTTAGGTACTGGCCATTCAAAAATAACTTTAATATTTTCTAGATCCACAACAACCCCTTTTTTAGACATCACATGTCACAAATATTGAATCATTTCTGGATAAAATGATCACTTTATAAAGTTAGCATATAGTTGATTTTCTCTAAGTGTTTGAAGAAAAACTTGAAAGTGTCGATTAAGTTCTTATTTACTCTCAAAATAAACCAGAATATTGTCTATAAATACTAGGACAAATTTGTCAAAAGATAGACTCAACACACCATTCATCAAGCACATGAAGGTTGTTAGTGCATTAGTGAGTCCAAATGAAAACACTACAAATTCATAGTGTCCATAGTTTATTCTAAATTTTTTCTTTGACATTTCTTCATCCTTGATCCCTATTTGATGATATCTTGACCTTAGATGAATTTTCGGAAAGATTGTTACTCCTTGGACTTGATCAAACAAGTCATCAATTCATGGAAAAGGGAATTTTCTTTTAATGTTAATCTCCTTCAGCTACATATAGTCAATACAAATTTCATTATCCCATTCTTATTTTCGACAAATAAAACTAATGCACCCTAAGGAGACAGACTGGGCCTTATGTAATTTTTATCCAGCTTCTCTTGCAATTGGATCATTAAATCCATTAACTCAAGGATAATCATCCTACTTGGCACCTTAGAAACTAAAAGAATTCTAGGAATACGATCAATAGTGAAATATATACTGCTCCTTGGAGGCAGTCCTCATATTTCTTCATGAAAGACACCTTTGAATTGTTGTAAAACAAGGCATTTTCCTAAAGATGCTTTTTTTTCTTTTCAACTAAATATTTAAAGTGAACAAAAATAATTTGACAGTGTTTGCAAGCACATTTCTTTAGTTCTAAGACATAAATATGCCTCACTAAATCAAAAATTGGTAGTCCTTTAACTTTAATATCTTCTTAATCATCACTAACAAAAGTAAAATATTTCTCTAAATAATTCAAAATTACTTTATGAGATTCTAACCAATTCATCTGAATTAACATGCCATATGACCCCAGAGATAAAACATTTAAATTTAGTTGAGTGTTCATTCCATTCAAGTTCAACAAATTTCTTTTACTGATTTTAGTTACTTTCCTTTTTGTTCTTACTATTACTTTTACTAACCAATGTTTTCGTTTTTTCATTTCTAATCTCACGCTTATCAATAGTAGCACAGTGAATATAACTTAAGGTAGATCTAGGGCTTATTAGTACTCAAACATTTTGTCCTGAAAATTTACCTTGGACTTCCACCATTGTTGACTGGTTTTTTTCTTGTCTTCCATCTAGTGTTGCACTAATTCTTGTAATATTGTAGTCAATGACATTAATAATTGAATCTTCTTGCACGTTACTCACTATACCCATTTTGATTAATGGATTTTATGGACAATCTCTCCACATTTTATTTTTGCTGCATCTCCAACACCTAATTGGTTTCCTGGTTGCTTTTGCAAATATTTGCTTCCCTGCTTGAGCTCCTTATCCATTTTTCTATCCAAAATTATATTGATGGTTCACACTTATGATATAATTTACTCATTTATTACTCTTGGAAGTATTCGGGAAAGTTGGTTTCCTAAACCCTTTTTTCTTATTGTTGAATTTCTCATGGTTTTTGGCCATCCAACTTTTTGAGTTGTCACTTTTTTCTTATTTTCGGCAAAACATAGTTTCACCTTTCTTATGGATTCATCCATAGCTTTTTGGTTATCAAACTCAATTCTTTCTTTGTATGAGAAGGGTAAAACACTAACAACTCTTTGTATTTTAGATTTCTCCTCCTTCAAGTACAGTAAATATCTCAACAAACTCATAAATTTGTTAAAAAACTCATACATAGTAGATTGTCCCAATCATAAGTCATGAAACTCTCTAGATTTTTCATCAAGATACCTCTTAACTATATCTTTATTTTTGAATTATTTCCAAAAGAGTTTTCAATTCATATTTTTACTTTCGATTCTTTTAAAAACTTTGTTATTTTCCCACCTTAAAGTTGCCTTACGAATCAACTGGTTAGTTCCCAATATTTATTTGAAATTACTGAGATAGTTGTAGACTTTAAAGTGTTTAGAGATATTGAGGGTCCATGCCTCCACTCCTCCTTTAAATTCACCATCAAAATGAGGAGGACTAGTATTCTCAAATTCTCCTTGCAGCTGAGATGTAATCCTACTTTTCCTAGATGTGGAGGTGCTACTTTCATATTTGTTCTCCCTCCTCATTAAATTCATGAGACTCACTTACACTAAAAGTTATAGAATCTATTGTTTCAATGGTTGCACTCTTATCTCTCTTTTTATGAGTTTTTGTTGTTTTCTTATGAAAATTGTCTTCTTCCAATTTCGTCAACATATAACTATTAATATCCTCATGTTATTCTTGAGCTTTGGACAAGATTTCTTGATTATCCTTTATGTCATATGGGTTTTCCTTCAAGCTACACACTACCTGCAATAACCCATATTCTTGATTTTATGCATTAATGGTTTCTACACCCATCATTCCTAATTCAATGTAAGGTTCTTCACCACCTCTTCGTGATCATATGGAAGTTTGTCCATTAAATTCTTTAGCCATACTTCAAAATTCTCATAGTCCTTTAAACAATCTGATCATGACATAAATAATTCTTTAGTTAAAGACCCATAAAAGATTCAATGTTGTAATCTACAACTGTGATACCACTTATAATGTACCCCATTTCCAACCAAATTCTTTTTAAGATAATTATTGTAAAATTCATATACATATTTACATCACTTCTCTTTGTAATCATTTTCTTTTATCACACTATTATAAATGTTTCTATATCAATGCTAGCAACCTTTCCACTATCGTATTGTAACTTCCTTCACATTCCCATTCCCAAGAATATGAAATTTTCTTTTAAGACTTAACTCGCCCATCTAACTTTTCCATTGAGTATTCTATACACCAAGGAAATACTAATGCTTTCTATTTAGTCATTTTCTTCCTTCCTAATATATTCTTCCTGGGTTGAATTCCTTATCTTTTCATTCATGCATCCTATATCTATGTGATCCTTATTAATGTATGTTGGGCAGCGGATCCCCGCATAGCGGGTTTTTGGGGCTTAAAGCCCGAATTTTGGTCAAGTGCAATGTAAAGGCCCCCCGAAGTGCAGGCGTAGAGAGCGAGAATCTAGAGTTGTCCACCCTAAAATAATATAATTTAATGTAAAGTGTGTCGGCCTACCAATTTTCTTCGGACCATGGGATTGTATAAATAGTGTGAGGCTCTAAGTGTACAATCAGTCTGAAGTCTTATGTTCTTTTGGATGATGAATTAGCTCTAAATCTGTAAGTCTGAGTCTTGGGTTGTAGTGGTAGGAAGAGGTTTTGCAGCTGAGTGCACAAAGACCTGATAGAGTCCACAACTGTGTGCACGGACCCCTGCAGCTGAGTGCGTAGGGTGGAGTTGGGATTGTACATGAACAAAGGATTAATAAAAGATAAGTTGATTCTGAAATAATATGTGTTTATCCTTGTGTTGTATTTATGCATCTCTTTACAGTTTTATGATTGCGTGCACTTGTTATGAATGTTGAATGGTTAATGAGAATATTGGGTACACACAATTAAATCAAGATCTATAATAATAGCACAGTAAAGATAAAGGATCTAGACGGGATCTCTTTGTGCTTTTCACAGAGCTGCATGAAGCAATCACACAGGTTGTGAAGAACAGAAGGTTACGCGGAGCATCGCAAGCGCACAAGTTCGGTTCAAAAACTTCCCAGACTTCATGAAGACATCCCTAGGGTGCGCAAACCTAGTTCCAGCACCCTCCCATACTACCTCAACTGAGACCTCAGTCCACGCACCATGGACTGTTACCGAAAGGGCCAGTAGTTTCAGGATTTGTTTGGCTAAATCACTTCTGAACCTGGGTCAGGCCCCAACAAGCCAACAAATGGTTTCGTTGCTGAAACCAGGATTTGCCTAAGGGACGTCTGATGTCGTGCCACTGGAACCCAACAAAGAAAGAAATTGAAGAGTGGTTGGACAAGAAGATTCACGAGTTCATGACGCAGGAAAACAGAAATCCACAGGTATTCGAGAAAAGGTGGCTGGATCGCTACCTGTATATGAAAATCCACGAGATCTTCTTCACATCCTTTCCTTCTGAACTGTATGAGTGGATAGCGAGGTTAACTTACAACCAGGGAAGGTGTAAGCTCGACCAACCGATAGTGTGGACCCTAGAATTAGCTTGCAGACTAGAGACGTAAAAAGATAAGATTGCACAAGTGGTGGACCATTGGCTCGACCTGATAAGAGGGATTTATCACTTAGTTCGCGATAGACACAACCATAAGCTACAGTGAAGCAGAACAATGTTTCCTCAAGGGACCACGAGGTAAGTACATTAATTCTTTGAATACCTGGATTAAGATGTTGTTATGTGAAAAGCAAGTTATGCGAATGCATTAATGTTTGGGACGGCATAGAGCAAAAAGAGCTACAAAAGTAATGGGGAATTAGGAAAAAGACGTTTAATATCATGTTCACGAGAGAGTGAGGAAGAGCTCACTCGGGTCTCTCCGAGAAGTGCAGTTAGTTTGAGAAGGCAGTGCATTCTGTAGTTACCACCTCCACTTACGCCACCACCCGCTTCACCTCCTTCACCTCCATCTTCACCAACCCCAGCTCCACCAAACCCGTAGTTCATCATGGCAAGCATGATCAATATACCTGTATTCAGAGGAGTAGGGAATGAGGATCTGGATTAGTTCTGGTTCATGGTAAAAGTAGTGTGGGAAGCACAAGGGGTGACGAACGAAAACATTAAGAAGGCTACAATGGTAAGTGTATTGTAGGATCGTGCGTTGACATGGTATATCAAGCACTCTAATGATCACCCAAATGCAGGAATAGTAGAGATCTAGAATGCGCTAAACATAGAATTTAGCCGGCCAAAATCAGAGACATAGTCAATCATCAGATTTAAATAGATCATGATGCTTCCAGGTGAGACCCCTTAGGATCTGGATTAGTGGCTGAAGAGTATGATCCGTGAGGGTAATATGACGCTAGCAGATGCATAGCACCGTGCATGGTTTGTGGCGTCTTTGACACCACACCTGAAGATGGAGCTATCACAACAAAATCTTCCTACCGAGGTCGAAGCGTTGGAAATGGTGATGAGGTTGGGTGAAACATCGATACAAGATCCGGGGTTGGGAGTTCAACAAATCCACGTGCAACTACAAAATCTCTGCCTTAAAATGCAAAGCTTGAAACAGGATGGGGCACTGCGGCCAAAGGCACACGAGGAAGTGTGGTGCATGAAATCTAAAGGCCAGGGCCATGACAAGGATCATTGTCTGGTATTCATGAACTACTTAGCAGGAGGAGGACCAATGATGTTGAGACCGAAGGCACATGGAATGCCAAGTGCGACACCGGCACTATGGTGCACAATCTATCATATTGGAGGAAAAAACACGACAGATAATTGTCATTTGTTGCAGAAGTATACACCAGCATGCCATCAACTGTTTTGTATTTTTTGTAGATGGGTGGGCCACGATGAGCGTACTTGTCATAGCTACGGGTTAATTATGGATCGGACCCTAGCCTATAGAATATAGATAGAAACCTGATGCCTCAACCTAGCCACGGGGATGACGCAGACTAGATTTTAGGGACGAGGTCGAGGACGAGGAGGAATGGATCTAGGAAGGGGCCACAAATAATTAATTTGTTACAATTGCGGAGGACCAAGGCACTACGCTCACGATTGTGCCAACCCAACAAGAATATCCTATTCATACTGTGCTCAGTTTGATCATGAAATGGTAGATTGTCCTATGTTGATTGCACAGATGTGTGAGAAAAGGGTACTCCAACCTACTCTAACTCAAAATATCCAAACGATGAGGTTTGAACTACATGAAGAAGACCCAAATGTGAACATGATGATCAGAAGCGGTGCAACCACAGGGGAAGATAAGGGGAAGCAGCCCGAGGAGGATACATGGGTTCGCAAGGCTCCTACCAAGGAACCTGAGTTGAACTTAGAGTGCACAAAGGAGACGTTTATGGAAGCTAAGAAGAGTTTTGCAAAGGCCTCCACTTCAGGAAGTAAGGATCAACCAGAGCTAGAGATGGATCCTTCGATGCTTACTACTTTTTTGGAGACATGCATGAAACTGTTGCGCAACAATAAGGCAGTTAAGGGACTACATGAGTTGGTCACCACGTGCGCGAGATCATGGAAACCGCATGTAGTCCAGAAATTGGGGAAGCATACATTGTGCACCGGCAGGGAAATGAGATTGACGGCACATATTGGTAAGTATGAAATGGATCAAGTAATCCTAGACCTGGGTTCGGACACAAATGTGTTACCGAGGCAGACATGGGAGCGAATGGGTAGGCTGCGTTACAGTCGTCCCCTATTCAATTATGAATGTTGAACCAACATAAGATTTTGCCCATGTGGAGGTTGCAAGGGATAATGGTTGATATCGAAGGTGCGAGCGCGCAGACGGACTTTGAAGTAATAGAAATTGTCAATGACAGCAATCTTTATCCCGCGTTGTTAGGAATAGACTGGGCCACTGATATGAATGGAGTTATTAACCAAAAGAAGCGGAAGATGATATTCGAGAAAAAGTCTCTACGCGTAGTAGTTCCGCTAGACCCAACCAAAGGAGCGCACTACACCAAACCAATGCGCGACAATGAAAGTGGCGATGAGCTAGATTGTATTTACTAGATAACGGCGTAAGACCAGGATCGGGTGAACCCGACTATAGATGAGAGAATCTCATGGGAGCACAATATTTCATGTACTTTGGATTCAGATGAAGAAGTAGAACACTGGGAGAACCGGTTACACGAAGTGACAACGCTGAATTACAATATGATGATTAGATCACTTCATTGCGTGACGACAAAGGAAAGGGAACTACCAACATATGATGGGGCAACAGAGGTGGATGATTTCCTAGACAAATTTGAAAGCGCAGTATTGGAACAACAATGGTACAGTGCGATGGAATGGGCATTGCGTGCAACACCTGCATGATGGTGGAGTACACATCAGAAGACCGTTGGGAACTGACACGAATGTAGAAGATAGATGCACTTACGACTCGAAAGTCTCCAGCGTCGAACAAGAGCCAAGTAGCCAGGACGAAGCAGCTTGCGCACCCACCTGTGTTGATGGGTGCAGACGTGTGTTGTGCAAGCACATCCCAGACTAAGAACCAAAAATTAGAACCGGAGATGACAGAAGGAAATGTGACGCACACCACAAATATTCCACATCGAAGCATTAAAAAAGCTATGCAGAATCATGAACAAAGTTTTCCAGGCGAGACGAACTAACTGATACCTGCGCGTAGCAGTGGTTCGATGGGCCTATAGGGCCATAAGAAAAAACCAAAGTGCGGAAGTGATCCCAACACTGATGAGAAGAGACGAAACCATAAGAGCAGAGAAGAATCCCCCTAAAACAGCTCCCACAGTTGGGACAGTACGCGAAGACCCGGGTAAAGGAATTATGGAGTTACAGGAAGCTATTCGTTGATGGAACTTGAAACTTCATGAACTCGATGATGATTAGTTACGATTGAGAAAGAAAAGTTTGATATCGGACGAAGAAATCAAAAAAATGGAAATCGAAGTCACGCAAGAATGCTGTGCCAAGAAACTAAGCATGATGGAACAAGGAATAGTTAGGCATACTACTACAGTAGAGGATGTTATGACCCTGCTACCATGGTTGCAACTGCACCTTACTAGACAAAGTAAACAGGGGAGCACACCTTCTAAGGAAGAACACGAGGCGCTGACTGGCGCAAGGATAATTAAGGAAGGACCGCGGACTGGGTTGGAAGGTGACTTAAAGCCTTGCACTAGGGGTGCGACCACCTGACTATCTGTAGGAAGCACTGTATCAGTGCCCTAAGTAGTTGAAAGAGAGTGCGGGACTCTAAAAGAGTCTGTATGGGAGTTGCCCGACAAGGAGGTTACGTGCAGGATCGATATGTCACAGGGGCTACGGCCGCGCATAGGGGGCTACACTGTTGCGTGGGTAGGCTAGGAGGTGACCATTAGTGTCAGTGTTCATGACAAGAGGTCCAATTTAAGGAAAAAATGAGTGGGCAGCTGGCAATTTAGACAGGAATTAAGAACGAGATTTGGGATGATATGCCGCCAATAAGGCATCAATGATGCAAAAGTGGAGGGAAGGTTCACATTCAAATTCAAAGGATGCTATAAAAACCCCAGGGCCAGCTCCAAGGCAACACTTGGTTGTTTTAGAATTGAGGAAGCATAAAGCATTGAGTGCCATGTACTCTTACCATCCTCAAGTGTAGATAGAATGATGGCTGCTAGAGTAAGAGTGCGATTCACTGAAGTTACTGTAAAGGTCTGTATGGCCCATGAGGATCCTGGGGAAGTGGCAACTATGACCAATGTTTCAAGATCACCATGCACATTGCAGCCACAGAAATATAAGAAAAATGTGGGGCCAGTCCATGTATCCCAGAACCCACGATTTGGCAAATTGTCAATGATAGAGAAGGGAAAAGTCATCACCATTAAAACAACGAAGGAGGAGGAAGACTTGTAGGCCCTGATAGCCCAAATTGAGGTGCAAGATAGTGAGGTGGAGGATGTATCCCAAAAGCATTCCGCAACACAGTTACCTCCTGACATCCCCATATGGAAAGCGAAAGCCAAGGTACCCAAGGACCTGGAAGCCACGAAGAGTGCACTCCAAATCCCACTCCTCCCCGATGATATAGGGTTTGAAGGTCCACCATTGGGACGAATCCCTATGATGAATTTCGTAGATTGGGAGCTCGTGGACAGTGAGAAGTTCCCACAGTTGGCCGCGGAGAAGTTAATAAAGCAAAAATGGTTGCGCGGTGTGGAGAAGTCTGGGTTACTCCATCTACAATGGATACCCCACTACCACCGTGCTCCCATCACCATTTTTGTCATCAAGCAGCTACTATACCTGGTGCATGATGGATACCTCTAGCTGGAGGAGCCAATTCCCATCACGGCCAATTTGATTCACCGAATTTCTTGACTGCCAGTCAAAGAAAACGACCCTACAGCCATCACAGGAAAAAGCAGTGACTTGGCCCTCGCAGAAGCTCTGAAGGCCAAGTATAAACTAGAAAAGACAAAGCGGGGGTACGCAATAGCAAGTGTTAAAGACCAAGGGGTGCACGTAGCCACCCAGCTACTATTCGGCAAGTTAATGAGGAAATATCGCACCAACAAAGTACCAACATCTGTGATCGCATTGGTAGAGCAATGCGCAGAGGGGGTCCAGTTCGGCTGGGCATAGTTCTTATGTGACAAATTCTTGACAAACTATAAGGAGGCCCAAGAGCAGTGTGAGACATTGCACTATGCATGGTTGCTCTTATCCATTTTGTTGGTTACAAAGGAGCTACTGGCGGACAACCAATTTCCCACTACTAGGGGTGGCCTGCCTAAAGCTGCGAGGTACACCTGACTCTGGGCTACAAGAGACACGAACAGGATTCGTGAGATAAAGGTGTTGTGGGTGTTCATGGAGGTGAGCATCTGAACATGGATCAATAGCAGGCCGTGTTTATCCCCTACAGTGCATAACAGCTTGCAAATCGTGGCAGAATTCAAGGGAGATATGCATAACCTATATATTTGGGTGTGCAAGGATCCAATACAAAAACGGGAGAAGCTTCCGTTCATTGCAACAAACGATGCAATCTTCGCAGTGATGGAGTCATGGCCTCTAGAATGGCACACCCCAGACTTGGCAGAAATGGAGAAGGTCGCAGCTCGACAACGCAAGAAGGACACCAAGTTGCGCCTCGCACAGTTGGCTGAGAGGAAGCGCCAGGAACAAGAAGCAACACAGACGGCGAAAACCACAACTGCGCTAACTAGAGAGGCCGACGAAGGCATGGAGACTTCCTTGGGGCAGCAAAACGAGGAAGTGGACAAGGAAGAGGACCGCATGAACCCTAGCACAACATCAACACAACTCAAGCAACCACACTACCTAGAGAAAACCGTCCCCAAGAAAAAAGGGAAAGCTACAAAGATGTCCAACAACCCGGTCATGCTCACAGAACATGATCTATTGGATATGAGCAAAACAATCAAGAATTCACGGAGGGCACGCTCTAATGATTGCCGATGGAGTAGAACACTGTGTTGGGGGCGCTCAGCGCAGCTACAAGGTTTACAAGTACATCACTCCAAAATAGGCACAATGGCCCAGTATGTCACAGTAGGAACCACTGAGGCCGAATAGACGCTGCGCGCCCATATGAGTAACACCTTCATATTGCTTGAAGTCACGCTAGCAGTAGTAAGCGAGGATGACCAGGATATGATGAGTAGCATGAGAGGCGTCGGCTTGAACTTGGCCATCCTGCCATGTGAGATAATGTATCAGCTGCACGATGGGGTCATCACTGAACTCCATGCCCGGGAAGGCCATGAGATCTAGTTCCTGCATGAGCAGAAAATTAGCATGGACTAACTCAGCATCCAGGGAGATGAATTGGTTGCATAAGCTAGCGGATTGGAGCATGTCATAGAGGATGCATGTAGGAACGTTCCAGATTTGGCCATACCAGCAGAGCTACCAATAGTAAATCAAGTCCATAAATTGGCAGCTAGAGTCCGCGAGGCCCGAGAGGAAACGACAAAGGTTCAGTTGGAGCTGAACCTGCAAATCACCGAGCTGCGATTGAAGGCGCAACCCTCCACACCCCCAGAAGTCAAAGAGTAGCGCGCCCATGCTATCCAGATGGGGTTGGAACAAATTGGCCAGGTGACACAGGGGTGCACCGGGATGTTGGAGCAAGCACTCACCATACTTACACATCTACAGGAAGACCTGAACCTACAGCGCCTAGAGACAGAGGCGTGCGAGTTGCAGCAGGAGTACGACAGTGTCTGGGGCACCATGCAGACGATTTCCCTTACTCAACGACTCGCCAGACTACAACAGGCAAGGGAACTGAAGGACCGATTAGATGTCGTGCACCAAAAGGAAGCCATATTTAAAGCATGCATCCAACCATGGATTGATGAAGCGTCCACAGTAATAGCCACCACTGAGGGGAAGTTGGCACAGATGCAGGAACTGTATATGGTTGGACAGGAATGTGACCCAGGTCACGAAAGTTCAGAAATGTGTGTGCAACAAGTACAACAGGTAGCGGAATAGTGTGTTGCAGACACCCAAGCTACACGAGACCTGCTGCATGGACTTCGTGCAAAGATCGTCGCACCAGCAGAGTGACTCAGGACGAGTCATGATGATTATGTTGGGGGCCTGTTGGGCAGCGGATCCACCCATAGCAGGTTTTTGGGGCTTAAAGCTTGAATTTTGATCAAGTGCAATGTAAAGACCCCACAAAATGCAGGCGCGGAGCGCGAGAGTGTAGGATTGTCTGCCCTAAAATAATATAATTTAATGTAAAGTGTGTCGGCCTACCCATGGTCCGCGAACCATGGGACTGTATAAATAGAGCGAGGCTCTAAGTGTAAAGTCAGTCTGAAGTCTTATGTTCATTTGAATGATGAATTAGCTCTGAGTCTGTAAGTCCGAGTCTTGGGTTGTAGTGGTACGAAGGGGCTCTGCAACTGAGTGTGCAGAGGCCTGATAGAGTCCGCGGCTGTGTGCGCGGACCCCTGTAGCTGACTGCACAGGGCGGAGTTGGGATTGTACTTGAACAGAGGATTAATAAAAAATAAGTTGAATTTGAAATACTGTGTGTTTATGCTTCTGTTATATTTATGCATCTCTTTACAGTTTTATGATTGCGCGCACTTGTTATGAATGTTGAATGGTTAATGAGAATATTGGGTACACATAATTAAGTCAAGATCTATAATAATAGTGCAGTAAGGATAAAGGATCTAGACAACACCTCTGCACGCTCTTCACAGAGCTGCGTGGAGCAGTCACACAGGTTGCGAAGAACAAACGGTTGCGCTGAACAACACAAGCACAAAGGTTGCAACGAACAAACGGTTGCGCTGAACAACACAAGCACAAAGTTTTGATTCGAGAACTTCCCAGACTTCATCAAGACATCCCTAGGGTGCGGAAACCTAGTTCCAACACCCTCCCATACTACTTTGAGTGAGACGTCAGTCCACGCACCCCGGACTGTTGCCGAAATGGCCAGTGGTTTCGGGATTTGTTCAGCTAAATCACTTCTAAACCTGGGTCACGCCCCAACAAGCCAACAATGTATAACATTTTTCTTCTAAAAAATGGATTGAATCCATTAGCAAGATGCATGGTTTCTTATTTATGAATAAATATATATAGATATATATTATTTCCTCATAATTCACTATACTTCTTGTATTTATATCATTGATATAAGTAAATATATATTCAATGGAAAACATTTACCATTTTAATTACAAAACTATCATTCTAACTTCACAAAGGGTTTTCAAAACACAAATGTACATCTATTGACTTCACAAATTTTAACCTATGAGTACAATTTTATACATAAACTTATTTTTGAAACAAAATTTGAAACACTTATATAACAATATCGTTCGAGTACGTTTAACGAATGTGGTCTTATTTATATATTGAAAACATAGTTTTTGGTGTCTATTTTTATTATGATATACATAAAGATATCTATGCAAGGCTTTTACAGTTTTCCATCTATACACGTTTTCTCCTACGGTGGTTCCATAATAGGTTATTTTGACCTACTGTACGGACGGTGATAGAACGATCTTTTTAAATCGACAGTTGTGATAAGTCTTGGGGTTTTATGATCATACAAAGTCTATTCCAACCATGTTTCTAGATTCATTTGTTCTCTTGCGACGTTTTGTGAACTTTTTTCCCTCCAATATTTGTTCCCTTTATGGAAGAGTTTTAACGAGCATATCCTCCATTAAACGTACCTCTGAGTTCCTTGAGTTTTAATTGCTCATTATCTTTGAAATTCTTCGAGTTGAAATCAGACATAATTTCACATTTTAGTATTTGAGGTTTCTTTCGCATTGACATTTATTCTTTAATGAAGATTGTTTCACATTGTCCTCAATGTAACCAATATGGTTGATTGTTGGCTACAGGGTTACAACAATGTTTAACCAAGTGACCCTTTTCTTCCTACATACTTACAACTTCACGTAAAAACACTAGATTTCAAATTTTTAATGCATTCATTGTCTTCTGATTTAAGTTCTTTATTTCCAGTTTTACTGTTCTAAATAATGGTGAATCGAAGTTCGGTTCAGAGTTCTTCCTTTTTAGAGTAAAATTATTACTTTTGTTGGAAGAAAAAAAGTACGAGGGTTTCATAAACGTTTGTTCCTTACATTCTTTTATTTGAAATATGGCTTAACTCCCCATAATCATAAAAATTTGTACTTGTATTTTAAAAAGTGTTTTATAACCCTCTGTGCTCTATTGTCTTTATTATTTCGCATCTTTCTGTATGACCTGTTTAGGGTTTAGTCTTATTTTCCACTAAGGAAATTTTTCTCATGTGATCTCAAGTTTTTATCTAGGTTCGGGGTTTCTCAAACCTTATTTACTAGTTAATAGTGTCAAGTTTTGAATATGCGTGCAAGGAAGAAAAATGTTTGCACCGTTTTTCATAATCGCTCAGTAATTATTTCCTTCTCCACATTGTACGGAGTTCAAACTATTCTTTCTCCAAAAATCAAATATTTTTTAACATAGGTTATTGTCTTGTGTTCACCGGGTTTACATTTTTATTCACTTCATAATTTATTAGTTAACTCTTTAATTATTCTTACATATAACACTTATAATTTTCTTTTAGATGGTAACCATCCTACTATGTACAAAAACTACTGTTTATTTTAACCTTATACAGGTGGAAGAAGCCATAGGACTTTTGTAACTTATTTTAAGGTTATAGTTATAACCCTCTTCGCATTTGTTCCTTTAATGCAAAAAAAAAAAAAAAAAAATTCTTCAAGCTATCTATCTAGTTCTTGGTTACTAATCATATGTTTATTCCAGATATTGATTTCCCTTTCAGACAATGCATTTTTCCTTTGATGTTTCCAAATTTGGCGTTGCTCTATTTTCACTTATTCGAGTTTTCCACGCTGTTGGAGGTCCCCAGCTTTTGGTTTCTCATTATACATGAGTTTTATTTCTTTTTCTCTAAGATGAATCTCCGAACTATTAACTTTTGCAATTCTCATTAATTTTTTTGTTTCATATCTTTCACCTCATGTAGTTCCTCTGGAACATATTTATTTATAAAAGGCGTGAACTTCTATGTACTAAAAGTATTATTTTCATTTTGAACATAACATTTATGTTCTATACTTATTTTCCTATTTACATGTTTCTTCTGGTCGATTATGCATCTTTCAAATTTTGTCTCCACGGAATGATAGTTTTCGATCATAAGTGAAACTTTGTCTAATTTTGGAAAACAAGACCGCAGTGTTTTATTTTTATATGATGCCAGATATAAAAACTTTTTTATTTTTGTTCAGTGTGTATATAGGTTAGATTATTATGTTCGCAAAGTTAATATTAAGAGCTACGATGTTAATAAACATTTAATATGTACATATTTTTTTATTATTTTGTATCCATATCTACTCTCACAGTCAAAGAGTTTTTCATCCTATGTTACTCTATGGTATTTAATAAATATAAATATGTATATATTTCCAATATATAAACACATATAAATAGACATGTACACACAACAATTACTTATCTAGTTTCAACCAATTCTTTCATATTTACTTTATCAATTAACACATCAGATGTATACTCGGTATGCTATTGTTTTCTTCTACATAATTTTAGTTTTCTTCCTTTAATAGTCCTTTACACAATATTTATGAACACAAATATAACCATTCCTTTCTGCCAAAAAGAATTTGTCAAATGAAACAAAACAGCTGGAACTTTTCTCTTATAGTCCAAAATTTCTCTAATAAAATCATAACTAATACTTTTCTTTTTATTTTACTATTATCAATTAACAAGTAAAACATAACTAAATCATTTTCTTTTTTTCCATAAAATTTACTAATGAAATACTTAATTATTTCATTTTTTCTAATAAAATAAGAAAAGTAAGTAAGAACATTGACTTGAACATTAGTAGTCTCCGAAAAATAGTAATGGGGGTGACGTGCCTACTCCCAATATTGATGCTGCATCCAACTAGTATCCCCCTAAGCATATCAGTTCTGCAATTTTTTTCTTTCCCTTTTACACTTGATTTTCTTCAATCTCTCCTCCCAAAATGAGACAAAAGAAAGCAGACAAAAGTTTTCTTTTATCAACTACCCATATATAACTATTTTGGTGGTTACGAACCAACTCCACGCCGCCAATTTTTTCCACTTCCAAATACTGCCTTTTATATTGTAGGGAAACAATTAATTTGTTAATTTCATAATTTCTCAATAAATCTAATCATCCAGAATAGATGCATAGAGCTTATGGATGGGTAATAAATGTTCAACAATAGTTTTACAGTCTCATCTCTTTTAGCCACATGTACTCAAAAAATAGCTTTTCCAGATTTCTTTATTTATAATATAAAACATCATAATTAAAAATTTATAACCAATTATTATGAGTAGTAAATTACTGATAATTAAATTCTTCATTTGTCTATTAGAAATAACATTAAAACACACACACACACACATGCCTAATTAATACATAAAATATCAAGCCAGGGGATATGACATCCTTTTTGAATTCTTGGCCAAGAGAGGGAGTGCCTCTACTGTGCCAACTAGTATGACGAAATAATCAATATTACCCTTTGCTACCCTTGGTGCTTCAAACATCAAAAACCCCCAATACAAGATCCTCTTACCAGAGGCCCCCTCTAGATAAAAATCACACTTTGAATTAAATGAAGGAGTTGCAGCTCACAGGTGTGTACGGCACCTGGAAACTGCACTCAAAACAAAGAGGAGACTCTCACTCTCGTTCACACTACATTACATCAAATGAATATTACAATATTAAATACATCACTGAAAAATAGGTAGCTGTAAACAACCTCCTAAACTCTAGGAACTAATCCTAAACTAAGGAGATACGTTACAACCATATAACCATTTCTCCATTATTTTTAACTCTCCCCCTTAATGGAGAAAGGGTTATTTTTCACTCCTAACATCCCTCTAAATAACTCAAACTTTATTCGCCCTAGAGGCTTAGTAAAAATATAAACTAAATTATCACAAGTATTACAATACTCCACACATATTTCTTTTGACTGTATCTTTTCTCAAACAAAATGAAACTGAGTGTCAATATGTTTAGTATTTTTATCGAATACTGGATTGTATGCAAGCATTATTGTGCTCCGGTTGTCAGTTTTGATGCTGGTTGCTTCTTTCTGACTTTCGCCTACATCGCTAAGCAATCTCCTCAACCAGATGGCTTCGCATGTTGCTGCACACAATGCCTGGTACTCAGATTCACATGATGATAATGCTACAGTACTTTGCTTTTTGCTACTCCACGAAATAACCCCGGATCCAATACTAAATGCATAACCTGTGATGGATCTACGATCATCCAGGTCACCTGCCCAATCAGAATCTGAATAACCTGCTAAAGTAACATCGGAAATGTCAGTGTATAAAATACCATAATTACAAGTACGACAAAGGTACCTCAACACACATTTTGCTGCAATGCAGTGACTCTCAAGTGGTCTGGACATAAACTGGCTCAGCACACTAACAAAATATGCCAGATCAGGTCTAGTTGTCATGAGATATATCAAACTTCCCACTAGCTATCTATACAAAGTGGCATCCACCTATTTTGTGCCATCATCACTGCTTAACTTGAGATTCGGCTGCAATGGTGTTGCTGTTGTTTTACACTGTTCCATTTTGAATATTTCCAACAGGGTTCTGGCATACTTTCCTAGAGTTAGAAAAGTTTGACCAGAATCTTTCCACACCTCCAAACCTAGGCAATAATGAAGATCTCCGAGGTCTTTCATTTCAAATACCTGTGACATTTGTTGCTTGATTTCTTTGATCAAATTATTTGCATTTCCTGTTATAATCATGTCATCCACATAAAAAGAAATCAAAATGATTTGCCTCTGTTTATTTATCTTGGTATACAGGTTTGGGTCGTTGAGGCTCCTATGAAAACCATGATGTCTAAAAAATGAATCAATTTTCTCATACCATGACCTGGGTGCTTGTTTCAAACCATAAAGTGCCTTATGCAATTTACACACTAAATGCTCCTGCCCCTTTTCACAAAACCAGGAGGCTGTACTAAATAAATTTCTTCCTTTAATTCTCCATTCAGAAATGCAGACTTAACATCTAGTTGGTGTAGCTTCCATTTATGTTTTGTTGCTAAAGAGATTAGCATTCTAATTGTATTTAGTTTAGCTACAAGGGAAAAGGTGTCGTCGAAATCTATGCCTTCTTGCTGTGAATAACCCTTTGCTACCAGTCTAGCTTTGCATTTTTCTACACTCCCATCTGCATTTATCTTAGGTTTATATAGCCACTTACAACCTATAGGGGTTTTCCTTCATGCAACTCAACTAAATCCCAAGTATGATTTCTATATATTGATTCAATTTCCTCATGCATTGCAGCCCTCCATTCATCTGATTTACTTGCTTCTTCATAGTTTGAAGGTTCTACAATGTTTAAAATTTTGGACATTAAAGCATAGCCTTTCAATCTTTCAGGTACTCTAGTCTTCCTACCTAATCTTCTAGGTAGAGGACTTACCTCAACTCTATCTGTTTCAGCACTTTTCGGGCCTGCATCATCATTTATTACACTATCTGCTGCTACTTCTTCCTGTTTCTGCTCCTACTCCTGCTCTTCATCTTCGTCACTGTTCATCTCTATTAGCAATGGAATGTGGCTATCATTGCTAGAGTCTTCCTTTCCATCTTCAGTCTGTTCATGAAAAGCAACATCTCTGCTTGCAAAAACTTTATGAGTCACAAGATTATATAAATTGTATGCCTTATACTCTGTGCCATATCCTACAAATATACATTTCAAGGCTTTGGGGTATAACTTCTTTCTATCTGCTTTTGGTATATGAGCATAAGCTTTAGATCCAAATATTCTTAGATGACTAACTGTTGGTTTGAGTCCAAACAATGCTTCAAAGGGGGTTTTGAAGCCTAGACATTTAGTAGGACTCCTATTCTTTAAATAAACAACAGTATTAATGGCTTCTGCCCAAAGACCATTTGATATACCTTTACCTTGAAGCATACTTCTCGCGCACTCCACAAGAGTTCTGTTCTTTCGTTCTGCTACTCCATTCTACTGTGGAGTGTGTGGCACTGTGAATTGCTGCATAATCCCATGCTGCTTGCAGAAGTTCATGAACTCTCCTAACCTGTATTCTCCCCCTTGGTCCAAGCGGAGAATCTTTATCCTCTTTCCTATTTGGTTCTCTATCATAGATTTCAACTCTTTAAAGTACTGAAAGGCTTGACTCTTTTTACTTAAAAAATACACCCATGAAAAACTAGTGCAGTCATCTGTAAACAATAGAAAATAATATGCACCTCCTAGGGACCTAGTTTGCATAGGCCCACAAATATCTGTATGCACTAGTTCTAGGATGTCTCTTTCCTTTCTGTTGACATGCAAAGGGAACTCTTATCTATGCATTTTCCCTAATGCACATACATCATATTCCAGCTTGACATTATGAAAAACAGGGAGTCCTTCAACCATACCTTTCTTCTGAAGTAAGATCAGGTCTTGCAAATTGAGATGTCCAAATCTCTGATGCCAGAGATTTTCGACTATTGATCCAGCTGCAACCATTGCTTGTTGTGGCATAATCTTTGCATCCAATCTGTACAAATTCCCCACTTGCACTCCTGTTGCAACTGTTTCCATCTAGCTATCGTTAATGACACAACCATTCTTAAAGAATTGCACCTGCATGTCCTGGTCTGTAGTCATTGAGACAGAGATCAAATTTTTCTTAATTCCTGGAACATATAATACATTTTTAAGATGTTTAATGTCACCACTAGGTAGCTTCATAGGAATATCTCCACCTCCTTTGATCTCATACCCACTGTCATCTCCTAGATAAATTTTTGATCCACATGCAGATTCTTTAAGAAATTCAAAACAGTCCTTCTTACCGGTCATGTGAGAGGATGCGCCAGAGTCAACATACCATATGTCGTCCTCATCTCCCTTTGATGTAGAAAGAGCACAATCTACTGTGAATAGTCGAAGATCATGGCTGTAGTCCTCCTCTTCTCCAGCAAAGCAGCCCTGATGTTTCCTCTGTTTGCCTTTTCTCTCATCCACCTGCCTCTTATAGCATTCCTTAATCTGATGACCAGGTTTCCCACAATAAAAACATCTCTTAACATGATTATTAGTCATACCTCTGAATGGTCTCTTTTGAAAAGAGCTGGCCCCCTTCTGCTGCTGCTGCTGTGGTTGCTGGTGCTGGTGCTGCTTTCCTCTGTATTGTCGCCTCTTCGCCATCAGAGCTAGGTCATTGCTCTGAGTTTTCAGATTCTGTCTTCGCTCCTCCTCTTGGAGTAGAATCGTTGTCAGCTCATCAAATGAAGGGGCTTTCTCCCTCGCTGACAATCCTGTGATGAATGTCTGATATTCATCAATCATTCTATTCAATGTGAGTCTAACTAGATCTAAGTCGGACACCTTTTCTCCAATAGCTCCCCGTTTGTCTCTCAAATCCTTGACGCTGGCCATGAATCCACCAACGGACTCATTCTTGTCCATCTTCGATGCAAACAACTTTCCCTTAAGTGCCAGAACATGATTTGTATTTTGAATCTCGTACAGGTTCTTCATTTTTGTCCATAGATCAGCGGCTGACTTGGAACCTCTGATATGTGGGATAATATTGTCCTTAACGGACATCTTCAGTATAAATTTTGCTTTCATTTCTCTTTTATCCCAGTCTTGTTCTTGAGTCGTTGTTCCAGATCTCAGCTCATTTCCTTCAATGATCGCCCATGCATTTACGCTCTCCAGCAAAGTTTGCATTTTGAATTTCCAGTTGGAGAAATTCGTTCCATCGAGTTTGCCGGACTCGTGGAGGTATGATTCTATGTTGTTGTTCATTTTCGCCCAACCAAACACTCTAATCGGCCACCACCGGGCAAGTCCGATCTGCTTCCATTGAACAGATCAGGAACTTCACTGTGCCACCACCGGGGAAGTCCGATCTGCTGCCACCGAACAGATCAGGGACTTCATTGTGCCACCACCGGGAAAAACCGATCTACTACCACCGAACAGATCAACAAGCAAGCTCCAACATGCCACCACCGGGCAAAGACGATCTGCTTCCACCGAACAGATCAAGGAGCTGCACTGCGCCACCACTGGGCAAAAACCGATCTGCTTCCACCGAGCAGATCACAGAGCTCTGATTCACCACCACCGGGCAGGTCCAATCTGCTACCTCCGAGCAGATCACAGAACCCCAATTCGCCACCACCGGGTAGGTCCGATCCAAGAGGATCAAGGAACCTCAATTCGCCGCCACCAGGCAAATCAAATCTGCTACCACCGAGTAGAAATCTCCACGTGCCACCACCGGACAACTCCGATCTGCAACGAAAAATTGCAGATTTCCAGAGAGAAAGAGGTTGGCTCTATGGCGCTCTGAACAGCTACAAATCTGTGCCAATTGCTGAAAATAAAAATTCACGGTGTCCATGGAAATTGGCACGCTTAACAGCCACGGATCCGCGCCAATTTAATTATAATTTTGTTGGCGCGCTTATTAGCCCCAAACCAGCACCAATTGGCGTGTCTGTTCTTTAAAAAGTGGCGCCAATATGTTTTGTTCTAGATTGGCGCGACTGTCTTCAAAAAATCCGCGCCAATTGCTCAACCTTTTCTCCGGCTCAGAGATGATCAGTCATCTAAGACCCTTCACTCCAGGTGTTACTACAGTTCCACCTGATCACACAAATACATTTACATGTACTCCTACCACTACAAAAATGTAACTAATGATACATCCCTAAAAAAAAAAATTGAGGCTACCTCTATCCTAAGCTCTGATACCAAGATAAAAGTCACACTTTGAATTAAATGAAGGAGTTGCAGCTCACAGGTGTGTACGACACCTGGGAGACTGCACTCAAAACAAAGAGGAGACTCTCACTCTCATTCACACTACATTACATCAAATGAATATTACAATATTAAATACATCACTGAAAAATAGGTAGTTGTAAACAACCTCCTAAACTCTAGGAACTAATCCTAAACTAAGTAGATACGTTACAACCATATAACCATTTCTCCATTATTTTTAACTCTAGCTACTACAAATACCACCAGAATATGCAAAAAAACATTCACTTCTTCACTACCCAACTTGACCCCTAAGAAGGTGAAACCTATTGACCTCCCCAAGAGATTTGAATGGAGCTCGTCCTATAATGCAAATGAATCTTCAACTATCCTTGCAACACTAAGAGTCGTCCAATCAAGATTTCCCTTTTTCTCAAGATTCTAGACCCACACACAACACTCAAGTGCCTAAGGTAATGATTCACCACCTGCCAACCAATAAGTAGACTTCCTAGCTTCCCAAATGTATACCGTAAACACAAGCCATGACACATCTTGTCAGATAGCCACTCCTCTCCAACATAGATAGGGAAATTAAATATTGTAATCACAAAATTGGCCACCACGACTGTAATAATCAGGCTTAAAATTTTGTACCTGCTGTGGATAACCCATAACAATTTTGAGATCAAATCCAATGATATTTCTTTGAGCATATAATTTATCTTCTCCTTAAAATGTCTCCCATCACACAACTCAATTTCAAATTTATCTATATCCTTACACTAGGGTTCCCACTCTATGACTCTGAAGGCAAATTCCAGACAAGAATCCCCCTTACGCCACTAATCTATAGTAAAGATCCCTACCCTTGTATTTCTTTTCCTCCTTTTGTGCAAAAAAATACAACCTACCAAGCATCCTCCTTTCCATTTCACTATATCCATCGATCGTCTTTGGACATGCAACCAACCTTTCCACGAGTACAAAATCAAAATGAGGGACATGACTAGCGTTAAAACCATTAATTGCCACCTTACGAGCACTTGGGGCTTTGCATGAGCGCACGTGTAGCATAGCTACCTCATATTAACTTACAACCTGTTAATAGGACTTGTGGGATGGTGGACCCCATCCATAGTCACCGAGGCACAGTGGTCTGTCACCCCCATGAGGGAATAATTAATATTATTATTGATATTAATATTAGGTTCTCAAGATTAGGGTCTTAATATTAATATTAGGGGTTTAATGATGTTATCATTAATGTGCATACATCTCGAGAAAGTGTTATTTGATCTTCTCTTGAAAAATGGTTAACTATGACGTATCGTCGAGCTACATTACAAGAATAATTAGGGACACATGAATAAAATACTAGGGTTACAAAAATAAAAGATTAGGGATAAAAACTAGGGTTTCAATGTCAATTGAATTTTTTTCACTTAGTTTAATACTTAACTTATTCTTGGTTATATTAATATAGAAATGTTAAAATCCAATATTGAAAAGCAATATTAAAACCCTAATATTAAAGCCTAGTATTTTAAACTTAATATTATCAAACCTAATTTTTACTTACATAATTATAACAATTAATATTAATATTAATATTAAATCTCTATGATACACTTAATAATTATTAATGTGATCACATTTACTCTTATTATTTGGCTGTGACCGTAATTAAAAATTTCAATATAAGTAGAAATAAAATATTTCAATTATCATGTTGAGTAAAATATTTAGATGTCAAACAAATATATATAATTAAAAAAAACAATGTACATGTATAAAGTAAAAATTATTTTTTTTGGATAAGTTTCATTATTCTACATTTCGATATGTTCAGCAAAAAATTGTTAAAATTACAATTTTAAATTGTGTATTATATACAATTGAAGTGCCAAAAAATATTCAAAAGATTTATTCATTAAAAACTGATATATATATATATATATAGATATATAAAAACTATAGTGCAAATCCAGATTAAATAAAATCTAAATCAAAACTTTTTTACAAATTTCTACACTCTAAAAACTGTTCTAATATAATCCCTCCCTACATTTCTATAAATTTATGATGAAGATAAATATATACTAATACATTAGCAACAATTCACAGAAGACACTCTCTATATCCTTCGTACCATAAATTGACACAACACGCTCTCTCTATCGATGACCAAATATTATAAATCATTGAATTACTGTATCACATAGTAACGGTTACTATGTTCAACAAAAATTTGTTGAAATTATTTTAAATTGTGTATTCTATACCATTCAAGTGCTAAAAAAAATATTCAAAACATGTAATTCATTCAAAACTAATATATATAGATTAACTAGTGTTTCCACGTTAGAGAAAAATCTATCAATTTCGGAAGTCAAAACCTTTTTACAAGTTTCTGCACTCTGAGAACTGTTTTAATATAATCCCTCCGTACACTACACTTCCTATAAATTTATGATGAAGATAAATATATACTAATACAATACCTTAAATTCACACAACACACTCTCGATATCCTTCGTACCAAAAATTCACATAAAACACTCTCTCTATCGACGACCAAATATTATAAGTCATTGAATTACTGTATCACATAGTAACGGTATATTAAAAAATTAAGCAAAGTGGATTCGCCTTGATCATCGGTACGACTGATTCCATCCATCATTCCATCACGCTCAACAGTCCAAGTTGGTAACCCACTTATCACTCTTCTGCATCGTAAACTTAAAATAAAATGAAGGAAAAGGTCTTCGAACTTCTGTACAGAAACTCTGCGTCAAAACACTAAGAAGGAAGCTGGAAGCTGTTCTTGCGTTTGTCAATCTATGCCGACATATACGTAAGGTGACCATGGGGTCAAAGGGGAAAACGAGGAACCGACAGATACGAGGCTTATGGGGCGGCCTTTCTCACGACCAAAAGGTAATATTCTTTTTTAAATCCATTATCTCCTACGATTTCGTAATACTATTTTGCTTTCCGCCGAAAACGGTGGATCCAAACCAATTCCTTGCCTCCGCTCTTAGGTTCGGTACCCTAAGTGTTGACTAGATCTGCATGCCGACCGTTCCAGGAGCTGCATATTATTGTTTGCTGGTCAAGCACGGAGAGAAAAAATATTTCAGCATACATTGAATAATAAGGTGTTATTAGTGGAATTAACAATGAGGATGGTTATATATATTAAATCATGAGTGGAATCAGCAGCAATTAGGATGGTCTTGACGGAGTGGATTTTGTCAATATCACTGTACTCGATACACCATACGAACCACTAACACGAATTCCCAAAAACGTCGTAGTATTTTAATAACGAATTTTCATACTTTACAAGCGAACGACCCAAAATTATCAATTCTGACTTTTAAATCGATTTGAACATCTGATATGGCTTTTATAAAGAAATCAGTAGACATCATCCTTTATTTAGTTGAATAACTTCACGTTTATTGCCGTTAGTTGAATAACTTCACGCAAATTTTCTTTTGAGATTTACTGGTTAGAATCTTTAATATACAGATATTCAAAGCAAATTAAATACTGTATATTCCACCCTATTTGGAATATTGTTCAACAAGCTTTCCCAGTTTGAAGTTCTAGGAATTATATGGAAGCAGTTGACTCCGTTGTCTTTTATAGTGGGATTTAATGTCTGTCCCAGTAAGAAGAAAAGAAGCACCTCAATAAACTATATTATATTCAGCAGAGCATCTCAACAACACATTACTATACTATATTCAGCACAGCATCTCAGTAACAGTGTTTTCTGTTTAAATGCCTCTATTCTTGTTTGCAATCAAAATGCTTTGCTTTGCCACTTGTTTATATAAAACTATATGAGATATGTGGTATTTCTTATACAATATTTTATTTCCCTTTCCAGACTGAAAGATTTTTCATTTAAGTTCATCTACCTTTCCAGTGTGGAGCACCAATGACAGTCTCCTAATTACATCTGTCAATATTATTTTTATTTAATTACTTATTTATTTAAATAACGAAATGGTAAGTTTTATATATATATATATATAGATATAAAATTTAGCGTCTTATTAATTATACATATTTATATAAATAAATAGTATTCTATAGATAATTAAGGTAATTTAATAAATAAATAATAATTATGAAATATTAATAGTAAAAAATAATTAACATAGTTTGTATAATTAAAAATATGTGGTTTTTTTTAACATTATAATTTAAAATTTATAAGGATTATAATTTTAAATTTTAAATGAAATATGTTATAATATTATTTGATATACAAGTTGACACTGAACTTATAATTAAATTATATCTTCATATATATCATGAAATATTGATATATATCATGAAAATATTTCATGGTAAATATTTAATTAAATAAATTATAAAATTATATTTATAGAGAGAGATTGAGTGGGTCTAATGGTTAAGAGCATGTGTTTTCTCCTAAGAAGTCAAAGGTTCAAAATTAAAGGGGTAGAGTGTGTATGCTTTCATAGACTTAGAAGATCACTGACCAAAGGTGGGTCCCTTATCCCACAAACAAGGGGGTCTCATACATCTATGTAGTATCTCATTGCCTTGTCCCACAAACAAGGGGGTCTCATACACCTATGTGGTGTCTGGCTTGACCTTGACCTCTGGCTATTAATAATGGAGAAATAACAATGTTATAATTTTTTAGTCATGATAATGTTGACCATAAAATATAAATCAGATTCAAAAATTTGAATATATAATTTGTTTCATGGCAATTAACGTAATGGAATATGATTTATTTTTTTTAATTCATGAAAATTTATTAATGAAAAATAATAAAAAAATAAGATTGAAAGTGTAATAGTTAAGAGATAAATTAGTCATTGGATTTTTGCTCCAACTTATTTGGTTAAAATTTCATTTCCTTAATTAGGTGGGTCCAATTTTATGGAGATATTTTGCCAACTGGTATATTTATGGTATTTTTGAAATAAGTGTACCTTGGTATAATATTAGCTTTCTATTAAATAAATAAATATATATATATACTAAATTAATTTGATAAAAATAAGTCAAAATAATTAATAAGGGGAATTTCATATAAATTTGAAATAAATTATTAACATAATGTTAAAATTGTGATTAAATATTTATGCCTTATAAACTTGTTTCATTGCAATAAATATTACCATTACACATTTGAGAACTCACCAAGTTGTGAGATATGAGCCTCTAATACAACTCTATAATAATGTAGAAAAAAGTATCACCTTGTGCAACCCACATAACACAATAAGTTTTTGTTTTAAGAATATAAGAAATTGTTTTAAGAATATAATAAATTAACTTTATCTTATTATGAAAAATAGTAAAAATCTATTATTAATGTACTATAAAACTATTCTTAATGTACTATAATCCATAGTATTTGATAAATATCAATAATTATTTTAGACATAGTTTCGAAAACAAAATCATCAATCAGAAATCACATCAAAGGGGCATCCTTCCACCTAGCCAATATGTGATATTCCACATAGGGTTAAAGGCACTTTATGGTATAGGGTACATCACCACGTACTAAACAAGTTTTCCAACTTGATCTTATAGACCTAATCAAGCATTAAACTCTCACACTATCCAAGAAAAAATCAAGTATCTATGTCATCAATCATAGCATAATGGAGAGGTTTACAATCTTACAATGCTCTCATATCTTGTGAAGCCAACATACTCATAATAACACCCATATGAAAGGAACTTACTACAATACTCAATAGTCATGTTCCATGGGCCCAAATAAAATAATTTCCATAGACAAATTAGCGTTAGTCCTGAAAATTAGTGAGCCACACTCTTAATCTTATCTACTCACACAATGTAGACTAAAGCAATTATCAACCTACTCCCACAAATTTATAGTCAAGATGGATAATCTGTTAAATAAAAAATTATTAATGATCTATCCCATTTAGTTATCAATCCATGAAAACATTTCCAAAAATTTATCATGCCATTTTGAATTCCCATTTTCCATTCCCAAGGCTCTCTCATCAATAGAAATAGTTTGTTACCCTTATCAATCATGAGCCATATTTCCATGAAATGAGTTCCTACCCTATCAATCATGAGCCATATTTCCATGAAATGAGTTCCTACCTCATCCTTGGATATTAGAATAATCAATAATATCATACACGTGTATATATGTAACACATCGCCCCCCGCCCCCCTAAAAACAAAAAAGAACTGACAACATTCTAGTAATATAATAAAGGTTATGGTAAGCTAACCATTAATTTTAACGATGACATTTTCCATTTCATATATATATCACCCACCATTTTAATAATTTGCATTGTTATTGCATAAGATTTTTGTTTAAGTCATGGTTCGGGGTTTTATCAAACATACTTGCTTTACGTAAGCTTTTATGTTAAGGTTTGGTTCGAAGTTCTAACAGCATCAGGACAGAGTTAACTATGGTGTAGCCCTCACCCAGCCTAACCTTGGGTTTCTGTAACCCAGGCTCTCCGAACATTCAAGACTCCTCTACATGCTAGCCATCTAGATTGCTCTCCTCTCATGGATCAATGGAAAATCAACAACATTAGATGACCTTGCGATTAACCCCGATCAACGGCAACGGTGTTTTGGGTCTCCATCAATGGTTGAGGATTTTTGTAGGTTAGTTGAGGGTGACAACCCTTGGTGCCAAAGCAGCCCAAACCCTCATTTTATCGCTTTGCAGATTGCTCCAATTGGTTCTGCAACTCTAGCGAGTTCGTGGTCTTGTGTGCTAGATTGCTGGGTAAAGTCCACCACTGCTAACTCCCGACACCCGCGTCACGCTAGGCAATGCCAAAACTTACAATCTTTCTCCAAAATACTCTCATTACAACCTTGTTCTCAGCATTTAATTAGCATGATAGTTTTTTTAAGCTCACTTTAATTTCTTTGTAAATGTAATTGACTCTTAATGCATGTGCATGCAGGGTAGGGCCATGGTCGAATACTTTGTCATCAGAAAACTCTGGGCTCTAAGTACACAAATTCCTTTCTCAGCAATCGATTTACAACATGGCTTGCACTGTTCCTTTCTCCAATTCAAGGTAACAGTCATCGTCCTTGGTTTCTTTTCTATTTTATTGCTGTTTCCCCATATACTCTCATTACCCATTTTTCTCTTCGCTACAGGGAACCTAGTGCGCATTTTGACCCTTCATGGGAGTTATTTTGCCGAGGTCCCTTCAAAATCTTTCGCTCCAACATACAGGTTTGGGTTATCGCAAATTTAATCTCTAGGAGTGTATTATTAAACCTTTCCTAGCATGATGAGGAGATCTTGCTGTAAATTAAGGGTTTCTCCGCAAGTTCGATTTTTTTGGAATTTTTGTATAGTCTATAAACAAGAAACCTTACTTTTCTCACTACGATGAGGGTCTGCTTTAGTTTATGGCTTGAAGCTAGTTGCTTTTGTAAAGTTGTTCTTTCTTGTTCAATGATGCCAAGAGGGTTTCAACCACCCTCCGTGATTTTCGATAAAAAAACGTAAGATGCAACCTCACGGTTGTTGACCGTTATAATTAGTCAAATTATTTTCTTTATACTGGAATTTGAAATCGCTATTAGTGTATCTTGTGCATTAACTAATTGGCATGGTAATTTAGTTGAAGTATACTATTCATATTTTCTTTCTCTAAATTTTCATAGTAATGCTTTGGTATTAATGAAATGGAATTTTCCTTTCTTATTTCTAGCTGATTATGTCTCCAGTGTACTCTAGTAGTTCTCTTGATTAGACATTCAATACAAAAATTACCCATGAATTTCTTGGGTTATCTATTGCTTGTTCCTGATTGTACGAGGGGAAATCGACATTGTTTCCAAGGTGCTACTTCACTAGCTAGCCTAGGGAATTAACTTGGCTTCCCTGTAATGTACTACAAATTCAGTTTTGTTAAATAAGTAGGAAATTCCAAAGTCAGTTTTACAATTAACTCATTCTTTTTAATGGCTCGAAACTCTATTCAAAGTATTCTACAAGAAATGTATAGCTTGCAAGACTTTTCAAGTATATACTTTTCTAGTTTATGTTCGTGTGTAATTTTCTCTTATTACCTTTCAATGTAAGTACAAGAATTTCCAAATAATGTAAAATTATTGTAAACAATATTTCTTGTGATTTCACAAATTATGATTTGACTTGTATATGCTTAATTGATTCATAGTGACAAATTCATGTAGGAATGTTTTCCTTTCCTCAAATAGACAAGGAACCTCGTAATTACTTAAATGCACAATTTTTAATTAAAAAGAGAACCATTCCATTCTAATTAACAAAACAATTCACTAAATATATACTTATATGTACTTTATTGTGTTGCAAACAACAAGCGCACAGTGGAATCGAGCATTCCTCTTGACATACGAGAACGAGAACAACTCTGCTACTCCCCCTGAGATGATTTCATACACTGGAGCAGTTTACTTTGATTTTTCTAACTCGCTAGACCACCTGATCCCAAACAACTTTAGTATTAGGTTCTTTTCCTTCAGTGAATCCCACTGGCCAAGCAGCTCAAGGATACCGAATTCCAGCACTGGATGAACAATTATCCAAGTTTTCTTTTTGGTTTTTCCTCCTCTCTTTTGCCTCATGTACCTCTACCCTATTGGCTTCCTTTTTTTCAGTCTTTATTTCTTGGGAGATATGTTGGACAGGTAACCACTAACCCAACTGTTTCTTTATTCTAACTGCTTCCAGGTATGAAATATTTCTCTTTATTATATCCCAGTGACTTGTGGCTCACTTCTCTTTATCAAAACTTTATAATTAGTTTCATATTAACACCACATCATCAAATTAAATCAAGTCTCTATAGTAAAGTGAAGTAAAGTAAAACAAAGTAATTCTTTGATAATTAACCTACTACCAGTGGGGTGTTACATCTCCCCCCCCCCCCTCTTAAGAGAAGCACTATCCCTGGTGTTTTCTTGCCTCTAGAACAGGCTCAGATATGCTTCCCGCATGAATTTTTCATCCTCCCAGGTAGCCTCTTCCAAACTAAAGTGTTTCCATTGCACTTTAACCTAGGGGATAACTCATTTTTGCAATTTTTCCCCCTAATCAATAATACATAAGGGCTCAACAAGGAATTCTCATCCTGTTCGACCTACATCAAACATTATTATTGTTATTCCTCAGCAATATGCTTGAAACATAATTTTTTTTTTAAGAAAAGTATATTTCACTACCTATACATCCTGCCAATGAATGATGTGTTTAGGGTCATGTATATATTTCTTTAACAAAGAAACATGAAACACATTGTGCACATGTATATGACTAGGTAGGGCTAACTGGTAAGCCACTGGGCCAATTCTAGCAATGATTTGGAATGGGCCACAAAATCAAGGGGCTAATTTCGAGCATCCGCTCCACCTTAAAGTA
Source organism: Pinus tabuliformis (assembly GCA_031772625.1). NCBI lineage: Eukaryota > Viridiplantae > Streptophyta > Pinopsida > Pinales > Pinaceae > Pinus > Pinus tabuliformis. The sequence continues at coordinate 1,185,230,016 of CM062816.1, read as the reverse complement.
CTCTGCTTGAGTTTTATCCTCACATAAACATGTTCTCTGACTTAATATTCTCGACAGGTTCACAGGTGATCAACATATTTTTTTGTCGATCTTGGGTTGCCCTTAAGTTGTACCAAACTTTTTTCACTGTAGCTTCCATGTCTTTAAGAATCTATGGTCCTAGCATCAACTTATCATCTGGTATTTTCAAATTTGAAGGTATTCTACATTTTCTTCCATATAGTACCTCGAATGGGCTCATTTTTTGTGATGCATGATAACTATTGTTATATGAAAATTCCATGAAGTGTAAATATTCTTCCCATTTTGTGGGTTGTTGCATTACATACATCCTAAGCATATATTCTAGCACCTGATTGACTCTTTGTGTTTGTCAATCCGTTTGCTGGTGATAAGCGATACTAAACTGTATCTAGGTGCTCAGACCAGTAAACAAGGCCTTCCATAAGGTGGAATTAAACTCTATATATTTGTCTGAGATTTATATTTCAGGTATCCCATGTAACTTGAAAATTTCTTTGATAAAGATTTCAGCAATATGTACTACCTTATAAGTTGATTTTACAATTATGAAATGTTCAACCTTTCTTAACTTATCCGCTACTACCATTATGGAGTCATTTTGTCTTCCTCATTTTCCCAACCCAGTGATATAATCTAATGTTACAACCACCCATTTCCACTCTAGAATAGGCAGAGGGTGAAGTAAGTGTTATAGACATTTTTGGGCACTGCAACCCCAATCATAAATGTCCATAAACCAAGAGCTCCTAAGTCCCTAAAGGTGTTGTTCTAACCCCTAAATGACCAAGGTTAACTGATTACAACATCTCCCAGAAGTTCTCCATGAAAAACTACTCAAAACTGGTCAAAACTGGACCATTTCACCTGCTCCATGGTCAAAGTGCATTGTATCCCACCTGAATACACATAGTAGGTGCGATGCCTGTTGAAAATCCCTTCTATGGGGTGCGATGGGCGAGAGTGGACAAATGGAAAGGTCAATCCGCAAGGTGGAGGAGCATGGAATCTTCCAAAAACTTCTCCTTTGACACTTGCCTCTCTGCATTCGCCCAGGGATGAGTAAGAGATCATCAATCTCCAAGTGGAATCAAGAACTATCAGAGAGAGGACACTAACAAATCTCAAAAGCCGACTCATCTCCCTTGCAAACATCTATATATGGATCCCTCATCCCAGAGATCCAGAGGCTGGAATTTTGTATCTTGTAAGGAAGTGCTATTGGTTTTTTGGTGCAATATCATAGTGTTGGGTGATATAATCTTTTCATGAGGTGAAGAAGGGCTTTCTTGCTGAGAGGATGATGCTGGGTTAGAACAATTGGTTGTAATCCTCTTTTCTCTTTCTTGATTATTAATAAAGCTATTCGAGTTTTCCTCCACATTCTTGTATGATTGATGTTATCTGCATTTGTGTGGTCAATATACATCTGGTCCTATATTGTTTATGATAATAGATCTATGTTCTTGGATAGTGTTATGCTGCTTTAGTTCTACAAGTGCTCTGTGAAGTTGGATAGACAAGGAAGCGAGTGGCAAAGATCTATCAGAAGGGAGAGGAATCGAGCAAGGAACCAAGCGCAAGACAGAGGTTGGTCTCCTTATTCCCCTCTTATCTATTTCTCATAAAGGAAAATGAAAGTAGTTTTTAGTTTGTTTGTTTCTAAGGTAGCTACCAGCCTTAGTGGGACTAGCAGCTCTGCATAGACACTAGTTTTCCCGATAACAAAATGGCGACTCCGCTGGGGAGAAAATAGATTGTTTGTTTATCTACATTTGTTTACTTTATAAACTTACAGACGAAGCTTGAATTCATGCGAGCTAGCCTTCGAACTGCATTTGCTATGCAAGTGCAAAGTAGATCAATGTTGCTTCAGTCCATATCTGGGTTTTTTTATGAATTAAATAGTTGATTTACAAGCTCTCTAATTGCCCTTGTGGTGGCTCTAGTAACCTCATAAGATCTACCACTGTGATTGATTTACTGATTACCACTTGCTCGGCCTAAATCCATAAACTGAGCTGCAAACTGTGACCCGGAACCCAGCTAAAGTCTCGTCCCTGGTCCACCGCACTATGTCTTCATTGAAACCTGAATGCATCACACTTCCTGAGTGTAGTAGGTGCGTTGCATTTCATCTTCTCTGTGCTACAGGTGTGCTGATTAGACCTCTTCTGCTCTTAGATTTTGGCTTCTGTGTTCATAATTTTAAGCTCTATTCAGGAGTTTTTCTGCCTGTAGTCAGTACACCTCTATTGAAACCCCCTTCATTGCCGTTATTCCACCTCCATTGTGCAAAGAACTGTAAATGTTTTTATGTATATTTTGAGTCATTTTTAGTTCTCCTTTACAAAGAAGTAGCGTAATTGAACTGTCGTTTCTTGATTTGAAAGTGTTGCAAGTGTCATTTTCACTCATAGGAGAGAATCGGATTGTTCTTGATAGTCGATTACACTGTTACTCTTGTATTTGATTTGAATTGGTAGTTTTTCAAGTGTTGAATGCAAGTTTTCAATTCCAAATAACAAAGTGTCGTCATTGTCCTCATTTTGTTTTGAAAAGAAGCTTGTTTGTAATTGTCGCTTTGAAAAATAATTCAGATTTGCGCTTAGCTTTCTTTTTATCATTCACGCATTAAGAAGGCTGAAAGCAAATACATGCATGTGCATTTGCATTTTGACCGTTTGTTGGTTTGATTTAGGACAGTGCATATAGTGTGTGCTCTCTGCTCTTTGTCGAAAGAACGCCATCTCTCTTTCCTTAGTAGCTAGGATTTTCATTGCAAAAAGAAGATTAAACAATTGTTTATCATCTTAGATTGCATTTTAGGAATTGTACATCTACATCACGCGGTGAATCTGAAAGGAAAATTTCTTAAGCAAGATCAACTATAAAATAAATTTAATGAATCTAAAAACACTTTGGAACCTAACGCACAACATTTGTAAGTCTAGGCTAGAGACGTATTCCGGTGTTGTAAAGCCTAGCAACTGTTGTTTTCACTCTTGGTTGGGTGATTCCTCCACTTTGAGATGAACAGTGCCAGTACAGACTTGTGCTCCCACGTACCGTCGAGTATATTCTGGGAGACCACAATAGGCTTTATCCTTTATCCATAGGAAGTCGTGTCTGTCGCCCTATCAATCGCAATGCACTGAACACAGCATTCGGGAAGATTGATTGTCGTACCGTAAAAAGTATTCTGCAGTTTTGCAATTGGTTTGGTAATCCCTCTGTCTAGATTTCTAGAGTAGTCCCTTTCATTCCTTCTCAGACTCCTTAAAGGAAAAGGTCCATCTGAGCACTTGTCACTTCAGGCTCATTAAAAATCGAAGGCGACTAGAGTCATCTTTTGTTTTTTCTCGGCTCTTAAAAATTGAAAAAAGAAGTTGTGTCAAAGCGTCTACAATTTATTTTAATCGGAATAAACATCACCTTTCCTACGTTGATCTTAGGTTGAGAAAAATGGAGTCCACCAACCAAGGAGTTCCCCTTGGAGGAAATCATAGTCCCTTCTCCTCTTGGGGAGATGTTGGTGCACCCCATATGGCCACATTGTCTCTTCCAGGATTGAGAATCAGCTTGCCCATATGGCTCTTCTCAACTTCTGTCGTTCAGAACACCGTGATTCCTGAACAATCAAGTCAGCAACTAAACGATACCAGAGTCACCCCCTAACCCTCTAATTTGTCCAATTCTTCCTCTCCTCCTTCCTCTTCACTTGATGAAGCTGGTAAAGCCAAAAATAAAGTAACTGAGAAGAAGAAGGAAAAGAAGAAGAAAGAGAATAAGAAGAAGGAGCCAAAGGCGAAAAGGGGCAACCAAGCATCGTCTAGTGAAAATCCACACATTGCACCGACCAGGCCTAAATCGCCATGTGTCATTTGCAAAGGAGACCACTATCATCGAGATTTTCCTTGCATCCCTCGGATCTTAAGGGACTGGTCTCCTCATTTGCACAATCCGGTGTCATCAACCTCTGATGATCATGTTGGAAGTACACCATCGACTAGTGAAAGTGAAGCCCCTCGACAAAAAGGAAAATATAAATTTCCTTGTAAATTGTGTGAAGGCAGTCACGCCGTCCACCGTTGTCCCTTCTTAGACGAAGCTAAAAGAGTTTTGGACGACCGTCCGGTTTCACCATTATTCCTCCTAGATACAAGAAACTCTTGCCGAGTCCGTCACTAGTTCAAAATCCAGCTGACACGCCCTTATGGTCGGCCGAAGCGTCTATCATTGAAGATAAACCATCTGAATCCACACCAAACGAAATTCAAAAGGTCGAGGAGGCAGTTGACCTGGTCTTGCCTTCAGAGGATCAATCTTCAAATGATATAGTCACCGAAGAGAACAAGAACGACACCGTTCAAATTCTCTTCGTAAGCACAGAATCTGATTAACATGGGGGCAGTCTACCCATTCCTTTACCACAGGAAGAAAGTTCGTCAGAGTCATATCCAGCCGTCTATTCGGTCCCACCTCCAAGCAACCTAGTTGTTTCCTTTGACTGGAATCTACTAGGAAGACCCCGTTTACCGGCTAGTGTACCATTTCGAATCATTGCTCAAATATATGGAATGGTCATGGACGGTACCATCATAGATGAAGGGGCTTCTGTGAGTATCCTTTCCTCAACTTCTTGGAAAGCGCTTCGTTCTCCATCACTTTTGCCTGAGATGAGAAATCTAACAGGCTTTGACAAAGGAACCAGTCGACCTTTAGGGATCCTTCCCAATGTGCCGATAACGTTGAGAAGGAAAACCGTTCACATGAACGTAATGGTAGTCCAAGGACCCCTGGATTATAATCTACTCCTTGGACGAGACTATATTTATTGCATGGGAGCCGTCGTCTCCTCACTCTTTAGAGTAATGTGTTTTCCGCACGAAGGAAGACTGGTCAAGCTCGTAGACCAGCTTTCATTCCCCGGCTCACACATAGCAAATAGTCATATGCCAACCCTGAATGGTCTTTTCATGCAAGGAATGTCTCATCAATCCCCAGTCCGTCCTCCTGATGAGCGCGAGTGATTCGGAGGACATGACTGAAACCCAGGGGGCATGCACCCTGGTCTGCTTCGGCAAGAAAACCTTGGGTATTGGGTAGGTTTCTGCGGAGGATATATGACTAGTCTGACACACCCGTCTGTTTAGGAAAATGGGACTAGGCTGGAATAAGATTCCATCATCAAAGTTATGTGAGTGTAGGTGTCTGCGCCACTCACCTTTGTCTGTTTCGATAGACATCGCTGAGGAAGTGTTTTGTCTATAGCACAGACAAAACAATCTTTGGTAACCTGGAAATTTTTCGCTATAACTGGGGGCATGCAAACCTTTTGGCATGCAAGCAAAGAGCGGCCATTTATTTTTTAAAGTTATAGGTCCTCTAACCCTTTAAACTTGTAGGATTGTTCGTTTCCTAACTTTCATGAAGAAAGGATGCGGAGCAAAGAGACATCCTTATTATACGACTGGATCGAGCAGTTTTAACGCAGAATTCAAGCTCGTTAAAAAATAAACATAAGCAATGAGCAAGTGTTTACCCCAGCATTTAAGCTCATTAAAAAAGAACCATTTTCTGGTAAATAACCATCGTGAATGTATTATCATCAGCCTTTTGAAGCCTTGGTCGTGTTCTCGTCATCACATCCACTCTGCATCGGCCGATCATTCACCTCAAATTGATTGTTTACCCCTTTTGAGGAACAGCTGTGAAGAGTGATCCTGTTAGCCATCCTTGTGACACTGCCATGATTGGAAAATTCCAAACCTTACCTGGAATCAGCTACTACCCGAATCTATCACTCGTTCCTCAAAAAACAAGTCTCCTTTAAGCTCTCTTCAACTGACTCGTGAAATATGAAAATATTGCCGAGCCATTGGCCTCTCCAGCTCGTTAAAGTGACCAGAAGTGTTATCCCTCATTTAGATTTTAGTCTTTTTGGACTTGAGGGATTATTACACAAAAAGATCGAGCGCTTGTTTTGTTCGGCTCGTTAAAATTACCGAAAATTCATCCCTTTTGTATTATTTTATACTTTTTCGGACTTAAGGGATTAGGTGACGAAAAAGGACTTTTGGAGTTTCCTTTACGTCCCTTTTCAGACTCTCTTACATTGAAAAGGACCGAGTTATCTTTGTCGTTAAACTCGTTAAAACTGAATAGCAACAAACTTGTCCATAACAGACAAGAACGAGTTTCACTATCGCTAGGCTTGTTAAAACATAGTGATGGGTTTGCCCGAAGGAAAATTATAGAACAAGCATATGTTATCCTCCTCAAGCTTGACAAAAATAAGGAGGTACTGGTCAGCAATGACTGGGGAAAAATTGGGAAGAAAACTTGAAGAAACTTTGTTGGTAGCAAGTCGCTCTTGAACATGACACTTTCGCTCCGCATCCGATTTGGGTTGGGTTGTTCCATTCACTAGTCACATTACCATGGTTCCGTCACACCATCCATATTTGGGGTTAATGCTACTGATCCATCATGTCAGTGTCGCCAATATGTTCAAGAGAAGTCACTCAGAGAGTTCACCTGTGTCTCACCCAGTGCAATACATTCACGCTCCATTCTTTCATGACCGCCCCCCTGAACCTTATATCACCAGATTGTTTTCACCTCCATTAAAATCATTTGCTCCGCTCCGTGTCACTGATGTGGGATTCACTAAGGCCCTCCTATGACGGATCGCTTCTTGTCGACATCAGCTCATTATCTAAGAAGTCGATCTAGGAACAACCCTTTCAGTACTTTGAAGCTTGCATGCCTCAATGGCAAGTTTCACACTTCCGGCGACAGGTTTACATCAATGGCCTTCGACCAAAATATTTTGCGTGGTGTTCGACGCCAAGTCCCTTATTCACACCATGTGAATTGTACTGTAGTACCTTGAGGGTCATCATCATTATCGGTGACTCCTCTCGCGCCTGTTAACAACTTACATCATTGGCTGGTAATCAGGCAATGTCTTTCCATGTTCGACTCCAGAACATCTCTCACATGGATCAACTTGTACTTTGAGTGAAGATAAAACAATATTGAAGACCTAGGATCTAGTTTCATCCATCCGGGCTGCAATATATATTCAGGAAAATAAAGACATCAAATGCACATCACTGCTGCACAGATAATCATCCAGTCTAAGGGATGATGGCTCTACCAGAATCATCAGTCTACACTCAGACGATTGTCTGTCTCATGTACATGAAAATGAATTTATAAAGCTGAGCATGGGAATGCCCGCCTCAGCTGGATCATGAAAATATTTTGAAGATAATGTATTCTATTGTATCTTATTACAGGTCGTCTTCCAGCTTGAAAAAAATTTGGATCCTCATGATAAAGCATTTCACCCGACATCAAAAGATTAACGACATCATGCTTTAGGGGGCAACTGTTATAGACATTTTTGGGCACTGCAACCCCAATCATAAATGTCCATAAACCAAGGGCTCCTAAGTCCCTAAAGGTGTTGTTCCAACCCCTAAATGAACAAGGTCAACTGATTACAGCATCTCCCAGAATTTCTCCATGAAAAAATACTCAGAACTGGTCAAAACTGGACCATTTCACCTGCTCCATGGTCAAAGTGCGTTGCATCCCACCCGAATACACACAGTAGCTGTGATGCATGTTGAAAATCCCTTCTATGGGGTGCGATGGGCGAGAGTGGACAAATGGTAGGGTCAATCCGCAAGGTGGAGGAGCATGGAATCTTCCAAAAACTTCTCCTGTGACACTTGCCTCTCTGCATTCACCCAGCGATGAGTAAGAGATCATCAATCTCCAAGTGGAATCAAGAACTATTAGAGAGAGGACACTAATCAAATCTCAGAAACTGACTCATCTCCCTTGCAAACATCTATATATGGATCCCTCATCCCAGAGATCCAGAGGCTGGAATTTTGTATCTTGTAAGGAAGTGTTGTTGGTTTTTTGGTGCAATATCATAGTGTTGGGTGATCTAAGCTTTTCATGAGGTGAAGAAGGGCTTTCTTGCTGAGAGGATGATGCTGGGTCAGAACAATTGGTTGTAATCCTCTTTGCTCTTTCTTGATTATCAATAAAGCTATTCGATTTTTCCTCCACATTCTTGTATGATTGATGTTATATGCATTTGTGTGGTCAATATACATCTAGTCCTATATTGTTTATGATAATAGATCTATGTTCTTGGATAGTGTTATTCTGCTTTGATTCTACAGGTGCTCTGTGAAGCTGGGTAGACAAGGAAGCGAGTGGCAAAGATCTATCAGAAGGGAGAGGAATCGAGCAAGGAACCAAGCGCAAGACAGAGGTTGGTCTCCTTATTCCCCTCTTATCTATTTCTCGTAAAGGAAAATGAAAGTAGTTTTTAGTTTGTTTGTTTCTAAGGTAGCTACCAGCCTTAGTGGGACTAGCAGCTCTGCATAGACACTAGTTTTCCCGATAACAGTAAGCCTACATGATGCTGATGTTATATCTTCACTTGTTGGAATTCTAAGCATTGTTCTAAGTATTGGGTTGTCCTTGACTTCATGCATGTAAAAACATAACCTCTCCTTAATTTTGTAAATAATTTTAGTACCTGGGGTGTGCAGTATACGGGTTTCGGTGATATTCATCGAGAATAAATATTTTAACGGCTTGCTAGTTAGGTACATATATGTGATTCCTATATACTAGCATGACCTCATTGTCAACATGATAGTCCAATTTTCTTTCTAAGTTGTCTTCCTTTTTTGCTTCTTTCCATAAGAAATGATATTCAAGATCTTTTAGAGCATCTTCTTTAATTTGATTTCTAAAGTCAAAATGTATTTTACTGAGATAAATCTCATAAATAAAATTCAATATTCGACTTAAAGCATCAGCCACCTGATTTCCCTTTCCCTTTAGATGTTTGATGTAATAGTTAAATTCACTTAAAAACATAGTCCATGTTGCCTAACGGGCGTTCAAATTTGGTTGATGAAGGAAATTAGTTAGGATATTATGATTTGTCATAAGAATAAATTTCTTCCCCAGAGGATAATGCCACCAAATATTTTAAAAATGAATTATTTTTGTAAACTCTAAGTCATTGGATGAATAGTGTTGTTCATTCTCCTTTAGCTTCTGTGATTGATACGCCACCACTCAACCCTCTTGCATCAACATGCCACCAATTTCAATTTGGCATGTGTCTGTACAAACCAGGAATTTTTTATTCAAATCTGCTATCCTTAAAATGGGTGTCGTGGTCAAAAAATGCTTCAACTGGTCAAAAATTTCCTAACATTTCATAGTCCACTTGAACACCTTTCCCTTTTTCTACAGAGAATTCAAGGGATGATCCACTTTAGAAAATCCTTCAATAAAATGATGGTAGTATCTAGCCAAACCCAAAAAGGAATGAATATCTACCATGTTCTTAGGGACAAATCACTCCATGATCAATTTCATTTTCTTTGGATCTACCACTACACCCTCCTGTGTGATAATATGTTCCACATGTTGTATGTATTCCTTGTATATTTCAAACTTGTTGTATTTTCTCATAGTTGGTGTTCCCTTAAGGTTTGGAACATAATTTGTAAGTGCTTATGATGCTCCTCCATGCTTTTAGAATAAATCAGAATGTCACCAATAAAGATTAATACAAATTTTTCAAGGTACGGGTGGAAGATCACATTCATAAGACTCATGAACATAGCCAGGGCATTAGTTAATCTGAAGGGTAGTGTTATCACCCCAAGAAACTCTCTTAGGTTGTATATCAGATGTGCTTGGGAACATTACAAACTCAACAAAATTTTGGATAAATGGTGGATGAATGAAAGAAATGTTGCATATTCAAGCCAGACAACCATTTCTATTGTGCTTGACCCCAGACATGGGTGAACACCCCCAGACTACAAGGCTTTTGACCACCAATTACTCACAATTTTAAAGAAATGTGATGATGGAGAACACTGATTACACCAGCAGATGCACAGGACCTTGTGCTTTGCTTGAAATATTTTATTTACCTGCTGAATGATCAAATCAGAATCTCCAAACACTTTCAGATTCTTTATTCCTTTGTCTTTTGTTGCATTAAGGCCCAACAACAGTGCTTCATATTCTGCTATATTGTTTTTTACTTGAAAAACCAGCTTAAAGACAGCTGAATGCTTTCTTCCTCTGGAGACACTAGCACCACCCCTACTCCTGCTGTCTCCCTGGAACACACTCCATCAAAGAACATCTCCCAAATCTGACTTCCTTGCTCTTTCTCGGCCTGAACTGTTGGTTTTCTGAGCTGCATTACAGCCTTCTGAGATTGTTCTATTTGGAGAATGCATGCTCCAAAATCAGTGTCCACTGCATATATAGGATGATGTGTAGGATTCTTCTCATCACTAATGATGTATGCCAACTGTACCTCTCTATATAATCTCCTGCTTTCTCCTCCAAAAACTAGGATAGTGGCATAAGATAGATCATTCTGTAAGGTGCCACCTAGTCTCTTAATCCACCCTCTCGACAACAGCATGCCAAACTTAGGAGGGACATCTGCCACCACAATATCCATAGTCATACTCTTCATGGGTAGCTGAGTTAAGGTAATGGCCAGATCTTTAATCAATCCAAGACATTTCACCTTCCTTGAATCAAAATAAAATAAATGATGATAGGGTCTAGTGATATCAAGGCCTAACTCTTCCATGACAGCTTTAGGCATTAAATTGTGGCTGGCCCTTGTGTCTAGCAGGCAATTGTGGAGGATTTTGTCATGAATGGTCAAAGAAACATAAAAAGATGGAGAATTATTATCAGCAAGATCAATCATAAGGCTAAGCACAATAGTAGGCTTGTCATCTTGAAAATTAACAGAGTCAGTGGAGGTTTGTTTGGTTTCTAGCTCAAGGGCTTCAAGGATAGGCTTTCTAAACACTTCACTCTTCACCAACTCTACCAGAGGCACATATATTTTCAATTTTTGGACCTTTGACTCAAAGCTGAAAGAGGAGGGTAGCTTATCAGAACTTTTTACCTCTTGAACTAGAGCTTTGAGTATGATTGGATCAGCTCCTGGTCTTCTCTGTCTGCTATTCTGTGACTCTGTTTGGATAGCAGCCCTTTGTGAAGGATTCTCTTTGACATTTTTTTGCATTTGACCTCAGGTTGTATCTCTACTGTTGTTCATCTTGTAGGATAGCTTCTCTATCCCATTCATGACTATCTTGTTCCTATAGTAATTATTGTTCATACTTAGCCAATGTCAAAAACACAGCGCTGCCTTTATCCTCCATGCAGTGAATTTCATCCTCACTTTCTTCAAATTGTTCCTCCTTCATGACTACATTTTGGAAAGGAGGTTTAACTTTCTGATCTTCTTTTTATTCTTCACCCCTCTGTATAATTTGTAACTAGTCATTTGCTCTTCTAAACAGAATGGGGTTTCTTGGAGCAAATGTGTTCTGCTGCCTTGTTTTCCCTGAATTCTTTTCAAGTTTCAGCTTAGAAATTTCAGCGGCCAATGACTCTATCATCTAAGTCATCTTTTCTAATTTAGGCTCTAAAGATGATGCAGAAGAAGTAGAAGCCGGATTTCTTTATATTCTCCTGTCAACTTGACTTTTAAGCTTCTCTGCAGCCATGATGTTAGATTCTACTTCTAGGGCTGCATCTTGCATGTCTGCTAGACTAGCACATCTCCTTTCTCTCAATAACAGGCAGAAGTCAGAGTCAAAATCATTGGCATAAGTGAGTTTGGCAGAGGTAGGAGTAGGCTTTACCTCAGCTGGTATCTTACTATACATACGATTGAATCTTTTATTAAAATCAAGTATTGATTCCCCATTTTCCCTCTTCAAATTACCAAACTCAGTGTGGTAATACAGCAAGTCCTTTTTATCTCCCCATTGCTTCAAAAATGCATCATCTAATGCTTCTATATCTGTAATAGATCTCTAGGGTAATTCTCTGAACCACTTCCTAGCCTCTCCATCAAGGCTCTGGACCAAAACTCTCATCCACACATCATTCTCACTTATATCTAAATTATCAGCATAACTGTAAAAAGCTTCAAGATGTTCTTCTACTGTTACTCCCTCTGTTCTAGTGAATTTAGGGATATATTTTTGATATTCTCCCATAGGCATAGGATTTAAAGGAACAGGAAATATCAATGGTCCATATCTGGCAGCTACAATTCTTCCTATCCTCGTAGGTGCTTGCTGTCCTACCATGATTGGAATATTTGGAAGAATACTAGCAGATTGAATGGTAGGGAGTGATGTGATGGATGGCAAAGACAAAGGGATGTTTTGGGCAAAATGGGAAGCTTTCTTTGGACTGAGATTCAAAGGGGAACTAACTACACTAGGGGCTGAACTAATATCTGAAGGTTTTTCCTTATTAAGAGTGTTGAGTTGTAAATCCTCAAACTGTAAATATTCAACTACAACTTTATCTTTCAGAGATGAATGAGACTTCTTAGGCTTACCTGATCCTGATGCCCCTTTCTATGATGCTTTCTTCAATTTGGCAGTCCTCTCAGGTTCAGGCACTGGCTCAGTTGGTGATTTTTTCGAATTTCTTTGAGTGTGTCTCACAGACTGAGCCAGAACTTCAATGTGGAGTCACAAAAGGATGGTCTTCATTCAATAGAGTCGCTAGATAGATGATTACAACCAAAAACTGTGTTCAAACCTTGTCTATCATCGAACCTTGAAGCTATGTCATTCTTCGAGGGAAGTTGAGCTTCAATTCTCCTCTCCCTGGCAATGGTGCCAATTAAAGTTATCACCCCAAGAAAATCTCCAAGGTTGTATATCAGAGATGCTCAGGAACATTACAAACTCAGCAAAATGTTGGATAAATGGTGGATGAATGAAATAAATGCTGCATATTCAAGATAGACAACCATTTCTACTGTGCTTGACCCCAGACATGGGTGAACACCCTCAAACTACAAGGCTTTTGACCACCAATTACTCATAATTTTAAAGAAAATGTGATGATGGAGAACACTGATTACACCAACAGATGCACAGGACCCTGTGATGGCTAGCTGCAACCAGTTTAAAGCTCTGTAAATCCATTTTCTAATACACAGAGAAGATGACAGCTCTCTGGCATTAAAATAACAGAAAGCTACAAACAAATTCAATGATACATGTTAAATCCTAACATAGTGGTGGGATGACAACCCCTCTAATGCTAAACATTAACAGCACATGAATAAATGTAAAACAGGCACAACCTAGAACAAGAAGAAGAGGTGGACAGTGAGCAATTAACAACAAAAGAAGTTTGCATCAGCTGAAAATGAAGACCAGACGCTGCAGGTATCACAACAGTTACAATCTCTAGAAGTTAAACCTTATAGCAAAAATAACACTCATCAACCTGATTACATCATTTTTCTGGGTATATCTGGAGGTTGAATACAAAATTGCTCTGCAAACCCATGTGTGGAGGGGTCATAACTGACCACCAACCGCATTTACAATCAGATATCGGTCTTTGATACAATCTGATTGTTTTTAATGAACAAAATGGATCTTTCTGTACTTTGTTGTCCTTCCTGAACAGGTGAAGTATTATCTTCATGACTTTCAATAACTGTTGCAGTCATTAAACTTCTCGAGGATCATTATTCTCATCCTTGGTCGTGTTGTCTCATTAACTATGGTTGCTGAGAATTCAATGCATAGTGTACCGGATGATCTCTTCCTTCTTCATGTGCACAAAATAGGCCAAGAACACAGCAAAATACATCAAAAATGGACGAAGAGCCGAGGAAGAACACTGGCCGTTGGATGGCAAAATGGACAGCCTAGATCTAATGGCGGGAGGTGATGGAAGACACAGAGGCATAGGGATCAATAGCAACCGTCGGATCGCGAAAATGAATGGTACAGATTGGATCTGAGAGGCTATCCAGAAGAAATTCAAAAAGGAGGATCGTGGACCGTCGGATCATGATCGAGAAGATCCGACGGTTGACGGGCGGCGGAGTTGAACATGGGTTAATGAGCAGGGAACTGGACCGAAAGGGCGCTAAGCGGTTTCCCCGCACTGCTCTTGGCACTCGGTGGTATCTGTATGAGAGCAAGCAATGCAATGAAATAATGACACGTGGCTGATAGGACGACAGAGAAAACCACTTTCCCGCAGGTTAACAAACATGCAGTTTCGCGGAGCGGGGAAAGCGTATATGGTTGGATCTTCGTGGGATGATCGGACAGTCGATAGATTAAAACATGTGTTTTAGTTGATATGACAGGTGAGGGCGCGAGTTTATGACTATGGTCATGTGGGTTTTTAAATGTTAAGACTTAAGCGCTCAGGGATAAACAAATAGTGGGTTTATATAGGGTTTTAAACGGGTTATGAGGGTTTTATAAAGTTAATATGGGGTTTTAAGGTTAACGGGGGTTTTAAAAGGTTAACAACAATAATGAAGATAGGGAGAATATAGAGAAAGGAAAGGAAGGAGAAAAAGGAGAGAACAGAGTAAAAGGAATAAGGCAAATGAAGGGGAATGATAAATTAAATTGATGCAAACTCTTTGCCACCAAAATCAGTACTGCCCAATATGCTTTTTTCCATCAATTTCGAAGAACATAGCAGAGCTAACAGGTAGGAATACAAACTCGTAATGTCCATAAAGAGTGTTGAATGCAATATTACATATATCTTCCTCTTTTATTCTAATATGGTGGTATCCCAAACGTAAATCAATTTTTGAGGATACATTGGCGCCCTTGACTTGGTCGAATAGATCGTCAATTTTGGGCATTGGATACTTATTTTTTTACTGTCAATTTGTTTAGCTACCAATAATCGATGCATAGCCTCAGGGTGCCATCATTATTTTTAACGAATAACACCGGGGCTCCCTAAGGTGATACATTGGGACAAACATAGTTTCTATTCAACAATTCATGTAACTAAATTTTAAATTCAGGAGCTTTGGTACACTCATCCTATAGGGAGATTTTGATACTGGGGAAGCTCCCAGAATTAATTTGATAGTGAAATCTATATCTGTTTTGGGTGGCATCCCTAGTATCTCTTCAACAAATACATCCACAAATTCTTGAATTACATGTACATTTCCTAGATCAGACGTATTCTTTTTAGATGTGGCATAACTCACCTGGACTGCATATATCTGGCATCCTTTTCATAAGAATTTTCCTAATTGAGAGGTAGTGGTTGGTCTCAACTGTATAGGTCATTTAACTCCCTGATTCATACATCTGGAACCCGCTTCATTCAGGTAACTAACATTTTTTCCTTACAATCAACCATATATCAATGGGCTTCTCACCAATCCATTTCAATTAGGACATCAGAGGACCGCAGAGGTAAAATGTTTAAATGTCTTCTTATGGTTTGATATATTAATTCAACTAAATAGTTTTTTACTCTAGCCATCACATGCCTTTTCTCCCCTGTGGCTAGTTGTACTAGCCATGGACTTTAAACTTCCGAGTTTGTAACTGACATAACTCTACTATCTTAGGGCTCACCTAACTTAAACTGCCTCCATGATCTACTGAAAAAAAAATAATATGCATGAACAACTTACCTTCAACTTCAATCATTTTGTGTTGGTACTCCACTTGACGATCCTCTAGTTCCTTATTAATTTTCGTTATGTTCTTGGCCACCTCCCTTACTATAGAAGCTTCTTGTATATTGTTAATCGGTTCAAGTCTTCCAAGTTAGGGATAAATTTTAACATAATGTGGTCCCTCACAGATTCAATAGTGTAGCGGGGGCTTCTATCCTTGATTACCCTCAGACTTAATAGATGGTTGCATTCGTTTGGTCTCATTTAGAGATCAAAATTTATGTTGACTTTTCTCCATAATTTTGTCTTGTTGTCCCGTATTTTTGGGATTAACCAATCTATTATTTCTACTATTCTGTGAAGTTCTTCATCCCTTCCTTCCAGTCCACCCTTTACCATTATCCTTTTTCTACATTTGCTGATAACATATTCATGCTTTCATGATAGTGTCATCCATATTTTTAGGATAATCAAACTCAAGTCATTCTTTCATTTGCATTGGCAATCTTCTAACAAGTCTTTGCACCTTAGCTTTCTCCTCTCATAAATATGATACATATCATAATAAAGAGGTAAATTTGGCCACATATTCATCCATAGTCAGCTTCCCCAACCTTAACTCATGAAATTATTTAGCTTATCATCATAGAATCATTTTCTCACATATTTTTTCTTGAAATATTCCTCAAATGCTTCCCATGCAATTGACTACTCATCAACAACATGCACCGCTTTTAGTTCCTCCAACCATAAGGAAACCTTCCCTCGTAACTGCTAAACCATTAATCGAGCTTTTAAATTTTCTTCATAATCATATATTTGAAAGTAATTGGTTATATGTAATAAACAATAGCCCATTGATTCCTTAGTTTCACCATCATAACTTGGTGGCTAAATCTTCTTAAATTCACCTTGTAATTTCTCTGCCTTTTTGTGTTTATCACTATCTAATGTGTCTCTAGACTCTTTTCCTTGCATTTTTTCTATTCCCTTAGAACTGTTGTGTTTGAATTTCCTCTGTTATAGTGTCCTCTCTCCTCCTGTGAGATCCTGCTCAATTACCATTATTAGAGCTCAATTTTAAATTCTGATGATTTTGTTTATCTGTCAAGCTGTTCATAATAAGTTCTTTATCACATACCAAATATTCATTTTCAGTATGAAGGGTTGCCATTTCTGATTGGATTTGTTGGATTATTTCCATCATTTCAATAGTTTGGTTACGAGATTCATTCTCCAATTAAATCCATAGTTGGTGATTCGATCTTTCCATTGGTAGTGACTCAAGCTCAGTGTTAGGTCTTTCTTATTGTGTGGAAAGAGTTCCACCTATTCTCCTCATAGTGATCCTTCTTCCTCTCTCTCTCTCTCTCTCTCTCTCTCTCTCTCTCTCTCTCTCTCTCTCTTTCTCTCTCTATGTGAACACACACAAAACATAGTTTTATCTTCATCCAATCAGGTCCTGAGTGTAAAGCCTTGAGCTCTAATACGACCTGTAACATATCCCAATAAAAACAAATCTTATGAAAATATTCTAATATAATACTAAAGTTATGGGTAGCTAACCATTAATTGTAGTGATGACAGTTTCCATTTCAAATAAATACATGTGTACACACACACACACACACACACACACACACACACACACAGATATATATATATATATATATATCAGTTATCATTTTAATAATCCACATTCCTATTGCATGCGATTTTTATTTAATTCATGGTTCAGGGTTTTAGAAAACATACTCGCTTTACATAGGGTTTTATGTTAAGGTTCGATTCAAAGCTCTATTAGAATCGAGATGGAGTTAACTATGGTGTACCCCTCACCCAGCCCGACCTCTGATTTTTGTAACCCAGGCTCTTCAAACATTCCAAACTCCTCTTCATGCTAGCCACCTGGCTTGCTCTCCTCTAACGATCAACGATAAATCAACAACATCGTATGACTTTGTGATTACTCCCCGATCGAAGACAACGGTGTTTTGGGTCTCCATCAATGGCTGAGGAGTTTTTTAGGTTAGTTACAAGTAATTTCCCTTAGTGCCAAAGTAGCCTAAACCCTCATTTTGTCTCTTCACATATTTCTCCAGCCTACTGTACAACTCCGATGAGTTTGTAGTCTTGTGTGCTAGATTGTTGGGTAAAGTCCACCACTACTAACTCCCAATGCCTATTGAATACTAGGAAACAACCAAAATTATAATCTTCCTCCAAAATACTCTCAGTAGAGACTTTTTATCATAATTTAGTTAGCGTTATAGATTTTTTTAAGCTCATCTTGATTTCTATCTAAACGTAATTGACACTTAATGTGTGTGCATGCAGGGAAATGCCATGGTGGAAGACTTTGTTATCAACAAACCCTCGGGCTTCAAGAACACATATTCCTTTCTAAGAAATCTATTTACAGCATGGCTTGCATTATTCCTTTCTCCAATTCAAGGTAATTTTCATCGTCCTTTGTTTATTTTCTTGTTTATTTTCATTTCCCCATATACACTCGTTACCCATTTTTCTCTCTGTTGCAGGGAACACAGTGCACATTTAGACCCTTCATGGGAGCTATTTCTTTGAGTTCCTTTCAAAAGAACTTGCTCCAGCATATAGGTTTGTGTTCTATCAAGAATTTAATCTCCATGAGAGTATTGTTAAACATTTCCTAGCATGACAAGGATATCTTGCTACAAATAAAGGGTTTCTCCTCGAGGTGGAATTTTTTGGAAGTTTTGTATAGTTTATAAACAAGAAACTTTACATGTCTCGCTACAACGAGGGTCTTCTTTAGCTTATGGCTTGAAGCTAGTTGTTTTTATAGCAATGTTCTTTTTTGTTCACTGATGCCAAGAGGGTTTCAGCACTCCTCCCTGATTTTCGACAAAATACTTAAGATGTGAACCTTACAATTGTTGACTATTATAATTAATAAAATTATTTTGTTTATCCTAGAATTTGAAATCGTTATTGGTGTATCTTGTGCATTAACGGACTCAAACAGTAATTTAGTTGAAGTATACTATTCATATTTTCTTCTATAAATTTTGAGAGTAATGCCCTGGTACTAATGAAATGGAATTTTCTTTTCTTCTTTCTAGTTGGTTATGTCTCTAGTGTTCTCTGTTAGTTCTCTTGATTATACATTTAATACAAAAATTACCCATGAAGTTTCTGGGTTATCTATGGCTTTTTCATGAGTGTACAACGAGAACTCAAGACTTTTCCCACAGTGTTACTTCACTAGCTAGCTCATGGAATTAATTCGACTTCCCTATAATGTACTACAAATTAAGTTTTGTTAAATAATTAGGAAATTCTAAAGTCATTTTTACAATTAACTTAATATTTTAAATGTGTTGAAACTCTGTTTGAATTATTCTATAGGAAATGTATAGTTTACAATACTTTTCAAATATATATTTTTCTAGTTTATGTTCCTATTTAATTTGCTCTTATTACCTTTCAATACATGATCCAAAATGGATTTTGGATAGACTTCTAAGTCGAAGTGTCCCTCAAAAAGGAAAATGAGAGTCCAAGGATGTTCCTGGAAATAGCCCCATTGTAGAGATCATTTCATTCTGAATCTACTGAAACTTCAATGGGATAAAATGGAATTCAGATGCAGAAGTTATCACAAAAAGAAGTTTCCCTTTATCCTTTGAAAAAGAGGTAAAATCTTCAAAAAAATGGCAAAAAACCCTTATAAACGGAAATCGCATTGGAGATGGTCCAAGAGGCGGACTTAAGCAGAGATGGAAGAAACCCTGATTGCCGATCCCTAACATATCGAGTGGGAGACAGACATATGTAAATAACGTAAGGAAGGGACCCCAGGCCGATGCGACACTCCAATCGCCAATATCAGCAATCGGCCGACGCGACATTCCAATCGCCGATATCGGCAATTGGCCGATCAACATTGGTGGATCAGCATACCCAAAGGGTAGACCCCTGGTCCATTGTGATTGTGATTAGTGACAGGACCTCGACTTGGACCCGATAGGGATTATGGACTCGATTGCATAAAATTTGAAATCTGAGGTTTTTGGATTTTCTATGTATTAGCGCCTTTCCACTATAAAAATTGAAATACATAGGAAATGCACCCGGAGCGATAAAACGAACCCGAAAGGAATTATAGACATAGCCTTATATTATTTGAGTTCTATAATCAGCGGGATTTCAGGCAGTAAGGTTTTGGATAGGCTCCACCCAATCCCATACACTCGCCGACACGTGGCTTAGCGCAACAGAGAGAAAACCGCCTTTTCGGGCGGGTAATCTCCATGCATATAAGCCACTCGAAATGAATATTAGCCATGGATTTGAGGTCACATAGATCAACGGTGGGCTTGTGATAGCCATAAACGACAGTTTTGAAAGGTTTTTAGGGACGATTTAATGGAATTTTAGGTTTGGATTTCACCCCCGATAGTGTATTTTCGGGAAATTCTCTGTGTAATGGAATTTTGTCTATTTCATGTTTTTTCCTGGAAGAAGGCCCAAAATCCTCTATAACCGCTCTAGATCATCATGCCACACTGCAAGTAGGAATTTTTGGCAGAAAATGATGCGTTTGAAGCCACAGAGCCAGATGGCAGTCGAACAGACAACACACGGAGAAGCCACAGGGCCGCAAAGGCATGATAGCACGCAGAGAAACAACTGGGGAAGCCAAAGAGAGCTAGGAAAATGCCTCAAAGAAGCCAAAAGGCCCAATTCACAGGATGAGTTTTGCGAGAGTAGGAGGTCCAGGAAGGAGAGTTGTTAGCTAAGAGAGTGAACAGCCAAAGAGCATGATTAACAAGCAACAAATTTGCAATAAGGTCATTGAAAGGTTGCTAAAGGTTGGTAGAAGGCCTAGCGAATAATTGATGCACGTACAGGCCAAGAGAGAGAGAGCTCAGAGGAGCCAAGAGCCAGAGCCAGAGTAGGAGCCGAGAGCCAGAGGGCCAAAAGCCTCAGAGCCAAGGGATAAGATGGTGTTCTGAGCCCAATGTTTCTGTGTAAAACATTGGAGTTGAGTGTGTTTGTAAAAGGACTTCTGCCATAATCCCAGAGATCCTAGTTTGGTTTACCAAAGCTCAAGGAGACGTAGCCCAAGAGTTTTGGGTGAACTCCATATTAAACTTGCTATCTTATGTGTGTTTGTTATTTGTTGCATTGTTTCACTGTTTTTTTTTTTATATCAATTTTAACAAATCAATTTGCAACACATAAATAGTTTTAAAACAAACATAATCATACACCTTATTTTCAAGCACATCAGTAGTTTTGCATTGGTTAATCATAGTTTTCTTGGGAATAATTAAGCTTTGGAAGTGGGAGAGGTTCTTGTAATCTCACAAGAAGCCTTTAGAACCCCATTTTCGAATCAAGTGGTATCAGAGCTTAAGATTAGTTAACCCCACCTTCAAAGAAGGTTATATCAGAATGCTTTAGTGACAGAGCAAAGATTGCTTGTCTAAAAGGTGTTTAAACAGTCAGAGGTTGATTGTATGCTTGTTTGCAGACTGACTATTTTCTGAGTTTGCATAGGTGAAGGGAAAGCTATTGATAGCTCACTCTAGGAAGGAAAAGAACGAAGAAGGGCTGAAAGCATTCTTCTATCCCAAAGGACCTCAAATCAATCCTTGAAGCACAAGATGCTTGTTGCAAAAGGTTTCTTAAATAAGATTTTTATTAACCTTGTTTGAAATTCTTTTGTTTATTAGCATAAGGACAACGTCTACAAGTGTATCCTCAAATTCCTCCTTCATCACAAGATTCTTTGATGGAGACATAAAGCAAGACTTGCTCATCATGATGGACAGGGTGAGAGAAATGTATGAGGATGGAAGAAAGAGCATCATACTTAGAGAGAAATTGAATTATGTGGAGGAAGAGAAGTAGATGCTTTCTGACAAATTGTATGAAATGGAGAGGCAACATCATATTACAAATATGAACCTGAAAAGGATGCATGAGTTGGAGTCACGGATCTTTGTTGCCAAAGAAGCCTTGGTCAAGTAACAGCTTGAAGAAGAGGTAAACCATTCCAGTTTGTCTTCAAATTCTTCTAAGAATGCATATATTGGTTCTTTTGAAAAACATATTAGAGGCATAGGTTCCAAGCTAATGTCCAACATGGGCTATAAACGAAAAGGCTTGGGTAAAAATGCACAAGGTATTGTTGAGCCAATAATAGTTGAGGAAAGGCCTAAGTATTTTGGTCTTGGTTATGGAGAGTCTTATGGAGAAAGTTCCAAAGCTGCCATGAAGGCCATTGAAACAGCTCCAAGAAGGAGTTGCATTGCAGGTCTTTTACCTCAAG
This sequence comes from Pinus tabuliformis, assembly GCA_031772625.1. Classification (NCBI taxonomy): domain Eukaryota; kingdom Viridiplantae; phylum Streptophyta; class Pinopsida; order Pinales; family Pinaceae; genus Pinus; species Pinus tabuliformis. Next base: position 1,185,208,135 of record CM062816.1, on the reverse strand, counting down.
AGTGTGAAGATTGTATTAAGCGGGAATGCAATAGCTTGAAGCACCATTTGCAAGATGCAGGTGTTCAAAAGCACACACTTGAACCAGAGAGTTATGGAAACTCTGACAACTTTGAAGAGATTGATGATGTTCCAAAGGGAGCCACTTCTTCATTCAATTCACCTCCTCATGAAGATAAAAGAGGTGGAAGAGAAAGGTATAAATCTGGTTCTAAACATATTCCTTTTAATTATGTAAAGCATGGTAAATTTCCACATAGATATGGGAAAATAATTACATGTTCCTTTTGTGGTGTGGATAACCATCATGTTTCTAGATGTTGTAAGAGAATGGCCACATATAGGAAACTTTTGAAGGGAAAGAAGCAAGAAGCCAAAGGTCCATTGGACAAGGCAAATCATGCTGTCAAGAGGATGAACATGTGTTGCACTTATTGCCATAAGCAAGGACATCTTGCTAAAAGATGTTGGACTCTGAATCCGAAAATGTTTCCACAAAAGCTGAAGAAAGTGGAAGGAGAAGATGGCAAAAATGGAAAGAAAGTTTCTGTTGGATACCTATACCAATAGGTTTCATATTTCATGATTGGCAAGAGAAAGTCCAAATATGCTCTGCTTTGAGTTCACAAAGATCCCATATTTCCTAAAGAGCAAGAAGGTGTGTAAAGTGTTTCAAACGTTGATGACCCTATTACAAATTTTGATGGATGATCCAACAGTTTAACCTGGATCATGCCATGTTTCAATTTTGTGTTATAGAATAGAGAAAGAAGTCTGTCCAAACAGCCTAATCTTGGCAGACAAGTAGTTTAGGTAGAGAAGAAAAGGTTTCCAACAGCTCAATCTGGGACCTTGGAAGAGATAAGGTTAGAAGTAGATAGAAAAGAATAAACAAAAAGCCAAAGAAAAGAAAAGGCAAGTAAGGGTTTGCAAGTCCAAGTGCACCCTCCAAGGAGAAACAAAAAAAGCTAGGTAAGCAGCTGGGTAGGTAGTTGGGGTTGCAGAAAGGTATCCCTATCATTGCAAGGTGGTGATGGTGGGCAGCAAGGCAAGAGATTAACAGCTGGGAGCATGACTAACCTCCCTCTCCCCCTTCATTTCATTACTAACATTCCCTTTCTTTTAGCTGAGATTTATGGAGAAAGATCATGGTTTTTAGGTGGTTCTGGTTCATTCAGAAGCCACATTTCTTGTCTAAAATCTTTTCATTTTGATCTACTCTCAAAACTAAATCAATTTCATATAAACTCAGTGAGATCCCCTTCATTTGCTCCCTTCATTCATATTAACACTAATTCTATTGTATAAATCCTCATATCGCCTCTTCCCCTAATATTACTAACACCAAGGTGTATAAATCCCAAAATCTTATAAATACCCACCCCTTTGGCATTATAGCCAATAAAGTCTCGAGTCAGGGATCAAATGACACCAGGTCATGTTGATGAGCCTAGGCTAGCTACCCCCTCTCCTTCATGAGCTAAATTCCCCTATTTTTACCCCTTTGCACATAAAAACCCCATAAAGATCCTAAATCCCCACCTTACCCGCTTCAAAGGGCAAATAAGCATGAAAACCCACTTTTCCGCCCTATAGCCAAGGTTAGCGCATATAATGTTTTTTAAAATTACATTGGAAAATCATATAAAACCCGATTATATACCCCCGCCAGCTTCCGTATACAGCGCACATGTCAGCTCATCCGATGACCGTTAGATCAGACCCTCCAGATCTGACGGCCCTGGTCGTGTCAGAGTCTGTCCGACGCCTGACAGTTAAACGTACTATCCCCCTGTCATCTCATTCGTCCGATCACCGTCCGATTATCCGCTGCAGATCCAACGGTTATCCTGATGTCGGAGCTCATCCGCTGTACGAGACTTATCTCCTGACGTCCGTATTTGAAGGACGTCATCCCACTGCTACGTGTCCTCACCACCACGCGTCGGAGGTACAGCCGATGGATACCGCCCCCGTACAAGAGGCGGTACGATATGAAACCATTAGCGGTTTCCGGATTCCCTCATCCCGCCTACCCACGTCATCACCGCATCAGCAACGCGTCAGCGCCCCGTCACCCAGGTACGCTGCCCCGTCGACCTCCCTGTCCCTGCCATTGGTCCACCTGTCCTGCCATGTCACCGCCACCGTGTACCAACCAGACAGCGCCACGTCACCCGATGACGTCAGCATGACGTCATCCGACCTTGACCCCACCAATGACGTCATGCTGACGTCAGCACGAATTCGCGCCAAAAACATAAAAAGGTCTATTTTAGCCAAAAGTTCGCGTTTTTTGGTCATTTTGTGTATTCGTCGTTGTTCTGCTCTGCATGCAATCAACGTCCAAATTGTTTACCAACCTGCTAAACTGACCAGAAGACCTCCAGCACACCAGTTCAACCTACGGTCACGACCTCTACTAGCTGTTTTACCAGGTATTCCTCATCATTCATCCTCTGTGCGCCTGCAATTATCTATTTAACGCTTTAAGAAGCTTAAAGGAAGCCGAAAATCAGAAATTTACTACTGAATTCCTCAGTAAAGCATTGAAGTTCCAATTATCACTTCGGAAAACACCAGCCGAGCCTTTTCCCAGTGGCATTCTGCTAAGAAACCAGGCCCTGTCTGCGCAATCGTGGCAGGCGCATTTGAAACCAAATTTTACCGTTGAAAGGTGCCAGAAAAGCTAAGCTTCGCTATTAATTGCCATAAAGCAGCATTTCAACTGCTGCAGACCCTGCATTCACCTTTTCTCAGGCACTTTCACCCTTCTCTGCAAAGAAACTCTGTTGTTATTGATCTACATAAGTGACACAATCCCTAAGCAAAACAGAAACCTCAAAGGAAAGTCATGGACCCCCCTGTAGCTCCCATAGCCCTCAATGTGGCTCCCCTAAATGTTCCTAATAGAACATTTGACACCAGAGCATTGGCAGACCTGGACTACAAGATAGCAGAGGAAATGCTGAGCAGAAGCAGGTTCCATCTGCAAATATTAAACGAGATAAAGATCAAACATGAGAGGGGGACAGACATCCTGGGAATTTGGGAGTCATTCCTCCCAATATTCAAACTTCCTCAGGTTAATCAATTCCCTGAGCTTGTGCACATAGTTGCTGAACACTATGATGCATCCCAGAGAGCAGTGCTAGATGCTGAAGGTTCAATCCTGTTCCTCATTACCCCTGAAGCCATCAGGGAGATGTTGCAATTCCAGACAGAGCATAAGTTGGTCCCTCTGTCACTAGCTGATTTAATAGTACAGGGAGCCAGAACCACAGAGGCCCAAATCACTAAGGTCAACCAGCTCTTCATCAAGGCTGACACTTTGCAGACTCCTCCCATCAACTGCGTTTACCTCAATCAATTGGGCCAAGACCTGGTTGACATGATCAGTCCCATCCTGGGATATGATTCAATAGAACATATTGATGAAACAGTTATACAAATGATGCTTATGTTCTCCCCAGGAAGGAAACCAATCCACTATGATTATGCAACATACATATCAGACAAAATGCATGAACAGTTGATGAATTTTCCAAGAGAAAGAGTGTTTAGGTACACCTCCTACCTATATCATCTGCTCATATACTTCCAGCATGATAAATTCTCCTTCCCAAAGAAGAGAGTAGATGCACAGGGCAATCTGAGATCAGTAGTGTATTGGACATCTGTTTTCCACGTATCATGCTACTCTCCATACACCTACTGTGAGTTTATTGATCTTTTCATCCATCCAGCCTTGACTCTACTGATTGGTTCACCTCCTCCTAGACTGACAGAGGACATGAAAAGGTGCCTACATTTGTCAAAAGTATACAGTATTGGGGACTGGTATCTTTACCAACACCACACCGTCATCAGAATATATGGGTGTGAGTTACCCCCATTTAGACTACCCAAATTTGTGCCCATGAGGCTATTTGCCTTAGAATACTTCAGGCAGTTTGGCTATGTGGATATGTTCCACTTCTCAGGCAGAGGCAAGAAAGCACAGCTGAAAATCAAGAGCTAACTTGGCCATTTAGTCTACAATGAAAGGGATGAAGGGTGGAAGGAGGCAGATAGAATACTGGTGGGATTTGGTTTGAAGTACAGTTTTATATGGAAACCCTATGACCCCAACAACTTCATCACAATGAGGAGACTCAAATATAAACTGTCTGCTTACGGTCATCATAGCCTCCCCCAAATTGAAAAATATGCCAATCAAAGCAAGTGGAAAAGGGGAACTCTAGAAGAAGATATAACTCAAAAAGAGCTTGATCAAAGAGCTCTGAACAATCAAAAGAAGATGGCTGACCTTGAGTTTTATGCACAGGTCCCCTCACTGCCAAGCACACAAATTGGAGCAGCAGCCTCCTCTTCAACTACTCCACAGCAAACTACAAAAGTTGCTGGAAAAGTATCAGAAAAAGGAAAGGAAAAGGAAATGGAGGCAGAGCAAGAGCAACAGCAGGAACAGCAGCAAAAACAAAGTCAGCAAGCACAAGAACAAGCAGAAGGGTTACAGCAAGGGCAACAAGAAGACATAGGACAGCAAGAGGAACAGCAGCAAGAAAAACAAGGGCAGGAGCAGCCTGCCCAGCAAAAGGAAACAGTGGATACTCCTCAGACCACTGAACAAGTCATGCCTACAAGACAAGACTCTACATTTCATGCCTCGGTCCTCCAAACCCCTCAAAAGGAGGACACATTTGTCTTTAGGAAAAGGGAAAGAGAAACTCCCTTGACATCCTCTATCAATCAAGGAGAGAAAAGGCAAAGACTCAACGATTTTCCAGAAGAGGATATAGCCATCAGAGAAGCATTGGGCATGGGCCCACCAAGTCAAGAAATTTCAGCAAGTTCCTCCCAGCAGGAACTAGACAGGACAATGGGAGGGGAAGTCAGCTCCTCCAGCCAGCAGAAAGAGGAAAGAGTGAGCATAAAGCAGCAGTTCATAGACATTAAGAGTAGGAGTGACCCAATCAAAGTTCAATTATACAATCACCTACTTAACATGGCTCCTTCCAATCAGCAGAGACTCATGTCTGCTTTTGATGTAGGTGAGGGCAAACTGACATTGAGTCATTTTATGCCTACGGCACTCAAGCCACAGTCTTCTGCTGATTATCTCAGGACCAATTTAGAGGTCCTTGCCAAAGACATACACCCCATGGACAAAATTGAGTTGCATAAACAAACAGGGGAAATGGTGTATGCTTCATTGGCCGATAAGACCTTGGACAACTACAAGTTAACAAGCAGTCTGAATGCTACAGCTTCCCAGCTGGAGCTAGAGAGAGCCTCTTCTCAGGCCAAAGACAACAGGATCAAAACCCTGGAAGAAATCATCATAGAGATTGGGCACAATCCCAATGATATTAAAGGGATACAAGAGATCTTAAAAATCAGAGATGCTGATATGGCTGCACTAAGGAAGAAGGTTAAACTTCCAGCCACTATCCATCCACAGACCGATGAAGTGGCAAAACAAAGGTATGAGCAGGATTCCACTGCTCTGTTAATTTATGTTTACAAAGAACTTCTGAAGGCACAAGAAAAATTGGGGCAATATGAGGCCACACAAGCACCTCTGAAAGGATCATCAACACAAGCGCAAGAGGGGCAAACATCTCAGCCCCCTCCACAGGTCATTAATCTTGAGGAGACTGCTCCTACTACTGCACCTCCACCTCAGCAGGTTGAACAACCAGCCACATCTACTTCAGCAGCACCCACCAGCACAGATCAGAGCTTAGACATGCAAAAGCTAAAAAGCGAAATACAAGCTTTAGAAGCACAAATGATGCAGCTGAATGAAACTAAGGAGCAGCTGGCCAAGGTGAATGAAAGGCATGACAAAACAAAAAGAGAAGTAGGAGAGAAGGCCAAAGAAATCAAAGCTCTTAAAGACAAAATCAAGGAGCTTGAGAAAGAGCTAAAGCTAGATAAAATCATAGCCGAAATCAGAGCAATGATATGGTCCAATATTGGTAAGTCCATCAATAACCAGTGGCCATACATTGAGACAATCCATGAGCAACTGGAGCTCATTCCAAAAGCGCAGAGGGAAATCAGAACATCAAGGGCCTTATTGGGGAACATGCCTGAAATTGCAACAAAAATGATCAATGTGCTCAATCATAAGACAAGTTCTCAGTTGACCATCATGGGAATCGCAAACAGAACTGATACTATCCAAATGATCAAGAGGGTTCTTACTCTTAGAAGTCTGGTGCAAACGTTAGACAGAAGAACCCAGGATATGTAAACTGAGGTAAACAGGTTCTTTGAGAGGTTTCGGGTATTGGAAAGTAAAGGACTCCCTAGCTTGCTGAACAATGGAGGGAGATTATTCACCCATGAAGAATATGCCAAGAGAGTGAATGTTTTTGCCTCATCACAGGTAAATGAGAAGGCCAGCACCTCAGAAGATACAGGCCTATCACAGGACAGATTTTCTATGGTAAGATAGAAAATCTACTTTTTATAATGAATGAAATGAATCATCTATTTGATGTAGCCCCCAACTTTTTCAAGTATACAGAAGCTGAAGAGACAATGCAGGCCATCCTCAGGCATCAGTTTCCTACACAGGAATGGTGGACAGATGCCATCCAGAGAATTTTGTAAACATTAAGCCATGCATCAATTTCTGTTTTTTCTATAAATTTTGATGGAAAGAACAGTCAGCAAAATCAGCAGGCATCATAAAGTCAAAGCTGAGCCAACTCAGCAGATGGAGCAGCCAACAAAGCAGGAAAGACAAACGCAGCTGGCAAAGCCGAGAAATTCATTGCGCAGGCAAAAGTAAATGCGTACCTACAGGATCGATACATAGTAATGTAACCGACTCAGTGACTCCTTAAAGTCAAAACAATCATCTGACAGACATAAAGGGCATTTACTCTGCATTTAACGTTGTAATAACTCCCTGCCTACTTTCTGAACACTACTGAAGATATTTTCTCTCTCTCAGATGACTCAATGCCTGAGATATTTTGTATACTTATTTCTATATAAACCCCTGCGCATGATAGAGCAGAGGTTGTTGTAATTTTCCTTGAAGAGCTCTCGCTTGCTGTAAGATTCTCAGAGAAATAATACAAAGGGAGAATGGAATTTCCAAAGCTTGGTGTACTTTGATGCGTTGTGGTGAATGGTGAATGTTGCAGGATTCCAGACTGTTTTCATAAAACAATAAGTTTTCTCAAATCTCTGTATTACATGTTTTCGAGTCTTTTGTTCTCTTTTATTGTTCAGATGTTTTACACTTAATAGCCAAGTAGAAGAATGGTTCCAGGACTTAATCCATGATTACCCTGAACTCAAACTGAGCTATTATCCATGTTTTCCTCAGATACAGTAACAGAAGTGTAATTCTTAGTTGCTGCACTTTGAAACTGTATCTTTCGCTGATAGACATTCCCAGGGATTCAAGTTTGCCCCTGTGACATCTGTCTTTTCTCATAACCAGTCGGTGGAAACATTTAAAAAAGTGAGTGAAAATTCTTGAATGCTTTCATTGTTTTTGTTTGTCTTACCTGTTTCCTGTTATTAATCAAAATTTGTTCTATAAAACATCTAAATGGCCCTGTAAGTTTCACCGGTTCATCTCAAAGTTTCTGGACACCTACAGCCACAGACTCCATTGCCCAATGACACTTAACTCTTTGAGGACTACATCACAGAGACCTGAAAGGAATTCTTCAACCAAAATATAAACAAAACCTGTGCTCAATACCTAGCCTAAAACATTATCATTACAGATACAAATCATAAAGAGAGAGCCCTCTCTGATCACAGTTTGGCTAGAAACAGTGATTAAAAGATTGGTTAGTGGTTACCCCGGCCGTATTCCCTTGGGAGTCATAGGGAACAACCTGGGTGTTAACATAATTGGCGACTCCACTGGGGACTATCAAGATTTTCTCAATTACTATCTATCTTCCAAAGCTACCATCAAGCCTGAAACTAGCCAAGAGGCCTTAGGACTGTTTCTGCAAAACACAGGGACAGCTTTAGGGAAGAGCTAACTAGGGAATCTTCATCCTAGCTTTGAAACATATATAGTCATTCCAGAATCCTTACCTAGTCCTTGTACATATATAACCTCCTGTATAAAGTTCTAAAAGAATACTTAGAAGCTGGCTCCCAAAAGAAACCCAAGGCACACTAGGGCAAACCCTGACCCTGATCAACCCATCATTGTTGATAACCCAAATATCATTCCAAAGAACATAAGGAGACAGCAAAAGCAGGAGAAGCCTGCTGATTCAGATATAAGTTCAGACCAACCTATCCTCATTCCAACTCCTTGCAAAGTCCTTTTCCGTTCCACACCTAATTCCCCTAGTTCATCATCAACCCCTCAAAGTCCTCCTCCCCCATTCTCACCATCTGCACATACTCTTTCAACCAGTTTCCCGCTTGTTACCCATCCTATTAACCCTGTTACACCTGTAATCCCAGCTGTCCCATTTGTTCCTATTAACCCTATAAACCCCATAAACATGGCTAACAGATATGCACCTCTGCAGATACCAGCCAATGCTCCAGCTCTACCCCAAGACTACCAAACCAAAATCTCATTTTTTGACTCCCATGGCCCTTTGACAGCTGTCCAGCATGCTAAGAAGATGCAAGACCACTTTGAGACCTATGAAATAGATGATGACAGTGTTAGGATGAGAATTTTTGTCCAAAGCTTAACCGGGGATGTTAGAACTTGGTTTAGATCCCTGAATGCAAATTCCATTGCAACCCCTGAGTTCCTGTACCAAGAGTTTACCAACAGATGGGAGAAAAAGAAAGATCCACTCCACATACTTGGTGAATATAACACTATCAAAAGAGGTCCTCAAGAAACAGTTTTGGAATATTGTGCTAGGTTTAACAATGTATATAATGCTATCCCCCAAAATTAAGGCCCCCTCCTGATTTGGCCCTGTATAACTTCCCTGACGGTTTTGACTCCGATATGGCCTATCAGCTGAAAGAAAGAGATCCTCCAACCCTTGCAGAAGCTCAAAGAGTTGCAGTCACTGTAGAGGCCAACCTAATTGCCAAAAGAAACAGGGCAAAGCTGGAAAAGAAGGCTGGCTTCAGAGAAGAGCCCTCAGGTTTTGATCAAAAGTTGGATGCTATACTAAACAGCATGAAGAGACTGGGTGAAAGAGTGGAATCAGTTGAAAGAAAATCATCATGGGAGGCCTCACAAAGCAACCCTCCTAGAAACCCAAATTTTAGGAGAACTCAGAACCCAAACATAGGAAAAACAAGTGCAGACCAAGATATCAGACCCCCTTTTCAAGAGAACTATGCAGAAACTTCCTCAGCCAATCAGCTCAATGAAGACCCCGAAATCAACTTAATGGGTCTGGATGGTAAAAGCCATGTATTCTTAACACAAGAAGACCATGAGGAGGATGAAAGCAAAACATTCCAAACTAAATCAGGAGAATCCTTTGACTTTAAACAAGGATATGATACTGCTGTCTATGAAGTCCATAAACAATACAAACTAAGGAGTAGGACTGTAAATGTAAATCAGCCCGAAAAGATAAAAGAGAAACAGCAGTCTAGAGAAACCTCAGTCACAGAACTTAATGACAAAACAAACTTGCCTACAAAAGAAGTAGTGGTTGAGGAAGTCACTGAATTACTGTCCCCACTACAACAGCCCACGGCAACCTCATCCTCCCACCCAAATCCGAGCATTACCCCTCAAGACATGAGTATAAGGGGCAGGTTTCAGAATCAAGATGAAATCCAACAAGAAGATTTAATGAACAAAGAAAGAACTGCTACCCGTGACTCCAAAACCCAAGTTGACAAACCCTTTGACCTAGGAGCAGAGATTGGCAAGTTAAAGGTAGCAATTCCCCTCTCAGAGCTAGCCAAGCATGACGTATACAAGCAACAGATAAAGAAATCCCTACAGCTCACCAATAGTAAAGATGATGTAAATGTGCTAGATGACACTCCAGAATTACTGTTTGGCCCAGAGGTAGATGGAAAAACAGTAGTCACAGGGGTTTTACCTTTTTATGTCAGCCTGCATGTACATGATAAAATACTGCACAATGCAATGTTTGACTCAGGTGCCTCTCACAACCTTATGCCAAAAGCTGTCATGGAAAGATTAAACTTGGATATAACAAGACCATACAAAGACCTGTTTTCTTTTGATTCTAGTCAAGTCAAATGTTTGGGCCTAATAAAAGATTTATGTGTGTCCCTGGTTCAATTTCCCAACAAAACCATACTAATGGATGTTGTAGTTGCTGATATCCCACCCAAATACGGGATGCTCTTATCAAGATCATGGGGAGCCAAGCTCCAAGGCTCCCTGTAATTAGATATGTCATATGCAACCATCTCTGTCTTTGGGCAACCAAAAAGACTTTATAGGGAAACACTCATGAAGTATATGGTCAGCAGTGAAGAAAAGCCTCAAAATTTTCCAATATATGCTGTCCATTCGGACATAGACTCCTTCATCCTCTTCAATGACAGCGCAAGCCTCTCAAACAATGACATTAAGACCGAAACACTCATACAAGAACAAAACATTGATCAAACAAGTAGCACCTGCCAAACTTCAATCAGCCCAACAATACACATTAACCCTCCTCTAGTTGTCAAAGATTGTCAAACAAATGATGAAATTATCCTAGGAAACAAATGGGAAAAGAAACCCCAACTCATGCTCACATTGCCATCCCATGAACAGAATTTTAAATCTCCTGTTCAGCAAGATATTCTGTGGGTCCTAGAGTTTGATGGCTCAGTCAACAAGTTAGGGGCAGGGGCTGGAGTATGGATACATAATAAAGAGAAAGATTATGCAGAAGGTAGGGCTTACAGATTGAAGTTTAGATGCACTAACAACATGGCAGAATATGAAGCTCTGCTGTTGGGCCTAAAGCTAGCAAAATCACTACAGGCTCCTAAACTCTCCATCATGGGAGACTCTGATCTAGTAATTCAACAAGTGAAAGGAAATTTTGTTACCAATGACAAAAGATTGAGGTCCTATAGGTCTGCTGTAATTGAAATATTAGAGACTTTCTCCGAGTTTGTTATCACAAAAATTCCAAGGGGCCACAATCTCCATGCATACAGCTTGGCAACATTTGCCAGCACCTTCAAATTCCCATTGGAACCCAACAATTGTTTCACGGCAGAGGTCAAATATAGGCCTTCTATTCCAAACAATGTCAAAGAGTGGCAAGTATTTGAGAATGACATGCAAATAAACAACTTTTTAACCTTGCAACAAGAGTTCACAGGATTAAATATTGACCTTGAGACAGCAAGTCAATCACAAATGCTTGAGACAGCAAGTCAATCACAAATATTTGATGGAGCAAGTCCATCACAATTACAGTTTCAACAGTCTGCCCACCCAATGTCATCTAGAACAGCCAAACAATTACTCAGTCCAACCATTTTCAACAAAGAAAACATTCAGCAAATTAACCAAATTGACTGTGAAGAGATGAGTAGCATTGAGGCTGAAATCATACAACTCAAAGACAATTTCCTTCCTGTGGGCCTTACCCCACTAGAGGATATTTTTGACTCAAATGACATCCCTAGAAAGCCAAAGATGCAGCCATTGGATGCAAGAGTTGAAGAATGCAACATTGGTACTGTTGACAAGCCTAAAATAATAAAGCTATCTGCCTCTTTGCCCCCTGATCAAAAGCCCAAATACATTGATCTCTTTAAAGAATTTCAAGATGTTTTTGCTTGGGGTTATGAGGACTTGAAGTCTTATGATACCTCTGTCATCCAGCATACCATTCCCCTCAAGCCTAATCAAAAACCATTCAAACAGAAACTGAGAAGAATCAATCCTGTGCTCCTTCCTTCCATTGAAAAAGAGTTGCATAAAATGTTCAAAGCTGGTATCATAGCACCAATTAGGTTCTCTGAATGGATTTCAAATTTGGTCCCTACAAGAAAGAAAACTGGTGAGATTAGACTTTGTGTAGACTTAAGAAATTTAAATCAAGTGTCACTCAAAGACAACTACCCCTTACCCAAAATGGATCACATTCTTCAAAGAGTAGTAGGGGCTTCAAGGATATCATTGCTTGATGGATTCTCAGGCTTCAATCAAATCCTAGTACACCCTGATGATCAAGACAAAACTGCATTTACAACCCCATGGGGAACTTTCAAGTATGTGAAAATGCCATTTGGATTGAAAAATGCAGGGGCAACGTTTCAAAGAGCAATGGACATTGCTTTTGCAAAAGAGATTCATGACTTCTTGGTCATTTACTTAGATGATCTTACACCCTTTTCAAAATCTGACCAAGAACACATGAAACATTTAAGACAGATTTTCATAACATGCAGGAAATATGGTATTTCCTTAAACCCCAAGAAGTCATTATTTGGCTTGGAAGAAGGGAAACTTCTAGGGCATATTATTTCAAAAAATGGCATAAGAATTGATCCAGATAGGATACAAGCTATCCTACAAATGCCTCACCCAAGGAATGTCAAGGAATTGCAAGGATTCTTAGGGAAAATCAATTTTTTAAGGAGGTTTATCCCAAATTTAGCAGAGTTAATCAGATTACTAAACAATATGCTAAAGAAAGATTCAAAGGTCAAATGGACTGTTGAAGAAAAACAAGCCTTTGAAAGTATAAAGTTGGCCTTGACTCAAACCCCAGTGTTAACCAATCCGCAGTTTGACAGAGACTTCATCATTTTCTCCTTTGCCTCCCAACATACTATTGCTGCTGTTTTATTACAGAAAGATGACCAAGGGAATGAGAAACCTATTGCCTTTTTCAGCAGAGCTCTTAGAGATGCTCCTCTAAAGTACCAAATAATGGAAAAACAAGCCTATGCCTTGATCAAAGCTATTAAAGACTTTAGGATTTACATTCTCTACTCCCATGTTGTGGCTTATGTACCAAGTCCTATTGTCAAAGACATTCTCACCCAAGAAAACTTAGAGGGTAGGAGAGGAAAATGGATTGCCAATATACTAGAATTTGATATTGAAATAAAGCCTACAAAGCTGATAAAAGGGCAAGGTTTGGCCAAATTAATGACAGAAGCAAATTTCCAAGCCTTAGATATCAACCAACTGGACAGTGAAACAGAGCTGGCGACTCCAAAGATCAATGTAGCCTTTGAACAATCTCCTTGGTACTCTGATATCTGTTATGTGTTACAAAACCTGTGTGCTCCCTCAGGACTGTCCAGAACTAAGTGTAGGTTCCTAAAAATGAAAACAGCTAGATTTTGTGTGATGGATGGAAATCTACTTTGGAAAAACCATGAAGGTATATTGCTGCACTGTCTAATAGAGAATGAAACTAACCATATCATGCAAGAATTCCATGCTGGAGACTGTGGTGGACATTTGTACTCGAAGTCCACTGTGGACAAGATATTGAGAGCTGGTTATTACTGGCCTGCTATGTTCTCTGATGTGAAGAAATTCACAGCCTCATGCCACAAATGCCAACTGTTTGAAGGCAAAAGACAGCTGCTGCCACTTCCTTTGAAGCCCATTGCAACAGAGAGACCTTTTCAACAATGGGGCTTGGATTTCATTGGGGAAATTCATCCCTCATCTTCAGGGCAACACAGATGGATTCTAACAGCAACAGACTACTTCACCAAGTGGATTGAAGCTGCCCCATGCAGACAAGCAAATGATTCAGTAATCATTCAATTTTTGGAAAACAATATACTGGCTAGATTTGGCTGCCCAGACAAGATAATAACAGACAATGCTGCTGCCTTCAGATCCAAGAAGATGGTGAACTTCTGCCATAAATTTCACATTACTTTGGGCCATTCTACAGCTTACTATCCTCAAGGAAATGGCCTTGCTGAATCATCAAACAAAAGTTTGATAAATATCATAAAGAAAGTGCTGGAAGAGAACAAAAAGAACTGGCACAAGAAACTAGTAAACGCTTTATGGGCAGACAGACTAACAACTAAAAGATCAATTGGGACCAGCCCATATGAGTTAGTCTATGGATTAGAGGCCAGATTTCCTTCATCACTAGGAGTGCCGGTTATGAAACTTCTACAAGAAAGCCAAGCAGAGCCAAATGACATGCAAAGAAGGATTAACCAGATAATTTGTTTACAGCAGACCAGAGAACAAGTTTTCAGCAGAGTGCAGATACTACAAGAGAAACTGAAAAAGGCCTTTGATAGAAGAACCAAAGCAGAAGATTTCAATGTAGGGGACAAAGTTCTAAAGTGGGATGCAAGAAGAGAAGAGAAAGGGAAGCATGGAAAGTTTGACTCTTTATGGATAGGACCATTTGCTGTCCAAGCAGTGCAAGGTAATAACACCTACTTCCTCAAAAGTTTGACCGAAACTGACTTGGATGAAGGTCCTGTCAATGGCAGGATGCTGAAGCACTACTTTGACTATTCCCCATGAGTGGAACCTAAAGATTCATTGTATATATACAGATGTACATATTATCTTCTGTTTTAGATTGTAAAGAGCAGTTTTCCCAAGTAATTCACCAAGCAGCAAGAGGCTGATAGAATCAGAGGTCTTCCAAGAAAGAAGCACACCATTTTGACACATTGAGGCAGCCAGTTTCAAAGATTGGTATGGGCAGCTAAGGAGCAAGGCAATCTGACCTGATGTTCTTGGTCTTTCAAAAGAAAAACCATCCCCATGTGGAGCCACTGTTGGATACCTATACCAATAGGTTTCATATTTCATGATTGGCAAGAGAAAGTCCAAATATGCTCTGCTTTGAGTTCACAAAGATCCCATATTTCCTAAAGAGCAAGAAGGTGTGTAAAGTGTTTCAAACGTTGATGACCCTATTACAAATTTTGATGGATGATCCAACAGTTTAACCTGGATCATGCCATGTTTCAATTTTGTGTTATAGAATAGAGAAAGAAGTCTGTCCAAACAGCCTAATCTTGGCAGACAAGTAGTTTAGGTAGAGAAGAAAAGGTTTCCAACAGCTCAATCTGGGACCTTGGAAGAGATAAGGTTAGAAGTAGATAGAAAAGAATAAACAAAAAGCCAAAGAAAAGAAAAGGCAAGTAAGGGTTTGCAAGTCCAAGTGCACCCTCCAAGGAGAAACAAAAAATGCTAGGTAAGCAGCTGGGTAGGTAGTTGGGGTTGCAGAAAGGTATCCCTATCATTGCAAGGTGGTGATGGTGGGCAGCAAGGCAAGAGATTAACAGCTGGGAGCATGACTAACCTCCCTCTCCCCCTTCATTTCATTACTAACATTCCCTTTCTTTTAGCTGAGATTTATGGAGAAAGATCATGGTTTTTAGGTGGTTCTGGTTCATTCAGAAGCCACATTTCTTGTCTAAAATCTTTTCATTTTGATCTACTCTCAAAACTAAATCAATTTCATATAAACTCAGTGAGATCCCCTTCATTTGCTCCCTTCATTCATATTAACACTAATTCTATTGTATAAATCCTCATATCGCCTCTTCCCCTAATATTACTAACACCAAGGTGTATAAATCCCAAAATCTTATAAATACCCACCCCTTTGGCATTATAGCCAATAAAGTCTCGAGTCAGGGATCAAATGACACCAGGTCATGTTGATGAGCCTAGGCCAGCTACCCCCTCTCCTTCATGAGCTAAATTCCCCTATTTTTACCCCTTTGCACATAAAAACCCCATAAAGATCCTAAATCCCCACCTTACCCGCTTCAAAGGGCAAATAAGCATGAAAACCCACTTTTCCGCCCTATAGCCAAGGTTAGCGCATATAATGTTTTTTAAAATTACATTGGAAAATCATATAAAACCCGATTATATACCCCCGCCAGCTTCCGTATACAGCGCACATGTCAGCTCATCCGATGATCGTTAGATCAGACCCTCCAGATCTGACGGCCCTGGTCGTGTCAGAGTCTGTCCGACGCCTGACAGTTAAACGTACTATCCCCCTGTCATCTCATTCGTCCGATCACCGTCCGATTATCCGCTGCAGATCCAACGGTTATCCTGATGTCGGAGCTCATCCGCTGTACGAGACTTATCTCCCGACGTCCGTATTTGAAGGACGTCATCCCACTGCTACGTGTCCTCACCACCACGCGTCGGAGGTACAGCCGATGGATACCGCCCCGTACAAGAGGCGGTACGATATGAAACCATTAGCGGTTTCCGGATTCCCTCATCCCGCCTACCCACGTCATCACCGCATCAGCAACGCGTCAGCGCCCCGTCACCCAGGTACGCTGCCCCGTCGACCTCCCTGTCCCTGCCATTGGTCCACCTGTCCTGCCATGTCACCGCCACCGTGTACCAACCAGACAGCGCCACGTCACCCGATGACGTCAGCATGACGTCATCCGACCTTGACCCCACCAATGACGTCATGCTGACGTCAGCACGAATTCGCGCCAAAAACATAAAAAGGTCTATTTTAGCCAAAAGTTCGCGTTTTTTGGTCATTTTGTGTATTCGTCGTTATTCTGCTCTGCATGCAATCAACGTCCAAATTGTTTACCAACCTGCTAAACTGACCAGAAGACCTCCAGCGCACCAGTTCAACCTGCGGTCACGACCTCTGCTAGCTGTTTTACCAGGTATTCCTCATCATTCATCCTCTGTGCGCCTGCAATTATCTATTTAACGCTTTAAGAAGCTTAAAGGAAGCCGAAAATCAGAAATTTACTACTGAATTCCTCAGTAAAGCATTGAAGTTCCAATTATCACTTCGGAAAACACCAGCCGAGCCTTTTCCCAATGGCATTCTGCTAAGAAACCAGGCCCTGTCTGCGCAATCGTGGCAGGCGCATTTGAAACCAAATTTTACCGTTGAAAGGTGCCAGAAAAGCTAAGCTTCGCTATTAATTTCCATAAAGCAGCATTTCAACTGCTGCAGACCCTGCATTCACCTTTTCTCAGGCACTTTCACCCTTCTCTGCAAAGAAACTCTGTTGTTATTGATCTACATAAGTGACACAATCCCTAAGCAAAACAGAAACATCAAAGGAAAGTCATGGACCCCCCTGTAGCTCCCATAGACCTCAATGTGGCTCCCCTACATGTTCCTAATAGAACATTTGACACCAGAGCATTAGCAGACCTGGGCTACAAGATAGCAGAGGAAATGCTGAGCAGAAGCAGGTTCCATCTGCAAATATTAAACGAGATAAAGATCAAACATGAGAGGGGGACAGACATCCTGGGAATTTGGGAGTCATTCCTCCCAATATTCAAACTTCCTCAGGTTAATCAATTCCCTGAGCTTGTGCACATAGTTGCTGAACACTATGATGCATCCCAGAGAGCAGTGCTAGATGCTGAAGGTTCAATCCTGTTCCTCATTACCCCTGAAGCCATCAGGGAGATGTTGCAATTCCAGACAGAGCATAAGTTGGTCCCTCTGTCACTAGCTGATTTAATAGTACAGGGAGCCAGAACCACAGAGGCCCAAATCACTAAGGTCAACCAGCTCTTCATCAAGGCTGACACTTTGCAGACTCCTCCCATCAACTGCGTTTACCTCAATCAATTGGGCCAAGACCTGGTTGACATGATCAGTCCCATCCTGGGATATGATTCAATAGAACATATTGATGAAACAGTTATACAAATGATGCTTATGTTCTCCCCAGGAAGGAAACCAATCCACTATGATTATGCAACATACATATCAGACAAAATGCATGAACAGTTGATGAATTTGCCAAGAGAAAGAGTGTTTAGGTACACCTCCTACCTATATCATCTGCTCATATACTTCCAGCATGATAAATTCTCCTTCCCAAAGAAGAGAGTAGATGCACAGGGCAATCTGAGATCAGTAGTGTATTGGACATCTGTTTTCCACATATCATGCTACTCTCCATACACCTACTGTGAGTTTATTGATCTTTTCATCCATCCAGCCTTGACTCTACTGATTGGTTCACCTCCTCCTAGACTGACAGAGGACATGAAAAGGTGCCTACATTTGTCAAAAGTATACAGTATTGGGGACTGGTATCTTTACCAACACCACACCGTCATCAGAATATATGGGTGTGAGTTACCCCCATTTAGACTACCCAAATTTGTGCCCATGAGGCTATTTGCCTTAGAATACTTCAGGCAGTTTGGCTATGTGGATATGTTCCACTTCTCAGGCAGAGGCAAGAAAGCACAGCTGAAAATCAAGAGCTAACTTGGCCATTTAGTCTACAATGAAAGGGATGAAGGGTGGAAGGAGGCAGATAGAATACTGGTGGGATTTGGTTTGAAGTACAGTTTTATATGGAAACCCTATGACCCCAACAACTTCATCACAATGAGGAGACTCAAATATAAACTGTCTGCTTACGGTCATCATAGCCTCCCCCAAATTGAAAAATATGCCAATCAAAGCAAGTGGAAAAGGGGAACTCTAGAAGAAGATATAACTCAAAAAGAGCTTGATCAAAGAGCTCTGAACAATCAAAAGAAGATGGCTGACCTTGAGTTTTATGCACAGGTCCCCTCACTGCCAAGCACACAAATTGGAGCAGCAGCCTCCTCTTCAACTACTCCACAGCAAACTACAAAAGTTGCTGGAAAAGTATCAGAAAAAGGAAAGGAAAAGGAAATGGAGGCAGAGCAAGAGCAACAGCAGGAACAGCAGCAAAAACAAAGTCAGCAAGCACAAGAACAAGCAGAAGGGTTACAGCAAGGGCAACAAGAAGACATAGGACAGCAAGAGGAACAGCAGCAAGAAAAACAAGGGCAGGAGCAGCCTGCCCAGCAAAAGGAAACAGTGGATACTCCTCAGACCACTGAACAAGTCATGCCTACAAGACAAGACTCTACATTTCATGCCTCGGTCCTCCAAACCCCTCAAAAGGAGGACACATTTGTCTTTAGGAAAAGGGAAAGAGAAACTCCCTTGACATCCTCTATCAATCAAGGAGAGAAAAGGCAAAGACTCAACGATTTTCCAGAAGAGGATATAGCCATCAGAGAAGCATTGGGCATGGGCCCACCAAGTCAAGAAATTTCAGCAAGTTCCTCCCAGCAGGAACTAGACAGGACAATGGGAGGGGAAGTCAGCTCCTCCAGCCAGCAGAAAGAGGAAAGAGTGAGCATAAAGCAGCAGTTCATAGACATTAAGAGTAGAAGTGACCCAATCAAAGTTCAATTATACAATCACCTACTTAACATGGCTCCTTCCAATCAGCAGAGACTCATGTCTGCTTTTGATGTAGGTGAGGGCAAACTGACATTGAGTCATTTTATGCCTACGGCACTCAAGCCACAGTCTTCTGCTGATTATCTCAGGACCAATTTAGAGGTCCTTGCCAAAGACATACACCCCATGGACAAAATTGAGTTGCATAAACAAACAGGGGAAATGGTGTATGCTTCATTGGCCGATAAGACCTTGGACAACTACAAGTTAACAAGCAGTCTGAATGCTACAGCTTCCCAGCTGGAGCTAGAGAGAGCCTCTTCTCAGGCCAAAGACAACAGGATCAAAACCCTGGAAGAAATCATCATAGAGATTGGGCACAATCCCAATGATATTAAAGGGATACAAGAGATCTTAAAAATCAGAGATGCTGATATGGCTGCACTAAGGAAGAAGGTTAAACTTCCAGCCACTATCCATCCACAGACCGATGAAGTGGCAAAACAAAGGTATGAGCAGGATTCCACTGCTCTGTTAATTTCTGTTTACAAAGAACTTCTGAAGGCACAAGAAAAATTGGGGCAATATGAGGCCACACAAGCACCTCTGAAAGGATCATCAACACAAGCGCAAGAGGGGCAAACATCTCAGCCCCCTCCACAGGTCATTAATCTTGAGGAGACTGCTCCTACTACTGCACCTCCACCTCAGCAGGTTGAACAACCAGCCACATCTACTTCAGCAGCACCCACCAGCACAGATCAGAGCTTAGACATGCAAAAGCTAAAAAGCGAAATACAAGCTTTAGAAGCACAAATGATGCAGCTGAATGAAACTAAGGAGCAGCTGGCCAAGGTGAATGAAAGGCATGACAAAACAAAAAGAGAAGTAGGAGAGAAGGCCAAAGAAATCAAAGCTCTTAAAGACAAAATCAAGGAGCTTGAGAAAGAGCTAAAGCTAGATAAAATCATAGCCGAAATCAGAGCAATGATATGGTCCAATATTGGTAAGTCCATCAATAACCAGTGGCCATACATTGAGACAATCCATGAGCAACTGGAGCTCATTCCAAAAGCGCAGAGGGAAATCAGAACATCAAGGACCTTATTGGGGAACATGCCTGAAATTGCAACAAAAATGATCAATGTGCTCAATCATAAGACAAGTTCTCAGTTGACCATCATGGGAATCGCAAACAGAACTGATACTATCCAAATGATCAAGAGGGTTCTTACTCTTAGAAGTCTGGTGCAAACGTTAGACAGAAGAACCCAGGATATGCAAACTGAGGTAAACAGGTTCTTTGAGAGGTTTCGGGTATTGGAAAGTAAAGGACTCCCTAGCTTGCTGAACAATGGAGGGAGATTATTCACCCATGAAGAATATGCCAAGAGAGTGAATGTTTTTGCCTCATCACAGGTAAATGAGAAGGCCAGCACCTCAGAAGATACAGGGCCTATCACAGGACAGATTTTCTATGGTAAGATAGAAAATCTACTTTTTATAATGAATGAAATGAATCATCTATTTGATGTAGCCCCCAACTTTTTCAAGTATACAGAAGCTGAAGAGACAATGCAGGCCATCCTCAGGCATCAGTTTCCTACACAGGAATGGTGGACAGATGCCATCCAGAGAATTTTGTAAACATTAAGCCATGCATCAATTTCTGTTTTTTCTATAAATTTTGATGGAAAGAACAGTCAGCAAAATCAGCAGGCATCATAAAGTCAAAGCTGAGCCAACTCAGCAGATGGAGCAGCCAACAAAGCAGGAAAGACAAACGCAGCTGGCAAAGCCGAGAAATTCATTGCGCAGGCAAAAGTAAATGCGTACCTACAGGATCGATACATAGTAATGTAACCGACTCAGTGACTCCTTAAAGTCAAAACAATCATCTGACAGACATAAAGGGCATTTACTCTGCATTTAACGTTGTAATAACTCCCTGCCTACTTTCTGAACACTACTGAAGATATTTTCTCTCTCTCAGATGACTCAATGCCTGAGATATTTTGTATACTTATTTCTATATAAACCCCTGCGCATGAGAGAGCAGAGGTTGTTGTAATTTTCCTTGAAGAGCTCTCGCTTGCTGTAAGATTCTCAGAGAAATAATACAAAGGGAGAATGGAATTTCCAAAGCTTGGTGTACTTTGATGCGTTGTGGTGAATGGTGAATGTTGCAGGATTCCAGACTGTTTTCATAAAACAATAAGTTTTCTCAAATCTCTGTATTACATGTTTTCGAGTCTTTTGTTCTCTTTTATTGTTCAGATGTTTTACACTTAATAGCCAAGTAGAAGAATGGTTCCAGGACTTAATCCATGATTACCCTGAACTCAAACTGAGCTATTATCCATGTTTTCCTCAGATACAGTAACAGAAGTGTAATTCTTAGTTGCTGCACTTTGAAACTGTATCTTTCGCTGATAGACATTCCCAGGGATTCAAGTTTGCCCCTGTGACATCTGTCTTTTCTCATAACCAGTCGGTGGAAACATTTAAAAAAGTGAGTGAAAATTCTTGAATGCTTTCATTGTTTTTGTTTGTCTTACCTGTTTCCTGTTATTAATCAAAATTTGTTCTATAAAACATCTAAATGGCCCTGTAAGTTTCACCGGTTCATCTCAAAGTTTCTGGACACCTACAGCCACAGACTCCATTGCCCAATGACACTTAACTCTTTGAGGACTACATCACAGAGACCTGAAAGGAATTCTTCAACCAAAATATAAACAAAACCTGTGCTCAATACCTAGCCTAAAACATTATCATTACAGATACAAATCATAAAGAGAGAGCCCTCTCTGATCACAGTTTGGCTAGAAACAGTGATTAAAAGATTGGTTAGTGGTTACCCCGGCCGTATTCCCTTGGGAGTCATAGGGAACAACCTGGGTGTTAACAGTTTCCATGAATGATGTGTCTCAGGATGATTCACATGGTGATGCTGATGCGCAGACAAAGGAAGGACCTTTGAAATGGACTGGTAGGAAATGGCTAGAGTTCTTATCCAATTAAGATTGCATGTTTATGGATGCATCTATTTGCATTTCTTTGGTAATTGAATGCAAGTTGTAGGACTTTACCAAGAAGGTGAATGGGATAAATTGAGTAGGAGGCTGACTTTGTTGCTGCAACATTATATTTCATTTCAGCTTCAAAAGTACAGTGTGCTTAAGTGAAAGTGAAGCATGAAATGCATGCATGAGCATGAGATGCTTGAATACAGGGATGTCGATGTTTTCCTTGTATTTGAACATGTATGTGTAATTAACTTGAAGGGCTAATTGCTTTAAACATGCATGTAACTTTGACTTGGGATAAGTTAACTTCGTCTCCAAGATGGAGATAATAATGAAGTGTTTCATCTTTTGAAAAAGAGTCCTAATGGTCTTTGTCTACATGCTTGACTTGAAGGGTCATTTATTTTAAGGGAATGTTTTGTGGGCTAGTTATCTAGCCCATCATTTGTATGTAGATGTAAGACATGGAGGTGTTCACAAAATGTGAAATTTGTTTCTTTTGTGAAGTAGGAGTTTAGTCCATCCAATCGTTGTCTGTGTTTCTATTGTTGTTGACAACTTTTCAAACAGGTACAAATGAAAGTTTTTTGAAGCAGATGTACTTCACATTTTTTTGAGCCACCTTGGATCAATGATCAAGGAAAAGAAGTTCAAACTACCTTCCATGACCATCTCAGCAGGAGTTCTGTAGGAAGGCAAGGAGGAAGGCAGTTCTTCCCAGGAGGACCAACACATCCAGGAAGGAAAGTGGTCAAAGGCTTTGGTTTAGAGGCACTATGCAAGGGAAGTGTGTGGAGGCTGAAAGAAGAGAGCGTTGTTACTCTCATTTACTATTCATATCGGTATATCAGTCTTTTGGAGATCAAAAGTTCTTTTAGTGGGAAGGCATGATCCAAAATGGATTTTGGATAGACTTCTAAGTCTAAGTGTCCCTCATAAAGGAAATTGAAAGCCCAAGGATATTCCTAGAAATAGCCCCATCGCAGAGACCGTTTCATTATGAATATACTGTAACTTGAATGGGCTAAAATGGACTTCGGATGCAAAAGTTATCACAAAAATAAGTTGCCCTTTATCCTTTTAAAAAGAGGCAAAATCTTCAAAAAAATAGAAAAAAACCTTTATAAAGGGAAATCACATCGGAGATGGTCCAAGAGGCAGACTTAAGCGGAGATGGAAGAAACCCCGATTGCGGATCCCCAACATATCGGGTCAGAGGCAGACATATGTAAATAATGTAAGGAAGGGACCCCGGGCTAATGTGACATTGCGATCGCCAATATCGGCAAACAACCGATCGGTGTCAGTGGATCGGCATACCCAAAGGGCAGACCCTCGGGCCATTGTGATTGCGATTAATGTTTAGGACCCGGACCCGATTGCATAAAATTTCAAATCCAAGGTTTTCATATTTTCTATGTATTAGCGCCTTTCTGCTATAAAAACCGAAATACACAGGAAATGTGCTCGGAGCGATAAAACAGACCCGAAAGGAATTATAGATGCAGCCTTATATTATTTGAGTTTCGTAATGAGTGGGATTTTTGGCGGGCCTCAGGTGGTAAGTAGTTTTGGACGGGCTCTACCTGATCCCATACACTAGCCAACACGTGGCTTGTCGAAGGAGAGAGAAAACCGCCTTTTCAGGCGGGTAATCTCCGCGCATATAAGCCACCCGAAATGAATATTAGCCATGGATCTGAGGTAACACAGATCAATGGTGGGCTTGCGATAGCCATAAAAGGGAGATCTGAAAGGGTTTTTAGGGACAATTTAATGGAATTTCAAGTCCGGATTTCACACCCGATAGTGTATTTTCGGGAAATTCTCTGTGTAATGGAATTTTGTCTATTTTTGGGTTCTTTCCTAGAAGAAGGCCCTGAATCCTCTGTAACCACTCTAGATCATCATGCCATGCTGTAAGCAGGCATTTTTGGCAGACAATGATGCGCTTGAAGCCACAGAGCCAGATGGCAGTCGAACAGACAACGTGCAGAGAAGCCACAGGGCTTCAGAGGGATGATATCACGCAGATAAATGACTAGGGAAGCTAGAGAGAGTCGTGAAAATGCCTCAAAGAAGCTAGAAGGACCAATTGATAGGATGGTTTTTGCGAGAGCAGGAGGTGTAGGAAGGAGAGTTGTTAGCTGAGAGAGCGAACAACCAGAGAGCATGATTAACAGGCAGTAAAGTTGCAGTAATGTCATTGGAAGGTTGCTAAAGGTCACTGGGAGGCCTAGCGAATCATTGATGCATGCAGAGGCCAAGAGAGAGAGAGCTCTGAGGGGGCAAAAGCCAGAGCCAGAGCGGAAGTTGATAGCCAGAGGGCCGAGAGCCTCAAAGCCAAGGCATAATATGGTGTTCTGAGACTAATGTTTCTGTGTAAAACATTGGAGTTGAGTGTGGAACTTGTAAAAGGACTACTGGCATAATCCCAAAGATCCTAGTCGGGTTGACTAGAGCTCAAGGAGATGTAGCCCAAGAGTTTTGGGTGAACTCTATATTAAACTTGTTGTCTTATGTGTGTTTTTTATTTGCTGCATTGTTTCACTGTTATATGTTTTATATCAAATTAAGCAAATCAATTTACAGCACATAAATAGTTTTAAAACAAGCATAAGCATACACCTTATTGTCAAGCACATCATTAGTTTTGCATTGGTTAATCATAGTTGTCTTCGGAATAATTAAGCTTTGGAAGTGGGAGAGGTTCTTGTAATCTCATAAGAAACCTTTAGAACCCCATTTTTAGATCAATACAAGTACAGTAATTTCCAAATCCAGTAAAAGGACTCTAAATAATATTTCTTGTGATTTCACAGATTATGATTTCACTTTTATATGCTTAATTGATTCACAGTGACAAATTCATGTAGGAAAATTTTCCTTTCCTCAAACAGACAAGGAACCCTGTAATTATTTAAATGCACAGTCTTGAATTAAGAAAGAGAACCATTCATTTATAATTAACAAAAAAATCATTAAATATATACTTGTCTTTACTTTACTGAGTTTCCAACCATAAGCCCACAAGGGAATCGAATGTTCCTCCCAATCTACAAGAACGAGAACACCTTTGGTGCTCCCCCCAAGCTGATTTCATACACAGAAGTAGTTTACCTTGCTTCTTCTAACTCCTTATACTACCTAGTCCCAACCAACTTCAGTCTTAGGTTCTTTTCCTTAGGTTAATCCCACTGGCCAACCAGCTCAAGGATTATCAATTCTTGCATGAAACCAACAATTCTCCAAAAAAAAAAAATTGGTTTTTCCTCCTCTCTCTTGCCTTAGGTACCTCTACCCTATCAGCTTCTTCTTTTTCAGAGTCTTTCTTTCTAAGGAAATAAGTTGGACAGGTAACCACCAGCCTAACTATTTTTTTATCCTAACTGCTTCTAGAGATAAAATCTTTGTCTTTATTCTATCCTTGTGACCTATGCCTATGCCTGATTTCTCTTTATCAAAACTTTATAGTTATTTTCATATTAACACCCTATCATCAAATTAAATCAAATCTCTATGGTAAATTGAAATAAAATAAAACAGAGTAATTCTTGGAAAACTATCGTACTACCAGGAAGATGTTATAATATATGTGAGATATCAACTCATTATGATACATAACGAATAAAAAGAAAAAGTATAATGTAAAATTTATATATATAAAAATATATCATCATAATTCAATTGCTAAGTGAATGGATATACTTTATTGCCCCACATAAATAATAAGTTAATCATAATTCACGAAAGAAAAATCACCATTATTAATGATAAGGAAATATTTACAAGGAAATTCTCATTACTAATTACATTCATTTTAAATAAAAAAAGTGATGCCATGAAAAAAAAAGTGATACAAAATTCTAAATAGGAATTAATAAAATAATTATAGAATAAAATCTTAATAAAAAAATATGAAGTTTATAAATATAAATTAAAATTCTTAATAATGAGAATAAATGGTAAATAATTCATTTAACATATTTTTAAAAATTGTGCTAAAGTATTTAAATCTGATAAAAAAAATATTGCAACTAATTTTACTATTCCATTTTATAAAACACATCAACTGAGATTGATCTTTAATACTACTTTATAATAAAAAATAGTAATAATTCCCATCTTTTGCTACCCACATAACATAATAAGTTATTGTTTTAAGAACCTCAAGAAAATAACATAAACAACAAGGAAATGTTAATAAAAGTCACAGCCATGATTATAGTAAAAGAAACTTATTAATGAAAAGCATAGTAAAAAACTATTCTTAGTGTATTCATAATGACTTTGCATTAATGAAGACCCATCATTCATCTAACCATGTTCTTTGAAAATAAAATCATCAATCGAGAGAGAAATCACATCCAAGGGGCATCTTTCCACCTAACCAATATAACCACCTAATCTTAAGTGCTACATCTTGGGTGGTGCTAAGGACCCATCGTAATATAATGTGCATCACCAAGTAGTCGAAAAGTTCCCCCACTTGGGCTCAAACATCTATCAAGGATTATACTCTCACTCTATCAAATCAACTAAATCAAGGACTTATTTTTCTAACTAATTAGTCATGACATGTGGAAAGGCTTATAAACCTATTATGCTACCATACCTTGCAAGATCCACAAACTTGCCATATGTAAGGAAATTAGTACTATAATCAGCAATGGTGTCTCAAGGCCCCAAATAAAATAATTTCCATACACGAATGAAAATTAGTACAAAAAATTAGTTAGATACTACTCTAGCTGTACCTACAACGATAGATTAAGTTAAGATAACTATCAAGCTTCTCCCATAGATTTATAATCAAAATGGATGTTTACATAACTAAAAATTCTCAATGATACATCACTCTAGTTTCACAATCCATGCAAACGTTTCAAAGAAACTTTTATTTCATTTTCAATTATCAAGTTTGTCTAACAAGTAAAAATATGTCTTTATCCCTATTATCACTCCAATGTTTCTCTAGAGTTTTTAAGGAAGAAATGATTAGAGGTAACCACAAACCTACTTTGGAGATTAGGATCTAGCCTTCCTAATTCTCAGAGAGGGCTCTCTTTTTACGATTTAACTTTGTTTTAGTTATTTGATTTTAGGCTAGTTATGATTGTACTTGGGTTTTGATTTGGATTTTGTTGTGATATCATTGAATTATATGGGTAGAGGGATGTCTTTTACCATTGGGCTATGGGGTCAAGTGTCAAGACAACCAGGATTGGAGCACGTTCTAAAACTAGTGTCTACAGGGCAAGGTAGATGAGTAATTTCAGGTCTTAAGGCTGGAATGATGAAGTTGGTTTCAATCGGATCGAAGGAGAAATTAAGGGTTCCTTAGGCTGGATAATGAAAGAAGTGAAAGAGGTCAATCGGGATGGGAGAGAAATTAAGAATTCTGAGATCCAAATATCAGAAGAAAACATAGAAATGATCAACTCTTCAAAACAGAGTGTACTTAAACAAATTCTGAGATAAATTTCCAGTTAATTCATTCACTTTAGATAACATGTAAGTTTGTGGAATACATAAGAAGATAACAAATTTGAAAAAGAAAATACTTCATTGTAATAGCTCAACACATCAATCATGTAATGCAATCTTTTTACTACTCAGTCCAGTCTGCTGACTTGAAAAATTGGTACAATAACCCTCAGGTTTTTGATCAATAAAACTCTACAAATCTCTAGCAATCCACCTTCAATACTTTGAATTATGATATATTTATAAAAATAATTTACAAGATATCCCAAACTATCTTGGGAATTAATTTAGGAGAAAGAAATATCTTCATGCAAGAAGATAGAGACAGATATTCAACTATTGTATGTTGTCCCTGTTTATTTGGTTATGTTGTCTTTATGATCTCATATTTCGGTATTTATTCTCTGCCCTACTATTTGTCTTCATGTTGAATGTTCTTTTTACTTTGACCTTTCAACTAATACACTTTCACCTGATACACTTTTCCTAGCTGACCTGTCACTTTTCTTATACTATGTTGTTTTCACTTTCATTGAGCACTTTTACAGCAGGTCATTTAGCTTTTCCCATGTATCTGCATCTAGTAATTGAATATTTACCATTTTACTATCAATTTCATCTACTTCTGTAAACTTCGTAAAAGTGGGTCTGTTCATAAAAAAGGTGTTTTACCTTGCGCTAGAGGTAAACCAGGTTCTCAAATGTTTGATATAGAACCTTTCCAGTAGGCATCCCCTTCATAGATGAAGTATTAACCTGATTCCTTGTCACCTCTCTTATCCTTCTCTTGTAGTATTCCTATGTCATCATTTTGTCATTTATCACCAAGGGATTTGGCAACCCTTTCTGCCTCAAAACACCAAACTTAACCATGAACCTGTCTATAGCTAGTTGCATGGTTTGACACTTATTCTGAAGGTTCATCATCAAATTCCTCTTTGTGAGGGCCTTTTTTACCTCTAGTATTGTCCCAGTCCTATCAGGTGTCTCCAAATCCTACAATTCATATTTGTTTTTGGAGTTAAGGAAATGGATGATTCTAGTCCCTTCTTCTGGCATGTCTCCCAGTTCTGCCCTAACTCTTTGTATGCCTTTTGTAGCCTATTTCACTAAGTCATTTTTTTCAAAAATTACTTGAATGGATGGTCAAATATCATTGACCGAGTCAATGATATTGGCCCATAATTGTTCCTTAGCTTGGCCAAGTGGCTCCTTTAACATTAATTCTTTCTCCAATCTCTTCATCCTTTCAGTCAACCTAGTTGACTTCTGAACTTCTTCCTTGTGAATAATCAGTGCAAGCTTTTTATCATTCTCTAGACTCGTTATCTTTTCCTTAAGCTTGTTTATTTCTATGGTCTGAATGGCCATGTCTTCCATTGCCTTGACCAATTTACTTGCCCCATCACATGGCTGAGTTAATGTTGTTGTTGAACCTGTTGCTGATGTATATGTTGTGGCATCTGGTAGTGTTATAGCCAGTGGAGCTATAGGAGCCAATGAAGCTTCCAAGGTGGATGGTACTGCTGTGGTGACTGTTGGAATGACAGTGGTAGTGGCAGTCTCAAGGATGGCCTATTTCAGCTGTATTAAGCTGTCCAACTCCTTCACTATTTCCTTCTGTTGATCATTTAGTTGGAGAACAATGTCCATCATTTCCTCTTGATGAGTTTGGCTTTGTAAGACCTCTTTTGTCTGTGGGTACTCTAAATGAGGCAATTTCAGTTGCTTTCTGAGAGCAACAATATCCTCATTCTTTTTCTTTATCAAATTCTCTGTAGCCTTGACATCATTGGGATCATGTCCAAGCTCAATCACCAAGTCTTCCAGTGACTTGATTATGTTTTCCTTGGCCTGTGAGGAGGCCTTTCCCAGTTTGTACTGAGCAGTGGTATTATCCAATGAACTTTGAAGCTTATGTGTAGTCATAGATTTACTTCATAAGGTGGAATAGATCATCTCACCTGCCTGCTTTTGGAACTCAGTTTGGCCAATGGGATGAACATCCCTAGCCAAAACCTCAAAATATTTTTTCCTATAGTCTGCTAATGATCTTGGCTGTTGGACTGTAGGTTGCATGAAGGTCATCTGCATTTTACCTATTTTGATGTTAAAGGCTAACATCAAACTGTTTTGATTTGTAGGTGTCTGCTTGAAGTATTGGGAATAAGTCTCAGCCTTCAATTTCTCATTCCTCAACTTAATTTCCTTGTATCTATCTTTGATATGCTCCTCTTTATCCACAAGCCTGGTGAATGAAGAGACCTCAATGCTTATTTATCTCTCAATAAGTTGGGTATTTGAGGTAGAGGGTTGGTTTGTTTCTCCTGAAGGTGATGGGCCTTTGCTTCTTTCCACCATTGTATCAGTGTCAGTGATTTCCACTGAGTCAATGGTGTCTTCCTGTTCAGTTACAGGATTGAGCTTGGGCCTCTTCCTGTAACTGATCTCAAATTGTTCATCAGTGGTTTCCATGGCTGAACTACAACCTTCTTCCATGGTTCTCTTTGCATTTCTATCCTCATTTGCTAGAGTTCATAAAATAGGAGGAATATTTATTGGTTCTCCTAATTTTGTAACCTGCAGGAATTAACTTGTATCAATATGTTTTCTACATCAATTAATGTACTCTCTACAGCAACTACAGTATTGTCCATGTCTATCAAAGTGTTTTCCAACCATTCTGATTGGTTGGAAAATGTCTCAATGTTTGGTATGGGATGATGGATGAAAGGACCCAATTTTACCTAGAGCCCGATCTTATTTATGACTTGATGAGGGTCATATTTCCACATAAAACTATTCTTGAATTTCATCTACTGTAGAATCTTATCTGCCTCTGGTCTGGCTTCCCTATTATTACAAATAAAGGGGCCCAATTGGTTTTCATTTTGAATTGAATTTTCTTCTTGGCTGCGAGGAAGTTAACTTCATTAGAGTTTATTATCTACCTAAAGTAATCTAATGTAAATAACATCATGTAGAGGTATTTGGGCAGTTTGTAGTGGGCCAGTTGGCATCCATATATCCTTATTTCTCTATGGTGCTGGTATAAATACCAGTCTCCCACTTTACTATTCTTTGCCAATTGTAAAACCCTTTTACTTTCTTGAATGATCCTTGGGTGATAGCTATTGGTTAACATGTTTACAAAAGGATGCACAAATGAACCAATGAAGTCTTCGTAGGAAACAACAGTGGAGTATTGTTGGATCACTGGTGTCCAATAGATAACTGATCTTGGGTTGCCTTTGGTGTCCAACTTCTGAATGTTGGTTGGAAACTTCTCGGACTGATAGTAGAGGAACATATGAAATAAAACTAAAGAATACTTGAAAGCTTTTTCATTTGGTAGTCTGATGAATTGTTCATGCATTCTATCTACTACGAAATGAGCATAGTTGTACATTATAGTACGAGGCCTTCCTAGGAAAAATATGGAGAGGAAGGAAAAAAAAACCTCATCCACATGTTCATCAGAGGTGTAGCCTAAAATGTAGGATAGCAAGTTTATGATTATCTGCCTCTATCAGAAAAAATGACACTCCTCTATGATGAAGGTTTGGAAACTTTGGGCTATCCCGGGAAGGTCTAACTTGGTATAGAGGTCAAGAAAGCCTTCAATAGAAAGTGGGGTCTCATTTGGGCTTGGTTGTACTTGCAGCATTAGGTTAATGGATTCTGTAGTGATGGTGAACAAAACTTGCTGGTCAGTGGTGACAATGGCACTTTGACTAGCAATGTAGCAAGCTTGGCAGAAGTTAATGACTTATGGGAATGGGTGAACTTATGGGAATGAATACTTGGGAAAATTGGACTCCCAAAGGTGGATATCGTTGTTTTGGTTTAAAAAATTGTCCTTACTCCAACAAAGGAGCTTTAGAAGGTAGGCAGGGGAAGCAGTGTCCCTGATTTGAAAGTCTCGGTCTACTAATGCAAGGTGGTCGATATCCAAGTGAGGGGTTTGCAGAGGTCTCACATCCAAAGAGGTTTGGGAAGCCCTAATTTGGTTCACTAAATTGAACAAAGCTTTCAGAGGTTTCAAGAGTGAGGTTTAGAAGGTCTAGTACAGTGGGAGGGTAGTTACATTCTGTGAAACAAGGTTTAGGATGTAGAAATATGTTCCTCTTTAATTTCAACAATGTTTCTTTAATTAATTCAATTAATCAACCATTTAATTACAAATGTGCATTTTCAAATTCAAAGGTCGTTCTATTTTTTTCCAAGAATACTTGGAAATTGATGGTTTGGTGTGTAGACTGGGTTCAGTGGTGAATGTGGAAGGTACTGTGGCTTGAACTATCAACTGGTTGCTTCAATTGGGTATCTGAAGCATCTTCAGGTGGCAAAAGGTGGTCAAATTGGTCACAGAGGTTCAGGGTGTTGCAAATGGCTAAGCATGAGTTTGCAGTGAAAAACGAGTGGAAAGAGCAATTTGGGGATTTTTCAGCCTTTTAATGGGTGAAGATTGCATTTTGGCATGGAAATAATTAAATGAACAATGGGTAGTTTTCGTTTTTGGCGAGGAGGTGGTTTTATGCACCATCACACTGTTTTTGGATGGTGGGCAAAATTTTTCACGAGCACGCGATCTAACCTGGTGTTGCCATGTAGCAGAATAGTGCCCAGGAAAAATCGTGAATCTCGCATGCTCTCGAGCTGCTAATGGTCGGACGATGAATCTACACAACATGGCTGTACACCTTCGGATCTGGGGGCAGGAGATCATAGGGCTATCACGTAGTTGAGTTGCATGAAGGTAATTGAGAAAGGGATTTGGCAGGGCCTGGTATTTAATTACAGATAATTGTAATTAATTAACCAATAATGTCTGGATTTTCAATATAAGCAGCAAGTTAATAAATGTGGGACCATGGGTTATATGGCAGGGTTTTCTTTAACTACACCAAGGGTTGGTGGGTTAAAAAGGTTTGTCGGGAAATACAAAGTTGGGGGTGTTAATTACATAATGCAGGGGCATAGTAAACAAAAACATAGGATAAGGGGGTTTTGTAGGTTTTTTAAGGGAAATGGGGAATTAATAAAGGGGGAAGGTAATATTTGTAATGTGAAATGCATTTCACACTAGAGAAAAGGGGTTTTGGGGAGGGGGAGTGATTTTTGAAGGCTAATTTCTAGGGAAATGTGTGAAACCAAGGGGTAAAGGTCAAAATGAGGGGAAAAGGGTATTTATAACTAATGAAGGGATAATGGGGAAATTAGGAAATAATTATGTGGGGGTGTAGTGAAATGAGGGGAAATTAGTAAAGAAGCTTGGTGAATATCCTTTCTTTCTCACATTTCCTCCTGCACATGAAACATAGGCTTAAGCATGATAAATGAGCTTTTGACTTAGCAATCTTGTGCATTTGCAACATTTCTTCTACCTACCCTCTATCTATCCTAACATTTTCTCTTCATTTATTGGGTGCATTTGAGATTGCTGACCCTTTATTACCTTTTCTTTTGATAGGAAAACTATATAATTATAACCTTATAACTTCCAATGGCTCAGATTAAACTAATGAGCTCATTCTTATTCTCTACCTAACTATTGATCTGCCAAGGTTAAACAGTTTGGCTAGATCTTTATTCTCTGTCTATCAACATGAAATTTAAAGCATGAATGAGACAAGATTAAGCTTTTTGACCGTCATGGATTGTGGCATTTTTGACAAGCTGCACACAATCTTATTTTACAAAGAAAAGCAAAAGGAGTGGCATTTGAATTTTCACACTTTCATGATCTATTTTTTTTTCTTTTTGGGTTCATATTTTTCACTTTTTTTTTTTATATTTTTTCCTTATTTTTGTCCTTTGATTATTCTTTTAGGACATATCCTCTTTACATTTTTTAATTCCTAAAATGGAAAAGATTTTGCAGAAAGAAAAAGTATGTACAATATTACAAGACTAACCACAACCAATTCAAAATTATGAATCCTATTATTATAGGACCCTAATAGTGGCTCCACATGGGGATTACATTTCCTAGTGAAATTTCAAGAACTTTAATATCATTAGCCTTTGAAATTCTAACTTTGTTTGCGTTGTCACTGCTCCTCTGTAATCTGCTTTATTCATACTTATGATAGTAAACTCTTCAAAGCTCAGGGCCTTCTCTCTGGGCTTAAACTTTAAAAGATTACCATCCAATCCAATATAAACTCTAAAATGTTATATATAATGAGCAAAGTAAAGTGAAATAGTGTTAATGTGTGGATAAGTAGTGCTTCAACATTCTACCATTGACAGGTCCTCCTGGTACATCTGTTCCATTTAACTATCTCAATAAAAATGCATTGTTACCTCTGTAACCATAAATGATGTAAGGTCCTTACCATAGGAAATCAAATTTGTCATGTCTACCCTTCTCTTCTCTTCTAGAATCCCATTTGAGAACTTTATCACCTATGTAAAAATCATTAGCTTTAGTCTTTTTGTCAAAAATATTTTTGATTTTATCTTGAATCCCCTGTGATTTGACATAGACTTCTTCTCTGGTTTGCTGCAAGTGTATTGTCTAATTTATCCTCATTTGGATATCATTTGGTTATACTTGCAACTCATGGATCATTTTCATCACTGGCACTCCTAAAGAGAATGGAAAAACAACATACATACCATATACTAGCTGATAAGGAGATATACCAATGGACCTTTTAGTAGTCAGTATGTTTGCCCATAAGGCATTGACCAAATTTTTGTTCCATGTCTTCTTGTTGTCTTCTAGCAATTTTGTGATGATATTAACCAGGCTTTTATTTGAGGATTCTGCAAGTCCATTACCTTGAGGGAAATATACAGTGGAATGGCCAAGGGTAATGTGATAATTGTTACAAAAGTCTACCATTTTCTTCGATTTAAAAGTAGCTGCATTATCAGTAATGAGCTTTTGGGGGCATCCAAATCTAGAAAGGATTTTTTTCTCAAGGAATGAAATTATGACAGAGTTTGTGGCTTGTCTAGAAGGGATGGCTTCTATCCATTTAGTGAAGTAATCAGTGGTTGTCAAAATCCATTTATGTTGGGCTGAGCAGCATGGGTGAATTTCCCTAATGAAGTCTAAACCCCATTGTTGAAAAGGAATTTCTGTGGAGATGGGTTTGAGAGTTAGTGGTAAGAGCTTCCTTTTGCCATCAAATATTTGCCACTTGTCATAGGAGTTCACATGTTTCTTGACATCTACAAAAAGGGTGGGCCGGTAAAAACCTTCCCTTAGAATATTGTCAGCAGTAGTTTTCCAACATAGGTGTCCCCCACAATCTCATGCATGAAATTCTTACATAACTTTCTCAGCTTCATCTTTCAATAAACAATTTAAAAGCAAGCCGCCATTATCTTTCCAAAATAAAGCATTATCTACGATACAATATTTCATTGAGTTCATTTTCAAAAATCTAGCTTTAGTTCTAGATAAACCAGGAGGAGCTTGTAATTTTAGTAAGACAAATATGATATCTACATACCAAGGAGAATTTGTAAAAGTTTCACTAATCTGTGGAGTCGCCATCTCTTCCTGATCACCTAAAGCACCAATGAAATTTATATCTAAGGCTTGACAGTTCGATTTAGCCATGAATTTAGCTAAACATTGGCCTTTGACAATTTTTGTAGGCTTTATTTCTATGTCATATTCCAAAATAGTGGCAATCCATTTGCCTCTCTTTCCTTCAGGCCCATTTTGTGTCAAAATGTCCTTTACTATTGAATTTGGAACATAAGCAATGATCTGTGAATACAACATGTACACTCTGAAATTTTTAATAGCTTTCACTAAAGCAAGTGCTCTTTTTTCTATTATGTGTTACTTTAGTGTATCATCTCTCAAAGATTTACTAAAAATTGAAAGTGGTTGTTCATAACCTTGATCATTCTTTTGCAACAAGACTGCTGCAATAATATGTTCTGAAGCAAAAGAAAAAATCATAAAATCTTTTTGGAAATTAGGACTTATGAGGACTGGAGTTTTGGTAAGGGATTCTTTGATTGCCTCAAAAGATTGTTTAGCCTCTATTGTCCACTTAAGTGTTGAATATTTCTTTAACATGTTGTTTAACTCTCTAATTAATTCTACTAAATTAGAAATGAATCTCCTATGGAAATTTATTTTTCCTAAGAATGATTGTAATTCTTTGATGTTTCTAGGATGAGTGATGGCCAAGATTGCCTTTATTCTAGCTGGCTCTATTCTAATTCCATCTTTGGATATTATGTGTCCCAAGAGTTTACCTACTTTTAGACCAAAGAGTGGCTTTTTTGGATTGAAAGAAATACCAAATTTTCTGCATTTAATGAAAACTCTTCTTAGGTGGTCTAGATGTTCGTTATCTGATTTGGAAAATACTGTGATGTCATCATGGTAAACAACTAGAAAGACATGGATTTCTTTGGCAAAGGCTATGTCCATAGCTCTTTGGAATGTTTCTCCTGCATTCATTAATCCAAAAGGCATCTTGAAATACATGAAAGTACCCCAAGGAGTAGTAAATGCAGTCTTTGTTTGGTCCTCTGGTTGAACTAAGATTTGGTTGTATCCAGAAAATCCAACCAGCAATGGAATTTTGGATGAGCCTACTACGCTTTAAAGAATGTGGTCCATTTTTGGGAGAGGATAGTTGTCTTTTAATGAAACTTTGTTCAAGTTTTCGAAATCACCACAAAGTCTAATTTCTCCTATTTTCTTCCTA
Organism: Pinus tabuliformis; assembly: GCA_031772625.1. Classification (NCBI taxonomy): domain Eukaryota; kingdom Viridiplantae; phylum Streptophyta; class Pinopsida; order Pinales; family Pinaceae; genus Pinus; species Pinus tabuliformis. Next base: position 1,185,171,812 of record CM062816.1, on the reverse strand, counting down.
GTGGTGACTAAGTTAGAGACCCAATCTGAATATCTAATGGGTGTTATGATCTGTGCATTATACATCCTTTTTAATTCCTTTTCAATGAGTGGCATAAGAACTGTATTAATTATCCTAAGCTTCTATTTAAAAGGTTTATGGTCTTCTTTGATAGGTATCTTATGTTGAATTTTGTTTATATGATAAGACTTTAGGTCTTCATAACTCTAGGCAAACACATCTTGAAACTCCTTGAACAGATTTATGTATTTGAATTTTCCATATCGAGGTAATGCTTTGAACATTTTGATAAGCTTGGATTTTTCTTCAGTTCCTATGTGACATTCTTCTATGTCTACTCTTAAAGACTCCATTTTTAGTTTCCTAGCTACATCATTTGAATCAAACAAATAATCTAATGGGACTAATCCCTTGGGAAAAAAGTTATCTTTAAGGTTTAAAATTTCAAGATCATCATTCATTATTTCTTATATTTCTACCTTTTTTAAGTTATCTATTTCTACTTTAGTGAAATTAGTCGTTTATCTAGATCTAAATCATTTATATCTGTTTCACTATCTATGTTATTGTCTATTGTACAATCTGTACCTATATTAGACTTTTGAAACTCTCCTTCAGCATTCATGAATACATAAAATTGAGAATCTTGTGAGAAAATCTGCTAATGTTTCAAATGGTCAGGTATAACAGGCCTATGTCTCACTTCTACAATGTATTAATCGTTGGGATGAAAAGGAAATTTGTAGGTACTAACAAAAGTGACCAGACTGTGAACTTGCATATTCTGTTTCCTAGGAATGGCAGCGAAGTCAGTTTCGAGAAGCTCCTTAATCAAATCTAGGGAAATCTCTCTATATTGGTTAAGTTTGGGGTTATTCACAGAGTATTCACCTTTGATTTGTTTTATAATCAATTCTGAGTCCCCCATGATATAAACTCTCTTGGCTCCCAGTTTTCTAACCATTTGTAGTCCTAAGATTATGTTATAGACATTTTTGTGCCTTACAGCATGAAGCATGAAACGTCAATAATCTAAGGGATCCAAAGTCCCTAAACATGTTGTTCCTACCCCTAGAGGAACAAGGTCAGCAAACCACAGCACTAAATATCAGTTCTCCACCTGAAAACACTCAAAAACAAGCAAATTCTGGATCATGTCAACTGCTCCACTGAGCATCTGCGCTGAATGTCAACTGCTCCACTCTGTACCTGCGCTGAATGTCAACAGTAATGAAGGCTACCTGCGCTGGGAGAGATTGGCCAAGTGGCACAGTCATTCCACAAGGTGTCAAATGCCCAGGAAGCTTCCAAAATGACACTTGGATCAGGGAATTCGCCTTGTGATGAGTAAGAGGATCTAGATCTCCAAGTGGAAGCAAGAACCTCCAAGTGGACTCAAGAACTGAAGAATAACTGAAGTGGGAGAGGACACTAGTCAGCTTCATGCCAGCCTAAAGTTGACTCATCCTTTCTCCAAAACTCCTATATATAGAGCTCTCTCATGAGGTCTAGGGAGGCTGGAATCTTGTGAATTTAAGGAAGTGTTGTTGGTTTGAGTATAGAACTATTGGGTGATTTGCTTGAAGGAGGTGAAGAGGAGATTTCTTTCTGCTGGGAGGTGTTGCTGGATTGGGCCTCTTATGGTTGTAACACTCTCAGAACTTTACTTCTTCCATTAATAAAGCATTTGAGGTTCTTCTATATGCATGTGTCTCAATGGCGTATTGATGCTTGTATATTTGATTTATGCTAATCCTTGAATCAATTATGGATGTATGCTTCTTGTAGTTTCCCTTTCTTGTGCTTTTGCAGGATCTTCGTGTAGCTGGGCCAGTGAAAGAGCAAGGAGCTGGGAGCAAGCAGCAAAGAGAGAAGATTGGATCAATCATTAGCGGAAGATAACGGTTAGTGGATCTCTTCCTCCTCTCTCTTACATCTCATAAAGAAATAATCTTGAATAGCTTTGCATTCGGTTGTTGCTGAGGTAATATCACCCTTAGAGTGGGATAGGGTCATTCCGTATTGGATAATTTTCCCAACAAAAAATTGGCGACTCCGCTGGGGACCGTATCTTGTTGGTTGTTTGTGTTTTTTGCTATTCATTTCATAAACACAGGGAGTACCGAATCGAACTGCATTTGGATCTTTCAAATGCAAAGTAGAGGGCAGCTACTCTAGCTCAGTTTCTAGGCAAGTTTAAGATTTGAAGAGCTGATCCACAAGGACTCTAATAAGCTCTTAGTGATAGCTTTTCATCCTCCTTGTCATCCCTTAGTGTGTACTTGACTGATAGCTTCTGATTTGGCCAAAAACTGTGAATTTTTGAGCAATCTGTGACCCGGAAACCAAGAGAAACGAAAGTTTCGTTCTTCAGTGCAGGCTGTGTGAAGGCTATCTGCATTTCAGCGCAGTTTCCGAAGGGGCTACCTGCGCTGAAGGTCAAACTTCTTGTGTACCACCTGCGCTGGACCAGTCTTGCCTTGTGCTACTGGGGTTTCCTACTGTTTCTTGCCCTGTTTTCACCTTTGTTTTTGCAGCCTGTTACCAGTCAATGTACCTATCTGAAACCAACTTTCCTTGCCACTATTCCGCCTTCGTTGTATAAAGAAACTGTGTTTGTTCTTTGTGTATTTCTTGTATCATTTGTAGTTTCCCATAACGAAAGTGAACTAGTCTTATTGTGGCCTCTTAGATCTAGACCTGTGATAAAGTGTCGTTTTGATCTTAAGAGTTAGTTTATTTGCTGTTCATAGCTGATTGAGCTTTTGCTTTCGTCATATGGTTTGAATTTATATATTTCTAGTGTCGAAACAAGTAAATCTTAAGGTGTCTTTTGATTTTGGACAAGCTTGTTTGCTTTCACTTGAAATTGAATTCGAAATTATACAACAGCTTTCTTTTTGTGTCGCACAAACATTAAGAAAGAGAAAAGAAATACTTGCATTGTGCATGTGCATTATGACAGTTTGCATGCTGATTTAGGGAAAAGTGCATTAGTGTGTGCTCTATGATCTGTGTGAAAAGATGTTATCTTTCTTCTCCCTCAGTAGTTAAGATTTTCAAAGTTGAAAGATTGAAAAGCTTGCTTATCATCTTAGACTGCATTTAGGAGTGTTATCATACATCTCGTGGTGATCCATAAAGGCAAACTGCTAAACAAGATCAACCTTAAAATAAATTGAATTTACATAACAACGCATTGAAACATAATGCAAACACATAGAGGTCTAAGCTAGAGACGTGTTCCGGCGTCGTTAAACGTGATATCTTAGCGTTGAGTGGTTGGGTGATTCCTCCACGGTGAAGCGATAAGTATCAATACGGACTTGTGCTCCCACGTACCCTCGCGTATATATTGGGAGACCCCTATAGGAACAAAGCCTTTATCCATAGGAAACCGTGTCGGCCGCCCTACTGATTGCAATGCAGTGAACACAGCATTCACGAAGATCGACCACTCGTACCGTAAAACGTATTCTGTGGTTTTGCGAAAAGTTTGGCACACCCTCTGCCTAGATCTCCAGAGTAGTTTCTTTTGGCCTTTTTCAAACTCTATAACTGAAAAAGTCCATCCGAGAATTTGTCACTTCGGGCTCGTTAAAACATCGAAGGAGACTAGAGTCATCTTTAGCTTTTTCTCGACTCTTAAAAAGTGAAAAAGCAAGTTGTGTCTAAAGCGTCGTTATAAAATTTATTTTAAACGGAACATAATCACCTCCTATTCCTGCGTTGATATTTAGGTTGAGAACATGGAACACCCCAACCAAGGAATTCCATATGATGGAAATCCTAGTCCTTTCTCCTCTTGGGGAGAAGTTGGTGCGCCCCACATGGCCACATTGTCGCTTCCAGGACTGACAATTGGCCTGCCTATTTGGCTATTCTCAACCAATGTAGTTCAGAACACCATGGTTCCTGAACAGTCGAGTCGACAGTTAGATGATTCTAGAGCTGCCCACTGTTGGTCGCTTTAATTGTTTTCACAATTCAAGCTCCACATAAATTGTCAACCCGAGAAGGTCTTTTTATTTCAAAGATAATAACGCACTGGATATGCTCAATTTCAAAAGCAGAATCAATGTTGTAGTAAAAGAACACACAATTATTAATCTCATCAATCTACTAATTCACACTCTACTTAATCAAAGCTGAAGTCAATTAAATTATAGCAGAAATGATTTCTCTGTTACAGTTACAATTCAGCAAAGGAAAATCAATCTACAAGGAAAGAAATCATTCAACCATAGCAGGAACAGGACCCTATTCCTTGGTGAGGAACTTCAGCACCTGATGCCTGACACTTAATCACACTGTAAGAAAAGTAACTTCAAGAGATCAAGACCCTATTCCCATGAACAGGAACCTTCAGCACTTGTCCTCTTGTTCCTAATCACACTGCAGGCAAAGGAAAGCAATCAATGGGAGCAAGACCCTATTCCTTTATGCAGGAATCTTCAGCACATGCTTCCCAATATCATTCATTCATGCATTCAATACGTGTAACGCTAAAGAAACAGAGTATTGCAAAACTGTGTAACTAGTGTCCAACAACAGAATTAAGGGAAGTGCAAACACACAAAGAATTAGACAAACTACAGGAACCAAAAGGGTGAATCTTGTGAGGAAGGCGGGCCCTTTCCTTCTCACAAGATTCCCCAGGAGAAAGAATTAAATTGGAACGCTCAAAAGAAGATTTTATTCATCTGTCAAAGTAACTGATACATTACAGAAGGAGACAAGCTCCAGTTCTCTCACAATACTCTCCTGTAACTTACAATTCAACCCCCCTCTAATGATGATGTCTCCTCCTTTTAAAGAGGAGACATCTTTTACAATTTACATGAGAGTGAATCTACATTATCTCGATTCTGTTCTCTTTCCCAAAACAGGACTATTATGTTCTTTCAAAAAAAATATGTTGTTACAACCGAGACAATAAAAGTGCTATCTTCAGGATGATCCAGGTAACCGTATCTTCGTGCTGCTGCTACTATTCCACAAAAAGTTCTTCCAGAATCGCAAATTACGCATAACAGGATTTGCGTGCTTGACGGCTGTTTCAGCAACTGAGTCAACTGTTTCAGCAACGGAGTCAGTTGTTTTAGCAACGGAGTCAGCTGTTTCAGCAACGGAGTCAGCTGTCTCAGCAACGGAGTCAGCTGTCTCAGCAACGGCCGCTTGTTCCCAACAAGGCATATAACTTATCTGCGATCTTTGGACTTGTGTTAGCAACAATACACTTCAATTATTGATAAAATATAAGAGTATTGCGGAATTAAATGTAAGACAGATTAAACATATAATAAAGAAGAGGTTTCTATATACCTTGGTATAAAGTAGATGAAAAAGACAATGAAGTTCATGGTTATAAGAGTAGAATGGTGTCAAAATATATAGCAAAAATGATACATAGCGGAGTCCTAACATCCCCCCCAGCTAAAAATGTTGCATGTCCTCAGGCAACCCCTAGTCTGAATCAGAGTCTGAGTACTGGGACTGAGCATGCAAATTACTCAAGCAGTAGCTGGAGAAGGTGGCATCTGTAGGAGCTCGTAATCCGCTGTTGTTCTGCAAATGTTGCCATGCCAAGGCTTCATCTCTGTCAGTCAACTGGTAATGACATTGATATTTGTCTGAAGGCAGCCATAAAATTGGAAAACGGAAGTGATACCCGATCCAGTTTACTCCACAATGTTGAATGCAATCAATGTACTTAGGGACCCTGGATAATGCAGCTTGAAAATTGAGAGGGTTAAAAGGGTGATAATCATGTCTTTCCTTACATGACTGCTGCCAAAACATATCATTGGCCTTCAATGCAGCAGTACCCTTCATTCTAATGTGCTGTTGACACTTAAAAAGTATTGAAGCCTGTAATTGCTGCATGTACTCGTTCATTCCTGGCTTCTGCAAGAATTCATAATATTGTGCGATGAACATGGCTGGGCTTAAAGGCTCTGGTCTAATCCACAGGAGTTTATTCTCCTCATTATGACTGCTTGCAGTGAACGCAGTCTGCCAAGTGAGCTGGTTAGACAAAAATGAAGCAAATGCCCTGATTTGTATATCTCCTGCAATTGGAATAATATTAACTTTCCTATTTTTGGGAATGGCCTCATTATGCAGGTAGAGTTCGCACAGCAAATGCTGGTCACTCTCAGGGGCCTCCTTAAAGGTCTCAACAAATTTCTCTGAAGTCATTAGTTCATATGGTCTGCCATTTGCTATTGCTTTTAATTGGAAATAAACTAATCGTTCAGAAAGAAAGAGAGAGTAGTTTACAGAGGGTTTGCGCGTAGCCATCAACTTCTGGACTAATGAAAACATCAAGGCTATCTTTGCCTTAGATTCTCTGACTTCCTTTTTATACTCCCTGTGCTCTTGCATTATTTGGTCCCAACTATCCCAGTTGGCATATACATGGTTCTGCCATTGTAACTTATGCTGTCATAATATTATATCTTGTTCTTCAGCATATTGCTTCTTCCATTTGTTCATCTGTTCCAATTGATTCCATGGCAGAGTCTGTGCCTTAGCATCAGAAGTAGTGGGTTGGGACGTTGTTTCCTCTGTCTGGATGGCTGCATCAAAAGTAGTGGGTTGGGACGTTGTTTCTTCTGTCTGAATGGCTGCATTAACCTGCAAAGGACGAGATATCTGAGGTTTGGTTTCTTTTTCTTGCTTTATAGAGAGTCCTACTGGTTCTTGTGAGGCAGTAGGGCATCCCTCTCTTATTCTAGCCGATGTAGATGCCTCAGATAATTGAACTAGTTTGTAGCCTGCATTCTGGTAAATGTTGCCACACTCCTGGCACATGTATTCTTTGCATGGCTCCTTATTTTGCATTGAGGCTACGTGTGCTAATGTATGGAGATTCAGTTCTCTTTCAAAAGCCTCTCGAGCCATGGTTAGTTCCTTCTTGTAAGCTTCTAATTCAGACTTCAGGAATTCATTCTCCTCCAATAGAGATGTCATAGTATGTAAACCTTGTGTACTGGTTGACTCTGTTGGGGTATTTTGTTGATGCACAGTCGTAGCTGGTTCTTGTGCCACAGTGGCTGGTTCTTGTGTTTCAGCCACTGGGCAAGTGACTGGTTCTTGTGTGACAGTCACTGCTGATTTCCCACTATTGTCCTGCTTGGTGTATTCTTGTGCCCCAGTGACTGGTTCTTGTGTTTCAGCCACTGGGCAAGTGACTGGTTCTTGTGTGACAGTCACTTCTTGAGCCATAAACAATGTCGTATTATCCCGGGGCACTGGTTCTTGTGTGGCAGTGCCTCCGGACGAGACGGGTTGGGAAGTTTGGGATGGGGATAAAGGTTTTAGTAGAATAGTGGCAGGGTCAGGGGAAATGGAGGTGAGTTTTGTTTCAACAGTCGTTTTCCTTTTTCTTTTTGGTAGGAAGGCAGCAAAATTACTGCCTTTCCTTTTCTTTGAAAGGGAGGGTTTCTTTCTGGGGACAGGGTTTTTCGGAGAGGTAAGAATTTGAGATGTGGACCTTGTCCGTGGTCTGGAGACTGCGACTGTTGGGGTTTTCTTCTTTTTATTAGCGGGTGGGGAAGGGGGTGTTAGAGAATCGTCACTAGGGACCGAAATAGTGGGGGCAGTTGGCTCTGCTAAATGAGGCGAGCTCGGGGTTGGGTCAACTGGGGAATGTGGAATCTCTTCCTGTTGTTCTTCATGAGGAATTTCCGGAATATCATGAGAACTTTCGGGTGATTGTGGCGTTTGGGCCTGCTGAGGAATTTCCGGAATATCATGAGAACTTTCGGGTGGTTGGGGCGTCTGGGCCTGCTAAGGAATTTCCGGCGGCTGGGGAACAGGGAGTGGGGCATGCAGAGGGGGATTTTGCTGAGCAAAACCCCTCTGTATCAATAGCTGGCATAAACGGTGATGGGTAAGGGATAACATTGGGAATTTAGCTCGTTTACAATAATAAGACATGTTTTTAATACAACCAAGCAGATAATAGGGGATATTAATCAGTCGTCCATTCCTCAAATGATTCATCAAAACAAAATCATGATTGTACACTACCTGATAACGCCCCTCACACGTTAAGTAGTGTTTGATGAACTCTGCCACTGATGGCCATGGTTGAGGAAGTGAGTGCAGACTAACCCCGCGGCCTCTGGGTTCCACTTGCTCATCTGGGTGCAGAAATTCTTGCTGCGCGTTGAGAACAACCTGCTTCCTGCTGAACCAGCGAGTACCTTCAGCTGGCAACCCTGATACCTGAACTATGTCATCCTCTGTCACTGAAATGCGAACCCCTTGGACCACCGAAAAATCGTCTTGAAGGTTTTGTGCAAATTCTAAGACTTGTTCCTGGTTAAATTCCCCCAACCTTTCAAAATATACTATCCATCCCGCTTGTTGGAAAATCTGATAGACTTCGGGAAACAATTGAAGAAGACTTATGGAGCCGGGCTCATGTCTAACGGCCGACCCTCCCATGGTTGTAGCTTTGAGTTATCCGCAGAGGCACCGGCACAGTAAACACAGACCCTGATCACGCTAGTTGTTGCAATAGAGGCTGCATGGTCTAAATGACGGCAGAAATAGATATGACAAGGGACGGAGGCTTGGTTAATACGAAATGATTGTTCTATTTTTGGAATTCCCCCCCCTACGTATGGTGTAATAATGATTGGACGTGTGAAGATATGTAATCATTATAAATGAAATCCTCTCTTTAATATGATTTAACCGAATTACATTAAAACCTCATACCTTACATTTTACCTTTGGTTTAATAATTCGAAGTGTCGGTTGCTTCAAAATAGCTTTAATGTACATGGAAGAATCTGTAGATTTTCTCTGAAGTTTAGAACAGGAGTGTAATTGAATCTGGTACGTGCTGAATAATTTTTCGCCAAAAGGATCTGAAGTATAATCGTGGAGAACCAAAAAGCTCATATAACAGCGAAGAGGAATACTGTTTTGATGATAACAAGTTGCTGAAACTGGTGTTTTAGCAACGGAAAATTGAACGATACGTTGCTGAAACAGGTGTTTCAGCAACGGGAAAAATCAATGATACGTTGCTGAAACAGGTGTTTCAGCAATGGGAAAAATCAGAGAAATGGGATAAATGACTTAGGTCTGTAAATGGAGAAATATTTGATAGGGGATAATTTCAGCAGTAAGGGGTGGGAAATACTGACTGAAGGAGGATATTGCAGGGATGGTGGGAGTGGGAATAATGGAAATAATGTGGATATGGAGGGATATTGCTTAGGAAAAAGGGTAAAATGATGGGAACAATCTTCTGTGATTAAAGCTTCAGATCTTCTCATGATGAATCTGTCCTCCTTATTGCTTTTCCAGAATCTGCAAAATTCAATTGTAATATGCCAATCCTTGACAGGGATTATTAGTGCTAAATCTAATCTAATACTAAAAATATAGTGCAGAAAATTAAATGTTGTGAGGAGCAGAAGACTCCCCTAGAAAAAGATAATGAATATCAGTCATGCAAGCAGTCTTGAAATCCTCTTTAGAAACAAGGCGCTTATATAGACGGAGCCTATGGCCATTGACTAGTAGAGGTGTTTTAGCATCATCAATTGTTACAAGTCTTACCGTTCCGTTTGGAAAAACATCATCTACTTCATATGGTCCAAGCCCGCGTGTACGTAGCTTACCCTAAAAATTTTCAAACCGAGAGTCATACAACAAGGCCCAATTACCTTTTTGGAACTGCTTGTGTTTGATAATTTTGTCATGCCACTTCATCCTTTGTTGTTGTATCATGTTTGTTTGATGAATGGCATCTAATATCTTTTCATCCAACTCCAGAAGCTGCTGCAATCTAGCTGTCTGCACATCAGTCAAATCAAGATTAACAGCTAAAGCAGTCCTTAAAGTTTTAATTTCAAATTCCACAGGAAAAACAACATTTTTACCATAAACCAATTCATAGGGAGAAAAACCTGTAGTGTTTCTCCAAGTAGTTCTGTAAGCCCATAATGCCTCAGGGAGCCTTTGGGACCAATCCTTTCGGTTGTCCTTCACTGTTTTAGTTAGAATGGCTTCTAAAACTTTGTTTGTGCTTTCCACCTGCCCATTGGCCTGGGGGTGGTATGGTGTAGTCATTCTATGTTGAATATGATATTTGTGAAGGGTAGATTTAAAACCATGAGAATTGAATGGAGGTCCTCCATCAGTAACTAGCTCTCTAGGAATTCCAAATCTAGTGAAAATCTCTTCAAATAAGAAAGCTAGGACAACCTCCTCATTGGCTCTAATAAGTGCTTTGGCCTCCACCCACTTAGTCATATAGTCTGTACAGACTAATATATAGGTTCTTTGATTGGATGGAGGGTTAATGGGTCCTATGAAGTCCAAGGCCCATCTTTCAAATGGTTCAGAAACTACCTGGGGGTTTAATGGCATTTGGTCTCTATGATTGGGTTGACCCATTCTCTGGCAGCTGTCACAAGCCCTTACATATTTCTTTGCATCCTTGAATAATGAGGGCCAATAGTAACCCATCCTCAGAATTTTATGTGCTGTTCTCTTATCAGCGAAATGGCCTCCACAAGGGCCATCATGACAAGCTTTCAATATGTCATACACTTCATCTTCTCTAATGCATCTTCGGATCTCCTGATCAAGCCCAGTATAGAAAAGACACCCGCTTATCCAGCTGTACCTGGCACTTTGTTGAACAATTCTTCTTTTTTCTCTATATGACAGGTGTGCTGGTAGTTTTCCTGCAACCAAATAATTAGCAATATCTGCATACCATGGAGAGTGAGCAGAAACTGCAAACAAATATTCGTCAGGAAAACTATCATCTACTGGAATATCATTGTCAGTTTTTAACCGTGAAAGGAAGTCAGCCACCACATTTTCTTTACCGGGCCGATCTACAATTGTGATATCAAATTCCTGCAATAGTAATAGCCATCTGGTAACTCTAGCATTCGTGACAGATTTGTTCATTAAATATTTAATAGCTGAATGATCAATGTGCACAAAAGTAGAATAACCAGTGATATAGTGTCGAAATTTATTAATGGCATAGACTACTGCAAGAAATTCTTTCTCGGTAACTGTATAGTTAAGCTCAGCAGGGGTCATATTCTTACTGATAAAGTATATAGCATAAGGAAGATGATTTTCCTCTTGTCCCAAAACCGCTCCAATAGCAATGTCTGAAGCATCAGAAGATATGTGAAAAGGAAGATTCCAATCAGACCCCCTCAAAATAGGAGCAGTAGACAACTGATGCTTCAGTTCTTCAAAAGCTTTCTGACAAGAATTAGTCCACTTAAATTCAGCATTTTTCATAAGCAATACAAATAATGGAGAAGCTATTTTAGAGAAATCTTTAATAAATCTCCTGTAATAACCAGCATGTCCTAGAAAACTTCTCACATCAATTTGAGTTTTAGGAACAGAAAGATTCTGAATGACCAAAATTTTAGATGGATCTACCTGAATACCTTGAGATGAAATAAAATGTCCAAGCACTATTCCTTCACTCATCATCATATGGCATTTTTCGGTACTTAAGGAGAGGTGAGCTTGTATACATCTTTTAAGTACTTTCTCAAGGTTTTGTAATGCCTCTTCGAAAGACACACCATAAGGGGTAAAATCATCCATAAATATTTCCATAGAATCATTCAGCATATCGGAAAAAATTCCTATAACAGCTCTTTGAAAAGTTGCTGGTGCATTGCACAACCCGAATGGAAGAACTCTATAGGCAAAAGTTCCCCAGGGGCTGGTGAAAGTGGTCTTGTCTTGGTCTTGGGGTGCAATTCTTATCTGATTATACCCACTGAATCCATCTAGAAAAGAAAAGAATTTCTTCCCTGCAAGACTGTCCAACACCTGATCAATGAAGGGTAAGGGAAAGTGATCCTTTTGAGTAGCTTTGTTTAAAGCTCTATAGTCGACACATACTCTCCATTTCCCGTTTTTCTTAGGGACAATTACTAATGGGGAAACCCATTCACTGTCAGATATGGGATATATAAATCCTGCATTAAGCAATTTTTGAAGTTCTTCCTTAACAATTTCTCGTAAATTAGGATTCATTCGTCTTTGGGGTTGACAAACAGGTCGGCATCCCTCTTTAATGTAAATTCGATGAGTACATAATTCAGAAGAAATACCTTTCATATCTGTGTAATCCCAGGCAAATGCCTCCTTATATTCATGCAATAACTTCATTAATTGTTGTGTTTCCACATCTGTTAGATCAGGATTTATGTTTAATGTCTTGCCGGGTTCAATTTCGACTGTTATGCTTTTAGATGAGATCGTGGCTAAAGTCTGAGATGAATCTTCAGATTCAATCTTTTCTTGTGCATCAGTTTCAAAAATTGCAGTTAATTGATTGTGTGTTTCAGCAATAACAGAAGAAGGTTCACAAATAAAATTATTGATTATCTCATCCTCTGTATTGTCTTTAAGAGTTAAAGCTTGTCCTATAGTTAGAATAGGCTGAACAGCATTATCATCATAATCCATCCATATAGAATCTTCATTATTAACTACCGGTGTAGCATGAGGATAAAGAGTTAACTGTTTTGTTTCATAACCATTAGAAATTGTCATTGAGCCAGATCTGCAACTAATAAATGCATCAGCTGTGGCCAGCCATGGCCTTCCTAGAATTAAGGGATGTCCCCCCAGCTTTGTTTTAGTCTGCAATACAACAAAGTCAGCTGGATATTTCTAGGATTCAACTGAAATAAGTAGATCTTCAACAATTCCTTCCGGTTTAATTGTGGAACGGTCAGCTAACTCTAAAATGGTGGGTGTATCTCTGATTGTATTATTCAGCTGTAACAATTGTGAAGTTTCAAGAGTCATTATATTAATTGCTGCACCTAAATCTACCAGAACTCGGGGAATCATTGTTTTACCAATCTGAACTGTGACTGTAGGATGGCCGGGATCACCATATTTTACAGGAGGGGCTTTTCCGGACATTAATGCAGACAAGTCTCCCATCACATGTACTGTAAGGGGGTCCTTGGTTTTCCTACCAGGTTTCTTAACACAAATATCCCTTAATGTTCTGGCATAAATTGGTACATCTCTTAATGCTTGTAAAAGTGGAATTTTAATATACAAATTTTGCAATTCCCCTATAAAATTAAAATCAGGTGTTTCAGCTGTTTTGGTTAAAACCAAACGTTCGGGGAATGGTGGTTCTGTTATTTCAACATTCTTGTTAGGAGGTGGTTGTGCTTCTTTTTGTTTCTCGGTTTAATTTTTATCTGAATCAGAAGACGTTATGTCATCAATAATAGGCTCTACTATTCTTCCAGATCTCAAATGAATATCATTACATTGCATAGTAGGAAATATAGACTGATTCTGAATATCAATGACTTGCACAACTTTATTATTGGGGTTAGGATTTGGTTGCACAGGTAGTTGGGGTCTCATTTGGTTATTTGGCGGAGCATTTGATGGTAGAGGGAGTGGTTGTTGGAATTGAGGCAATTGATTTGGATACGGGAGTGATTGACTATTCCAATTTGGATTCCAAGGATTGAAAGGAGATGGCTGCTGTGGAGGCCAAGGAGTCCACATTGAAGGATCGACAAAGGGAGGGTTTTGCATTTGCATGGGTGGGAAATTCATTTGATTGAAGGGTGGGTATTGCATTTGGTTAAAGGGGGGGTAACTTGTTTGGCCAAAAGCAGAATAATTGTTCCAACGATTAAATGGCATACTAGAGTTCATACCTTGTCCTTTTGGTTGCCATTGTCTTCTTTGAGTTAGCAGGTAAACTGCTTCAGCTTCTTCTTCCGTTGGCTGCAATCTTGCCTTTATTCCTGGTAGAGATGGACATTGTTCTATCTCATGATCTTTCTCACAAAGGGTGCAAATTGGTATTTTGTCTCTTGGGCATTCCCTTAGTGGATGTTTGTCTCTGCATTTCGGGCAAAAGACAGCCAGAGTTGCTTCTGCTTCGGCCTGCTTCTTTTTAACCTGCAAAGTGTCAATCTGCGAAGCAAAAGAACTTAACATTTCAGTTTTAAATTCTTCAAGTAGATTACCTATCTCAGCTCTTGTTGCTCCTCCATTGGCTGATTTCTGCACTCTTGAATAGGTGGAATCTCTTATTCTGTTTCTTGCAGCTCCCCTAGAGCACCTCTTAGCAAGTTCACAAATCTCATCATATGATTCCTTAGATATATCTCCCTTAGCAAGCATATTTAACATATTTAAACAATCATCCCTTAAACCTCTAAGTAATATTGTTTTACGAATTTCCTTACTTATATCCGGATGATCAGATCTCTGTATGTTGTACTGCAACCTTTCTAAGTAGTCCTCCAGACTCTCATCCGACTTTTGTGCCATATTGAATAGTTCATCCTTCTTCTCTCTCGTCCGGCAGTAGTCTTGATATTTAAGCAGAAATTTTTGTTTCATCTGCTCCCATGTTGTGATTACCTGACTTCCAAGGCTCATGAACCATCTTAAAGCATTCCCTTTTAAGGTGGCTGGAAACAGTTTCAACTTTTGAGCATTAGTAACATAATCATAACTTCTGCATAATATATCAAATTCAAAAAGAAACTCATCAGGATCCTCAGTGGATAAACCATGAAAGTTAGGTAGAGCAGACAATGGAATATTTTTCATTGTCCCTGCAGGGAGATCACTGATAGGAAATCCCAAAGTAGAGAGGGAATTTTCATCCCTTCTTTCTTCTTCAGGACCTGCACGTCCTCCACCAAAGAAACCATCATTGTTATCTTCCATTGTTGGCCCTCCTACTGCACTTTCTCGATCGTCAAGATCTTCTATTGGCTCTTCAATGTTCTCTACCGGTCGTCCAACGCTTTCTACTATTTCCTCAATGTGTTCTACTGATCTGCTAACACTTTCCTCTGACTCTTCAGCGCTGACTGCTGGTTCTTCTGTATTTTCAGGACCCACAACTTCCTCTGTTCTGTAATCTGACTGAGGGGAACGCTGAAATTTTGATTTTCAAGAACTTAATCTTTGTGATGATTCAGCCTTTGATACAATCTCGTCGATAAAAGTTTTTCGTCCTCCCCAGCCTTTGCCACCTGTGCGGTTATTTTTCTTCTGGTTTCTGCGTCCTCTCATACAATATGCACATTAAAAAGAAAAGATGAATGCTTTTGAAATCTATAATTACCTTCCCCGGCAACGGCGCCAAAATGTTGGTCGCTTTAATTGTTTTCACAATTCAAGCTCCACATAAATTGTCAACCCGAGAAGGTCTTTTTATTTCAAAGATAATAACGCACTGGATATGCTCAATTTCAAAAGCAGAATCAATGTTGTAGTAAAAGAACACACAATTATTAATCTCATCAATCTACTAATTCACACTCTACTTAATCAAAGCTGAAGTCAATTAAATTATAGCAGAAATGATTTCTCTGTTACAGTTACAATTCAGCAAAGGAAAATCAATCTACAAGGAAAGAAATCATTCAACCATAGCAGGAACAGGACCCTATTCCTTGGTGAGGAACTTCAGCACCTGATGCCTGACACTTAATCACACTGTAAGAAAAGTAACTTCAAGAGATCAAGACCCTATTCCCATGAACAAGAACCTTCAGCACTTGTCCTCTTGTTCCTAATCACACTGCAGGCAAAGGAAAGCAATCAATGGGAGCAAGACCCTATTCCTTTATGCAGGAATCTGCAGCACATGCTTCCCAATATCATTCATTCATGCATTCAATACGTGTAACGCTAAAGAAACAGAGTATTGCAAAACTGTGTAACTACTGTCCAACAACAGAATTAAGGGAAGTGGAAACACGCAAAGAATTAGGCAAACTACAGGAACCAAAAGGGTGAATCTTGTGAGGAAGGCGGGCCCTTTCCTTCTCACAAGATTCCCCAGGAGAAAGAATTAAATTGGAACGCTCAAAAGAAGATTTTATTCATCTGTCAAAGTAACTGATACATTACAGAAGGAGACTAGCTCCAGTTCTCTCACAATACTCTCCTGTAACTTACAATTCAACCCCCCTCTAATGATGATGTCTCCTCCATTTAAAGAGGAGACATCTTTTACAATTTACATGAGAGCGAATCTACATTATCTCGATTCTGTTCTCTTTCCCAAAACAGGACTATTCTGTTCTTTCAAAAAAAGATGTTGTTACAACCGAGACAATAAAAGTGCTATCTTCAGGATGATCCAGGTAACCGTATCTTCGTGCTGCTGCTACTATTCCACAAAAAGTTCTTCCAGAATCGCAAATTACGCATAACGGGATTTGCGTGCTTGACGGCTGTTTCAGCAACTGAGTCAACTGTTTCAGCAACGAAGTCAGTTGTTTTAGCAACGGAGTCAGCTGTTTCAGCAACGGAGTCAGCTGTCTCAGCAACGGAGTCAGCTGTCTCAGCAACGGCCGCTTGTTCCCAACAAGGCATATAACTTATCTGCGATCTTTGGACTTGTGTTAGCAACAATACACTTCAATTATTGATAAAATATAAGAGTATTGCGGAATTAAATGTACGACAGATTAAACATATAATAAAGAAGAGGTTTCTATATACCTTGGGATAAAGTAGATGAAAAAGACAATGAAGTTCATGGTTATAAGAGTAGAATGGTGTCAAAATATATAGCAAAAATGATACATAGTGGAGTCCTAACACCCACCAGCCTTCTACTTCCTATAACTCTTCCTCCAATCCTTCATCTTCGCAAGGTAGAGCCGGCAAAAGCCAAGCTCCCATGAAGAAGAAGGAGAAGAAGGAGAGAGAGAAGAAGAAGAAGGAGCCTAAGGCGACTGGGGGCAAGCAAAAGACATCCGACAAAAATCCACACACAACACAGACCGGGCCTAAATCGCCATGTGTCATATGTAGAGGAGACCATTTCCATAGAGATTGTCCCTGTATTCCCCGGATACTAAGGGACTGGTCACCTCGTTTGCACAATTCGGGAGCATCAACCTCTGATAGCCATGTTGAATGCTTACCGTCAACCAGCGAAAGTGAAGGTTCAAGACAAAGAGGGGAGCAAGATCCCCCTGCAAACTGTGTAAAGGCGATCACGCCATCCACCGTTGTCCCTTCTTAGACGAAGCGAAGAGAGTTTTGGAAGATCGTCCGGTTTCACCGTTGAGACTTCCTCCTGGATACAAAAAACTCATGCCAAGTCCTTCGTTGGTTGAAAATACAGCTGGCCCGCTCAAGTGGTCAGCTGAAGCGTCAGTCATTGAAAATGAACCTACTGAATCCAGACCAGATGAAAGTCTAAAGGTCGATACGGCAGTTGACCCGGTTCCGCCTTCAGAGGTTTCATCTTCAGATGACACCCTCACTGAAGAGAATAAGGATGACACCATCCAGATTCTTTTCATCAACACCGACTCTGATGAGCATCAGGGCAATGCGCCCATTCCTTTATCGCAGGAAGGAACATCATCAGGGTCATATCCGGCCGTGTATTCGGTCCCACCACCAAGCAACCTGGTTGTGTCCTTTGATTGGAACCAACTAGGCAGACCCCGGTTACCAGCCAGTATACCATTCAGAATCATCGTCCAAATTTACAGAATGGTAATGGCTGGAACTATCATTGATGAAGGGGCATCTGTGAGTATCCTTTCCTCTATTGCTTGGAAAGCACTGGGTTCCCCGACGCTTTTGCCTGAGATAAGAAATCTCTCGGGTTTTGATAAAGGAACCAGTCGACCATTAGGGATCCTCCCCAATGTACCTGTTACATTGAAAGGGAAGACCGTTCAAATGAACGTGATGGTTGTTCAAGGACCCTTGGATTATAACCTACTCCTTGGACAAGACTATATATATTGCATGGGAGCTATAGTCTCCTCACTCTTTAGAGTAATGTGTTTTCCACACGAAGGAAGAATGGTCAAGCTCGTAGACCAACTTTCATTTCCGGGATCACGCATCGCAAATAGTCACATACCAACCCTCAATGGTCTATTCACCCAAGAAATGTCTCCACCCCCAGTCCTCCTTCCCGATGAGTGCGAGTGATTCGGAAAGATGGGACTGGAACCCAGGGGACATGCATCCTGGTCTGCTTCGGGCAGAGGAAACCTTGGGTATAAGGTAGAATTTCCGCGAAAGAATATGACTGGTCCGTACCCCGTCCGTGGATGGAAGAGGGGTTGTTCTAGAACAAGATTCTTTTGATAAGGTTACTTGTTTGACAAATGTCATTCACCATTGTCTACTTCGGTAGAGAGTGCCGAGGAGATGTTTTCGTTTGATGGTGTTAACAAAACAATCTTTGGGTAACCAGGAAGAGGCAAGCCTCACCCTTTAAAACAAATGTTTTATCGGATAAGTAGGGGCAGCCTTGAAATTGTACTTTATACCTGGGGGCATGCAAACCTTTTGGAGTGCAAGCTAGGAGCGGTTATTTATCTGTTTTTAAGATTAGCCGTTTCCGAACTTGCATAAAGAAAGGAGGAGTTGGAGCATAGCTTATGTGAGGTGCGAGCTCTATAAAAAATGGAATCTTGCAGGAGACATTTCTTATCTTATGACTGGTATTATCGAGCAGTTTTACCGTGGAATTTATGCTCGTTAAAAAATAGAAAAGCGAGATTCGAGCAGTTTTACCATGGAATTTATGCTCGTTAAAAAATAGAAAAGCGTGAGCAAGAGTTTCCTCCAGAGTTCAAGCTCATTAAAAAATGAACCTATTCCGGTAAATAACCATTGTGATCGTAAATTTATTAGCCATAAAAGCCTTGGTCGTGTTTGCACCCGTCACCTCCATTCCATTTGGCCGATCGTTCACCCCCATATGATTGTTTACCCATTTTGAGGAACAGCTGCGAAGAGTGATTTCACTTAGCCATCCTTGTGACACTGCCGTGATTGGAAAATTCCAACCTGTACCTGGAATTTGCTGCTATCCCTGTTTATCACTCGTTCCTCAAAAGACGAGTCTTCTTTGAGCTCTTTTCTCCTGACTCGTAGAATATGAAAAGTTTGCCGAGTTTTGGCCTTCCAGCTCGTTAAAGTGACCGGAAGAGCTATCCCTCCTCTAGATTTTAATCTTTTTGGACCTGAGGGATTATTACACAAAAAGGTCGAGCGCTTGTTTTATTCGGCTCGTTAAAATTATCGAAAGCTCATCCCTTCTGTATTGTTTTATACTTTTTCGGACTTAAGGGATTAGATGACGAAAAAGGAATTTTGGAGTTGACTTTCTGTACCTTTTCAGACTCTCTAAAAATGAAAAGGACCGAGTTTTCCTTGTTGTTAGACTCGTTAAAATGATTAAAATAGCGACAAACTTGTCCTTAGACGAGAACGAGTTTCCCTATCACTAGGCTCGTTAAAACATAGCGATGGGCTTACCCGAAGGGCAGGTTATAGAACAAGCATATGTTATCCTCCTCAAGCTTGACAAAAATAAAGAGGTACTGGTCAGAAATGACTGGGGAAAAATTGGGAGAACCTCAAAGCTTTAATGGTAGCAAGTCGCTCTTGAACATGACACTTTGTCCTCCGTATCACAACGGGTTGGGTTGTTTCATTCACCGGTCTCATCACCATGGTCTTCGCCAAACCATCCACATTTGGGGTAATGCTACCGAATCACTGATCCATCACATCAGTGTCGTTATATGTTCAAGAGATGTTGTTCAGAAAGAGTCAACCGTGTCCCATCCACTGCCATAGATTATCCTTCATCCACCCATGATCGCCACCCTGAATCATATCTCACAGATTGTTTTCACCTCCACTAAAATCATTAGCTTCATTCCGTGTCACTGATGTGGGATTCATTAAGGCCGTCCTTTGACGGATCGCTTCTTGTCGACTTCAGCTCATTATCCAAGAAGTTGATCTAGGGACAAACCCCCCCCCAGTACTTTGAAGCTTGCATGCCTCAATGGCAAGTTTCTCACTTCCGGCGACAGGTATACATCAATGACCTTCGACCAGAAGAGTTTGCGTGGTGTTCGACGCCAAGTCCTTTATTCACACCACGTGAATTGTACTGCAGTACCTTGAGGGTCATTATCATTATCGGTGATTCCTCTCGCGCTTGTTAACGGTTTACATTATTGACCGGTAATCAAGCGATGTCTTTCCATGTTCGACTTCAGCGCAATTCTCACATGGATCGACTTGTACTTAGAGTGAAGATCGAACGAGTTTGAAGACCCCGGATCTAGTTTCATCCATCCGGGCTGCGATATATATTCAGGAAATATAAAGACATTTGATATGTACATCATTGCAGCAGATGATCATCCTACTCAAAGGATGATAATTTCAGCAGAGAATTATCAGTCTACCATCAGACAATCGTCTGTTCTATGTACCAAAATGAATTTATAAAGCTGAGCATGGGAATGCCCGCCTCAGCTAGATCATGAAAGCAGAATGAAAAATAATGTATTGTATTGTATTTTATTACAGGTCACCTCTCAGCGATTGAATGAACTTCGGATCCTCCTGATAAAGCATTTCACCCGATAAACGACCTCATACTTTAGGGGGCAACTGTTATAGACATTTTTGTGCCTTACAGCATGAAGCATGAAATGTCAATAATCTAAGGGATCCAAAGTCCCTAAACATGTTGTTCCTACCCCTAGAGGAACAAGGTCAGCAAACCACAGCACTAAATATCAGTTCTCCGCCTGAAAACACTCAAAAACAAGCAAATTCTGGATCATGTCAACTGCTCCACTGAGCATCTGCGCTGAATGTCAACTGCTCCACTCTGTACCTGCGCTGAATGTCAACAATAATGAAGGCTACCTGCGCTGGGCGAGATTGGCCAAGTGGCACAGTCATTCCACAAGGTGTCAAATGCCCAGGAAGCTTCCAAAATGACACTTGGATCAGGGAATTCGCCTTGTGATGAGTAAGAGGATCTAGATCTCCAAGTGGAAGCAAGAACCTCCAAGTGGACTCAAGAACTGAAGAATAACTGAAGTGGGAGAGGACACTAGTCAGCTTCATGCCAGCCTCAAGCTGACTCATCCTTTCTCCAAAACTCCTATATATAGAGCTCTCTCATGAGGTCTAGGGAGGCTGGAATCTTGTGAATGTAAGGAAGTGCTGTTGGTTTGAGTATAGAACTATTGGGTGATTTTCTTGAAGGAGGTGAAGAGGAGATTTCTTTCTGCTGGGAGGTGTTGCTGGATTGGGCCTCTTATGGTTGTAACACTCTCAGAACTTTACTTCTTCCATTAATAAAGCATTTGAGGTTCTTCTATATGCATGTGTCTCAATGGCGTATTGATGCTTGTATATTTGATTTATGCTAATCCTTGAATCAATTATGGATGTATGCTTCTTGTAGTTTCCCTTTCTTGTGCTTTTGCAGGATCTTCGTGTAGCTGGGCCAGTGAAAGAGCAAGGAGCTGGGAGCAAGCAGCAAAGAGAGAAGATTGGATCAATCATTAGCAGAAGATAACGGTTAGTGGATCTCTTCCTCCTCTCTCTTACATCTCATAAAGAAATAATCTTGAATAGCTTTGCATTCGGTTGTTGCTGAGGTACTATCACCCTTAGAGTGGGATAGGGTCATTCCGTATTGGATACTTTTCCCAACAACAGATTAGAGATTCATATTCTGCCATGTTGTTTGTGAATTTAAAGTTTAATCTAAATGCATGACCTTCAGAACGATTATTTTCCATGTTGTGAATCCAAACTCCTACACTTGCTCCTAATCTATTCACAGAATCATTAAAATCTAAATTCCATAGGGACTCATGAATTTTTTTTCACTATCAGGTGCTTTGTATTTTTGTTCTATAGTTGTGATTTCATTTTTTCCATTGTATCAATTGTACATGATAAAAGAGTCCATATCAGAATGCATGGAGTATATAGGGAAATTATATGGTTTTTCTGCACTACTCACCATGTATTTCATCAATGTTTCTCTGTAAAGTTTCCTTTTTTGACCAAAAACAGATATGGTGGCATATGACATGTCTAATTGTGGAGATCCCTATAATTTTTCTCCCCATGAGCAAGATAATATCATTCCATACTTAGGTGGGATGACAACAACTACTATGTCCATCACAATACTCTTTTCTAGGCACTCAACTAGAGTCACACACAAATCTTTAATCAGGCCAAGGCACTTGACTTGGCTAGAATCAAAGGAAAATAGGTCCTTATATGGTCTAGTGATATCTAAGTTTAGTCCCTCCATGAATGCTTAAGTTATGGGATGCCCCTGAGTCTAGCATAACATTATGTAAGATTTTATCATGAACATTCAAGCTAATGTAGAAGGGCGGAATACCCCCTTGCTAATGTGTGCCATTTACTTCAGGACCGAACAATAACTCAAGTTGATCTTCATTCAAGTTTACAACATCCTCTCCTGCACCTATATTTAATGTTTCAGTGATTTGTGCTCTATATGATTCATTTTTCACTAGTTCGGTCAAAGGAACTGATATTTTCAATTTTTCTATCTCAGTCTTAATGTTGAATGGCAATTGAGTTTTGTCTGTTTGCATGAGATCTTCCTTACCAAATGTAGTCTATGTATTTTTATCTTCTTTTTCAGTACCTGGTGCTTCAGTTTGTGTTTCAGCAATTTTGTTTTGAATTCTCTTATTTGGAATGATTTAAGTAATAGTTTCAGTTTGAGTTTCAGATGAAGTTATATCTACAATTTTTGGGTTGGAAGTCTCCTGAGTTCCCCTAGGGAGAATTTGTAGAACTTTGGTCACATGAGCTTCTACTTTCTTTTTTGTGTGGGTTTGGATTGATTTCTTAGTGGGAATTTTAGTATTCTTTTTGCTTCTAAGGTTGTACTATTTATGAACCTCATATATAGCAGATTCATAGCCTTGTTTGAAGTCAAAGGATTCTCCAGATTCTAATTGCAATTGTTGCAGCATATACAATTCTTGTTCTTCCTGGGTAAGAAAAACGAAATCTTCATTTTTAATCCCTAATAGGTTTATCTGGGTGTCATCCTCTTCTTCATGGTTTTGTGAACCCTCAGCATAGTTTTCGTGGAAGGGTGGTCTAATTTGTTGATCTGGTATTGTATTTTTTCCAGTGTTAGGTTTTTTCCTAAAGTTGGGGTTTCTTATTAGGGGTGGTTGTTGATTTTCCCACTGAGTTTTTATTTCCAAATTTTCTAATCTATCCATTATTCTTTCTACACTCTTTTCTAAACTATCTATTTTACCATCAAAAGTTGAAGTTTCCTCTTTAATGACAACTCTTTTCTCATTTCTCATTCTAGCTTTCTTAGCTAACACATTGGCTTCTACACTAACAACATTACTCTGAATTTTCTCTAATGTTTCAAGGTTTCTTTCCCTTAACTGGTATGACATGTCAGTTTCAAAACAATCAGGGAATTTGATCAATGCTAGGTTTGGTGGAGGTTTAATATTAGCAGGGATTACATTGTAGATGTTATTGAACCTAGTACAATAATCCTAAACTGATTCATTTGGAGCTCTTCTAATGTTATCATATTCAATAGTATTTGCAAAGGCTTTTCTTTCTTTCCCATATATCAATAAACAATCTACGAAAAGTAGCTAAATCTGTAATATGATTAGCTGGTTAACCTTTGAACTATTTTTTAACAGCTCCTGTCAATGTTTGGGCAAATAACCTCATTTGTACATCAAGCTCATCGATTTCATGCAATTCGAAGTAGTCAATCATTTTTTTCACATGATGTTGGCCAATATACTGACCTATAGCATCAAAAAAAGAGATTTTGCTTTGGTAATATTGGGGCATGGCATGAAGCTGTGCTGGTAAGACCATAGGTGCATATCCATCTGCCATGGGTGAGATTTTAGTTTGACTAGGGGGAAAAGTAGTGGTGCTTGAAGAAGGACTTGAGATAGTAGGAGATGAACTAGATGAACTTGAGATGCTCGATTGAAGAGGAAGCTAAGGTATCAATGGTTTCGGGGAATGAACTGTGGTGGATATTCTAGGCAAGGTGGTACTAAAAGAATTCGTACTTACAGTATTTGAAGATTCTGCAAAAATTTCAGAGGTAACAGAAGTGAGGGCAGCTAATTCAAAAGATTTTTGAAGATAGGCATCATAAATATGGCTTATCAAGGTTGAGGTTAAAGCTTCTAGTTTATCAAAAGTATTCAAGACAAGTTGATCTAAATCTAGATGTATAGGCACCTTTTTTAACTCAATGAATTGAATAAAATTAGGGTCTATTATAGTTTCATGAATCAAATTTTCTGATTTGGTTGTAAACAACGAAAGCTCAAATGACAGATCAAATTGAATGTCCTCTAAATTTGATAATTCTTTTGGGAGTGAATTTTCTTTAACTAACTCGCTATTACTTGCTTGAGTTTCTACCTTTTTTTATTTTCTTAAAATTCTTTCAGGGTCATCAACTATTGTAGCAGGGTTTGGATCTGGATTTGTGTTGGTATAGTGAGTCCATTTAGGAGCCATAATTTTAATTTTTTTTTTTGAAACTTTTTAACATCAACTCTAAAATGACTTTAAGGTGCAAAAGATGAGATTTAATATTTCCTTAAAGTTTTATTACACTTGGGATCGGTCCCTAGTATGGTTGCCAATATGGTATCACGCCAATATTCCTCTAGATTTGTTAAGAAAGAAATGATTAGAGGTAACCACAAACCTACTTTGGAGATTAGGATCTAGCCTTCCTAATTCTCAGAGAGGGCTCTCTCTTTATGATTTAACTTTGTTTTAGTTATTTGATTTTAGGCTAGTTATGATTGTACTTGGGTTTTGATTTGGATTTGGTGGTGAGATCACTGACTTAGATGGGTAGAGGGATGTCTTTTACCGTTGGGCTATGTGGTCAAGTGTCAAGACAAACAGGACTGGAGCAGGTTCTGAAACTAGTGTATACAGGGCAAAGTTGTTGGGTAATTTAGGGTCGTAATGCTGGAATGATGAAGTTGGTTTCAGTCTAATTGAAGGAGAAATTAAGGGTTCCCTAGGCTGGATAATGAAAGAAGTGAAAGATTTCCACCAGGATGGGAGAGCAATTAAGGATTCTCAAATCCCGATATTAGAAGAAAACATAGAAATGATTAACTGTTCAAAACATAGTGTACTTAAACAAAATCTGAGATAAGTTCCAGTTAATTCATTCACTTTAGATAACATGTAAGCTTGTGTAATACATAAGAAGATAAGAGATTTGACAAAGAAAATACTTCACTGTAATAGCTCAACACATGAATCCTGTAATGCAATCTTTTTATCACTCAGTCTAGTCTGCTGACTTGAAAAATTGGTACAATAACCCTCAGGTTTTTGATCAATACAACTCTACAAATGTCTAGCAATCCACCTTCAATACTTCAAATTATGAAGTATTTATAAAAATAATTTACAAAATATCCCAAACTGTCTTGTGAATTAATTTAGGAGAAAGAAATATCTTCATGTAAGAATATAGAGACATATATTCTTTTTTTTTGTGTAAGTCAGAAGTTTATATTATATAACAAAATATAGTACAAAAAAATCCGCCGAAGCAGATAAGAAGCAGGGATTACAGAATATCATCACTAGACACCTGCTCAGAGGATTCAAAAAGAAAGTTCAAAATGCACACCGCGCAGGGTGGCCTGAGCTAAAGCTTGTATCTATAATCGAGACTGCCGAAACATTACAGTCCATTACATTAACACAGTGAGATTGAGAACGAAACATACAAATGACGAAGGCAGCAGCAAAAGAGACTACCCTAGATAAACTTGCCCATATGACTGATGGTGTCCAGACCCATCTTCCGAACGCATTTGTCCACCCTTGCCTGCAGTGCTTCGATAGGTTCATTCTCCTGCACCTCGGCGGTGGCCTGCTGCGGAGTTACTTGAGCTGTGTTTACAGTATCCCTCAGGATCCTGATGAGCAGAGTCAGCTTCCTATTGACTGTTTGAACAGCCTCATGTACAGTAGTGATTCGTCCGTCCAGAGCTTTGTTGTAGTCGATTATTTTTGCCATTTGAGCCTCCGTGAGGTTCACCTCATTCACGATATGTTGCTTTTCTTTCTCAAGCGATTCCAGAGCTTTGGCGATGAGAGTTTTGGTTCGCTAGCTCTCTGCTTTAGTTATGATAAACTGAGTTGCCCTCTTCGAGGGGGTGCCCGGATCCTTCATCCAATCCACCTCCTCTGCAATCGCCTCCTCCGTGCGCCCCTGTTCCTGCAGCTTCACCTTGGCTTCCAGATCAGCCATTTTCCGTTTGTTCTTAGCCGCCGTGCGGGTCTCATAGCTTCTCTTTGCCTCTTGAAGGTCCTGATTGGCAGCAGCACACCGGCAACTTCCCGGATCCATAACAGACTCTCTATACCTCTCCCAGCTAATGCAATTGCCACTACAAGATGCGTAATCGACACTATAATGAGGGAATATGGAAAAAACAGAGTGTCTACCCTCGGATTTATAGTGTTTTCCCTTGTGAATCCTCCTGAGGAGGGACTTAATTCCGCTGGTAGTGGGAGTGCTGATGAAATAAATTTGTGTGAGGCTCGCACACGCCAGGCCGTCACCAATCGAATTGGTTCGAAGATGGCTGCTCATAATCCAAGTAAAAATATGCCAAGTGTCCTGTACGTTTGATCTGGTGCTATGGTGAATATTGGTGTTTGAAAAAACCCGTTTTCCTGCATGTTTGGCCGTCCTGTGCCAAATCTTGAGCCAACCCGCCTCTTTTGATGTCACCATAAATGTTATTGCTGCCACCCTATATGGAACCTTGCCATGTGTCTTATTTTTTATGCTGCTGACGCTACAAAACCTGTAGCTCGATCTATTATGATCTTTCTTCTGCCAGGCCTGCCGCCGCCATGAATTCCACCTTCGGTGACGTCCTGTCATTCCATTACCTTGGTAATTATTGCTTCTTTTACTGGTGTCTTCAACAATCCGGTAATTTGAACCGCGACCTTCACCGGTTAGGTGTGATCGACTTGGGTCAAATCCTTTTCCGCCAATTGTGCACATGTCACTTTGATGTTGGGGCAATTAACCTCCTGCCAACAGCTGTCTAAAATCTCGTTCGGGTTGTCAATACCGTGGTTTGCCAAGAAATCTGCCACCCCGTTTGCCTTTCTTCTGACTGTCTGAAACACCATACCTCTCATTTCCGCTATCAGCTCCGCTATGCTTTCAGTAGCCTTAGCCAGCCTCCAATGTTTGGTGGCTTTACTGGCTCTCGTTCCTGCTTGTAAGCGTTTAGCCGTTGTGATAGCCAAAGAGGAATCCCCCTCAACAATGACACTCCCTTGTCGGGTTGTTCTAAGAATTCTCAAGCCTTGCTCAAGCGCTGCAAACTCTGCTTCATTGTTAGTGCTTTCGCCTAGAGCTCTACAATAGACATGAACTATGTCCCCATCCTGATTTCGAATGACACCTCCAATCCCTGCTATGCCTGGATTGCCCCTCGAAGCCCCATCAAAATTCAATTTGAGGCCTCCTTTTGGCGGGCATTGCCAACTAAGGTATTGCGATGAAGGTTGAGTCCTGTTTCCCCCCGATGGTTGATTGCTGGCAGCGTCCAGTTGAAAGCTTTTCAATATTCGTAAGTCCTGATCTGAAGGTTGTTCATTCAATTCTATTTTGCATTTTGTTTGTATAAGTTGTTTAATGTTAATAGTGATAGAATCTTTTGCATATTCCATGTTTCTGACTTCCTCCTGAAAAATTCTACGATTGCGCTCTTTCCAAATTGTCCATAGAATAAAACCTGGGGCGCACTTCCATATACTTTCAACTCTTCGAATTTTAGAAAAATTTCTCCTCCAGTTGATGATGGTATCTTGAATGGAGTCTCTGTTCCGATCCGAAGCCCCAAGTACTTCTTCCATCCATTGCCATAGCCGGGAAGCCCATTCACAGGAATTGAAAAGATGATTCGTTGTTTCTACTTCCTCCCTGCACATGGGACATCTGGAAGGTCCCCTGAACCCCTTTTTCATTAAGTTTTCCCATGTCAGAGTTTTCCTCTGCATGAGAAGCCATAAGAACGTTCTAATTTTTGGCCATTGAAGATTGTCCCAAACTTTTTCCGTCCAGGGCATTAGATTAGGCTGCTCTTCCCTCTCTATGATGCTCCTGGCTTCCTTCAAAGTGAAGTCCCCGTTGCCTTTCGGTCCCCATCTGAGCTTATCATTTTCAACAGCAATTCGGATTTTTCTTTTGAGGATCTGTTGATTTAAATCTTGAATGCTTTCCCGCATATCCTCGTTGTGGGTTGAGTTGAAAACTGTCCATTCCCTCCAAATCGGGTCTTCACTGGTTGGGTTCCAGTATTGGTTGACTTTGAGTTTGCCCTCATTTTGATTGCTAATCTTCACGGGAAGCAGTTGAGGGGTATCCAGTTTCGGGGCCTGTTGCCAGGCATCCTCCCAGAAGAATGCCTGATTTCCATTTCGTATCTCCCAGAAGCTATAGTCCTGAACAATACTTCTATTGTCTCTGGCATGGTTCCATATTGGCGAACCGTTAGGCGCTTCCTGCATTCTTATGAGTTCTTGAGTGGTGATGTTCGGCATATACTTTTCCTTCCAATGAGTGGCCCAAGGGAGGCTTGTTTCTGATACCCACTTCCACCAAATTTTGCCCCCGCAAATTCTATTAACTACTGAAGGATCAACCAAATTTAGTCCCCCTCTGTCCTTAGGTTTACACAGTTTCTGCCAAGCTACTAAAGACCACTTTTTCTTTTCACTGTTACCGCTCCATAAAAAGGATCGCTGGATAATTCTCATTTGATTTAAGATTCCTTTGGGAGCAGGAAGAATGGATAGCAAATACTGAGGGATAGCCTGCAATACCGCTTTTGTTAGTATTAATCTACCTGCAAAATTCAGAGCTCTGTTAGTCCAATGTTTACACTTTCTTTCCATATTGGCTAGGACTTTCTCCCAGTGAACCTTTTGCCAAGGTTTTAGAGTTAAAGGGGCACCAAGATATCTTGAAGGTAAGGTGCCAATTTTGAACCCTAGAAGTCGAGACAGATGAGATTGGATAGCTCGATGAGTATTGAAGAAGAAAATAGTAGACTTGGAGAAATTGATCTCCATTCCCGAGGCTTTGCTAAACAGATTAAGAATATCCTTGTAAGCTAAAGCTTCTTTGACTGATGGAGTACCATGTAACATGGTATCATCCACAAACTGTTGATGAGTTGTGGCCGGAATGGATCTGATGGGTTGCAGCCCTCTGATGTGACCCTCTGCTTTTCTCTTGGTTATCAACCTGCCTAGGCCCTCCATTAAAATGACAAACAAGAAGGGGGAAAGGGGATCACCCTGCCTGATACCTCTGGTAGGGCTGAAGGGAGCGGAAGGGGCGCCATTCACTAGGATAGAATATCTAGGTGATCTTATTAGGGCTAAAACCCATTTGATCCATTGTTTGCTGAAACCAAAAGCTTCTAAAACTGCTTCCAGATACGACCAGCTCACCTTGTCATAAGCTTTGGAAAGATCTAACTGCATGAGCATTCCGGCTTCTTTCCGCGAATGAAGTGAATGAATCATCTCTTGTGCCATCAAAATATTGTCTAGAATTTGTCTTCCTTCCACGTAGCCAGACTGTTCTGGCGAAATAATTCCAGGGAGGATCGCCTTCAATCTGTTGGCTATGACCTTAGAAATGATCTTGTAGATGACATTGCAGAGGGCGATGGGTCTGAATTTTTCTGGTGTGTTAGCTTCCTCCACTTTGGGTATAAGAGCAATGAAAGTTGAGTTTAGAGATTTTAGGATTGTTTTGGATCTTCTTGAGTCTTCCACTATCTCCCATATGTCTTGCTTTACAATGTCCCATCATGCTTTGTAGAAATTGATGGTAAATCCATCCGGTCCAGGAGCTTTGTCGCTTGGCATACTTCTCACTGCCTCCTCGACCTCTTCCATAGTGATTGTTCTTCTTAGGGCCCAGTTCTGATCCTCTGTGATGGTTTTAGGTATATTATTGGTGACTTCTTTGATGGCCTCCTCTCTGTTTGTTCCTGGTTCTTGCGCTATGCTTCTAAAGTGATCCGAAAGGGCTACTGATATCTCGTTATGATTTCTAAGGATTTCTCCCTCACTGTTTTTTAGTTCTAGGATTTTGTTGGCACTTCTGTAGTCCATGGCTGATCTATGGAAGAACTTAGTATTTTGCTCCCCTTCCTTCAGCCAAAGGATTCTTGATTTCTGCTTCCATAGCGATTCTTCCTGCTTGCATCTATTGTGCCATTGTTGAGTAAGCTCTTTTTCTAGTTCATAGGTTTCTTCTTCTCTGCATCCTGCCGCACCGGCTTTGTGAATTTGTTCCAGCTTGTTTTCGATGATAATTTTTTCCTGAAAGATATTTCCGAAAACTTTTCTGTTCCAGTCCTTTAACCTCATTTTGATGTTTTTTAATTTTTTTTGAAGATTGAACATTTTGGATCCTTCAATATCTAATGGTTCTGACCACCATTTTTCCACCATTGAAAGGAAGTTGGGGTGTTCTATCCAGAATTTTTCGAACCTAAAGGGTTTGTTCCTGGGGGTGCCCTGAAGCTCCACAGCAAGCGAGATCGGCCAGTGGTCCGAACCACCACTAGGGAGGATGTTCGACTCCACTACCGTTCCATCTAAGATTATGCTTTCCGAGACTAAGAAACGATCTAGTCTGGATGATATTAGCCTTTCACCCCCCCTTCTGTTGTTCCAAGTAAATTTCCCACTCTTAGGGTAAACATCTATCATTCTTGCACTATCTATGAAATTTATGAAAGCCTCCGCGTCCCTGTTTAGTTTTCTGAGGCCTCCCTTTTTCTCCAGGAGGGAGGTTATCATGTTGAAATCTCCCCCCAATATATATTTAGCATCAGGGTGTCTATCTATAAAATTGGATAAGGACGCTAGGAAATTAATCTTGTCTTCTGACTTCTGGGGACTATAGACATTGATGCATAAAAAAGATGTAGAATTACCTGTGGGTTGCAGTTCCAGAGCTAAGTAGTTTTTGCTTGCTTCAGCTGTTAGAACCTGGTACTTCCTTGTGTCCCAGAACGTAGCTAAGCCTCCTTCTCGCCCTTGGCTTTCTATCTCTAGGACCTCCATGAATCTTCCTAGCTTAACTCGTAGGCGATCTATGATAACTCTATTACATTTGGTTTCTTGAAGAAACATAATGTTCGGGTTGTACTTCTGCATCTGCCTCTTTAGAATCCTCTGTTTAGCCTGGCTATTGATCCCCCTTGCGTTCCATGATACAATCTTCATGTTTAAACAGGTTTTTGGAAGGACGGGTAATCACTTAGCTGTCTAATCATACCTGCATTGTGCAGAATCTCCCCAAGCTCCTGCAGATGTTCTCTGCTTGTCTTGCGACCTCTACGGCGTTTGTGCCTCGAAGCAGAGGCTCTTCCCAGGATTGCTTTATAGTTTGGGCTATTTCCTTTGAAAATGCCTAACTTCTTTTTCTGTTTCTCTATTTCTGCATTCTGCCGTGCAATGAAGAGGTCATTTACCTTCCTGATTTCTTCCTCCGGTACTGCCTCAATCCCTTTGGCTTTCCAGCTGTCTACAATCGCCGTGAGGTCCATTCCTTCCATGGCTAGGGTTTCTTCCAGCTCCCGGTCTAGGTCTTCACTTCCCGCTTCACTTGTTAACATCTCTGTTTCTTCTTCCGTTTCTGTTGTTCTATCCTGCATATGGATTTCACCGTTTGATTCTCCTTCCGTAGTTCCTTTCTTTATCGGTTCCTCCTGTTCTTCTTGCCCTGCCACCACATGAGGTGTGTTTTGCTTTTCCTCCGAGTCAGTCTCAAGATCTAGGATCTCAAAGGGGTTACTGAAGTGATTTCTTTCTGTGCTACCTTTATTAATCCTTCTTCTGTTGGCACGCTGCCTGTTCTTTGGTTTTGTGAAGTTGTTCTTGTCTTTGTAGTTTTGTATTTTCTCGTCTTCTGCCTCCTTTTTGTTCAGTGGACAATCCCTTATCAGATGCCCATGCTCGTGGCATTTCCTGCATCTGAAAGGTATCTGCTCATAGTCTAAAGCCTGAAAGTATTCCTCATCCCTGTATTCGAGCCATAACCCTTCATGTAGAGCGCCAGATACATCCAGTTCTACACATATTCTAGCGTAGGAGGTGTATCTTTTCTGCATGGTTGCCTCCGATGCTTTAACAAAGGTTCCCAGCTTATCACCTATTTGCTTTAAGGCATTCAATCCCCAATAGTCTATTGGGAGAGAGAAGAGGCTGATCCAAACCGGTACCTGAGTAAAAGATTCCTTTTCTGGGACAAAGTTTGGCTTCCAAGGTCTCATGTATAAGCCTGCTGCTGCTAGAAAGTAAGGGCCGCCTTCGAAAACTCTGTCTTTGTCTTCTAGACTAGTAAAGACAACTGTGAAAAATCCTTTAGCTCCTAGGTGCAACTGCACATCTCCTTTTGGCTTCCACTGCTGTCTTATCCATTGGCACAGAGTCCTTTCAGACGGCCAGATTCCCATAAACTTACAGATGATGGCATGTTCAGCCATGTGCTCCCTATAGGCCTGGATTTCAGGGTCAGTAATTGTTACCCGCAGGTTGTCTTTTTTCTTGGGCTTGCAGGCATTACTGGTGATGGGGGTTCTGTTGGGACGCGCGCTGGATTCCCCTTCCTTCTCCGGCTGAGCCTCGCTGTTGTTATTTGGCTCTTTGTCCTCTCTTGGTCGTTCCTCCTCATTTTCTGAGGGTGGGATCTTTGCGGCCGTTTTGTCTCTTGTATCTGTTTGGTTCTGTTTCTCTTTAGTTCTGACTTCTGAGGTGTTTTCTGTCTTGTCAGACATTATTGGTGTCTTATCCTTGTTTTTTCTGCTATTCTGCAACTTGCTGTTCATTCCCTCTATTCTGACTCCTTCTTTCATTTTCTGTGGCTGTTTCTGCAAGACAGCCTGCTTAAAGGTTGGGGTCCCACTAGACCCCTCTGCTCCCATCCAGTCCGACAGCAATTGCCCCTTTCGAAACAATGCTGCCAGTCTGAAACTGTGATTTTCCAGCCCTGTATCACGCGTTGTTTTGCATAAACCCTAGCTCGCTCCTCGCTACGGTGCCCATATAGAGAAATATATTCAACTGTTGTATGTTGTCCCTGTTTATTTGGTTGTGATGTCTTTATGCTCTAATATTTTGCTATTTATTCTTTGCCTTGTTGTTGGTCTTCAAACTGGTTTCTTTTTACTTTGACCATTCAAATGATACACTTTCACCCGATACACTTTTACTTGGCTGACCTGTCACTTTTCTTCTACTATGTTCTTTTCACTTTTACTGTGTACTTTTACAACAGGTCATTTACCTTCTCCCGTGTGTCTGCATCTGGTAATTGAATATTTACCATTTTCCATCAATTTCATCTGCTTCTATAAACTTGGTAAAAGTGGTTTTGTTCACAAAAAGGTGTTTTACCTCATGCTAGAGGTAAAACAGGTTCTCAAATGTTTCATATAGAACCTTACGAGTAGGCATACCATTCATAGATGAAGTATTTACCTGATTCCTTGCCACCTCTCTTATCCTTCTGTTCCAGTCTTCCTGCAGCATCAATTTTTCATTTATCACCAAGGGATTCGGTAGACCTTTCTGCCTCAAAACAACAAACTTAACCATGAACCTGTCTATAGCAAACTGCATTGTTTGGCACTTATCCTCAAGGTTCATCATCAAATTCCTCTTGGTGAGGACGTTTTTTACCTCTAGTATTGTGTTAGTCCTGTTAGGTATCTCCAACTCCTGCAATTCATATTTATTTTTGGAGTTAAGGAAATGGATGATTCTGGTGCCTTCTTCTGGCATGTCTCCTAGTTATGCCCTTACTCTTTGTATGGCTTATGTAGCCTCTTTCACTAAGTCATTTTGTTCAAAAATTACTTGAATGGATGGCCAAATATCATTGACAGAGTCAATGATATTGGCCCATAACTATTCCTTGGTTTGGCCAAGTGGCTCCTTCAACATTAATTCTTTCTCCAAGATCTTCATCCTTTTAGTCAACCTAGTTGACTTCTGAACTTCTTCCTTATGAATAATCTGTGCAAGCTTGTTATCATTCTCTAGATTGGTTATCTTTTCCTTAAGCTTGTTTATTTATGTGGTCTGAATGGACATGTCTTGCATTTCCTTGACCAATTTACTTTCCTCATCACCTGGCTAAGTTGCTGTTGTTGTTGAACCTGTTCCTGATGTAGATGTTGTGGCATCTGGTAGTGTTGTAGCTAGTGGAGCTGTAGGAGCCAATGAAGCTGCCAAGGTGGATGTTACTACTGTGGTGACTGTTGGAATGACATTGGCAGTGGCTGTCTCGAGGCTGGCCTGTTTCAGCTATATTAAGTTGTCCAACCCCTTCTCCATTTCCTTCAGTTGATCATTTAGTTGGAGAACAAGGTCCATCATTTCCTCCTAATGATTTTGGCTTCCTAAGACCTCTTTTGTCTATGGGTGCTCTGAATGAGGTAGTTTCAATTGCTTTTTGAGAGTAGAAATATCCTCATTCTTTTTCTTTATCAACTTCTTTGCAGCCTTGACATCATTGGGATCATGTCCAATCTCAATCACCAAGTCTTACAGTGACTTGACTTTGTTGTCCTTGGCCTATGAGGAGGCCTATTCCAGTTTGTACTGAGCACTAATATTATCCAACAAAGTTTGAAGATTGTGTGCAGTCATAGATTTACTAGTCAATGTGGAATAGATCATCTCACTTGCCTGCTTTTGGAACTCAATTTGGTCAAAGGGAGGAACATCACTGGCCAAAACCTCAAAATCTGCTTTCCTATAGTCTACTGATGATCTTGGCTGCTCCGCCATAGGTTGCATGAAGTTCATTTGCATTTTACTTGTTTTGATGTTAAAGGATACCATCAACCAGTTTTGATTCGCAGGTGTCTGCTTGAAGTATTGGGCATAAGTCTCAGCCTTCAATTTCTCATTCCGCAACTTAATTTTCTTGTATCTATCTGTTGTTGGGAAAAGTATCCAATACGGAATGACCCTATCCCACTCTAAGGGTGATAGTACCTCAGCAACAATCAAAGCAAAGCTATTCGAGATTACTTCTTTATGAGATGTAAGAGATAGGAGAAAGAGATCCACTAACCGTTATCTTCCGCTAATGATTGATCCAATCTTCCCTCTTTGCTGCTTGCTCCCAGCTCATTGCTCTTTCACTGGCCCAGCTACACAAAGATCCTGCAAAATGACAAGAGAGGGAAACTACAAGAAGCATACATTCATAATTGATTCAAGGATTAGAATAAATCAAATATACAAGTATCAATACGCCATTGAGACACATGCATATAGAAGAACCTCAAATGCTTTATTAATGGAAGAAGTAAAGTTCCGAGAGTGTTACAACCATAAGAGGCCCAATCCAGCAACACCTCCCAGCAGATAGAAATCTCCTCTTCACCTCCTTCAAGCAAATCACCCAATAGTTCTATACTAAAACCAACAGCACTTCCTTACATTCACAAGATTCCAGCCTCCCTAGACCTCATGAGAGAGTTCTATATATAGGAGTTTTGGAGAAAGGATGAGTCAGCTTGTAGCTGGCATGAAGCTGACTAGTGTCCTCTCCCACTTCAGTTATTCTTCAGTTCTTGAGTCCACTTGGAGGTTCTTGCTTCCACTTGGAGATCTAGACCCGTGAACCTTGAAAGGCAAACTTTAAAAAAGATCAACTTAAAATATATTGAATGAACCTAACAACGCTTTGAAACATAATGCAAACACATAGAGGTCTAAGCTAGAGATGTGTTCCGGCGTCGTTAAACGTAGTGACTGTCGATCTCGACGAAGGTGGGTGATTCCTCCTGAGAGTTGGTGGCACTAATACGGACTTGTGCTCCCACGTACCGTCGCGTATATATTGGGAGACCCCTATAGACATATATCTTTTATCCATAGGAAGCCGTGTCGGACGCCCTACTGATCGCAATGCAGTGAACACAGCATTCACGAAGATCGACCACCCGTACCGTAAAACGTATTCTGTGGTTTTGCGAAAGGTTTGGCACACCCTCTGCCTAGATCTCCAGAGCAGTTTCTTTTGGCCTTTTTCAAACTCTATAACTGAAAAAGTCCAGCCGAGCATTTGTCACTTCGGGCTCGTTAAAACATCGAAGGAGACTAGAGTCATCTTTAGCTTTTTCTCGACTCTTAAAAAGTGAAAAAGCAAGTTGCGTCTAAAGCGTCGTTATAAAATTTATTTTAAGTGGAATAATCATCACCTTTCCCTCGTTGATCTTCGAAGTTAGTCTATCACCAGTGAAGTTCCTGTAGAATCACTAGGCAATCTATTGGATAGACTCAATATGTCTGAACAACCGTCGACATCTAGGACTGTGTCGTCCGACACAGCAATAGCAGAGCCTCCTGCTGCTACTCCAACGATGTACGCCGGTATACCATCTAAACCGGCTGACGAATGATCCAATTGATTATGCCCCTTGGTGGCCAGCGATTCCGCATAAACTTCCGTCAGACATTCCTAAATTTAATGGAAATCCGGGTGAAGATCCGTCGAATCATGTGATGACATTCCATCTATGGTGTTCATCAAACACCCTGAATGATGATTCGATACGACTTCGCCTCTTTCAGAGGACGTTAACGGGTCCAGTGGCAAAATGGTACATTGAATTGCCTAGAGCTTCGTTCGACAACTTCAGTACCTTAGCCACAACCTTTTTAACCCATTTTCAATTACCAATAAGGTATGAAACGGGAACAGAACTCCTTACCAACTTCAAACAGACGACTGCCACCCACATATCTGATCATATACATGAGTGGCGACGTCGTCGTAGGATGGTAAAAACATACGTTCCCGATCAGCTATTAGCTGAATGGTTTATCAAGTCATTACTTCCTGCCATCACGGAAGATGTGGCAAAGGGGGGAGTCGTAACGGAAGAGCAGGTTATCGCTCATGCGCAATATCTAGACTTGGTCTATACTCAGTCTGGCACGCTCTACGACAAAATACCTGACGCCCCTAGACCGGAATTCTCAATTCCTCCTCCTCCTAAATCAAACAATGACTCTCACACCGGCGATGGCGTGATTAGCAAGCACAAAATTTATAGTCAAAATGCAAATGAAGAACTTCTTGCCTCAGAAGTAAATTCCATGTCGACCGACAAGGGCAAACAACTGAAGCAACCAGGGGGCAAGAACAAAAAGAAAGGGAGAAAAAGGAAACCCCCGGCAGGGTGTCATATATGTGATGAGGATCATTGGACGAAAGATTGTCCACATATAGCTGAAGTTAAGAAACTCTTTAAGAGTTCAAAAACCCCAGCAGTATTGACTGATCCGTTTCCCAACCCAAGTCAAAATCTGGTTGCTAATCAAAATGCTTCCCGATCCCAAGTGCTTATGTTGTCTGTCTCGAAGCAACAAAACGATGCTTTGACGAAGAATAAAGATTGCAGAAATCCAAAGCTGTCGAACAACAAGGCTAATGAACAACCTAGTAGTTCGACAACAACTTTGACCAAAGTTGTGCCACCCATCGTTCCTGAGCCAATGATAAAGTCGCAAAAGGGAGCAGTACACAGATCGACATTTAATCCTCGTGCCAAAGTAGCACAGAATTATAATATAGTAGAGGACCTGGCCCAATCGCCGTCCGCTATGTCGACACTTGAGGTACCGCAAAATTGCCTCTCCCAAGAGCAAGCTTTATTATCAGCAATAGGTGGGATTGGCCCAATAGATTCCAATCTTGTGGCCTTTGATCATAAAGGATATGACCCTCAATTACCAGCTCAACTAGCTTTCCTTATTCAAGTGAAAGCCCTCAACAAAACTGTTCATCGAACAATTATTGATGAGGGGGCATCTACATGTCTTATGTCGATGAGTTGCTGGAAAGATTTAGGCTCACCACCCTTGTCGAAATCTTCAACGACGTTAAAAGCATTTGATGGACGATCATACACTCCATACGGGATTTTAAGTAACTTGCAAGTTGAACTGGGGGGCAAAACAATAGGAATTGATGTTGAAGTAATTGATGGAAAGCTCGATTACAACATCCTATTGGGAAGGCCCTGGATCTATGCCATGGCTGCGGTTGTGTCGACCTACTTCAGGAAGATTGCATTTCCCTTCCAAGGAGGAATTACATTCGTCGACCAACAAACTTTTCTCCCCAACAGTTCACAAGTTACGGGAAGCATTCCAATGATCCATGGAAGGAATCATTCGCTCCAAAATATCGGAGTAGGTCTCCTAAAAGACCCTGCCTTAATGGGTACTTTTGCCCTACCGCCTACGAGCAATCTGGCGGAAGTGGCCACAGTGGAATATGAAACCTTCTATTTCTAATGGATCTAAAACTCCGAGGACGGTTCTTATCTCGTGTCAACCTCGTTAAAAAATGAAACAAAGAGTCATGAGGATAGTTCTTTTACTGTGTCAACCTCATTAAAAAATGAAACGAACCCCCTTTCCAAATCTCAAAGGTAAACCTTCATTCCAACCACCGAGTCGAATGTAATGAAGCTTGGGGGGCATGTACCTCGATTTGCATTATTATGCTGGGGGCATGCAAAAAGGTCGAGCAGTTTTAGCACATAGTTCATGCTCGTTAAAAAATAAACATAAGATTGAGCAGTGTTTTGGCGCATTCGAGCTCTTTAAAAAATGAACCCAGTACCGGTAAATAACCACTGTGATCGTAAATTTATCAGCCATAAAAACCTTGGTCGTATGTGCACCTACCACCTTCACTTTCATTTGGCCGATCGTTCACCTCCATATGATTGTTTACCCATTTTGAGGAACAACTGCGAAGAGTGATTTCACCTAGCCATCCTTGTGACACTGCCGTGATTGGAAAATTCCAACCTGTACCTAGAATCTGCTGCTATCCCTGTTTATCACTCGTTCCTCAAAAGACGAGTCTTCTTTGAGCTCTTTTCATCTGACTCGTAAAATATGAAAAGTTTGCCGAGTTTTGGCCTTCCAGCTCGTTAAAATGACCGGAAGAGCTATCCCTCCCGTAGATTTTAATCTTTTTGGACCTGAGGGATTATTGCACAAAAAGGTCGAGCGCTTGTTTTATTCGGCTCGTTAAAATTATCGAAAACTCATCCCTTCTGTATTGTTTTATACTTTTTCGGACTTAAGGGATTAGATGACGAAAAAGGAATTTTGGAGTTAACTTTCTGTACCTTTTCAGACTCTCTAAAAATGAAAAGGACCAAGTTTTCCTTGTCGTTAGACTCGTTAAAATGATTAAATAGCGACAAACTTGTCTTTAGACGAGAACGAGTTTCCCTATCGCTAGGCTCGTTAAAATATAGCGATGGGCTTGCCCGAAGGGCAGGTTATAGAACAAGCATATGTTATCCTCCTCAAGCTTGACAAAAATAAAGAGGTACTGGTCAGAAATGATTGGGGAAAAATTGGGAGAACCTCAAAGCTTTAATGGTAGCAAGTCGCTCTTGAACATGACACTTTTCCTCCGTACCACATCAGGTTGGGTTGTTTCATTCACCGGTCTCATCACCATGGTCTCGCCAAACCATCCACATTTGGGGTAATGCTACCGATCCATCGCATCAGTGTCGTTATATGTTCAAGAGATGTTGTTCAGAAAGAGTCAACCGTGTCCCATCCACTTCCATACATTATCCTTCATCCACCCATGATCGCCACCCTGAATCATATTTCACAGATTGTTTTCACCTCCACTAAAATCATTAGCTCCGTTCCGTGTCACTGATGTGGGATTCATTAAGGCCCTCCTTTGACGGATCGCTTCTTGTCGACTTCAGCTCATTATCCAAGAAGTTGATCTAGGAACACCCCCCTCAGTACTTTGAAGCTTGCATGCCTCAATGGCAAGTTTCTCACTTCCGGCGACAGGTATACAACAACGACCTTCGACCAGAAGATTTTGCGTGGTGTTCGACGCCAAGTCCTTTATTCACACCACGTGAATTGTGCTGCAGTACCTTGAGGGTCATTATCATTATTGGTGATTCCTCTCGCGCTTGTTAACGGTTTACATCATTGACCGATAATCAAGCGATGTCTTTCCATGTTCAACTTCAGCGCAGTTCTCACATGGATCGACTTGTACTTAGAGTGAAGATCGAACGAGTTTGAAGACCCCGGATCTAGTTTCATCCATTCGGGCTGCGATATATATTCAGGAAATATAAAGACATTTGACATGTACATCATTACAGTAGATGATCATCCTACTCAAAGGATGATAATTTCAGCAGAGAATTATCAGTCTACCATCAGACGATCATCTGTTCTATGTACTAAAATGAATTTATAAAGCTGAGCATGGGAATGCCCGCCTCAGCTAGATCATGAAAGCAGAATGAAAAATAATGTATTGTATTGTATTTTATTACAGGTCACTTCTCAGCGATTGAATGAACTTCGAATCCTCCTGATAAAGCATTTCACCCGATAAACGACCTCATACTTTAGGGGGCAACTGTTATAGACATTTTTGTGCCTTACAGCATGAAGCATGAAATGTCAATAATCTAAGGGATCCAAAGTCCCTAAACATGTTGTTCCTACCCCTAGAGGAACAAGGTCAGCAAACCACAGCACTAAATATTAGTTCTCCACCTGAAAACACTCAAAACCAAGCTAATTCTAGATCATGTCAACTGCTACACTGGCTACCTGCACTGAATGTCAACTGCTACACTGGCTACCTGCGCTGAATGTCAACTCCAACACTAGCTACCTGCGCTAAACGAGTTTGGACATGTGGCAGACTCATTCCTCAAGGTGTCAGAGCCCAGGAAGCTTCCAAAGTGACACTTGCATCAAGGAATTCGACCGGTGATGAGTGTTTTCAGGTGGAGAACTGATATTTAGTGCTGTGGTTTGCTGACCTTGTTCCTCTAGGGGTAGGAACAACATGTTTAGGGACTTTGGATCCCTTAGATTATTGACATTTCATGCTTCATGCTGTAAGGCACAAAAATGTCTATAACACTATCTTTGATATGCTTCTCTTTATCCACAGGCCTGGTGAATGAAGAGACCTCAACGTTGAGTTGTCTCTCAATAAGTTGGGTATTTGAGGTAGAGGGCTCGTTTGTTTCTCCAGAAGCTAATGGGCCTTTGCTTCTTTCCACCATTGTATCAGTTTCAATGATTTCCATTGAGTCAATGGTGTCTTCCTATTCAGTTAGAGGATTAATCTTGGGCCTCTTCATATAACTGATCTCAAACTATTCATTTGTGGTTTCCATGGCTGAACTAGAACCTTCTTCCCTAGTTCTCTTTACATTTCTATCCTCATTTGCTGGAGTTTGTAAAATAGGAGGAATATTCATTGGTTCTCATAATTCTGGAACCTGCAGGAAGGAACTTGTATCAATCTATTTTTCTACATCAATTAATGTATTATCTACATCAACTACAGTACTGTCCATGTCTATCAAAGTGTTTTCCAACCATTTTTATTGGTTCGCAAATCTATCAACGTCTAGCCCGGGAAGATGGATGAAAGGACCCAATTTGACCTAGAGACTGATCTTATTTATGACTCCATGAGGGTCATATTTCCAAATAAAATTGTTCTTGAATTTCGTCTGCTGTAGAATCTTACCTACCTCTAGCCTGGCTTCCCTATTATTACAAATAAAGCGGCCCAATTGGTTTTTCATTTTGAATTGAGTTTTCTTCTTAGCTACGAGGAAGTTAGCTTCATCAGAGTTTATTATGTACCTAAAGTACTCTAATGCAAATAATATCATGGGGAGGTATTTGTGCAGTTTGTAGGGGGCCAGCTGGCATCCATATATCCTTATCTCTCTGTGGTGCTGGTATAAATACCCGTCTCCCACTTTAATGTTCTTTGCCAACTGTAAAGCCCTTTTAATTTCCTGAATGATCTTTGGTTGATAACTATTGGTTAGCATGTTTACATTAGGATGCAAAAATGAATCAATGAAGTCTTTGTAGGAAAATAGAGTGGAGTATTGTTGGATCATTGGTGTCCAATAGATGACTGATCTTGGGTTGCCTTTGGTGTCCAACTTCTAAATGTTGATTGGAAACTTCTCTGACTGATAGTACAGGAACATATGAAATAAAACTAAAGAATACTTGAAAACTCTCTCATTTGGTAGTCTGATGAATTGTTCATGCATTCTATATGCTATGAACTGAGCACAGTTGTACATCATAGCAGGAGGCTTTCCTAGGAAAAAGATGAAGAAGAAGGAAAGAACAAACTCATCCACATGTTCATCAAAGGTGTAGCCTAAAATACAGGAAAGTGTGTTTATGATTTATCTGCCTCTCTCAGAAAAAATGGTGGTAGCATATGGTGGACTTTTTGTAGGAATATGACACTCCTCTATGATGAAGGTTACAAAAATTTGGGCTATGCTGGGAAGGTCTAACTTGGTATAGAGGTCAAGCAAGCCTTCAATAGAATGTGTGGTCTCATTTGGGCTAGGTTGGACTTGCAACACTAGGCTAATGGATTTTGTAGTGATGGTGAACAAAACTTGCTGGTCAGGGGTGACAATGGCTTTTTGACTAGCAATGTAGCAAGCTTGGGAGAAGTTAACAATTTCTGGGAATGGGTGAACTTATGGGAACAAATACTTGGGAAAATTGGACTCCCAAAGGTGGATATCATTGTTCTGGTTTAAAAATTTGTCCTTACTCCAGTAGTGGAGCTTTAGAAGGTAGGTAGGTGAAGCAGTGTCCCTGATTTTAAAGTCTCGGTCTTCTAATGCAAGGTGGGTGATATCCAAGTGAGGGGTTTGCAGAGGTCTCACATCCAAAGAGGTTTGGGAAGCCATAATTGGGTTTGCTAAATTGAGCAAAGCTTTCATAGGTTTCAAGAGTGAGGTTTAGAAGCTCTAATATAGTGGGAGGGTAGTTACAGTCTGTGAAACAGGGTTTAGGATGTAGAAATAAGTTTCACTTGAATTTCAACAATGTTTCTTTAATTAATTCAATTCTTAAACCACTTAATTACAAATGTGCATTTTCAAATTCAAAGGTCGTTCTGGTATTTTCCAAGAATACCTGGAAATTGATGGTTTGGCGTGCAGACTAGGTTCAACGGTGAATGCAGAAGGTACTGTGGCTTCAACTGTCAACTAGTTGCTTCAATTGGGTATCTGAAGCATCTTCAGGTAGCAAAAGGTGGTCAAATTGGTCGCAGAGGTTCAGGGTGTTGCAAATGAATAAGCATCAGTTTGCAATGAAAAACGAGTGAAAAGAGAAATTTGGAGCTTTTTCAGCCTTTTAACGGGTAAAGATCACATTTTGGCGCATAAATAATTAAATGAACAATGGGTAGTTTTCAATTTAGGCAGGGAGGTGGTTTTATGCACCATCGTATCGCTTTGGATGGCAAGTGGTATTTTTCCCGAGCACGTGATCTAACCTGGTGCTACCACATAGCAGAACAGTGCCCAGGCAAAACCACGAATCTCGCATGTTCTCGCGTTGTTAATGCTCGGACGATGAATCCACGCGATATG
Source organism: Pinus tabuliformis (assembly GCA_031772625.1). Lineage (NCBI taxonomy): Eukaryota > Viridiplantae > Streptophyta > Pinopsida > Pinales > Pinaceae > Pinus > Pinus tabuliformis. The sequence continues at coordinate 1,185,128,334 of CM062816.1, read as the reverse complement.
GATGTACACGGTTGGATCTGGGGGCAGGAGATCGGAGAGCTATCACGCATTTGAGTTGCACGGAGGGAATCGGGACAGGGATTTGGCGAGGCCAGGATTTAATTACAGATAATTGTAATTAATTAACCAATAATGATGGGATTTTCAATATAGGCAACATGTTAATAAATGTGGGACCATGGGTTATATGGCATGGTTTTATTTAACTGCACTAAGGGTTGGTGGGTTAAAAAGGTTTCTCAGGATATACAAAGTGGGGGGTGTTAATTACATAATGTGGGGGCATAGTAAACAAAATCTTAGGATAAGGGGGTTTTGTGGGTTTTTTAAGGGAAATGGGGAATTAATAGAGGGGGAAGGTAATATTTGTAATGGGAAATGGGTTTCACACTAGGGAAAAGGGGTTTTGGGAAGGGGGAGTGATTTTTGAAGGGTAATTTCTAGGGAAATGTGTGAAACCCAAGGGTAAAGGTCAAAATGAGGGGAAAAGGGTATTTATAAGTAATGAAGGGATAATGGGGAAATTACGAAATAAGTATGTGGGGGTGTAATGAAATGAGGGAAAATTAGTAAAGAAGCTTGGTGAAAATTCTTTCTTTCTTGCATTTCCTCTTGCACATGAAACATAGGCTTAAGCATGATAAATGAGCTTTTGACTTAGCAACCTTGTGCATTTGCAACACTTCTTCTACCTACCCTCTATCTACCTTAAATTTTTTTCTTCATTTATTGGGTGCATTTGAGCTTGCTGAACCTTTATTACCTTTTATTTTGATAGGAAAACTATCTAATTCTAACCTTATAACTTCCAATGGCTCAGATTAAACTAGTGAGCTCATTCTTATTCTCTACCTAACTACTGATCTTCCAATGTTAAACAATTTGGCTAAATCATTATTCTCGATCTATCACAATGAAATTTAAAACATGAATGAGTCAAGATTAAACTTTTTGACCATCATGGATTGTGGCATTTTTTAGAAGCTACACACAATATTATTTTACAAAGTAAAGAAAAAAGAGTGTCATTTGAATTTGCACACTTTCATGATCTATTTTATTTCTTTTTGGGATTCATATTTTTCACTTTTTCTTATCATTTTTCCTTCTTTTTGTCTTTTGATTGTTCTTTTAGGACATAGCCTTTTTACATCTTTAATTTTTTATATGGAAAACATTTTGCAAAAAAAAAAAGTATGTACAATATTACAAAACTAACCATACCCAATTCAAAATTATGAATCATATTATTATAAAACCCTAACAATACTATCAAAAATGGATCCTAATTCCCTTAAATATTTTTCATACCTTCATGTTAAATGTTAACTTTTTCAATAATATCATACACTCCTTTATATATTTAAGACATTAAAATATTATGAAGCATCAAAATATTATGAAGCTTGATAACATAATAAATCATAAGGAAAAATATAATGTAAATGCCACAATGCCACATATACATTGATTTTAAGTTAATATGAAAACAAAGTTTCATGATGAATGCTAATTGGACACATATTTTAATGCTAAACGTTTATATCATATCGCTCAAAACAAATAATTGAGAAGTTACTTATTAATATTTCACAAAGAAAAACACGTCCATAAATACTAATAAAATACCCATCAATAAATCACCAAGAGAATAATATAGCCAATCATTAAGGATCTAATCACCTATAATAGTTCTTAACATCATTAGCAATATTCAACGCTCAACGTTTACGTCATAGGGCTCAAAATAAATAATTGAGAAAATACTTGTTAACATCATTAGCAATATTCAATGCTCAACGTTTATATCATATGGCTCAAAATAGATAATTGAGAAGTTACTTATTAATACTCCAAAAATAAAAAAACAAATCACTAAAGATTAATAAAATACCCATCAATAAATCACCAAGAGAATAATATAGCCCGCCATTAAGAACATAATCACCTATAATAGTTCTTAGCATCATTAGCAATATTCAAGGACTTAATTGTTAATGCGAATCATAAGCATCCATAATAATAGTAAAGGATATTTTCATCGATAGTCTTTAGTAATCATAGTTAGTCATGGCGAGTGAGATAATTATTCATAATAATAAAAAGGAAAGCATCATTAAAACTATAATCAATAATCGTTAATGATAATGAGTAATTAATAAATCATCGACAAGTATGAATAAACATCATGGATACAATTTATTAATAGTTGAGGACATCAAACTAACATTAATGGTCAAAATTAGCATCATTTTTTTTCCATCATATATTTTGAAAAGTATATTTATAATCGTATAGCATTTAGAGTAAATGATCAATCAAATACGTCAATTCCTCATAAAGATTAAAAAAATTCAAAAAGTTTAATACTGGTATAATAAATAATTATAATTATAATTTTATAAAATAATATTATTAACTAAAATTATTATATTCCGAATGAGTGATGAACATCGAGACGTGCTAGACACATGTGCAATGAATGTATATATATGGCAGATGGGAAGGAGGATAGATAGCCTGTCCTTCCATTATGTAAGGTGTAAGGTGAGTGTAATGGTGCGACGTGTGAAATCTCATTCATTTTTTACGGGAGCGTGTGCTCGCAAGGTAAGTTGGTTATTGTCGATTGTCAAAGTTTTGGAATGTTATATTGCATTGGTAGTATGGAGGTTGATAGATTGTGGTCTGAGCAGCGTTAGTTTGTCTCATTTCTTAGGTTGTTGAGTACTCTGAGAGTGGTGGAGAAAATTTCATCGTCACTTCCTCCTCCGTGAACGGTTACCAAGAGCGTCAAGTTTTTCTCCCAATTCCTGGTTCCCTGCTTCTACCAATGGTTTGAGGGAATTTTGCATGGTGATATGGCTGACCCTAGTATTTATACCTGCGTTGCTTATTAGCTTTCTCTGTGAGGGTAATTTGTGTTTGGGATGGTGTCTCGGTCTTTCATCCATCAGAATTCTTTTCAAACTTCCTCTCTCTAATTTCTTACCCTCGAATCCTAAGACGCATCACTCAGTGAGTAGTAATTGGTGTCAGTGGTGGAACAACACTCTAGAGGAGTTTGTTGTGGCTTGAAATTGGCTTGGGTTTGTTTCTCACATGTTTTGCGCTTTATTGTTGAGTCATTCCATCTGCGTCTTTGATCCAAGGTGCTTCCCTTGTCAAAGAAGAAGACAAGGCATTTGTCTAGCTCACGTGTATCTTATTTGGGGGTGTGTTTTCCACCCTCCTGGCTGGAGTGTGGTGGTTTTCATTTCTAAAGAGTAGGATTTTGGTAGATAAATTGGGGCTGGCTTTCAACCCACTTTGGTTCAGAGTTTTTCGGGAGGTGCCATAGAACGTTTTCGGTCCTATCTTGGGGGTGTCTCCTTAGCCACTCATCATGCAACCTATGTTGCTTAATTCACGCTCCCAACCTAGGCAGAGGGAAGCTTCGACCAGTCAGGGGGGTTCTGTCAACAAGTTGAAGGTGGTGTTGGAGAGCCGACTTGTTGAGTGACCAAAGTGGGGTCGACGTGTTGTTGGAGGTGTGCTCAGAGCAGCGTCGGGAGCCTATGGAGGCAAAGGTGGTGCGAGCGCAATGCAGGGTGGACGTGTAGTTGGTGGTGGTAAGAAAGGTAGTGTGGTGCGTGGGGGTGGAGCATGTGTGCGGGGAAGTTGTTGGCAAGGGCACGCATGAGTTGTTGGTCAATAGATTCACTCTGATGCCTGTCGTGAGTTGATCCAAACTATTTTGCATCACCTATAAGTTTATGATAGGACCAGAAAGGAGGAACATGAGGTTGTCATCGCCACGCTAAATCAGTTGCATTACTTTCAATGTCATGTCAGGGAAAGGATTATGGTGGTTTGTCGTGGACTAAATCTGCTACCATAAAAGGTTGGGAAGTTGGAGACATGGACAACTTACTTTGAGAAACATGTTTAGTGTTTATATCTCCCCTGTTACCCTCTAGGGACTAGGCCAAACAATCTAGCGTCAATTACTTCTGATGATTGAGCATGGTCACATGTGTTCTTTTGATTTCGTTTGTCTTCGGTGCTTTTGGCCTATTAGGTTTTGAACTTCTAATTTGGTTTTGTTAGTGATTCTTTGTCATATGGTGATAACAATAATCAACAAACCCAATCCAGATGAGGCTATTTACATTTTGATAACTATATACTTTACTTTCCTTTTGATTAATGAATAGAACCTAAATTTAACAAAACAAAAAATTTATTAAAAATAAATTTAAAAATACATATTATTTTTAAAAATAATTTATAAATTCAATAAAATATTTAAAAATTTATTATTCAATTATATATTCTAATTAAACTATAATTCAGTTTAATTAAAAAGGCCATGAAAACCATAAGTTCCCACCAGCGCGGGGTGACCCCCAAATGATATAGATCAGCGTTCAAACACTCTAATACAAGTCACCATTCAGATCCTTTAATCTTATCATACAAGTTTGGGAATTTTGGAAACATTCATATACTCCGCTAATTTGGACATTCAACAATTATTCTTTAGGGTTTGAAGTAATCATTAAAACATGATTGCAATGGATCTTCTCGACAGCTCTCTCTTAGAGAAATAAAATTACGCACGTGTTATGGTTTTCCACCTTATCATGAATGATAATCTTATCGTGCAGAGGGAGATAATGAGGGTAATGAAAATGTCATTCCAATACAGCAACCTTGTCTGAACTCCTGCAACCCAGACGATGTATGAATGAAAGTGTTGTGGTATTTATGTTGCACCGAGTATAACGTTCATCAACGGGTAAGATGGATTAATGATTTAGTCCTCTCAAAACATACTGCGTCACAACCCACGTTGAATAATCAACCACAAAGCAGTCTTAATGTGAAGTTTCAGATTAAATGTAAAAAATTGAAGTAAAAATTTTTATTCTCCCTTGACGCAATTGTAAAGTCAAATATTGACTTTGATTTTGTTGCGGAAATGTATTATATTTTTTTTACATTTTATTATAATTAATTCTTTATGTTTTGTGTTTAACCTTTAGTTTTTAGTTTTTTTTGCGGAAATGTATTATATTTATTTACATTTTATTATAATTAACCCTTTAAGTTTTGTGTTTAACCTTTAGTTTTTAGTTTTTGTTGCGGAAATGTATTATATTTTTTTTACATTTTAATATAATTAATTCTTTAAGTTTTGTGTTTAACCTTTAGTTTTTAGTTTTTGTTACCGAAATGTATTATATTTTTTTACATTTTAATATAATTAATTATTTAAGTTTTGTGTTTAACCTTTAGTTTTTAGTTTTTGTTGCGGAAATGTATTATATTTTTTTAATTTTAATATAATTAATTCTTTAAGTTTTGTGTTTAACCTTTAGTTTTTTTTTGGGTTAGATTTAGTTTTTTTGGTTAGATTTATTTTTTTAGGTTTTTTTTTTCTATTTTTTAATAAATTTGACTCGAATGTATTAAAATTTTAAGTTTGACTTAAGCACCTTTAAATTAATAAAAATGTTGAAATAATGTTTCCATAGTTTTCATATTAAATTTGGATTTGGTTTGAGATTTGTAAGTGGTTGTTGAGAGATTTTCTCAACTCCTATCTTTAATGTTAGAATCAATTGAATCTCAAACCAACTACATATGTATGGATTATATTGGTGAATAAAATATAAATTTTTGATATGTGCAGATTAATTTTATTTCTTGGTATCAGAGATTTGAGGGCCTTTGGGCTTCATGCGAGGGGTTAGGATAGACTTGAGGGTAAAAGATTTTTTTTTGTGGTGTGTTTTGTTTGTGCAACCGCTACTTGAAGTGGACGAAATATGGAGCTATGTTCGGAGTATTTGATCTCAGGTAAAGCCAATGTACAACACAAAGAACGATCTTCGTGTGAAGCCAACATTCTCCAACAGGAACTTGTTGTGTTAAATATGTGGTTGATCGAGCGCTACACTGGATGGATTTCCTATTGTGATTGAGTGATGCTCTCGATCTTGCGTGGTTTGATACTTTCCCAAGGAGATGTGCGAGTTGAATGTCATGAAAACTCGTTGTCTTTTGTGAGTGGAGAAGTGCGTCAGTTTTGTTTTCATTCGGGTCCTTGCTTCCCCATAGAACCACATCTTCCGGCACTTATAGTTTTGGAAGATAGGGACTGATGTTGGAATCGCTTGTCTAAGACTTTATAACTTCAAAATTGTTAGTGCTCTCCAATCGCCGATGTGGAATATTGACATAAACTGCAGAACCAATGCTTTTACTAACTTCAGTGGCATTTTCTCTGTGGCTAGTTGCACGTCCGAAATCAAGTAAGCCACCATTAGAATTTAGAATCTCTGCCACTCTAATTCCTTTTCTGTGAACGGGAAGATGCCCACAAGAAGATGTCCACATAAATTGTTTGTGGACTGATGTTGGAAAGGCGGAGGTTGATGAGTTGCTACTCTTCTATTCATCACACAAAACATGATGCTTACAATGAACCCGGTGAAGGGTATTTATCTTTCTCCAACTAGTGACTTGCTTAAAATATATTGACCTGCAACCACATGCAATCACGCACTAAAAGTCATCTATCACTTGAATTGACTCAATACTCAAACACTCAAACACTTAATCACTTAGTTAACTAACTCTCTATGTTTAACGAACTCCACATGCGGGACTAATTACAATTTCTAACACTCCCCCTTAATTACGACCGTATCACTCAACATAACTTAACTTGACTCAATTATCACTTAAACATGCTTGCTGGTCTATGTCTGAGTAGGCTTACAATGACTTAAGACTTTCACAATTTTGCATTTTATTTTTCACTTCTTCCAAATTTTATATCCTCGAAATTACATCATTCTCTATTGAACTTTCTTGTTGTAGGCCTTATTTTCTTGTTGTTGTTGCAATTTTTCTTTCACTTTTCTTGAATTTGTGCTGAAACACAATTTGATCTTGTCTACTACATTTTCTTCTTCAAAGATTTGTTCAACCATGGACTGTTTCCATAACATTTCATCTTCAAAAATGGTTTCAATTCATTTGTCTTTTCCTTTCATATCATTCTTTTCACTTTCATCATCAGGTACTACTATTTTTTTCCTGTAATCTGCACACTCAAGATCAATATTCACAATTTCGTTTAATTCTTTTATTCCACCTGCTTCCTTAAGACGCATCAATTTGTTCTATTGGTTTCTGAACCCATTCTTCAATGCGCTTCAAATATGCATCAAATTTATTAACAACCTTACTTTCAACTTCTGCTTCCATGCTATTTTGAACACCTACATCTTCAAAAACAATGTTAAAAACATCTTTCATATGACTCTATTCCATGAGAGCCTCCTGCTCTGCATCTGCCTTCTTTTCAACTGCATGGCTTCTATTGTTATGAGATATTTTCATCAAAAACTCTTCAATCACTTTATCTTGTTCTTGATCATCAACTACTGCTAGATGACATACTGCTTCATGAACAGTTCCATCTGCTTCATATCTTCTTGCTACAGTGGCAGCTTCAACCTTCAATGTTTCATCAAATATTGTGTTTACCATATTGTCACAATCAATCCTTGTTTCAAAAAATAAACCACACATATCATCAACATAATGTTCAGCCACACGATGGCGGGATATCTGAGCATGCATGTGCTCATTTCCTATTTCATTGACAATTTCAACTTCACCAAATCCATCAGTTGCATCTGGATTCATGAATTCACATATAACTTTGTAGTCATCATCCACATGTGTCTCATCACAGTGGGATTCACCATCATATGTATCATCCACATTATAGTGGAGTCCTTGAGAATTTATTTTCTCTTACTCTGTTTCACACACAGAGGCTTCAACTTCTCTCTCTACAATCATTGCTGCATCTTCTTCATCCATATGCATGATTGCAATAATGGGTTTCAGTTTTATGGTCTTGACAACCATCATCCACTTTTCTGTGGGGTTCTCCAAGCTCTGTTTTCCTCTCAGGGTATTTCTAATATACTCTCATATCTGCGGCTGACTTATTTGCTCGTGACATAACCTGATGTTGCATGTCGCTCCCCCTTGAACCAAACTCCACTTCCAGGAACTTCCATGCTTCCTTGGAAGTTGTAGCTTTTGATACCTTGCACAAACACTTCTCATCCAATCGTTGTTTTATAAAATTCAATGCTAAAACATCGCATACTTCATTATATGGGTTATTAGACCCATACTCAAGTAACTCTTTAGCTCTAAGGAAAGTTAACATCTTGATAACCCAATGATCAAAATAACCTCTCATCCAATCGTTGTTTTATAAAATTCAATGCTAAAGCATTGCATACTTCATTATATGGGTTATTAGACCCATACTCAATTAACTCTTTAGCTTAAGAAAAGTTAACATCTTGATAACCCAATGATCAAAATATTTACCTGTAAACATAGGAGGTGGTAGAAGATCAAAGTTACACCAATCACCCTTCATTTCTTCTTAGCCTTCTGCTAGACTTCTTAGTTCCTCAGTGGTAGCATGAACCTCTCTAACCATGGAAATGATCTTTGCCTCTGCTTTTCTATTTATTTTTTTAATATGCTTCAATCGCGCTTTGCGACCCATGACTACTATCTTTTCCTATATTTTATAGTTTTTTCCTGATTGCATGAGGTTATGTTCCATATCACCCTCGAAAGCAAATATGATTTTCAATATGTGCCCTCGTAAAACACAATATTCATCCAAAAACTTGCAATGCTTGACAAAACACCAAAAAATTTGTAGATGGATAGACCTTTAAAAGCCCTAAATTCTCTTGCTAGAAAACTTGTTTTAAAAAACCCTAGAATTTCACCTTTAACCCCAAGTTTTGTTTTCTTTAAAAAGAAAACAAAAACAAAAAAAAAAAAAAAAAAAAACAAAACAAACCTTTCCTTTATAAGGTTTCCAAAGCCTTTATAAAAATATAACTTTTAATAAAAATAACTTTTCAGATTCACTTCACGTTATATGAACCTTCATAATAAAGCTTCGGGATCAATTTTTTCGAAGTGCATTAACCAAAATTTTTGTTATAATCTTTAAACTAAGAGTCAAGGCAGTGACTTTTCAAGCTTAAAATAATTGGAATAATTTTCACACCCTTTAAACATCCAACCTTCCGCGGCGTGCACGACTACTACCCTTAAAACAAAAACCTTTCGAATTTTTTAAAAAACTTTTAAACTTGCCTCACGGGTTGGTCTTTGGCCTTTGGCCTTTTCTGTATGACCTGTGGTTGTGATTGCATGAGGCCCCTTTTTAACACTTCAAACCCACGGCATACAGCAGATGGCAAATCGAACCGCGTGATATGCGCTGCACGGCACAGACCAACATAAAACGGTGCAGATTTTTGTACTAATAAAGTGTGGAATTTTGCGAGGTTCTGAACCATTCCATAAATTTGCAACACATATTTAAAACAAATAAAATGGTTGGCTTTCTTTTCTCGACCATTTTTTCACCTGCTCTGCATGCACCACGGACCTTGTGGTCTTTGTTTTGCTCCGATAACAATTTGTAGGAAAAGCAGAGGATACAAAGCATGAATTCACACACAAAATACGAGTTGTTTCTCTTTTATTGATCAGACAAAACATGATGCTTACAATGAACCCGGTGAAGGGTATTTATCCTTTTCCAACTAACAACTTGCCTAAAATATCTTGTCATGCAACCACATGAAATCACACACTAAAAGTCATTTATCACTTGACTTGACTCAACACAACACTCAATTAATTGACTCTCTATATTTAGCCAACTCCACATGCAGGAGTAATTACAATTTCTAACCACTGCGTCAATTTTGTTTTCATTTGGGTCCTCACTTCCCGATAGAACCACATCTTGCGACACTTGCAGTTCTGGAAGATAGGGACTGATGTTGGAATCGCTTGTCTGAGAATTTATAACTTCAAAATTGGCAGTGCTTCCAATCGCGAATGTGGAATATTGGCATAAACTACAGAACCAATGCTTTTACTAACTCAAGAGGTGTTTGCTTTGTGGCTAACTGCACATCCGAAATCATGTAAGCCACCATTAGAATCTTTGCCACTCCAATTACTTCTATGTAAACAAGAAGATGCCCACGCTCTCTGGAACGAAAAACCAAAGATTAGATGTGAGGTTGTTCGTTGAATGTCATTTGAGATAGTGAAGTCCAATGTCGGCATAGGCCTTTAGATTAAAGTGTCAGTACACCTTACTACAAATATTTTGAAGGATAGGAGATTAAGCTCCAAGGAGGAGTCCATTGAAGTGGTTAGGGATTTTGCAGATTATAAGTGACATTGAACATGTCATCTGAAGCTTGTGGGTTGAACATAACTGGAAACAAGACAAAAGGGCAGAGGTATTGTATAGATTGTGAGCTCATCCACAACCTTTTGAAGGAACCCAATCTCGCTATATGGGTGATCTAACTGCTCTAAATTATAATAGATCTCTCTGGGTGTTTTTCAATGCAATAGATGGTTAAGGGCCATGGGGATAGAATTTCATTTTCTAACCAAAGAATGTGGAGAAAAAAATCAAATTGTCCAATGTTTGTGTTGATCTACATAAGAGGCATGTATTTCAGTGATTTGTTTTTTGTTTCTCATGTTGTTTGTGATCTTTTAGGTTTTCCCTGTGGCTTGAGGAGCCCGACTCAGGAGCATCAAAGTCATCAAAGTCACCCGGGGATAGCCGTCAAAGTCACTCGGGGATAGCATCCCCTTTAGGGGACTCAAGTTTGTGACATGTCTCCTCCCCCTAACACAGGACACAACCACCCCTTGTGAGGTTTGATCTTGGGTCATCTCGCTAACGAGGCCCATCCTCAACGGGTTGTGCTAGTGAGAGTTGACACTGATTATTAGTGCATTATATTTATTTTTGTGAGTAAAATTATATGAAGAACCAACTATTGAATAGAGTAATATAATTAAATTAGTGGTTCTCCATGTCTTTTGGTGCCAAGAGAAAGTATCCTAATTTGATTATGTGAGTCTATTATATGTTGATGTGTCTTGTTGTTCTTTGGGCTTCAAGAACCTCTGTTACAGGTTATCCATGTGTCTGTAAATTTATGTATGTCAAAAGGTCAATTTTATGGTTGACTTATGGATAAGCTCATTACATAGAAACTTACCTATATAACTAGAGTATGTATTTTGATGCATACTACTAGGATGGAAGCATGTGCATAGAGATATTCAATGTCTAGGCTATTCTTCAGAGTAGTCAAGAAGCATTAATTGTACAAAGTTCATCAACAATGGTCAAAGGTAGTAACGTTTTAAATGGAAGTCAAATGATAGCTCAAAGATGAAGGGGTGAATAAATAATGAATTTTGCAAGATTTCAGAGTGCATGTGAGCACTGATGAAGAACAGTCAGGGATAAATCATTTTTATTGTTGTAATGTGTGTTTTTCCATATAAGAATTATGGGATAGACTTGAAAATAATTCTTCCATAGCTTCCATGATAAGTTTGGATTTGGTTTAAGATTTGTAGAAAGTTGCTGAGACATCTTTTCAAATCCTATCTATAATTTTACAATCAATTAGATCTTAATAAGACAATATATATGTACCATATTTAGGAACAAAATATAATTTTTTATGTGTGCAAATGAGTATTTTTTTCTCTAAATATATTAATATTTTCAAATATCCGTTTTAAATAATAAAAAATTACAATTTTACTGAAAATTATATAACTAAATTTTAACAATAATAATCAAAACATAAAACAACTAAACTTCAACTATAAATCTATAATCTAACTAAACTTAAAGAAATATAATTAATAAAAAATCAATTAAAAAATAACATAAAAAAGTTAACAACAACGGTATAATATTACATATATATACTATAGCTTCCTTTATATCTGCATAATATTACATATATATTACAATTTTCTTTTAAAAATGTATATTATTAAATATATATCACCGCTCCCTTTCACGATAGCTAATTGACAAACTTGTATTACTTAAAGTTATGTAAGTAATGATGTGTTTTATTCACATCACTTAGTTATAAAACATATGAACAGTATATGGTATATTTTTTATAAACAACCACTATCACGTCATTCTTTATTTAGTGGAATAACTTCACGTTTTTGTCCTTTTGAGTTTAAGTTGTCAGAAGCTTGAATATGCAGACATTCCTTCACGTATTTTTCTTGAAGTTTCTTGCTGGCCAAAGGAAAGTTGTCGTCCACGAAAGCCGCTGCACCCGAGCTAGCAATGTTTCTCACGCCATTCGCTATAGCATATATCTGGTATTTTACCATTCTCACAAACTGAAGATAAATTTTCATCATCAATATCTCTGCAAATCTACACCGAACAAATGAAGTTCCTTCAACAAGCTGCCAGAAAAATTTGCCAGACTTGAATGATCTTTCCAAATTGCCATCAGGTCCCGGTAGTATTTGGTATATATTCACCTTATATTAAGCCAATCTCCTATGTGTAAAGACCTTGGGAACTCACATTTTTCCATTTCTTTGAGTTAACAATTTTTGTAAGCTTTATATGTTTTCATATTCCAACCTTTTTAAAAATAGATATTTTCATGTTAAAATTTATCAAAAATTTAAAAATAATTTTTTGTAAACTAAATTCTCCAGTCAACATTCAACATAATTCAGCCTAGATTTAATTAAGAAAAAACAGAACAATTTAGATACTCCACATACCACCATATCTGGAATCTTTCTTTAATGGATATAATTTGTACAGATGTCCAATACTCTTTCCCAGTTTGAAGTTCTTGGATATAATTTGTACAGATGTCCAATACTGAACAAGGGTTTGAGCCGCCTTGATTTAGTATGCAGATACTTCATCCACAGGAGACATTGGTGGAAAAAGTCGTTCGCAGTGTTGAGATTGAAGAGCCTCCTTCTCTCTTTCTTTTGCAGGAAACAACCACCCTTCTTATTTCTTCCACAGGGATGAAAAGAGATAGTAAGTTTTGATCAAAGGGAATGCCAGAACAATGGATTTGTTCTTGCGCAACTATAGTTCCTTGGTTAAAGACAGGATTTGGTAACATTTTAAAGATATTTTCTTTCATTTGAACGAATTGTTTTCAATTTCTTTCACGCTTTGACGATGCTGGAAATAAATGTCTTATGAACTAGGTATATCGTAATGATTCCTACTATCTCTACTAAATCCTAAAAGCTAGAAATACATCTATTGCTCACAGCTCATTTGTGGTTATTTTTCAGTGTTTCCAAATATTTCAATTTTCAGTTAGTTTCTATTGAACAAAATGCCTTTCACATCCCATAAATAACTCTCCTAGTAAGTGTGAAAACACTTTCGGAGCAACCAAAAACTAACATAACTAGCCAAGGATTTGAAAACCTGTAGAAGGTTTGAGGTTCTCAATGAAAAATGGCTACGATTGGTTGGCTATGTTAGTTGTTAGCTAATATAGTGCTGATTGTTTACCTTTACTCAGTTGCCTACTTAATTTTACTGTTACCAACAACCCTGCCTTTTGATCAACCATTATTTACTACCTCTGTGGCAAGTTCATCATCTCCAGGGCACGGGCAACCAGAGAATAACTTGGGCAAGTAGCAAGTTTGAAGAAGGCAAGTCTCTAGTTCACAAGGTTGATGAGGGCAGTGAGTCAAGTGGTAGAAGGCAGGCAACAATATCGTAGGTATTTTTTTTAGACAACAAAGTTCTCTATTGCAAAAAAATGCTTTTTGGTAAAACTGATGGTTTAGGTTCCCCTTTATCATGTTTTCACACATATTGTTCTAGCCCTTTCTTATCTTAAAAGTTCTCTATGGTGCAATCCTTGAAGACTCCAATATTCCAGTTGTTTAAAATTTGGCCTGCCATCATACAGTATATATAAATGACATTTTAAGTCATTTTTGAAAATCTTCAAGGAAATGACTCAACGGAACATACAATCATGGAATGGGATGATTGCAGGACTTTCACAGAATGGCCTCGTTGATGATGCCCTGAAATTATTTAAGGAGATACCCCAACCAAATGTTGTCTCATGGAATGGGATGGTTGCAGGATTTGCACAGAATGGGTTCATTGATGATGCCCTCAATCTTTTCAAGGAAATACGTTAGCAAAACATGACCTCCTGGAATAGGATGATTGTTGGATTTGCACAGAACGGGCTTGTTGATGAGGCTGTGAAAGTATTTCATGAAATACCACAATGAAATGTGGTTTCATGGGCTGCAATGATTGCAGGATATGTGCAGAATGGACATGGTGAGGAAGCCCTGAAGCTTTTTCAAAGAATGCAATTGGCAGGAGTTAGGCCAGACTTGAAAACTTTTACGAGTATACTGCCAGTGTGTGCCAATTTTGCTGCACTGGAACAAGGTATGGAGATCCATGAAAACATAATTAGATATGGATTCCAATCTTACACCACTGTCATGAATGTTGTTATAGATATGTATGCAAAATGTGGCAATATAAAGAAGGCATGTGAGCTGTTTAACAAAATGAATCATCAAGATGTTGCCTCATGGACAACCATGATTGTAGGATATGCCATGCATGGGTGTGGCAAAGAAACCCTTGAACTCTTTGAAAAATGAAACATTAGGGTGTAAATCCAGACCATATAACATTTTTTCGTGTTTTGTCTGCATGCAGCCATGCAGGTCTAGTGGATGAGGGCTATAAGAACTTCAATTGCATGAAGGAATACTATCACATCACACCTACAATGGGCCATTATGGCTGCATGGTTGACCTTCTAGGCCGTGCTGGGCATCTAGAGGAAGCACAAAACTTCATCGACAACATGCCTATAAAACCTGATGCGGTTGTCTGGAGTTGTTTGCTTACTGCTTGTAGAATGCATAACAATGTAGAGATAGGAGAATGCGTGGAAAAGCATATTTTTAATTTGGCCCCTACAAATCCTACCCCCTTTGTACTTCTCTCAAACATCTACACCGCAGCTGGTAGGTGGGGTGATATTGAAAAGGTTGGGAAATTGATGAAAGATAGAGGCATTAAAAAGACCCCGGCATGTAGCTGGATTGAGATCAAGAAGCAGGTGCATGCCTTCCTTGTAGGTGATAAATCACACCCACAATCACACAAAATATATGCAGAGTTGAAGAGATTGTATCAAGAAATGAAGGTGGCAGGGTATGTTCCTGAGATGAAGTTTGTGTTGAATGACGTGAAGGAGGAAGAGAAGGAACACATTCTTCTTCACCATAGTGAAAAGCTTGCAATCGTATTTCGGCTAATAAACACGCCACCTGGAACAACTATCCGAATCATCAAGAACCTTCGATTGTGTGGTGACTGCCACTCTACAAGAAATTTTATCTCAAAGATGGTTGCACTAGATATTATCTTGAGAGATCCCAATCGTTATCACCATATTAAGGACGGACAATGTTCTTGTCAGGATTACTGGTGATGATGGATGAAGCAAGCAAAGACAAAAATTTTTCCTTGTACGAACATATTATCTACCTTGCACTAGTAGAAAGGTTGGAGGGCTTCATATTATTTTTTTTTATTCTTTTATACACATCAAATACATTGGATTGAAGATCCATACATGTTTAAGTATCAATATTTTATTTTATTGTCACCAATTAAATATATTCGTCGGCTTATCATATACATAAAACATTTCATGGGATGATGAGATGCATCTATCATGCTTTTCAATTCTAAAATAAAAAATCTCAATGAGATCTAGTTTTTGGGTGGTTAAAGGAGGGTGTTGTTATTTCCCACCAAAGTTAGTTTGTTTTCTCCTTATAGGGTAATATTCATATGAGATGAGCCATTTCATCTGGAGAGGTCGGGTATAGACATCCCTTCACAAGTTGGCCATCTGCAATTCCCATTGTCTTGATGGAAGAATTTCAAACAAAAAATTACTTTATTTAAAAAATTAAAATTCAAAATTTAGGGCTTTTGTATTTTGTAGGGCCTTTCAAATTTCTTTTAGTATATGCTGGTCACGTTTGATTCCCAATTTATTTTCTGCGAGATATGCTTATATACCTACTATTGATGAAACAAAAATGTACGAAACATATTTTTAAAATATGTATATAGCAGGAGCTTACAATGAGGTAAAATTGGGGTATGTGATCCCCATTAAACATAACTGGTCCACTGTCGTATACATTATAGAGATCACAAAGTCCAAAGATTAAGGCCAAAGGGATAATCATAAAAAACAACAACCAATATTAAATAACTCTAGCACAACCACCATCCATCTCAAGCACCTAGAGGTAACATAGAAGCATAGAGTGGTGGTTTATCATCATTATACTTTTAGGACCAACCATCTCTTGCATATGCTAAGAGTATGTGTTTTCTCATAGAAAATCACAGGTTCAAAGTCAGAGGGAGGACCAACCATCTCTTGCATATGCTAAGAGTATGTGTTTCCTCGTAGAAAATCACAGGTTCAAAGTCAGAGGGGGCAGAGTATGTACACCTCTATAATCTTTAGCACTCAAATCGTTGCACAGAGGCGGGTCCCTTGCCCCACAAACAAGGGGTTCTTATACACCAATTTAGTGTTTTTCTTAGCTGTAACCTTAAAAATAAATTATCAATTTATCACTATTATTAATTACGATATATCTTATTTATTATTGGGAAAAATATGGCTGATAATTTCAATGGTCACATGGTTAACTTTGTCTTCTTTTCCTGATAGTCACATGGTTAATTTTGTCTCCTTGTCCTGATAGCTTGGTCTGCTTGGTGTCTAGGTGATTGGCCCACTCTCTCTTGACCAAAGAGACCAAAGACAAAGAGGGGTATGGTGATACCCAACTCATACTATAGGACTCTTTGGAACTCCCGTAAGTGGCAGAGGTGGTCTAAATCTATTACCACCTTATTTAGTGTGCTTTATATGTAATGATAAACTTGTGATTGTTGCCACTTTGTCAGTCCAAGTATTTATTATAACATCCTTCCTGTTAAATAAAGTGCCATTAAGGGATTTTCAAGTAAAAGACATAATTTTTGTTGTTATCATCTTTCGTGTTAAGGGTTGAAACTAGAGTGGTTCCAAGGTAATTGAAGAGTGTACATTGTCATCTTATTCACTTGTAATTTGTCATTATAGATACAAGCAGAAGTAAGGGAGAGTGTATACTACCACGTTATTTTAGTGCTCACTAATCACATAGGGGAATCTCTATGCATTGTATGCAAAGTGCGAACTCCAAAGAACAATGCTGGCAAACTACAATAAATGTTCACTGTAATTCAAAATATTGGAGTTGTAAACTGCAATTAAACACACTGGACTACAAAGAAAACTGCACGGTGACACCTAAGGATGGTTTTTACCTTGGCAAGCATGTAAATCCATTTTAAGAACATGAAAACTTGTCCAAGAAAGGAAGATTCCTATACGGAAAACTGAAAAAAACAAGTTTTAATAACAGAATTATGAATAATGACATTAGTGCCCTAAAGCCTATGGCCTATGGCATGTACAAAATTGGCCAAGGGTGAGTACTTCCTGTTGGCCATCTATTCAAGAGATCAAAGAAAATCAAGAGACACAATGAATCAGTGAGATGTAGCAGCCAAATAAATGGTATGTTTATTTCCAAAGTTGTAAGTACAAAGTTTGGGGGAAACTAGCTTCACCTACAAGAACTGCAGGGAGCATCCAACAACTTCTGGAGTGCCTTCTCACAATAGTGTTCAAGGATGCAATGATGTGCACACAATGTAATCTCAAGCTCTCACTGATAGATTATGCACTCACAATCAGTCAAATTGTAAAGGAATAAAAGCAAGGGATTCAAGAAAAATCACTCCTTGAAAAAATAAGATCAAACCTTGATTCACCCAACCTCTTTAGCCTTTATAGAATAGGCATTAGACTCTTAGAGTACAAAAATATCTCAGCTAAGAATAGACATAAGGGATTCAACATACCAAAGATAGCTCCTCCATACAGAGCACATAAGATAAAAGTGAGTATTAAGATAAATTTTCAGACCATTCTGACGACTTCAAAATTTCAGCAACCAGACACCTTTTGCTGCTGCAAAGGGGTGCCTGAATATGTAATCATCCTCATCCTGTCAATCAAATCACTTTATAAAAATAGCAGTTTCTAAAAATAGACATTCTCCAAAATAGCAGGTTGTCCAATTGGTCAGAAATGTTGACCATAACCCTATCTCTCCACTGGGTATCCAAATATACTATCATCTGCAACTAAGAAAGACCAAGTTTCTAAGATAGAAACTCAAAAAACTTGCTGAAACAAAATACAAAAGTGCCCATTTGACTGTCCTCCAAGTCCCTTGCCTGCTTCTCAATCTACATGTGAATTTGATGCATGGGGAAAATGGCTAAAATAGAAAGTTGGAAGGTTGATTTGGAAAATCTGATAATGATACCACAAGATGTTCTATCACCCTGAAATATTGTTTTGAATGTAACTCCTGAAATCTCATACAATACGAGTTTGGAATAAGTTAAGGACAAAACAAGGCTCTGCAACCAAATGAGAACATTAGCATATGAATATTTTGGATAACTCATAAAAAATATCCCTTGCATTAAAACTATATCTAAACACTATGGAATTAGTGATTTCTTTTTGGTTACAACCAAGTGTTTCTAGGGAATTATAGAGAGGAAAGACAGTGTTAGAGTGCGTAGCATAACTTAGGTTCTTACCCCGGGAGGTTTATATCTTCTTTAAGAAGAGGCTTTTACATGTTTATGAATCTATTGAACATATCAATCCACGCCTTGATAGAAAAGAAAACTTTCAAGATGAACATTATGGGTCTTTTCCATATCTCAAGCATAAGGTGTTACCATTTTTTGATCTTAGTAAATGGTATAAAGCATAAGTTTTTTTTATTACTTTCTGGGTTTTACCTAAATCTCTTTTAAGTGGTTGGAAGATTCCATATCTCAAGCATAAGGTGTTGCCATTTTTTTTTTATCTTAGTAAATGGTATAAATCATAAGTTTTTTTTTATTAACTTTCTGGGTTTTACCTAAATCTCTTTTAAGTGGTTGAAAAATTTTGGCTACTTAAATCTCTTTTAAGTGGTTGGAAGATTTTAGCTACCTTATCAATAAGTCAGTCATTCCAAATTCCATTATATATGAATGTTTTTTTCCATTACAAAGGCTTAAGATGTTAGTGCAATGTTTTTTTCCATTACAAAGGCTTAAGATGTTAGTGCAATGAGATATATTTAAGCTAATGTAAAAATTCAATAGTTCTAGGATGGATTTTTATTTTAAAGATATCAAGACATGCAAATAATTCAAATAATTCAAAAAATAATTCATGGCTCCAATTGAGTATGAATACATCCATGAGTAGAGGTTATCAAGCCCATAATTATCAAGCTCATAGTTTCTGATTAAAGATATCAAGGTCTGCATGACCTAAATGTAAAAGCAAAAATAATTTCCATATCTCAAGCATAAGGTGTTACCCTTTTTTGGTTTAGCTACCTTATCAATAAGACACTCATTCCAAATTCCATTATATATGAATGTTTTTTTCCAGTACAAAGGCTTAAGATGTTAGTGCAATGAGATATATTTAAGCTAATGTAAAAATTCAATAGGTCTAGAATGGATTTTTATTTTAAAGATATCAATGCAAATAATTCAAAAAATAATTCATCGCTCCAATCGAGTATGAATACATCCATGAGTAGAGGTTATCAAGCTCATAGTTTTTAATTAAAGATATCAAGGCCTCCATGACCTAAATGTAAAAGAAAAAAATTATTTCATTGTTCCAACTAAGTATGCATTCATCTCACCCTTTGATTGTAAATGAAAAAATACAATTCAGCATTCATCTCACCTTTTGATGTAAATGAAAAAATATAATACTTTGTTCCAGCTAAGTATGCATTCATCTCACCTTTTGATTTCACTATATTTTATATTAATAGCCTGAATAAATTTAATATTTTTTTAAGTAATGCTTTGAATATCATGGAAATTAATCAATGCTATAAGATTATCCTAAGTCTTAATCTAAATTTAAATGTTTTAAAGAGTAGTTATTTTATCTTTTAATTTCATGTATTCGTTCTTTTATATTAAAAAAATGGGATCCCTTGCATTATTTAATAAATCTATTAAAATAAATTTATACTATAATTATTTATTTTCATTCAATTTAATTTTTTGAGTTAAAACAACATGAGAACCTTTGATAGAACTTTTCCATGAATAGTGATAAGATCAAAATTTATGGAGCTCGTGTACAAAAGAGAAAATGAGGATGAAGTGGCAAAATTTCGATGGCAAAAGTAGCCTAGGTTGAGACAACAAAGAAAGAGAAAAAATTTGTAATAGTTTCCATTAAGCATGCTAATTTTGATGGAATTGAATGGAGCTCTTGTAACTAGGGGAGAAAATGCTTCAACTTTGTACAAACGAGAACTAATTGAGGAAATCATGATCGGGGACGACAAGTTAATTCACTTTTTTGGAGTTGAGTTGGGATAAGCTTGTACTATAGTCTTGAGACTAACAAAGTAATTATATAACATCAATGAACACAATTTCAGGAGTTGATTTGGGATAAGATTGTACTATAGTCCTCAGAGTAGCAAAGTAATATCAATGAACACAATTCAAAGGGAAAACAAGTAGCAAAGCTAGGTGTAAATACATTGAGTGATCGAGCTGAAAATTCTTACCTTAGCAATTGAGGTGCAAAGTCTAAGTAATATACAGGATCACTCAAGAGAAATGATGTTCAATGAGTAAGCTCCTAAATTACAAAGGTCTTTCCACTCGAGAGAAATGATGTTCAACAAGAAGGCTCTTATAGTTCAAAAGTGTTTCCACTCAAGAGAAATGATGTTCAACTTATGCACAATTTTCTTGCAGTTAAACCAAGAGTCGCCAATTTCAGAAATTAGAGTAGCTTCATTTGATAGCATGCCTTGCAACCGACCAATTTTGACCAGTGAATATCAACAATAATTGTATTGTAAATTTATCCTCTAAGGGCAAAGCCAACGAAAAGACAATTGTCTAAGTATTGTTACTTCAAAATATGGGTAGATTATTTGAGGCCTTGCGTGAATATGTTTGAATAGAATGTTAACCCTAAAGACTCATATGCTTTACTTTTCAGGGAACACTTTCGGGTACAAAAACTTACAAGTTTCCTTCCCAACATCTGGTGCAAATGCTAGTGATAATCATTGAGCAAGTAATTATTTGCAATTATGAATAAATATGAAAAATATAATTTGTTAATAGTTATGGACATCAAAATAATATTATTACAAAAAATAATTAAGGAAAATTTTCATCATCATCTATTATAAAAATACTTTTATCATATTTTTTAAGTAAAACATTAATAAAAAAATAATAAATGTCATACATCACCTCCTAATGACCATCACGAAATGTATATTAAAAAATAGAGCATAAATTTATAGAATAATTATTATAAATAATCTAAAAATAAAAATACTCACAATTTTTTAACCTACATCTATAAATTCAATAAAATATTAAGTAATATGTGGTAATTAAATTATTGCCAATTTACTAAAGAAGGCCAGGGAAACCATTTGTTTCCTAGGAGCGACGGTTAACCCCAAACGGTATAGGTCGCCGTTCAAACCCTCGAATATTAGTGACAATTTAGACCCTGTAAATTCGTTATACAAGCTTCGGAATTTTGCAAAATTGCAGATACTGCTCGCTTGGGGTTAATTTAGGAGTTTAACAACAATTCTTTAAGGTTTTGAACTCATCATTAACATTTTATTTCGATAAATGTTACCGATAGCTCTCTGTTAAAGAAATAAAGTTGTGCAGGCCTTATGGTTTTCTACCTAATCATAAAGGATAATCTTGTCTTGCAGACAGAGAGATTTTCTATCTCATCCGTCTGTCATTTTCTATATCTGATTTTACGAAAGTATTGTGGTGTTTATGTTTGCTCCGAGTATAACGTTCAGTAAGCGGATATCTGAGCAAATTGCGAAAGGGTAAGATGGATTAAGGATTTAATCCTCGCAAAACATACTTCCTCACAACTAACCTTCAATAACCAACAGAAGAGCAGTTTTAACGTTGAAATTTAGATTAGATGTATGAAATTTAAGGTAAAATGGCCTTGACCTTGTGTATTAGTCTCGCTTGACCAAACTATAAAGTCAAATATTGACTTTGACTTTGTTACAGAAATATATCTCTTTTAAATTTTACTGTAATTGTTTTCGTTTTGTTTTTTTATTATGTTTTATGTTTACTTTGATTTCCTTTCACACCTATTTTTTTTTAAATTGAAATGTAATCCTTTTAGTGTTCTCTTTTAACATTTTGGTTATTTTATTATGTTTTTTTTAAAGGAATATTGTTTTTTAATCTATTTTTCTAAAATTGAAATGTAATCTTTTATGGTTTTTTAATAAATATTATTTTTTAATTTATTTTCTAAAATTTTAAAAAATGATTGAAATTACAAATTTTATCTAAATAATCTATACATTTAAAAGTTTTCAGAATATTAAATTTATTTATGTAATAACCAAACATCACAATTCTATCTAAAATTAAATAAAATTATGTATCTGGATTTTGAGAATAAAACCCAA
The DNA here is from genome assembly GCA_031772625.1 of Pinus tabuliformis. Lineage (NCBI taxonomy): Eukaryota > Viridiplantae > Streptophyta > Pinopsida > Pinales > Pinaceae > Pinus > Pinus tabuliformis. Next base: position 1,185,105,687 of record CM062816.1, on the reverse strand, counting down.
AAGCTAAAACACTTAAACTGATCCACATAAATCTACAACCTGATTAAATTTAAAAAATATATATATATAACTAATAAAAATCAACTCAGGAATAACATAAAATAAAAAAAGTTAACTAAAACGGTATATTACATATATATATATTACAACTTCTCTTGTACAACTGTACAATATTACATATATATTTATTCTTTTAGAACGGCATGAATTTACAGATATATTAAAGCGCCCTTTGGAAATACTAGGTCTACAGGATTATATTATATAAAGCTATGTAAGTGATGATTTATTTTATTTTCATCCCCTAGTTATAAAACCTATGAACAGTACTAGGAGCAAGTGTTCACATACAGTCTTTATGACCGGACGGATATAACGGTCCCCATATTGTGATTTGGGGGCATCCTAGGGGCATGCAGCAGAGTCATCGGGTTTGGATGTCGCGAATTCACGATCCAGGTAAGGATCACCCGGTAACTGCAGACTACACACCATATCATCGTCTAAAACAGGGAGGTTGCTATATTGCAGGTCTTCAATCTCTTCCGCTAACGCGCTGTAAAAATTGAGATCCCAGCCTTCATGACACCCTGTAATGAGACTGTACAGATTATCATGTCGCACCATGACGTTATCCAGCTCGGCTTGTGTGGAGGCCAACCGCGATTGCAGTTCTTCTAATTTCTTGTGGAGGTCATTGATTAGTGCTACACAGCCATGGACAGGATCTGCAACTCTGGCTTTTGCCTCGTACACCAGGCTGCTTACCGCGTCACCTCTCTGCTCGGCTGGGAGATTCTTTTTATTATCACAAATAAGCCATTGAATTGTCAGTTATTTCGACTTCTGGAAAATTGATATGAGGTGTCCTACTAATTAATACCGGTGAGATTATTTGCAAATAGATTCTAAACCCTAAAATTCCAAAAGCCCGACTTAGTAAAGGAAATTGCATTCATATTGCTGGTATCTTACTAATTAACAAGATATAACGAACCTGTAGTAGTTTGAGGACATGACCATATCCGAATAATCCGTGTACCAACAAGAACTTGTGTGGATCATTCGGCGGGAAATAAGGTGAGAGCACACATTTATCTGAACATTTCTTTTTCTGGAATTTGCAGGCGGCGCAAGCTCTACTCTCTGCCTTGGAAACTTGGCTCATCCTCTGCAAAACAATTCCACACAATTTCTCATGTGTTACCAGTTTTTCCATTTTGCTTTGAATTCATTAATATTACGGAATATCGTCACTTACCTTTCCCTTGGTGTCACAGTTTTGAAGAATATTGCAGAAAGAATATGCGGGCGGCTTGAAACAAAGTACGAGGGACTTTGTAATTAAGAAGTGAAAAGCATTGTTGAGTGGAAGGGAAGGGACGTAGAAATGAGGAGAGGCATAGGAGAATCGATTAATTAAATGAATCAGAAATTTCATGGAAACCAAACTATCTCCACTTTGAGTTGTTTCGCACTCGCGTCCGTTATAGGGCAGCAACATAGAAAGAAACATCAGACAGGATTTCCAAGACAAATATTAAATTGATTGTAGGTGATAGACCGCATCTTCTCCTAAACCTCTGGTTAATTCTTCTCACCTTGTCACATCTTGATCTTGGTTTGAAGTCAGTGCTCCATGTGTCCGGAACGTCTTATATCTCTTCAAATGACAATGTTCGAATAATAATTCATTGTTTAGGTTTCGTTTAATCATGTCCAATCTCCAAGTATTTTTCATTTTATTGAAAATATTTATTTAATTAAATTTGTGTTTGACTTAGCATTATTTTAGTCATAATTAATGATCGACGAAGCGTCAAATGATACGGGACTCATAACAATGATGGCTTATTTAATCAACGTCGATGGCCTAGGAGGTTCAACGTATTTAGTTGATGAGACTGTCGAGAAGGGTAGCTCGAGGAGATATGATACGGGTGTATATTTAACGTGTATTTTTTCGTTTGGGGATTAAGAGTGTTTTTGCAGGTTTGTTTAAGAGAACCCGTGTAATTTTCATGGTGTTTTTTTATTGAATTGACGTGTATTTTTTTTAAGTAAAAATAAAATATTATTGAATAAAAAGTTATGATTATACTAGCACAATTATATTAGTATGTATAATTGATATATTTAAAAGGTGTATAATTATGATTATTATTATTAATTAATATTATTATTTTTAATTTATAGTTAATTAAATTTAATAGTATTATTAATTAATAGATATTAATAATATTTAATTGACTCTTAATTAATTAATCAATAATAATAATTGAGTAATTAATATTATTACTATTTATTAATAATGTTTTATTAATATAAAAATGTTGTTATTTATTTATTTATTTATATTTTTTTGAGAGGTGGAAAAATCTATCAAACTTAGTTGTCAAACCAACAGTGAGGACAGCCATTTGTAGCTGCTATCCGCGAATGTCAGTTTGACTCATCAATGTTATCAAGGAAAACCACGCCCCCTGGAATAACCCGCTGGTGGTGCCCCCTGGAATAACCCGCTGGTGGTGCGTAAGGGAGGAGGCTCTCACTCCTGCCAGATGCCTCTGGGTCTTGGGCCCTTAACGTGTTTCCTTTTGTCCGAGCAAGACGAGCTCTTAGCCAAGTAGAAGTAGTTTTAGGGCATACTCCAGGCCCAATATAAAGATTGTTAAATAAATAAATATATATCAATATAAATTTTGTTAATCAATATCATTCATTAATTAAATAAACCTAAGGGAATAATACTAAATTGTAGGAATATGAACTTTTAGATTAATAAGCCCAAAAAATTGATAGTATAAATCCAAGTCATAAAAAATATATACCCAATATATACAAACCTTAATATAAATATTATAAACCCTAAAATAAACATGGATGACCATATTTGATTTCCATACTAAAATAATCCTTATCACATTGCAATCCGCCACCGAATAATTTATATTAAATAAAAATAGCACTAGTGAAATTTCATCCTTCAATACAAACTCAGGGATGAGGAGCACCAGTGAAATTTCATCCGTCAATACAAACTTAGACGAAGCATATTCGCTTTAAACTCATTAGCGTCCATCGATATATTAAGAAAATAAAAGCCAACGCCGGGTTCGAAATAGGAATGCCTTCAGTAAACAATACAAAAAATATAGATATTGTTTAATTCTAATAAAAAGTATTAATGGTATTATGAAGCAATATGAAGGAGATATGTAATCTGTACGGGAGAGAGTTTTCATATGATTAAAAAAAATTGTTAGAAAAATAAAATGTATTTTATTTTTAAATATAAATAATATATTTGAATGTACATATTAATTTTATGAAAAATTTTTGGCTTAAATCACATGAAATTTCATTTGTTTCGAACCAATAAGTGTGGTTCATCGTCAGGACAAGTTGAAGAAACAGATCGCTTATTAAATAGTGTGAGCAGGCTATATTTCTTGACCAAGTAACCGCTAAGTTTGACCGGGAAACAGTTAGTTGAACAAGATTAAGGGCAAGACCTCTATTTTTGTAATTCCAATGAATATTAAGTTAAATAATTTTTAAAATAAATAAATTAATAATTAGTTAAAAAATTATTAAATATATAAATAATAGTGTAACTAATTATTAATGGATGTTAAAATATAGTTAGTTATATTATTTATTAAAAAGTTAAAGGGACATATTTTATTAATTTACAATTCGAAATATATATTAAAATAAATTAATTATAAAATAAATTTATTTTATATTAGTAGTTATTTAACTATAAATAATTATAACTATAATTTAAAATAAAGGGACCTAAAATAAATAGTCTTTAAAATAAATAAATTAATAGTTAGTTAAAAATTATTAAATATATAAATAATAGTGTAATTAATTATTAAGAGATGTTAAAATATAGATAGTTATATTATTATTAAAGAGTTAAAGGGACATATTTTATTAACTTATAATTCGAAACATATATTTAAAATAAATTAATCATAAAATAAACTTATTTTAAATTAGTAGTTATCTATAAATATAACTATAAACTGATTATAAAATAATTATTTGTTTATTTATTTATTTATTTTAACATATTATCCTAGATTGATTCCAATAAATAGAATTATTATTAGAATTTTGAAAGGAATAATTGTATTGTTACTATCAATATAATAGTGTTACCATAATAATGTTAAATTAATTTTATACCAATTTCTAATAAGAGGATCTAGTAAATAAAAGTCAAAAAGAAAAAACTTATATTTTTATTTTCCAATGTCAAGAAGATAATGCCTTTACTTTTCAAAAATTAGATGCTTCAATAAAATATTTGAATATCCATATTAATTAACATATTTTTATATCAAATTTATGGGGCATCTCAATTGAAACCATGATAAGTATTATGTAAACAATAAATACTATTATTGCAATGTCAACTTTGTATATATCTATACATAACGTGAAAGACAAAAAATATAGTATTTTAATATTGGTAATAAATTAAATGTTTCATTACTCAATTTAAATAAAATATTTGTGATTTTAAAAAATATTTCAATGTGTCCCCTATGGAGGCGACAACAGGAAACTATGAGGCACAAGGAGGGCATTCAATCCCTCCACATGCAACATTCAATATAATAAGGTGTGCAAATGCTGGTTTAGCTAACACAATGGAGGTGAATGTTATAGAGGGAATTCTGAGTATATGTGTTGTTTGTGTGGTTACTCAATTCCATTGTTGGCTTCAGGGGATTGGAGGTAACATAGTGGTGAGAGGAAAGTTTTCAGATGTGTAGGGACATTATAGCTATAAGCCATCCCATGCCCATCATTCTATGACCTGTCCATAATCTGGAAATTTTGTCGAGTTTGGAATTGATTCATTCTTGAAGGTTATTTAGGGAAAAATATTTTGGGATCTTGGTTCATCGCTACCTGTAGCGATAGTGGACAAGCACTGAGAGCTTGGGCATGCTTGAATTCACTCTGGGTCGGCTAAAATTGATTTAGCTTCATGGTTTGTGGCGTTCCCACGTTCCAAGTAAAATTCCCAAGCCTGGTTGTTATAATTGGTCAATATTTATTTCTTGTCTTGTACGAATTAGTGTGTTAAGGATTTCGTGGGGTTACTGGTGCTTGTTAATGACGCAACCAAAGGTGGTGCCACCCAAAATGTTGTGTGTGGTAGTTATCCTTCGATATTTCTTTTCCTGTTAACTAGAGTGGTGGTTGGTCCATTGTCTTCAAGTTTTTTTGTCCACTACAGGGGCTTGGGTATGCCCAGATGATTCAGGTAGCTAGGTGGTGGTTGTGTTGTAAGCCATCGTGGTTTAGTGTAGGCTTCTAGGGGCTTCGCCTGGTCAGATGGTTGGAAGGAGGGAACTCTTTCTTGGGTGGCTATTCATCTCTCTTGTTGGGCATTATTTGTGTGGGGCTCCTTACGGGGAATGTTTTTGAGGTTGTTTCCATTGGTGGGAAATTCTAGTGGGAGCCTCCGTGGGTATTAGAGGTGTTAGCAAGCTCGAGGTCTATGCAGCGACAACAAGGTCATGCTTGCAAGGGGTTGGGCCTAGACTCCAACACATTGTCCACCATGCAAAAGAGAAGGAAGCAGGTGAAGCGATGGATCAACAACCTGTCAATTCACAAAGGAGAGTAGAGTTACCTCCCCCATTTGATTCCCTGGAAGCTTACATTCGTCAGGTAACTCTTCTTGTAAAACAACTAGCTCGAGATCGACATGATGACTACAATGAGGTAACAACATTCATTAATGGCCTTCAACACAACTAATGGTGTATGATGGACAAGTTGGTATCACTTCTTCGGAGTCAGAAAATAATCTAGGATTGATAAGACCGGCTTGAAGGTCTGCCAGCACATATGGAAGTACACATGCACAAAGCCTTTCGTCCTCCTCTGCCACCTGGCGCGGGATCGAATGCTCTAGTTTTGAGCAATATTGATGATCACATATGAGTATAGGTTGTATTTTTGTCCTTGGACTCTTCTGGTTGGTTTGGGATATTTACATGGGATCTCTTAATTTGCATTCGTTATCTTCTTTGTTTTTATGCCGTTATCTTTGGCCATCAAGTCTAGTACGAGTGAGGCTGGAAATTTTTTGAAATCAAGCTCCTCACGATGTACATTTAACATGTCTTAATAGAAAAAATTTATTTACAAAAGAAAAGAAAAGAAAAAACAAACTATTTCAAATGTGCGCCATAAATATAATCCCTTTTGATAAATAGATCAATATATAGAGATACTTTCAATATCAAGGAAACATATATTTAAAAATATATTAAAAAAGAAAAACATTTTGAACTCAAGTGTAAATAAAGTATTTGAGTGCACATGTTAAATAGAATATTTCAACATCAATTATGTGTACTATATAAAGCAATGTAAAAGGAAAATTACTGATTATGAATTCTACAAAAAAATATTTTCTATACTAAAAAGGAAAAACGAATGTACTTGGTTGATTTGAAGGAGATGTGTTAAAATATTTTTCTCTGAGTTTCAACTATAACGGAAATATTTCAATTTCTATAATTTTATATCAACTCAATCTTTCAATGTCCATAAAATAACTAAAAGTAAAGAAACATTATATTTTTACTTTGGAGTGTGAAAAGATCTACAATTTTTATAATTTTTAAAAATATTTTAATAAGGGATTTAAATAGACTAATTTATTTCAAGATGAATTTATATATATATATATATATATATATAGAGAGAGAGAGAGAGAGAGAGAGAGAGAGAATTATGCTAACCATAAAAACAAATTCTAATGTACAAAGAAAATAAGTAATTAAAGTTAAAAATTTGAGTTATTTCCTAATAAAACTAATAAGAGATAGATGTCTAAATCATTTAATTCTTAATATAAACTAACATCTGACATTTAACAAATACAATAAATGGTAAAAAAAATCAATGTGAATATATATATATATATATATATATATATATATATATATATATATATATATATATATATATATATATATATATAGAGAGAGAGAGAGAGAGAGAGAGAGAGAGAGAGAGAGAGAGAGAGAGAGAGAACAATTTTATGGATACAAGATTTCATGTAGGATCACCATAAAGCTTTAGCCATGTAGTCTAAACAATTGAAGTGGCCAACTGGATTTTCAAGGTGTGAATGTAGTTTAAACAATGAAAAATTATATATACACACACACACACACACACACACACACACACACACACACACACACACACACACACACACACACACACACACACACACACACACACACACACATACATACTCAAAATTAGGAAGACAAAAATAATTGAATGTAAATTTGCATACCTCAAGTGAGGAGCCCCTGAGACTCCCAAAACATTGTCTCACATTAAAGAACAAAATAAACAATACAAATTTATAGGAGTACATTTAGTTAGGGAGATAAAACAAATTCTCGAATAATAGGAATTAAATTCCAAATACAAACGTAATAAAAAAAAAATGCTCCATTATTTCTATGTTCCCCTCCTAATGGAGAGATGATTAATCTTCACACCTAATATTTGCCTAAACAATTCAAATTTCATCTTCCAAAGGGGCTTTGTGAAAATACTAGTAGCATTTTCACAAGCACTACAATATTCAAGAAAAAATTCCTTAGACTGTATCTTCTCTCTAATAAAATGAAGTTAAGCTTAAAGATGCGTTGTTCTTGCTTGATACATAGGATTATTTTCCAACCCAATTGAGCTCTTATTATCACACTTGATCATTATGGCCTTCTTTTGTTCTTCTCTAGCATCTTGAAGAACTCTCTTTAATCAAACAACTTCACAAGTTGTTGCACACAAAGCTTTATATTCTACCTTAGTAAATCAAAATGATACAGTTGGCTACTTCTTGCTACTCCATGAAACAATCTCAGATCCAATGCTAAAATCATAACCTGTAGTAGATCTTCTATCATTTGGATTTCCAACCCAATCTAAATATGAGTAACCTATAAAATCAACGTCAAATGAATTAGTATACTTAAGACCAAAATAAATTGTTCCTTTAAGATACTTGAGTACAACATTTTCTCCTTTCCCATGGATTGCTAGAGGTCTCACCATAAATTGACTTAACATACTAACATAGTATTCTAAATCAGGACTAGTTATAGTAAGATAATTCAAGCTTCCCATTGGTTGTCTATAAAATGTACCATCTACCTCCTTTGGTCGATCATTGAAATTTCACATTTTGTTGAATTGGAAAAAAATAACTTTACACTGATCCATTTTAAACATTTTAAGCACTTCTCTGACATACTTACCCTAAGAAACAAAATTTTGGCCAACACCTTTCCACACATCAAGACGAAAACAGTAATGTAACTCTCGAAGATATTTTAACTCAAATACTTGTGACTTCTGCACCTTAATTCCATCAATTGGTTTGACTAAATTTGCTCTAGTAATTAAGTCATCAACATACAAAGAAATTAGTACTACATGCCCCTTTGCATCAAATTTGGTATACAGATTCAGATCAATTTGTCTTCTCATCAAACCCTATTGAAGAAAGAAAGAATCTATCTTCTCATACCATGACCTAGGTGCCTGCTTCAGCCCATACAAGTCTTTCTTTAATCTATAAGATAAATGTTCTTGCCCATTTTTCACAAACCCTTGAGGTTCTGTCAAGTACAACTCCTCTTTTAATTGACCATTCAAAAATGAATATTTTAAATCTAATTGGTGAAAATTCCAATGGTACTTTGCAGCTAACAAAATCAAAAATCTAATAGTATTTAATTTAGCTACAAGTGTGCATAATTAATGCCCTCCTTTTGTGAGTACCCTTTTGCCACCAATCTAGCTTTATATTTATCTATTTTGTCATTTACATTAAACTTGGGATTGTATAACCATTTGCATCCTACGAGTTGTTTTTCTTTAGACAATTCAATTAATTCCTAGGTTTTATTTTTAATTATTGATTCATATTCTTCCTCCATTTTTTTTTCTCCACTCTTCATGTTCATTAGCTTCGTTAAAACTAAATTAATTAAATTTGGTAATTTGGTAATTTTGTACTTCCTACCTTTCAATACCCTTCCTTACCTTTACATCACCTTTTAAGCCCTTATAATTCTCTCACACTCAATCATGTAGCAAATAAGGGCAATCATATAGCATTCAGTAGAAATATTGTAGCATATTGTAGCTTCATGTAGAAACTCTCCAACCTTGACTAGAATTGTTCTTCAAGCTTTATTGTTTCCTCCTAGACCTTGGAACCAATATTGAGGAAGATCAGAGACCACCTATGACCTTTCTTTTCATATATGCAATTTATTTTTGCAATTAGGGTTAGCGACTCATTCCATGAATTTGATAACACATAGATTGATTGCTTTTTCAGTTCTTGAAGTAGTTGTTGAATATTGTCATTAGCATAGAATTTACCTTGGATGTAATAGTTTAAGATTGATTTCATGCTATTTACTTCAAGCAAATAGACTATGTTTGATTTATGTAATAGGTTAGGGTTTCCATTTCAAGCATTGTCATTTTTTTCGCAATTAGACTAGAATTTCCTTTCATGCACATTTACATTTCATGCAAGTTTATTAGAATTTCCTTCTTATGAAACATCTGGATTTCATGCAAGTAGAGTATAATTTAATTCTTATGCAAAATTTACATTTCTGCAAGTGGATTAATATCTCCTTTTATGCAACATTTATGTTTCTTGCAAATAGATTGGAATTCTCTTTCTTGTAGTACATGGATTTCATTTGCAAAATGGTGTTTATATGCATTGGTTTGATCCATTATCTCAGAGAAGATTAAGTAGAAATAAAGTTACTATGCATACACCACTGTCACCTTTTAAGATTGTACAAAGACAAGGTTGATAATGAAAGTTGGTAGCCTTGGGACCTGCAACATTATTGTTGCAATACCATAGCTCATCACGTTTTGCTGCCATTATCGGGGAGGTGTCCAAGTAGGTGTTGTTTCTTCTCAGAGTTACCTTATTTTTCCATTTTATTTCCTGAAAAAGAAAAAAAATCACTTTTAATCGGTTTTTGTTTGTCTATAAAGATCCTAAAAAAGAAGAAGACAAAAACACGAACAAAACATATTTATTTCATGCCTCGCAAGGTTAAGGATAACCTAGGGAAATTTCTGCCAATATCCCCCACTCCTACAAGTAGTCAACCATCATTCTTCTTTGGTTACTGCGAACCTCCTACTTTGACCACAGAGGAATTGGATAACTGTAGTGTCCCTTCTGGGTTAGTTAGTTTTGGTGACACATGGAGGGTGATTTTGATGGAGTTTATAAATATTATATATGTGATAATTATGTATATGCTTATACACTATAAACATGGTTTGGGTCACATGGTTTTTGCGTGCTTATGGTAATAACTATGGTTATGTATTTTGGTTAAGTTCATTATCAATGTTTCTCTTTTGGCATCCTATTTTTAGTTTGGTGCATGACATGAATGATAGTCTATGATTGTGACACATGAAAAAAAGCTACTATGTGGAGTAGTTAACTGACCATAATCTTGTTGATGATCTATGAGTTACATGATTATGTATGCTTAACCATGTATTTAGTAGGAATTGGTAGGGAACTTAGTTACTTGTCTAGAAGGATGTTTAGATAATAAATGACCGTGGAGGTCATGTATACAATTATGCTCAGATAATAAATGACCATGGAGGTCATGTATACGGTTATTCTCATATAATAAATGACTGTGGGCGTCATGTATACAATTGCTTAAAATGTGATTGAATTATTTCATTATGAATTTTAGTTGTTGTGTTTAATAAACAAGCTTATGATGCATACATGTCTAGGGAAACAACACCTTGCCAACAGATCATTTGATGCATATGAGCTCACAACCAGTACCTTGAAGAAAATCATGGAGCTTCAAAGAAGCATAGATGATAATCTATAGAAAATATTAGGGCATGGAGTCTGAACTTTCTGAACGATCAAGGCTTGGAGTCTTGGATCTTTGTAATAGATCAAGGCATGGAGCCTTGATTCTACTAGGATGCACAGTCCTAGGTTTAGGGAAAGGGTGCGGAGTTCTAAAAATTCGAGAGAGGTGCACAATATGGGTTTGGAATCCCTATTATGTAACTAAAAATAAACACCACTTAAGGGATTACATCAACCAGGTGAATTAATCTAAGTTAAACTTTCACTTGAATTAATTCAAATTTACACACTTTAGAGGCTGATCTGATTTATAATATTATATTCTTGTGCTAAGATCCTCCTCAAATTATAAACAAAATTGTTTCATTGTGCTTAAGGATTCATGAATTTTCGCAAGTGAAATGATGAGTTTTATGTTAATTTTATGAGCAATATAACATAAATAAGAGACTGAACAGTAGCATAAACATGTATAGAAAATCATAAAAACCACATTACAATAGGAACATGATAAAGGAGTTCACCCCTCCTGGGCTACGTCTCCTTGGTCCATCTTCCAATGGCTTGGGCCTCTCTATTATGCTCAAAAGTGTAAAATATGTGTTTACAATGCTCAAAATGCTTTGGAATCTACCCCAATGAGTCCAAAATACACAAATATGGTCCCCTAACCTCTTTTCCTCCTCATTTGGTTGAAAACCGCCTTAGTTATGACTTCTGCCACTCTTTCCATAATTTCCTCCAAATCTCGCTAACTGCCAGTTAAATTCATTATCTGGAGTTAATTTTGGAAGTTCCACCAAAATTGGCGGTCCCTCGAACTTCCCCGCTTGGTGTTGCTATGGGTGAGGTCACAGGTTCGAACCCGGCCTCCCCACGTAAAATTTTATTCGACCTTTGAGAGGGCACGTGGCGGACTCCGGGTTTGCCACATGTCAACCACTCATTGGTGCACCTATATAGCCTTCAACCAATAGCATCCTACCAACTCATGCCTGTACAAACACGCCACATGGAACTAAACCATTCGATGATGAGATTACGGTTCCACCTCAGCTACACAGTTAGCCACAACTAGGCAGCCTAGTCAGTGGTACAAACTGCTGATTCGGTTATCCCTTTTTTCTTTCAAAAATTTATCTGTTTACTAAAGTGAACAGAATGCATTTTTGACTCCATACAGTGTCTATTTCACGTTAAACAAGTTGCAGCAGATTCAACATGATGAACACTATGCGGTCGTTCACGTTCCACACCATTATGACCGCTTTGATTTTTGAGCATAATTATGAGCACCTGATCACTCCTCCCCACTAGAAGCCTTTTGGACCACAAAATATCACTTTCAGTTATCCAGCAGGTGAGGGTACAGTTCCGTCACCTTTTCGATCTAGATCCATTTATCACTAATTTAGAACTTATGATGTACACGATGCTTGGTGTACCTTTCTTTGTACTTTCCTTTGCCATTTTCAAGCTGATCTTGCATTGTTTGATGTACCATTTAGAGTCGTTCAATGAACTATTTCTCTTTGTCCATGTAGAATGTAAGCAGACATATAAATCTCTACATGCATACATTGGGTCACTGTTGAGCCTTCGTGACTTGTTCCTTCAACGAGTGAGCCAGTATGCCAGACCAGTTGCATTGTCTTCCTTCTCTAGCCTATTGGTCCAGTGCAAGCACCCAACTCTGAGGGAATGTCTCAGTGATTTCTGGGCCACTTAGTCAACATGCAAATATGACCAAGTATTGGTATGCCATCCTCAATATCTTTGTCTTGTAGACCTAGTTGGGTGTCATCCTGAAGCAAGCTGGCTCCTTTACCCAATCTTCAGAATGTCTCTAGAGTGAGCTCTGTTGTTGGGAAAGATGAATGGAGGAGTCATGACAGTCATGGGCTCGGTGATCTGATACAAATCGTCATAATCTCATGCCCAGAAGGTTGCAATATTTGTCCCACTAACACTGTTCAAGGTCATCATCTCGGGGTCAGTGTGAGAGACGATCGAGTGGACTATGTCCACGCATGGGAACACAGGGTGTCTGCATGCAATTCGGTACAAGCTAGTCTTGTGAATGTTCACGTACACATGATGATCTTCAAGCTCTTCCCCAAAAGTGCTTGTGAATGCTTCATTAACATCTTGCCACTTGAGTTTTATGTCCTTGTCTAGATACAACTTTGTATCTTCGTAGATCGACAGATTAGAGGACACCTGCTCAACTGCTTCTCCACTTGTAATACCATCAGTGTCCTGAGATCTTGTTCTCTTTGAAGCCATTGAAAGAGATGAACAAAGATTTGGAAACAAGAAGCATGCATGGAAAGAAATATGTCAGTGAGAACAAATCAAATCCAGGGAAGGACACAACACATACCTGGGGAACTAGTGAGCAACACTGCGCAAATTTCACCGGGAGGCTTGGTGACTGGCTACTAGAACTATGCAAAAGGCAGTTTGGGTTGTCTAGCAGGATGGACTGGTTGTTGGATCTATGAAATTTGTAATCCACTCAGGCAGCTGGTTGCTAGGATTGTGTAATGCGCAATTCCGGCTGGGAAGGACTGCTAGCCCAGGGATAGATCTGCGCAAATTTTTGGGCCAAGCGGCCACTGTCCTCTAGAAATGCGCAAAATAGTATTAGAGGCCAGTCCTGGTCAAAAATGCGCAAATCTATAGAGGAAGGTGAGACTTCCTTCCCCAAATTGTGCAATGTAGCCTTGGTGAACGTAGGGCCCAGGCTAAGGTTGGCCCGACTCACCGATAGGAAACTGAAAGAAAGTAAGACAATGAAATGCATGGCGACACTAAGTGATAGAAGAATTTATTATCTATTCATGCAAAACATGAGCGAAAGAATCAACAGACAGATTAACATGCATGTGGGTGAGGCAGTTCGCCGGTTTGGTGAATGTCCGTGAAAAATAGTTTCACGCATGCGACAATGAAGAGATAGCAAGGAAAACTAAAACAGAGCTAGAACAAGCTAGAATATATGCAAATGAAAGCATGCATTCAAAGAAATCAAGCAAAGATCACTCACACAATTGAATACACAAAAGGCGACAAAAATGCTGAAAAAGACAAGTTGAGGCGACTTACCCATGAATAGCTGAACTAGATCTGTCGAAGAGTCCTAGATGTGTTGGGGGATGTTAGAGCTCCAAGATTGATGTGAATGAATGAGCTCTAATACGTCTAATAAATAAGTTTGGTCTTATGATGCGCATCCCACAAATCCAAGAAAAAGTGACACTTGGAGGGAAACTTCTAAAACAACTTTGCATGTAACCCCCGACTGCTAAAAATATCTCTGCAAATCATGGGATTGTTATAGCTCCAAATCTCACTCTTATGGTTTGTGATGTTGCACTCATGGCCTAGGGCAACCCCTCCTTCCAGAACTGGACCTAAAATTTAAAAAACAGTGTTTTATCCCTTATACGCGACATTGCCCTGAGTTAAACGTGTGTATACGCGGGTCTGTGTATACCCAACCCGCGTATATGTATTAAAACACTTAAAAAAATATAAAACTCCTTATTTTCAGGCGGAGATCGTGGGTTTTACCTGCTGATCACCTGTTACTGCCCGTGGCCCAACTGTTCCCAACCAACTCCCAACTAAAAAACTACTTTGGGAGAGGTATAAAAAGACCTTAAAGGGAAGGCCTAAGGGAGGAGAGGAGAGAAGAGAGAGAAAGGTTATTATGTTGAGATTTTTCTCCTGACCAGGTTTGAAGTCCCTTGTGCCTTCTGCACTTCCCCCATTTGTACAGGAAACCCTTGTTTCCTTGTGTGTTGATGTTCATCCACCATTTATGACATCATGGAGTGAGTCATGGAAGGAGTTTGTTAAAGGCTTGAGGCTGGAACGGATCCGGAAGGAAGATTTGCTTAGAGCCTGCTGAAGGTGACTCAGGTGAAATTATTCCTTTTTATGTACTTTATTTGTCTATAATAAAAGAAACACATGTCTTGGTTCCCGATATAAATCTTCTTTATGTTTATGATATTCATGTTTAGAATTCATATGTAAATGGTTGTTTGGATTTCATAACTAACTACCTTTACTTATAACATGAAGATGGTTTCTTTATAAGGTTTTGTCCATATACTGTTGTGTTCTTTGGAATTGGTTGTTTTGCAGGACAAAAGAGAAGAAGGGAACTCTGTTATAGACATTTTTGTGCCTTACAGCATTGAGCATGAAATGTCCATAATCTAAGGGATCCAAAGTCCCTAAACATGTTGTTCCTACCCCTAGAGGAACAAGGCTAACAAACCACAGCAATTCACAGAAGTTCTCCACCAGAAACTGCTCAAAAATAAGTCAATTCAGGATCATTTCAGTGGCTACACTAGCTGTTTGCGCTGAATGTCAAAGCCAACACTGGTTACCTGCGTTGAATGTCAAAGGGAACACTGGCTACCTGCGTTGAATGAGAGTGGACATGTGGCAAGCTCATTTCTCAAGGTGTCAAAACCCAGGAAGCTTCCAAAATGACACTTGCCTCAGGGAATTCAACTGGTGATGAGTAAGAGGTTCCAAATCTCCAAGTGGAAGCAAGAACCTCCAAGTGGAATCAAGAACTGATAGAGGGAGAGGACACTAGTCAGATCTCAAGCTGACTCATCCTCTCTCCAAGCATCTATATATGGATCTCTCCTCCATGAGATCTAGAGGCTGGAATTTTGCTATTGCAAAGAATTGTTGTTGGTTTGAGATTGGAATCATTGGGTGCTTAATGCTTTGAAGGGGGTGAAGATAGGAATTCCATTTGCTGGGAAGGAGATGCTGGATTGGAGCCCTCTGGGTTGTATCTCTTCCTGAACCTTGTTATTCATCAATAAAGCTATCTTGGTTTCTCCTATATGCTGATGTATTTTTGATGTATGAATGCATTGGTATGTTTAGTTTATTTCTAATCCTAAACTAGTTATGAATGTGAATATCTGTCTTTGTGTAGTGTTCTTCTCTTGTCGCAAGTAGCTGTTCTCTTGTGATCTTACAGGAACCCGTTGAAGCTGGACAAGCAAGAAGGCAAGTAGATGTTCTCTTGTGATCTTGCATGAACCTGTTGAAGCTGGGCGAGTGAGAAGGAAAGTAGTTGTGAACTCCCAAAGAGAAGAGAGACCGGATCGAGGGACAAACGGAAGACACCGGTAAGTCTATTGATCTCTCTTCTTTCACATTTCATAAAGGAAGAAACCAGAATAGCTGTCCTTGTTTGTTGCTAAGGCACTGTCACACCTTAGGTGGATAGGATCGTCCTGCATAGGCATTTTTCCCCACAACAAATTGGCGACTCCGCTGGGGACATTTGTTTAGTCATTTTATTTGTGTTTCTATCATTGTTTGTTTCATAGACTCGACAACAACAATCGAACTGCATCTGCTTTTCCCGGATGCAAAGTAGACAGTTGCTGCTTCGATCCAATCACTGGACTTGTCTATGATCTGAACAATGGACTCACAAATGATTTGATGATCCTTTGTGATAGATCTTAGTACCCCCTCAAAGCATCCCTTTGATTGCACCTTGCTTGTTGCTTTTATTTGGCCTGAAACAGTGAATTAAATAGTAATCTGTGACCCAGAACCTGTGAGAAACGAGAGTTTCTCCTTCAGCGCAGACCCAGTGAAGGGATTCTGCATTTCAACGCAGGTCCCGTGAAGGCTACTTGCGCTGAATGTCAAAACCCCTGTGTTGAGGTTGCGCTGAACCAGTTTGGCCTTGTGTAGCTGGGGTTCTCTGCTCTGTTTTGCCTTGTTTTGATCTCTGATTTTTGCAGCCTGTAACTAGCATAGGTACCAGTCGGATAACTCCTTTTCTCTGCTTAGATTCTGCCTCCTTTTGTACAAAAAGACTATGAGTGTTTTTATGTGTTTGTGGCGTCATTTACAGTTTTCCTTTGCATGAGTGAAATAGTCATCCTGTAGCCCTTGATTCAGATCTGTTGATTGTGATCTTAGAAGAGAGTTCATTGGCTGTTTGCAGATTGATTATACATTTACTCTTGCTTATTGGTTTGAGTTTGTCTCTTTTAAGTGTCGAAACAAGTATTCATTTCGAAAATCGTTAAGTGCTGTAATCTCTTCTACCCTCTCTGATTTCGAAAAAGTAAACTTGTTTGTATTGGTCATTTAAAAGCAAATTCAAAGTTGTACAAAAAAGCTTTCTTTGTAGGCATCAATACTAAGAAAGCGAAAAACAAACACCTGCATTGTGCATTTGCATCTTGATAGTTTGCATGATTGATTTAGGAAAAGTGCATTAGAGTGTGCTGATTGCTCTTTGAGAAAAGATAGTGTCTTTCTTTTCCCTTAGTAGCTAGGATTTTCAAAGTTGAAAAGATATAAAGCTTGCTTATCATCTTTAGACTGCATTTAGGAATTGTATCATACATCTCGTGGTGAACCTTGAAAGGCAAACTTCTAAAAAGATCAACCTAAAATAAATTGAATGAACTTAACAACGCTTTGTAACTTAACGCACAACATAGAGGTCTAGGCTAGAGACGTGTTCCGGTGTCATTAAGCCTGGTGACTGTCGATCTCGTGGAAGGTGGGTGATTCCTCCTGAGGGACGATAGCGCCAGTATGGATTGTGCTCCCACGTACCGTCGTGTATATATTGGGAGACCCCTATAGGCATAAAACATTTATCCTTAGGAAGCCGTGTCGGCCGCCCTACTGATCGCAATGCACTGAACACAGCATTCAGGAAGATCGACCACCCGTACCCTAAAAAGTATTCTGCGGTTTTGCGAAAAGTTTGGCACACCCTCTGCCAAGAACTCCAGAGCAGTTCCTTTTGGCCTTTTTCAGACTCTATAACGGAAAAAGTCCATCCGAGCATTTGTCACTTCAGGCTCGTTAAAACATCGAAGGAGACTAGAGTCATCTTTAGCTTTTTCTCAACTCTTTAAAACTGAAAAAGCAAGTTGTGTCTAAAGCGTCGTTAAAATTTTTATTTTAAACGGAACAATCACCCTTTAATTCCTGCGTTGATCTTTAGGTTGAAAAATGGAGCACACCAACCAAGGAATTCCCCTTGGTGGAAATCCTAGTCCCTTCTCCTCTTGGGGAGATGTTGGTGCGCCTCATATGGCCACATTGTCGCTTCCAGGACTGACAATTGGCCTGCCGGTCTGGCTCTTTTCAACCAATGTCGTTCAGAACACCACCATTCCTGAACAGTCGAGTCAACAGTTAGACCAGACCAGAGTCGCCCACTAGCCTTCTACTTCATCTAATTCTTCCTCTCCTCCTTCCTCTTCGCTTGACAGAACTGGTAAAACAAAAAACCAAGTTCCTAAGGAGAAGAAGGAAAAGAAGAAGAAAGAGAAGAAGAAGAACGAGCCAAAAGCGACTAGGGGCAAACGAGTGTCGTCTGACAAAAATCCACACATAGCACTGACCAGGCCTAAATCGCCATGTGTCATATGCAAGGGAGACCACTTCCACAGAGATTGTCCCTGCATCCCTCGGATACTAAGGGACTGGTCTCCCCGTTTTCACAATTCGGTAGCATCAACCTCTGATAGCCATGTTGACTGCTCACCGTCGACTAGTGAAAGTGAAGTCCCAGGATAGAGAGGGAAAGCTAGATTTCCCTGTAAAATGTGTGAAGGCGACCATGCCATCCACCGTTGTCTCTTCTTAGACGAGGCTAAAAGAGTTCTGGAAGATCGCCCGATTTTACTAGTGCAACTTCCTCCTGGATATCAAGAACTCCTGCCAAGTCCTTCACTAGTTGAGAACCCGGCTGGCCCGCCCAGGCGGTTAGCCAAAGCACCTATCATTGAAGATGAACCGTCTGGATCCATGCCTGACGAAAGTCAAAAGGTTGAGGTGGCAGTTGACCCGGTTTTGCCTTCAGAGGCTCTATCTTCGAATGATACCATCACAGAGGAGAGTAAAGACGACACTGTCCAAATTCTCTTCGTCAACACAGACTTTGACGAACAAAGGGGCAATTTTCCCATTCCTTTATCGTAGGAAGGAACTTCGTCAGAGTCATACCCGGCCGTCTATTCGGTCCCACCACCAAGCAACCTAGTTGTCTCGTTCGACTGGAACCAACTAGGCAGACCCCGTTTGCCAGCAAGCATACCATTCAGAATTATCGTTCAAATATACAGAATGGTAATGGCCGGCACTATCATTGATGAGGGGGCATCTGTGAGTATCTTTTCCTCTATTGCTTGGAAAGTGCTTGGTTTGCCAGCGCTTTTGCCTGAAATGAGAAATCTATCAGGTTTTGATAAAGGAACCAGTCGACCTTTAGGGATCCTCCCCAATGTGCCCATAACATTGAAAGGGAAGATCGTCAAATGAACATGATGGTCGTTCAAGGACCCTTGGATTATAACCTACTCCTTGGACGAGACTATATATATTGCATGGGAGCTATAGTCTCCTCACTCTTTAGAGTAATGTATTTTCCGCACGAAGGAAGAGTGGTTAAGCTCGTGGACCAACTTTCATTTCCCAGATCACGCATCGCAAATAGTCATTTACCATCCCTAAATGGTCTATTCACTCAAGAAATGTCTCAACCCACGGTCCGTCCTCCTGATGAGCGCGAGTAATCCGGGAGGATATGACCGGAACCCAGGGGGCATGCATCCTGGTCTGCTTCGGCAGGAAAACTTTGGGTATAAGGTAGGTTTCCGCGGGAAAATATGACTAGTCCGTACCCCGTCCATGGTTGGAAGAGGGGTTGTTCTGGAATAAGATTCTCTTGTCAAAGTTATGTGAGAGGGCGGGTCTCGTCACTCACCTTTGTTTATCTTGGTAGACATTGCCGAAGAAGTGTTTTGTTGAAAGATTAACAGAACAATCTTTGGGTAACCTGAAAGAGGTAGGCCTCTCCCGATAGAACAAATGTTTTGTCTGCAAATTGAGGGGCAACCTTGAAATCATACTTTATACGTGGGGGCATGCAAACCTTTTGGAGTGCAAGCAAAGAACGGTTATTTATCTGTTTTTTGGGTTAGCCGTTTCCTAACTTTGTATAAAGAAAGGATGCGGGGCATAGCTTTGGTAAGGCGCAAGCTCCATAAAAAATGGAATCTTACATGAGACATTCTTATCATATGACTGGGTAATCGACTAGTTTTAGCACACAGTTCATGCTCATTAAAAAATAAACGCAAGATCCGAGCAGTTTTAGCGCATAGTTCATGCTCGTTAAAAAATAAACATAAGATCGAGCAAATGTTTCCACCCGCGTTTAAGCTCGTTAAAAAATGAACTATCCCGGTAAATAACCGCAGTGAATGTAATATCATCAGCCATTAAAGCCTTGGTCGTGTTTGCACTGTCACCTCCACTTTTCATTTGGCCGATCATTCACCTCCATATGTTTGTTTACCCATTTTGAGGAACAGCTGCGAAGAGTGATTACACCTAGCCATCCTTGTGACACTACCGTGATTGGAAAATTCCAACCTGTACCTGGAATCAGCTGCTAACCCTGTTTATCACTCGTTCCTCAAAAGACGAGTCTTCTTTAAGCTCTTTTCAACTGACTCGTAAAATATGAAAAGATTGCCGAGTCCTTGGCCTTCCAGCTCGTTAAAGGGACAGGAAGAGCTATCCCTCCTCTAGATTTTAATCTTTTTGGACCTGAGGGATTATTGCACAAAAAGATCGAGCGCTTGTTTTATTCGGCTCGTTAAAACTATCGAAAACTCATCCCTTCTGTATTGTTTTATACTTTTTCGGACTTAAGGGATTAGATGATGAAAAAGGACTTTTGGAGTTAACTTTATGTACCTTTTCAGACTCTCTAAAAATGAAAAGGACTGAGTTATCCTTGTCGTTAGAGTCGTTAAAATCATTAAATAGCGACAAACTTGTCTTTAGGCGAGAACGAGTTTCACCATCGCTAGGCTCGTTAAAATATAGCGATGGGCTTGCCCGAAGGGCAGGTTATAGAACAAGCATATGTTATCCTCCTCAAGATTGACAAAAATAAAGAGGTACTGGTCAGCAATGACTGGGGAAAAATTGGGAGAAACTAAAGAAAACTTTGATGGTAGCAAGTCGCTCTTGAACATGACACTTTTCCTCCGTACCACAATCGGGTTGGGTTGTTTCATTCACCGGTCACATCCATGGTCTCGCCATACCATCCATATTTGGGGTAATGCTACCGATCCATCGTATCAGTGTTGCCATATGTTCAAGAGAAGTCGTTCAGAAGAGTCAACCGTGTCCCATCCACTGCCATACATTATCCTTCATCCTTTCATGACCGCCACCCTGAATCATATGTCACGGATCGTTTTCACCTCCATTATAATCATTAGCTCCGTTCCGTGTCACTGATGTGGGATTCATTAAGGCCCTCCTTTGACGGATCGCTTCTTGTCGACATCAGCTCATTATCCAAGAAGTTGATCTAGGAACAACCCCTTCAGTACTTTGAAGCTTGCATGCCTCAATGACAAGTTTCTCACTTCCGGCGATAGGTATACATCAATGACCTTCGACCGAAAGATTTTGCGTGGTGTTCGACGCCAAGTCCTCTATTCACACCACGTGAATTGTACTGCAGTACCTTGAGGGTCATTATCATTATCGGTGATTCCTCTCGCGCTTGTTAACGGTTTACATCATTGACCGGTAATCAAGCGATGTATTTCCATGTTCGACTTCAGAACATTTCTCACATGGATCGACTTGTACTTAGAGTGAAGATCGAACGAGTTTGAAGACCCCGGATCTAGTTTCATCCATCCGGGCTGCGATATATATTCAGGAAGGATAAAGACATTGACATGTACATCATTGCAGCAGATAATCATCCTACTCAAAGGATGATAATTTCATCAAAATTATCAGTGTACCACCAGACGATTGTCTGTTCTATGTACAGAAAAATGAATTTATAAAGCTGAGCATGGGAATGCCCGCCTTAGCTAGATCATGAAAGCAGTATGAAAAATAATGTATTGTATTGTATCTTATTACAGGTCTCCTCCCAGCATTGGATGAACTTCGGATCCCCCTGATAAAGCATTTCACTCGATAAACGGCCTCATACTTTAGGGGGCAACTTTTATAGACATTTTTGTGCCTTACAGCATTGAGCATGAAATGTCCATACTCTAAGGGATCCAAAGTCCCTAAACATGTTGTTCCTACCCCTAGAGGAACAAGGCTAACAAACCACAACAATTCACAGAAGTTCTCCACCAGAAACTGCTCAAAAACAAGTCAATTCAGGATCATTTCAGTGGCTACACTAGCTGTTTGCGCTGAATGTCAAAGCCAACACTGGCTACCTGCGTTGAATGTCAAAGGGAACACTGGCTACCTGCGCTGAACGAGAGTGGACATGTGGCAAGCTCATTTCTCAAGGTGTGAAAACCCAGGAAGCTTCCAAAATGACACTTGCCTCAGGGAATTCGACTTGTGATGAGTAAGAGGTTCCAAATCTCCAAGTGGAAGCAAGAACCTCCAAGTGGAATCAAGAACTGATAGAGGGAGAGGACACTAGTCAGATCTCAAGCTGACTCATCCTCTCTCCAAGCATCTATATATGGATCTCTCCTCCATGAGATCTAGAGGCTGGAATTTTGCTATTGCAAAGAATTGTTGTTGGTTTGAGATTGGAATCATTGGGTGCTTAATGCTTTGAAGGGGGTGAAGATAGGAATTCCATTTGCTGGGAAGGAGATGCTAGATTAGAGCCCTCTGGGTTGTATCTCTTCTTGATCCTTGTTATTCATCAATAAAGCTATCTTGGTTTCTCCTATATGCTGATGTATTTTTGATGTATGAATGCATTGGTATGTTTAGTTTATTTCTAATCCTAAACTAGTTATGAATGTGAATATCTGTCTTTGTGTAGTGTTCTTCTCTTGTCGCAAGTAGCTATTCTCTTGTGATCTTAGAGGAACCCGTTGAAGCTGGACAAGCAAGAAGGCAAGTAGCTGTTCTCTTGTGATCTTGCATGAACCTGTTGAAGTTGGGCGAGTGAGAAGGCAAGTAGCTGTGAACTCCCAAAGAGAAGAGAGACCGGATCGAGGGACAAACGGAAGAGACTGGTAAGTCTATTGATCTCTCTTCTTTCATATTTCATAAAGGAAGAAACCAGAATAGCTGTCCTTGTTTGTTGCTAAGGCACTGTCACACCTTAGGTGGATAGGATCGTCCTGCATAGGCATTTTTCCCCACAACAAACTCCAAGAAGGGTTTGGACCCTAAGGGCCTTCTCAAACGTAGGACCTAAGGTACGTCACCTTTACAATAGAATTTGCTTATAATAGCACAATGGCTGTGTGAATGTGTGTCTCTTTGAGTAGATAACTTTCAGTTTGCTAGGGTTTCAACCCAAAAAACCCTAGGGGAACATTTCTGTCCAACAGAATTGGCGACTCCATTGGGGACACCACTCTTGTTGTTCCTAGTTTGGGTGTTTTCAAGCCAATCAGGGCTCAGCTGCCTTGTCTGCTTGCTGTTACTGTCTGGTCTATTCTTGAATTTGAAGTTTTGCCAGTTTCTTCAGTTTGTTTTTTATTTTTCTTGAAACCTTTTATATACGTTGTTTTTCTTAGTTACAGAGGCATATGTACGCATGTTTCTTTAAGTGAACCCGCGTATAAGCAGGTTTCCTTAGTTACAGTAGCGTATACGCGCAGTCTGTACATAAGTATAGTCACGTATATCTTGCAATTTTCAAGATTTATAAATCTTTTTGTCTCTGAAGGTCTGTCTGGTAGTTTGAGTCAGTCTGAAACAGTGATTTTCCAGTATCAGTTGTTCTTTTTATAGCAAGCATCTTGTTCCGAATTCTCTCTGATTATAAGGAGTATTGGTCTTGTTTTTTGTTATTGCAAGCGTCATCTTTTCTTGTTCAAGCACGCAAGATTTCTTGTTTGGAATCTTGGCTGCTCTGATTCATTAGGGTAGGGAGATTGAACTCAATCTTCGTGTCAAATCTTGCTTTTGGTGAATTTTTGTTTGCTTGGCAAAACTGCTTCTGTGACCATCCGCTTCTTTGTCTCATGAAAGTTGTTGGTTGAAACTTTCTTGAAATTTGTCTTTTTGATCTTTTTGGTTTTTGTTGCCAAAGCTTTCATTACTACTTTTGATTGTGAAGAGCACCTTTTAAATACATTTATTTTTGTTGAGTTTTCATCCATTGAGTGGTGTCAACTTGCAAAAGTGTTTGTTGCCTATTCTTCAATCACAAAGTTTCAGTCTTGTTGAGAGCATTTTTGAAAAGACTCTTTTGTTGTTACTTTTGAAGAAAATCTTTTTGAAAAACTTAGTTTTGCTTTCTTCAACTTGGTTTTCATTTGGTTTCCTTTTAGTGAATGAAAGTGCTTTATGTTTGTCTTGAAACTTGTTTTTAGTGTTTAGATGAAATGAATGGTAACATCTCATATTCCATCTAGACATTTTAAGTGGCAAAATAGAAATTGATAAGCAAGCAACTTTCATTTCTTGTTTTTAGAGTAGTTTTGAATCTTGCATCAGCATATATTTGTTGCATTAGGAAAGATTTGCATATCCTTTTATGCATACATAGCTTTGTTAACTTTTGTGAGTGTGAAGCGTGAATTAACGAAAAGAAAAGAAAAATTTGTTTTAGAAGTTCCTCTGAACCCTGTAGAAATTGCTTTTCATTGAAATGCATGTACTTAGGTTTTTATTAATTTATTTTGTGTCAAAAACACCACTAGTTTCACTTCCGTTATCTCGTGAATTAAAGAACAACCTATTTTAAAATCAAGCACTAACTAAAATTCACTAAAACTTTCTTTTTTAAGTTAGATACACCAACAAGTTTTAGGATTTTAGGGCCTTGGATTAGGCGAGTGGAGAGTTAACTCTCCAAGGCCATTTAAACATCAAATGTAGGAGTCTGAATAGCAAGTGAAAATCCAATAGCATTAGGAAGACCAGGAAAGATCCGGATCTGGGAGTTAAGCACGAGTGTCTGTGAAGACAGGGAAGAGAGATACCGCCTCTCCTACTTGTCTGAACTTACCTCACGACTGTTCCGGCTGGCTTCTGTGACGAGTTGGTATCCATAGTTGCTACTCCTAGGGATCTACACAGGTGGTTACAGAGGGGAATCCCGTGGCACCTGAGGTCGACGTTGCATCACTCTCAATGGTACTATTGGAGGGCATCCTTGCGAAGCTTGGGGGCTTGCACCGGCGCAGGCTGTTGTTAGGAGGTCAGCGTAACTTCCTCTGTTACCTTCGCTGATAGGACTGGGCCATCATTATCCTAGACTATCTTCGGAAGGCCCCTTACTCCACTTTCTTGCATTTTGGTGTCCGGTCCTCATCACCCGGAGTGGAAATACTTGGAAGTTGTTTGACTGGCTGATATCTTTCAGGGACTTTTTAGTGAGTGCTCTTTGCTCCTTGTATATAGTTGCCTTTAGGTATTTTTGTCTAGTCACGTTTGGACTTTGTGTTTTGAGTGACTGGCTTACCACTCTACCGATCTTGAAAGGCTTTTGGTCGTTCTTTCAGAAGTTGTGTAGTTGCCTCCTCAAGGGCAAAGTTTTTGATTGCTTATCCATATTGTAGGAATTTACAGGGTAAGTTCCACAGAAAGAATACCAAAAGGACACCGCTCACAACCAGATCTCAAATCAATACACCAGTATTTTTGACGTGGTTAAAACCCTCAGAGTGCAAGGAGGGAAACAGTCCACGGCCTGTCCCAACGTGGGTACTACAGGCAATTTATTAATCAAAGAATGAAAATTTACATAAGCTTCTCTCATGCACGGATTACCCGAACAATGACCCTCCATGCGCTTTAAATAGAACTCATGGACCAATCGGGTGTCAAGCCATGGATCAAGTGTCGGTAATACCGAGGTGAGAGTGAATCGTCGGATCACTACATATTGTGACCGTCGGATTGTAAGTTACAAAATGTACAACGGTAAAGAAACACACTTTACCTAACTCTAACCTAACTCTATACTAGACCAAGTTGAACTTAACTATATCCTATGTGTCGGAATATCCTAACATCCCCCCTTAAGAACAACTTGGGATAGGATTGAAGGATTTACAAATATGACACAATAGGAGAAGGAAGGAGGCACTAGAGCCTATCCCCCCTTAGTGACAACTTCCTGAACTCCAAGCATATATCGAAGTTTAGTGAACTTCGCCTCTGTGAGAGCCTTTGTGAAGATGTCTGCAACCTGATCATCTGTTGGACAATATTGCACTTCAAGAACATGGTCATGAATGAGCTTTCTGATGAAGTGCATGTGTAGTTCAATGTGTTTGCTGCGCTGATGCTGGACTGGATCTTTGCATAGCTGAATGGCACTTTGATTATCACACCAAAGTGTGGTTGGATGCTGCTGCTCAAAGCCAAACTCTGATAGGATCTGACGAAGCCACAAGGCTTCCTTACTAGCTTCCACGGCACCACGATACTCTGCTTCTGCTGACGAAAGAGAAATTGCAGCCTGTTTCTTACAAGCCCATGTAATAGGTCCTGAACCAAGAGTGAAGACATAACCGGCAGTAGACTTCCGATCATCAGGGTCACCAGCCCAATCAGAATCAGTGAAACCAACTAACAGAGGAGCTGCTTTGGCACTGTAATGAATCCCAAACTGTACTGTACCTCGAACATAACGAAGTATTCTTTTAGCTGCTTTCCAATGACTTTCACGGGGGTTTTGCATAAAACGAGCAACAAGGCCAACAACAAAGGAAAGATCAGGACGAGTATGGGTTAAATACAAGAGTTTTCCGACAAGTTGACGGTATAAGGTAGCATCAACTTCAGGAGAAGTACAAGAGACTGAAAGTTTGACTCCAGACTGAAAGGGAGAAGGGGCTGGCTTACAGTCTTCCATGTGAAAATGACGAAGAATATCACAAGCATACTTGGACTGGGAAAGGAAAATACCCTCTTGGGATTGCAAGACTTGAAGACCGAGAAAATAGTGTAAGTGGCCTAAGTCTGTCATTTCAAATTTCTTTTTAAGGCTTGACTTCACATGGTTTATAAGGTTGGGATCACTACCAGTAAGAATAAGATCATCAACATAAAGAACAAGGATGATAAGAGAGTTGCCCACTTTCTTGGTGTAGACAGTATTGTCAGAATGACACCTAGAAAAGCCAGATTCTAAAAGAAAGCTATCCATTTTGGCATACCAAGCCCGAGGAGCTTGCTTGAGGCCATAAAGGGATTTCTTAAGTCGACAAACAAGGCTGGAGTCTGTTTGTATGAAGCCAATGGGTTGTTCCATATAGATTTCTTCCTGCAAGTCCCCATGCAAGAAGGCAGATTTAACATCCATCTGATGGACTTCCCATTTTAAAGAGGCAGCAAGGGAAAGAACAAGGCGGATAGAGTTCATTTTGGCAACAGGGGAGAAGGTTTCAGTGTAGTCAATGCCTTCAACCTGTGAAAAGCCCTTAGCAACGAGACGAGCTTTATGTTTATCAACTTTCCCATCTGGTCCATACTTGGTTCTGTAAACCCATTTACATCTAACAAGTTTGCGTCCCTTTGGTAGAGGAACAAGATCCCATGTATCATTTGTCATCAATGAATGATATTCTTCATTCATAGCTGCTTCCCAATGTGGATGGCCTGAAGCTTCTGCAAAAGTGTCAGGATCATGATTTACTGGAGCTTGAGCCAGTAAAGAAGAGGCTCTTTCAAACTGAGAACGTGTACGTCGCTGATCTGTAGGATCACCGGCAAGATCACCTGCTGCATCCCGAGTAGCACGGACCCATCTTGGAAGTTGAGGATCCTGAGAAGGTGGGGGAGGATTATCATCCTCGCTTTCATCATCTGAAGAAGAAATGTTTTCAAAAGTAGAAGAGATAGGAAGAGGTGGCACATCCGCCGGACTAGGCTCGCAGGCCGATTTATTTTCATCAAATTTTACATCTCTTCTAATGATAACATTTTTGGACTTAAATGGAATAAGTCTATAACCTTTTACATCTTCAGAATATCCAACAAAAGTACATTTCTCACTCTTAGGTTCTAAAGCTTTATGCTTTTCATCTGGAATATGGGCCCATGCTTCACTTCCAAACACACGAAAGTGACTTACATCTGGTTTAATGGAACTCCAAGCTTCTTCTGGAGTGATATTCTCTAGAACCTTAGTAGGAGTGCGATTGATTATATAATTTGCACAATTAATTGCTTCGGCCCAAAAACTAAGACTGAGTCCTTTAGATTGCAGCATACAATTAGCCATTTCCTTTAAGGTGTGATTTTTCCTTTCAGCTACACCATTTTGTTGTGGAGTGTATGGAACAGTATGTTGCATTTGAATTCCATTTTCGGTGCAAAAGTTGATGAATGTGTTTTTAACATATTCTCCACCATTATCAGTTCTTAGCTTAAGAATTTGATGTCCAGATTGTTTTTCAACAAAGGCTTTGAAGGCCAAAAAAGTGTTAAATACTTCACTCTTGAGTTTTAAGAAGTATACCCAAGTGCGTCTGGAGAAATCATCAATGAAAGTTACGAAGTACTTGCAGCCAGAGAATGAAGCAACAGGAAGAGGACCACATAAATCACTGTGCACAAGCTGTAAAGGGGCTGAGGCGTGCCAAGAGGCACGTTTGTCAAAACTGTCCCGATGATGTTTTCCGAGTACACATCCGGAACAAACACCATCTCTGCAAGATATCATAGGAAGACCTGTCACCATATTTTCTTTACATAGATGCTGAAGGGAGCGATAGTTTAAGTGACCAAATCGCTCATGCCAAAGTTTGCTCACTTCATCATTATGAGCAACAAATACTGAGGGAAGATTGGATGACCCAAAGTTGTGAAACTTATACAACCTTTTGGAATCATCAGCAAGACCAGTAGCTAGAATCTGTTTAGGATCTTTTAGATCCTTGATTACAACATCATGAGGTGAAAATTCAACAATTTTACCTTCACCTGAATGAGTTATCTGATAGACAGATAGAAGGTTGCAGGATAAGGTTGGAACACATAATACATCATTAAACTGACCATTGTCTAGATGAACAGTTCCAGTCCCTACAACATTAAGAGATCTATCATCACCAATATATATATTTTTGGTGTTACAATCATTTAAAGAAGAAAACATGGCTTGATTTTTGGCCATGTGACAAGAGGCTCCAGAATCAATGAGCCACTCATGAGAATGAGAAGAAGAAGAAGATACATTTAATGCATAACCAGACTGAGATGATTGATAATGACATGCAGAAAGTGCCATTCCGGAAGTTGAAGTTGAAGTAGGCTCCACATGGATGTTATGTTTCTTCATTGCGGCTTCCAAGGCTTCCATCTTCTTAAAGCATTTAGATTCTAAGTGGCCATCTCAATTACAAAAGTTACAATGTCTATCAGACTTCTTCCATTTGTTTTTATTGGTCTTATCATTTTGCTGAAATGATCTTTCATTTTGAGGCTGAGATGGTTTAGGACCATTCTTTTGAGGATATGACTTCTTAGGATTCTTTGAATTTGGTTGCTGCTGGGCGGCTAACGCTTTCGTGGAAGAGTTTCCAAGATTAAGAAGACCAAGGTGTAAGAGTTTTTCTTGTTCTCTTATTAAGGAATCACAAAAGGAGTCAAAGGAAGGGGCCTTGTATTCTTGTCCTTGACAAATGAAAGCTTCCCTTGTAGAATGGAAAGTGGAAACAAATACAGAGTAGGCTGGTCCCAACTTAGTAAGGATGGAATAAATGAGGTTACCATCTTCTTTCTTAACTTTAACACCTTCCAAGAGATATCTAAGGGTCTTGAATTTGGACAAGAAATCTTCAATGCAAGAAAAATTATTAGGATCCAAAGTAAGCAGCTCATTTTCAAGTTGATGGGCTCTAATTTCATTTTTAATTCCAAAAACTTTAGCAAGTTTTTCTAATGCTTCATGAGGAGTCTCAAGTTCTGCAATGTGGAATCTAAGATCAGGAGAAACAGACATCCCTATCAAACCACGTGCTTGATCTTGTCTATTTTCCCATTTTGCCGCCTTGTCTTCATCTTTTGGTTTCTTCTCTTGGTCTGTGGCTATTCTGTAGAGACCTTTACTTCTAAGTAAATCTCCCATGTAGGCTACCCATTGGAAGTAGTTAGTGCTGTCAAGAATGACTTGGCATGGACTTTCCATTTTAAAAAAAACTGAAGCTGAAGATGCTGAAAGTAAGTGTTCCAATGGATAGATCTCGAAAAAATAGGCGGTTTTAAAAAAAACGGCTCTGAAAAAGGCTTCCGGATGAAGAAGTTATGGCTTTTTGAAAAAAAATTGTTGACGTTGCCGGCAAAGTTCGCGAATGTGCGGGAATGAAAAAAATCGCCCCCACAAAATGGAGACTTGAACCCAAGACCTCTACTCTCTTAAAATAGCTTTGAACCAATTGATCTATACAAAAAATTTGAGAGAGAGAGAGAGAGAGAGAGAGAGAGAGAGAGAGAGAGAGGGGGGGGGCCTTGGTTTGCGTGCTTGCCTTGAGAAAGCTCTTTTTCCCTACAAAACACAAAACACAAAACCCAACACGAATATGCAAAGAAAAACGAACCTTACGGCTCGAAGTTAGCTTTAGCCAAAAAAACTAGAAATTTTAAAAAAAATCTCAAAGTTAGCTTTAGCCGAAAATCTAAATATTTTTCTCAATGTTTCTGATTTTCCGAGATCACACTAAGGTGCAGGGAAAAGAGCATACGCATGAGAAAAATCCTTCCTTTCTGTTTTTGATTTGCCCAGATCGCACAGAGTCGCAGGGCAAAGAGCATACGCAGAAATGAAAGGTATAGATCCGGTAAAAAAAAAGGCTAAATAAACTGAGACCGAAATAAGCAGAGAGAAAATAACAGTAAACTGCAAAAAAAACACTGTATACCTCCCGATCTGAAAAATGACGCAGCTAGGGCTACCGGAAACCTTTTCGCGTGAAACGAAAGGGGTTCCTCACTGGAACAGATGCTCCGAACGCAACAGAGCAGTACTCTCGGCCCGAAAGCAGTCAGAAACAGCAGATCTAGGAAACGACAGCCGCATGCAGTTCTACCGGCTTCAGATTTGGATCACCAACGGACGCGGCCCTCAAATAGCTCCGATACCATGTAGGAATTTACAGGGTAAGTTCCACAGAAAGAATACCAAAAGGACACCGCTCACAACCAGATCTCAAATCAATACACCAGTATTTTTGACGTGGTTAAAACCCTCAGAGTGCAAGGAGGGAAACAGTCCACGGCCTGTCCCAACGTGGGTACTACAGGCAATTTATTAATCAAAGAATGAAAATTTACATAAGCTTCTCTCATGCACGGATTACCCGAACAATGACCCTCCATGCGCTTTAAATAGAACTCATGGACCAATCGGGTGTCAAGCCACGGATCAAGTGTCGGTAATACCGAGGTGAGAGTGAATCGTCGGATCACTACATATTGTGACCGTCGGATTGTAAGTTACAAAATGTACAACGGTAAAGAAACACACTTTACCTAACTCTAACCTAACTCTATACTAGACCAAGTTGAACTTAACTATATCCTATGTGTCGGAATATCCTAACACATATTCCTTGAAAGTTATTTCTACATTCCCGTAAGGGAAGGCTCTGCGGATCAGTATGATATAGCTAATATTCCTGTGGAAACCAACCAAGGTACCCTTCCAAAAGGGGATCCTTGTGCTTTTCCTTTCTTTGGAAACGTTGGTACTCCCTTGATGGCCACTTTGAATATTCATGGATTGAATGTTGGACTACCAGTTTGGCTGTGGTCCACTCCGAATATTCCAAATGCTCTCAAAGCTTCTCAGTTGAATGCTTTATTTCAAGGGCATCACATGGGTGTTAATTGTTCATCTTCTTTCAAAGAGAAATTTGAGATTCCTTCTCCTCCTTCTTGTAACAAGAAATCTAAAAAAAGAAGAAAGAGGAAGTCAAAGAAGAAGAATAATTCTAGCACTTCATCCTCAACCTCAGTCAGTCATGTTGGAGATGAGCCTTCAGCCTCTGCAAGTCATGCTAGGGGCACAAGTCTAGTCACTGCAAGTCACACTAGCACTTCATCCTCAACCTCTGCCAGTCATGTTGGAGATGAACCTTCAACCGCTGCAAGTCATGTTGGGGGCACAAGTCTAGTCACTATGAGTCATACTAGCAAAGAGTCACCGACCTCTGCAAGTCATGTTGAGGACTCTTCGCAAACCATTGCTAGTCATGTTGGCGGAATGGAGGTTGATAAGAAACTTGGACGTAGAAGTTTTAAACCTAAGTTCCCTTATAGGATATGCAAGGGAGACCACCTTACTCATTTATGCCCTGGTATTCCAGAGGTTCAAAGGATATGGTCTGAGTCTAAAATTACTTCTACTCCTAGATCTGATATGGTTTCTCATCAATCCCACCAACCATTGGTTGATAATGTGGTAAAGACAGTGCAATCGTTGGCTGATTACACTCCTCTTTTGGGGGGTGAAGGGCCTAACAAAAGAGTCTGTTTGATCTCTAGTACAGAGTCTTCTGGTGTAGGGGGCATTCTGGTTGCTTCGAATGTTCCCCCTCCAAGTTCTAAGAGTGTTTCCTTTGATTGGGATAGTCTTGTTGAGCCTCATCTCCCTTCCACTACACCTTTCCAAATAAAGGTCAGAGTTAATTCCACAAATGTCTATCGATGTATGGTGGATGAAGGATCCTCTGCAAGTATTATATCCTCTTTGACTTGGAAAGCTTTGGGTTCCCCAAAGTTGTTGACAGCTCAGAGTCAGTTGTTAGCCTATGATAGAAGACTTGGTGAATCTATGGGTGCTCTTCCTCAATTGCCTATCACTTTAGGTGGGAAGACTGTCTTAATCGATATGATGGTGGTTGATAGCCCTTTAGACTTTAATATGCTACTTGCGCATGATTATGTCTATTCTATGAATGTTGTGGTGTCTTCACTCTTTCGAGTAATGTGCTTTCCTCATAACAGGACTTTTGTCACTATTGATTAACTTGCATCTAATAATCACCACCCTAATTCGACTTTATTGCAGAATACCCCTTGGTTTGTTCCAAGTGTTCAAATAGACTCTACCCCACCATGGGTCAATTATGTGGCATTGAATCCTCAATGTTCAATCACTTCTAAGAAGGATCCTTTGACCTATTATTCTCCTTCTTAGGACTTGGTCCCGGCAGTTGACCGAGAGATTCTTCCTATAGGGACATGGGACCCCTTAATTCCCTCTTTTGATCCTTGTAGGTCTCATGATTTCTTAGAACTTGTTTTGCCTTCACAGGAGGAACTCTTTGAAGCCATGAGTTATGACTACCAAAGGAGCCCTTGGTCCGATCCCTACAAGGGGTTTGTCCAGAAGAGCTATTATACGTAAGCCGAAAGGTTGCATGGTTCCCTGTACCATATTGTATATATAAGGTACGCATTTTCAAGTTTTGTATTCTATAACACAAGATTTTATATGAAGTTTATATGTGGGATGTATTAACTTCTCGTCTAGTGTTCCTATTTATGTTTACAGAACTTGGAATATTTATCCTTTGGAAGTTTATGGTTGGTCCATTCTGATAGGTATTGGTTCTCGAAACTGGCATATAGGTTAGGTTTTTCTGCCCGCATAATGCACTTATCAGTTTCCTGTCCCATTTGGCCTTAGGATCGACCCCACCAAGTTATGGTGCGGAACCTTCTCATTGCTTAGAAGTATCATGACTTGTGTGGTAGAGCCTACCTTATCATGGGTGCCCTAGCTAGTACCTTGTTGTCACTTGGCACTCATGCAGATTTTTTTTGTCCTTAGGTTCGGGAGTCCTCTATAGTCCTGCCATGACTTATGCATTGAAGACTCATTCCTCTTTTCTCCTTCGCTTCGTTCTGGCCTTATACCCTAGAGGCTCATTTGTGTTGAGTCGTACTACTGCATTGCATGTTGACCACTTGCACCTTTTGGCCTAGAGTTGGCTTCACTTGGACTCGTGTTTAAGCCAACTTTTGACCACGACGACTGCAAAATCAACCTTGCATACCTTTGACTTCTGCAGCTTGACGCACCTTGACCCGTGGAAGGAATACACCTTTGAGTCTCACTGACCAGTTTTCACCTCCCTGCATTGAGCATAAGAACGTTCCATTCCCAGGAACTAGATCATCTGTTTCACCGACACTCATTCTTTCCACTATACCATAGTATTCTTTTATTCTTTTTCAAGCTTAACATAAAAAGACAAAAAAATAAATATTCCAAAAAAGAGCGGGAATGGGACAATATTTTCATTTGTTGTTGGCAGCTAGAGTCAGTCGTGTCGCCCTTGAACAAAGCACTCAAAACAAAGTCTCCTCCATTTGGGCGGGATTTAGTTTGACTTAGGTAAGCCTTAACCTTGTTATTGAGTCAGTTCTCCCCTGATTGGTTATCTCTTCCAATCATATGGAGGGTTCGCTCGTGCCTCCTGCATGACGAACTTATACAGAGTCATCATATGCTGCCACATAGTCACATTCAGTCGTGCTTTTGTTCAAGGGAAGTTAGCCTGAGTCAGCCTCTCTGCGGTGTCTCTTGACTCATTATTCAGTCGACCATCCCTGGTTGTCAGTGTCATGTCTATCATCACGTCAGCTATATTGGTCCTTTACTCGTGCCAGTTTGAGAAGGTCCCCATTGACTTCTTGCTGGCGGGTCTTGTCCTTATCGACGACGACACCTTGCTCTGAGGACAGGCCTAGAGCTGCACCCTGGCCCTATTTTCATTATTGATAGGTCACTTTGTGCTCAGCATCGATCAGTATCATGGGTCTTTGACTAAGTGGTTTCCCTTGTGTTCGACATCAACTTACATTATCACACATTGGGATTCGTGCAGTACCTTGGTTTCCATTTGACCCTATTGGTGGATACCTCGCCTCTGTGTCAACTTTCATTATTGGTTGGTTCAGAGGGTTTCTGTCGTGCGCTAGCCACATCTTGTGTACGCCGGAAACGTACTTCGTTTCGGTTACTACATCTCTTTCGTCTGATTCCTTCCACATTATTGGCCTACAGGTTACACTCGCGCTAGATTGATGAAGGATGCCTTAATGCCTTCCTTCTAGCGGATCTTTCCCTATCGACTCAGACTCATTGCTCTGGGGCAAAGATCTAGAGTCCATTTTGGCAGTATCTTGGGGTTTGCAGTCATTAGTGGCAGATCCTTCGCTATCAACAGTGGGAAACCATCATTGTCTCCTGATCGATAGATTCTTACAGGTGTTTGACTCCAGCTCATCTATTCACACTTGTTATATTGTACTAGGTACCTTGACGCTCATTATCATTAGCGGTGAGTAGTCTCGCGTTTGTTAATGGTATACATCAATGACCAGTGATCAAATGATTTCTCACATGGTCGAATTCAGATCATTTATTCCCATGGTGTAGAAATGTACCACGGCGGTCGGTGAAGACCTCAGGTTGTATCAACATTCATTGGTTCACTTGACAGTTGCTTCTGTTGCTGCTAGTTGATACCACTCCACCTTATATGTTGCAGTCAGTCATGGCGACATTCTATATGCTGGCACCTGAGTTTTCAGTGTAGTACCATCCTATTCCATCATGTTCAGTTGGTACCTTTTGGGATCAGTCTTTGATATCAGTGATCCGTTGCATCTTTTAGCATCGTTGACAGTCTTATATGTGATATTCAGACATGTACTTGTTCATCATGATCAGATGATCCATTATGTATTTTCCAGTCATTTATACTTGTATACTTAGTGGATCCGCTTGTACTTGATATGCGGACATGATTTACTTTTTCTAAGCATGGGTATGCCCGCCTCAGACGGTGTTTCTTTCTGATCTCCTTTGGTGGCTTGGCAGGCTGAATTCTGGTGAAGTCCTCCTTGGTTTTTGACAGATTTCCTTCCCATGTACTTGCATAATACATTTCAGACATCATGTACCCCTTCTTACCTCATATATTAGGGGGCATCTGTTATAGCTCCAAATCTCACTCTTATGGTTTGTGATGTTGCACGCATGGCCTAGGGCAACCCCTCCTTCCAGACCTGGTCCTAAAATTTAAAAAACAGTGTTTTATCCCTTATACGCGACATTGCCCTGAGTTAAACATGTGTATACAGGGGTCTGTGTATACCCAACCCGCGTATATGTATTAAAACACTTAGAAAAATATAAAACTCCATATTTTCGGGCGGAGATCGCTGGTTTTACCTGTTGATCACCTATTACTGCCCGTGGCCCAACTGTTCCCAACCAACTCCCAGCTAAAAAACTACTTTTGGAGAGGTATAAAAGGACCTCAAAGGGAAGGCCTAAGGGAGGAGAGGAGAGGAGAGAGAAAGGTTATTATGCTGAGATTTTTCCCATGACCAGCTCTAAAGTCCCTTGTGCCTTCTGCACTTCCCCCATTTGTACAGGAAACCCTTGTTTCCTTGTGTGTTGATGTTCATCCACCATTTATGACATCATGGAGTGAGTCATGGAAGGAGTTTGTTAAAGGCTTGAGGCTGGAACGAGTCCGAAAGGAAGCTTTGCTTGGACCCTGCTGAAGGTGACTCAGGCGAAATTATTCCTTTTTATGTACTTCTTTTGTCTATAATAAAAGAAACACATGTCTTGGTTCCCGATATAAATCTTCTTTATGTTTATGATATTCATGTTTAGAATTCATATGTAAATGGTTGTTTGGATTTCATAACTAACTACCTTTATTTATAACATGAAGATGGTTTCTTTATAAGGTTTTGTCCATATACTGTTGTGTTCTTTGGAATTGGTTGTTTTGCAGGACAAAAGAGAAGAAGGGAACTCCAAGAAGGGTTTGGACCCTAAGGGCCTTCTTAGACATAGGACCAAAGGTACGTCCCCTTTACAATAGAATTTGCTTATAATAGCACAATGGCTATGTGAATGTGTGTTTCTTTGAATAGATAACTTTCAATCTGCTAAAGTTTCAACCCAAAAATCCCTAGGGGAACATTTACCTCCAACAGGGATGCCTTTTGCATGTTGTCTCTTGCTATTCCATGAAGATCAAGTGATGCATGCATGCAGGTCAAGTTTCCCCAGTCCCCGGTGGAACTGGTCAACCGGACTATCCATGCATGCAAGTGCTCAACTGCTTTAGAAAAAAGTGCATTCTTGGCTGGGAGTTGGGCTGACTTCCTGGGAGGTTTATGCAATTTCTGGGTAGAGCAGCTGACTGCTACCCAGATTTGTGCAAATCCTAGGCTGAACAGCGTGCTACTAGGAAAATTTGCGCAAATCCTGTTGGGAGGGTTGGCTGGCAGGATTGCGCAATCCTAGAGCCCAATAGGCTATCAGAGAGGATTGCACAATTCCTGGAGGGAAGGCTGGTTTCCCTCCAGAAATGCGCAATTTTCAAGGGGAGTTTGCTCGGCCTACAACTGGACCATGTCCTGGTAAGCAGCTTATGAGGGGAATGGATCAACTATGATCGACATGATGCCTTTTTGTGAGGAAAACACTGAATCTTGAGTAGTTGATGAAGCAAGACAAAGTGTTGTGTAAGGTTGGTAGGGAGGCTCCAAAATAGTCCAAGGAAAATTTTTGGAGGGTGGTTGTAGCCGTTCCAACACTTGGCGATAGACTGGCATAACTCTAGCTCTCTGCATGGACCTTGTTCATGAAAAGCAAGTCTAACACCTCCGGAAGTATTGTTCAGGTCTTATCTCATCTTTGTTTCACACTAACTTGATTGTAAGATGTAGTATCTACCAAGCCCTTGGTCAATTGACACACATTCCAAGGCTAGGAAACACAATTGTTTCAATTGGGGTTGAAGGGTATATAGGTGCACATGTAGTATAGTCGTCAGAGTCTTAGTTTCATCGCTGGTGTTTCTCCACTTCCAGCAGGCCTAGAAAGCACCCCGGTGGAGTCAAATAGGAACACAAGAATGACTCCGCCACCAGTGAGCCTGGACAGTACCCCAGTGGAGTTACTTGAATCACCTCCTTATGCAAGAAGCCTTTCTCTTCTTTTGCCTTATTTATTTTTCATTTTTTCATTTTCATTTTCACCGTGCATAACACTTATTCATTTCAAAGGCGGAAGAGGGATCCTAAATTATTGAGAGCATAGGAGGTTGTTCTAGAAGAGAAGTAGTTTATTATATCTCTAACATGCATGTTAAGGTTTTCCCCCTCACCTTACTCTACTTGACTGAGCTGACAAGGGTTAACCCAAAAACAATCGACTAGAGAAGGTGACACTAGTTAGCACGCAAGCATTGTGTTTACACTAAGGTTCACTTCAAACAATACACATTTTCATTTGATGTATCATGGACTTAGAGTAACAAGGTCATCATGCAGAGGCAAGATGATAGATAACCAAGTAGTGATAGTTGTACAAGTCCTCTTGTATTGTACCTAGATCGCTTCAAGAGTCATACATGGATTCATGTAAGGCTAACGTACAATTGAAACAAATGAACCAACAAACATGAAAGCAAGTAAAAAGCAAAAGCTAAGGTGAATGTAAAGTAGGTAAGTAAACAAGGAAGCAAAACAAACACGCAAACAAAGCATATAAGCAAACAAGGATGCAAGAAAACAACTGAAAGAAAACACTACTCCTTCTCCTACACTAACGGTGCACAAGCCTGATCACGTGAAGTGATACTTCCAATGCAACCACCAGTGCATTGGTAGACCCATGTTGGTGAAGGCTTGGTCCGCGAGCAACCCAGTGGTGTGAACTAGAAAGCATGAAAGATATAACAATGAATACAACCACACTTTGTGTTTCAAAGTGCCCACATGACATAAGTGAGTGTAAGTGCATGGTGGACAGTCTGTGGACTTCTCATGGTGCTATGTGACACTACATGCAACTTTGAAGCATAAGCACACTCTTGAATGTGACATGCAAGCAAATGAAAGAAATAAAGATAACTTACATCGCGAAAAATTGCTCGCAATGTAAGACTCCTCCAATGTGTAAGCAATGGGATCATGCAGTTCAAGTGGAGAAGTGTAATACGTGAGTGAGATGGATCTTCAATGCATACAGATGAGTGATGAGGAGCCTTGGGTGACTGAACAATTTCATGATTAGAAGTGAGACTAAACCCAAGAGAGCGAGGGCCTGACATAACCATCAGCTCGGGCTGAAGTGCCTCGACAGTCTTAGGTGTCTCAACTTCATCACCAGGTAGATAATAATACACTGGTGGCTTCGAAAGATCAACTGCAATAGATTCATGATCGTGATCAAAATTGGAAGAAAATGGATCCCGACTGCCATGATCAGAAAAATCAATGAATTCTTTGGCATCCTCACGATAATATGAATCAAACATAGGGGTAGATGAAAAGCGAACGAACTCATCCTCTGTGTTTCTAGAAAAATACAGATGAAGGATCAAGCAGATCTTCAATGAATAATTTATCCTCTCCATTTTCGAATGATGGACTAACATCTGGTGAGTCCTATGAGTGATCAATAATGGGTGCATCCGTGGATGAAGATACACATGCAAAATCATGGATGGCAGGTTCACCAAAGAGGTTAGTAAAGAATGGAGGGGGCTCAGATGGAAGGGAGTCATCCTTTGCCGAGTATTATTGTTCAAGCTCCCACTCATACTCATGAATGATAGCGCATGTTGGTTGTGCAACACTAACTCCGTCAGTGGGTTGTTCCTTGTTCACAATAAGTGAAGAGTCTGAAATGGACGAAAAAAAGACAACATCATCCGGAGGAACACCTCAGTGGGAGGACGGAGGTCAAAGAAAAGAATGCATATGAGAACTCAAAGGACTCACAACCACATCTGCATGAAAATTGAGTGCAGTGATGCTGGGAGAGTGTGAAGGATGAACAGGTGTGTGAGCATGATTCTCAACATCACTGAGCAGTGGGGGAGCTATTGAATGAGAGGGAGGCAGATAGATAGTTAAGAAAATTCCCAATCCCACAAGAGATTGTGCAGTTCCATCAATGAAGAATGTTGAGTGAGTCTTGATATCAAGCTTCCTCTTGGGATGGGAAGATTTCTTAAGGAAATACTCGAACTGGTCCCACAGATAAGAAAACTTCATCTTGCTCCTCGGAGCTTGGAACTACAAGTCACGGAAGCACTACCAAAAATAATTAATGAATTCATGCGGAGTGCTCCATTTCTATAATAGTTTCTGTTCAATATGGTCTGGATCAAAATGATAGAACGTGTCTTCAATAAGATCACAAAAGTGCTCAATTAATTAGTGCATGGTGTCAGTCGATAGGCTGAGCACCCAACGAAATGGAGGCTTGTGAAGTGTGTATGCAAGCAGTACACCAGCCTATTCATCAGACAGCTCATCTTCCTCATGAATCATGGAAAGAATGTTCTGTAAGTGCTCATGACAGGCCACTCTGCCTTCAGCATCATACGTGTGAGTGGACAAGATATCAAAAAGCTTGCCTGAGATGGAGACATATTCAGAATTCAAAAAACATCTCGGGGGAAGAAGAATGCAAGACTCCATGAAAGATATGAAAAGGTTCAAAACTAGATGAGAGGACACTGCTTGTCTTCGGGCCCTCCTTTTAGCGCCAGAAATGTTGAGAGTACTGGACTCACCAACATGTCAAGGGGATCTCCCTGGTAAAAAGTTCCAATTAGACCTGAGACCATTTGTTGTAGGAGTCCCAACAGTGGGTCGTAAGGTAATTCATTGACCACGATGTTGCAGTGAGTCAAGAAAGGTGTATGATGGGTTCCAACACATAAAAGGGGAAAGGAGGTGAAGGTGAGTTCTAGGTTGAAAGGGATCAGTCCCAACTCGGCTAGGAACAAACAACACAAAGGACAAGCATAGCTTCTGGCGAAACATCATACAAGGAAAGATAACACATACAACACTCAAAGATCAGTCTGATACGAGTGTGATGGTTGTTATTGATATGATATTCACCTTATGAGTAACATCAGTTAGAGATTTATTAAACAAAGGTATTACAGACTCATGTGCTGGTCTGTGTTCTGTGTTATTTAAGAAAGGGATTGATCAGATTGCCAAAAAACATACATTTAAATGGAAAGACAGTAGACAAATACAGTAAGCAAACATAAGGACACAATTAATTTAATAAGGAGTTCACCCTATTCTCTCGGGCTACATTTCCGGTCCAGCTTTCAGTGGTGGCCTTATTTTATTGTGCCTTTAAGCAGAGAAATTACAATACAGGGACTCAATGTGAGTTCCGCTGAAGCAGATTTTGATTGTCAGGGTGGTTCTTGGATTCCCCAAGCCACTTGAGTACACAGAATTCTTCCTCCTACCAGCTCTGTGACCTTCTGGTCTACAAGGGAGAGCCCAATGTGGTGCTCAGCCCGAATAGATCCTCTCTGGGATGGCCCAGATCTCTCAAGTCTCTGGTGCTCGATGCTGCCTCTTGTCAGCTCAGCCCTCTGTCCTCTTCTGCTTTGCTTTACAGCCTTCTTTCTCTATGTTCCATCCTCCTCTTGGGATTCTAGTCTCTTCCTCTGTCTCTCTGGGGTTATCTGTCCCTCTCGATGACTGATTCCCTATATCATGTCTATGTTCATGGCTTTGAAGCCTTTCGTTCCCTATGCCTATTCAGTTACTCTTCCACCTCTATCGATTCACTTTCTGTAGCTATGCTTAGAGTTCCCTGGCTCGGCGTCAACATCAGCTCGTAGGGAGTGGCCACTTGTCCACCTCTAAACGGCGCCAGCATGCTTCATCTGTTCGTTTCTTCAGTTACGTCATGGATGCATTCTTCCTCCATCATGATAGTCAAACAGATTCCAAATCCCTTCTAAAACGCAGCTTAATTCTCTGTCGGTTTTGCTTCCTCCATCGGGTACGATCTCAGCCGTCCGATCTGAGCCCTCCAGATTTGACGCCATACACACATTTCGAGTGGTTGACTTTCTTGACTGATAACGCGTGATCAACGATAGTTTTCTCTTGCCTCCTCTTGCCATGCGTTAATTGATGTATGGAATCGCTCCGCTCTGGTCCAAAACCTCTTACCATTCAAGGGCACCCCGATCAATACTGCCGGTTTCCAGAGCGCGGGTCCCGCCTTAGTACTTTAGCGCTTTTATCTTTTCCACCCGCAGTTCACCAGTTCCCAACACGACTGAGTGCTCGGGCTTCCTCTATTTTGGCCCTGTTAGGCGCTAATCACACATCAAAAATCACCTCCGTTTCCCGATCCGGGGCTCCCAGGGGCTACTTTGACCTCTTGTGTAGTCTCCATGGGCCTCGGTCAGCGCACTTTGACCGAGGTCCTTGTCATTCCATGTTGGCTGCCATTGCCACTAGTTGAAGGTGTTTTTGATCGCTGTTTTGGATTCTTTAGAGATTTGTTCTGATCTGATACAGTCATGGTTCTTTGACAGTCTTCTATGGATCCAATTTGGATCAAGGCCTTCCCACTAAAAAAGCTTTTGGACCACCAAAAGTTGGTTTTCAAGCATCGACTAAGTGATGGTATTGTTTCTTCATTTGTCCAATCTCAATCCACTTTGCGTTGCTTAGCTTTGAACCTTTGAGCCCAATCCTAAGGGATTCGACATCCCCCCTACGCGTTGTCCTCACCTTCCTATCCAACACTGTGTCTTCCTGGAATTCCTTAAGATATTCAGGTAGCAGGTCATCAATAGAAGGCAATTGACTCTACTCTTCAGGGTCCTCAATCATTGAAGGTTCAAACAATCTCAAGCAATCTGCATTTACGACTGAGTAGATGTGCATGTAAGCTTGTAGATCAAGGCAAAAAGAATTTTCACCAATCTTCTCAAGTATCCTAAAGGGTCCATACCTGATAGGCTTTAGCTTTTTACCTTCACCATGCATCCTGTCCTTGCTGATATATACCCAGAGTTGGTCTCCAACTTGAAAACTATGCTCCATCCGATGCTTGTCATGCTTAGCTTTGTACTTGGCCTGGCTCTTTTCCAGCTATTCCTATACTGCCTAGTGGATCTCCTGGATCTGTTCAATGAACCTAGTTGCCTTGTCCACATCACTGTGTCCATCAACCATGGTATCTTTACCAAAGACAAAATCCAAAGGAGACCTTGGTGTGAAACCAAAACAGGTCTCAAAAGGAGATCTTTGTGTAGAAGAGTGCTTGGCTCTGTTGTAAGCATGTTGCACATAACACAAGTGTTCATCCCAAAGCTTAGGATGTTTTCTGCAATAACCCCTCGCTAGCTGGATCACTGTCTTGTTTACTACTTCTATCTGGCCATCTATTTGTGGATGAAAAGTTGTGCTTTTCGTTTGGTGTCCATCAGTTCCCACAGACTCGACCAAAAATTCCCCACAAATCGGGTGTCTTGATAAGATACAATGGAAGTGGGTAATCGAAAATGAACCCATACATGTTCAAAGAACAATTTTGTTGTCTGTTCAGCTGTAATTTGTTTAATACAAGGTATCAAAATACACATTTTGCTGAACCTATCCACAACAACATATAAATAATCGTGACCCCTCCTAGATTTAGGTAGTCCTCCAACAAAATCCATGGAAACAATTTCCCAAGCTTGAGAAGGAACTGGCAATGGAGTGTACAAGCCTAGTTTTCTATTGTTGGGCTTCCTTTTAGCACACATGGCACACCCTCTTACATATCTAGAAACTATCTCATTCATTTTTGGCTAATAGCAGAGTCTTTGCAGTTGTGCAACTGTTTTACTTACCCCAAAGTGACCTGATATCAGAGAAGTGTGTGCTTCCCTAATTATCTTTACTCTCTCAGTTTGTGGAATGCAAAGTTTCCCACAATGATATAAGAGTCGGTCCTTCACATGATAGTCCAATTCTTTTACTCTTTTGCCTTGATTCAAAGTTGCATATACATCCTTAAAGTCCATATCCTGAGCATATTATTCTATGTAGCTCTCATGTAGCACAGAATTATGCTTAAGTATGGTAGATGCATTTATAATGGGTCTAGATAACATGTCTACAACATTTTTATGTATGCCCTTTTTATATCTGATGACTAAATGAAACTGTTGTAGAAAACTCATCCATCTATAATGTCTTGATTGCTGCAACTTAGTTTGGGAGTGTAGATATTGAAGTGGTTGATGATCAGTATGTATTACTATCTCTTTGCCCATTAAATAAGGTTTCCACTTTTTCACACTCTAAACTAATGCATACAATTCTTTATCATATGTCAGATAGTTAACTACTATAGGATTAAAAGTCTCAGAATGATAACATATGGGTTTACCGTGTTGTGTCAACACTGCTCCCGTGGCATAGTCACTGGCATCAGTTTGGATCTAAAATGGTCTTTGTATATTTGGTAGTGCTAGTATAGGTGCTGTACTAATCTTCTCTTTCAAGGTGTCGAAGGCTTTCTGATGTTTGCCTCCCCACTGAAACACCTTATTCAATCCTGTTAAAGCATGTAAGGGAGCTGCAATTGAGGAGAAGTTAGAAATGAACTTCCTCCAATATTGTGCTGCTCCTAAGAAGCTTCTCACTGCTGTAGCAGACCTAGGTTTAGGCCAGTCCACAATGAATACCACTTTAGAGGGATCTATTTTCAATTCACCTCCCCCTACTATATGACCGAAGTAGTTTAGAGATGTTTTTCCAAATTCACATTTTGAGAGTTTAACATAAAGTTTTTCTCTTTTCAAAACATCTAATGTCTGCTTAGCATGCTTTAAATGTTCTTCCCACATTTTACTAAAAATCAGAATGTCATCCAGATACACAATAAAAAAATCATCAAGAAAAGGTCTGAGTACATCATTCATTAATCTCATGAAAGTAGCAGGAGAATTGGTCAAGCCAAAAGGCATAACCAGCCATTCATACAATCCCTACTTT
Source organism: Pinus tabuliformis (assembly GCA_031772625.1). Taxonomy (NCBI): domain Eukaryota; kingdom Viridiplantae; phylum Streptophyta; class Pinopsida; order Pinales; family Pinaceae; genus Pinus; species Pinus tabuliformis. The sequence goes on along the minus strand of CM062816.1, from coordinate 1,185,060,884 downwards.
GTTTTGAAAGCAGTCTTCCATGCATCTTGCACTGCAACTCTGACCTGATGGTATCCACTGTGAAAATCCAGCTTGGTGAAATAAATAGCTTCCTTTAATTGATCTAAAAGATTATCTATGTGAGGAAGGGGATAACGATTTTTGATTGTTATCTTATTCAGTGCTCGGTAATCAATGCAAATTATCCATGAGCCATCTTTCTTTCTCACCAAAACAATTGGTGACCCACATGGTGATGTGCTAGGCCCGATAAACCCTTTCTCGAGCAACTCCCGCACCTGCTTCTTGATTTCAGCATTCTCTGAAGTAGACAACCTTTACATCCAAATGTTAGGCAAAGGAACATCTTGCTGCAAAATAATATCATGTACTATTCCCTTTTTGGGTGGCAGACCTTTAGGTTCTTGAAATAAGACATCATACTCTGAAACAATCTTTTCTATATCGGCTTGATGTTCAACATCACATCCCTCAAATACAATGGTTTTATCAAGTTTCTTTTCCTTTACAGCCATTAGTAAGAATTGTTTACATGAATTTATCATTCTTTTTATCTGTCCTGAGTTTATGAAAGTGTAATTATTCTTGAGCTTATGAGCTCTTACAAAGTATTCAATTCCATATTTAACAAGTAGATACTTGTTCTCAGCTCTATAGAAAATAGCCTTTCTATCATACAAGTAAGGGCTTCCTAAAACGATTCCACATATATCCAAAGGAATTATGTCTAACTCAACCTCATCCACAAATGCTGACCCAAAACAAAACTTGAGTTTGCACTGTCTAGTCATTTGTAGTTATGATTTATCATTCAGCTATCCTAATGGGTATGGTTTCTTGTGAGGTGTAGTTGCTAATCCCAATTTCTTTATAATTGCTTCAGAAATCAAATTTACTTGTGAGCCACTATCAAACAAAATATCAATCTTTTGATTTTTGGAAATAACTCGAATATGGAAAAGCTCATGCCTTTTTCTCTCATTTTCTTCATCAAGAACAGATTGAGCAGAATTACTAGTAGATGCTTTAGAATTCTTACCTTTTATACCTGTGGCTGCTATAGTTGTTTCATCTCCTGAGTCTGACCCCAAATATTTCTGAATAGCTACATTAGTATTCTTCTACTTGCCCTCGGACTTCTTAGGTCTTAGCTGTGGATGCAGAATCCAAAAATGCTCATCATCATGCCCCTCCTTTTTACAGTGAGTGCATGAAGCTTTGGTTTTCTGTGCAATGTTAGCCTTCCTTGCTTTCCACTTCTGCTTTCTTTTCTCCTTGCTATTGCTTACAGTGGGTTGGGATGGTCCCCCAACTTCTGGATTTCCATTCTTTCCTCTAGCTTCTAGATGAATGGCTTGTACAGATACCTCATCTATACTAGTGGGATTAAACATGAGGATGGTATGCCTCATGTAGCTATGTAGGCCACCAATGTAGTTCAAAAGAGTCTCTGGTGAGTGTAATGAGATACCCAACATCAATGCTCTCTTTCTGAATTCTTGAGTATACCCTTGCACACTTTTCCCCTTCAATTGTTGAAGAGTTTGCCAGCTCATCATGTCTTGTTGCATGTAGGCCAATGGATAGAACTGCTTTTTGATTGCAAAAACAAAGTCACTCCAGACAGAGATGGTCTTACCATGTCTTTTCATATCAGCTTGGGTTCTGCCTTCCCACCAAAGCAAGGCAGTGCCTCCTAGGCATAGGCTTGCCAGCTGAATCTTACTCTTGTCTGAGTTTATGTTCTATACCCTACAATACACATCAATTTGTCTAATCCAATTGTCCAACTTTTTAGCATTTAGCTCTCCATCATATATAGGCAAATCAAATTTAACATCTATTTTAATCAAAGATGCTTTCTTATTATGCACAAGGCTATTAGGAGGTGTGAGAAAGCTTTCCTCTTTCCCCTTTCCTTTGGAGTGGTCATGGCAGTGAGACTCATCTTCTTCTTTATCTTGCTTAGAACCTGATCAATCTTCAACCTTATGCTTTCTAAAGTCTTTATACATTTCTTCTGCCATAGACTTTATAGCTAGGAAACTTTCTATGAATTGAGGGTCTGGCCCTATAGAACCTTCTTCTGACATTGTCTTCCGAGGATAGACTCTCCCAATTTCAGGATTTCCACCAACTCTCCTTCTCCTAATTTGAGCTTTCATCTTGTGAGAATTCACAGCTAAACCAACACAAGCTTGTCTAACCTTACAGCCTAGAGCTCTGATACCACTTGATCTGATATTCACCCTATGAGTGACATCAGTTAAAGATTTATTAAACAAAGGTATTACAGACTCATTTGCTAGTGTGTGTTCTGTGTTATTTAAGCAACGGATCGATCAGATTTCCAATACACAGACATTTAAATGCAAAGACAACAAAGAAATACAGTAAGCAAACACAAAAACACAAGAAATTTAATAAGGAGTTCACCCTATTCTCCAGGGATACATCTCCGGTCTAGCTTTCAGTGGTGGCCTTATTTTAGTGTGCCTTTAAGAAGAGAAATTACAATACAGGGATTCAATGTGAGTTCTCTTGAAGCAAATTTTTCTTGGTAGGGTGGATCTTGGATTCCCCAAGCACTTGAGTACATAGAATTCTTCTTCCTACCAGCTCTGTGACCTTCTAGTCTACAGGGGAGAGCCCAATGTGATGCTCAGCCCGGACAGATCCTCTATGGGATGGCTCGGATCTCTCAAGCCTCTGGTGCTCAATGCTAGCTCTGGTCAGCTCGACCCTCTGTCCTCTTCTGCTTTGCTTTACTGCCTTCTTTCTCTGTGTTCCATCCTCCTCTTGGGATTCTGGTATCTTCCTCTATCTCTCTAGGGTTTTTTGTCCCTCTCGATGACTGATTCCCTATATCCTGTCTCTGTTCATGGCTTTAAAGCCTTTCATTCCCTATGCCTGTTCAGTTCCTCTTCCACCTCTGTCGATTCACCTTCTGCAGCTGCACTTGGAGTTCCCTGGCTCGGCATCATCATCAGCTCATAGGGGGTGGCCACTTGTCCTCCTCTAAACGGTGCCAGCATGCTTCGTCGGTTCATTTTTTCAGCTACATCATGGATGCGTTCTTCCTCCACCATGGCGGTGAAACGGATTCAAAACCCCTTCTAAAACGTGGCTTAATTTTTTTTTGGTTCCGCTTCCTCCATCGGGCATGATCTCAGCCGTCTGATCTGAGCCCTCCAGATCCGATGCCATATGCACGTTTCGCGCGGTTAACTTGCTTGAATGATAACGCGCGATCAACGACGGCTTTCTGTCACCTCTGCTTGCCACGTGTCGATTGATGTATGGAATCGCTCTGCTCTCATCCAAAGCCTCTTACCATTCAAGGGTTCCCCGATCAATACCGTCGGTTTCTAGAGCATGGGTCCCGCCTTTGTACTTTAGCACTTTTACCTTTTCCGTCCCCAGTTCTCCGGTTCCCAACGCGATCGAGTGCTCGGGCTTCCTCCATTTTGGCCCTATTCGCCCAACAATGCATGATTGGGCGCTAATCGCACATCAAAGATCACCTCCGTTTCCCGATCTGGGGCTCCCAGGGGCTACTTCGACCTCCTGCACAGTCTCCATGGGCCTCGGTCAGTGCGCTTTGACCAAGGTCCTCGCCGTTCCACACTGGCTGCCATTGCCACTAGTTCAAGGTGTTTTTTATCACTATTTTGGATTCTTTAGAAATTTGTTTTGACCTGATACAGTCATGGTTCTTTGACAGTTTTCTATGGATCCAATTCGGATAAGTTATGGCAAGGTTCAAGTGAAAGGTCTGTCTAATGTCCAGCAGAGCAGTCAACACGCACGGTAACAACATTAAAAACATATGTAACACATTAACAACAAGATTCATATATTTTCATGTGAATTAGTTCATACACAAGTACGTAAGTTAAATAAAATATATCATCAAGGAAACTGGAGCATTCCAACTATAATAACAACATATGCATGAAAATGTGTTGGCTCTTTTTATATAAAGAAGTGTAAGTCACAATCATACAATACATCCACGTAAACTTGCTAGCCCCAATAGTAGAATGTTACAACCACATCTGCCTGCTCCTCCAAAGAGATGTACTAGCTCTATGCAGTGGAGAAGCCAAGGCGCATTACAATACTATCGAAGCCTTCTTCAAGATAGTCTTAGTAGAAGCTTGGCTGACCAAAATCCTATACAATGAGTTATGAGGGACTATTTATAGAAAAGGGTGGGGTGACCCTTGACATTCCCTTGTGTGACCATTCAATTACCCTCATGACGCTTCACCTACTCTATCACTGTTACAACCACTCTTTACACTTGACTTACACTTGACATGACTCAACATTACAATGCACATGTACCCATGTGAGCAATGCATTGGACAAGCCAAACTAGACATCATTCCGACTTAGGAAACCATAGAAGTCCAACTGCTTGACATCCTCGTGCTGATCAACAGTGACATATTCATGTGAAGATTGGTAGTCCTTGAGAGTGTCTGTGTGTTCTGTTGTGACATCTGTATTAAACCTGAACCTTGCCTCCATAGCATCTGGGTACACTGCTTCGGCTCTTTTGTCCAACTCGTCTATGAGCATGTGCATCATTTTTTTCAATGTGGCTAGAACAACAATGTACTTGCACATGATGTCTACACTGATAGGAAAGTCTGGGCTGGTGGCGGTGCACATCAACTCGTCAAAATACAAGTCAAGCTCCTATCGCACTTGCTTCTTGCTCTTCGCCTGGGTGAGAGTCCCATGTGATGGGATAGCATGAGTGTGCACTATAACCTCCATGCTTTTGAATACTCATGCATGGGAAGCCTGTATGCTAGTGATGAGTTGCAGTAGGTTTTGATAGTTCCGGATCTTACTCTGGATACGTGCTTGCAGCTCGACCACATTGGCCTTCATTATCTTTGGCAAGCGAAGTGGGGCTCCCTTGTACTTCATCATCCATGCTTGCAAGTTACCAATAATAGTATGTATGTTCTTCAATATGCGTGCTCTTCTCGTACATCGTTTTTTCCATCCGTGGAGATGAATGACTGCTTGATGCATGGTACCAAACTTGGAGTATAATACTCGCATAACTGTGTTCAAGGACAATACTTCATCTATTATTGCCTTCTTCAGTTCAACTCGGGTGAACATTGTCACCAAGTCTACTCCTTGCTTGGCCACCTATAGTTCCTTCACCATTCGCTCATTCTCAGCTATGAGAAAATGAACACTTGAGCTAGTGGCTTCAGCATACACTCTAGTTGCATCAGCCAATGAAGCTGGATGCTTGTGCACATCCGTCACGATCACTTTCTCTTCAAATTGCGCGGGGGATGTTTGCTCCTATGGAGTCGATACTCTCTAAGACTGCACAACTCTATGATGAGATTCATCAAAGGAGATGTTTTTCATCTCTGCTTCCGGTCGACCCCCAAGGATCTCAGTGTCTCCTTGGTCATTCGAGTCTTGCTCATCATTAGGATGCAATAAAGTAGGTGAGTCAACCTTTTTGTGGTGAGGCATGAGGTCGGTATCATCTTCCAACTCCTGCTGCTCCATGTCTGCATCCAACTGTTCAAGTGCATGTTCTATCTCATGAGCAAAGTCTTGCCCCTATGATGGTTCACCCTGTTTGCTTGATGCCAGTTGTTTAGACGAATCAACTACTTGTACGGGTGTTGCTTCATCTGTATACACGTGATGCACCCTCTGCTAAATTTGTTGTTGTTGCGCTTCCTGCTCCTGTTGGAACATATCTTGTTCTTTCCAAAATTTCTCCCTCAGCTCATGCAACTCCTTCATTGCTTCTTCCATTCTCTCCTTATCCCTCTGCCTTCGCATGATTCACTTGTCGCATTGCTACCACTTGGCCTGAACAGCCATAGTTGCTTGTTCTACAAGTGGATCTGCTCGAAACTTCCAACTTTTCTCCTCCATGCGGTCGACAATATTCCTCTTCCCTTTGTCATGCACAGGTATTCTTAGCTCTGCAGCCTCTGATGCTGCTACCACTAGTGTTGTTGCTTTCCGTGGTGCTACTTCATGAAACTTTGCTAAGCACTCTATAGTGAAGCCGACCTGTTCATTAGGTCTGGAGGAATTGTAGTGATACCTCCATGAGTCCTCCTTGGCCCAATGACATGTGCCATAGATCCAGTTGAACTGAACTCTCGCATGGTGATCCTTCACAATTCAATGTGGGTCATACGGGTTGAAGCTTCAGAGGTTGAAAGATACTTCATCATCTGTTCTACTTCGACACCCACTTGCTTGATACTCCGGATCTCATATAACCCAATCCACAATGGAAGAGCGGGCCAAGGTGCCTTGTTCTTCTGCTGCAGTCTAGCTGCCAATCCTGCCAAGATGTGGTATGCTACTTCCTGTATGTCAAGCACGTCCAAGGCGAATTTTGGCAAAACATGTGGAGACTTCTCCACACTGAACACTCAGATGAATGTGTCAAAAGGTGAGGCATACTAATCTGCAATCCCTAGCAATGAATTCTTCACTTGCTCTGACATGCAGGGTGGATCCTGTTCGAATATCAACTTGTACATCGAGGTGACAAAATGGTAGGAAAACCATATGATCACTTCTTTAAAGCTGCATTCGGACAACAACTTGAAATACATGTTCAGAATAGTCTCCATCGGTGACCATGCACAATCCATATCTGGGAACTCATGTCGGGCACAAAATTCATCTAGAATGTAAGGACGTAGAAATCCTGCATGCATACCATTGGGTGATTGCTGAGCCTTCGTGACTTGTTCCTTCAACTGGTGAGCTAGTATGTCAGACCAATTGCATGGTCTTCCTTCTCTAGCTAGTTAGTCTAGCACGATCGCCCAAATCTGAGGGAAGGTCTCAGTGCTTTCTTGGCCATTCAGTCGACATGTGAATATGACCAATTATTGGTACGCCTTCCTCAATATCTTTGTCTTGTAGATCTGGTTTGGTGTCATCCTAAAGTGAGCTAGACCCTTTATCCAATCCTTTAGAATGTCTATGGAGTGAGTTCTGTTATTGGGAAAGCTGAATGGAGGAGTCATGATAGTCATGGTATTGGTCATCTAATACTTCTTGTCATAATCTCGTGCCCAGAAGGTTAAAAGCTTCGTCCCACTAACATTGTTCACGGTCATCGTCTCGGGGTCAGTGTGAGAGACGATCCAGTGGATTATGTCCACACATGGGAATGCAGGGTATCTGCATGCAATTCAATACAAGCCATACTTATGAATGTTCTCGCACACCTGATGGTCTTTGAGGTCTTCCGCAAAAGCACTTGTGAATTCTTCATTAACCTCTTTCCACTTCAGTTTGATGTCCTTGTCTAGAAACAACTTCGTATCTTCGTAGGTCGACAGATTAGAGGACACCTGCTAAACTACTGGTCCAACTGCAACACCATCAATGTCCTAAGATCCTATTCCCTTGGAAGCCATTAAGAGAGATGAACACCTACAAGATCTGGAAACAAGAAGCATGCATGGCAAGGAATATGTGAGTGAAAACAAAGAAAATCTGAGGAAAGACACAACACATACATGGGGAACTAGTGAGAAATATTGCGCAAATTTCACTAGGAGGCTGGGTGGCTGGCTGTCAGAACTGTGCAAAAGGTAGTCTAGGCTATCAGGGGGGATGGACTTGCTACTGGATCTCCAAAATCCACAATCCAGTCAGGCAGATGGCTCCTGGGATTGTGCAATGCGCAATTCCAACTAGGGAGGACTGCTGGCCTAGGGACAAATTTGTGAAAATTTTTGGGCCAAGTAGCCACTGCCCTATAAAAATGTACAAAATAGTCCTATAAGCTAGTGTTGGTCAGGAATGCGCAAATATGGAGAAGAAGTTGAGCCTTCCTTCCCCGAATTATGCAATGCAGCCTTGATGAAGGTAGAGCCCGAGCCAAGGTTGGCCTATCTCGCCGACGAGCAACTAAAAGCAGGTAAGACAATGAGATGCATGGGGACACTAAGTGATAGCAGAAGTGATTATCTGTGAATGCAAAACATGAGTGAAATAATCAGTGGACAAATCAACATGCATGTGGGTTGTTAGTGTCAGTCTTTGCAGCCTTCCTCCAGTGATCAAACATGCTCTTACAAAGTGATTTTAAGGTGTCAAGGTCAAATTTTGTCATTTTAGTGAGTCTTCAAGTAAAATTTGGTCACTAGGCATTAGGTCTAGGGTTTGCTTTTACTCCTTTCAAAGTTGTCCAAATGTCGGTCCATGTCACCATTCAGAGGTTGTCATCATCATGTCAAGTTCCACTAGGTTATTATATACCTTTTTCATGCTTCAGTTGCACCTAGGTAAGGTTCATTTCCCTCTCCTAGGGTTTTGAAGGAAATTTCTTTTGGATGGTCAAATCATTAGCAAAACTCATATCCTGATTTTCATACACCTTCCCCTATCCATAATGTACCTTATTAAACACTTTCCATCATTGAGATCCCCCAAATTCCTCATTTTTGCACAAACCCTAGTTTCTTGCTACAAACCCTATTTTCTAGGCTAGGCCTGTGTTTTGCCCTTTTGGACCCCTTACCCTCACTCAATTTCTGAGATTCCACTTTCCCCTAGTTCCTAACATCCCTCCCTACTTCCAAAAATTTTCTCAAGAATTTAGAAGACCCTTGTCCCCTTCATTTCGCCTCATTTCGACAAATCCCCTGTTCCACACATCGGGGTAGGTTTTACTCAAATGATGTTTTTGAGCAATAAAATATGAATTTGGAAAAAATGGGAGAGGTTTTGTCCCAATAGGCCAAGGAAGAAAAAATTCCTTCACTTTTTACACAGGTGTCATGGTTTTAGAGAAATGTCAAAAATACCGTTGCCTCAGGAGAATTGAATGCACCTCTCAAGTGACCTTGGAAAAATCAAGTTTTATCCTAGCTTGGTTGGCAAAATGACTTGCTTGATGAGTCAAATGATAGATAGATACAAAGATATTTCCAATGAGATATCATGAGCTCAATTTGGAGTTGAGGAAGACCTTCAAAACTTGACTGTAACAACACTCTTCCTTTATGCAGCCTCATTTGGCACATTTTGACGAGTCTTGGGATATTTGCTTTTTGATAGGACAAATGAACTTCAAATTGAAAAATATTAATTGTATTGGAAAGTAGACTCAAATACCTTTCCAACGCGCTATCCTACGCCCAATTTGGACACTGGGAAGGCCTCCAAAAGTCTCCTACAAAAAACGCTACGCACAGGCTCTATGCGTCGCGCCTTCCGTATGCGCCATGCCAGTGTATTTTTGCACTGAGAAATGCAGCCCAATGCACCACGCCTTCCCTATGCACCACGCCACCAAAAACTTCAAAAACTTGCTCCAAATCGCTCAAAATGCGTGGGTCTTCACTTGTGCAAGTAATATGGGCTTCCATCATTGCTTTTCATCCAAGGTTAGTGCTTGTGGTTGTCTTATGATGTTTTTATCATCAAACCCTACCAAACAAAATAGTATCAGGGTTTTGTGTTAATTATTTGGCTGCCAAGTTATCCCCTCACCTCAATCACTCCCTACTCCATTTTCCCTTGATTTTCCTATCCCTAAGTCACATCATTCCATATTATTCCTATTTCCCCATCTCATTTGTAAAATTCCCAAAACCTCAAGTTTTCCGAACAGTCAAGTAACTGTCCATTGTTCCTATATTTGTCAAAATTCCAAAGGGAAAAACATCACTTGACAAGACCCCACTGTCCACACTGCCCTATTTCCTGCAATCCCTCCCACATTTGGAAATTGCACCAAATTCTCATTCTTCATCTCATTGAAAGCCAAACAAACTTCGAAACACCATGAAGGTGGACACCGATACATTATGTGACCAAGACAATGACTTTACAACTGAAACTCCATGCACCAGGAGAACACTGAAACATCGCAAAATGCATAATCGACTCCGAATCTTGGACGAAGCCTCTTTAGCCCAGCATGGCATTTGATGAAGAAGCTCCAGCCCAGATTTCAAGAAATTTGGGACATTTTTTGCATTTTGACAAATTTTGGCACTAAAAAACAGGGTTTTTCTCCCTATGCGCCGCGCCACGTGGCGCGCACTTTTGCTAGGGAGCTCCAAATTGCAAAAAGTTTACATTTTTGGATTTGGCATGAAAAATCATGACTTCTGGTGCATGGCCAAGAAATTTGGGCAAGTTTTGAGTCCTCTAAAGGCCAAAAACACTCAAAAAATAACCTCACTGCCCCTATTTTGACACACAGGAAGCAGTCTTGGGAGATTTAAGTTTTGGAGGGTAAAATGACATCCACATTCAGAAATTCCACTTGGGTTGGAACGTAGACAGGTAGGGATTTCCAACAAGCACACTTGGGCTCAATTTGGACTTCAGGAAGTGCCTCAAAATCAGCTCCAAGTTGGCGCGATGCATAAAGATTTTGGCGCGGCGCATAGAGAATTTTGGCTTGTTTTTCACTGTTCAGCTCAGCAATTCGCCCAGTTTTGACCAACTTTGCTTCTTCAAGTTATTATTGAATTTTCATGATGTAATTTTACAACCATGATGTAATATTGGCACATTTTTACTTGTTCTAGAAGATTCATTCACCAAAAGGTGAAATGTGAGTGAATGAATCAATCTCCTAGCATATAGGGGTAAGTTGTTTGACTACCTAGTTTTCAGTTCCTTGTTTAGAATTGGCTCACATAACTCCTAGAATGATGAGCTCAACCCCTAGAGGCAATTGAATAGGGTTGGCTTGTCTACATCATGTAATTCCTAAGTCATTTTCAGTGTTGGACACTTTGGATTGCTTTGGCATATCATTCTACATTCTATCTCTGCATTTTTGGCTAAGGAAAGACCAAGGTTTTGCAGCACTGTTTGGGATCCATGTGGCTTTATGTTTTTATGGTGTGCTTCTCTGAGTAATTGTAAGTTCATTAGTGTTATGTGTATCATTTTGCTCACTTTTCTTCTGAATTTGAACAAATGAGTGATTAAGGTAGAATCCATTAATTGTTATGATCTGCCTTTGAATTTGTTTAAATTTCCATGGTTTCATCTGTTTAAGGAGAATTCTTGAGACTCTCTTGCTATCCTTAGCTCCTCACCAATCTGATCTATCCATTCACTCACTTTAAAGCATCAAAACGATTGCCTTCCTTGCCCCAATCAAAACTCTGCAGGAATTATGCCTCATCCCCGAGCCCAATTTGCCTTTCCCTGTTTCCAGCACAAAACCCCCAAAAATTTAAATCAAATCCTTTGCAATTAATACCTAGCCTAAGATTAGCTTTTATTACGTTCATCTTGAGCCCCATCGCTTGTCTTTTTCTGAGGTCGACCTGGAGAGAGCCCTCTCCTGTCCTCGTAGGGCTAGCTACGAGGCTGAGCGTGGTTTGATGTGGACCTAGAACCTTCTCTTTTCAACCTGAGACTAATCTAGGTGCTAACATAGTGGCGACCATACTGGGGAAGAAAAATGGTTTTCTTGTTGGTGTCATTGGTTTTATAAGCTACAGATGGAGCCTGAAGTTATGCCAGGTAGCCTTCGAAACGGTTTTGCTTTGCATTAGAGCAAGTAGATAAATGCTACTTCAGTCAATCTCCAGTCTAGCTTGTGAACGTGACGCTTGACTTGTGAATTACCCCCCAGTACATCAGATCGTTCTAGAATTTCGGTGATGAGTCTAGAATTCAATAGGCTGAAATCATTCACCTGGCAACTTCAGTCACTGAAAAATCTAGAGATCAATGCTTCATGGTGACCCACTGCAGGAAAATTAGTAGCTTTAAGATTTTTAAGATGGAACGGGTTGCAAGAAGATACACTTCCATGAGATGAGATCACATTCCAGGCTTTCCAAATAAGATTCTGAAGGTAGATTGGTTAAGGAATTTGCCTACATTTAAATATGATGGTAGGAAGGATGCTGCTTTACATCTGGTTAGATTTCACATGCATATTCGCAAATTGAAAGTTGATTTTTCCCGAAGATTGCTTGATGAAAATATTCCTGGCCACTCTGGAAGGTGAAGCCCAATATTAGTATGAAAGTTTGCCGCCTGCTTGTATTTTGTTAGGGTCCCACCCTAACCCCCTTATTTATGTAATGGGATCACGTCATAGTCAAGAGTCAATAAAGCCCATATTAATAATTGTAAGTGGTTAATCCGCAATTAATGACGGAACCACAGTTAGTTGCAAATGGGCCGTAGTATTAGATAGATGGTATTAATAAAACCGATGGTATTGGCCCATGGTATTGCATGTATGAGTCATATATAAAGGATAGAGACTCCCTGCGAGGAGCATCGTGTCTTATTTTGTAATCGAGCTCTGCTCTATTGGAGGTTGCCCCCTCGAAGAGGAAAGTGAACATTACTCTCTAAATAATAAAATCATTTCTATTCTGTGTTATGGGTATCTTTTCTTCGCATATTCTGTATTTGGGTATCATTTTGTAGGTTAAGAGCATAACATATTTACTGTTTGAAAGATTCTCATACCATGTTCTTTGAAAGGTATAAAGAATCTTATCCATCATTAAATTTAGTTCAAGACTGTTGCAAGCATGCTTATGGTTTTATTGAAAGCCTTGAGAAATATTATGAAGATGATAATTTCATGGATGAAGAGATCATGGAAGACTTGTATGAAAATTTGTTTCAGCAGCACACAGAACTCTTAGAGGAAACTTTGCAGTAGGATCAAGATCTTAGTATGGTGGAAGTTGAAGGAATTTTGCATCTTGAGAGTCAACAGGAATTATATGAAATGGATTAGTAGTATGAGGAAAATTTGTATACTCCTTCACTTGAAATTAATGAAGACAATCACTATTTGAGCAAAAGAAAACAAAAAGTATTATCTCCTCTATCTGAAGATGAGATAGATCAACTCTTGAGCGGTCATGTTCTAGCTCAAGTTAACACAGATCTACAGTGTGCACATGGTCAATAAGGTGATGGTGGAACTTCTTCCTCTTCCGAAAAGGATGACAGTCCTGTAAGCAGCTTTATAGATTAGCAGGTTGAAGATGTCCATATAGCTGAAAGTGATGAAAGAAAAAGTGTCGTTTCAGATCTGTCCATAGAAGAAGACAGCATGCAGGGAAGTCAAGTTTCAATTTCAGAATGTGATAACGTTAAGTCAGCCATTTCAGATCTAGATTCAAATTGTGATGACCAAGAATACCTTGTACTGAATCCCATGAAGGAGAACCCTGCTACTGAAAACATCTGGAATAGAGAAGACAGAGTTATGAATCCAAATGTTCTCATGTCATCATAACAAAGCCTTCATAAAAAAGTAATCCAGTCAGTTCATGAAAAACAAGATGAAATCTTTGTTCAAGTAAGTGAAAAAGTTTCTTTGGATGCATCGTTGGTAGATGATATAAATGATAGTGTTGGGTTTCACGAAACATCTGAAGTTTCTTTTCTTATGATTGATGAATGTAATGAGAATCCAGCTGTCATATCATATGAAGATGATCTACAATATATTCAGACTGTCGAAGATCAGACCATTCAGGATTCCCTTTGAGGTTCTTCTTCATATGTCTCATGTTTTGAAATGTTCTTTCAAGAGGAGATCTACTCATCTACTTGCTCAGAATTTTTTGAGGACTAGGAACATACTTTTACTAAAGTACATGATGAAGGAAGATCAAAATCAAGAGAAAAAGATACCTTGTTTCTCCAACAGGAGGTAAATCTTCATGTTTTCCATGATCCAATGGCAAATCTGTTGTAGTCAGCAGTGAAGGTGATTATTATAGTGTTCAGTGATGAAGGAGATCATGGTCAATTAGCATTTTGGATTCCCAGTTACAAGTATCTACTGTTGACCAGGAGAATCAATCAAGAAGGCATCTGCTTGATTGGTTACATTGGCATTTTTATATAGTTTGATCGTATATTGTCTTGTAAGAAACAAGGGTGGTCGTGTACTACCACCAAGCTATAAGTTTTAAGTTCAGGTCTTAGTATTTTGAGTTAGTTTGTTAGAGTCAAGTTTTTCAGTCATTTCAGTTTGCATTGAGTTAGTTTGAGTCAAAGTTCCAGTCAAAAAATTGTGTCATGTTGGTTTGTCAAAATAATGAACTCCATAGCCCAATGGACGAAGGCACTGTCTGCTCACCCAAAGATCTCTAGTTCTTGGCAACTCCAAGGAGCTACCATCCCCATTGGAGCTAATGTTAGTGTCAGCCTTTGCAGCCTTCCTCCAGTGATCAAACATGCTCTTACAAAGTGATTTTAAGGTGTCAAGGTCAAATTTTGTCATTTCAGTGAGTCTTCAAGTAAAATTTGGTCACTAGGCATTAGGTATAGGCATTAGGTCTAGGTTTTGCTCCTTTCAAAGCTGTCCAAATGTCGGTCCATGTCACCATTTAGATGTTTTCATCATCATGTCAAGTTCCACTAGGTCATTCTATACATTGTTCATGCTTCAATTGCACCTAGGTAAGGTTCATTTCCCTCTCCTAGGGTTTTGAAGGCAATTTCTTTTGGATGGTCAAATCATTAGCAAAACTTGTATCCTGATGTTCATACACCTTCCCCTATCCATAATGTACCTTCTTAAACACTTTCCATCACTGAGATCTCCCAAATTCCTCATTTTCGCACAAACCCTAGTTTCTTGCTACACACCCTATTTTCTAGGCTAGGCCTGTGTTTTGCCCTTTTGGACCCCTTCCCCTCTCTCAATTTCTGAGATTCCACTTTCTCCTACTTCCTAACATCCCTCCCTACTTCCAAAAATTTTCTCAAGAATTTAGAAGCCCCATATCCCCTTGTTTTGCTTCATTTCGACAAATCCCCTGTTCCACATATCGGGGTAGGTTTTACTCAAATGATGTTTCTGAGCAATAAAATATGAATTTGGGAAAACAGAGAGAAATTTTTGTCCAAAATAGGCCAATGAAGAAAAACCTCCTTCACTTTTTACACAAGTGCCATGGTTTTAGAGAAATGTCAAAAATACCGTTGCCTCAGGAGAACCGAATGCACCTCTGAAGTGACCTTGGAAAAATCATGTTTTCTCCTAGCTTTGTTGGCAAAATGACATGCTTGATGAGTCAAATGATAGCTAAACACAAAGAGATTTCAAATGAGCTATCATGAGATCAATTTGGAGCTGAGGAAGACCTTCAAAAGTTGACTGTAACAACACTCTGCCTTTATGCAGCCTCATTTGGCACATTTTGACCAGTCTTGGGAGATTTGCTTTTTGATAGGTCAAATGAACTTCAAATTGAAAAATGCAAATGGGTTGGAAAATAGCCTCAAATACCTTTCCAACGCGCTATCCTGCACCCAATTTGGACACCGGGAAGGCCTCCAAAAGTCTCCTATAGAAAGGGATATGCACAGGCTCTATGCGCCGCGCCTCAAGCCCAATCCGCTACGCCTTCCCAATGTGCCGCGCCAGTGTATTTTTGCACTGAGAAATGCAGCCCAATGCACCACGCCAGTATAATTTTGCACTAAGAAATGCAGCCCAATGCGTCGCACCTTCCCTATGCACCGCGCCACCAAAAAGTTCAAAAACTTGCTCCAAATTGCTCAAAATGCCTGGGTCTTCACTTGTACAAGTAAGATGGGCTTCCATCATTCCTTTTCATCCAAGGTTAGTGCTCGTGGTTGTCTTATGATGTTTTTATCATCAAACCCTACCAAAGAAAATAGTATCAGGGTTTTGTGTTAATTATTTGGCTGCCAAGTTATCCCCTCACCTTAATCACTCCCTACTCCATTTTCCCTTGATTTTCCTATCCCTAAGTCACATCATTCCATATTATTCCTATTTCCCCATCTCATTTGTAAAATTCCCAAAACCTCAAGTTTTCCGAACAGTCAAATAACTGTCCATTGTTCCTATATTTGTCAAAATTCCAAAGGGAAAAACATCACTTGACAAGACTCCGCTGTCCACACTGCCCTATTTCCTGCAATCCCTACCACATTTGGAAATTGCACCAAATTCTCATTCTTCATCTCATTGAAAGCCAAACAGACTTCGAAACACCATGAAGGTGGACACCGATAAATTATGTGACCAAGACAGTGACTTTACAACTGAAACTGCATGCACCAGGAGAACACTGAAACATCGCAAAATGCATAATTGACTTCGAATCTTGGTCGAAGCCTCTTTAGCCAAGCATAACATTTGATGAAGAAGCTCCAGCCCAAATTTCAAGAAATTTGGGACATTTTTTGCATTTTGACAAATTTTGGCACTAAAAAACAGGGTTTTTATCCCTATGCGTCGCGCCATGTCGCGCGCTTTTGATAGGGAGCTCCAAATTGCAAAAAGTTTACATTTTTGGATTTGGCATGAAAAATCATGACTGCTGGTGCATGGCCAAGAAATTTGGGCAAGTTTTGAGTCCTCTAAAGGCCAAAAACACTCAAACAATGACCTCACTGCCCCTATTTTGACACACAGGAAAAAGTCTTGGGAGATTGAAGTTTTGGAGGGGCAAATGACATCCAAATTCAGAAATTCCACTTGGGTTGAAAAATAGACAGGTAGGGCTTTCAAAAAAGCACACTTGGGCTCAATTTGGACTTCAAGAAGGGCCTCAAAATCAGCTCAAAAGTGGCATGATGCATACAGATTTTGGCGCGACGCATAGAGAATTTTGGCTTGTTTTTCACTGTTAAGCTCCGCAATTCACCCAGTTTTGACCAGTTTTGATTCTTGAATTTATTGTTGAATTTTCATGATGTAATTTGACAACCATGATGTAATATTGGAACATTTTTTCTTGTTATAGAAGATTCATTCACCAAAAGGTGAAATATGAGTGAATGAATCAGTTTCCTAGCATATAGGGGTAAGTTGTTTGACTACCTAGTTTTCAGTTCCTTGTTTAGAATTGGTTCAAAAAACTCCTAGAATGATGAGCTCGACCCCTAGAGGCAAGGGAATAGGTTCGGCTTGCCTATATCATGTAATTCCTAAGTCATTTTCAGGGTTGGACACTTGGGATTGCTTTGGCATATCATTGTACATTATATCTCTGCATTTTTGGCTAAGGAAAGACTGGGGTTTTGCAGCACTGTTTGGGATCCATGTGACTTTACGTTTTGATGGTGTGCTTCTATGAGTAATTGTAAGTTCATTAGTGTTATTTGTATCATTTTCCTCACTTTTCTTCTGAATTTGAACAAATGAGTGATTAAGGTAGAATCCATTAACTGTTATGCTCTGCCTTTGAATTTGTTTAAATTTCCATGTTTTCATCTGTTTGAGGAGAATTCTTGAGACTCTCTTGCTCTCCTTAGCTCCTCACCAGTCTGATCTATCCATTCATTCACTTTAAAGCATGAAAATGATTACCTTCCTTCCCAAATCAGAACTCTGCAGAAACTGTGCGTCATCCCCGAGTCCAATTTGTCTTTCCCTGTTTCCAACACAAAACCCCCAAAAACTTAAATCAAATCCTTTGCACTTAATACCTAGCCTAAGATTAGATTTTATTACAGTCATCTTGAGCCTCATCTCTTGTCTTTTGCCGAGATCGACCCGGAGAGAGCCCTCTCCTGTCCTTGTAGGGCTAGCTACGAGGCCGAGCGTGGTTTGATGTGGACCTAGAACCTTGTCTTTTCAGCCTAAGACAAATCTAGTCTCTAACATGGGTGAGGCAGTTCACAGATTGGGTGAACGTTGATGCAAAATAGTTTTATGCATGTGACAACAGTGAGATAGAAATGAAAAATGAAACAGAGGTAGGACAAGTTAGAATATATATAAACTACCTTAGGTGTTCAAAGAAATCAAGCAAACAACACTCACACAAACGAATACGCAAAAAGCGACAAAAATGATGAAGAAGACAAGTCGAGGCCACTTACCCATGAATAGCTGATCTGGATGTGTCGAAGAGTCCTGGATGTGATGTGGGATGTCAGAGATCTAAGATCGATCTGAATGAATGAGCTCTAATGTGTTGAATAAATAAGTTTTGTCTTATGACATGCATGCCACAAATCTAGGAAAAAGCAACACTTGGAGGGAAACTTCTAAAACAACTTTTCTTGTAACCCCCGATTGCTAAAAATAGCTCCCTAAATCATGGCATTCCTTTTGCATGTTGTCTCTTGGTATTCCGGGGAGATCAAGTCATGCATGTATGCAAGTCAAGTTTCCCCGGTCCCGGGTGGAACTGGTCAACCAGATTGTCCATGCATGCAAGTGCTCAATTGCTTGGGAAAAATGTGCATTCCTGGTTGGGAGCTGGGCTAACTACCTGGGAGGTTTGTGCAATTTCTGGGTAGAGCAGTTGATTACTGCCCAGATTTGCACAAATCCTGGGCTGAACAGAGTGCTGCTAGGAAAATTTGCACAAATCTTGCTTTGAGGGTTGGCTGGCAGGATTGCGCAATCCTAGAGCCTAGTAGGCTGTCAGAGAGGATTGCACAATTCCTGGAGGAAAGGGTGGTTTTCCTCCAGAAATGCATAATTTTCAAGGGGAAGTTGCTCAGCCTGTAGCTGGACCAAGTCCGGGTAAGAAGCCTGTGAAGGGAATGGATCAACTGTGATCGACAGGATGCCTTTGTGTGAGGAAATGACTGAAGCTTGAGTACTTGACGAAGCAAGACAAAGTGTTGTGTAAGGTTGGTAGGGAGGCTCCAAAATAGGCTAAGGAAAAATTTTGTAGGGTGGTTGTAGCCGCTACAACAGGTCGAAAACTACCTTAGTTATGAATTCTTCCAGTATTTCCATAATTTCCTCCTCCAAATATAGCTAACTTCTAGTTAAATTCATTATCTAGAGTTAATTCTAGCAGTTCCACTAAAATTGGTGGTCCCACCAATTTCCACGCCAACGAACCCGTCTATCTCGTGGCTAAGGCTGAGTGGTCATATGTAAGGTGGTTAGGTCTGGCAGTAAAGGTGACGATTCCAGCCCTAAACTATCAACACCGACAACCCCATTGCAAATCACAATTGGCAGGAACCAGTGGATCTTATGGTATGTGAACGTAGCTTGGGCGATGTGAAATTGTGATAAGCGGCGGATCTGACAGACTATCAACTGCAGTATAACTTGTATCACATCTGGAATATATTGCAATTGACAGAGCAAGGGTAATACATGTAACAGGGCTTTACTCTATGCGATATACAATTGTGAAATCGCAATCAAAACCTAATCTTGTCAGGGCCAATTTCTTAACACCTCCCTTCTGTGATGTGCCATTGCGACCATTATATTGCAACCCTGACTTGTTCTGGGTCCAATTCTTTAACATTGACCTACCTGCGATATATTCGTTAAGAACCAATCTGCGGGCATGGCGGTAAAGCTTGGTGTTGTTGTGGGCAAGGTCGTGGGTTCGACCTCAGCCTCAACATATAAAATTTTATTCAACCTTTGAGACGACATGTGGCAGGCTCTGGGTTTTCCATGTGTAACTATCTCATTGGTCCACCTATATAGCCTTCAACTAATAGCATCCTGCCAACTCATGCCTGTATGAACATGCCACATGACACTCAACCATTCTCTAATGAGATTACAATGCCACCTCAGCTACACAGTCACCGCCAACTCGGTAGCCTACACTGTATTTTTTTCACATCTCCTACACCTCCCTATGACATACCCCAAAGTGCCCGAAACATGACCATTATATAGTTTACTCATCCATGGCTACAACTCAGATCCATCCTAAGACTCTGATTGGGAAATGAATTTTGAGCTTTCCCTGAAGAAGTAGCTCTTAAAACCCTAAAATGAGGATCATTGCTCTTATAAGGCTTAAAACAGTGATGGTCGCCTATTGCACTATACTTGACCAACGATGGCATCGCTCTGTTCCTCTGCATACCTGCGATGATCCCCAGAAAGGAAAATTTCCCAAAGAGGATGAGAAGCTTCGTGATCTAGAAGCTTGCAGAGTGTCGAAATCTCCCAACTTGGCCTCTTGGTCTTATCCCTATGAGCTAACTCCTTGAGATGAGTGCCTAATCCTATCTTTGGAGAGGTCCTATCTCCCTTTACCAGCTTGTAAATTCATCCTCTCCCATTCCAAAATGGTTGGTCTATGTGTATTTTCACCCTTGCACTAAGCTTGTGCAGGCTAGAGGTTACTCATTTCACTTAGAGAAGGATTGTTTGGAGAGTTCTTGGCTTGGACTTGGATTACCACTCAAGGAGAGCCTTTCAACATGAAGGCTTTGGTTGTAAGCTTCCCTTTATTTATTAATAATATACAGTTGCTGGTTCATCTTCCCAAAATGCATATGTTAATGTATCATTTAGCTTGAGATTCCTTGATCATTTAAGTAGGTTGTTATTGGGTTTACTATTTGTTTTGGCATTCTTTGTTATGTCTTGATCACCTATGTAGTTGCATAAACACTGATAGAAGTAGGAACAAGCCGTTGACACAAGCGGTTTAGGGTCCTCAACAAAGGAAATCAGAATAACATCAAAACGAGGTAGGCCATCTCCTTCGTTCTTCCTTTCAATTGTAATCTAGGAAGATGTCTAGTTGATTGTCACACAGGGATCGTATCCCAGGAGGGACCAGAGGGGATCCTATGATCCTTTCCATCCAATCCTTCACCCTAATCTTTTGACTAGTTTGACCAACCGTCGATTTTTCAGCTTGTCTGCATTAGTATGGGTTTATACCATCACTCATTACTACCTTAGAGTGCTAAGCCTGGATTGTTTCTAGAATATTTTTAATTTTTTCCCAAATTCCTTGCCCATCACGAGTTTATCCTTAACAATTGCGATGGAATCACATTTTTTACCTTTACAGTCGCGATAAATTTTTTTTTTCATCATTATTTGATCACGCTGAAATCATCATTACTTTTGGTATACAAAGTAGTGATGCCATCGCAAGTTTTCCTATGAAAAGTAGCAATAATCACGGGTTTGGGTATATAAAGTAGTGATGATCCTTGAATGTGAGAAATTTTTATCTTTCTTCCTAAGAATCCAGTGTGTCTTGGCCCGTAAGGTATTTTCCCATCTTATATGCCTGGATTTGTCAGTTTTTTGATTGATTTCCTTGATTAATTTGCAAACTTTGTCTCATTGGATTCGAAGTGAAATCTGATTGAGTTCTAGGGTTTTTGGTCAATTGGTCATCATTTTCTGCTTTCTGGTGTCATTGAGATGTTTGTTTTCCTGATTAATGGAATGTTGTTTTCTATGGAATTCATTGAAAACATTGTTTTGCATTTGTTTTAGCTTGTATTTTGAAATTTACTTTTTGCGAAAATGCATCAGATTAGTTGCATTGAGAAGTTATCTTTTGAGATTCATCATTGAGAACAGATCACATTTTTCGATGATTGAAAGTTTAAAAATTGTATTAGGTGAATCAAATCATTCAAGATGAAAAGAAAAGCATAATTCATATAAGTGCATCTTTATAAAGACAAAATAATTTTTCTTTCGGAAAGTTGCATTTAGGATAGTGAAAAGTGAAAATATTTTTTACTTGTGGCATTGCGTTTGGAAGACAAAAGTGAATGTTAGTGGAAGGCATTTTGCATGATGCATTTTTTTGATGCATTATTGATTGAAATTTCTTCCCTTGGTTAGTCTAGCTTTCATAGAAACAAAAGTTTTCCTCTTCTCATGTAGTTGCATGATTGGTGTTCAAGTGACATAGTTTTGAGCCTTGAAAGAAAAACATAATTGAAGATAAACATTAGAATATTTAAATTAATCTAAGGAGCATTTGAAATATTAACTCTCATACTTAGTGTTCTAGGCTAGAGACGTGTTCTGGCATCTATAAAACATAACAGTTGTCATTCGCTCTTGCATTAGACAATGCTAGCACAGACTTGTGCTCCATGTACAGTCAAGTATATAAAGGGATACAGTCATAGGTTGCAAACCTTTATCCATAGGAAGTCGAGTTTGCCACCCTGTAAACATGATACACTAAACACAACATTTGAGGAGATTGCCTACACGTATTTCAAGTCCTTCGTAAATTTATTTGCTGGGGTGTATACTGCAGTACATTGTTACTTGGTACTCCTTTTGCCTAGAGTTACCTGAGTGGTCATTTCGACCTTTTCTGACTCCTTAAATTTGAAAAGATCATCAAGCACTTGTCCCTTCGCGCTGCTCCAACGAAATTGAATAGAGTCGCCCTTTCATCCTTTTCTCGACTCTTAAAACATGAAAAGGAAAAGTTTTTGTTTCAAATTCTAAAATGCATTGGCCATAGAACAACATCCTTCCTATGGAAATACACCTTAGTAGATCTTGGCTTGATACCAATGGAAACATTTCCTGAGTCTACTACTCACGGAAACCCCTCTGATGGGAATCTTAGTCCTTTTCCTTCTTTTGGAAATACTGGTGCTCCCTATATGGCGATCTTGTCTCTTCTTGGATTGACCATCGGTCTGCCAATTTGGTTATTTTCAACCTTGGTGGTTCTGATTTTCCAAACTATTTTTCAACCATGTTCTCCTCCACCTGAGCAACATCAACCTCATGTTGATCCTAAAGTTGACCCCTTCCCTTCTTTACCTATTCCTTCACCTCGTTATTCCTCTTTGCTTGGTGAAAGTCTAGATTCTAGTAACCAAGAAGCTAAGAAGAATAAGAAGAGGAGGAAAGAGAAGAAAAAGAAAAATAAGCAAGGGGGAAAACAAATAGTCATTTCTATGCATGCAACTGATGTCGAAAAATATTCCAACCGACCTCGGAAAGTAAAATTCCCTTTCATTTTATGTAAGGGTGACCAACTTCTTAAGAATTTTCTTGGTATTCCCAAGGTCTTAGAAGTGTGGTCCATAGGTTCAAATCGACCTTTGTCATTAGCCTCGCGTGATCATGTTGGTGATAAACCTTCAACTAGTAAATCCCATGGGAAAAAGGTAAAAGTCATATTTCCCTATACGTTGTGTGAAGGTAATCATCCCATTCACCTTTGTGCTTTAATGGATCAAGCTTCCCAAGAGTTGGAAAACGTTATAGCTTCTCAACCTCATCTTCTGAATGGGTATCAAAATATTTCCCTTGACACTTCACTAGTTGATCGAGTGATTGATCAAAACTAATCTTTGGTCAACCCTTCTCTCTCTGAAAGTGGGTCTCATTAGTCCATTGTTGATCAGCCATTGGTTGAGAAAACAGTAGACTTGGTTCCACCTTCAGTTAACCGTACCTTTCTGGTAGAGAGTGAACCCCATACCGCTCAGGTTCTTATGGTTTCTTCAGTTTCAAATGAACTAGAAAGAAATCCTCCTATTCCTGAGGTGCATGAGAGTCATTATCCTATTCCCATAGTGCAAGAGGGGAACTCTCACATTCTTGTGACACCCCCTCCGAGTAGTTTAGTCACTTCTTTTGATTTGAGTCGGATGGCAGGATACCATCTTCTATATTATGTGCCTTTTCATATTACAGTACATACTTACCATATGGTCGTACCTAGTAGAGTCATAGACGAGGGCACATCTGTTAGCATCCTTCCCTTAACTTCTTGGCAAGCTTTGGGTTCTCCTCAGCTTGTCCCCGTCACCCAGAATCTATCAGCTTTTAACAGAGGAATGAGTAAACTGTTAGGGATCCTTCCTAAGTTACCTATTACCTTGGGAGGAAAGACAGTCTATGTAGATGTGATGGTTTTCCAGGGCCTTTTTATATTAATCTACTCATTGGCCATGACTACGTTTACATCATGGGAGATCTTGTTTCCTCCCTCTTTCGAGTGCTGTGTTTCCCGCATAAAGGAAGCATTGTGATCATTGATGAGCTTGCATTCATTGGTCCAGAATCAACTCCCACTCAACCATCATCCCTAAGTGGTTCTTATATGCAAGCGGTATCACCCACACCACAGGTTAATCATGTGGCCACCTGTTCCATGCCCACATCTACTAATGACCTAGTAGGTGATGTAGTACATTATGTACTCTGGGAATTGGAGCCCAATTTTTCAATTGGATTCATGGACATGTATCCCTTCTAGAGTGTTGTTCTCCCATCTGATGAGAAACTCTTGGAAGCCATGGCCTCTTTTGGTCTATGATCAAAGGATCATGGAGCATAGTTCCTTGTCTTATGTCAAGCTTGTTAAAAAAATGAAACAAGGGATGGTGAAGAGTTCCTTGTCTTGTGTCAAGCTCCTTAAAAAATGAAACAAGGGATATGAGGATATTTATTTTACTATGTCAATCTTGTTAAAAAATGAAATAGGTCTTCATTAGCAACGTTCTTTTCCTATGTCAAGCTCGTTAAAAAAAATGAAACAAATCCCCTTCCAATTCAAGTCTTTTGATTAGATCTTGTAAAATTCCAGTCGAGTATTTCACTTGATCTCGTAAGTGAACCGTCTTTCCATCCACGTAGGTGAATCATATGAAGCTTGGGGGATATGTACCTCAAATTGAGTCATTATGTTGGGGGCATGCAAACTTATCTCAAGCATAGTTTATCTTTTGTTTTAAGCTTGTGTAAAAATGAAACCAAGTCCAAGCATAGGTTTTGTCATGTTTTAAGCTTGTGAAAAATGAAACCATCTTCAATTATACTCAAGCATAGTTTCTCATGTTGGAAATAATACTGGGAGGGGGGGTGAATGAGTATTATCAAATCAATAAATTTTTCATTTACATAATAATATTTATATACACTACTTCAATGAAGGGAACTCACGTGTGCATGCAAATGTTCTTAAGGCAACCAACATATATCTAGTGAACTTATGAATCAGTTAATTCATCATATGTTGATCTTTAATCAGTGAACCAGTACTTTATTAAACATTAAATAGTAACCATATGCAGTAATAACAGAATAAACCATCACACATAAGCAACACACATGAACACCAATATTTACGGTGGAAACCCAATGTGCGTGAAAACCACCTATTGCTATCGTCTCTGTCTTCTTTTAATAATACAAAAATTTGTTTACAATCTTGTATTGGTGCAGTCTCATACCGGTACGCAGGCACCCACCTGCAGAAGGCTACAACCTTCTCTCATTCTCCAGCTTCTTCTGGAAGGGAGCTACAACCCCCTATTTCTTGTACTAGCCGATATATTTACTAGTACGTAGGCTCCAACCTACAGAAGGCTACAACCTTCACTCATTCTCCAGCTGCTACTGGAAGGGAGCTCCAACCCCTTGATCAAATCACCAGCCACTACTGGCAGGAAGCTTCGACTTCCTGACTGAAGGCTCCAAACCTGTGTATCCTTGAGGGACCACGTTTCATAAATTTTCACACTGGATACTCCTGGCACACAACAACACTATATGTAGGCCACGTTTCATCAAATTTTCACATTGGACCCATTAGTAACATTGAAGCTCAAAGTCAATCACCACTAAAATAAGTCCATCAAATACATATGCATCAACCAATCACTAAAACTCAATCATCAATCTCAGATATAACCAAAACCCAATCATCAATATCTGAATCAATCAATCATTGAAACCTCTGAAATAAAACAATCACTGAGAAACTAAATCAAACAGTCATTGAACCTCTGACACAACTGAATCAACCATTC
Organism: Pinus tabuliformis; assembly: GCA_031772625.1. Taxonomy (NCBI): domain Eukaryota; kingdom Viridiplantae; phylum Streptophyta; class Pinopsida; order Pinales; family Pinaceae; genus Pinus; species Pinus tabuliformis. The sequence goes on along the minus strand of CM062816.1, from coordinate 1,185,035,363 downwards.
ATTCAAACTTAATCAAATTCAACCAATCAACTGGAACAGAAATATCGTTGTAACCAATACACAGATCTGAACCCACAACACTGCATCAACAACCAAAACTTAATTGTAACCTCAAAAGGCATGTGTTAGAATGTATACACTCCTTTATTGAATCAAACCTGAGTGTATACGCTACTTCCTTTAGCCCAACCTGCGTACAGTTCTAAAGATACTGAATCATAAAACCTCTGAACCACAAATTGTACCAATCAGTGAGATTTTGAAGATATATTGTCATATTACAGAGTTATAAATGGATAGAAACAAGGATCACCATTCCTTCTAATCAATCAATTAATCAGACTCAAACTCCTTATGCATTCAGTTTTACTATCAGATCTAAGAAGACTTCATTGACAAACAACATTAAAACACCAGCATTAATCTGATAGATCTGTCATCCTTGAACATCAAGCTTTTCTTTTGTATACGCTACTTGGAAGAGCTGAACCAATGTGTATATGCAACTTCACTGAAGTGAACGAGTGTATAGATCTGCAAACACTTACATATACTTCACAATAATTCCCAACTTCAGACATACCTAGATCATCACATATAAAGGATAAAACATGTGTTAGAAATCAGATCTAGACCATCCATTATCAGATCACATAATGATAATTCATTATGATCCTAATCCATCATTAGATCTCATCCATCATCAAACTCTTAGGTTCACATTTAGTCTAGATTAAGAAAAGGATCAGAAACCCATAACATGCATATTTGATTTTGATCTAACACTTCATAAGATATTAATTATTTGTACACTTAGCCCTTTGATCTTCTCCTCCTGATATAATTAGATCCTTTATCAATACCTCAGACTAAAACAACTTAGGACCAATACCTTGGACCAAAAACCTAGGGTCAATACCTCGGACCAAATAGCTAGGGTCGATACCACGAACCAAATAGCTCGGACCAAAACCTTGGTTTTCCAACATGTACGCGCTTTTCTTCCCATGGGATTACATGTATATGTATACGCTCTTTTTGTTTTGTGGACGAGTGTGTATATGATGTTTTGACTAAGTGGACCTATGTATATTTCTTAAATTGCTTTACATCAACCTTTTTATTTACCTTCTTGATTCTGATCAGTAGACCTTAGTTCCATCTTCCCGTTCTTCTATACCAATGCCCTGTTAACTCTTAATAGAGTTGTTACACTGTAATTTTCCATTGTTGAAAATGCAACAAGATGATAGAGCTTAGTGGAAAGGAGTCGCCTTCACTAAGTTGGCCCGTAGGCTATTTTTGGCACAAAGGCTATTTTTAGACTATGTCTATTTTTAGACATATGGATCATGGTCTATGAGTTGTAGGATGCTATTTGTGGATGATTGTTCATGGTGGTAAAAATAGATGGACTTCTATTTTTAGACATATGGGCGGTTTCTATTTTTAGACCGCCAGGCTAAAAATAGAACAGTCAAATATTATTATCTCAGAATAATATTTGGACTATAAACGTTATCTTATCCTCTTGGAGCACTTTAGTTTGAGCTACATATGTGGCATATGCAGCTGTCAGAAGGAAATATGCTTTTCTTATGGGTCAGTTGAGCTATTGCATGCAGGACTTTAGTTAGAACTCATCTAGTTGAGTTTGGTGGAGTTGATTGTGGAGTTGATGGAGTTGTGTTCAGTTTGACTTGGTTGAACTAGTTGTATTTTAGTCTAACTAAAGAAGACACTAGTGATGAGTTGTGTGAATTAAATATTAGTTAATTCACTAATTATTAGCTCATAAAGCAACTGAAGAATACATCAATTAACTCAGTGCATGTACAGTTCAGTGGAGATAGGTGTTAGAGTTTGAGATTGCTATCAGTTGTGACTATAGTTGTGCATGAGATCTTGCACAATCAAAGGGCTTGAGTAATTCCAATGAGGATTGCGTGGTTCAGACAAAAAAATATGAGTTTGGTTCAGCCATTCATCATTATTCTTTTGCAGGATTGCGCAGTGGAGGCAGGCAAACAGTGGAGGAGATTTGAGGCATAAGATCTGAGCTAGTTTGTGTCTAGCAGGTGGAGATATTACTGAGTACTTGTGAGGAGTATTGTACTATGTATTGTTACATGTTCTCAATCATTATAATATACAGATAGTGTGGGGTTTTCAGCTGTGTGCTTTTCTCGGGTTACATACTGTGTTAATGTGCGCATGCGATTGATGTTTCATTGTTTTTAATTCTGAAAAATTGATGATCAACATAGAGGAGGTTATGTATTATGCATGTATTCTGCAATAGTGTATAATCAAGATAATCCCTTTGAATAAGTGTCATATTATTCAAAATTTCTACATGGTATCGGAGCAGAGTTGATCATCAGATCTATTATTCAGAAAGTGTTTACATTTTATTTCTTCAGGCAGAGTTTGTAATCGGGCCAGGTAGCCTCTGGATTCATCCTTCCTTTGGAAGCTGAGATATCCAGTAAAAGCCCATACAGTCAATATCTATACGAGAAATACCTTGTTCTCACGAATTTTAGATCAGAAGCGGTTGAGTTTTGAGCTGGTGGAATTCGAATTTGCAGCAGTGTTTTCTTGGTGTCAAAGTTGAAATGTCTTTCAACGGATTGCGATTGGAGTATGCTCTTGAAGGCAGCTCAAGTTATATTACATGGAAAGACAGGATGGAGGCAGCGTTAGATGACAATGGGCTGAAGGAGTTCATAGAGGCTGAGGTCCCAAAGCCTACTGATGCTGCTGAAGTTGTGGTTTGGCAAAAGAAGACAACAAAGTGTCGAAGGATTCTATTGGAGGGCGTGAAGGATCACATTGTATCCAACCTGCGTGGAAAGGCTTCTCCATACTTGATGTGGAAACTGTTGATAGATCTATTCCAAAGCAAGAGCGATCAGAGGAAGCTGGCGCTCAAGGGTAAACTCAGAAACATTAAGTGTGAGAATGGAGACAATATGCCCAGGTATCTCACAAAGTTCACCCAGTGCAGGGATGAGCTGGGAAGTGTGGGGGTGACTATCGATGATGAGGACTTGGTGAGCTTGGCTCTCCTTGGTCTTCTGAAAAGTTGGCATTCCTATGAGGACTTTGTCAATGGTCGGGAGAAATTTCCAGGATGGGAGAGACTTTGGTCGGATCTTGTGCAAGAGGAGATTAGACGGAGCACCAGAGACAGTTCTTCATCCATGTTGATGAGGAGAACTGTGCCTTAGTGAGCAAGGTGAAGAAGGGGAAGGAGAAGGGTTCTCTTTCGAATCCAATTCTTCCAATGATGGGAAGAAGGTTGACAAGTTGAAGGTGAGATGCTTTCGTTGTCATGAGTTGGGCCATTATGCTACTAATTGCAAAGAAGAAGTCCAAGAAGGGATCCGGGGAAGGATCTGAAGGTGAGGCACTTGCTTCATAGTTTGAGTTGGATTTCACACTCTTCGCATGCATGGTTTCATCCATGGTGGGAAGTGGTTGGTTTGTTGACAATGGAGCTTCTTTCCACATGACCGGTGACAAGAGTTTGTTCAGTACTTTGGAGGAGAAAGATCTCCAGATACTCATAGGGATGGGTAATGATGAGAAGTATAATGTCTCAGGTGTAGGCACAGTTATTTTTTAGAGGGAGCATGGAGCTCGCCTTACCTTGACCGATGTCAAGTATGTACCAGGACTGAAGAGAAACTTGGTGTCGATCGCGATGCTGGAAGACAGAGGCTATGATGTAGTCTTTAGTAAGGGAAATGTTTTCCTTAGACACATCATCAGTAGGCAAGTGAAGCAGATTGGTTCATGGGTCAAGAACCTCTATGCTCTTGAGGTTCAAGATGCATGCAAAGCCTTGAGCAGAGAGGCAACTAATGGAGACTTGGTGGTTGAGAGGGAGCGTATATTACCTCTCAGCATGCAGATCCAAAAGAAGTCTCAGACAATTGTGGAGGAGCCACGATTGGTGCAACAGCTTCAGGAGGTTGTGGAGCAGCCACAACAAGGGAAGCTGAGAGGAGATTGAGTAGAGACATCTACTCATACAGAGACCTCCAGTAGGGGGAAACTTCGAGCCAGGTGAGCTGAGGGATCACATGCAGCCATACCTCCAGGTAGGAGGTGGGGTGATATAGAGTGATCGTCCCAAGGAGGAGGAGCAGGATCCTTGAGGTACCCAACCTCTTGGATGAGACCTTGCTATGGGAGCCCCGATGTGGAGTAGTAGGAACTGACTAATTTGGTAGAGACAGATGTGGATGCAGCGGCAGAGAGAGTGAGAATGTAGGGAATCCCAGGACAGCGCATAGCTAGCAGGCTGCAGCAATGCGAGAGGCAGAAGTGTTTTTCACAGTGCTAGGTGGCAGAGAGAAGTGTGCAATGGTGCGAGATGCATGGAGATGTTGTAGTAGCGCAGATGTTAAAGAGGGAGCACTCGTCAGTAGAAGGTAGACTTCAGCATCATAGTATGTTCCTAGCCCAACAAAGTGGTCAGTTGGGAGTGTTTTTGTTCCAAGTGTTGTTGGGGCAAGTGGACTGGGCAAATGTGTTTCATGCAGAACATTCCAGAGTTGCAGGATAGGGATTGCAGATAATCCATATCTTGTTGAGAGGGAGTGTTGAAAATGCAACAAGATGATGGAGCTTAATGGAAAGGAGTCGCCTTCACTAAGTGGGCTCGCAGGCTATTTTGGCGCAAAGTCTATTTTTAGACTATGTCTATTTTTAGACATATGGATCATGGTCTATGAGTTGCAGGATGCTATTTTTGGATGATTGGTCATGTTGGTAAAAATAGATGGGCTTCTATTTTTAGAAATATGGGCGGTTTCTATTTTTAGACTGCCAGGCTAAAAATAGAATAGTCGAATATTATTGTCTCATAATAATATTTGGACTATAAACATTATCTTATCCTCTTGGAGCACTTCAGTTTGAGCTATAGATGTGGCACATGCAGCTGTCAGAAGGAAATACGCTTTTCTTAGGGGTCAATTGAGCTATTGCATGCAGGACTTCAGTTAGAACTCATGTGGTTGAGTTTGGTGGAGTTGATTTTGGAGTTGATGGAGTTGTGTTCAGTTTGACTTGGTTGAACTAGTTGTATTTTAGTCTAAGTAAAGAATACAATAGTGATGAGTTGTGTGAACTAAATATTAATTAATTCACTAATTATTAACTCATAAAGCAACTGAAGAATACATCACTTAACTCAGTGCATGTACAGTTCAGTGGAGACAGGTGTTAGAGGTTGAGATTGCTATCCGTTGTGACTATAATTGTGCATGAGATCTTGCACAATCAATGGGATTGAGTAATGCCAATGAGGATTGCATGGTTCAGCCAAAAAAACATGAGTTTTGTTCAACCATTCATCATTATTCTCTTGCAGGATTGCACAGTGGAGGCAAGAAAATAGTGGAGGAGATTTGAGGCATCAGATCTGAGCTAGTTTGTGTGTAGCAGGTGGAGATAGTACTGAGTACTTGTGAGGAGTATTGTACTATGTATTGTTACATGTTCTCAATCATTATAATATACTGATAGTGTGGGGTTTTCAGTTGTATGCTTTCCCCAGGCTACATACTGTGTTAATTTGCCCATGCAATTGATGTTTCATTGTTTTAGTTCCGCAAAATTGATGATCAACGTAGAGGAGGTTATGTATTATGCATGTATTCAGCAATAGTGTATAATCGGGATAATCTCTCTGAATAAGTGTCATATTATTCAAAATTTCTACATCTATATTACTTCTGAAATGATTCCTTTGAACTTCCCTGCATTTTGTCACATTCGTAAACAGAACTTCCATGCATTATGTCACATCTGATATCTCTCCTGTAGATTCATCTAGTTACATAGATTCATCTAGTTACCATATATAAGTGAGTTGTTCTGCTACAAGTGGGTTGCCATCAAGTACAACACATGCATAATAATGCCAATAATCTCCCCCTTTGGACTCGATGGCAACCATGTTGGTGTTGATTACTGCAAATTGTAGAAACTGTTAGAGATAACAAACAACACCAAAACACTCTCCCCCTTTTACATCAAGGGCAAAGGGTGGACCAAGATACTCTCCCCATTTGATATCAAGGGTAAAACCAAATTGAATACTTTCATATCTGAACAGCTGAATATGAACATTGATCATGCTCCCCCTAGGCACATGTTTAATTCTCTGATCAAACTCCCCCTTTGTAAATGCTGAGATGCACTATATCTTCCATGCTCCCCCTGAGCACATGCAAAGTCTGTAAATATATTTTCTAAAAGAATAACATGACTCTATAACTCAACTATGTGAGTATGACCTTCCTATCACCAATGGCTCATTCACCAATGACTCATGCATACATCAATCTCCCAACCAAGTGGTGATATACCAAATTTGACTCATCTACCCAACCAAGTGGGGATATTCCAATTTTTTATACATGACTGAGATATATAAATTACTACATCATCCATCCCATGCATAGTGGGGGTAAAAATTACATCATATGACAAAAAAAGACTCATTAAAGCATTATGATAGACAAATACATATTATGGGCCTTTATATGACCTTTACATCAAATGATATACATGAAATTTATAACAAAGACGAAGGATCTAAACAAGACCATGATAGTCATCAACAACTATCATACACCATGTATGATCTGCATCATAAGCATCTCTCAGCAACATCTAGACCAACAACCTATGTATGTCCAACATTAGTTCCCAAGATATGACAATGTAATTATCATCAACCTATGAAAAAGTATGTTGCATATATATGTCAACTCATCCTCTTGATCTCATCATGATCAACTTGCTTTGTTTCCTTAGTAAAAAGATCCTTTTGATAACCTTCCATGAATCAGCTAAGCATATGTCATATCTCCAAGCAGTAACACAAAATCATTCACATCATATCATATTTATGTGAAAACACCATATTCATCATCTATGATCATAGTATCATCATCAAGAACTGCATGATCTTTCCACAAGAACCATCAATATATCAACCATGTATCATCACTAGGAAACATCCACATCAACATATGTGAGTATCGAACATATCATCATAAAGTAAGAAGTCATCATCATTATGTGACTAAGTAGTCCATGTCTCTGAATATATATGTCTTCATGAAACTTGCAATATCACACTCTCTTGGCCAACCAACAATGCAACTTAAGTAATCATCCATGTATCAAGCATAATGTATATCCATCAAAGAGATAGCAATATGTATCTAGAAAACCATGAGCTCATACTCATTTTTCAAGATTTCTTGATACCATCAACATCAACAATCCTCAATCATGCGAGAGCCAAGAACTATAGGAATCCTATATCATAATTGCACCATATGAACTTTATGCATCTTTGAAGGCATGATGATAGCAGCATAAAAGAAATGAGAAACTGATCATCAAATAATGAAGTTGTGTACTCAAGCTTTTTACTTCTCCTTGTCTTTATGAAGATCACTATGTAAGCAACATATATTTACTATATGCATCATCAAAAGTCATCCATAATCACCCATAGATCTGATCTGAATAACAACTATGTAACCCCAAGCAATACAAGTATCATCATCATAGGAAACTCATAACCACAACATAGCATGATGTATCATTTAAACACTTTAACCACATAAGCCTCATCACCATTGATAATAATCATTAGCTACGAAAGAATTCTAAACATAATGCCAATAATGTAATATTAGAAGTATAACATATTCTCCCCCTGAAACTATGCCACCTGTTCATTGTCAGTTTTGATCATTGCATATATCAATAAGAAATATCAAGGCACCATCATCAATTAGATATACATCAGGTTATCAACAACTTATGAGGATCAAAAGCACTTCTAAATAACATCCAAAGATTGTAGTCATCAATCATCAAGACAGAAAATTCTCTGAACCATATCAGATCATTTTTATGAGTCTATGCCACTGTTTCTTCATCAAACCAACATATTGTTGTGTGTGGAGCATGATTGTTCAGAGGTCTTTGTTTCAGCCGGATGCATACCCTAGGAAGTTTGTACACCCCTCCACATGCGGGGGTGTGGGGAGGACTTGTCCCCCTTGCGTGGGTCCGAGGGGGCCGATCCCCCTCGGCTGGGGGGTTCGGGGGCCAGCGGTCCCCCGACGGGGGCTCAGGGGCAGCACCCCCGAAGCTAAAAACATATGTAAAATTGCCTTGTAAAAGTATAGTGATTTCTAGTCAATCTGGGCCGTTCATTAGGCAGATGATCTGACGGTAGAACTTGTGTTTAGGTTAGGTTTTTTTGCCCTAGAAGGAAACCCCTCTCTTTGTATGAGGGCATTGTATTGGAGGCTGAGATATAGATGTGCATTCTGTGAGCGAGAAACAGAGAGATGAGACTGTGAGAGAAAACAGAGGATATTACAGCGGATTTGCTGTAGGTTGTGTCTCTTCATTTTGTTGGATAACAGAAAGGGAGGACTAGCTGTTCGGGGTGGATGTAGCCCAAACTGGGTGAACCACGTATATCTGTGTCTCTCTTGTTTTGTGCGTTTTCTGTGTTTATATTTCTGCAATATTTTATGTCTTCCATTTCTCCGTAATATATAATTTTCTAACAACTGGTATCAGAGCCGAAGGTCTATTTGGCTGATAAACTCGCAGGAAAGAAGGGTTCCTGGTTCGAGTGGGAGTAATGGTGGAAGATGGTAAGTTTAGGGTCGAGAAATTTAACGGCCAAAACTTCTCGCTGTGGAAGATGCAGATGGAAGATTATCTGTATCAGAAAGATCTATACCTAACATTGGGCGGAAAAACAAAGATGCCGACGGGTATGAAAGATGAAGAATGGAACCTTCTCGATAGAAAGGCACTCGGAACAATACGGTTGTGCCTTGCTGTGTCAGTCGCCTTCAAAATTTCGAAGGAAACCACGACAGAGGGTTTGATGCATACGTTGTCGAAACTATATGAAAAACCCTTGGCCTCAAACAAGGTATTTCTTATGAAACGGTTATTTAATATGAATATGTCGGAAGGTGGATTTGTTGCAAACCATTTAAATGATTTTAATATAGTTACAAGTCAGTTAAGCTCTGTAGGGGTAAAATTTGATGATGAAGTTAGAGCTCTATTATTCTTGTGCTCATTACCAGAAAGTTGGAATGGTTTGGTAATGGCCATTAGTAACTCCGTTTTTGGATCTAGTACTTTAAAGTTTGATGATGTTGTCGGTGCTATCCTTAGCGAGGAAATGCAACGGAAAAGCTCCTGTGAGACATCGAGAAATGCTTTGAGTGTAGATTCTAGAGGAAGAAAAATGGAAAGAGGAAAGAGCTCAGGATATCGCAATAAATCAAGGAAAGGCAGATCCAAGTCCAGATCGGGGATAGTGTGCTGGAAATGTGGAAAGAAAGGACACCTAAAGAAAGACTGTAGATCTCGAAAGGGAAAAGAAGGAGATGCACAGCAAGAAAACAATCATGAAGCAAATGTGACAGGTGAGGTGTTACAAGATGCTTTGATTCTTTCTTTTGAAAATATTACTGATTCCTGGGTGGTAGATTCAGGGGCTTCATTCCATGCCACACCTGATAAGAAATACTTTCATGACTATGTTTAAGGAGATTTTGGACAAGTTCGTCTAGGTGATGATAAACCCTATAAAATCGTTGGAATGGGTAAGGTTCTTGTAAAACAACAGAATGGAAACCAATGGCTATTAAAGGAGGTAAGGCATGTTCCAGATCTAAAGAAAAATCTGATTTCAATAGGGCAGTTAGGCGGTGAAGGTTGTGTGACAACTTTCACAAATAAAGCTTGGAAGGTCACCAAAGGAGCCCTGGTAATAGCAAAAGGTGAAAAGGTTGGTACATTGTATTTATGCAATGGTATTTCTAACTCTGTTAATGCTTTAACTTCCAAAGGAGCAGATGCAGCATTATGGCATCATAGGCTCGGACACATGAGTGAAAAGGGGATGAAGATTCTTCACTCAAGGAATTTGTTGCCAGGTTTGAAGAATGTTGATTTGGACTTCTGTGAGAATTGCATTTATGGAAAGCAGAAGAGAGTCAGATTTCTCATAGTTGGGAAAGAAAAGAAGAATGAAAAATAAGAGCCTGTGCATACAGATGTATGGGGACTTGCTCAGGTATCATCTCTCGGTAGCTCTCGTTATTATGTTACTTTTATTGATGATGCAACTAGAAAAACTTGGATTTATTGTATTAAGAATAAATCTGATGTATTTGATACTTTCAAGAAATGGAAAGCTTTGGTTGAGATTGAGACAGGAAAGAAATTGAAGTGTCTTAGATCAGAAAATGGAGGTGAATATTGCAGCAAAGAGTTTGATAGGTACTATTCAGAACATGGAATTCGTAGAGAGAAGACAGTTCCAAGAACAGCACAAGAAAATGGTGTGTCAGAAAGGATGAACAGAACAATCATGGAGCATGCAAGGTGCATGAGATTGCATGCAGGATTGCCTTTACAGTTTTGGGCAGATGCTGTAGATACTGCTGTTTATCTAATAAATAGAGGGCCTTCAAGTTCCTTGGATGGTGGTGTTCCGGAGGAACCATGGACAGGTAAAAAGGTAAGCTACTCTTTTTTAAAGCCTTTTGGTTGTGAGGCCTTTGTCCATATTGATAAAGAAAATAAAAGAAAGCTTGAGGCAAAGTCAAAGAAATGTACCTTTATTGGATATGGTGTTAATGATTTTGATTATCGCTTATATGATTATGAAAATCACAAAATCATTAGGAGCAGAGATGTAATATTCAATGAAAAGGTCTTGTATAAGAATCAGTTGCAGGAAAAGAAACAGGAAAAAGAAAACAAGGAATACGCAGTTCTTGATGAAATCACTAAAAAGGTAAAGGTGCCTGAAAATAATAATAATCAACAACAGCAACCACCACAACAGCAACAGGCACCCCAAACACCTGAAAGTGGTGTTAGAAGATCTACCAGGATAAGTAGACCCCCTGAACGATACTCTCCTTCATTATATTATTTATTGTTGACTGATTCTGGTGAACCCGAATGTTATGAAGAAGCAATGCAGGTTGAAAGTAGGAAGAAGTGGGAGGTAGCCATGGAAGAAGAGATGGACTCCTTAATGCATAACCAGACTTGGGATTTAGTCAGGTTGCCTACAGGAAAAACTACATTGAAGAATAAATGGGTTTACAGGCTAAAGAAAGAAGATGGAGGAAAACAGAGGTACAAAGCTAGACTTGTGGTGAAGGGGTTTGCACAAAAGAAAGGTATTGGTTTTGATGATATATTTTCTCCTGTTGTTAAAATGACTTCAATAATAACTATTTTAAGTCTTGTAGCAGCTGAAGATTTGCATCTTGAGCAGTTAGAACAGCCTTTCTCCATGGGGATTTGGAGGAAGAGATATATATGCAGCAGCCACAAGGATATGAGGTGAAAGGGAAGGAGAAACTAGAGTGCAGGTTGAAGAAGAGCTTGTATGGCTTAAAATAGGCTCCAAGGCAGTGGTATCTAAAATTTGACAAGTTTATGTCTGAACAAGGTTATACTAGATGTCACTCTGATCGTTGTGTTTATCTGAAAAAGCAAAATGATGGCAGCTATATTATATTGTTATTGTATGTGGATGACATGCTTGTTGCAGGATCTAACATGCAAGAAATAGATATACTCAAAAGAAAATTGGCAAATTCATTTGCAATGAAGGATTTGGGAGCTGCAAAACAAATCCTTGGTATGAGAATCACTAGAGACAGGAAAAATCGCAAATTAACATTGTCTCAGAATGAGTACATACAAAAGGTGTTGAAAAGATTTAATATGCACAATGCAAAACCAGTTAGTACACCTTTTGCTAGCCATTTCAAACTTAGTAAGGAAATGTTCCCAAAGACCCAAGAAGACATGGATTATATGTCTAAAGTTCCATATGCATCAGCAGTTGGAAGCTTAATGTATGCAATGGTCTACACAAGGCTTGATATTGCACATGCAGTGGGAGTTGTAAGCAGGTACATGAACAATCCAGGAAAGGAACATTGGATGGCAGTGAAATGGATTCTCAAATATTTGAAGGGTACCACAAATCAAGCATTATGCTTTGGTGGTGAAAACATTTCTCTACAGGGATATGTTGATGCAGATATGGTAGGTGACAGGGATATCAGGAGGAGCACTACAGGATATGTATTTACTGTTGGTGGAATAGCTGTCAGTTGGATTTCAAAAATCCAAAGTGTTGTTACACTCTCAACAACAGAAGCAGAGTATGTTGTTGCTACAGAGGTTAGTAAAGAAATGATTTGGTTACAAAGGTTTATGGGTGAATTGGGTAAGGAGCATGATATGGGCACGTTATACAGTGATAGACAAAGTTCCATTCATCTTGCAAAGAACTCAGCATTTCATTTGAGGACTAAACACATACAGCTCAAGTACCATTTCATACGATTAGTGTTGGAAGATGGAGAGTTGAAGCTGGAAAAGATACACGCTAGCCAGAATCCTGCAGATATGCTAACAAAAGTTGTAACCAGGGAGAAACTGAGAATATGCTCAGTTTCTTTTGGTCTTCAAGCATGACGATGAAGATGAGAAACAGCCAGGTCAAAAGAGGAGTCATTGTCCAGCAAATGAAGCAACGGTGGAGTTTCTACAATCATTCTCCAAGTGGGAGATTGTTGTGTGTGGAGCATTATTGTTCAGAGGTCTTTGTTTCAGCCGGATGTATACCATAGGAAGTTTGTACACCCCTCCAAGCAGGGGGGTGCGGGGGGGACTTGTCCCCCCCGCGGGGGTCCGTGGGGCCGATCCCCCCTGGCTGGGGGGTCTGGGTGCCAGCGGTCCCCCGGCGAGGGCTTGGGGGTAGCGCCCCTGAAGCTAAAAACAGATGTAAAATTTCCTTGTAAAAGTATAGTGATTTCTAGTAAATCTGGGCCATTCATTAGGCAGATGATCTGACGGTAAAACTTGTGTTTAGTTTAGGGTTTTTTGCCCTAGAAGGCAACCCCTCTCTTTGTATGAGGGCATTGTATTGGAGGCTGAGATATAGATGTGCATTCTGTGAGCGAGAAACAGAGAGGTGAGACTGTGAGAGAAAACAGAGGATATTACAGTGGATTTGCTGTAGGTTGTGTCTCTTCATTTTGCTGGATAATAGAAAGGAAGGACTGGCTGTTCGGGGTGGACGTAGCCCAAACTGGGTGAACCACGTATATCTGTGTCTCTCTTGTTTTGTGCGTTTTCTGTGTTTATATTTCTGCAATATTTTATGTGTTCCATTGCTCCGTAATATATAATTTTTTAACACATATACGCGACTGTGTAGCTTCGAACTCACGTATATACCCGACTTGTCTTCATGGTAACTGCGTATGAGAATTAGAACATAGGAATTTCATGCTTTCAGTTCCTCCTGAGTCTGCAATGTCTGTATACTAAGCTATGCCACATATTTCTAGCTGTACTTCCTTCTTCTTCCATACCTTGGAGTGGGATGATGTTTTCTCCTTTTGGTATGTTGGCCGAAATGTGCTCCTGCATTCTTTTGCTATATGCCCAAACTTGTTACAAGCATAACATATTATATGTTTCATATTCCTTCTATAGAAGTTAATGGATTTGTGACCAAACATATTGCAAGAAAACCAATATCCATTAAAGTACTTGGAAGTTGTTGACCTTTCTGTGTGATGATTATTATCTTGAATTATTCTACTTTCTGCATCTAGCTCCAACATGTCCAAAATTATGGCATATAAAACATTCAATATTATTCATCAGAGGAAACAACTGATTATCACTTCCATAGTTGGGAGTAAATGATTTTCTTTGAAGACTTTCTTTCCTTGGTTGTTGATAGGGTTGACCTCTTAGCTCCTTGTTGAGCATTTCATATTTTGTATTAGAGTTCCCTACCTCATCCTGTGAACTAGATTCACCTTGCAGAGTTTCATGAAAACAAAGACCAGATTTGATGATAGGATACCTTTGACTACTAAGAATATTATCCAAAATCTTAGTACTATCTTGAAATCATAAAATTTTATGCTTTCCTTCTAATCAGGGAAAAATTTAGGGGCTAATATTCGCCCATGGGCTATTTTTCTATACTTTGTCCAATAAAAGGATTCGCGAATTTCCATTTTTTTGTAAAAATGCTTTGCCCAAATTTTATAGAATGAAATTATTTTACCCTAAAAATCGCCAAAAAATTATATATAGACTATATAAAAATATTATAAAATGAATATTTTTACAAAAATATCTCATATTATGGACTATTGGGATTCACCAAGGTTTCTAAACTTTAAGATAAATTTCCATCCTTAAAATTTTCCCTGCTTCTAATTTAACTTTTAGGATATTTATCTCAACCTAATATTGCTCTTCCTTTTGAAGATATTGCTTCTGCATGGTTTCTTCAACTTTTCTTCCTTCTTCCTCTTGTTTCCTTAATTCGAGAACTTCATTTTCTTGTTCTTCAAATTCTTGGAGTAGTTCTTCATTTTTCTTATTTAAATTTTTGAGATCTTCTTTTAGAGAAATGACCACAACTTCAAGACCTTCAAAGTAGTTGGTTCTTTCTATAAGTTCCTTGGTTGTTGTATCCTTTCCGTTCACTTCATTTCTCAATGATGTCACTTCATCCTGCAGCCTTTAACTTTGATCTTCCTCTTCCTCGTTCTGTTTCCTTACTTTGTTTCCTTCCTCTACCTGATCTTTTAACCTTGTAACCTCTTCTTTGTAGGTACACTCCCTTTTGTCCAATAGACCTTGTTGATCTCTAATTGTGTCTGTGAGCCTTTTAAATTCTACCTCTATTTGATTTCTTTCTCTTTCACCCATAAGAGCAAATTCAGTTGTTTCCCTGTCACTTTCATTATCTTCAAATGAATAGATAAATGTATCATCGGAGGACAAAAAAATTGTACTTGATATTTCTTTTGCTTGTTCATCTTCATAATGAGGAGATTTTGAATATGATGAGTTGCTTACACATAAAGGCCAATCGTCTCTCCCACTGTCACAGTTCCTTTGAGATGTCTTCCTCTTTTGAGGTGCTTTAGTCTTTAGCTTCTTTCCCATTGTTACTAGGGATCTCCTTCAAGTGATCAAGCTTCTACCAAAGGACCTGCTCTGATTCCAATTGTTGGAAATAATACTAAGAGGGGGGGTGAATCAGTATTATCAAATCAATAACTTTTTCATTTCCATCATCAGATTTATATACGCTACTTCAGTGAAGGGAACTCGCTTGTGCACACGACTGTTCTTAAGGCAACCAATGTATATCTAGTGAACTTATGATTCAGTTAATTAATCATATGTTGATATTTAATCAGTGCATCAGTACTTTATTAAACATTAAATAGTAACCATGTGCATTAATAACAAAATAAACCAGCACACATAAGCAACACACATGAACACCAAGATTTAAGGTGGAAACCCAATGTGGGTGAACCAGTTGCTGTCGTGATCTCTATCTTCTTTTAATAATAAGAAAATTTGTTTACAATATTGTACTGGTGCAGACTCATACCAGTATGCAGGCACCCACCTGCAAAAGGCTAAAACCTTCTCTTATTCTCTAGCTTCTTCTAGAAGGGAGCTACAACCCCCTAGTTCTTGCACTAGCCTATATATTTACTAGTACGTAGGCTCCAACCTATAGAAGGCTACAACCTTCACTCATTCTCCAGCTGCTGCTGGAAGGGAGCTCCAACCCCTTGATCAAATCACTAGCCACTACTGGCAGGAAGGTTCGACTTCCTCACTGAAGGCTCCAACCCTCAGTATCCTCCAACCACCACGTTTCATAAATTTTCACACTGGAAACTCCTGGCACACAACAACACTATATGTAGGCCATGTTTCATCAAATTTTCACACTGGATACTCCTAGCATAAAACAACACTATATGTAGGCCACGTTTCATCAAATTTTCACACTATACCGATTAGTAACATTGAAGTTCAAAGTCAATCACCACTGCAATACATCTATCATATACATCTGCATCAACTAATCACTAAACCTCAATCATCAATCTCTGATATAACTCAAACCCAATCATCAATCTCTGAATCAATCAATCACTTAACACTCCAATCAAACAATCACTGAACCTCTTACACAACTGAATCAACCATTCATTCAAACTTAATCAAATTAAACCAATCATCTAGAATAGACAGATCACTGTAACCAGTACATAGATCTGAACCCACAACACTACATCAACAACCAGAACTTAATTGTAACCTCAAAAGGCATGTGTCAGAATGTATACACTCCTTTAATGAAGCAAACCTGCATGTATATGCTATTTCCTTTAGCCCAACCTGCGTACAATTCTAAAGATACTGAAACATAAAATCTCTGAACCATAAACTGTACCAATCAGTGATATTCTAAAGATCTACTGTCATATTACTGGGTTCTAAACATATAGCAACAAGGATCACCCTTCTTTCTCAATTAATCAATCAATCAGACTCAAACTCTTTATGCATTCAGTTTTACTTTTAGATCTAAGAAGACAATAGTGAAAAAACAAGACTAACCTGATAGATTAGTCATCCTTGAACATCAAGCATTTCTTTTGCATACGATACTTAGAAGAGCTGAACTAGCATGTATACGAAACTTCACCCAATTGAACCAACATATAGATCTACAATTACTTACTTGTAACTTCACAGAAATTCCCGACTTCAAACATACCCATATCATCACATATAAAGAATAAAACATGTCTTGGCAATCAGATCTAGACCATCCATTATCATATCACATAATGATAAGTCATTATGATCCTGATCCGTCATTAGATCTCATCCATCATCAAACGCTTAGGTGCATATCTAGTGTAGACCAAGCAAAGCATCAGAAACCCATAACATGCACATTTTCTTTTGATCTAACACTTCATAAGATATTCATTACTTGTACACTTAGCCCTTTGATATTCTCCTCCTTACATACTTAGATCCTTTATCAATACCTCAGACCAAAACCACTTACGACCAATACCTTGGACCAAATACCTAGGGTCAATACCACGGACCAAAATCTTGGTTTTCCAACATGTATGTGCTTTTCTTCCTGTGGGATTGTGTGTATACATATACGATCTTTTTGTTCTGTGGACCATCGTGTATACGCTGTTTTGACTAAGTGGACCTGCATGTACTTCTTAAATTTCTTTACATCAACCTTTTCCTTTACCTTCTTTATTCTGATTAGTAGACCTTAGTTCCATCTTCTTCTTCTTCTATACCAATGCCCTGTTACCTCTTAATAGACCTGTTACACTGTAATTTTCCATATTACTTCTGAAATTATTCGTTTGAACTGCCCTACATTTTGTCACATCTGTGAACACAACTACCATGAATTTTGTCACATCTGATATCTCTCATGTAGATTCATCTAGTTACCATATACAAGTGGGTTGCCATTAGGTAAAACACATGCATCACAATGCCAACATCTCATGCTTCAAGCTTGTGTAAAAGTGAAACCATTCCCATTTGACATCTCGTGATTTTTGTTTTTAGCAGTCGATTTTTGTTAGATGAGCCTTGGTTTTTTCATTCCATCGTCACCATCTCTTTGGCTGATCATATGCTTTCACTTGGTTATTATACCCTTTCATTGAGGAACATCTATGATAATTGGTCTTATTAGCCAGCCTTTTGACTATTACATGTTTTGAGTAGTTCCATCATTATTGACACCAGTTGCTATACTTTTATATCACTCGTTCCTCTAGGTGGAGTCCGCTTTCAGCTCTTTTCAGATTCCAAAAATATGAAAAGGTCATCGAGTACTTGTCTTTTTAAACTCATTAAAGTAAATGAAATGATGTCTACTGAGTATAAGTTTAACCCTTTCCCGGACTGAGATATACTATTGTACAAAAAAGGAACACCTTAGTCGAACATGGCTAGGAGGTTCTGTAGAGCCTCTACTTTACACCTTATCATCCATCATTACCTACTGTTTTCATCACTTTCCTCTCTCTTTTGCCTCATTTTCCACCCAGATCATTACATTAGTTGTCATTAAACATGATCAAGTGAGCTTTGCTAATGGGTGACTGTTTTGTTTAGTTTTTGACATACTTACAGGCATTCCGCAGCCATCTGCTGATTCCGCAGCCATCTGATGATCCCGCAGCCATTTTGTTGATCTCAAGGTTCCACGTGCTATTTTGCAGAACGAGCCACATGGGCATGTTGGAATATACATGCTCGAGGTTCCTGTGCCATCAGTTCAGCCAGCCACGTCATCTGTACCTCCGGTCAAAGGGGGTCAAGTTACGGTCAAATAAAGGCAGCTTAATGTTGATGCGTAACCTGTTTGGTCACGTCGGTGGAAAAGATGACTTGTCCGTGTTTTGTAAGCCGTGGGGAACATGATCCAATGTTGGATTCATTGCCCATAATGACCAGGACCTCCAGCTCGACCATGAAGCATATGACGTGTTCACTGCACCTTTAATACGCATGATATTCAGTTTATTTTCTGTTTTATGTTTTACGCATTAGGCCATCTTGCAGATGCCTATAAATACTTGCGTTTGCGTACGCTTATGTTAACTTTTTAGCTGCTGTAGTTTATGAACTTGTGAGAATTTTAGCGTATTCCTGAACTCTGTTTTTATAGAGCTGTTCCAGCACTTTTGACTATGTATTTCTGCATATGAAGTAATGGAAACAGTGTTGTTTTGAAGTTTTAAAGCATCTGAGTTTTCTGTGGGTTGTATGGATGGAGGGCCCCCGTTCATGACTGCCCTTGTATAAGTATTTCATGTTTATACTTCTGCAATTTCTTTATTTCACATACAACATTTCCTTTTCTTGAGTTATGTACAGCTTGATTTCTTTTCATTGTTGTAGCCTTTATTTTCACTGATCAGATTTGCTTCTTTGCAGGTTTTTACCCGGGATTGAGTGTGTTGTATTTGCTTTAATATCTAATGGTAGTTGCAGTTGTCTTATTCGTAATGCTGCCCTTTTTACTCTGTTTTCTAGATTAGTTTTAGCTTAGTTTTACAAGTTGGATGCTAACTAATTTATGCTCTCTTTATCATGAATGGTTTATCTTTCAAGAGAACAGAACACTAATTAATTGCAACTTGTTTTTAAGTAGTCTTGGCTTGTGGCACTAATACTTTTTCCACATGTTACACATAATCACATATGTAGGAAGCAGTATGATGGAAAAGGCTTAGTAGTGTTATAATTTGTCATTTAGAGTTTTTATCAATTCTTGGATTTGTTTTCAGCTACTTCCTAATCGTGTTTTACGCAGTACTATGTGGTAGAAGCAGGGAGTTAGGAAGAGATAACCATTATCATCAGTCCTTGAAGTGATTTTCTTGTTTCTTTTATTTGCAGCAATATGGGTAGAGACTAATGCCATTAGAACGTGGTCATTTGCTTTCAAGTCATTTCAAGTTATTCATTTCTTTCAAGTTCTTTTCCTTTACAAATTCAGCAAGTAATTAGAAATCACCAATCACACACTTTCACTCATTTAGAACTCACTTTTCACACACTTGCACTCATCTGTCTATAATCACCACTCCATTTTAGGAAGATAAATCAACCACAAACAACACCCCCAAACGACAAAAACTCTAAGAGGTTGCTTAAGTACATATAGTACACCTTCACTTCATCAGCTTACGAGCCCCGGGTTGACAATTAATGACATCAATTTAGAAACACTAAATTGACTAAACAGGTTCTCTCGAATATTGTTTTCTACCATTTCAGATTCGAGAGACAAATTATGAAAAGGGACAGGATGGAGTTTTATTTTTTGTCTCTTTTTGAAATTCTCTAAATGTGAAAAATATACTGAGTTATTGTTACGTCAGACTTGTTAAAATTTCACGACGAAAGACTCGTCACCATCATGAGACCGAGCTTCTCCTTCCTATGTCTTGTAAAACTTACTAGGATGGATTCATCAGAAGGGTGAACTTATATGACAAGCATATGGTATCCTCTTCAAGCATGTGTAAAAATAAAGAGGTAATCGCTAGAAATAGCGGGGGAAAAGTGAAGGTGAAATGTGAAGGTGATCCATTTTGCCTCTCATTTGATTATTCCACGTCGTCATTATGACCCTTGGTCCTATGTTGAGTCTAATGTTGCCACACTCTATAGTCATGGCACCAATATGTTCAAGATAATTCCAATCTACAGTTATTTACCTATACACTTTTTGAGTCATTGTTACAGTCTTGAAAATTATTCCACTTTATTCCTTGTTTCATGTCAATGATAAGGGAATCATTATGACCCTCCTTCGATGGGTCACTCCCTGTCGACTTTAGCTCATTATCCACGAAGATGACTTAGAAACACCCTTCCAGTACCTTAGACCTTGCATGCCTTAATGGTAAGTTATTTGCATTAGACGACATGTTTTCGTCATTGGCCTTCGATTGGATGATTCCACGAGTGTTTGATATCAGCTTCATTTTCACATTCACGGATTGTACTATCGTACCTTGAGGACCATTATCATTACTGGTGGTTTCTCTCATGCCTCTTAATAGTCCACATCATTGGCCGGTAATTAGATGGTTTTCTAGCATGTTCAACTTCGACACGTTAATTTGCATGTTAGAATTCTTGCTTTGATCGAGTTGGGATGGAGAGCAAGACCCTGAGTTTTGTCTGATATAACTCAGGCTGCGTGGAGTTATGTATTCTTCATGATTGTACACATGTTTCTTCTATATGGATGGTTGTGACCATACCTTGGGACGTTACATTTATGATGATCCTTCTAAATCGAATGTCTGTGTCCATGCCTTGGATCTTAGATTGCAAATGATCCTTCTGTATTGGATGGCTGGACCCATGCCCTGGACCCTTTCATATAGTCCTTAAAATCCGGATGGCTACGTCCATACCATGGAATTATGTTTTGACATCAGATATGTATATGTATATGCATCCTTGATTTGCAGGTCTCTTGATAGTTTGAATCCTCGTCCTTGCAAAATCTCATAAGCATCTCAGCCATCACTCCCCGTTTTGCCTTCATGCTTTAGGGGGAATATGTTACACAATATTTTGTCACACCTCCTACACTTCCCTGTGACATACCCTGAACTGCCCGAAACATGACCATTATACAGTATACTCATCTATTTGTACAACTTAGATCCCTCCTAAGACTTTGATTGGGAAATTCCTTGAGCTTTCCCTGAAGAAGTAGCTCTTAAAACCCTAAAATGAGGATCATCACTCTTATAAGGCTTAAAACAGTGATGGTCGCCTAATGCACCGTACTTGACCAACAATGGCATCGCTCTATTCCCTTGCATACCTGCAATGATCCCCCAAAAGGAAAATTTCCCAAAGAGGATGATAAGCTTCATGACCTAGAAGCTTCTAGAGCATCGAGCTGGAGGTTGTTTGGCATAGATAAGGTCAAATTCTCCCAACTTGGCCTCTTGATCTTATCCCTATGAGCTACCTCCTTGAGATTAGTGCCTAATCCTATCTTTGAAGAGGTCCTATCTCCCTTTACCAGCCTATAAATTCATCCTCTCCCATTCCCAAATGGTTGGTCTATGTCTATTTGCACCCTTACACTAAGCTTGTGCAGGCTAGAGGTTATTCATTTGACTTAGAGAAGGAGTGCTTGGTGAGTTCTTAGCTTGGACTTGGATTACCACTCAAGGAGAGCATTTCAACATGAAGGCTTTGGTTGTAATATTACCTTTACTTATTAATAATATACAATTGCTGGTTCATCTTCCCAAAATGCATATGTTAATGTATCTTTTAGCTTGACATTCCTTGATCAGTTAAGTAGGTTGTTATTGGATTTTCTATTTGTTTTGCCATGCTTTGTTGTGTCTTGATAACTTGTGTAAGTGCATAAACACTGAGAGAATCAGGAACAAGCCTGTGACATGAGCGGTTCAGGGTCCTCAACAAAGGAAATTAGAATAGCATCAGAACGAGGTAGGCCATCTCCTTCATTCTTCTTTTTAGTTGTAATCAAGGAAGATGTCTAGCTGATTGTAACTTCACTTGCTAGACCCACTCATTGGGCTAGAGGGATCATCTCTTTCCATAGAGAGGATTAACCTTGTCAACACCTAGTCAGCAGTATGGATTGTTGGCTGGGTTGTCCCCTTCTTTTTCCAAAAATTTACCTATTTCCAAAAGTCAACAGAAGGCATTTCTAAAGCCATTCCATGTTCGTTTCACGTGAAACGAGTTTCTCCAGATGCAACATAACGAGCACCATGCATTTGTCTAGGTTGCACACCATTCTAACAACTTTTATTTTTGAGCACCTGATTAGAGGGCCATTTGAATAAAAAATAGTTTAAAATATTAATTACCTATTTTTGAAAAATCAATCATAGAAATCTTTCTAGAATGGAAACATGGGGGGATGAATATTAGATAATTAAAATAATTAAATAATTAAGAAAAAAATCAGAGTTTTCCACCTCAGGGAGGGTGGTGAATAATAAGAATTATAGTAATTTAAAAATAAGTTAATTTTTGCATGAAGGTGGTGAGGTGTCCATTCACTCAATTCTTATAAATATTGAAAGAATTTTCCCAATGGAGGGGGGGATACCAAGAAGAGTAGGGAGATGCTATCGAAATGACTACTAAATTCCTAAATTTAAAATCCCAATAAATTTTCCTGGTTGATGGAAACTGAGTGGTGTTAGAGGAAGATCAGATAGCTTCCTTAGTTTTTCCCAATGATTCTCACTGTTGCTCAATTTGGTGTTGTTTGTGAGCTCATAAGGCTCGAGGGTTCCATGGAAAAATGTTTCCCTTTCATATGGTTGGGTGGTAAAACTGACTGGTCTATTGGAGTTGACAAGTGGAACTGTTGAACAAAAACGAATGAGTATCAGGTAACTGAGTATCATTTAAAATTTCCAATTTGTTATATTTTTCTTTAATTAACCTTTCTTGGATGCAAATGTAGCTACCTTACCTTTTAAATAGTTCTTGTGATTCTAAAAGATCTAATCTTTTCTTTTGTTTTAACTAATGGGCGAATAGATCTCTAATTAACAATTCTTTCATTTAAATTGGTTGTGAGTGTTGTTTAGTGGTTGTCATTGATGTCAACCAAGCATCACGAGGGACTACCTCGATCTTGCATGGGAATTTTGACTTAACAAATTACTCTATTCAGAGTCAAGGATCCTCAAAATTGATTATACTCGTTGATATGTTTCTGTTGATATATGGCATGTCACATAATTCTTCACGATTTGAAAGATATTCATGTTTGAAGTTAGTAACCCTAGATAGTGGGCTAAAACCCTATGGGGTTGTAGCATGGCACTCATAAGTGGTTGTGTTCATTGAATACTTAATAATTAATAATAATAAAAAAATTCCCCCAAAATCCCTCTAATGTTCACTTGTTGAGGACCCTCTCAACTCAAGGCATTCATTGAATAGTGTCCCTCATATCCTCCTCCAGTAAGGATTTTGTGGCTTCAAACAAGCCATCATGGAATTGCCACAATAACCATTTTTCTACAAAGCTTTAGAAGCTGAAATTAAAACCCATTTGCGTCGAACTAGTGATGAACCTCCCGACCAAATTTTTAATCTTGGTGCTCTTTATTTTCGAAGATATGATTTGAGGAAGCTAGGGTTTTGCAGGCTCCCGAATTCCATGTCAAACCAGTGACGTTGGGAAAATACTCATAACTTTCTCTTTGAGCATTGAATTCAAATTTTGTAAATAGTGATAGAAAGAGGATAGACTCTAGTTTGTTGTGTATCTTTTTCAGGGACGAAGGTCACAAAAATGACACATTTCACTTCGTACAATTTCTCTCTACTGAATTAGTCTATAATAAGGTCATTGTGGGAGATTGGGAATAACTCTTTCTTGAAGAATCCAATCTTGATCAGACCTATGGGGTTGGAAAGTGGACTCAAAGGGCTACCACAAGAGGACATTTAAGACCCTAAATATATGCAATTACATAGATACAATAGATTCAATATCGAGATCCTAGAAGGCACGAAAAATCATGCATTCAAGGATCACTATAATAGGGACCACACATCAACAGTCAAGGGTAAGTCTCCTACAACAAGGTATGTATGATTAGTGTTTACATTTTAATTTTGAGTATCCTCTCTGACATATGTTTTTGCAAGACAACTCAAGTATATACAGGGTCTCGGTTATATCTCTATGTCTCTGTATGTCACAGTTAGTTTGATACCACATTTTAGATGCCCTATTCTTGAGACTACAAATTTGATGCTACATATTCATGATGCTACACCAACTCTGCTAAATCTATATGATGTTGTAAGTTCATGTTACTTTACTTGTCATAGTTGACATAATGATCTTTGTTATTGTACCTAAAACTTGGTCCATCACAACTCTAGGGTCTATCATCAGTTTTTATTGTATATATCTTTAGGTCAGTTTTGGATATAGTATTGCATAGAGTCGAGGCCTATATCAAGAGTGGGAATCTTTGTCTACTGCTGCAACAAGTCAACAACAAAAGTGACAACCACATTTCAGGCATGCGTTGTAATTTTAAATTGTATTTATTCATTATTATGCACTTACATGTGTTTTGTAGGTAGAGGTAAGTTGTAGTGTATTTTGTTTTGTTTTGGGATTGATTTCACCATGAAAATTTTGCATGTAGGTAGAAGAAGATTCAAGTACAACATCAAGCAATAATTCAAGAGAAAAAGTATCAAATCAAAGGAAGCATTGCAGCAGGACATCCTTGAAGGCGTGACAACCATCCATATATCGTGAAGTATTGTTAAGGCCAAGCGTCATCATTGTAAAGTTGAAAAATAATCATTTATAAATGAGTCATGATTGTAAAAGAGTGATCATTATAAAGTTGTAAAATAGTCATTTGTAAAAGATTAATCATTGTAAAGATTGTAAAAGAGTCATTCTTCCTAGTGTCGAAGAGGTAGTGTTGGGAGGTACAAGAGTCATTGTTGGGATGATGTCATGGTTGGGTTGTAGGTCATAGAATGATTCGGTATTTGGTTAAGTACACGAAAATCATTGTACATCTTATTGTATGATGGATTGTTGTCCCTTCTTTGGGAATCCACAGTCTTGTCTTATGTCAACCATTATAGGGTGATAGGGATGTGCTAGGAAAGTGTATGAAGACGCCTACGGGTTGGGGCCTGTGAACACTTCACCATGGTAAGGTAGTCGTAGGGCGAGTTGTGGCTCGCTAGGGTGTTGGGGCATCCATTCAGTGGATTACTAAAGAAATCAGAGCATTGGGGCATCATTCCAATGGGAGTTGGAGAAGAATGCTTTTCTAGAATTCTAGGAAATTGCTTTTTTCATTTTAGTTGATGCTAAAGATTAAAGAACTTATTAGAAAAGAATTTGGTGGTTTTTGACCTAGAGGGGGTCTTCCACCTAAAATTATTGTGCCTACTGCGTTCTTCTATTTACTGTTATTATTGCATAAATATTAATAATAATTGAAGATTAACTAATGCTCTAAAAAGATTTAAAAGTGTTAATTTCTAAGGAATATTGATTCACCCCCTCTCTCAGTGTTTCCAACAATTAGTATCAGAGCTTGGTTCCTTCAATAGAAGTCTAACAACTAGAAGGATATCATGGAGTATACTAAGAACAGAGTTCCTTTATTCAATGGAAATAACTATGCACTTTGGAGTGGAAGAATGTAGGTTCATTTGTTGGTGCAAGGGTTTGAAGTACGGGAAATCATTGACAAGGGCTTCAGACCAACCCAGGATGAACAAGGTAAGAAAAATATGGTATATGATGCAAAGGCTAAAGATCTTATTATCAATCGGCTTATCGAATCTTTTTCTCATAAGGTATTGAGTTGCAAAACTTCTAAAGAGGTATGGGGAAAGCTTGAAAATATATATGCAGGTGACTCAAAGGTGAAAGAAGAAAAGCTTCAAAATTTCAGTGAAAATTTTGAGCAACTCAAAATCTGGGAATATGAAGATATTGTTTCATATTGGAAGGTTTGGGAGAACCTGTTGAAACGTAAATTGTTTTCTAAAATATCCTCAAAACCTTTCGAGCAAGATTTAGCCCTAAGGTATCTGTCTTGGAAGATAGATCGAATATATCAATCTTACCATAGATGAATTGCATGGAATTCTTACGTCATATGAGATGAGGATTGAAGAAGAGGATGACACATCTCACTTAGAAATAGCATTTTCCACACCCAAGAAGAATAGTAAGGACAAGAAGTCTGAAAGAAAAAACTTGCAATTGTCAGGATGAGGAAAGGAAGAAGATGAAGAAGAAATCTCAGATAAATATTTTTCCTACTTCACATAGAAAATGAGAACAAGTACATGAAAAATCAAAGGTAAAGTTCCATTCATATGTTTTGATTATGGTGAGGTTGGGCATTTTGCAGCTAAATGTCCTCACAAAAATGAGGTTGTTACAAAAGGAAAGAAAAGTCCTTGGAAGTTCAGCAAGTAAGCCAAGAAGAATTGGTTTAAGAAAAGTTTCTTCTTCAATGAAGATAACTCCTTATCCAAAGAATACAGTGATAACAAATAAGAATTCAATGGAAGAGTATTGTTTATGGCCAAGCACAATAAACAAGAGGCACCTGATGAAGGAGGAGACAAAGAAGAAGAAATGACTGAAGTCGAATTTAAAAACAAAGTAATCAGGGTTATCAAAGAGCTCAAGGCCAAAAAAAAGCATGTTAGCACACTTGAAGATGAATTGAAGACAGAAAGGTAACAGGTCCTCAATCTTAAAATCAATGTTGAATAATACAAGTGAATTAAAGAATATCTCAGGAAAGAATTAAAGGAAAACAACAAGGAAAGAGAAACATTGGAAGCTGAAATAGTTGCTCTATAAAAGGAAGTCAAAAATGGAAAATCTTTTAAAAACTAAGCCAACAGTTCAAAGACTTTGGAAGAAATCATTAGCAACCAACGATCATACAACAATAAGGCTGGTATTGATTACAAAGAAAAATAGAAAAGATGCCAAGTCCTTCTATGAAAATTAAAGGAGATGGATATGGAAAATATACCAAGAAGATACATCTCTCAGCTAAATCAAGAGATCAAGGCTCATAGGAAGAACCTTGGAAGACAATTCCTCGAAGAATATTTCCTCCTAGGTACCAACTATTTTTTATGGTCCTTGTTATTCATGTGGAATGTTTGGACATAGAGATGCAGAATGTTGCATGTATATTTTGAATGAATACAATTCCAGGAGATCCTTCAGAAATGGATATTCCAGAACTCAGCATAATATCAACAAATTTGATCACTTGAGAGATGATGTCGAATGTTACAACTATTAACGGAAAAACCCTAGAAGCAATTTTGTAGGATCACGATATAGACACCAAATGAAATCTTCTATGAATAACATCAAATGTTACATATGTCATAACTATGGACACATAGCTCGTAAATGTAGGTACAAGATGGAGTCAACCATGAACGAAAATCTTGACAATGAGAATAAGAAGGTTTGGAAAGGAAATCAGGTACAGGATGAATAAGTACAAGATGAGAAAGGAAAGCAAGAAGGCAATAAGGTCCCAATAGTTATGCTTTCACGATTTGTAACAGATTGTGAGGAATCAGTAGCTACTTTGGTTAATGACTCGAGTCAATATGGTTTGTTAAATGACACACTATTTTGAACAATTTATATTATTGACTCCTAGAAATTTGAAGATAAGGAGTCTATGCAATAGTATATGGCACAAGTCTACAATGACAGAGAGGTAGTTTGAACAAGATGGCAGTTTCATTACATGTTCAGGTGGAGAAGAATAGTTGAAGTATTACAGATTCAAAGGAAGCCTTGACAAGATATATCTATGTTAAAGTGGATCAAGGAAATCTAACGATTATCGAGATATCTCAATAGGATAAAGTTATATTCATATATCAAATCAACTACATCAAAGAAATGCTCAACAAATTCTAGATGGAAGATTACAAGCCAGTCCTTACCCCCATGGTAATAGGTTACACTTTAAGCTTAGAAGACTCATCAAAGGATGCTGACCAAAGGTTGTATAGATCCATGATTGGTAGTCTCCTATATGTGGTAGCCTCCCCTCCAGATGTGATACTAGCAGTGGGAAAACTAGCATGATTCCAAGAAGCACCAAAAGAATCTCATATCATTGTCATCTAAATAATTCTTAGATATCTTAAGGGAACAATGGAATATGGTCTCTAGTATCCCAAAGGAAATGATATGGTCATCCAAGCTTATACAGATGCAGGTCGGGCAGGAAGTGTTGATGATTGTAACAGTGCCAGTGGAGCAGTGTTATGCTTAGGTAGTTGCCTTATCTCATGGATAAGTAAAAAGCAGTCTTCAATCTCGTTATCCACATTGGAAGTAGAATACATCGCGGCAATAGATTTTTGTGCTCAAGTTCTCTGGATGAAGAAAACTATGCAAGATCTTCAATCTATGTTTGATGAGCCCGTTCCCATATTCTGCGACAACACCACTACCATGAGTATCTCCAAAAATCCTCTGATGCATTCTAAAATAAAGCACATTCTGATCAAATATCATCTCATTAGAGGGTAGGTTGCGGCAAAGAATATCAAGCTTGAATATGTTGGAACAAAGGAAAAAATTTCTAACATCTTTACCAAACCATTACCTCGTGAAGAATTTGAGTATCTTTTCCAAAAGCTTGGGATTCTCCCAAGTTCTCATTAGAATCTTTCTCTTATCTAACTAAATAGAAAGGGGGAGTGGAGGTCTGTAGAGATCCACAGAATGACAGTTTTTTAGGGGGAGTTACCCTTTTCCATTTATGAAAAAGGGGGAGTGAAGGTAGTAGGAAGAGGTTTCATGATCATAGGAGGAGTACTTTTTTTGCCATCAATGCCAAAGGGGGAGATTGTTGATCAATGGTTGTCATTGATGTCAAACCAAACAGCATCAGGGGCTACCCCAATCTTTCATGGGCATTATGAATTATGATTCAAGGATCTTCTAGATGGATTCTATTCATTGAGATGTTTCCATTGATATATGGAATGCCACGTAATTCTTCATGGTTTGAGAGATATTCGTGTTTGAATTAGTAATCCTAGTTAGTGGGCTAAAACCCTATGGGTTTGTTGCATGGACCTCATAATTGCTTATGGTCATTGAATAATCAATAATTAATAATGTTTTCTATTTATCCTAAAATCCCTCCAACATTCACTTGTTGATGACCCTCTCAACTCAAGACATTCATGTAAATAGTGACCCTCATATCCTCCTCTAGTAAGGATTTTGTGGCTTCACATACGTGATCATGGAATATTCACTATAAATTTGTTTCTATGAAGCTTCAGAAGCTGGAATTAAAACCCATTTGAGCTGAAAATGTGATGAGCTACGTGACTGAATGGCAGATCTTGGTTCGCTATATTTTTGGAGATATGATTTGAGGAAGTTGGGGTTTTTGCAGGCTCCCGAATTCCATGGAAAACATGTGACATTGGGAAAAATGTCAGAAGTTTCTCTCTGAGCATTGGATTCAAATTTCGTAAATAGTGTCAGAAATAGGACGGACTGTAGTTTGTTGGGTATTGTTTTAAGGGCCGATGGTGACAAAAATGACACACGGGACTTCGTACAAGTTATCTCTACTGAACCCCTATATAAGCACGCCATCGTGGAGATAGGGCATAACTCTTTCTTGAAGAATCCAATATTGATCAGACCTATGGGGTTGGAAAGAAAACTCAGAGGGCTACCACAAGGCGGAATTTTAGACCCTAGAGATATCAAATTATATATATACAACTGATTCAATATCAAGCTCCTAAAACGCAAGAAAAAACATGCATTCAAGGATCACTATAGTAAGGACCACATGTGACCAGTCAAGGGTAAGTCTCCTACAACAAGGTATGTATGATTAGTGTTTATATTTTAATTTTGAGTATCATCTCTGAAATATGTTTTTTGTAGGATAACGTAAGTATATACAGGGTCTCGGTTATATCTCTATGTCTTTATATGTCACAGTTATTTTTTATGCCACATTTCAGATGTCATATACTTGATACTACACATTTTATGCTACATATTCTTGATACTACACCAAGTCTGCTAAATCTATATGATGTTGTAAGTTCATGTCACTTGTCTTGTCATAGTTGATAGAATGGTCTTTGTTGTTGTACTTAGGACTTGGTCCATCACAGGTCTAGGGTATGTCAGTATTTTTTATTATATATATATATATATATATATATATATATATATATATATATATATATATATATATATATATATATATATATATATATATATATATATATATATAGGTCAATTTTGGTTATAGTCATGCATAGAGTCGAGGCCTATATCAAGAGTGGGAGTCTTTGTCTACTACCGCAACAAGTGAAGAACAAAAGTGACAAAAACACTTTGGGTATGCATTGTAATTTTAATTTGTATTTATTCATTATGATGCACTTACATGTGTTTTGTAGGCAAAGGTAAGTTGAAGGGTATTTTGTTTTGTTTTCGGATTGGTTTCACCGGGCAAATATTTCATGCAGGTAGAAGAATATTCAAGTACAACATCAAGAAATAATTCAAGAGCAGAAGTATCACACCAAAGGAGGCATTACTACAGGACATCTTTGAATACATGACAGTCATCCCGATATAGTGAAGTATTGTTAAGGCCAAGAGTCATCATTGTAAAGTTGTAAATGAGTCATTTATAAACGAGTCATCATTGTAAAAGAATCATTTGTAAAAGATTCATCATTGTAAAGTTGTAAAAGGGTCATTTCTAAAAGACTGATCATTGTAAATATTGCAAAAGAGTCATTTGTGAAAGAGTCATTCTTCCTAGAGTCGAAGTGGTAGAATTGGGAGATATAGGAGTCATTCTTGGGTTGTAGGTCATAGAGTGATTGGGTATTTGGTCAAGTACACGAAAATCATTGTACATCTTATTGTATTGTGAATTGTTGTCCCTAGTTTGGGAATCCAAAATCTTGTCTTATTTAAGTCATTATAGTGTGCTAGGGAGGTGCTAGGCAGGCAGGTGTATGAAGTTTTTGTCCCGGAGGGGGCTTTCCACCTAAAACTCTTGTGCCTACTATGTTATTTTATTTATTTTTATTACTTCATAAACATTAATAATAATTGAAGATCAACTAATGCTCTGAAAAGATTTAAAAGTGTTAATTGCTAAGGAATATTGATTCACCCCCCCTCTCAGTGTTTCCAACAATTTGTATCAGAGCTTGCTTACCTCAATAGCAGTCTAACAATTGGAAGGAGATCATGGATTATACTAAGAATAGAGTTCCTTTGTTCAATGGAAATAAATATGCACTTTGGAGTGGAAGAATGTAGGTTCATTTGTTGGTGCAAGGATATGAAGTATCGGAAATCATTGACAAAGACTTCACACTGACCTAGGATGAAGAAGGTAAGAAAAATATGGTACATGATGCAAAGGCTAAATATATTATTATCAGTGGACTGATCAAATCTTTTTATCTTAAGGTATTGACTTGAAAAAATTCTAAAGAGGTATGGAGCAAGCTTGAAAATATATATGCGGGTGACTCAAAGCTGAAAGAAGCAAGGCGTAAAATTTTCAGGGAAAAATTTGAGCAATAAAAAATGAGGGAAGATGAAGATATTGTTGCATACTTTTAGTGTGCTGATGAAATAAAAAATAAATTGGAAGGTTTGGGAGAACCTGTTGAAACGAAAATTGCTTTCCAAAAGATCCTCAGAACCTTGCCAGTAGGATTTAACCCTACGATATCTATCTTGGAAGATAGATCAAATCTGACCAATCTTAGCATAGATGAATTGCATGGAATTCTTACAGCATAGTAAATAAGGATTGAAGAAGAGGATGGAAAATCTCATTTAGAAACAACATTTTGCGCATCCAAGAAGAATAGTAAGGACAAGCAGACTCCGAAAGCAAAATCTTGCAATTGTAAGGATGAGGAAAATGAAGAAGCATTAGGGGAATTTTGAGGTATAAAATGGGCCTCCTAAGAAAAAGGTACAACCAAAATAAAGTTTATAAGGACCAATAGGATTCAAGATGATGAAGTCAACCATGGGGGATGATTCACCATTTTTGGAATAAAAAAGTAAAAAGAATAAAAAATAATAAAATAATAAAACTATTTTTTCAAATCATATTTTCAACTTATCTCCCTAAGGTTTTACTCAAATTTCGAGTAGGAGCACTTGTTGGATGCAAAATTTAATTACTCATCCAAGGAGTACCCATGTTGCATACTTTCCATCAACCCTACTACATGAAAAATGAGAAATACATGAAAAACGTGATTGCAATCACATTTTTCATGTATTTCTCATTTTCTATGTAGCAGGGTCCATCGAAAGTATCCAACATGGGTACTCCTTGGACGAGGAATCAAATTCTTCATCTAACGAGTATTTTCGCTCGAAATGTGAGTAAACCCATAAGGAGATAAGTTGAAAATAAGAGTTGAAAAAAAATACTTTTTTCTTTTTCCCCTCTAAAATTTGATGACATAATATAATATTATTTTATAATTTCCTTAGGAGGCCCATTTTAGACCTCAAAACTCCCTTAATGATGAAGAAGAATTCTCAGATAAAGAATATTCCTACTTCACACAGAAAATCAGAAAAGTACAGGAAAATTCAAAGGTAAACCTCCATTAATATGTTTTGATTGTGGTGAGGTTGGGAATTTTTACAGCCAAATGTTGTCACAGAAATGAGGTTGTTACGAAAGGAAAGAAAAATCCTAAGAAGTTCAACAAGCAAGGCAAGAAGAAAGGGTTTAAGAAAAGTTTCTTCTCCAAAGAAGATAGCTCCTCATCCGAAGAAGACAATGATAACGAAGAAGAATTCAACAGAAGAGTATTGTTTATCACCAAGCACAATAAACAAGAGGCACCTGAAAAAGAAGGATTCGAAGAAGATGAAATTACTAGAGTTGAATTTCAAAATGAAGTATTCAGGGTTATCAAAGAGCTCAAGGCTGAAAAGAAGCACATTAATACTCTTGAAGATAAATTGAAGACAGAAAGGGAATAGGTCCTCAATTTTAAAATCAAGGTTGAAGAATACAAGTGAATTGAAGAATCTGTCAAGAAAGAGTTGAAGGAAAACAACAAGGAAAGAGAAGTATTGGAAGTGAAAATAGTTTCTCTATGAAAGGAAGTAAGAAGTGGAAAAAAAAATTCAAAACTATGCAAATAGTTCAAAGACTTTGGATGAACTCATCAACAACCAACAATCATACAACGACAAGACTGCCCTTGATTACAAAGAAAAATTTGAAAATAAGTTGAGTCCTTCTATGACAATTAAAGAAGATGGATGCGCAAAATATACCAAGCAGATAGATCTCTCAGCTAAACCAAGAGATCAAGACTCGCAGGAAGAACATTGGATGACAATTCATGGAAGAAGATTTCCTCCTAGGTACCAACCTATCTTTTATTATCGTTGTTATTAATGTGGAAGTTTTGGACATAGAGATTCTGAATGTCCCATATATGCTTGGAATGAATATATTTCCAGGAGATCCTTCAAAAATGGATATTATAGAACTCAACATAATATCAAAAAACTTGATCATTTATGAGATGATGTCGAATGTTAAAAATGTAACAATTTTGGAAATATGGATAGGGATTGTGAAGTTCCACATAGGTACAACTATTATCAGGAAAACCCAAGAAGCAAATTTTCTAGATCACGAGATAGACACCAAACAAAAGCTTCTATGAAAACATTGAATGTTACAAATGTCATAACTATGGACACATAGCTCGTAACTGTAGACAAAAGATGGAATCAACCATGAATGAATAGTTTGACGAGGAGAATAAGAAGGTTTGGAAAGGAAAATAGCCTTAAAACAAAAAAGGTCACTGGTGAGGGCCATGCTTGTGATGGACCTTTAAGGTTTGTCACTAGTGTCACATATGGTGATGGTCCTTAAAAAGGTGTTGTTGTAAATACATATAGTGATGGTCCTTTAATTTTTGTCACCAAAGGCATTTTTAGTGACACTTTTGGTGAGGGTTATTAAAGGCCCACCACTATTTCTCTCTTTGGTGACACTTCTAGTGACGATCTTTTATAAACCCTCACCATTACTCTTTTTGGTTGCTTTTGGTGATGGTCAAAAAATGTTTGTCATCGTTAATCATTCCAATGAGTTTTTGATGACATTATGTGCATTTTACTATATTTTTTGTCAAAAGATAATGATTTAAGACAATTGTTGTGGAGTTGCTTTCATTATTTGTCTAAGGACATAGTGGTTAGAGTCAGTAAATTTGTTAAGAAGTAATTAATGTGCAGAATTTCCCTCAAGTAACCATAAGATAGTTTTCCTATGCGTTAACACATGATTCATATCTATTAGGTTTATTATATGACAAATTCCCTTTAGATAAAGTTCCACTAGTGTGTGTAGGAATTATATTATTTAATGCATAATCAAGCTCTATCAATTCTATTAATGAGAGATACCTAGCACTCGTCAACACTCTTGGCACACCTTAACATGCTTTGGCACACACTAACATTCCTTGGTGCCTCACATTCCTTGGAACGTATTTGTACCCAGAACAGCTTGCCATGACTAGGACACCCAAGCACATGTTGGCAGGCCCTAGCATAACATAGCACTATCCTAGCATGTGTTGGCATGACGTATAGTCCCTAGCATGCCCTGGAACATTTTTCATGAATTAACATACATTCACACGTGGCACAGATTGGCGCTTGGCATGTATTGGAACCTATTACTAGTGTGCCTAGCATGCCCCTTTTATAATATATGAGTCTTGACTTATTAACCCTCTTATGTGTTCATGTCCTTACATTTTAGCTTGGCTCTTCCTTCTGTTTCCTTTACAGTCCTTGGCACATATTGGCATACCCTGTCACCTCGGACATCGTAGCATTCCTTGGCATTATGCATGTCTTCGCATGCCTTGAAACTATTTGGCACATGTTAACACACACTGGAAATCCCTAGCACACTCTAGAACTTTTCCGTTGTATCCCAATAATAAATAGGCCTTCGAGCCTCATTGTAACATAGTTCAGAGGCATGTAACCACCAATCTATATTTATGGTTATATCTGTAATTTTTTGCATTCATGTTTAAGTTCAGATTAGTGGTATCAGATCGATTTGCTCTTTCTCTGTTTTTCTTTACATGTCCCCAACGAGGTCAGGATATAAGGAATTAGGGCTCGAACTGGTTGAACCTTTGCAATACCATCATCGTAAATCTCGACAGCCTCCCATGGTAAAAGAGAAGAAAGGCGAGGGGGCAGGAGACCTTTCAAAATCTTGCCCAAAGAAGCCCTCAAGTGATAGAGGAACACAATGATAGACAAATTTTCCCACATTATTTAGCGACTATGCAAGGGAAATGTATCTCCTTCCAGTAGTTACTCTGGAAGCGCCACACCCTTTAAGGTACAAGTTAAATTTGACATCCCCATATTTGCGGTTCAAATAGATGTTGACACCGTATATAAATGATTAAATATGTTAGAAGTATATTTTTCAATTCATGATTTTTCTGGCCAGGAAAATATTACTTTTTCACTTCTCAAGGTCACCCCCCACGTCAAGGACTAGTGGGAAAGCTACTATGAGAGGAAGGATGAAACTACACCCTCACTATTTTCGGCCGCTCCCACTTCAAATTCATTCTGGGACACCATCAAAGAGTAGCACTACCCTATCAGGAGCTATGAGGATAAATACATAAAGTGGACCATGTTGTGGCAAGGAAGGGACCAATATGTGTCAAATTTTACCAATGTTTTTCATACCCTTAAGATAAAGTTGGGTATCAAGGATTCTCAAAAACACTTGGTACTCAAGTACCGTGTCTGCCTATACAGGTACATCTAGGATGAGATGGAGTTCCTAGACATCTCCTCGCTCATCATAGTGTACCGATACGCTATCAATATTGAGTAGAATTTTAAACAGAAAAAGAGATACTTTGGATCTATGAATGTGAAGCAAGGGAAAGGTGCCCCTAAACAACAGTTCAAAGGGAAAATCCAAGCCAGGGTCACCGATGATAACCTATTGAAGCCACAAGCAAATAATAACACCAAAAAGACAAAGAAGGACACGGGAAAGTGGTGTTAGTTTCTTAAGAGCTCCACTCAAAACACAAGTGAGTGTCAGGCCAAGAAGTCAATGGTGGCCAAGCTGAAGGCTTCCAAGTCAGATGGATGTTCTAACTCTAAGTCATAACCTAACAAGGGGAATTACAAATGGAAGCGGATCATTGACGTGGAGCCTAGTGCCATTGTGGTTGCCACCAAGATCTAGAAGATTGAGCCTGAAGATCCAGAGGAGGGGGAATGCCTATTCCACTCACAGATGTTGGTGAAAGGCTCTCCGTTGCAGCTCATTTTCAACAGTGGGAGCCAAAATAACCTCATGTCAGCAGAGTTCATGAAGTGGTTGGGCCTACCGACTACAACACAGCGACATCGGTACACCATTACGTGGCTTCACCAAGGAAAATATCTCTACGTGAGCCAGAAGTGTCGCCTTCCCTACAACATCAAGGCCTTCACAGATGGGGTACTATGTGAGGTTGCTCCACTAGGAGTTTCTGATGTATTATTAGGACAATCCCTTGTGGAATTCACATGTTGTATATGAGTCTAGACCCTGCTCTATTATGATTTCTTTGGGTAGTGAGTTATACAAGATAACAGAGGTAGCCCCGACTGCCGCCTTCTCTTTGATCTTTGTTAAGAAATGCAATAATATCATCACCCACATTGGGAAATAAGGGGAAGATCGTAGTCCCTGGGAAGGGTTCCTCAATGCAACAGAAGTAGGTGGATATGGTTGTGGAAGAATGCAAGGAGATCTTCTCCTTACCCACAGGGGTACCCTTGCACTGTGAGGTTAATCATTCGATTGATCTGACTCCCGAGGAACCTCTACTCAACAGGCAAAAATATCGACGATCTATTCTAGAAAATGAAGAGATCAAGCAGTAAATCATGGACT